>JASDDO010000010.1:156681663-158082389 GCA_030015575.1 Agapanthus africanus
TATTTAATGGAAGCTTGGGATATTCATCTTGTATTGACATTCTTGCTCAAAATAGTAGTATGCTACTTGGTTTGTTTCTTCTTTAATGTGTGCATGTGTTTCTTTAGCATATCGCCTTTACACATTAGTGGAGCCCTTATGATCTTTTCTTGATTACCAGCGTTGTGATGGCAGTTACACTCGTGGGGGCTGGGTAATCCACAAGCACATCCTTATGCAGGTCCCTAGTCGTAGGACTATCGAGACAGGGCATCGATACTCCGGAGTAGACTAGCATATGCGCTTCTCATCCCAGCTTGGGAGACGGTCTGTCCTACAGTCGTCAGTACGTCGTACTTGAGATAGTATGCGGGTGCTCGTTAGGTTACGAGTACACTGGACAGGACTCGTCGGGAACTGTTGGTTGGTATTATACCTATCATCAGTTATCAGTTCCCTGGTGACATGAGTACAGCTTAGTCTGTTGACTTGACACTGTCACTTCGCCTCGAGTGTGTTCCCACTGTACTTTGGTTACTACCCTAACACGGCTCAAAGGAGTTGTGCAAACATGTAGTTTTTGGGTGCAGTCCCGAAGCACTTGGAGGCAGTGACGGTTAGACAAGATTCGTCTCTCCCATTATTGGGGGTTGATATCGCGCTGTGTCTAGGAGAGCCATTACACAAAGTCCCTGGCCAGGGCAAGCGAGATAGACTGGTAGGTTTCCAGTGTTATCTCAGGTGTTCTTGGCTACACTCCGACACGACTTGTACCGCTAGTAGGGGACTGACGTTTACCGCCCCCCTAGGCCCGCCATACGATGTTCTTAGACGAACATACCGGACTGTACGGAGACTGTCACATTCAGGATCAGTAGGAGTTCAGATGGGTTTACCTCGTCAGTCTTCTTATCGGCATCTACCTGGGGACCGTTACGTACAGCTAGTGCCACTTGCGGTCTGTGGTTAAACCCACTGCCAGCGTAGTGTCGAGTCTTTAGAGTCCCACACAGAGGGTTATTCGCCTTTAGGCAAAATGAGTAGAGGTCGCATGGTTTTGCGACAAGGTTCGTTCACATCCGCGCACTTGTGCGCGTTTGGTGTCCCGACAGCTTATACTAGCAGGCTTTGGTTTAAGCCAGATCCTAGTATATGTTTTGGGATTGGTTTTATCTCTTTGTATTTGGGTTCCTCGGAACACGGATACGTGTGTGTATGCACAGTTGACTGAGACAGAGGCAGAGGACTTTCATTAAGGTTGATGACCATTGTCATTTTCTTAATCCTAATGTTTATGTGTTAATTATGATTTATTAATATTAGTTAATTATAATTGTGTATGGTTAGGGTTGTTGACCATTTGACTATACTTGACTTGTTGACCTAGGTTGACAAGTTGACCATCTTCATTCCATATGAAAAATGCTCTTTGATCCTTGCAAAAGTAATTAATGTGAGATGATAATGGTCATGTCAAGATTAACCATCACAATTATCTTTAGCTAATTATCTATTTTTCATAATTCACATATATGTGAGAAGGTTGGATTATTTCTTCTCACTTTATCATTTTCATTCTCTCTCCTCCTCTTCCTTTCTCTCTAGCTCTCCCCTCTCATACGTTGAAAACCATTTTAGCTTGAGATAATCCCTTCAAAAATATTCTCTACTCTTTCTAAGGTCCTAGGTTTAGCACACCAAGCACCTTAATTACTTCTAGTTTGAGGTTGGCGCCAAAGGTAAAGGCCCTCTGGTGGATCTTTCTTCGGCAAGAGAAGGCGACAGGGAGAACCCGTTCTTTCATTCCAAGGAGCAAGAAGAGAAGGACTTGAAGACCTAGGTATAACCCCTTTCCGAGTAGCAAATTCTTTTAGCTTTGTAGTTAGTTTTTGTTTAGCAAAGATGCCTCCTTTACTTAGTCCATGTTGCCTAGTGTTGTAAAAATCCGATTTTTCATAACGTTTCCGCCTCCCTGCAAGCACCGAGGTGGGCCACGTGGACTTACAGTGGTATCAGAGCCAGGCTAAACACAAACTAACCAGTTAGCAAAGTATCTAGAACTTCGATCGGAAAAATCGCAAAACATTTTTCTAAAACCCTAAGTTTCTGCCGACTTTTAAACCCGCTCTAAAAATAATAAATCAAACAATAAAAATCGGCTCAGGGTTTTTACAGAACACACAAGAAAAACGAACCAGCGAGTCGACCAACTCACCGCGGAACCGCGGCAAGAGCATGCTCTTGCCGTGGATCTGCGGCCGTGATGACTCGGCCGTAGGTCGTTTTTCCTGCATTGTTCTTCTGTTGCTGTTTTGGGAGTTTTAGAATGGTTTGTTTCAGCCCAGATTTTCTAGAGAACAAGTTAGTTTTTGGGGTGGTCACAAATTCGTATTTTGATCGAACTTCTTTACTCTTTGGCTAATGGGTTATATCTGTGATGTGATATATGTATTGATCGTCTGCTAATCGCTATACGTCGATTAGTGGGGGTTATACATATCTGTGATCTGTAATGTTGATGGTTTGTGTATATGAATTCGTTGGATTGTCGCGGATGAATAGCCGGGGGGTTGTGAGATGAGAGTTTTCTTATTCTTTCAATTCTTGAAATATATAAATTGATGTAATATTATTTGTATAGCCGCACAACCGGGTCGGGGTTGTAGCCGTCATTGTATACTTTCTTTTTACTGTTTTTTTGCTCCTAGGATAGACCCAAGGTAGGGTGCACAAACTACCGGGTATCTCGAAGTGCCGAGTGGCCTACTCACGGTGTTGAGGGAGGTTGCTTCACTTCGGGTACTTGGCGGGTAGTTTGCCGCACCCGTAGGGGTCTAGGGTGGGGTTTGTCTATTCATCGCGACCGTGTAATCCGTTCTTCGTTACAGGCTCGTACGGAGTGCAGATTCCTAGTATATCCAATGTGTTCATCTGTGATCTGGAATGGCTATCATTGCATGTGACGAATGTTTATATATATCTATATGATATCTATTTAGGCGTTGCTTATGTTTTGCATCCGCGCTAGTCCAACCCCCGCTCTGTCGTTAGTTAAGTAACCTAACGGGTGATGACGGGACTCCGTGGCGAATGCGGATGGCATAAGCGTACGTCATATTTTCGTTGTTTTCTGCAATGGTAGGATTAAATGATGGGACGCATTGGAATTAATGCAAGAAAAATAAACCAAGTAAAAGTCGTTGGAACACTTTCAAAACCACTCGGTTCTTTTCAAAACAAATTTTTAAATGCGGAGCTTGAACCACTCCTTTTGAAAGCTATCTCGTTCCTTCGATTATATCAAGTTCACTACGTTCACGGTTTCGCCAAAACCATTTGTAGCCCTCTGTCGTTTCACATGAATGGTCAATAAGTATCAAGCTATGTATGTTGGCCAAAGTCAAGGCGCAGTGATTGGTAGCTATTGGGTATTCATGTGCAACATAGATAGATGTGTTGGTTTGGGGCAGTCGTTCTACCATGTTGGCCAAAGTCAAGGGTATGTGCGGGTGGGCTCAAATTAACCTGGAGAATGACGGGTAGAACTTGACATGTGACTTATGATATTTTGGCCAAAGTCAAGGTCATAAGAGCATGGGGCAAAAATCCACATCGGGTGTTTCTAAAGAAACTGAAACTTGCTAGCGCTGCATACCATTTGGAGTGTGATGATTCTGGTAGGATTCCTTCAGTTTTGTCATGCGATGATATTTGGATCCCGATCCTATGCTACTCCTCCGGAACTTTCTCACTTAACGATCAATGTTATAAACCAAGTAGGTGTCTAGAAAGGTGTTGGCGGGGCTACGCCCACAGGGAAAAGAGGTTAATTAATTAAGGAACATCGCGAAAGCGTTGGAAAACCTCCCTCGAAGTACCGACCTGGCCTGGCTGAACGGTTAAGCAAGTATTGTACGGTGAGATTGATCCCGACTAGTTCTTTCTTTATGGTTTGAGGAGGGATTCGAGAGACAGTGGGAGCCATCCTGTTTAGAAAAATTAAAAACCACTCTAAACTTGCAAGAGCATCATGCTAAAGTGTTTCTTCTCTCTCTCCTAATTGCAGCGACCATTTATCATGACTGGACTTAAGTTACTTCTAGATAAAAACATACTGACATGGCCAAACAACAAAGATTGGCTCTGGAATGTCAAAATGGCAATCACTCATGACAAGTTGGGATGGTATCTTCTTACCACCAAAGCTCCCCCTGTCCCAGGTCCCAAAACCAGCGTCGCGGATAGGGAAATCCGCAAGACCTGGGAAATCGACTGCGCGAAGGCCAAGTGCCTCGTGCTTGCCTCTATGGACAACGAACATCAGAGGAGGCACGAGAATATGGACCTCGAATCCATATTTCTCCATACAAAAGAACTGTATGGAGAGCAATCCCGTATCGCCAAATACGAAATGTCGAAGAAGTTGTTTTCGGCGAGATTGGCCGTCGGATCATCGGTAGCGGAACACGTGCTTAAGATGATTGGCTACATAGAGGAGCTCGCGGACCTTGGGACCACGTTGGAGAATGAGCTCTATACGGACTTTATTCTTCAGTCCCTTCCTTCCACTTACATCCAGTTCATCCTGAACTTCAACTTGCAGGAAAAAGAAGTTGAACTTTCAGAACTCCTCAACATGCAGAGGAGTGCAGAGGGCACCCTACAGAAATGTAGGGAAACATCCACTTTGTTTGTACGAGGATCTTCCTCTTCTAGGTCCAGGGTGAAAACCAAGGGAAAGAAGAAGAAAACCCCCGCCAACCAAGGGGCGGTGTTACTAAAGTGGATACGAAGGGAAAGGCAAAAGCAACAAAGGTAGCGGGGAAGCTTGTGGATAAGGAAGAGTGCTTTTACTGTCACAAAGTGGACACTAGAAGAAAGATTGCAGGGCTTGGAAGGCAAGAACACAGGATCTGAAGCAGGTTGCGGCTTCAGCTTCCGGTGTGTATGTTATTGAAAACTGTCTATCAATAAACTCTACGTCCTGGGTATTGGATACCGGGTCAGGATCTCATATCTGTAATTCTTTGCAGGAATTGACAAAGTGTAGGTTTTTGAAGGCAGGTGACATGACCCTCAAAGTCGCAAACGGAGCTAGCATGGATGCTGAGGCCGTGGGGGACTATCACCTGGGAATGTCAGATGGACATGTTTTGGTTTTACGTAATTGCTTTTTTGTACCCAATGCAACTTATAATATCATTTCTGTATCTTTAATTTCTAAAGAAGGTTATGAATTTGCATTTGTAAGTAATGTTGTAAACATTCTAATCAAGTTCTGATTGGGTCAGGTACATTGAGCAATGGTATATACGTATTAAACCAACCACAGATTTTCAATGTCCAGAATACACACAAAAGAAAGTCTTCGGAAACAAATCAGACTTTCTTATGGCATTGTAGACTGGGTCACATCAATGAGAGAAGGTTGACGAAGTTACATACAGAAGGATATTTGGATCCGTTCGAATATCAATCATATGCAACTTGTCAATCCTATCTCAAAGGAAAGATGACAAAGACTCCGTTCACTGGACACGGAGTGAGAGCGAGCGAGCTCTTGGGACTCGTACACAGCGACGTGTGCGGTCCAATGTCTACACATGCATGAAGCGGTTATTCTTACTTCATTACTTTTACGGATGACTTTTCAAGGTACGGATATGTCTTCTTAATGAAACATACGTCCGAAGCCTTTGGAAAATTCCTGGAATATAAGAATGAAGTAGAAAAACAAACAGGCAAAAGTATGAAGACACTGAGATCTGATCGAGGTGGTGAATACTTGATTGCCGAGTTCCTGGATTACTTAAAAGAGAATGGAATTCTCTCTCAGCTTACTCCTCCATACACTCCGCAACATAACGGTGTATCGGAGAGACGGAACCGAACCCTATTGGATATGGTACGGTCCATGATGAGTAACGCTGAGTTACCGCGATCATTCTGGGGATATGCACTAGAATCAGCTGCATACCTTTTGAACCGAGTTCCAACTAAGACTGTGCCTACTACACCATATCAGATGTGGTGTGGGAAGAGACCCTATCTTAATCACATTAAGACATGGGGATGGCCAGCTTTTGTCAAAAAGCAGCATGCGGACAAGCTCGAGGCATGCTCAGTACAGTGCAAGTTTGTGGGATATCCAAAGAACTCCAAGGGATATTTCTTCCATTGCGAAGAGGAACAAAAGGTTTTTGTTTCTCGTCGTGCCCATTTCTTGGAAACTCAGTTTTTGGAGAATCTGATAAGTGGGAGCGCAGTAGAACTGGAAGAAATTCCAGAACCACGAGCTATTACTGAAATCTTAGTAGAACCAGAGGGTTCGAAAGATTAGGACATTCCTGCGCCGCTCCGCAGAAGTAGTAGGCAGTTTCATCCGCCCGAGAGATACTACGGTTTTCTCATAGACGGGGATAAAGAGGATTGCATCATTGATAGTGATGAGCCGACTAGCTTCCAGCAGGCCATTCAGAGCGTTGACTCGGTAAAATAGCTGGATGCAATGCGGAATGAAATGAAGTCCATGTACACCAACAAAATATGGACATTAGACATTGCTCCAGATGGGGTAAAACCCGCAGGCTGCAAGTGGATCTTCAAAAGGAAGATTGGTAAAGATAGACAGGTTGAGACCTATAAAGCTAGACTTGTTGCAAAGGGTTTCCGTCAAAGACCTGGCTTGGACTATGACGAAACTTTTTCTCCAGTGGCTATGCTGAAATCCATTCGGATCCTCTTTGCCATTGCTGCCTTCCACGATTATGAGATCTGGCAGATGGACGTAAAGACGGCTTTTCTAAATAGAAATTTAGAGGAGTGTGTCTATATGGACCAGCCAGAGGGTTTCATTCAGAGTGGGAGCAGCGGAAAGGTGTGCAAGTTGCTTAAGTCCATCTATAGACTAAAGCAGGCATCGCGGAGTTGGAACATCTGTTTTGATGAGACGGTCAAAGAATTTGGCTTTATCAAAAATCCTGATGAACCATGCATCTATAGTAGATTTGTAGCAAGAACTGTTGTATTCCTCGTATTATACGTGGATGACATTCTTTTAATAGGAAATGACATTCCTATGCTACAATCTGTCAAAGGGTTCTTGTCACACAGGTTCTCCATGAAAGACCTGGGTGATGCCTCATACATTCTGGAGATCCGGATCTATCGTGACAGATCCAAGAGGATATTAGGACTCTCACAGTCCAGGTACATCGACACCATACTGAAAAGATTCAGTATGGAAGATTCCAAGCGCGGTAATCTACCGGCTTGTCACGGGATCACCCTCTCCAAAGAGACGTCTCCCAAGACTGATTTGGAAAGGGATCGCATGTCTATTATACCCTACGCTTCTGCGGTAGGCTCTATAATGTATGCGATGTTGTGTACCAGACCAGATGTAGCTTATGCACTAAGTGTGGTAAGCCGGTATCAGTCAAACCCTGGGGAGAAATACTGGATAGCGGTAAAGAACATTCTCAAGTACCTGAGAAGGACTAAGGAGATGTTCTTGGTGTATGGCGGAAAAAACCTCCAGATCGAGGCCTTTGCTGACTCCAGCTTCCAGAGTGACAAGGATGATTCCAAGTCCATGTCGGGTTATGTCTTTACCCTCTATGGAGGGGCGGGGTGTTGGAAGAGTTCCAAACAGGAAACCGTTGCTGACTCGACGATGGAAGCGGAATATATCGCTGCTGCAGATGCCGCAAAAGAAGCCGTCTGGATAAGGAAGTTCCTAACAGAACTTCAGGTGGTTTCGTCCATTGTTGATCCAGTACATCTGTATTGCGACAACAACGGGGCTACAGCTTTAGCGATGGATCCCAGGTCCCATCAGAAGTCCAGGAACATCTTAAGGCGGTATCACCTGATCAGGGAGATCGTGGGTCGCCAGGAGATCGAGGTTCGGAGAGTTGCTACGGAAGGTAACACTGCTGATCCATTCACCAAGGCCTAACCCCAGACTCAGTTCGAGCGGTTGATCGAGATGAAAGGTCTTCGATACGCCAGTACATGGCCTTAGTGCAAGTGGGAGATTGTTAGTGTATATGCCCTAGAGGCCATTACTGTATCATACTAGTTTGTATATTACTTAATGGAAGCTTGGGATATTCACCTTGTATTGACATTCTTGCTCAAAATAGTAGTATGCTACTTGGTTTGTTTCTTCTTTAATGTGTGCATGTGTTTCTTTTAGCATATCGCCTTTACAGATTAGTGGAGCCCTTAGGATCTTTGCTTGATTACCAGCGTTGTGATGGCAGTCACACTCGTGGGGGCTGGGTAATCCACAAGCACATCCTTATGTAGGTCCCTAGTCATAGGACTATCGAGACAGGGCATCGATACTCCGGAGTAGACTAGCATATGCGCTTCTCATCCCAGCTTGGGAGACAGTCTGTCCCACAGCCGTTAGTACGTCGTACTTGAGATAGTATGCGGGTGCTCGTTAGGTTATGAGTACACTGGACAGGACTCGTCGGGAACTGTGGGTTGGTATTATACATATCGCCAGTTATCAGTTTCCTGGTGACATGAGTACAGGTTAGTCCGTTGAATTGACACTGTCACTTCGCCTCGAGTGTGTTCCTACTGTACTTTGATTACTACCCTAACACGGCTCAAAGGAGTCGTGCAAAAAGGTAGTTTTTGGTTGCAGTCCCGAAGCACTTGGAGGCAGTGACGGTTAGACAGGATTCGTCTCTTCCGGTATTGGGGGTTGATATCGCGCTGTGTCTAGGAGAGCCATTACACAAAGTCCTTGGCCAGGGCAAGCGAGATAGACTGGTAGGTTTCCGGTGTTATCTTAGGTGATCTGGGCTACACTCCGACACGACTTGTACCGCTAGTAGGGGACTGACGTTTGCCTCCCCCATAGGCCCGCCATGCGATTTTCTTAGACGAACAGACCGGACTGTACGGAGACTGTCACATTCAGGCTCAATAGGAGTTCAGATGGGTTTACCTCGTCAGTCTTCTTATCGACATCTACCTGGGGACCATTACGTACAGCTAGTGTCGCTTGCGGTCTGTGGTTAAACCCAATGCCAGCGTAGTGTTGAGTGTTTAGAGTCCCACACAGAGGGTTATTCGCCTTTTGGCAAAATGATTAGAGGTCGCATGGTTTTGCGACAGGGTTCGTTCATATCCGCGCACTTGTGCGCATTTGGTGTCTGGACAACTTATACTAGCGGGCTTTGGTTTAAGCCAGATCCTAGTATATGTTTTGGGATTGGTTTTATCTCTTTGTATTCGGGTTCCTCGGAACACGGATACGGGTGTGTATGCACAGTTGACTGAGACAGAGGCAGAGGACTTTCATTAGGGTTGATGACCATTGTCATTTTCTTAACCCCAATGTTTATGTGTGAATTATGATTTATTAATATTAGTTAATTATAATTGTGTATGGTTAGGCTTGTTGACCATTTGACTATACTTGACTTGTTGACCTAGGTTGACAAGTTGACCATCATCATTCCATATGGAAGATGCTCTTTGATCCTTGCAAAAGTAATTAATGTGAGATGATAATGGTCATGTCAAGATTAACCATCACAATTATCTTTAGCTAATTATCTAATTTTCATAATTCACATATATGTGAGAAGGTTGGATTATTTCTTCTCACTTTATCATTTTCATTCTCTCTCCTCCTCTTCTTCTCTCTCTAGCTCTCCCCTCTCATGAGTTGAGAACCATTTGAGCTTGAGATAATCCCTTAAAAAATATTCTCTACTCTTTCTAAGGTCCTAGGTTTAGCACACCAAGCTCCTTAGTTACTTCTAGTTTGAGGTTGGAGCCAAAGGTAGAGGCCCTCAGGTGGATCTTTCTTCGGCAAGAGAAGGCGACAAGGAGAACCCGTTCTTTCATTTCAAGGAGCAAGAAGAGAAGGACTTGAAGACCTAGGTATAACCCCCTTTCCAAGTAGCTAACTCTTTTAGATTTGTAGTTAGTTTTTGTTTAGCAAAGATCCCTCCTTTACATAGTCCATGTTGCCTAGTGTTGTAAAAATCCGATTTTTCATAATGTTTCCGCCTCCGCGGACTCACCGGGGTAGGCAACGTGGACTTACAACATAAACACACGTAGGGGTATATGATTGGGGTTTGGAAGAGAGATAGGAATGAAAGATAGGGCTTATACTTTCAGTAGAGATGATAAAAATTCCTAAGTTGAGACGGAAGCTTAGAAGGAAAATTCAAAAGATTCTGATAGCTTAAAAAATTTGTAGAACATATACGATCTTAAGTTGAATGATAAGTGTGAAAAATGCGGGTGGATGATTTCTAAGTCGAAGATAATAGAATTTCTTGCTAGAATTCTGAATTGAAAAATGAAAGTCAAGAGGCCAGATTGATCGGATTTTGTAGGTAGTA
Source organism: Agapanthus africanus (assembly GCA_030015575.1). Taxonomy (NCBI): domain Eukaryota; kingdom Viridiplantae; phylum Streptophyta; class Magnoliopsida; order Asparagales; family Amaryllidaceae; genus Agapanthus; species Agapanthus africanus. The sequence continues at coordinate 156,692,025 of JASDDO010000010.1, forward strand.
TCCGCTGAAAACCCTCAGGAAACAACACTCCTCCTACTAGGGACACCTAGGGGTTTAACGGCTTGTTGCACGTGCTCGGTGCAATCGCGATTCCCTGCGAAACTGAGGTTAGGATTTTTTCGAGAATAAATTGGCTTTGCTCGGGATGAGCAAAAGATAAGTTTGGGGGTATTTGTTCATATCAGAATTTTGCATTATTATATCGCCCATTGTTAATCATATTACAAATAAATGGGTGCTTTTGATCTATGTCTGCTAAATAGTTGCAGGTTACAGGTTCTCAGAACAATACAATGAAATTCATGAAAAGACGTTACAAAAGTGAGACTACGACCAACAAAAGATGAATCCGTATGATGCTGCCTAAAAGTACTATAAGTCTACGGTAGCGTCCCGCCCGTCAATCTGAGGCCAAACGCGGAACAAAAACTTTTACAACTGGCGTTGTCGCTTACTATAACCCGGATCTTGCCATTAACGCTAAACTAACTAACTACAAAGATGATAGAATGGCTATACCGATCGATCCGTGACATTCGGTCTTTAGCCATCATCCCACGCTTCTCGCGGCATCTCCGATCTCATGTCTCCTCGTCCAGGTGGCACCACGTCAACGGATCTTTATACGGGCTCCCACCTCTAAACCGAGGCAACTCAGACATGAAGTTTGCTAGCCGACATGTCCAAGATTGATGTAGAGATAGTGTAGAATACTTTGTCTCAAGGCACCCAAACCATTGGGTGAAGGTAAATGAAGTTGCCAATTTGGAGTGAAGGAATTGAGCTTGGAATTTGCAAATGAATCATTCTCCTCACCCTTAATGGGCCCGGCCAAAAAGAAATGCACACAAAGTGCTCTCTGTGGAATTTTGCTCACACTTGAGAATGAAGTTAATTAGTGGCACAAAATAATTGATGGATTAATTAACCAATCTCAAAACAATCAAGTGGCGGCAGCAGGAGAAAAGGCCACCGCAAAAAAAACCCTCTCTCCAAAATATCCTTTTCCAAAACAAAAGGCATTAATTGCAAAATCACACCTCACTAAAAAATGTCCATGCCTCTTGAATGCAAACCTATACCGCTTTGGGGCCCACGGAATTGGGCAGCCCACTGGTTTCGGCCAGACAGGAAAAAGAAGAAAATCTGCATTAAACCAGATGTTTAAGAAAGGTGATAGAAAACTGGCAACTCCAAAAATAATCCCGTAACGAATTATGGGATTATCCCTAAATTGTATATACATACACGCATTTGTATTCCGACCGAATACAAAATGCAAAGAGACAAAAAATATTCCTACACAATGTAATACTCGGATCCGGCTTAAACCAAAGCCCACCAGTATTACCTGTCTGAACCATGATACGTGCACAAGTGTACATACTTGTTTGAACCCTGCCATAAAACCATACGCCTCTACAACGTTTCGTCCGAACTTTGGAAACTATCTGTGGGGGACTCTACCACAAGCATGTCAGCGGCACTAGCTGTGCGTAACGGCTGTCTATGTACTGACCGAAAAGGGAAGCCGATGAGGGAACTCATCCTGGAACCCTACTGAGCTTATCAGTGACAATATTCGTACAGTCCGGTCCGTTCGTCTATGAGCATCGCATATCGGGCCTAGGAGGATAGTAACGTCAGACCCCAAAGCGGTATAAGTCGTGTCGGAGGGTAGCCCTGAACACCCTGAGAAACTACTGGAATACCTACCAGTAATTCTCACCTGCCTTGGCCAAGGACTTGGTGTAATGGCTCTCCTAGACACAGCGCGATCTCACACCTAATACCGGGAGAGACGAATCCCCTGCCGATCTGCTCACTGCCTCTATGTGGCTCGGGACTGTACCCAACTAAAACCTGTTTGCACGACTCCTTTGAGCCGTGGTAGGGTAGTAATCAAAGCACAGTGGGAACTCACATGAGGAAAATGACGACCTTAGGTCGATGAATTAACCTGTACTCATGTCACCAGGGAACTGCTATCTGACGCTAGGTATAAAACAAACTAGCAGGTTCCCGGCGAGTCCTGTTTGGTGCACTCATAACCCAATGAGCACCTGTATACATCTTAGGTGATTCAACTGACACCAATGGCTTGTGAGACTGGCCACCGACCCTCGTCAGGGTCTCGGTTGTATACACCAGTCTACTCCGGAGTATCGATGCCCTGTCTCGAAACTTCTACGACTAGGGACCACTATTAAGGATGTGCTTATAGACTACCCAACTCTCACGAATAAGATCGCCATCATACTGTTGGTAGTCAAGCAGGATCCTAAGGGTTCTATCAACGTGTAATAGTGATCATGTCACCTAAAGCTGTACACGTTGATAAAGGCAAACCAGATAGCATACTATCATCTTGAGTAAGACTGTCCTACCGGTATAGGTCCTACCGGTATAGGTCCTCCCTCAATCATTGCAATCACGTACCTGCGATCCAATAATTGACTTTGAGGGCACTATATCCAACAATCTCTCACTTGCACTTAAGGCTAATTATTGCGATGTCGCATACTCATAGCCCGTGTGATACCGAACATCCAACTCCTCTACTAATCGGTTTCACAAAGCTCGTTTGTAAAACTCTTGTGTTCAAGAAATAGCATCAGTGAGTGGGTCCGCCCTGATGTTTCTTTCTATTTCTCTCTTAATCTCAAGTTCGCGGAGAAAGTCATCTCCTGAATTGAGTAATACCTGTCTTACAATATGTCTGGATATCTGATGGGACCTAGTTCATAAATGAACTCCAAATCCATACTTCTTAGACTGTATCGACAACGGAACCTAATCAGTATGCTGCACCATGCCTCCCACAGTATCCTCTTGGACCACCTGTCCATAATACTGCCCCCTTCGTCAGAGTAAAAACTATAACTCTGACAATCACTTTGTCATCCATGTCACCTTTGAATCCTGGAATGATAACCGTTTCCCGAAGGAGGCTGTCGTCATCAAATCCATAGAACATCCACTTATGTTCTAAAACTGCTTCCGTAAGTTTCTCCAGGATTGGATTAATATAAACTTATTGCATCTAGTGCAAAAACAATATCCGCTGTGGTACTTGACATCTCATGATCGACTCAATTGCCTAAGCAAGTGATATGCCAATCATACACATCCATCTCCCCTTTAGTCTGTAAGACACCTTTAGAGAGGGAGACTCCATCACCTGCAGGTACACCACCATGCCAGGAGTTGTACATTCTAAAACACCTTTAGAATACTGTCTAAGTACCCAGATTTGGAAAGTACCCAAATCTAGATCTAAAACCATAGATCTAGTAATTAGAATGTTAGATATTATATCCATATCCTTTTGTGGAGAAACAACTGTGTGACAACCACAGTATAACCGATTGTAGTATAGGAATTTTACTTCATACTCTGTGTATGTCATCCAAATACCAGGACATCACACCCTACTACCTTCTTAACAGATCCATCCCCTATTCTGATGAAGTCAAACCCATGACTGTCACATCAAAAATGGATGATCTATCTTCGCTATATCTGCTTTAGTTTATAAATAGACATAAGCTACTTGCCTACTATGCTTCCATTGCTCCCACTGACTACAACAACCCTATGGCAGAATAATATATACATGCACATCTAAAGCTAGTTTAGAACGACGCTATACTTAACCTCCTGCCGGGTCTTATAGCCTGGAACAACAGTAGTGTCAAGTCTGGGTAAACAAGAACCTCCCTATCACCGTCCTTGAGGCTACTGGAGTACCTCTCGGGTGCCTGAGGTTACCCACCATATCTGCGGAGTGGCTAAATGGAATGTCTAACATGATTGAATCATCAGGTTCTATTAAATTTTCCGTAATCGTTTGATGTTCTGGGATCACTTCCAGTTCTACCATACTCCAAGTGCTATTTTCTGAAAAAATCCATTTTACTAAAACCGTAGCGAGTCAAGAACAATATCACCATTGATCTTCCAGATGGTAGAAAGTCAGCCCTCGACATAGCCCGGGTCAACCCACAAACTGCCATTACAGAAACGTACCTTGAGTTATCCAGAGTCTTGTTTTAAGCATAAGCCGGACAACTCCCCGTATCTTAACATCGTTAAGATATGAACCATTCTATATCCAATATAGAAACTTTGACACTTATTTAATTGGAATCAGATTCAAATCATGCAGCTGTCTCCAGTGCATATCAACTTAATGGAAATAGGCTAATCAGCATTACTCAACTTAGGAATGCATCCAATTATGAGTAACCTGAAAAAGAAACAAGTTTCTCAAAACCATTACTATCAACTGAATACTAATCACAAGTATCAACATCTTCGATCACTTTGAAGAATCCTGATACTTGTGATACCTAGTTCTCTACTTTATTCTCGTACCTATAACTTCTCAAAACTTAGACCTTATATTTCTACGAAACACTTGTCTAAAAACTAGAGAAATCACAAGTAAACAAAACATAGTACGAGGACCAACCCCTTTGTCCTGATGGACACTAGACAACATACAATACTCTGTATAAGTCCGCTGAGTTGATTAACTCAAAACCTATGCATCGTAGGTTGAAAAACAGTACTTATGGTTAAGAATTACTCCGTTGCTCAATGCTCCTTACCCAATCGTCAACTGATATAGGTAAATGTCACGGACATAATTTCAAAAAGTTATATCTCACTTTATAAAAATAAACATACAGATATATCAGTTTGAAATTGGTGCACAACAACGGATACTCAAAACCAAATACTTGCCGTCCGGCAAAAACCCAGGCGATTTCCTCAAATATCACCAATTACAACGAATTCCGATATAATGAGAATGATCACCTAATTCCCAATAACTTACTCCCACTCAACATCTGTAAAACCATACATATGTCAGAATCATACCTGCTAAATACATACCCTGGAGTAAGTATCTAATCGGGAGATCAGTTTTCCTTTAACAACGCACAGTGAAACTGAAACATGAAAATGTTTCGAAGGGGTATCCTGGTATTCTTAGTAATGCCTCTTCCATTGTCCAAATTCATGACTGTAACCGTATATTTCCTAGCCATCTCTCCAAATCCCTTTATTTGTCTTTAGTCGTTACCTTCTGTACACCATCGTTAGGCTAAATGGTTTTCTTCCTTCCCTACCGTTCGGCACCAGCCTATGGTTTGGAAGAAGACTATCCAATAAGCGTAATAGGTGTATACTCCTAATCCTAGGAGTACTCGCAACCTGAGAGAAGGTGATGATAAAAGACAATTGAAAAATACCTTATTCTATTTCTCCCGAACTGGGGAAAAAAGCAAAGGTGAAGTAGGAGTGGCGATGAAGTACGCGGTTTGGTCGTGAATGATAGCAGTCGCAATTTACTTTGCCTTCTTTCTAATCACTTTATTTTGTCTTTACTTATTACCTTCTGTACACCCTACTTAGGCTAATTGGTTTTCTTCATTCCCTACCATTCGGCACATGCCTATGGTTTGGAAGAAGACTATCCAATAAGCGTAATAGGTGTACTCTCCTAAACTAAGGAGCCCTCGCAACTTGAGAGAAGGTGATGATAAAAGATAACTGAATAAACCAATTCAATTTCTCCTGAACCTGAATCCAACCTCGAAGAAGTCCCTTCGAGTTTCTATATAACCATACGATGGATTTATCCAATGGATGTAGATGTTCGTAGTGATACGAGGTGTTCTGAGAAATGAAAAGGGTAAAAGAAGGAGCGGCAATGACTTATGCAACTCAGACGATCCAAAATCCAGTATTTTAATAAAGTTCTGTCAACTTGATCACTGAGTCATAGTCTAGGGTCGGTCAAAGGTCGCTGCCAAAGAGAGAGAGAAAAGAAACACTCTGCGTGCACTCTAACCTAGATCAGAATAGTTATCACTTTATCTAATCAGGAAACCTCCCACTGTACCGTCAAATTCTCCTCCAAACCTGAAAGAAGAATCATTCAGGATCACCCGAAGATTAAACCAACTCATCAGTGGGAATCAGGATCCAACTATCATCGCATGATAACGTGAAGGAATCCACTCACGTTATCACACTCCAGAAGGTATGCGCATGCCGGGCAAGTTTCAGTTTCTTTAGAAACTTCCGATATGGATTTTTGCCCCATGCTCTTATGACCTTGACGAAGGCTAACAAATCATAAGTCATATGTCAAGTTCTACCTGTCATTATCTTATTAATTTAAACCCACCCGTACATACCTCTGACGTTGGCCAAATGGCAGTACGACTGTCCCAAACCAACTCATCTATCTATGCAACAGAAAGGTAACAAGCAGCCACCATCCACTATGCCTTGATGAAGGCCAACAAACATAGCATGAATAATACATGCTACCCGTCTGAAACGACGGAGGGCTACGGCTGGTTTTTGGCGAAAAACCTTTAACGTAACAAACTTGATATCGCTGAAGGAACCTGATAGCTTTTTACAAAATATAGTGGCGAAAACCTTCGCTAAATAGGTCACTCCCGATGAAGTGATCTCTGCTTTTTCCTCGTAGAATGAGGTGCAGGATATTCCAAATGAATACCACGATCTAAAGAAACAAGTAATCGACTATAGTGTAGTTATTACCGTGACGCAAATTTTTGCCCAAGGGGTCACTCCCGGTGAAGGGATCTCGGCCCTTGCTTCGTCGAATGAGGTGCAGGATATTCCAACCGAATACCACTGTGCAAAACAAAAGAAAACGTCCTTGTAATAATACTTTTTAAAACTGTTCCAACAACGTCCAAACAGGTTTGCTTTCCTTTGCATTGATCAGAATCAACGCAGTCCCATCAACTAATCACACCAGAAAAGAACGAAAATAAAATGTACGTATATGCCATCCGCATTCGCCACAGGGTCCCGTCATCACCCGTTAGGTTACTTAACTAACGACAGAGCGGGGACTGGACTAGCGCGGGTGTAAAACATATACAACATCTACTAGCATATATACCAATATACAATAATCACTCCAGGCGTGATAAATGCAACATTACAGAAAAGTAATAAGCATCACAGAACAATACAGATAATCTGGGATCCCCGGGTTTCACAGAGCCGCTACTGAAACCCGACGTTCCCCTGGTCGTGTGGATAGCCTATGCAATGAAACCTAGACCCCTACGGTTGTGGCAAGTCACCCGCCAAAACCTGAAGCGAGGTAGCCCCCTACAGCAAAGTGAATGGACCACCCTGCACTTCACGGAATCCGGTAACTTGAGCACCCCTCCTTAGGTCAACCTGTACCCCTACGAGTGCGGCGAATAGTCTGCCAATTCTAGAGTGAGGCCCTCTGCCTCTCAAAGCCATGAGATGCGGACCCGTTGCACTCCAGAACCCGGCTATCCGTGCACTCTATCGTGGGGTAAACCTAGTACAGAAATGAAAATATATACAACGGGTACATCGACCTCAACCCGGTCTGCCACAAAAGAATAATATACAAACAGGCAGTGACAGCAGTCCACATGTTGGACGCTCGACCCGCAATATCAAATGTATAAATAAATCTAAACTGCACTACCATTGCACACAGCTATCCACCACAACAAACCCGCAACATCACAGCACAACACAGAACATCAACGCGAACATCACGTTCGCAAACCCGTCTAAAAGGACTATAGCAATTAAACACGATTTACCGCTCGAATGACATTCACGGTCGGAGATATAATGTAAGTACTGTAAACTAACATATTTAAAATTCTGATCGACAAAACTTCCTGAAGTGGGCCCCAAGTACAACTCCAGTACTCAAACAAAATCTGGGCCCAAACAAAATATTCCAGAAACCACAATTCCACACGAAAGACACCCAGAAGAAATATGGTGCACTGAAGCTTCAAAACGGCGGCGGAACCGCGGCCAATACAAGGCTTGCACGGCGGTTCCGCGGCGGTCTTGATGGTATAGTCGCCCAAATTTCTTACAGAGTCTTAAAAAAGCCTGCACGATTTTCTTAGATGCTCAAAATAATTTTTAGACCAGTTTAAAAATTCGACATAAACTTTGACATGAAAAGTGCGGTTTTTGACATGAAAAGTGCGGTTTTGGAAATTTCGTTCGATCGATATTTACTTTACCAGAGCAGTTTTAGATCTGCCGGTTGCTCTCTTGCAAATGCTCGTCTCATTCTGGAATTCCCCTTTGGGGCCCCGGGGCTTGGAGGTCACAAGCATCTTTGGGTTGAGTCGCTCAAGGATGTTTTAAACACGTTAGAACAAGCTAGTAAAGATTAATGGCGTGTCTCTGATACCATGTAAGTCTACGGTAGCACCCCTGCCGTCAATATGAGGCCAAACGCGAAACAAAAACTTTTACAACTGGCGCTATCGCATACTATAACCCGGATCTTGCCATTAACGCTAAACTACTAACTACAAAGATGATAGAATGGCTATACCGATTGATCCGTGTCCTTCGGTCTTTAGCCATCATCACACGCTTCTCATGGCATCTGTGATCTCCTGTCTCCTCGTCCAGGTGGCACCACGTCAACGGATATTTATACGGGCTCCCGCCTCTAAACCGAGACAACTCGGACATGAAGTTTGCTAGCCGACATGTCCAAGATTGATGTAGAGATAGTGTAGAATACTTTGTCTCAAGTCACCCAAACCATTGGGTGAAGGTAAATGAAGTTGCCAATTTGGATTGAAGGAATTGAGCTTGGAATTTGCAAATGAATCATTCTCCTCACCCTTAAAGGGCTCGGCCAAAAAGCAATGCACACAAAGTGCTCTCTGTGGAATTTTGCTCACACTTGAGAATGAAGTTAAGTAGTGGCACAAAATAATTGATGGATTAATTATCCAATCTCAAAACAATCAAGTGGCAGCAGCAGGAGAAAAGGCCACCACAAAAAAAAACCTCTCCAAAATATCCTTTTCCAAAACAAAAAGGCATTAATTGCAAAATCACACCTCACAAAAAAATGTCCATGCCACTTGAATTCAAACCAATACCGCTTTGGGGCCCACGGAATTGGGCAGCCCACTGATTTCGGCCAGACAAGAAAAAGAAGAAAATCCGCATTAAACCGGATGTTTAAGACGGGTGATAGAAAACTGGCAACTCCAAAAATAATCCCGTAACGAATTATGGGATTATCCCTAAATTGTATATACATACTCGCATTTGTATTCCGACAGAATACAAAATGCAAAGAGACAAAAATATATTTCTACACAATGTAATACTCAGATCCGGCTTAAACCAAAGCCCACCAGTATTACCTGTCTGAACCATGACACGTGCACAAGTGTACGTACATGTTCGAACCCTGCCTTAAAACCATACGGCCTCTACAACGTTTCGCCCGAACTGGGGAAACCATCTGTGGGGGACTCTAAAGACTCGTCAGTACCCTGGCAGTGGGTTTAACCACAAGCATGTCAGCGGCACTAGCTGTGCGTAACGGCTGTCCATGTACTGACCGAAAAGGGAAGCCGATGAGCGAACTCATCCTGGAACCTTACTGAGCCAATCAGTGACAGTATTCATACAGTCCAGTCCGTTCGTCGATGAGCATCGCATATCGGGCCTAGGGGGCTGGTAATGTCAGACCCCAAAGCGGTATAAGTCGTGTCTGAGGGTAGCCCTGAACACCCTGAGAAACTACCGGAATACCTACCAGTAATTCTCACCTGCCTTGGCCAAGGACTTGGTGTAATGGCTCTCCTAGACACAGCGCGATCTCACCCCCAATATCGAGAGATACGAATCCTCTGCCAATCCACTCACAGCCTTTATGTGGCTCGGGACTGTACCCAACTAAAACCTGTTTGCAAGACACCTTTGAGCCGTGGTAGGATAGTAATCAAAGCACAGTAGGAACTCACACGAGACAACTGACGACCTCAGGTTAATAAACTTGTTAGGTTTACCTAGCACCTCATGAAGGGTTTGGAAGCATCACATGTACCAAAGATTAAATTTTTAGGGTGCTAAGTAAGCATACAAAGAATCAATCATAGAAAATTAGGGTTTCATAACTTTAAACCACACCACAAGTAACAAAGGCTAGGGTTTTGAGAGTACAACCTTTGTAGCTCCCTATGCTAGACTACTTGGCCACTTGAGAGTTGGAAAACGGTTAGCTTGAGGTCTTCTAACGTCCACGACGATCCACCCGAAGCTCCTTTGTCCAAGCTTGCAACTTCACTTGATCAAGAGAAAGAAATGAAGCTAACACTCTAAACAAGTGGGCAAGACTTGTGTAGAATGTTGTTGTGGTGGCTATTCTCACTTCAAAATCCTAACTTGGAGAGTAATTTTCTCACTAGAGAAATCTAGAGAGCAAAAGAAAAGGCGGAAGAAGATGATGGCCTTTTTTAAACAAGAGTAAAAGATAATCTCTTATGAAAAATAGAAAATATATGTATATATATTTTTCACTTCTCATCTCAAACCATGGTTATATTATATGGATATTTATTTCACTTGAGTTAAAACAAAAGAGGAAGATTAACTCATGGTTAATAAGTTGGTGAGCAAGGTTAGTTGAAGAAGACTGTAGAGTCAAGACCATGAATTATCCTTTTCTTTTTCTTTTTGTTTTAACACAAATAGAATTAATAATCCATATAAATAACCAAGGTGTGAGTCTTATATTGCCACCATTTTCTTTGTATATACAACCATGAAGGATGAGGTATGTATGTATGTGTGCATGCACATCCATATGTGCATGAATCTAGAAAGAATGCATACATGCATGCATGCATCCAAAAAATACAAGAAATGATTTCTAGTGAGAAACTAATGGTTAAATGATAAATCAACACTTGATTTATCAATCCGACCATATCACATACGACCCAACCAAAAGCAAGCCGCCCGATTAATATACGGTATCTCATACGCGCATTTTAACCGGGTCCATGCGCATATCGCATACGCGCACCACAACATTTCGCCTGGACTAGGTAACTCCTTTGTGGGACTCTAAGACTCGTCAATACGCCGGCAGTGGGGATGATCATATCAAGCACTCGCAAGCCGCAATCGGTCAGCTAAACGTAACGGCCACCCGGGTATTGAGCGATCAGAAGAAAACAAGCGAACATGCTACAACTCCCGTCGAGCCAACCGGCAACACTAACGTACAGTCCGGTCTCTTCGTCAGATATGCTGCATATCGAGCCTAGGGATGGTCACGTCGACCCCAATAACTCAATAAGTCGTGCCAGTGAATGGTCTATAACAGATCGAGAAACTACTGATAACATTTATCAGTAAATCTCAGCACCCCTGGCCAGGGACTTACTGATATAACCAGTCGAGCACAGCACAGCATCAACTCCCAATACCGGGAGAGACGAAACCCCTTTATCGCTCATCGCCTTCGTGTGTCTCGGGACTGTACCCAACGACCACCTGTTTGCACGACTCAGTAGAGCCGTGGTAGGGTGGTAATCAAAGTACAGTGGGAGAACACACAAGGCTCTATGACGATCTCGGGTCTACAGACTAACCTGCACCAGTGTCATCTGAGAACTGCTATCCGACGATAGATATAATTCCATATAGGAGTTCTCGGTGAGTCCGTCCAGTGTACCCAGTCACCACTGAGCACCCGTATATGATCTCGATGTCAAACATCGATGAATGTGGGAACATTCATCGCCCATCATATGGGTCTAGAATCATATACGCTAGTCTACTCTGGTATATCGATGCCCCGTCTTGATACACCCACGACTAGGGACATTTCAGGATATGCTTATAAACTACAGATGTCCCACAAGTATGATCTCTATCATAATCACTGTAGTCAAGCCAATATCCTCAGGGCTTTATCAACATATGTGAATGAGTAAAAGCATGATCAAATCAACATGTCAGATAAAGAAGATCCAGATAGCATACTATCATATCGAGCAAGAATGTACACTGAATATATATATATATATATATATATATATATACATGTATAAATACATCCACTATCACATAATGGCCTCTAGGGCATACATATATCCAACAATCTACCACTTGCACTAAGGCCTGTTATTGGCGTATCTCATACCCAACATCTCAAAAAGTCGCTCATGCTGCGGCTGAGGGAGGGCCTTGGTGAGTGGATCCGCGGCGTTATTCTTTGTGTCTACTCTCTTAATCTCGATCTCGCGGCGATCTACAATCTTCCGGATCAAATGAAAGCGCCTCAGGATGTGTCTGGACCGCTGATGGGACCTGGGCTCTTTGGCTAACGCCATAGCCCCATTATTATCACAATATAACGGTATTGGATCAATAATGGTTGGAACTACTCCTAGCTCCGAGACGAACTTCCTCATCCAGACGGCTTCCTTGGCGGCATCATTTGCAGCAATGTACTCAGCCTCCATCGTAGAGTCTGCAACGGTATCCTGTTTGGAACTCTTCCAACTTACCGCCCCTCCATTGAGGATAAATACAAACCCAGAGAATCCCAGACCCCTACGAGAGCGGCAAGCGACCCGACCAATCCTGGAGTTTAGGAGACCCGGTCTCGACTCTTCGAGATGGCCTCCCACTGAATCCCAGAACCCGGTCACTTATGCTCCCCTCCTTGGGTCTATCCTAATGCGGAAAAGTAAATAATATACTACACTGGTGGCATCAACCTCAACCCGGAAGTGCCCTAAATAAAAGAATATTACATTACATTTGAATTTACATGAATAAAAATATAAAACTCTCATCTCACATAAAAAAAACCCCGCCTATTCAATCGCGACAATCCTGCACATCATATCTCAGCAACACATAATATCTCATATCATCAACGTAAGTAAGTATGCGTACCCCGATTGTCGTTGATGTATAACAACGAAACCGGCGATATCGAACATACTACACTTACGGTCACAGAAAAGAAAGTGTAAGACTGCAATATCTGGAATCCACATTCTCTTTAGACATCGTAACTGCGAAATATCACATACTTCGTATTTCATGTCTAGCTATATGAATTCCACACATTGCATCACATTCCAGATAAATAGACAGTATTAAAGTTTTCGAATGAATGATCAATTACCAAAAATTCCCTAAAGCTCAACACTTGAGCGGAGTTCAAAAAATCCGGAGTGTAACACAGTAGTAGCGGTCCAGCCGTAGAAGGGTCAAGCCAACGCCTCACATGTGGCACGCCGTACTGCCCCAAACCCTAAGGTTCAAAAGGAAGTTCAAGACAGTCACATAATCGAGTTAAGGTTTGTTGTCTTCTAGAGGGTCCACCACAAAACTTGCATGTATTTCCGAAAGATTTAGACCCCGTGAAAAGTGAGCAAACGACACCCGTTCGAACAATTCAATACTTTTTAATTATCCGGAAAAAACATGAAGTTAAAATTCCGATCGAATCAATGAACTCAAAACAATCTCTAGAACAAATAACACTTAAACCAGATTAAAAATACCCAAAAATATCAACAAGCAATTATATGTATTACTGTCTAAAAACCAAGCATTGACTCACCTGTACGGCCGCGGAACCGCGGCCCAAGCAAGCTTTGGCCGCGTTTCCGCGGCGGAAAATACTGTTCACTGCATCGTTTTTTACAGTGTTTCTTATATTTACCTGCTGAATTTTTTACATATTTTTAATTCTGGAAAATAACAGTTTTGAAAAATTGTCCAGAGAGTGTCCCAAAAAACTGTATTTCGGTTCGATCGGAGTTTTTACTTCGCTAAAGTGTCGCCTAATGTTCTAGGTCGGCTATGATACCAATGTTAGGTTTACCTAGCACCTCATGAAGGGTTTGGAAGCATCACATGTACCAAAGATTAAATTTTTAGGGTGCTAAGTAAGCATACAAAGAAACAATACTAGAAAATTAGGGTTTCATAACTTTAAACCACACCACAAGTAACAAAGGCTAGGGTTTTGAGAGTACAACCTTTGTAGCTCACTATGCTAGACTCCTTGGCCACTTTGGAGTTGGAAAACGGTTAGCTTGAGGTCTTCTAACGTCCACGACGATCCACCCGAACCACCTTTGTCCAAGCTTGCAACTTCACTTAATCAAGAGAAAGAAATGAAGCTAACACTCTAAACAAGTGGGCAAGACTTGTATAGAATGATGTTGTGGTGGCTATTCTCACTTCAAAATCCTAACTTGGTGAGTAATTTTCTCACTAGAGAAATCTAAAGAGCAAAAGAAGGAGGAGGAAGAAGATGATGGCCTTTTTTAAACAAGAGTAAAAGATAATCTCTTATGAAAAATGGTAAGTATATGTATAAATATTTTTCACTTCTCATCTCAAACCATGGTTATATTATATGGATATTTATTTCACTTGAGTTAAAACAAAAGAAGAAGATTAACTCATGGTTAATAAGTAGGTGAGCATGGTTAGTTGAAGAAGACTATAGAGTCAAGACCATGAATTATCCTTTTCTTTTTCTTTTTGTTTTAACACAAATAGAAATAATAATCCGTATAAATAACCAAGGTGTGAGTCTTATATTGCCACCATTTTCTTTGTATATACAACCATGAAGGATGAGGTATGTATGTATGTGTGCATGCACATCCATATGTGCATGAATCTAGAAAGAATGTATACATGCATGCATACATCCAAAAAATACAAGAAATGATTTCTAGTGAGAAACTAATGGTTAAATGATAAATCAACACTTGATTTATCAATCCGGCCATATCACATACGACCCAACCAAAAGCAAGTCGCCCGATTAATATACGGTATCTCATACGCGCATTTTAACCGGGTCCATGCGCATATCGCATACGCGCACCACAACGTTTCTCCTGGACTAGGTAACACCTTTGTGGGACTCTAAGACTCGTCAATACGCCGGCAGTGGGTGATGATCATATCATGCACCCGCAAGCCGCAAGCGGTCAGCTAAACGTAACGGCCACCCGGGTATTGAGTGATCAGAAGAAAACAAGCGAACCTGCTACAACTCCCGTCGAGCCAACCGGCAACACTACCGTACAGTCCGGTCTCTTCGTCAGATATGCTGCATATCGAGCCTAGGGATGGACACGTCGACCCCAATAACTCAATAAGTCGTGCCGGTGAATGTTCTATAACAGATCGAGAAACTACTGATAACACTTATCAGTAAATCTCTGCAGCCCTGGCCAGGGACTTACTGATATAACCAGTCGAGCACAGCACAGCATCAACTCCCAATACCGGTAGAGACGAAACCCCTCCTATCGCTCATCGCCTTCGTGTGTCTCGGGACTGTACCCAACGGCCACTTGTTTGCACAACTCAGTAGAGCCGTGGTAGGGTGGTAATCAAAGTACAGTGGTAGAACACACAAGACTCTATGACGATCTCGGGTCTACAGACTAACCTGCACCAGTGTCATCTGAGAACTGCTATCCGACGATAGATATAATTCTATATAGGAGTTCTCGGTGAGTCCGTCCAGTGTACCCAGTCACCAATGAGCACCCGTATATGATCTCGATGTCAAACATCGATGAATGTGGGAACATTCATCGCCCATCATATGGGTCTAGTATCATATACGCTAGTCTACTATGGTATATCGATGCCCCGTCTCGATACACCCACGACTAGGGACATTTCAGGATATGCTTATAAACTAGAGATGTCCTACAAGTATGATCTCTATCATAATCACTGTAGTCAAGCCAATATCCTCAGGGCTTTATCAACATGTGTGAATGAGTAAAAGCATGATCAAATCAACATGTCAGATAAAGAAGAACTAGATAGCATAGTATCATGTCGAGCAAGAATGTACACAAAATATATATATATATATATACATGTATAAATACATCCACTATCACATAATGGCCTCTAGGGCATACATATATCCAACAGAACTAACCTGTACTCATGTCACCAGGGAACTGCTATCTAACGTTAGGTATAAAACCAACTAGCAGGTTCCCGGGGAGTCCTGTCCTGTGCACTCATAACCCAATGAGCACCTGTATACATCTTAGGTGATCCAACTGACACCAATGGCTTGTGAGACTGGCCACCGCCCGTCGTCGGGGTCTCAACTGTATACACTAGACTACTCCGGAGTATCGATGCCCTGTCTCGAAACTCCTACGACTAGGGACCACTATTAAAGATGTGCTTATAGACTACCCAACTCTCACGTATATGATTGCCATCATATTGTTGATAGTCAAGCAGGATACTAAGAGCTCTATCAACATGTAATAGTGATCATGTCACCTAAAGCTGTACACGTTGATAAAGGCAAACCAGATAGCATACTATCATCTTGAGTAAGACTGTCCTACCGGTATAGGTCCCCCCTCAATCATTGCAATCACGTACCTGCGATCCAATAATTGACTTTGAGGGCACTATATCCAACAAGTTCAAGGAACAAATGAAGATCAGTAAACAGTTCAATGCACAAAGTACAAGGGTAGCACAAGATTCAAGACTTCAACGCGAAGCTTACGGTAAAAGTCTACATGATTCTGCACTGTTGGAAATCTAGAAGAAAGTAGAAAATATTCTATGGAACCAAGTGAATAAAATAGAAGGAAAAAGCAACATGAAGCATCCCTAAAGAACTGAGTCCAAGAGCCCACTATATGGTCGCGGAACCGCGGCCAAACATGGCATTCTGCCGCGGTTCCGCGGCCGTGCTGTGCACGTGTCGGTACACGTGTCGGTGCTTTGATCCGGCTTTCTTAGGGTAGTCTTGTAATTTCATGTATGGATTAGATGTAAAACCTTGGGTTTCTCCTATCTATAAATAGGAAAGCCGAAAGCCTAATTAGGCATGTCTCTTTTTATTTTCTAGATCTAAATTTTAATTTCATTGTTATCGTTGAAGAGGTATCAATAAAGAAGGTACTATTATTTTCTATCTTGGATTCTTTTGTTTATCTGAATTTAATTCGTGCAATATTTATTATCTGTCTTTTATTATCTGCAACTTAGATAGCCTTTTAAAATAAAAATTATAAAAATGAATTCTTTTGTCACTTTCCTAATGAGTGAGTAATTCCTCACTTATTAGGGTTAGGATAGGGAAGGTTTGAGAGAAGAAAATCTCTCTCACTCCTTTCCTTGCCTCTATAAATTTAATCATTACGGACTCTATTAAAGTAACCACACACCTCTCACTACGGCATCCTATCCTACAAGATAGCGGTGATTCCCTAGTTAGACCGGTTGTGGTTGATTTAAATAGAGGTTAGGGCTAAGAGCCAAGAAAGGACGGACAAGGACCAAAAGGAAGAAACTAAGTTTCTTCCTAGTCGTGTTAATCCCCTTTGTTGACTATTACCCTAACACCTATATTCTTAACTAGGGCAAGGAAAGCAGTGAATAGAATCCTTATTCCAAACTAACCTAATCCTAACCCTAGCAAGACTTTAAATCAAATTAATCTCATTCTTAGATTTTAAAACAAAACCTACCAAAAATAGGACTTAACTCGTTAGAACTTAAAGAGAGAACACCATTTCCCTATGGACCCACCCGTACTCAACCGGCTAGCTACCAAGCGACAACGTCTTGATTGCAGTATTCTTTGAAATTTAAAACGCACACGCAAACGTGAACAATCACTCAGTATGCTCAGTTTTACATTGATAAGTTTATGCGTTTGCACGGAGTTCCTTCATGCATTGTATCCAATAGAGGTACCCAGTTCACTAGCCGTCTTTGGCATAAACTTCAGGAAGCCTTAGGTACCTGTTTGAGCTTTTGCACCACTTTCCATCCGTATACCGATGGTCTGGCAGAGCGGACTATACAGACTCTCGAGGATATGCTTCATGCGTGCGTACTAAATTTTGTTGGCAGTTGGGATCGTCCCTTGCCATTGATAGAGTCCTCCTACAAGAACAGTTATCAGGAGACGATTCAGATGGCACCATTTTAGACTTTGTAAGGTAGATAGTGTTTATCGCCAGTCTGTTAGACCGACTCAGCGAGACCAGTTTTTTGGACCCCCGGCTAGTTAAGAGACTACGAAGAAGATCCAGTTGATTCAAGACAGGATGAGAGCAGCCCAGTGCAGACAGAAGTCTTATGCCGACCGTCGTCGTCGCAGGTGTAACGCCTTAGATTTCGGTTTGTGTTAGTTTAGACGGTAATGCGGGTTTACTGTAAAAAGTTTACCAATTTGGGTTCCTCACATTTTATAACATTTAATTAATAATTTATTTTTATTTGTTATGGCATGCACTGTCACGACCCGCAGGGTACGGAACGTGACTGGCACTTAAGTTCACGAACGTCTAAAGGCGTCCGTAAAATAAGTAAGCCAAAGCCCAGAAAACAAAACCAATGAAGCAAAAGAGTGAAGAAAACCCAATCAATTGAAAGCGAGTTATCAAATAAGTCATGTAAAACACTTTTTAAAAACAATACAAATTTTCCCGAAAATTTCGGCAGAGTCTCCTTTGTAAATACTGACCCCCAAAAATGGGTACAACAAAATATATACATGAATCCACAAAATAGGGCATCCCCAAGCGGGAGCTAGCTCTTCGCCATACGGCGGTCACAAATCCCACGCAATGTAAATGACAACAAGCATAATAAAGCATAATAAAGCATAAGGAAGCATGAAAAAGTAGCATGTCGGCTCAAGTGAGCTCGACCCCAAATACAGTATAAAATCCACAAACCTCACAGTCTCATCTCTAGGTCAATATACAAATATCTGGTAGAACAGTAGATGGAGTACACTAGATACAAGAATATACAAGGTGGTACAAAAATAACATAACCCACCTATGAGCAAATCTCGAGCTCAGGCAAAAGAGGCAAAAGACAAGTGCGCCCGCCGCTACTGAACTGACGGAGCGGACCTGCAAAAGACTGTGGCACAACGGGGGTGAGTTGCCAACTCGTGAGTAATAAATAACATCTACAAAGGCTATCGTATGCATGCACACAAGCATCCTAGCATCTAAAATACAGGTATGACTGGATGCACTAGCAGGTGTGTATACAATATCAGTGTGCCAATATGTATGCAACATGAAAATCTGAGGTCTCAATAGGTATATATATAAAATATCTTATCTCTTTTTGTTTTTGAAACTCTTTTTAGAATGCCAGCAAATGTCCATGAATCGACGAAAATCGGTGTCCAGCAACGACACCCCAAAAGCTGTCTCAAATCTCATAATGTATCTCTGGCCTCAGCCGTCCGGCTGACCCATCTCAAATATCAATATCTCATCATCTAGCGGCCACGGTCGGTATCCTCTGGATATCCGCCGTCCCAAACAGTCACCGGTAGGTAATCCGTCCCCTGCCAGGCTCAACGTCATCACCACATTCCTCTTGCCCCGGGGTACCTTACCGGGCCCACCATGTACCCGTGCCGGTTCCTCCACTCCTCGACACGGATTTCCAAAGCCACAGCAAACTCATGGTGGACGACACTTACATCACTAGAAAACCGCAATTTACATGTTTTAAAAATATCACAAGTTTGGAAATTTTGCGGCTTTCCCCCGAAATCCAGCAATATCATAAAATCTCAAGAAATCCTCATAAGTGCATATATCAATGCTAATGAATGCGTATGATATCAATAATCAAGTTGCGATGTGTGATTAATGTATTAAGCATGAACAATGAATATGATGAAGTACATGCACATGAATAGCAATCCTAGGGTTTCATTTTAAGGAAATAACACAATTTAAGTATCAATTAGTAAAAGGTTTAATTTAAAGGTTATCTAGTGTGGTGGCATGGCAATTACCAGGGTGTGTGTGTAAACATGAATAGTGCTCGTGCTGCATATAAAAACCTGGTAATGGTGCATGTGTCCTACAATTGAGTTTGCGTATATGGGTATAACCTATCGATCTAATTGCAGCAATTATCATGCCAGTATTATTATTCTAATGTCACAGGTGATTATCCAATTTACTATTTTCCAGTTTACTAAATCTATCGGGCGACTTGCGCCATCCAGACGATCGTCCCCCGTAGATGTTAAATCTACTCACCGGGATCCCTGGCTAGCTGTGTCCAATCACTGCCTTTCCCTTTCGCGCCGCGTCTGACGTCCCCGCGACCGAACCTGGAATTTACATCAATACCAAACATAAGGTTACGTATCAAGAACGACGCAAAACCCCAACGAAACTACTAAAGTTCGCTAACTGGGTACAACGTGCACAAAGTGCGCGGACACACGCGAAAATCGCAAAAACTGCCAAAAACGCCGATTTGGGTCACCCGGCAAAACTAAAACCCGACTACCCAAAAACCGCACTCACGCATCCTAAAAGTCGTAGGACAAGCCAACAAGATCATCAAGATACCACAATTGACTCATCACATAACTTCTATAAAAATCTAGTAAGCAGAAATTGCAATTGATGCAAACATCGACAATATAGCGACAAATCAACACCATCCAACGCCAACATTCCAAACTAACCAAAAAGTTAGCCAATACACCAATTCTAAACCATTAACTAAGCTTAAAAAAACCTAATTGACATAACAAAACCTTCTCTTGATTTTTATAAATAGCAAACATAACTCAAATTATATAAGAAATCCTTACTTTAAAACTATAATTTAGCCTAATAAGCAAATTAACCACTTAGCTTAAGGTTAGCAAAACACTAGATAGCAATTTAGGTCTAATCAACACAAATTAGGTTTAATCAACTCACTAATCATGTTTTCAAATACCATTTCCATACAAAAACCTTTTCTTGAAAACCTTAAAACAACAACTTTACAACTAAAATCAACTTCTAAAATTACCTAAATTAGCATAATTAAAGACTACATAATAAGGTAACCATATAGATTAGTTTACTAACAACTAGATTAACTAATAAACAACTTAAATAAATTATCATGGTTCAAAACCTAGTTCATTTTTCAAACAAAATCTAAGGAATCTAGATTAACTACACTAAATTATCACTAAACCATAACACATAAGCACTTAAACAAGGAATTTAACAAGATGGAATTTATACCTCTTGATCACTAGATCAAGCAAGAAAGTTTCCTCCAATTGATGGCCTCAAACACCAAGATCCAAGCAAGAATGGCTAAGGAAAATGATAGCATATGGATTTTGTATGGATTTTTGGAATTAATTCATGGATTTTGATGCATTTCCTTGAAGGAAATTGAAGAAAAATGCAAAGAAAAGAGATGAGAAAGAGGGGTGCAGGTTTCGGCCAGGTTGGAGGTATGGGGGAGGGTGTGGGGTGAGTGGGAAGGTCAAGGGTCAAGTTTAAAAGTCAATGTATCATACATTTATCCAATATATTAAAATAAATACCATAAACTATCAATTAACTCAAGAAACAACTCAAGAAAGAGAGAGGTCAGAATTTTCTGGTCTTGGCCAAGACTTGGGCTGTTATAGGGCTGAGGGAAAAGATAGAGGGGTTTTACAAAAGAAATTTTATGCAAAAAGGCCCCCTACAACTCAAAAATTGCAAGTTTTAGCCCAAAAATCAATAATTTCGTTTCAATTTATAAAAATTGGTTAAAAATCAAAATAAATTACTAAAAATTCATGTTATCACTAGATTATAATTATCATAATTTTAGAGATTAAAATTAGCCCGGAAAAATTTGTATTTATCGCTTATTTAATGTATTTTCTTACCGGCTTAAAATAATATAAAAAATTGAAAAAAAGTGAAAAATTTTTAAATGACCAAAATTTCATAATTAACTCATTAGTCACTAAAAACAAGTAATTACCTATCCATTTAAGGTATAATTAGCCCTAAACTGCAAAATATCGAGAAAGACGGTTTTCGGAAAAATACCGAATTTTCACCGAATTTCAAGAAAACACCAAAACGACTTTTCAAGACGCTACATGCACGTATGTGTGCACGTTAATGTGAGGGTTTGTTTTGTGTTAATCTTGTTCTTAGCAACCATGACAACTTAACCCTTAACCTAATCATTTGCTTTAATCTAATCTTTCTTTAACCCAATCCTTAACCCTAAACCTTATGATATTTGTGTGAGAAGAGGGATATTTGTTCTGGAAGTGAGGAGGTGGCATGGTGTGTGTGAATGCATTAATTGGAAGTTAATGCAAAGGGTTACACTCACCTCACTCTTACCCTACACTCACCTCCCTCTCTCTTTAAACTCACACTCTCTTTCATTTCTCTATCTCTTTCTCATATTATCATCTCCTTCATTCTCTCAAACTGAACACTCATCATTCTTTCACAAATCTATCTCAAAACTTCATCCAAACTCACAAAAATCACATCTTTTGCTTGGTTTTGCCTCTTAGATGCCTTGGAGCTTGGGAAGCTTGGATATTTGAGTTCTTTTGGTTAGGTAATGATCTCTTTCGGTTAGTTAAGTGTTTATTGTATTGCGTAGCTTAGTCGTTTCAATTTTGATAGCGTTATGTATCGTTTCGGGTAAATATCGTATTTTTAGTGTATTTTTGGATCTCGGATGATCTGCTATCAAACCAGGTAATTGTTACAAAAGTTCCCATCACAGTGACCTAGTGTAGTGACCTAGAACCTACCCTCAAAATACGAGCCCAGTACCTCATGTATTGGCCGCAGATTTATTGCTTCTGGCCGCAAATTGCGGCCAGACTAGGGAGTTAGGGTGTGGATTTTGGTGTAGGGGTCTCTGGGTTGTATGTTGTCTCATGGTACTTGCAACTTTTACAGATTGTTAGTATAGAAAAATCTGGGACCACTTTGCGTATTTCTAGTGTTTCATTTTCACGCGTTACGTTATCCGATACGGTTCGTGTTCTGCGTTGCTGTCGCTCTGAGTTGGTTTCGTAGTGTCTCTATGCACGTTAGCTACAATACGAACACTTGAGAGTACGTTTGTGTTGTCGTGTTGGTCCGCGTAGTTTGTACGTGTTTTGGGTCTATTGCTAATAAATACTTGCTTTGTTGTGTTATGTTTTAGGTTTGCAGGCGGGGACTTCGGACGCTGCGATGAAGGGAAAACAGGTAGTAGGATTCACTTAGCCAGGACCGTTGGTGAGTAGATTTAAAATCTACAGAGGAATCGCCTGCATGGCGTTATACGTCTGGGCTAGAGATGTTATGATTGTCGCATATTCTATTTCATATATGGAGTTGCGCATACACCTTATTGCTTAGTTAATTGTTGTGCTTGGACTAGTACCCATAGGACACTGCACTATTATTGACGGCTCATGTTGCACGTGCACTGATTGTATGCCACATACACCGTCAATAATTGCTATGACCCGCACAACACACATACTTATATGATATTGTTTGATTAGGGACATTGAGACGTTAATTCATATTTCTTTATGTATATGACATATAGCATACCTGTATACCAACATGCTTACACATATGTCTTGACATGTTTACATGCTAGTTACCTGTATACCTATAAGGTATTGTACAATTAGTGATAGGCATATTTCACACATAATGACATAGCTACATGTATACCTTGCATTCATACTTCACTTATACCTGGAGGGTATATTACATCATTACTGATAGGTAGATACATATACTTTGCTATACCTTTATCTTTACACATATATCTGGCTATAGCTACATGTTTACCTTTATTTGATGTTATATAGGATTGGAGAAATTAGGAACAGCGTGATATATTATATTAACTTGTTGCAGTTAATTAGCGGCTTTTCCTTTATATGCTTACATTACAGTTTTATATTGCATATATTATATTCATGGATTTTCGCATTGAGATATGGATTTTTCATGATGTTTTCTGGATTTGAGGACCATGGTAGTTTCATGAAATTATGCATTATTTGAAAAACCCGGTTTCTTTTGATATGATATTTCAGCAGCCACCATGAAATTTATCGGTTCTGATATATATATCCTATGCGAGGAGCGTCGTGGGCCGTATGAGGGTACATGGTGGGGCCCGGAGGTACCCCGGGGCAAGAAAAGGATTTCGATGTAACATGTCGATGAGGCCTGCCAGGGGAACCATACCTTCCGGTGACATTACCTATGACTCAACGGTTATCGTGGGGATACCGACGGGAGTCATGTACGTATGGATATGTCGAAAGGCGAGGGTCAGAGCTAGGCACTCGAGCTTTCGGATAGCGTATAATACGTACCTATCAGGGTGCCAGTCGTGGTGACAACACCTGATAGATCAACCTTTATGTGTCGATGCTTGACGCAGGTTTTCATGATATTTTTACTCCTAAGTATATATATAACAGTGGAATGGGACGCTGTTATATATGCATATATATATATATATTAGTAGAATGGGACGCTAATATATATGTATACATATAAATTCATACACTTCATCATATTTATTCATGCAAATATACTTAGGATATATGAGATTCACTTGATATTGGATTTGGGATATAGGAGATTCATTTGAGATTGGATACAGGATATATATATGAGGTTGACTTGATATTAGATACAGGATATATATGAGATTGCTGATTTTGTACATTAAGGATATATGAGATTTACTTGATATTGTATATTCAGGATTTGTGAGACTTACATGATATGAGAGCCAATTTGGGGGCTGATTTGAGGAAATTGGGATTTGGATTGTCTTGATGGACTTTGTGTCCTACCACGATGTCAGGATTCCATGGAAATGACATGTTTCATTCCATGCTCCACATTTATTGTTTATGCACTGCTTCATGTATTTGTAGTACCTGATGAGTACCTTCCATGACTGTTGCTGATCAGTCGAAAATATTGCATCTTTTAACCGGCAATTTCCCAATCATTTGCACTCATTTAGAAGTGTTCGGTATTCATATTTCACATATTAGCAAATCAGTCGTTAAATATCAGATTGCATGTGTTAGACTATAAAACCGACATTTCTAAGGAAATTGACTGCATTTCATGGCATTGCATCATCTCTATATTGCGCAACACTTGTCTTGAAAAATTGTGCAGGAAAATCCGGAAGAAAAGCCAAAATTGTCAATTTGCTGATCAAACATTACACCAACTCCAAGTTTTGAGATCTGGTAGCAATCCAAAGGGAGAAATACAATTCAACATATCAAAGAAAGGCCCACAACTCAAGCCCAACAAGAACCAGAAGAACAAAGCCCTGAAGCTTCAAAAGAGCCGCAGAACCGCGGCGGGAGTCGGCTTGCGCCGCGGTTCCGCGGCGGTTTGGTCAGAACATCATACCATTTTCAGTGCATTATTCTTATCTCAGTGGCCACAGCTCAGAATGATATGTCAAATTCCAGAATTCTCTCGAAGCTTCTGCCATATCAGCAAAGATCATTAAGCAAGGCTAATCCTAATTAAGCTCCTAACTAATCTCTTCTAGAAGCTCCCTCCTAACTAATCACATCTAGAAGCTTCTCCTCTAACTAACTTTAGGGGGGAAATTCAAATTTCCTCAACAAACTTTTGGAGGGAAACTTAGAATTTGAAATCCTAGATCTAGGGTTGGGATGTCTATAAATAGAAGCCTAGACCTAGGGTTAAAGGTTGTTCATCATTGGTTGTTCTTTAGTTAGCTAATTCTTCATTAATTTTTAGTCTTCTTCAATTCTTCATCTTCTTCCATAAGTCTAGTGACAAGGCTTGTGTGAAACCCTAACCCTAATTCCATTCCAAATTCAAGATCTTGAGTACCAATCAAGCGAGAAGTCCTTCAACCTTTTAGGAGCGGAGCCGATCTCCAACCGAGCAAGTGATCCAAGCCGATCCGCGACTCACGGAGCCGAGCGAAGCCAAATCGACGATCGAGTTCTTCCTCTTGTAGTTCTTGAGCGAATGTAATGAAATTATTGATATAAATAAACGGTGAAATTCTTTAATCTTTCTTTCTTTTAATTCTTGCATCATGATTAGATCTCAATTTGTAATTGTGGTTCTTGTTGTGATGTTTGAGTAAAACTCCGCTCGTAAAGGAGTCGAGACGATCAATAGAATGATGATATAACAAATCTTGAAACGATTTTTAAGTCTTACGAGTTTTGTAAACCCTAGCAAGTTCAAGAATTGATGACCTAGTTTCGTAGCGATGCTTTCTTGATTGTTATCGCTCGAAATTAGGGATCTACGATCGTTTCTTGAATTTACTAGAGACTAGAATGTGAATGATATCGACGAAAGAACAAGGGATAAGATGAAACCCTAGTTTCATAAGAAATCCCTAATTCTCGATCGATCATCATCGATCTAGTATCAATTCATCGAAAGATAAGAATACGTAATTGTAAGATTACATCACATCTATAGATCCGATCGATTCTTACGAGCCTCATTTCGATTCTTGATATTTGGTTTTGAAAAATCAACAAGTTATCAATTCTTGATTCTATCTTTTTCTTGTTATTAGATCTAGATTTTTCTAATTCTTGAACTTTAAATACAAATCATGAATTGTTTTGTTTTGTTTTGTTTTCTTTAAAGTTTCTACTCATCTAATTTGAAAGACGAACGATTACACTGCCACTGTGGACGATCCGCATTCACTTAGAATCTACATCCGACACCGTAGTTGATTACGGTCAAACAATTCTTTGATTGTGAATTTTATTCATTTTCTTAAACATGGCGCCGTTGCCGGGGATAGTGCGCTAATTGTTCGTATTTTGAAATTTGAGTTGAAAAATTTATTCCATTATAATTTTTAGATATAAACTCGCACAAACCCTAATACGTGTTTTGTGATTTGATTGCGAGGAAATCTGGAATCATTGGAGCTTGGATAAAAAATTTCTGAGCATTCCAGAGAGCTAAGGGGAGTAACAGAAGCATTGTCCTAAAAAATTTTTGCAGAGATCCCTTCAAGTGACCGCTATTCCGCGGCAAAAGACCCGTACCTGCGGCGGTTCCGCGGCAATTCTAGCTCCTCTCTGCACCAATTTTCCCCTGTGAGTCTCTATCTTTCTTATCTTCTTCTCAATCTGCTCCAATAACAATTTTGTGCATGTTTCTTTGCAAATATTCGCAGCACGGAAAAAGCAAAATAAAAATTTGTGCGTGTTTTGATTTTTGGTTGTTTGCATATAAATACGGATATTAAGGGGTACGACCAAATCCAGATTAGGTGGGGAGTTCATTACCCTTCCTAAGCCCCGAAAATCACAAACTTACATCCGCATTGACCCCAATTAACTAAAAAATATCTAGAGATGACTCTAAGGACCGTCGCGCTCACTTAGGACAAGAGAAGGCCATGGGTAATTCATTGCTTATCCGCGTTTTCTTGTGGTGTCTAGGCAAGTGTGTCGAAGGCTAGTGGTTATTAATTAGGCCCACTACTTACGTAGTGGAGTACCTTCCCA
This sequence comes from Agapanthus africanus, assembly GCA_030015575.1. Lineage (NCBI taxonomy): Eukaryota > Viridiplantae > Streptophyta > Magnoliopsida > Asparagales > Amaryllidaceae > Agapanthus > Agapanthus africanus. The sequence continues at coordinate 156,719,287 of JASDDO010000010.1, forward strand.
CTTACCTGGCACTTACCTGGCCACAGGGAGACAAAGAGGCAGTGGAGGATTCTATCCTGTGACTTGTCTTTTGGAAGTTAGGAGCGGTCTAGAGCCGGACCTAGGTGACCACTAGATTCTAGGGATTTGTGTGTTGCATTTGTTGTGTTGCATCATTTTTTCAAAAGTCCGTATCATTTTTCAAAACAAACACCGCATTCTTTCATCATTCCCCCAATTATAAATTCACGCTGCCACTTGTACTAACCATTTTCAGTGCAAGATAGGCTGGACAACAGGATTCTAGTGCCTGTTAGTCCGCGTCCTTCCGATCGACCCTAAAGTCGGTATTTCTACACTTACCCTTTTATTTTACCCACCACCACACCCACATCGATGGATCCACCTCCATCGAATTTCTTTTCCACTACCCTGCCGCCGTCCGTTGGTGCGCAGAATCCACCTCGCATCTCTCTCCAAGAGAGGTGCTATCCTACACGAGGTCCACTTTCCACCTGCCTTTCCATTCCACCAGCCAACGGGGAAAATTTTCAAATAAAACCCCAATACATCAACCTTCTACCAAAATTTCACGGTCTCGAGTCTGAAGACGCATACGTGTTTATCACGAAATTTGAAAATGTATGCGCATTGATGGGTACCTCACAGCTTTTTGTGGATGCTTTCCGTCTTCGTCTTCTCCCATTCACCTTGTGCGATTTAGCCGAGAAGTGGCTATATAACACAACCGCACATTCCATTTCAAATTGGGACGAATTCATCAAAGCATTCCTTAAGAAATTCTACCCACATCAAAAGACAGCTCGAGTCCGTAGCGAAATCTATCAATTCACCCAGCTTCCAAATGAAACATTTTCAAAATGTCTTGAACGTTTCAAGGATCTGTTAGTCCAATGTCCACATCACGGCATCCCGAGATAGGAACTGTGCCGAATCATTTATGAGGTCATTAATCCAAACACAAGACAGTCCCTTGAATCCATGTGTCAAGGCAACTTTATGACAAAAGATGATGGGGAAGCCTGGAAATTCCTAGAAGATTTCGCTGAAAGATCTTTACAGTGGGAGGGTGTGAGTCAATCGTCTAGGGATGGCAATGATATTTCCATAGGAATTAGAGCTGAAATTTCAGCTTTACACAAGAAATTTGACGCTATGGAAAACAAATTTTTAGCTGCCACCCTAAGTCAAATATCACTCTCCAAAACTGTATGTGGATGCTGTTCTGATCCTTCTCACTTGACGGAAGAATGTTCTTTTCAAGGTCATGAGCATACCGATGCCGCATTTCAAAGACCTAGAAACAACCCATTTTCTTCCACATATAATCAGGGTTGGAGGAATGACCCTATCTTTTCTTGGAACCAATCACAATCTCAAAACACGGTTCCAACACAAAACAATTTCCAAAGGGTCCCTCCACCACAACAGCACCCACAACTTCAATTGAGTCAGCACCCCTTCCAATCACAAAACTTCCAAAATCCGGCCAACACTTTTGCACCACATGAAAACTTTTTGCAATTGACCGGTACAGATAATACCTCTGCACTAGCACAAACCTTGGATACTTTCATGAAACAATCCATCCAAGGGACGGCAAGTTTGCAATCTTCCGTCGAAAATGTGATGAAGATCATTATCTCTCAAAATGAGAACATCAAATCGATGGAAGAACAAATTGCACAACTAAAAGCCGAAATGCGTGCAAGAGAGAAAGGGAAACATCCAGCTCAACCTTTACCCAATCCTGGCTATTCACATCATGTGGATGCAATCACGTTGAGATCTGGAAGAGTGCTTGACACTCACGTTGGGGAAGAGTTTGATGTTACTGAAAAATCAATCAATGATACCCCGGCTGAGACCTTTCCTCACACACACACTTTTAGTTCTGGTCCTTGTTCTTCTACCCCACCACCTTCTTCCGAGCCTATTCTTCGTTTCCCAAAAGGCTCTCCACTTCAGCCCACCTCTTCTACTCCTCCACGGACGATCCCCACTTCTATTCTGGGATCGATTCCACAAACACTTCCTTCTCCTATGATGGACCCAGTGCTTATTGCTAAAGCACCTTATCCTAATCGGTTAAGGGCTAACACATCAAATCCACATATGGAGAAGATCATGAACATGTTTAAGCAAGTTAACATCAACATCCCTCTCCTAGATGCCATCCAACAAGTTCCGTCCTATGCGAAAACTCTTAAGAACTTGTGCACTAGGAAGAGGAAGACTCAAGTGCCCAAGAAGATATTCATGGCAAAAACAGTAGACACGGCCTTCCCCCAGCAATTACCGAGGAAACGTAAGGACCCTGGCTGTCCTACTATTTCCATTTTTATCGGGGAAAAACACATCAACCGTGCTCTACTAGACCATGGCGCTAGTGTTAACTTGCTTCCTTATTCAGTCTATGAGCAACTAGGTATCGGAGTGTTAATGCCTTCGAGCATAACTCTCCAGATGGTTGACCGATCAATCACCAAACCTAGGGGTGAACTGGAGAATGTGTTAATAAAAATCAGGGAATTCATATTCCCTGTGGACTTTATTGTAATTGATACACAGCCTGTAATGAACCCACGTAATCAAATTCCGGTGATTTTAGGTCGCCTCTTTTTGGCCACTTCCAATGCAATAATCAATTGTCGTAACGGTTCTATGACCCTATCTTTCGGGAATAGGTCAATAGAGCTGAACATTTACAAGTTGGGAAGTGTACCCTCCGAACCTACTGCTCAGGTCTGTTCTGTCGACTTAATGGATGTCGACGGCAGCGAATTTGATGATCCTCCTGATATCGATCTTGACTCTTTTCATACGTTATTGTTTGACCCAACTATGTATCATACACATACGGACTCTTCCACCGAGATGTCCGGGTCAACAATTAACACTGATTATGAACTGTTTTTAGAATCTGAAGATCACCCCGCACTTTGTGATGACATTATTCATCGGGGTATGGATGGAACTTTTGAGGAGATCTTCGCTGATGAACTCGCATTTTTAAATGACACGGGTGTTGAGATGAATCATCTCCCAATCAATTAAATTGAACCTCCACCCCTTCTTTTGACTTGTAAAAAGAATGTGAGTAATCCATCACATTCACTGCATCGTCTCTCCAAAATGAGACGCACACACATTCTATTCCACCACTTAACCTTTCCCCACTTCTTCTTCCACCAACCAGAGCACTGCATTGATAAAATTTTTGAATGGTTGGTGTTGACATTCGGTCTTTTCAAAGCATGGCATCGACCACTAATTTTTGACCCCCTCATGTGATTTTCAAAGATTAACATTGCTTAAGTTTGGGGGGTATATATTTTCTGGCTCCTAAAAAGAATTTTTACAAAATTTTGAGCCAAAAATAAGTTTGGGGGAGGATCGTCACTTAAATATTTTGCCCCCACTAATAAATTCCTCCCAAGCTTACAGGTTTTTCGAGATTTAGCAGAAGGCAACAGTGAGGACACTGTTGAAAACAAGTTTGGGGGAGGTTTGTGCTTATTTTTGCATCATTTGCATATCATTTGCATAAGCACAAAACATTTTTTGAAAACCTATAAAAATTTAAAAATTTTCAAAACTATAAAAATATTTTTGTACATAAATAAGATAATAAAAGATTAGATAGTGAAAAATTACATCCATGAGATTAGAAAAATTTAAGAAAACCAAGAAAATTAGAAGTTTTCTTATACGAGCTAGTAATAAGTAGTTATGAGCCGTTGTCCCAAGGGTTAGTAAGATGAAAGAAGTCACTAATCTGAGGATAAAAATAAGTCTGAAAAATATTTTCTATTCTGGAAAGCCAAACATTTTGAACGTTGATACCCTGCTATTCGCACTTACACACGTCTTAAAGCCTGGGATAGTAGAGGATACCTTGAAATACTCTTGTCTTTAAGCCAAAAGTATGAAGGAAATAAAAAAAAATGAATAAGAAAATATAAAGTGGTGAGAAAAATGGACACTGGTTTTTGTTATCACCGAGGGAAATAAAAAAATATATAGCGAGGGTTCCTCTTTACCTAGTGCCCTAAGGCCAACTGGTCTGGGAGTCATTGCTATGCCTGAGGTGGTGCAAGGCGAGGAAAATACACCAAATAAGCAAGCACATAAGTAATCGGTCGGTTAGTACCTCAAGAAGTATTAACGGTCGCATGAAAGTGTGTGAGCAATCTCATCTAAATATTCATTTATTAAAAAGTACTGAGGCTGATGGGCAAGAGTATGATAGCTTGAATTGAATTCTCCGGGTGTAGGGATGTCCTTTACACACACGCAGGGTTATATGATCGATGTTTGGAAGAAAGATAGGAATGAAGAATAAGACGATGTTTTATTGAGGGAGGACGTGATTTCTGACATCTTTTCATAACCATTAAGATAGGGCTCATGACAACCGGAAAGCTAGCTTAGTTGAAAACCCTAATTTTCAAGGCTTTTCTTTTACAATTCTTGTCTTTAAATGTAATATTCATGATCTTTCTTTTATTATTGGATTTTGTGGGTGCAATCCGCTGAAAACCCTCAGGAGACAACACTCCTTCTACTAGGAACACCTAGAGGATTAAAGGCTTGTTGCACGTGCTCAGTGCAATCGTGTTGCCTACGAAAGTGTGTTAGTTAGTTTTTCTCTTTCTTTATTTTATCCTTCTCTTTTTAATAAAACAATTCCCTCGAGACGATCGAAATTAAGTTTGGGGGAATTTGATCAGTCGAAAATATTGCATCTTTTAACCGGCAATTTCCCTATCATTTGCACTCATTTAGAAGTGTTCGGTATTCATATTTCACATATTAGCAAATCATTCGTTAAATATCAGATTGCATGTGTTAGACTCTAAAACCGACATTTCTTAGGAAATTGACTGCATTTCATGGCATTGCATCATCTCTATATTGCGCAACACATGTCTTGAGAAATTGTGCAGGAAAATCCGCAAGAAAAGCCAAAATTGTCAATTTGCTGATCAAACACTACACCAACTCCAAGTTTTGAGATATGGTAGCAATCCAAAGGGAGAAATACAATTCAACATATCAAAGAAAGGCCCACAACTCAAGCCCAACAAGAACCAGAAGAACAAAGCCCTGAAGCTTCAAAAGAGCCGCGGAACCTCGGCGGGAGTCGGCTTGCGCCGCGGTTCCGCGGCGGTTTGGTCAGATCATCATACCATTTTCAGTGCGTTATTCTTATCTCAGTGGCCACAGCTCAGAATGATATGTCAAATTCCAGAATTCTCTCGAAACTTCAGCCAGATCAGCAAAGATCATTAAGCAAGGCTAATCTTAATTAAGCTCCTAACTAATCTTTTCTAGAAGCTCCCTCCTAACTAATCACATCTAGAAGCTTCTCTTCTAACTAACTTTTGGAGGGAAATTCAAATTTCCTCAACAAACTTTTAGAGGGAAACTTAGAATTTGAAATCCTAGATCTATGGTTGGGATGTCTATAAATAGAAGCCTAGACCTAGGGTTAAAGGTTGTTCATCATTGGTTGTTCTTTAGTTAGCTAATTCTTCATTAATTTTTAGTCTTCTTCAATTCTTCATCTTCTTCCACAAGTCTAGTGACAAGGCTTGTGCGAAACCCTAACCCTAATTCCATTCCAAATTCAAGATCTTGAGCACCAATCAAGCGAGAAGCCCTTCAACCTTTTAGGAGCGGAGCCGATCTCCAACCGAGCAAGTGATCCAAGCCGATCCGCGACTCACGGAGCCGAGCGAAGCCAAATCGACGATCGAGTTCTTCCTCTTGTAGTTCTGGAGCGAATGTAATGAAATTGTTGATATAAATAAAAGGTGAAATTCTTTAATCTTGCTTTCTTTTAATTCTTGCATCATGATTAGATCTCAATTTGTAATTGTGGTTCTTGTTGTGATGTTTGAGTAAAACTCCGCTCGTAAAGGAGTCGAGACGATCAATAGAATGATGATGGAACAAATCTTGAAACGATTTTTAAGTCTTACGAGTTTTGTAAACCCTAGCAAGTTCAAGAATCGATGACTTAGTTTCGTAGCGATGCTTTCTTGATTGTTATCGCTCGAAATTATGGATCTACGATCGTTTCTTGAATTTACTAGAGGCCAGAATGTGAATGATATCGACGAAAGAACAAGTGATAAGATGAAACTCTAGTTTCATAAGAAATCCCTAATTCTCGATCGATCATCATCGATCTAGTATCAATTCATCGAAGGATAAGAATACGTAATTGTAAGATTATATCACTTCTATAGATCCGATCGATTCCTACAAGCCTCATTTCGATTCTTGATATTTGGTTTTGAAAAATCAACAAACTATCAATTCTTGATTCTATCTTTTTCTTGTTATTAGATCTAGATTTTTCTAATTCTTGAACTTTAAATACAAATCATGAATTGTTTTGTTTTGTTTTGTTTTCTTTAAAGTTTCGACTCATCTAATTTGAAAGATGAACGATTACACTGTCCCTGTGGATGATCCGCACTCACTTACAATCTACATCCGACACCGTAGTTGATTGCGGTCAAACAATTCTTTGATTGTGAATTTTATTCATTTTCTTAAACACACACAAAGAAATGATCAATCAGTTGCATTTACATACTCTTATTTTATATGCATTGCTTCATGTATTAGTTGTACCTGCTAGAGTACCTTTTATGACTGTTGCATATATACATTGTCATATCATTGCTTCATGTATTACTAGTACCTGATTGAGTACCTTACATGATTGTTGCATACAGATTATTATATTATTGCTTCATGTATTAGTTATATCTGCTAGTGTACCTTTCATGACTATTGCACACATATGACTTTTATTGCTATTAGCTTGTCTATGTTAGATTCACGCTGTACGTGCATACTTGCGATTACCTGCATATGTTATTTACTATTCACGAGTTGGCCACTCACCCCCATTGTGCCACAGTGTTTTGCAGGTTGTTCCCCAGAGTGGTCGAGACAGGCTATTCATCTATCTTATCATCTTTTGCTGCGGATACCGCTTCGGCTCACAGTGTGCAGTTTTGCTTTAGATGGGTTTTGTGGTTATCCGTTTATGTTCATTGTATATTTGTTGTATCTTGTACTCTCCATCTACCACTTTCATGTATATGACTTAGAGACTTGATGTGAGGACGATATTGTATATTTTGGTGACTTGGATGTCTTTTATGCAGTTTTACTTATATCGTCTTTTATTTCTTCGCTACGGCGTCGTATATCTGTTGTGGTAGTTGTTTTCCGCCTTTGGGCGTGGATTTGCTCCCGTTGGGGATGCTTTACTTATATTTATGTTGTACCCATTTTTGGGGTTGGTTTTAGAAAGAAGGTGCTGCCGAAATTTTTAAGAAAGTAAAGTTGGAGTTTAAAAAATTTGGTTTGAGATTTCAAAAGTTTTGAAAATGCTATTATCACTTACTACTTTAGATGGTTTAGATTGCTGGGTTTTCGGCTTACTTAAATTGCGTTACGCCTGTAGCGTTGCGTAGTTTAAGGGCCGTCGCGTGCCAATTTCGGGTCATGACAGCAAGCTTGAGTTCGCAGTGGGGGATCATGTATTCCTACAGATTTTTCCGATGAAGGGAAACTAAGTTCCAGAATTGTAGGTCCTTTTGAGATCGTTGAGCGAGTTAGTACCGTTGCCTATCGTTTGGCACTTCCTCCCAGATTTCCGGATGTTCACCCCGTATTCCTTGTGTCGATACTTCGCAAATACCTTCATGAACCTTCTCACATGATTCAGCACCAGACTATTTAACTAGGACGCGATCTTTCATTCACCAAGCAGCCGATAGTTATAGTGGGTCGGCAAGTGGAGAAACTTCGGTCAAAGGTCTTTCCATCTGTGAAGGTTCTTTGGTGTAGCCCGTCTAGTTAGGAGATCACTTGGGAGGCTGCAAGCGAGATGCGAAAGAAATTCCCTCACCTCTTTGAAGGTACGCATAGTAAGAATTTTAAATTCGGGGAGGAATTTCTTTAAGGGGGGAGATTGTAACACCTTAGAATGCGATTAGTGTTAATTATGCGATAATGCAGTTTTTCAGTAAAAGTTTACCAAAATAGTTTTCTTGCATTTTATAAAGATTAATCAATATTTTATTATTAATTGTTTTTGCTTACACACACTTGTGCATGTTAACATGGGGGTTGTTTAGTGTTAACCTTGTTTAGTGGTCATGACACCTTAAACAAATCCATGCCATGATTAACCTTGCACTTAGGTATTTGTGTGTGAGTTATCCTCTTGTTTTGGATTGGGGGAAGGTGGCAAGATGACTCATGGGGATGAGTATGCTTGCATTAATGATGGAGAGGGAGAGAGGGAGTGTAAGGGTACACTCACCCAACACTCACCCTCTCATCCTTATCACACCTCACACTCTCATTCTATATCATTCTCATCTCACTCTCTCTCATTCTCAATTATTCCTCTTCTCCTCTTCCCTCAATTGAAACCCTTACCTTTTCTTCACAAAACCTTGCAAAAACTTCATTTAACCTCAGTTAAACACTTCTCAAGTCTTGATTTAGCCACTAAGATGACTTGGAGCTTGGAAAGATTTGATTTTTGAGCAAGTATGGTTAGGTAATGATCTCTAACTGTAAAGTAGGTGTTTTTATTGATGTCTTGCCTTGTAGTTGTTGTCTAGAACACAAAAGGTATAGTTTTTATGCACATATCGTATTTTGGTGTAGTTTTGGTTCTCGGATGAATCTGCTATCAAATCAGGTGTTTGTTGGAAAAGTTGCCATCACAGTGACCTAGTTTTGTGACCTAGAAGCTACCCTAAAAATCTGAGACCATTCACTAAAAACTTGGACGCGATTTTATTGCTTCTGGCCACAATTTGCGGCCAGACTGGGGAATGATGGGTTGTTTCTTGGTCTAGGGGTCTCTGGGTTGTATGTGGTCTCGTGGAACTTGCAACTTTCACCAATTGTTTGTGTAGCAAAATCTGGGATCACTTTCCTAGTTTCTAGTGTTTCGACTACGCGCGTTACGTTATCCGACACGGTTTGTTTTCTTGTGTAGCTACTGCACTTGGGTTGGTTTCGTAGTGTTGCTACGCACGTTAGCCACTAGACGAACACTTAAGAGTTTGATTGGGGTTGGTGCGTCGGTCAAACGTAGTTTGTACGTGTTATTAGTCGACTTCTAATTTGCACTTGTTATGTTGTTATATGATTTTAGGATCGCAGGCGGGGACTTCGGACGCCGCGAAGAAGGGAAAGCAAGTGGTTGGCTTTACTTAGCTCAAGATCATCTGTGAGTAGATTTAATAACATCTACAGGGGAATCGCCCGTATGGCGTTATGCGTCTGGGCTAGATTAAACGATATGATAATTAATTATAAGTATATGTACATAGAGATTGTGCATGAACTTCATTGCATATTATTACTTGTTGTGCCTGGACTTGTACCCATTGGACACTGCACTATTATTGACGGTTCATATTGTACGAGCACTAATTGTATGTTACACACACACACCGTCGGTAATTGCCATGACACGCACAACACATATACATATGTGATATTGTATCAGTTTGCATGTGATAGATTATCGCAGCACGTGCATCCTACGATTACCTGTATGATGTTATTTACTATTCACGAGTTGGCAACTCACCCCCGTTGTGCCACAGTGTTTTGCAGGTTTCCCCTCATTGTAGTTGCAGAAGGGCTTCTTCTTATCGTATTTTTTTGCAGTGGATACCGCTACGGTTGACTGTAAGCAGTTTTGCTATAGGTGGGTTTTGCGGTTAGCTGATGATGCTCATTGTATATCTTATTGTATCTAGTACTTTCCATCTACTACTTCATTTATTGACTTAGAGTTGAGATGTGAGGACAATATTGTATATTATTTTGTGACTCTGGAAGTCGTGCTTGTATGAGCCGGCCCTTTTATTATACAGTATTATCTTTTATGCTGTTTTCACCCTATATTGTCCATTTCTTCGCTACGGCAGAGTATATATGTTTGTGGGGGTTGTTTCCGCCTTTCGGCGTGATTTTCTCCCGTTTGGGGATGCTTTACTTATATCTTATGTTTTTACCCATTTCGGGGCTAGTTTTTACAAAGGAGGTGCTGCCAAAATTTTAAGAAAATAAACTTTAAAGATTTTTACTTGAGATTCCCAAAAGCATTTTAACATTGTTCTTATCACTTACTACTTTTGATGGTTTATATTTCTGGGTTTCGGCTTACTTGAATTGCGTTACGCTTGTAGACGTTACGTGGTTTAAGTGCCGTCACGTGCCAAATTTCGGGTCGTGACAAACAGGGACCTCCTAGTATATCCTATATTTCATATATCTGCTTCTGTTGTTTCTGTGATGTGATGTGATCATATAACTGCATGAGACGAATGCTACATATATATATGATATATTAGTAGATGATTGATCGTGTGAAATGTGTCTATGTATGTTGTAAATAACCACAATTAAGACGGTGTCGCAAATAGCTAGCCGCGATGAGTACGGGTCGTCCACAGGGAAACAGTGAATTTCTTATCTTGTTTTAGACGAGTTAATAAAAGAGAGGAGGGATTGTTGTCGTTTTAATTTAAGATGTATAGAAAATTTTATAACAGAAAGGCTTGTAGGGTTTATAGAACATAGGAGTTAATGGATGAAGGTTTAGGAATGATTCTTTTTATCTTTTATTTGTTTAAAACTTGAGAGATAGCGATGAATGTGGATTATGGTTCTTAGAAGGAATTAGGGTTTCCCACTATTGCCCATTGTCTTTCCATTGATCTCTATTCATCTCAAGCCCTTAACAGAACAAGTATTAACTAATGTCAAATCATGGTCGTGACTATCATTAATTGGTAGCGCGCCCGATTAGAGAGTTAACATTTATTTTGTTAAAATTTATAAACATTAAAATGTCAAAAGAAGTTAAGGGATTTTTCATCTATTATTCTACCCTATCCTACAAACCCGAACAAGCAAGAAATTACTCGTTCATGGTTATTAGCGTAGTAAAATAGAGATGGGAGATGAATGGAACCATATTTAAAATCAGAAAGTAAGGACGAATGTAATACCGAAAAGTAATGCGGAAAGTAAATGCGGAAAAGTAATGCGGAAAGAATTAAAACAAAAGAATACCTTTATTTATCAACTATTGCATTACAAAATTTCTCCTTAAAACGGTAGATTACAATAAGCCTAGTTTCGCTCGTAGAGATCTCTCTTGATCGATGGATATATGAATAGATGAATTTATAGATAGCTCTCGGTCTTTTTATAGGATCTGAAATGTGAAACCCTAGATGTCATATTGAAGTGTGTGAAATTACGATCATGGCCCTAAAGTTTCAGATACTACGGCCGCTAAATGACTGCTGAACTGCCGCCTATAGCCTTATTTGACCGCACTTCCGCCGCCGTTTGGTGGGTTCGTGCCTCCAATTTTTTTGTACCTTTTTCTCTCGATATTTGGAGATCCTCTTGATACAAAGATTCTGAAAATATTGCTTTTAGTCTCTGCCATTGCTAGATTCTTCGATTTGCTCCTAATATTCGGCAAATTCGGTTTTGTAACCCGATTTGATGTGGATCTCCTACATAAATTTCAGATCGGAGCTAATCTTATTATAATACCTGCACAATATCTCAAATCAAATTGTTAGTAGCATTTGTTTTATTTGAGATATTATTCTAACCATTTATATGATATGATATCTTAAGAATATTGATTAGGAATATTTGATATGATATGCATATTTTAATATGAATATTTATTTAAATATTATATGCATATATTTTCCCTAATTATATTAATTATAAATAAAGAAACATATGATAATAATCTTTTTACAAATAAACCCATATATGTTCTTTATTTACAATTAACACCTTTTAGTAGTTAATAATAGTAGGGAAAATGTCAATACGAATTTGTAATATTTTTGACTAATCAAATACCCCCAAACTTATCTTTGATCGTCCCGAGCAAACTATTTATTAAAAAGAGAAAAAGATAGCATACTTTTGTAGGCAACACGATTGCACTTAGCTCGTGCAACAGGCCTTTAAACCTCTAGGTGTCCCTAGTAGGAGGAGTGTCGTCTCCTGAGGGTTTTCAGCGGATTACACCCACAAAATCCCAAAATAAAAGAAAAAAGATAAAAATTACATGCTAGGATAAGGAACATATAAAAGAAAGAACTTGAAAATAAGAGTTTCAAACTACACTAGCATTTTAGTTGTCATGAGCCCTATCTTAATGATCTTGAAAAGATGTCAAAAATCACATCATCCCTCAATAAAACATCGTCTTTCGTCTTCCTCTCTACCTTTCTTCTAAATATCGATCATATACCCCTATGTGTGTGTAAAAGACATCCCTACACTCGGAGAATTCAATTCAAACTATCATACCTTTTATCCAAATTCCTTAGTACTTTTTAGTCGGTGATATTTTAGGTGGATTTGCTCACACATTCCTCATGCGACCGTTAATACTTCTTGAGGTACTAACCAACCGACTACCGAATGTGCTCACTTATTAAGGCGTAATTAGCAATATTCTAGTCTTGCAACACCTAAGGCTTAGTAGTGACTCCTAAACAAGTTGGTCTAAAGCATTAGGTGATAAGGCACCCTCGCTATATTTTTTTATGCTGCCTTAGGTAATTACAAAACCAGTGTTCATTTTTCTTCACCATTTATAGTTTATGTGTCATTTATATTTTGTTGATTTATATTTTTTTCTTCATACTAAGGCTTTTAGACAAGAGCATTTCAAGGTATTCTCCACAATCCCAAGTTTCAAGATGTGTGCAAGTGCGTATAATAGGGTATCAACGTTCAGAAGTTTGGACTTAAGAATAGGGACTATTTTTCAGACTTATTTTTATCCGTAGATTAGGTATTCCTTCATCTTACAAACTCTTGGGACAACAGCTAATGACTATGTATTACTAGTTTTGTTATAATACATCTAATTTCCTTGCTTTTCTTAAATCTCTTCTTTTCTTTCATATGTATTTTTCACTTTCTAACTTTTATTTTCTAAAAACAACTATGCAATGCAATATGCAATATTTATATATGATGCGTAGATATATACAAACCATCCACCCAAATTTGTTCGCGGCAGTGTCCTCACTGATGTTGTCCTGAAAGCTCAAAACTTGAAGACTAGGAGGAACAGTTCAATAAGATGGTATAAAGAAGGGGTCAAGAGTGAATAACCGTGAAATCCTACCCCAAACTTGTTCTTGGCTCATAATCGTGCAAAAATTTCTAGAACCATTTAAAAATATTTTTCTTCATCCCCCTAAACTTGAGTAAAACAGTGTTTTGCATTGAAATTTAACATAAGAGATGGTTAAATATTATCGGTCTACATAAAGCTTTACAAAGACCAAAAGTCAACACCAACCATTCAAATATTTTATCAATGTAACATCATGGTTGGTAGAAGATCGTGTAACAGATATACGTGTATAAGAATGGAGGTTGCATCATGTCTCAAGTAGAAGAAACGTAAATGAGAGTAACGAGAAGAGATGAAGTTGGGAAAAGATAAGAGGTGTAATTGAATTGTTTTATGACTCGGTTGGTGGAGACGAAAAAGTGATGGTGAACGAAAACGAGAATTTGAAAGATAAGGAATAGGTGGAATAGTCGTATTCTCGTACGTGATAAGAAGAAGGGGTGGCGGTTCAACTTCTTCGGCCTCAAAGGGAGGCGCACGAATTTCCGGTGGAGATTGATTCATTACAGCATCCAAGTCTTTAAGGAACGCGAGTTCTTCAGCGAAAATACTTTCGAAACTTTCATCGATGATGATCTCATCGGAAAGAAAGGATTCAGTGGAATAGGCAAATTCACTAGGAAGGTTGAAAGTTTCAAGGTCCATGTGTTGTGCACCAGCATTTAAAAAACTCGATTCATCAGAAATTATGGAGGTAGGAGACGCGAAAAGCTTGTCTCCCTCATTATCAAAAGAGTCTAAATCGAGTGGGTTTTTCAAGAATCATAGAACTTGAAATATCGGAGGGTGGTTCATCAAATCTCGGTGGAATTGAAAGAAGATGAGTAGAAGAACCAAAGATAGTGGGTAATGAAATCGGTAAACGAACTTGGGTGTCGAGCATTGTTGATTCAGATATGGGAGATGAAGGCTGAATATCGTTTTGCATATCGGATAGTTCAGTGGTAAGAATAGGATCGGTTAAATGCACAGGAAGATGTTCACATTCAATGGAAGGGACATGATGGGTCGGAGAATCCAACTCATCCAACATAACGGGTTCATCTTCAAAGATATTCTCATCACCGCTATCACAAACACCTTCGGTCAAATCAAACGAATAGGTCTTTAAAAATTCATCAATTATACTATTCTCAATCGACGGATCACTAGATTCACTTGATGAAATGTCAAGTTTAGTTGAATAAGGATTGGTTTGATTTGAATTGGTGTAAGGCTCTCTTTCACACTCACCGTTGGAAAAGTCAAACATGTTATTCTCCGAAACCTCATAAATTAGATTAGTAAGCAGTTGATCATCAAATACATTCGGTTGGGGTTCAGGATGGAAGGTGTTGAGATCAACATAATTGATTTCAGTCTGACTTTGAGGAATCCGTTGTTCGTTCTTACTACTCAATTCCAACTCTACTTCAAGACTAGACATGGTTTGTGAAGAAGTTTCAATGAAGAATTCTCTTTGAACCGTGGAACTTCCTAATTGATGTTCAGAAGCACTGTCTAGATAAGGTGCAGCAGTTGAGTATTGTTGGAATGTGTTTAATTGTTGGCTACGGGCGAGTTCAATGTGTTCCGCAATTGACATGGGTTTTCGCATTGCCACATCATCCGTAAGAGAAGTATCATCATGAGAGGGTGTGAATGTTTGGTACTGTTGATAAGAATAAGAAGGGTGTATCTAAGTTTTATAAACAGGATTAGGATCAACATTGTGATATGAAAATTTTTGAGATTGGTTGGTTAGTTGGCTACCGGCAATTGCTATTTGTTCAGCAATGGTCATGGGTTTAAAAGTTGCCCTATTCGCCTCAAAACTAGTATCAACATTTTCATATGGAAATGATTGTGATTGTTGTCCTAACGGTTTTGAATTAGTGAAAGGTATGAAACTTTGGCTACGGGCCTTCGCAATATACTCAGCAATGGACATGCTTTTAAAAGTTGCCTCACTAGCCAGCCTTAAACGGATTATCAACATAAGATGGTGTTGAATTTTGTCACGGTTCATAGAACTTTGAGTGAGGTATGTAAGTCGATGTCGCGCACCCCACGTGTTCGTAGGGAGGCGGAATTGAAAAAAATGATTTTTACGGGCTTCGCAACACCGAATTGAACCAATGATAGATCATAAACCATAGGTAGCAAACTAGTTGAGGTTTAACTACTCAGATGAATGTAATACCTCATGGTATCGTGTCCTTCGGGTCTTCTCGCTATCCTCCTCGTCATCATAGGCTCCAAGGATCGAAATGGATCGAAGCAACCTCGACGTCCTCCTCGAGTCAAAGACGATCCACCCGAGAGTCTATATTCCGAGCTCCTATCTCGAATCTGAGATAACTACGGCTTCTAGTTCGCTAAACTAGAAGTCCTAGAGGGTATAGAGTAAGAAGATGGAGTCCTTTGTCTCTTGGAACACAAGGTTTCTCAACTCATGAGACTTTATGGGCTATGAGGAAGAAGAAGGACACTTGAAGAAAATGAGAGAGGAGAAGAGAGCTTGGATGAAGCATGACTTCTTATTTTTGATGAATAATAAACCATGTGAACTATTGATGAGATAATATCTCACCAAAAATATCTATGGTTCACAAATATCTATTTTGTCAAGTGACGAGTCATAAACATCCAAAGAAAATATCTCCACCTCATTTCTCCACCTCATTATTCTTTAATCCATAAAAGAAAAAAGAAACCCTAATGAGGTGTCCCTTCTAGAAGCTTTCCCAAGAAATTACGAGAATGCCCCTCATCCGTATATACAAACCCGCATCTGCATTCCGAAGAATATGAATACAAAGAGACAGAAATAATCAATCAATATAATACCAGGATCCGGCTTAAACCAAAGCCCACTAGTATTATCCGCCCAATCATCATACGTGCACAAGTACAGGTAAGTGATCGAAGCCCTGCCGTAAAACCATTCGGCCTCTACACCTTTTTCCCGGTGCAGGGAAACTCTCTATGTTGTACTCTAAATACTCGACACTACGCTGACAGTGGGTTTAACCACAAGCCGCAAGCGGTACTAGCTGCACGTAACGGCTACCTAGGTATGTGTCGATAAGAAGGCCAATGAGCTAACTCAATTGAACTCCTACTGAGCCTGTATGTGACAATCTCTGTACAGTCCGGTCTGTTCGTTTAATAGTATCGCATATCGGGCCTAGGGGCGGTAATCGTCAGACCCCTTATAGCACAATAAGTCACTTCGGAGTATAGCCCAAAACACCCTGAGAAACTACTGGAATACCTACCAGTAAATCTCGCTTGCCTTGGCCAAGGACTTTGTGTAATGGCCTTCTGAACACAGCGCGATATCAACCTCAATACCGGGAGAGATGAATCCTATCTAACCACTACTGCCTCCAAGTTCTTCGGGACTGCACCTAACTACTACCTGTTTGCATGAATCCTTTGAGCCATGGTTGGCCAGTAATCAAAGTACAGTAGGACACACTCGAGGCGAAGCAGCAGTATCAAGTCGACGGACTAAGCTATACTCATGTCACCTGAGAATTGCTACTCGGCGATAGGTATAATACCCACCAACAGTTCCCGACGAGTCCTTTCCAGTGTACACATAACCTAATGAGAACCTACATATTATCTCCAGTACGATGTACTGATGGCTGTGGGACAGACCATCTCCCCTACTTGGATGAGAAGCGTATACACTAGTCTACTCTGGAGTATCGATGCCCCGTCTCGGTAATCCTACGACTAGGGAACTGTATAGGATGTGCTTATAGACTACCCAGCCCCACTAGTGTGACTGCCATCACAACGCTGGTAATCAAGCAAAGATCCTAAGGGCTCTACCAATATGTATAAGCGATATGCTAAAATAAATACATGCACATATTGAGGTAGAAACAAACCAGGTAGCATACTACCATTTCGAGCAAGAATGTTACTATATCTATGTATAGCCCAAGCTTCCATTCAGTAATATACAATCCAGTATGATACAATAATGGCCTCTAGATCATATATCACTAACAATCTCCCGCTTGCACTAAGGCCATATACTGGCATAAGAACTTGAATAGCCTCTCAAGCACTGTCTGAGGGATGGCCTCTGTGAGTGGATCTGTAGTGTTGTTCTCCGTATCTACTTTCCTTACATCGATCTCCCAGGGATCAACGATCTCCCTGATCAGGTGGTACCGCCTCAAGATATGTCTGGATCTCTGATGGGACCTGGGTTCCTTCCTCAAAGCTATAGCGCCATTGTTGTCACAATACTAAAGTATTGGACCAACAATGGAAGGAACCACCTGAAGTTCAGTTAAGAACTTCCATATCCAGACTGCTTCTTTTGCGGCGTCTCATGCAGCGAACTACTCCGTTTCCATTGTCGAGTATGCAACGATGTCCTGCTTGGAGCTTTTCCAACAGACCGCCCCTCCATTGAGAGTAAAGACATAACCCGACATGTACTTAGAGTCATCCTTATCACTCTGGAAGCTGGAGTCAGTAAATGCCTCAATCTGGAGATATTTTCCGCCATACACCAAGAACATCTCCTTAGTCCTTCTCAGGTACTTGAGAATGTTCTTTACCGCTATCCAGTGTTTCTCCCCTTGGTTTGACTGATACCGGCTTACCACCCTGAGTGCGTAAGCAACATCTGGTCTGGTACATAACATCGCATACATTATAGAGCCTACCGCAGAAGCGTAGGGTATAGATGTGATGCGAGCCCTTTCCAAATCATTCTTAGGAGACATCTCTTTGGAGAGGGCGATTCCGTGAAAAACTGGAAGACTACTGTGCTTAGAATCATCCATACTAAATATTTTCAGTATGGTGTTGTTGTACCTTGAATATGAAAGTCCCACCATCTTCTTTGTAACGATCTAGAAATCGTTTTGTGTTTGTTTCTGTTTTTGGGTGAAATTCGTCGGTATTGTCAGCTTTTTACCGATTGCGATCAAACGGCCATATCGAGTTACCAGCACCTAGTTTTGAGAAAATAAAGCTTGTGCGCACATTTTGAGAGTATATGGGACGTTTTGGTGTAATTTGAATTTTTCCCATTTTTAATGTTATTTTAATCCTGCTTGCACATTCTCGGAATTTTCTCTTTTCATCTCTTCTTAAATTTTCCTTAACTTAATCTAAACCATATAGCATGTTTATTGTGTGGACAAGGATTAAAGGGAAAAAGAAAAGAAAAGAATAGAAAAGAAGAGAGAAGAAGGTGCATGCATGTGTGTGTGTGTTGACTTTGCATTTAATTGCATTTATTGCATGAAATTGCAAGGAAACTTCCCTCTCTCTCTCTCTCCCTCACCTTGGCCGAGCACTCCCCTTCCCTCTCCTGCCTTGGCCAATTATTCCTCTCATTTCTATCATATTTCCTTCACAAATCCTCAAATTCATCACAAAAATCCTATTTTGTGCATGTTTTCTCACTTGGATGCCTTGGAGTGTTCTTGAGCTTGGATCTTTGGCTTCCTTTGTGTAGGTAAATTCCTTACTGTTATATTAAGTGTATTTAGTATAACTTTGCTGCTTAAATTCTGTTTAGAATGTTAAATTAGGGTTTGATGCGAAATATCGTATTTTAGTGTCGGTTTATAGTTTCTAGGACCTGCTGTGATCCGGGATAATTACTGAGAAATTAAACATAGTGAGTGTGTTGTACTAGAGGACCTGGAGCACCACCTGAAGCACGAGACCCATGCCACCGGCCTGGGCCGGCGAGGGCTTAAGGAGGGGCCGGCGACGCCGGCCAGAGGGTTGAGTTTGGGTGTGGGGTTTTGACTGTAGGTGTCTGCTAGGGTTTGGGTTCCTCTGGTCTTGTTGAAATTGTTTAGTTTTCACAGTAGCAAAATCTGGGATCGATTGTGCAGTTTCTAGTGTTTCGTGTTCGTGCGATACGTGTTACGACACGCGTCGTGCCGTTTTAGTGGTTTCGCTCTTAAGTCGTTTTCGTCGTGTCGCTACTCTCGTTAGCCACGATACGAACACTTAAGAGGTGATTGTGTGTTGTTGTGTCGGTTAGATGTAGCTAGTTGTATTTCGTAGCTATTATTGATAGTTGGATATTGTTGTTGTTTATTTGTTGCAGGTTCGCAGACGAGGACTACGGACACTGCCACAGGGGGATTCAGGTGGTAGATTCATCTAGCTTGGAGTGTGGGTGAGTAGATTTAACATCTACAGGGGAATCGCCCGCATGGCGTTATGCGTCTGGGCTAGAAACCTTTACCTTTTCGCATATTCTATATCATGTTTAGAATTGCGCATATACCTTACTGCTTAGTGATAGTTGTGATTGGACTAGTATCCTTAGGACACTGCACTATTATTGACGGCTCAGATTGCGAGAGCACTGATTGGATGCCACACACACCGTCAATAATTGCCATGTCATTCACGACCATATTTTAGAAATGCTATTGTATGGTTAGGAACATTGTGACTTTTGATACATATTTCCTATTGTTATATTAGACTTGGCATGTTAGTTCCTGTTTACTGATAGGGTTTTGTACCATTAGTATTAGGTACATATACACCTAGGGACATGGATACAGGTGTACTTACATTCCATACTTTATTGATACCTGATTGGTATATCACATCAGCATACAGGTAGGTTTACATGTATTTCATATTTATACCTGATAGGTATATCACATCACCATATAGGTAGATACCTATATTTCTGCTTTACGATTCATGTATTCATTTATATCTGGTGAATGCTATGCTTTTCCTTTATACGCTTTCATTACAGTTTCATATTGCGTATATTTATTCATGGATTATCGCATTGGTATAAGGATTTTCATGATGTTTTCTGGATTTGGGGACCGTGGTGGTTCATGAAATTATGCATACATTGGAACACCCGGTTTCCTTGAGATGATATTATAGCATCCACCATGAGATTTATCGGTGCAGATATATTTATCCTATGCGAGGAGGCGTCGAGAGCCGCATGAGGATACATGGTGGGGCCCGGAGGTACCCCGAAGCAAGAATGTTGTCGGAGTGAGCCGATGTCGCATTGAGGCGATGAGGCCTAGGGGAGCCATACTTTCCGGTGACATTACCAGAGACTCGGCGGATATCAGGGGGATACCGTTGGGAGTCATGTGCGTATCGATTCGTCGAGAGGCGAGGGGCAGAGCGAGGCACTCGGGCTCTCGTGATAGCGTATGATACGTACTTATCAGTTTTTCTGTGTCGATGCTTGACACATTGGTTTTTATGATATTCCTAAATACTCTTGTATATATAACAGGGGATTTAGCCGCTGTTATATATGCCTTTACACCAATATTAGTGGAATGGGACGCTAATATATGTGTACTGCCCTCATCATATTTATATATGTCTTTATATTTAGGATGTTAGAACTGTGCTGGAGATTTGACTTGAGATTTCATGAGATCCATTGGGATTGGATGATGATATCGTACACACTAGAGATGTGAGATCCACTTAGTGTTGTACATGAGATATAGGTGAGATATACCTGATATTGTACAGACGAGATATGTGGGATCCACTAGCTGTTGTATATGTGATATCGGTGAGAGATACCTGATATTGTACAGACGAGATATGTGGGATCCACTAGCTGTTGTACATTTGATATATGGGAGATATACTGTTATTGTACATACTAGATGTGTGAGATTTACTTAGTGTTGTACATTCGATACTTAGATGAGATACATTTGATATTGTGTAGTTGAGGAGATGTGACACTTAAATGATATGAGAGCGGATTTGGTGACTGATTGAGGCATTGGGATTTGACTTGTCTTACTGGATTGTGATCCTACCACGATGTCAGGATTCCGTGGAAATGACATATTTCACTCCATACCTCATCTTTATACTTGTGCACTATTTCATGTATTAGGAGTACCTGTGAGAGTACCTTCATGAGAGCTGCACATTTACTTTCTCATATCCCCAGTGCATGATTATTGCATACTGTTGTTACATCATTATTACTGGATATATTGGTGGTACTGGGTTGTGTACTTTCCATTATTTCGTACTCATGACCATTATATTTGAAATGGACATATATTAGATTCATGATGTACGTTCATTCTCGCGATTACCTGCATATGTTATTTACTATTCACGAGTTGGCAACTCACCCCCGTTGTGCCACAGGTATTGCTGGAGTTTCCCCAAAGTAGTCAAGGCAAGCTATTCATCTTTTCAGCTTCACACTCATCTATCATCTTTTGGGTTGCGGATACCACTTCGCCTGTTAGTGTGCAGTTTTGCCCAGGTGGGTTTTGTGGGTATCTGAGATTTGTATTGTATTGTATTCGTTGTATATTGTACTCTCCATCTACTAGCAGTTGTTGTGACTTAGAGACTTGGTGAGGACGATTTGTATATTATTGTGGATTTGTGGAATTTATACAGTTCTTTCTTTTGTCTCTTATTTCTTCGCTACGGCGTCGTATATCTGTTGTGGTGTTGTTTTCCGCCGTTGGGCGTGGATTTTGCTCCCGTTTGGGATGCTTTACTTTATATTTATGTTGTATCCTTTTTAGGGGCTTGGTTTACAAAGGAGGTGCTGCCAAAATTTTAAAGAAAACGTGGACTATTTTAAAGAATTTGGGTTGTGATTTCAAATGTTTTCAAAACTTTATATTATCTTTTCCGTATTTTTATGGTTTAGATTTCTGGGTTTTGGCTTTCTTTTACTGCGTTACGTCTGGAGGCGTTGCGTAGTATTAGGGCCATCACGTACCATTTTTGGGTCGTGACATTCTTTGATCTATCACGATAGATATAGATCCCCAGAATGTAGTTGGTATCACCCAGGACATTCATGGAGAACCTCTGTGACAAGAATCCTTTGAATGATTGTAGCATAGGAATGTCATTTCCTATCAAGAGAATGTCATCCACGTACTCAACGAGGAATTCTACAGTTCTCGCTATAATCTTACTATAAATGCATGGTTCATCTGGATTTTTGATAAAGTCGAATTCTTTGACTGTCTCAATAAAAACAGATGTTCCAACTCCGCGATGCCTGCTTTAGTCCATAAATGGACTTAAGCAACTTGCACACTGTCCCGCTACTCCCACTCGTATTGAAACCCTCTGGATGATCCATATAGACGCACTCTTCCAAATTACCATTTAGAAAAGTCATCTCTACGTCCATCTGCCGGATCCTATTTTCTTGGAAGGCAGCAATGGCAAGAAGGATCCAAATGGATTTGAGCATAGACACTGGAGAAAAAGGTTTCATCATGGTCTAAACCAAGTCTAAGACAAAAACCTTTTATACGAATTCTAGCCTTATAGGTTTCAACCTATCCATCTACATCAATCTTCTTTCTGAAGATCCATTTGCAGCCTACGGGTTTTACCCATTCTGGAGCAATGTTTAATGTGCGTACATTGTTAGTGTACATGGACTCCATCTCGGTCCTCATTGCATCCAGCCATTTTACCGAGTCACCACTCTAAATGGCTTACTGGAAGCTAGTTGGCTCATCATTGTCAATGATGCAATCCTCTCTATCCCTGTCTATGAGAAAACCGTAGTATCTCTCGGGCGGATGAGACTGCCTACTAGTCCTGCGGATTGGCGTAGGGATGTCCGGTTCATTTGAAACCTCTGGTTCTACCATACTTTCAGTAATAGTTTGTGGTTCTGGAATTTCTTCCAGTTCTATTGCGCTCCCACTATTTCCTTTTACAAAAAATTGATTTTCTAAAAAATGGGCATGACGAGGAACAAAAACCTTTTGTTCCTCTGTGGAATAGGAAAGATACCCAATGGAGTTCTTTGGGTATCCCACAAACTTATACATTACTGAGCGTGCCTCGAGCTTGTCCGCATACTGCATTTCAACAAAAGTTGGACATCCCTATATCTTCAGATACTCAAGATAGGGTTTCTTCCCACTCCACATCTGATATGGTGTGGTAGGCACAGTCTTGGTAGGAACCTTATTCAAAATATATGCAGCTGATTCTATTGCATAACTTTAGAAAGATCGCGGTAACTCAGCATTACTCATTATGGAACGAACTATATCCAATAGGGTTCTATTCTGCCTTTCCTATACACCGTTGTGTTGTGGTGTGTATGGAAGAGTAAGCTGAGAGAGAATTCCATTCTCTTTTGAGAAATCCAGGAACTCGGCAATTAGGTATTCACCACATCGATCAGATCTCAGTGTCTTGATACTTTTTCCTGTTTGTTTTTCCACTTAATACTTAAATTCTCGGAATACCTCAAAAGGCCTTGGATTTATGCTTCATCAAGAAAACATGTCCTTACCTTGAGATATCATCCGTAAAAGAAATGAAATAGGAATAACCATTTCGTTCATCTGTAGATATTGGACTACACACGTCGTTGTGTATGAGTCCTAAGAGCTCGCTCGCTCTTACATCGTGTCTAGTGAACAGAGTCTTTGTCATCTTTCCTATGAGACAAGATTGACAAGTTGTATAGGACTGATATTCGAACAGATCCAAATATTCTTCTCTATGTAACTTCGACAACCATGTTTCATTGATGTGACCCTGTCTACAATACCATAAGAAAGTTTTATTTAATTCTGGAGACTTTCTTTTAAGTGTGTTATGGACATTGAAAACCTGAGCTTGATTTAACACGTTTATACTGTCCTCTAGTGTACCTGACCCAATCAAACATTGATTTAGATGGATATGAACCACATCGCTTACATACTATACTTGGTACACACAAACAGTTACGTAGAATCAATATCTGCCCACTTGTCAATTCTAGATGATATACCCTGCGGATACAGCGTCCATGCTCATTCCGTTAGAAGCCCTGAGAGTCATATCACCTGCCCTGATAACTTTACGGTTTCTCAAAGCCTGTAATGAATTACAGATATGAGATTCCGATCCGGTATCTTGTACCTAGGAATTAGAGTTAATTGACAGACCGTTTTCAATCACAAACAAACCTGAAGTCGAAACCACAACGTGCTTCGGATCCAGGATTCTGACTTTCCAAGCCCTGCACCCCTTCTGCCAATGCCCTTTCCCGTAACAATAGGAACATCCCTCCTTCCCTACTGTTAACCCCGAAACTTTTACCTTTCCATTTTCTTCTACCTTACCGACACCGCCTATCGTCTTTGTGGAGGTCTTTTTCTTCTCACCCTTGGCTTTCACCTTGGATCCAGAAAAGGAAGATTCCCTGATAAGCAGAGCGGGTGTCTCCCTGATTTCCTTCAGGGCACCCTCAACTGGAAGTATAACTTTCTTCCTCTGGGCGTAAGTAGGAGGTAAGGACGGTAGAATCAAGTCAGTACATGACTTGTTCTCCAACGTGGTTTCTAGGTCCGTGAGCTGTCTAATACAGCTGATCATTATAGGGACTTTGTCCCCTACAGACGAACCGACAGCCAACCTCACTTGAAGCAATTCTTTCGAGGTCTCATATCTTGCGATACGAGATTACTCTCCATATAAATCTTTGTTATAGAGGAAGATGGAAACTAAGTCCATCATCTCATGCTGCCTCTTGTATTCACAATATACTGAGGCCAACACAAGGCACTTGGCATTCGCACAATCTTTTTTCCTTGTCTTACGGATATCAACATCCGCGACGGTGGAAACTGGACCTAGGAAGGCGGGGGCTATGAGTAGTAATGAGGTGGTCCATCTTGTCATAGGTAATGGACATCAGGACAAACCTTTGCCAGTTACTATAGTATAACTCAGTCATTTTATTATCTATCTATAACCTAATCTGGTCACCTGGTTGCTGCAATTAGGAGAGAAAGAAGAAAACACTCAGCATGATACTCTTGCAAGTTTAGATTGGTTTTTAGTTTATCTAAACAGGATGGCACCCACTGTTTCTCGAATCCTTCCTCAAACCATAAAAGAAGAATTAGTCAGGATTAATCTCACCGTACAATACTTGCCTAACCTTTCTGCTAGGCTAGTGTCGGTACTTCGAGGGAGGTTTTAAGACGCTTTCGCGAAATTCCTTAATTAAATAATCTCTTTTCCTTGGAGTCGTAGCCCCGCTAACACTGTTCTAGACGCCTTCTTGATTTATAGCATTGATCGTTAAGTGAAGAATCTCCCGAGGAGTAGCGGATACTTACAGTAGGATCGGGATCCAAATATCATTGTGTAATAATCCTGAAGAAATCCTACCAACATTATCACACTCCAAATGGTTTGCAGCACTAGCAAGTTTCAGTTTCCTTAGAAACTCCCGATGTGGATTTTTGCCCTATTCTCTTATGACCATGACGAAGGCCAACATATCATAAGTCACATGTCAAGTTCTACCCGTCATTGTCTAGTTTAATTTGAACCCACCCGTACATACCCTTGACGAAGGCTAAAATAGTAATACGACCGTTCCAAACCAACGCATCTATCTATGCAGATGAATATCCAGCAGTTACCAATCACTATGCCTTGGCGATGGTCAAAATACATAGCTTGAATACTACTGAATATTCAACTGAAATGACGGAGGGTTACGAATGGTTTTGGCGAAACCGTGAACATAGTGAACTTGATATAATCGAAAGAACCTGATAGCTTTTAAAAGGAGTGGTTTAAGCTCCGCAATTAAAAGTCTCATGTTGTAAAATAACCGAGTGGTTTTAAAATTTGTTCCAACGATTCAACTTTGGTTTATTTGCTTTGCATTAATGTAATGCAGTCCCATCATTTACACCCATTATTACAGAAAAAGACGAAAATATCACGTCCACTTATGCCATCGGCATTTGCCACTGGGCCCCGTCATCACCTGTTAGGTTACTTAACTAACGACAGAGCGGGGTGTAAGTCGACGTTAGACACCCCACATGATGCGGGGAGGTGGAATAGGTAAAACAATCATTTTGTTTAAACAAACATCGACTAACTTTACGGATCTTTGCCAAACCCTAACTAACAACAACATAGAAGTCATTAGCTACAATGAAAGATGATTATACCTAATGAACCAAATCCTTCTTGTTCTCGTAGACCACCTCCTCGTCGGCCTCCTTGATGTGATAGAAGATCCACCCGAGAGCTACTTCTCCAAGCTTTAACCTCTCACTTGAGGTAACTAGGTGACTATGAGTGCTAATCAAAGCAACCTTGAGGATATAGAAGAGGATTGGGGATCTACTAGTCTTGCTAACTCTTGGATCTCAACACATGAGAGGTTAGGGTTAGGGTTGAAGATAGAGAGCTTGAGGGGAGAGAATGTGAGAATAATTATCATATGGAAATTAACTCATTTGTGTATATATATCATGAAGCATAAAATATCTAGCATAAAATATCTTTGCATAAATAACTTGATGCTTCATTTAATACATAATGAATCATCTAATGAGTCATTAATACCATTAATGCTTCAAACTTCTAGAAGCTTCTCGAGTAATTACGAGAACGCCCCTCCTATCCGTGAAAACATGAAAATACTGAGACTGTATAAATCCAATAATCCAATACTAGAATCTGGCTTAAGCCAAAGCCTGCTAGTATAAGCTGTCCGAACATCGTACGTGCATAAATGCACGTGCGTGTCCGAACCCTGTCGTAAAACCATACGACCTCTATATCGTTTCGCCCGAAGCAGGGAAACTCTCTGTGTGGGACTTTAAAGACTCGACAACTACGCAGGCAGTAGTTTAACCACAAACCGCAAGCGGCACTAGCTGTACGTAACGGTCCCCAGGTAGATGTCGATAAGAAGGCCGATGAGGAAACCCATCTGAACTCCTACTGAGCCTGATATGACAATCTCTGTACAATCCGGTCTGTTCGTCTAAGACTATCGCATATTGGGCCTGGGGGGCGGGGCGGCAAGCGTCGGTCCCCTATAAGCGGTATAAGTCGTGTCGGAGTGAAGCCCATTACACCTTGAGAAGCTACTGGAAATCCTACCAGTAAATCTCGCTTGCCCTGGCCAGGGACTTTGCGTAATGGCTCTTCAAACACAGCGCGATATCAACTCCCAATACAAGGAGAGACGAATCATATCTAACCGCCACTGCCTCCAAGTGCTTCGGGACTGCACCCAACTACTACCTGTTTGCACGACTCCTTTGAGCCATGGTAGGGTCGCAATCTAAGAACAGTGGGAATACACTTGAGGCGAAGCAGCAGTGTCAAGTCTGCGGACTATGCTGTACTCATGTCACCTGGGAACTGTTAACTGACGACGGGTATAATACCAACCAACAGTTCCCTGCGAGTCCTGTTCGGTGTACCCGTAACCCAACGAGCACCTATATACAATCTCCAGTACAACGTACTAATGGCTGTGGGACAGACCATCTCCCCAACTGGGATGAGAAGCATACATACTAGTCTACTACGGAGTATCGATGCCCTGTCTCGATAATCCTGCGACTAGAGACCTGAAAAAGGATGTGCTTGTAGACTACCCAGCCCCCACTAGTGTGACTGCCATCACAACGCTATTAGTCAAGCAAGATCCTAAGGGCTCTATCAATATGTATTCTCGATATGCTAACATATACACATATTAAGATAGAAATAAACCAAGTAGCATACTACTATGTTTAGCAAGACTGTTAATATAACTGTGAATATCCTAAGCTTCCATTAAGTAATATACAAGCTAGTATAATACAATAATGGCCCTTAGGGCATATACACTAACAATCTCCCACATGCACTAGGGCCATGTACTGGCGTATCGAAGACCTATCATCTCGAGTAGCCTCTCGAACTGAATCTGAGGTAAGGCCTTAGTGAATGGATCTGCAGTGTTCTCCTCTGTAGGAACTCTCCGGACCTCGATCTCCTGTCGATCTATGATCTCCCTGATCAGGTGATACCTCTTTAAGATGTGTCTAGACTTCTGATGGGACCTGTATTCCTTTGCTAAAGCTATAGCTTTGTTCTTGTCGCAATACAGCGGTATTGGATCAACAATGGTAGGAACCACCTGAAGTTCTGTGAGGAACTACTTAATACAGACCGCTTCTTTTGCGGCATCGCAAGCAGCGATATACTCCGCTTCCATCGTCGAGTCAGTAACGGTGTCCTCCTTAGAACTCTTCCAGCACACCGCCCCTCTATTGAGGGTAAAGACATAACATGACATGGACTTGGAGTCATCCTTGTCACTCTGGAAGCTGGAATCAGCAAAGGCCTCGATCTTGAGGTCTTTTCCGCCATAAACTAAGAACATCTCCTTAGTCCTTCTCAGGTACTTGAAAATGTTCATTACTGCTATCCAGTGCTTCTCCCCTAGGTCTGACTGATACCTGCTTACCACGCTCAGTGCGTAAGCTACATGTCACGACCCGAAAGAGCACGTGACTGGCCCTTGAACCATATGAAGTCTATAGGACTCCATCTGATCCAAGTAAGCCAAAAGCCCAGAAATCTAAAACCATTTTAAGAGTAAGTAAAGAAAACTGGTTTAAAGAAGTGAAGGAAAATATGCTTGAAGTCAAGGTTTTTAAATAACTAAGCCGAATGTGCATTTTAATAAGGTAAAGTCTTTTCTAAAAATTTCGGCAGAGTTTCTTTTGTAAATACTGGCCCCGAACGGGGTACAACAAGCATAACATATATACAATGATAAAAGGCATCCCCAAGCGGGAGCTAGCTCTTCATCAAATGACGGTCACAACCACACATGCAATAAAATGTACAATGCCGAAAGGCGAGGATCAAATCCAAAAGAAACACAGTAAGCATGAAAACCGCAATACTACTAAGCGCGACTCTAAGGCCAAATAATAAATCACTAAAGTCAGAGTGTGAAACAATATACAAATTTGGTTGATGGAAATTCTAGATACAAAGAATAATATAAGTACAATGGTGGTTCTTGATGCAAAAGAAACCACCTACCAAATGCAATTCACCCGCAAGGAAGCAATGTGCCAGAAATGCCGCAATGAAACCTGTACGGCAAAACCTGCAAGAACTGTGGCACAACGGGGGTGAGTTGCCAACTCGTGAATAAAGAATATCTACAAGCAGAAACCGAATGCAAGACATGATCCTAAGTCAATACGATCAGTATATAAACCTCAAGATATAAGCTGATACATGATAAGGTGGCAAAGCAACATCTAAACAGGTATAAAGTGCCAAGTACTCAGGTAATAACATGTCATCAGTATAAGGTATGTCTGCATGAAGTAAATATGATGAAGTATCAAGGATATCAATACACATATATTAGCGTCCCATACCACTAATATTGGTGTAAGGGTATATATAACAGCGCCCTCATACCCTGTTATATATACAAATGAAGTATGATCAGTGTAAATAAAATCTGTATATTTATGGATCCCGTCCACCTGTCACCTAATGACAATATGCATCATGCATGTAAATATGAAGATATAATCAAAATCATGGAAACATCATGAAACCTGTGCCTAGCATCGGCACGTAAATCCTCGTCCATATGGGGCTCCGTCTGCGGTATCGGCCCTCGGCCCCGGCAGCACGGGTCAACCCATGTCCATCTCTCAACTCCGGTCGGTATCCCCCGGATATTCGCCAAGCTCAAATACAATCACCGGTAGGTACTCGCCCACCTCCAGGCTCAATCGGCATAATCCTTCGATCATCTTGCCGAGCGGAACCATACCGGGCCCCACCATGTACCCTCATACGGCACACACTCCTCGTAAGGGGTATATAATCAGAACCGATAAATCTCATGGTGGCTGCGCAAATATCATAATCAAGGAAACCAGGTTTTTCAAATAAGTACATACTCTCCTTTGAAAAATCCCCACGGTTCCCAAATCCAGAAATATCATGAAAACAATATCCCAGTGCGCATAATCAGAAAGCATGATGTATGTGACATATAATTGAGATGCAAGTATAACAGTATATCATGCAACATAGAATGGTGGTATCCACACACAAAGTCATATCCTGATGCAATAATATTACTGTGTAGTGAAATGGCAATTATCGATGATGAAGTGTGTGAGCCGGCAAGCAAGTGTACGTGGAACATATGCATCATCGATAATGGTGCTGGTGTCCTAACAGCATGATTGCAATATAGAAATAAATACATGCAATGTGATGCGGAATCGAATAATCAATACAACAGTGTAGAATCTACACCAATATGTATATGTCATGCAGTGGTGCCATTTGAAGTAAGACGAATCGGGATTTTGGTAAAATAAGGGTTATGGTATTTTTATAAATAGATACGTCTTTTGAAAATACCCGTAGTATCCCTTTACTTGTCCTTAAGATATTCCCGATTCGTTAGTTTTGAAATAGGTATGACTCGGGTCTAGTCTAACATCTACTAAGCCAAGTCCATCAGGAGGGGTATGGAAACCACCTAAATCTGAGTCGATATATATATATATATATAAGTCGGTGATCCCGCCTCAATAGTATCGCGTACGATACAGTATATCATCTGACATCCTCGAGTCATGAGCGCGGATCTATCATCAATATAGGCTCGTACGGTAAATCGTCGTACGGCATCCCAATAGCTGGGTATGGGTCAATATCACACTATCTCATCACGTCTCAGGTATCACTATCAGCATATCACATAAGCTGGGGTACAGATCTAAGTCTAGTACAACTGATACCATCTACAAAGTATGAATGCGGGGGTAAACACACATCCCAAGCCCGCAAGAAACACATTTCGTATCCCAAATACGAATCATATCACATCACCGATCTCGCGGCACAAAGCCCAATATCATCGACTCATCTCCAAAGTCATCCAATGTCATCATTAACACCGTGTAAGTATAGGTAATATGCAAGGGTGTGCTTGTAGGTGTAATTCTATTCTAGGGTTCGCGACTATGAACTACACTAGTCACTTCTAACCCTACACTATCCATAATACACCTAACTATCATATATAATATCACAACTACGGACTGCTGGGGTGCTATACGCCATCCACTCGACTTCCCCCAGTAGATAGAATCTACTCACCTTGCGTCTCCATCTTTCGATGTCACCACGCGTTTGCTTGTCGTCCCGTAGTCTTCATAGGGTACCTACACATCAAAATATCGTATATGCGCATTAAAACCAAATCAAAGCTAAAACGGCACACGAAACCCAAAACGATATGATAAGAGGCCTATAGGTTAGAACCTATGACACGCCTTCAAAACCATCAATAAATCCTCTATATCGTCGTATAAACGACAAATAGTCGAGGTAAAACACAAGACACAAATTCAGACTTAAAAATACGGAATACGGAAACACGAATCCAAAACAGCAACTTAGTAAATATGTCCCAGATTTCACCCTAGGTCCAATTGGACAATTCTATGTATACCAGGGGCCTAATATACAGATAAGGGAACACCAAAACCAAAATGAGCCAATTCCATCAAGGTCTGGCCGCAATTTGCGGCCAGAATGGAGGAATTTGCGGCCGGCTTGATGAGTTAGGGGTTGGGGTCTTGGTGGTAGCTTCCTGGGTGCCTGCACAAACCACTGTCTAATCAATTTTAATTTAGGGTGTCTCGGGTGATAGCAGATTCAATATACCCTTCACAGATTTCATAAATTCTCCGATATCGGTTTCTAAAATCCGTATTCTGGATTTAAGCTTCAGGTTAGGGTCTCAATTCATACACTAGGGTGTTGGTGTAGCCTCTATTGAGCTCAATTTCACATACAACACAAGTTTCCCTCAAACCCTAACTAGGTTTTCCTCAAGTCCACAACATCACACAATATCGATTCGATCTTAACATGGGGGTAAAGGAAATGCTAAAACTAAGCTAATTGTTCAGTAATTACCTCATTTGGCAACTCAAGAATTTTCTTGAGTTGCCCCTAGTGGCCAAAATCCATGATTTCTTGGTCCATCATGTAGGTCTTGAGCTTGTGCATCTTCTTAGTGAAATGGGGGTAGGGTTTTGAGTTTGTTTTCATGGTGATTTGAGGTGTTGAAGAGGGAGGGAAGTGAGGGAGGAGGAGCAGCAGGAGGGAGGAGGAGCAGCAGGAGAGAGGAGAAGAGGGAGGGGAAATGAAGGGAAGAAAATGGCTAAGTCTTTAGTCAATGATGCCCATACCTCTCTCTCTCACCTACTACCAATTTCTTTAATCTTTTTTTTCCATTTCTTTTCGTTTTCTTTTCTTATTCTCTCAAAATCCTTCTCCCAAGAATAGTAAACCCAAAGTGAACCATGGCAAGAAAATGCACAAGTGTGAAAAAGTGATATGTGCATGTGTTGCATAAAAAAAGGCTAAAAACCGATTAGCGATTTTTAATCGCGATTAGCACTAAATTAGTGTCAAACTAATCACAAAAAAACTTTAAAATGTCATAATTCTCTAATTTACCCTATTTTAGAATTTTCCATAATTTTCCCCATTTATTTGTATTTAATAATTCCGAAATATTAAAATATTCAATAAAATAATATTAAATTATAAAAATTCCCAAAATTAATATTTTATCTTTTTGAAATGTTACAATCTAGCCCCCTTAAAGAAATTCGGTCCCCGAATTTAAATTTAAACCCCCAATACTAAAACAATTTCAGTAATAATCCAATTTGTCGGGGCTCCGAAAACATCAATACATAGAGAATATCATATAAATGTACTGCTCTACTAGAAATCAATCCCCAAAATGCATATATAAGAATATCCTGTGCGTCTGGTGCGCAAGGAATCAAAATCCATATATGTGTCAAACAGGTGTACAAAACAACATCTAGGTGCAACTGGTGTGCACGAAACATCTGTCGTAGGCAACGTGTGTGCTTGACAGTAAAAATCAGGTGCATGTGATATGCACGAAGAATCCCGATTTAGTGCATCAGGCGTGCACCAAAATCGTATATCAAAACATTAAAGGTGCATGAAAACTCTGCTGGAAGTGTAAATCAAATCACTGTATAAGATAGGCGTGAAATCACAATCAATACCTCGAATGTAATAACTATGCGCAAAATATAAATATCCAGTGGGTGCATGAAACAAATATCATGAAACTCAGTCATCAAAACTACATCATGCAAACAGAACGCCTAAATTACCGAAATCCAAAATGACGGATACGTGATAATCGAATCACAAAATCACAAATCATAAGTACCGTCATCGGTAGTTCCTCCTTCAAGGTCGAGAAGGAGTCGGTGCATCCAATGCTAGCAGCGCAAGATATCTACTTGCCTTTTGCTCACGATCTGGCGTCCTCTGACTCTGGGTCCTTATCTTCTCTGCGGATTACCTATCTCGCAGTCAATCGGCTCATCGGCCCTGTCAGGTGTGCTAACGGGGACGATTCCGTTCTGGCACTTCTCTGGTCACCTCTCGGTCAATCCTCACGACCACTCGTGAGGCAGCCTATCACTGGCGTCAGCCTCTGGCTCTCTGAATGCACGTCACACATCTGATCCTGGGTGCAAACATCATTGCAGCAATGTCCTGGAAGGAATCCTGCTCAGGGTCTCTTCCAATCATGCCTATGCCGATCTGTACAGAGGCTGGCTCTTCTGCATAATCTCTTCTCACTCGATAGACATCTGTGTCCCCAGCACAAAATTTTCTCGGAAATTGGTCTCATCCCAACGTCTCTGTAAGCATATCAAGTTTCTAGTCTCGACGGGAAGTAATGACAGCTCGTCAGCATCTCGCCCGAACCTCTGGTTCCACCTGTCTCTATCGTCGTCCACCATGACGTCACGCCATGCATAACTACGCACTGCACTGTTCTCGGCCACGGTCAATCTGAAGTCTCTCACACGGACTCGAAATCGCATACTCTGTAGCTTCATCATTCTGTAGAAGATGTCAGGCAGAACAGGTCCTCGGAAACACGTCCCAATCATCGGAGGAATACTCAGCACTCGTCCGACCTTGATCAATTCGTAACGCATCTGGGTAAGTTCCTTTATCCGAACCTGGTCAACTACCTCGTCGACAATGCCGAACTCTGGCCTGCTGGGTGTGCGCAATATGACCACCCCTAGGTCTAGGTCTTCTCGTATCGTTTTCCAGAAAGGTCCTTTCGAGGTTTCTCTCTCAAATCTCCTTCCTGCCGGATTGCCCGGAAGTCATCATCCATCGCTGAAGCAAATTCTTATTCCGGAACGGCTGCATACTTATCGCGCTTCTTTCTGGAAGATATATCCATATACAACGCCTCTGGGTGCGTATCACATCTCTGATGTCAGCGAAGTGGGACGTCATATCGTCGAAATCTCTTGTGAACTCCTTTATTTACTCTGCTTCAATGTCGACTAATTTGGACTCGTCTCATCGTGGCTGCATGGACTATGCTCCAACGGCTATACTCGTATCTGGAGTCTCCCAAGCAAAGCATCCCATCACATGATATCCGAATGATGTCGAAACATTCGATCGACTCGTCAGAACCTTATAATCCCCCAAGAGATCAACATCTTGAGTACAGTTTAATAGTATCGAGTACATGCCTCAGCGTCGGTGGTCCAGCCGTAGAAGGGCAAACCCAAGCCTCACTAATGGCGCCGCGGAACTGCCGTAAACCCTAAGGTTCAAAGGCTTTCACACGGTCATTAAGTCGAGTTAGGGTTTCATTCTTCTAGAGGGTCCATAGAATCACCTGCATGTCTTTCCGTATACTTTAAACTTGTAAAATGGGCTCCCGACATTCGATCGTCTCTATCGACTCTCAACGAATCTGCGTGAAGTCGTCTCCAGCTGGAAACAATCTATCTGATGACCTCGCATCGGTAACCGAACGAACCACATGTCCTAGTCATTAGTCCTTAGGTGACTAGCGACCGTCCATCATATCTCTAAGTATAAGCTCATGCTGCAGTAGCTCCAACCATCTGGGCGATATCTCGTCATTTGCAGCAACAACTGGCTCATTCACCTATACGCCGAACAGCGCCTCAATCCTCCAGGAAAGGCGACACATTGGCGGCCATCTCTGAATCGGTCTACTCTAGATCTGAGTAAGACTCTCCACACTGGAAATCTTCAACTCAACTGGGCCCGCTCCGGCGCATAAATCGGACGAATTACCTTCGTCTCTCAAATCGAGTAGACTAGCTATCATCTGTCTCATATCCGCCTGGAAGCTCCAGCAATCTCAGCTCGTAAGCTCCGGAAGCGACATCTTGTCAATCTCAGCAATAGCTGGTCCATCTGTCTGCACGGTAGGCGACATCATAATCTCTGAGGTATGCTGTACATCAACAGTCCTCTCTCAACTGGCAACTCTAACAATGGCCCGATCATCCGGTGCAAAACCAAGCACTCGCCTCTACTAGAGGTCACAATCACCAATACTAACTCGAGACGTTCCCATGTCACCAGAAAACACAATGGTCGGCCCTCGTACCAGACGAGCTCGCCCTGACCGTAACCCTAGCAGCAGCCCAAACTGTGCTCAAACATGGCGACAGGAACCTCTATCGAGTATCGAAGAGAGCAGATCCATGGCAAGAAAGGAAACAACAGATCCAGAGTGGATACATGATCATAAGAAGGAACAACATCAATAAAGGTATGATCATGAACTATTAGAATCGGGGATCTCAAAGGGATGTATAACCATGGATATGAAGAGAATCACTGATCTCGAAAATATGTACATCCTAAGGTTCCTTAAGCGGAGTGGCGTGTCGTAAGTATGCCGCGGAACATACCAACGGTACGTCACTCTACTTTAGTCACCTATTCCATCAACCAAGGGTCATCCTATACGACGGAAGTTCGGGTCTAATACCCCCTCGACTAAGTCTAAGTTCCGTAAGGTCAAGCCTAAGTTCCGTATATATATATAAACGTCCTAGGCTCCACATAGTCAAACTTAGACTCGAACCAAGGTCAACCTAGCGCTCTGATACCAATTTTGTCACGACCCGAAAGAGCACGTGACTGGCCCTTGAACCATATGAAGTCTATAGGACTCCATCTGATCCAAGTAAGCCAAAAGCCCAGAAATCTAAAACCATTTTAAGAGTAAGTAAAGAAAACTGGTTTAAAGAAGTGAAGGAAAATATGTTTGAAGTGATGGTTTTTAAATAACTAAGCCGAATGTGCATTTTTAAAAGGTAAAGTGTTTTCTAAAAATTTCGGCAGAGTTTCTTTTGTAAATACTGGCACCGAACGGGGTACAACAAGCATAACATATATACAATGATAAAAGGCATCCCCAAGTGGGAACTAGCTGTTCGTCAATTGACGGTCACAACCACACATGCAATATAATATACAACGCCGAAAGGCGAGGATCAAATCCAAAAGAAACACAGTAAGCATGAAAACCGCAATACTACTAAGCGCGACTCTAAGGCCAAATAATACATCACTAAAGTCTGAGTCTGAAACAATATACAAATTTGGTCGATGGAAATTCTA
Source organism: Agapanthus africanus (assembly GCA_030015575.1). Classification (NCBI taxonomy): domain Eukaryota; kingdom Viridiplantae; phylum Streptophyta; class Magnoliopsida; order Asparagales; family Amaryllidaceae; genus Agapanthus; species Agapanthus africanus. Next base: position 156,755,894 of record JASDDO010000010.1, read on the forward strand.
GATACAAAGAATAATATAAGTACAATGGTGGTTCTTGATGCAAAAGAAACCACCTACCAAATGCAATTCACCCGCAAGGAAGCAATGTGCCAGAAATGCGGCAATGAAACCTGTACGGCAAAACCTGCAAGAACTGTGGCACAACGGGGGTGAGTTGCCAACTCGTGAATAGAGAATATCTACAAGCAGAAACCGAATGCAAGACATGATCCTAAGTCAATACGATCAGTATATAAACCTCAAGTTATAAGCTGATACATGATAAGGTGGCAAAGCAACATCTAAACAGGTATAAAGTGCCAAGTACTCAGGTAATAACATGTCATCAGTATAAGGTATGTCTGCATGAAGTAAATATGATGAAGTATCAAGGATATCAATACACATATATTAGTGTCCCATACCACTAATATTGGTGTAAGGGTATATATAACAGCGCCCTCATACCCTGTTATATATACAAATGAAGTATGATCAGTGTAAATAAAGTCTGTATATTTATGGATCCCGTCCACCTGTCACCTAATGACAATATGCATCATGCATGTAAATATGAGGATATAATCAAACTCATGGAAACATCATGAAACCTGTGCCTAGCATCGGCACGTAAATCCTCGTCCAAATGGGGCTCCGTCTGCGGTATCGGCCCTCGGCCCCGGCAGCACGGGTCAACCCATGTCCATCTCTCAACTCTGGTCGGTATACCCCGGATATCCGCCGAGCTCAAATACAATCACCGGTAGGTACTCGCCCACCTCCAGGCTCAATCGGCATAATCCTTCGATCATCTTGCCGAGGGGAACCATACCGGGCCCCACCATGTACCCTCATACGGCACACACTCCTCGTATGGGGTATATAATCAGAACCGATAAATCTCATGGTGGCTGTGCAAATATCATAATCAAGGAAACCAGGTTTTTCAAATAAGTACATACTCTCCTTTGAAAAATCCCCACGGTTCCCAAATCCAGAAATATCATGAAAACAATATCCCAGTGCGCATAATCAGAAAGCATGATGTATGTGACATATAATTGAGATGCAAGTATAACAGTATATCATGCAACAAAGAATAGTGGTATGCACATACAAAGTCATATCCTGATGCAATAATACTACTGTGTAGTGACATGGCAATTATCGATGATGAAGTGTGTGAGCCGGCAAGCATGTGTACGTGGAACATATGCATCATCGATAATGGTGCTGGTGTCCTAACAGCATGATTGCATTATAGAAATAAACATATGCAATGTGATGCGGAATCGAATAATCAATACAACAGTGTAGAATCTACACCAATATGTATATGTCATGCAGTGGTGCCATTTGAAGTAAGACGAATCGGGATTTTGGTAAAATAAGGGTTACGGTGTTTTTATGAATAGATACGTCTTTTGAAAATACCCGTAGTATCCCTTTACTTGTCCTTAAGATATTCCCGATTCGTTAGTTTGGAAATAGGTATGACTCGGGTCTAGTCTAACATCTACTAAGCCAAGTCCATCAGGAGGGGTATGGAAACCACCTAAATCTGAGTCGATATATATATATATATATATATATATATATATATATATATATATATATAAGTCGGTGATCCGGCCTCAATAGTATCGCGTACGATACAGTATATCATCTGACATCCTCGAGTCATGAGCGCGGATCTATCATCAATATAGGCTCGTACGGTAAATCGTCGTACGGCATCCCAATAGCTGGGTACGGGTCAATATCACACTATCTCATCACGTCTCAGGTATCACTATCAGCATATCACATAAGCTGGGGTACAGATCTAAGTCTAGTACAACTGATACCATCTACAAAGTATGAATGCGGGGGTAAACACACATCCTAAGCCCGCAAGAAACACATTTCGTATCCCAAATACGAATCATATCACATCACCGATCTCGCGGCACAAAGCCCAATATCATCGACTCATCTCCAAAGTCATCCAATGTCATCATTAACACCGTGTAAGTATAGGTAATATGCAAGGGTGTGCGTGTAGGTTTAATTATATTCTAGGGTTCGTGACTTTGAACTACACTAGTCACTTCTAACCCTACACTATCCATAATACACCTAACTATCATATATAATATCACAACTACGGACTGCGGGGGTGCTATACGCCATCCACCCGACTTCCCCCAGTAGATAGAATCTACTGACCTTGCGTCTCCATCTTTCGATGTCACCACGCCTTTTCTTGTCGTCCCATAGTCTTCATAGGGTACCTACACATCAAAATATCGTATATGCGCATTAAAACCAAATCAAAGCTAAAACGGCACACGAAACCCAAAACGATACGATAAGAGGCCTATAGGTTAGAACCTATGGCACGCCTTCAAAACCATCAATAAATCCTCTATATCGTCGTATAAACGCCAAATAGTCGAGGTAAAACACAAGACACAAATTCAGACTTAAAAATACGGAATACGGAAACACGAATCCAAAACAACAACTTAGGAAATATGTCCCAGATTTCACCCTAGGTCCAATTGGACAATTCTATGTATACCAGGGGCCTAATATACAGATAAGGGAACACCAAAACCAAAACGAGCCAATTCCATCATGGTCTGGCTGCAATTTGCGGCCAGAATGGAGGAATTTGCAGCCGGCTTGAAGAGTTAGGGGTAGGGGTCTTGGTGGTAGCTTCCTGGGTGCCTGCACAAACCACTGTCTAATCAATTTTAATTTAGGGTGTCTCGGGTGATAGCAGATTCAATATACCCTTCACAGATTTCATAAATTCTCCGATATCGGTTTCTAAAATCCGTATTCTGGGTTTAAGCTTCAGGTAAGGGTCTCAATTCATACACTAGGGTGTTGGTGTAGCCTCTATTGAGCTCAATTTCACATACAACACAAGTTTCCCTCAAACCCTAACTAGGTTTTCCTCAAGTCCACAACATCACACAATATCGATTCGATCTTAACATGGGGGTAAAGGAAATGCTAAAACTATGCTAATTGTTCAGTAATTACCTCATTTGGCAACTCAAGAATTTTCTTGAGTTGCCCCTAGTGGCCAAAATCCATGCTTTCTTGGTCCATCATGTAGGTCTTGAGCTTGTGCATCTTTTTAGTGAAATGGGGGTAGGGTTTTGAGTTTGTTTTCATGGTGATTTGAGGAGTTGAAGAGGGAGGGAAGTGAGGGAGGAGCAGCAGCAGGAGAGAGGAGAAGAGGGAGGGGAAATGAAGGGAAGAAAATGGCTAAGTCTTTAGTCAATGGTGCCCATACCTCTCTCTCTCACCTACTACCAATTTCTTTAATCTTTTTTTTTCCATTTCTTTTCCTTTTCTTTTCTTATTCTCTCAAAATCCTTCTCCCAAGAATAGTAAACCCAAAGTGAACCATGGCAAGAAAATGCACAAGTGTGAAAAAGTGATATGTGCATGTGTTGCACAAATAAGGCTAAAAACCGATTAGCGATTTTTAATCGCGATTAGCACTAAATTAGTGTCAAACTAATCACAAAAAAACTTTAAAATGTCATAATTCTCTAATTTACCCTATTTTAGAATTTTCCATAATTTTCCCCATTTATTTGTATTTAATAATTCCGAAATATTAAAATATTCAATAAAATAATATTAAATTATAAAAATTCCCAATATTAATATTTTATCTTTTTGAAATGTTATACTATATCTGGTCTGGTGCACAACATCGCATATATTATAGAGCCTACCACAGAAGCGTAGGGTATAATAGACATGCTATCCCTTTCCAAATCAGCCTTGGGAGACATCTCTTTGGAGAGGGTGATTCCGTGACAAGCCGGTAAACTACCGCGCTTAGAAACTTCCATACTGAATCTTTTCAGTATAGTGTTGATATACCTGGACCGTGAAAGTCCCAACATCCTCTTGGATCTATCACGATAGATCCGAATCCCCAGAATGTAAGAGGCATCACCCAGGTCTTTCATGGAGAACCTGTGTGACAAGAATCCTTTGACAGATTGTAGCATAGGAATGTCATTTCCTATTAAGAGAATGTCATCTACATACAAGATGATGAATACGACAGTTCGTGCTAAAATTTAACTATATATACATGGTTCATCTGGATTTTTGATAAAGTCATATTCTTTGACCGTTTCATCAAAACAGATGTTCCAACCCCGCGATGCCTGCTTTAGTCCATAAATGGACTTAAGCAACTTGCAGACTTTCCCGCTGCTCCGAAACTGATTGAAACCTTCTGGCTGTTCCATATAGACGCACTCTTCTAAATTACCATTTTAGAAAAGTTGTCTTTACGTCCATCTGCCAGATCTCATAATCATGGAAGGCAGCAATGGCAAGAAGGATCCGAATGGATTTGAGCATAGTCACTGGAGAAAAAGCTTCGTCATAGTCCAAACCAGGTCTTTGACGAAAACCCATTGCAAAATGTCTAGCCTTCTAGGTTTCCACCTGTCTATCTACACCAATCTTTTTCTTGAAGATCCATTTGCATCCTATGGGTTTTACCCCATCTGGAGCAAAGTCCATAGTCCATACTTTGTTGGTGTACATGGACTCCAACTCGGTCCGCATTGCATCTAGCCATCTTACTGAGTCGCAGCTCTGGATAGCCTGCTGGAAGCTAGTAGGTTCATCATTATCATTGATGCAATCCTCTCTATCCCCGTCTATGAGAAAACCGTAGTATCTCTCAGACGGATGAGACGGCCTACTACTCCTGCGGAGGGGTGCGGAAATGTCCTGTTCTTCTTGAACTACTGGTTCTACCAAACTTTCAGTAGTAGTTTGTGGTTCTGGAATTTCTTCCAGTTCTATTGCGCTCCCACTTGTTTCCTTTTCTAAAAACTTCTGTTCTAGAAAATAGGCATAACGAGAAACAAAAACCATTTGTTCCTCTGCGTAATAGAAGAAATACCCCTTGGAGTTCTGTGAATATCCCACAAACTTACACTGTACTGATCGTGCCTCGAGTTTGTCCGTATGCTGCTTTTTAACAAAAGCTGGACATCCCCATATCCTCAGATACTGAAGATAGGGTTTCTTCCCACTCCACATCTGATATGGCGTGGTAGGCACTGTCTTGGTAGGAGCCCTGTTCAAAAGATATGCTGCTGATTCTAGCACATAACCCCAGAAAGATCGCGGTAACTCAACATTACTCATCATGGAACGTACCATACCCAATAGGGTTCGGTTCCATCTCTCCGATACACTGTTATGCTGTGGAGTGTATGGAGGATTAAGCTGAGAGAGAATTCCTTTCTCTTTTAGGTAACCTAGGAACTTGGCCCTTAAGTATTCACCACCTCGATCAGATCTCAGTGTCTTGATACTTTTGCCGGTTTGGTTTTCTACTTCATTCTTATATTCTTGGAATTTCTCAAAGGCCTCGGATTTATGTCTCATCAAGAAAATGAATCCATACCTAGAGTAATCATCCGTAAAAGTAATGAAATATGAAAAAACGCCTCTTGCATGTATAGACATTGGACTACATACATCGCTGTGTATGAGTCCTAAGAGCTCGCTCGCTCTTACTCCATATCCAGTGAGTGGAGTCTTTGTCATCTTTCCTTTGAGACATGATTGACAAGTTGCATAAGATTGATATTCGAACGGATCCAAATATCCTTCTCTATGTAACTTAGTTAACCTTGTCTCATTGTTGTGATCCAGTCTAAAATGCCATAAGAAAGCCTGATTTATATCTGGAGACTTTCTTTTTAGTGTGTTATGGACATTTAAAATTTGTAATTGGTTTAGCACGTATATACCGTTATCTAGTGTACCGGACCCAATCAAACCATGATTAAGGTGGATGTTAACAACATCGCTTACAAACGTGAAATCATAACCTTTTTTTGATAACAACGATACTAATATGATATTACACGTTAAACTAGGTACACAAAAACAGTTGGGCAAAACCTAAATATGTCCACTCGTCAATCCTATGTGATAATCCCCTACGGACACAGCACCCACGCTAGCTCCTTTAGCAACCTGGAGGGTCATATCACCAACCTTCAGCTCTCTAAGGTTTCTCAGTGCCTGCAATGATTTGCATATATAAGATCCTGATCCGGTATCCAATACCCAGGAAGTAGAGTTGATTGACAGACAATTTTTCAATTACAAACACACCTGAAGTCGAAGCCACAGCTTGCTTCGGTTCCTGGTTCTTGGCAATCCTAGCTTTGCAATATTTCTTCCAATGGCCTTTCCTACGACAGTGGAAGCACTCGTCCTTTTCCACTACTGGCACCGCAACCTTTGCCTTTTCCTTAACTCCCACCTTACTAACACCACCTCTTGGTTTGGTAGCGGCCTTCATCTTCCTTCCTTTGGCCCTTGCCTTGGACCTGGAAGGGGAAGCATCGCGAACAAACATAGTGGGTGTTTCCCTTGCTTTCTGCAAGGTGCCCTTTGCACTCCTCAACATGTTAAGGAGTTCTGGAAGTTCAACTTCTTTTCCTTGAATGTTGAAATTCAGAATAAACTGGGCGTAGGTGTAAGGAAGGGACTGAAGAACCAAGTCTGTATAAAGCTCGTTCTCCAAAGTCATCCCGAGGTCCGCGAGCTCTTCTATATAGCCAATCATCTTTAGGACAAGTTCTCCTACAGATGATCCGACGGCCAGCCTCGACTGAAACAAGTTCTTCGAGGTCTCGTATCTAGCTATACGAGATGGCTCTCCATACAGATCTTTTGTGTGCAGAAATATGGATTCAAGATCCATATCCTCGTGCCTCCTCTGATGTTCATTATTCATAGAGGCAAGCATGATGCATTTGGCCTTCGCGCAATCTGACTCCCAGGTCTTGTGGATTTCCTTATTCGCAATACGGGAATCTGGACCAGGGACAGCAGGTGCCTTAGCAGTAAGGACATACCCAAATTTGTCATAAGTCAAAGCCATCTTAACATTCCGGAAACAATCTTTATAGTTTGGCCCTGTCAAAATATTTTTCTCTAATAGTAACTTAAGGCCTGTCATGTTTTTGGGTCGCTGCAATGAGAGAGAGAGGGAACACTTTAGCATGATGCTCTTGCAAGTTTAGAGTGGTTTTTAGTTTATCTAAACTTGATGGCTCCCACTGTTTCTCGAATCCCTCCTCAAACCAAAAAGGAAGAACTAGTCAGGACTATTCTCACCGTACAATTCTTGCTTAACCGTTCAGCCAGGCCAGTGTCGGTACTTCGAGGGAGGTTTTACGACGCTTTCGCGAAGTTTCTTAATTAAATAACCTCTTTTCTCTGGGGGCATAGCCCTGCTGAAACCTTTCTCGACACCTACTTGGTTTATAGCACTGATCGTTAAGTGACAAATCTTCTGATGAGTAGAGGATACTCACAGTAGGATCGGGATCCAAATATCATCGTGTGATAAAGCTGAAGGAATCCTACCACATTTATCACACTCCAAATGGTATGCATCTCTTTGCAAATTTCAGTTTCTTTAGAAATTCCCAATATAAATTTCTGCCCCATGCTCTTATGACCTTGGCGTTGGTCAAAATGTCATAAGTCACATGTCAAGTTCTACCCATCATTATCTTGTTAATTTGAATACATCCGTACATACCCCTAACATTGGCCAAATGATAATACGACTGCCCCAAACTAACTCATCTATCTATGCAACAAATGAATATCCAGCAGCTATCAAACACTATGCCTTGGCGTTGGTCAAAATGCATAGATTGAATACTACTGAATACCCAAATGAAATGACGGAGGGCTACGAATGGTTTTGGCGAAACCATGAACGTAGTGAACTTGATATGATCGAAAGAACCTGATAGCTTTTAAAAAGGAGTGGCTTAAGCTCCGCAATTTAAAAAATATCTTATGTTCTAAAATAACCGAGTGGTTTCTTTTAAACTGTTCCAACGATTCAACTTTGGTTTATTTTCTTTGCATTAATACAATGTGTCCCATCAATTAACCTATCATTGTAGAAAACAACGAAAATACAACGCCTTCTTATGTCATCCGCATTCGCCACTGGGTCCCGTCATTCACCCGTTAGGTTACTTAACTAACGACAGAGTGGGGGCTGGGCTAGCGCGGGTGCAAAACAAAAGTAGCGTCTAATAGCTATCATATATAGATATTATACACTCGTCAGACGCAATAATAGGCATTCCAGATCACAGATGAACATATTGTATTTTCTACGAATCCACATTCCTTTTGATCCTGCAAAGAAATACGGATTACACAGTCGCGATGAATAGCCAAAACCCCACCCTAGACCCCTACGGGTACGGCAAACTACCTGCCTAGTACCCGAAGTGAAGCGTTCTCCCTCAACAACGTGAGTAGGCCACTAAACACTTCAAAGTACCCGGTAGTTTGTGCACCCCATCTTGGGTCTATCCTAGGAGCAGAAAACAGTAAATGAAATAATACAACGGTGGCTACAACCTCATCCCGGACGTGCCCCGCAAAATAATATTACAACAATTTACAAATTATATTTGAATGAATGAAACGCTCCTCTCACATCCCCGGCTATCCATTCACGACAATCCAACAAGTCCACAAACACAAACCAGTAAAAACCATTACAGAAATGTGCAACCCCCTGCTAACCGACATACTAGCAGTTAGGGAAGGTTTACGAACACATTAAACAAATCAAAGATATAATCAAGTTAGCCAAACATCTTAGAATTTCGATCAAGCAAACACAAATGATTCTACTCCAAACAATTCTCAGTGCACCTGAAACCTGAGCAGAAACAGAACATCCCAGAAAATACAATATTAACACAGAAGAGTTACTGGGGAATTTTGGGCTGACTCGGGTCCAACTCGGCCGCGGATCCGTGGTGGATAGCATGGATCGGCCGCGGTTCCGGGGCGGTTTGGCCGAGTTAGGATCCCAAATTTCTCCGGTAACCTTATAATTCCCTGCTTGTATTTTTAAGGGTCCCTGAAAAATTTTTAGACCTCGTTTTAAAAATGGCAGAAACTAGGTTAAAACGTCGTATTTTCGGGTTCGTTTTGCGATCGAATTTCTAACGACTTTGCTAACAAGTTGTTATGGTTTAGCGAGTCTCTGATACCACTGTAAGTCGACGTTAGACACCCCACATGATGCGGGGAGGCGGAATAGGTAAAACAATCGTTTTGTTTAAATTAACATCGACTAACTTTACGGATCTTTGCCAAACCCTAACTAACAACAACATAGAAGTCATTAGCTACAATGAAAGATGATTATACCTAATGAACCAAGTTCTTCTTGTTCTCGTAGACCACCTCCTCGTCGGCCTCCTCGATGTGATAGAAGATCCACCCGAGAGCTACTTCTCCAAGCTTTAACCTCTCACTTGAGGTAACCAGGTGACTATGAGTGCTAATCAAAGCAACCTAGAGGATATAGAAGAGGATTAGGGATCTATTTGTCTTGCTAACCCTTGGATCTCAACACATGAGAGGTTAGGGTTAGGGTTAAAGAGAGAGAGCTTGAGGAGAGAGAATGTGAGAATAATTATCATATGGAAATTAACTCATTTGTGTATATATATCATGAAGCATAAAATATCTAGCACAAAATATCTTTGCACAAATATCTTCATGCTTCATTTAATATATAATGAATCATCTAATGAGTCATTAAAACCATTAATGCTTCATTAACTCATTTGATGAATCATCTCCATGAGTCACAAATCCATTTAATGCATATAACACCTAAGCTCTCCACCTCATCAAACTTCTAGAAGCTTCTCGAGTATTTATGAGAACGCCCCTCCTATCTGTGAAAACACGGAAATACTGAGACTGTATAAATCCAATAATCCAATACTAGAATCTGGCTTAAACCAAAGCCTGCTAGTATAAACTGTCCAAACATCGTATGTGCATAAATACACGTGCGTGTCCGAACCCTGTCGTAAAGCCATATGACCGCTATATCGTTTCGTCCGAAGAAGGGAAACTCTCTGTGTGGGACTCTAAAGACTCGAGTACTACGCTGGCAGTGGGTTTAACTAAAGACCGCAAGCGGCACTAGCTGTACGTAACGGTCCCCAGGTATATGTCGATAAGAAGGCCGATGATGAAACCCATCCGAACTCCTACTGAGCCCGATGTGACAATCTCTGTACTGTCCGGTCTGTTCGTCTAAGACTATCGCATATAGGGCCTAGGGGGCGGCAAGCGTCAGTCCCCAATAAGCGGTATAAGTCGTGTCGGAGTGACGCCCATTACACCTTGAGAAGCTACTGGAAATCCTACCAGTAAATCTCGCTTGCCCTGTCCAGGGACTTTGCGTAATGGCTCTCCAAACACAGCGCGATATCAACTCCCAATACCGGGAGAGACGAATCCTATATAACCGCCACTGCCTCCAAGTGGTTCGGGACTGCACCAAACTGCTACCTGTTTGCATGACTCTTTTGAGCCATGTTAGGGTAGCAATCTAAGAACAGTGGGAACACACTCGAGGCGAAGCAGCAGTGTCAAGTCTGCGGACTATGCTGTACTCATTTCACCTAGGAATTTTTAAGTGACGACGGGTATAATACCAACCAATAGTACCCTACGAGTCCTGTCCGGTGTACCCGTAACTCAACGAGAACCTATATACTATCTCCAGTACAACGTACTGATGGCTGTGGGACAGACCATCTCCCCAACTGGGATGAGAAGCGTACACACTAGTCTACTCTGGAGTATTGATGCCCTGTCTCGATAATCCTGCGACTAGGGACCTGAAAAAGGATGTGCTTGTAGACTACTCAGCCCCCACTAGTGTGACTGCCATCACAACGCTGGTAGTCAAGCAAGATCCTAAGGGCTCTATCAATATGTATTCTCGATATGCTAACATATACACATATTAAGATAGAAATAAACCAAGTAGCATACTACAAGGTTTAGCAAGACTGTTAATATAACTGTGAATATCCCAAGCTTTCATTAAGTAATATACAAGCTAGTATGATACAATAATGGTCCCTAGGGCATATACACTAACACGGGGGCTAGACTAGTGCGGATGCAAAACATAAGCAACGCTAAGCGCAGCGGAACGAAGAGGCAAGTGAACGAATTATATATAGATATATACATTCGTCTCACACAATAATAGGCATCCATATCATAGATGAACATATTGGATATATAAGGAATCCCGTGTTTCGTTTAATCCCGTAACGAAAGAAGGATTCCACGGTCGTGATGAATACCCTAACCCCACCCCAGACCCCTACGGGTGCGGCAAAGTACCCGCAAAATACCTGAAGTGAATCAACCTTCCTCATCAAAGAGAGTAGGCCACTCGGCACTTCAAAGTACGCGGTAGTTTGTGCACCCCACCTTGGGTCTATCCTAGGAGCAAAAACAGTAAAAGAAATTATACAACGGTGGCTACAACCTCAACCCGGATGTGCCCCACAAAATAATATTACATCACTTTACAAATTTTACATCGAATGAAAGAATGAAAACCCTCATCCCACATCTCGGCTATTCATCCACGACGATCCAACAAGTTCATATACACAAACCAACATAACATCATCACAGATATGTGCAACCCCGACTAATCGACGTATAGCAATTAGTCGACGTTTCCAAACACATATACACATCACAAAGCTTGTAAAGTAACTACGACATTAGAATTCTGAATGCAATTAGCAAACTAAACCAATTTTCCAAAACTTGAAAATCCAGTGAGCTAAAGTTCCAAAAATGATCGTTTTAAGCTAATTCGGAAGTCCGAATCAAAACGAAACGTGCCCAAACCATCGCGGAAAGTTAGAGGACGAAATTAACTTTGAATTGGGGGGCCTAGAGAGGGTACCCCATCCCTGAGTCCACCACGAGGTGGCCAGGGGGTGAGGCAGACCCGAAACTACCTAAGGTAGGACAATTTCGGGTCCCCACCGCCAAGACCACCTTGTGGTGGACTTGGGGAGTGGGCCCAGCCGTTCGGTCCTTCCCCCTCGGGGATTCCCCGGGGTGCCCATGCACAACCCGGCGGCTTCTCAGTTCAAACCATGAGCCTACGGGGTGTGCAAACAACTCAAAACATCATTTTGGAAACTGTTTTTCTTGGCGGTTTTTGCGCGAAAAAAACGGCGGATTTCTAACGTCACTACAAGTTATCTAAGGTTTATGAAAGGCTCTAATACCACTGTAAGTCGATGTCGCACACCCCACGTGTTCTCGGGGAGGCGGAAATTGCAAAAAATGATTTTTACGGGCTTCGCAACACCAACTTGAACCAAGGATCGATCATAAACCATAGCTAGCAAACTACTTGAGGTTTAACTACTAGGATGAATGTTATACCTCATGGTATCGTGTCCTTCGGGTCTTCTCGCTGTCCTCCTCGTCATCATAGGCTCCGAGGATCGAAACGGATCGAAGCAACCTCGACGGCCTCCTCGAGTCAAAGACGATCCATTCGAGAGTCTATAATCCGATCTCCTATCTCGAATCTGAGATAACTGCGGTTTCTGGTTCGCTAAACTAGAAGTCCTAGAGGGTGTAGAGTAAGAAGATGGAGTGCTTTGTCTCTTGGAACCCAAGGTTTCTCAACTCATGAGACTTTATGGGCTATTAAGAAGAAGAAGGAGACTTGAAGAAAATGAGAGAGGAGAAGAGAGCTTGGATGAAGCTTGACTTCTCATTTGTGATGAATAATGAACCATGTGAATTATTGATGAGATAATATCTCACTAAAAATATCTATGGTTCACAAATACCTATTTTTTCAAGTGATGAGCCATAGCCTTCGAAAGAAAATATCTCCACCTTATTTCTCTACCTCATTATTCTTTAATCCATAAAAGAAAAAAGAAACCCTAATGAGGTGTCCCTTCTAGAAGCTTTCCCGAGAAATTACGAGAATGCCCCTCATCCGTATATACATACCCGCATCCGCATTCCGAAAAATACGAATACAAAGAGACGAAAATAATCCATCAATATAATTCTAGGATCCGGCTTAAACAGATGCCCACTAGTATTATCCGCCCGATCATCATACATGCACAAGTACACATAAGTGATCGAAGCCCTGCCGTAAAACCATACGGCCTCTACACCTTTTGCCCAGTGTAGGAAAACTCTCTATATGCGACTCTAAAGACTCGACACGATGCTGGCAGTGGGTTTAACCAAAAGCCGCAAGCGGTACTAGCTGCACGTAACAGCTACCCAGGTATGTGTCAATAAGAAGGCTGATGAGCTAACTCATCCGAACTCCTACTGAGCCAGTATGTGACAATCTCTGTACAGTCCGGTCTGTTCGTCTAAGAGTATCACATATCGGGCCTAGGGGGCGATAATCGTCAGACCCCTAATAGCACAATAAGTCGTGTCGGAGTATAGCCCAAAACACCCTGAGAAACTATTGGAATACTTACCAGTAAATCTCGCTTGTCTTGGCCAAGGACTTTGTGTAATGGCCTTTAGAACACAGCGAGATATCAACCCCCAATACCGGGAGAGACGAATCTTATCTAACCGCTACTGCCTCCAAGTGCTTCGGGACTGCACCCAACTACTACCTGTTTGCACGACTCCTTTAAGTCGTGGTTGGGTAGTAATCAAAGTACAGTGGGAACACACTCGAGGAGAAGTAGCAGTGTCAAGTCGACAAACTAAGTTGTACTCATGTCACCTGGGAACCACAACCCGACGATAGGTATAATACCCACCAACAGTTCCCGACGAGTCATGTCCAGTGTACTCATAACCTAATGAGCACCTGCATACTATCTCCAGTAGACGTGCTGATGGCTGTGGGACAGACTATCTCCCCTGCTGGGATGAGAAGCGTATACACTAGTCTACTCTGGAGTATTGATGCCCCGTTTCGATAATTCTATAACTAGGGACCTGTATAGGATGTGCTTATAGACTACCCAGCACCCATTAGTGTGACTGCCATCACAACGCTGGTAATCAAACAAAGATCCTAAGGGCTCTACCAATATGTATAAGCGATATGCTAAAAGAAACACATGCACATATTGAGGTAGAAACAAACCAGGTAGCATACTACCATTTCGAGCAAGACTGTTACTATATTCGTGTATATCCCAAACTTCCATTAAGTAATATACAATCCAGTATGATACAATAATGGCCTCTATGGCATATATCACTAACAAGGTGTGCAACTGTTATTTCTAGCGCGCTCTATCCTATCCTTTAAAGAAATGGTAGGGTCGGTATTTATACCAAAGCAATTACGATAATAAGAAATATCTTGTTGTTTATAGCAAAGCTTGGTAAGAGTTGGTCAGTTTGGGTTACCCATTATGAAAAGAAAATAGGGTGAAATGGTAATAATTTTATGCTTTTTTTAATTTTTGAAATTGTTATGTTTGGAAAGAGGGACTCAACAAACGTGCACAAACAATACCTAGAACTAGGGTCACTTAGGTCAAATTACTAGACCGCTCTTAAACTTCCAAAGAACAAGACGTAGGATAAATCCTCTATCACCTCCTTATCAATCTTGCAGTCAAGTAAGTGCCAGGTAAATGGGAGGTATCCACTATACGAATCACCAAAATAGAGGGCCTAAATATGTAACCACTTTCCTTAGTCACACTTGCCTTAGACACCACAAGAGAAATGCGGATATGCAATAGATTATCCACGACCCTCCTTTGTCCTAATTGAGCACGACTTTCCTTAGAGGCTTGGTCTGGATATTTTTTTTATTAATGTAGAGTTATGTGTATGCTCGTTTGTGATTTGTGGGGCCTAGAAAGGGTGATGAAATCCCCACCTAATCTGAATTTGGGTTTCTTGCCCCTTAATGTCCGTTTTAAATATGTAAAACAAACCAAAATCTAAAACACGCAAAAAGATTTTTAGCGGCGATATTTGCAAAGAATTCTGTAGGTAAAACAGTTTGTTGGAGTTTTAAAGGAGAGAGGGAGACGATAGGAGATTACCAGATTAATATGGGGGCCAAACACCCTACTATGGCCGCGCTTCCGCTGCCAAAAGCTACCTTTGGCCGCGGTTCCACCGAAAGTTAATGAGATCTCCCTTCCAAACTTTGGCACAACACTCCAATGCTCCTCTGCTCCTATTTTATAATCTCTGAATCTCTATTGGTTCGCTCCAAGTGTTCCAGAATTCATGCAAAATGGGCACAAGAATCGTTAAAAATACAAAATACGGTTTTTTATTTATATTTTTATTTTTTATGTTCGCTGGTTTTATATTAGTAATCAACCCGAATAACAAGAAAAATAATTACGACCGTTTCCCTGGCAACGGCGCTATTTGATTGATGCGAATAAGTGTGTATGTATGTGTATGTGTTGTAAATAACTTTAATCAAGACGGTGTCGCAAATAACTAGCCGTGATGAGTACGGGGCGTTCGCAGGGAAACGGTGACTTTCTTATCTTGCTTTAGACGGGTTGATAAAAGAGAGGAGGGGTTGTTGTCGTTTTAAATTAAGATGTGTAGAAAATTTTATAATAGAAAGGCTTGTAGGGTTTATAGGACTTAGTAGTTAATGGATGAATGTTTTGAAATGATTCTTTTTAATTTTAATTGTTTAAAACTCGTTTGATAGTGATGAATGTGGATTAGGGTACTTGGAGGGAATTTGGGTTTCTCACTACTGCCCCTTTTCCTTCCATTGATCTCTATTCATCTCAAACCCTTAAAAAAACAAGTATTAACTAATCTCAAATCGTGGTCGTGACTATCATTAATTGATAGCGCGCCCGATAAGAGAGTTAACATTTATTTTGCTTAAATTTATAAACATTAAAATTTCAAAAGATGTTGAGGGATTTTTCATCCATTATTCTACCCTATCCTACAAACCCTAGCAAGCAAGAAATTACTCGCTCAAGGTTATTAGCGTAGTAAAGTAGAGATGGGAGATGAATGAAACCATATTTAAAATCAGAAAGTAATGCCGAATGTAATGCGGAAAAGTTATGAGGAAAAGCAATGCGTAAAGTAAATGCGGAAAAGTAATACGTAAAGTAAATGTGGAAAAGAATTAAAACAAAATACTACCTTTATTTATCAACTATTGCATTACAATATTTCTCCTTAAAAATGTAGATTACAATAACCTAGTTTCGCTCGTAGATCTCTCTCTAAATCGATGGATAGATGAATAAATGAATTTATAAATAGCTCCCGGTCTTTTTATAGGATCTGGAATGTGAAACCCTAGATGACATATTGAAGTGTATGAAATTACGATCATGACCCTAAAGTTTCAGTTCCTACGGCCGCTAAATGATCGCTGAACCGCCGCCTATAGCCCTATTTAACTGCGCTTCTGCCACCGTTTGGTTGGTTCGTGCCTCTAAATTTTTTGTGCCTTTTTCTCTCGATATTTGGAGATCCTCTTGATACAAAGATTCTGAAAATATTGCTCTTAGTCTCTGCCATTGCTAGATTCTGCGATTTGCTCCTAATATTCGGCAGATTTGGTTTTGTAATCCGATTTGATGTGGATATCCAACTTAGATTTCAGACTTGAGCTAATCTTATTATAATACCTGCACAATATCTCAAATCAAATTTTTCGTAGCATTTGTTTTATTTGAGATATTATTCTAACCATTTATATAATTTGATATCTTAAGAATATTGATTAGGAATATTTGATATCATATGCATATTTTAATATGAATATTTATTTAAATATTATATGTATATATTTTCCCTAATTTTATTAATTATAAATGAAGAAACATATGATAATAATCCTTTTACAAATAAACCCACATATGTTCTTTATTTACAATTAACACCTTTTAGTAGTTAATAATAGTAGGGAAAATGTCCATACAAATTTGGAATATATTTGACTAATCAGTAGAGACTATATATGTTTTGCATCCACGCTAGTCCTGACCCCGCCCTGCCGTAAGTTAAGTAACCTTACGGTAATAACTCGGGTCCCTGTAGCGAATACGGATGGCATATATGTGTGTTTTATTTTCGTTTTTCTGTGATGTTTAGGAAACATAATTCATGGGACATCATTAATAAGATTAATGAAAAGAAAAGAATCCTAAAAATGTTGTAGAATCATTTTTTTTCAAAAAGGTTGCTCTAGTTCTTACTTTGCATAGCGGTATTCCATTATGAATATCCAGCACCTCATTCGATGAGGAAAAAACCTAGATCCCTTCACCGGGAATGATCTCTTTGGTAAAACTAGCATATGCTATAACCCACTCGGTGTGCTTTGAAGACTACTCGATTTTAAAGCGGAACTTAAACCACTCCTTTCCAAATCACTAGATTCTACAACGACATCATGTTCATTACGTTAAAGGTTTTCTTTAAAACCAGTAGTAACCCTCTGTCAATTCAGATATGTAATATTTAGTATTCATGCTGACTTTGTTGACCTCCGTCAAGGCACAGTGTACGGTAGCTGGTTAATTTTTCTCTGTAGCAAGTTGATGCGATCGGTAGGGGCAGTCACACAGCCTTGTTGATCTCCGTCAAGGGTTTGTGTTGGTGGGTTCGAATCGATCAAGAAATGAAGGGTTGAACTTGACTAGCAGCCTATGGTTTGTTGACCTCCGTCAAGGTCATAGGTCATTAGGGGTAAAAACAGATATCAGGAATTTCAAGTGTTGAAATTTGCAATGAGATTGCATACTATCTATATGATAGTTGGATCCCGATACCCATTTCAAGTAAGTGTTACTCCTGGGAAAGTTTTCCACTTTACAATTAGCTAATCCAGTAAGTGTCTAAGAAAGGTGTTAACGGGGTTATGCCCCTGCGGAAACGAGGTTATTTAATTAGTTCCATGTGAAAGCACGGGGAGACTCCCTCGGAGTACCAACACCTGCCTGGCTGCCCGATTAGAGAACTTGTAGGGTGTAATTAATCCCGGCTAATCTTACGTTTTAGGATTTGAAGGAAGATTTGATAAAAAAAAAGTGGGAGCCATCCTGATTAGATAAGATAATAACCAGTCTAATTTTGCAAGAGCACACTCTAAAGTATTTTCTTCTCTCTCTCTCTCTAGGTTGCAACCATGTCACGTCTTAATCAAGATAATAACATGAATGTATTGACCGAACCCGCTTATTATACCGGGCCGGGGAAAGTTGGTTCTGCCCTATCTTATGGCAACTGTCATAAGTCTGGGCAAGGGATAGAGGAATGCAAGGATTTCTACACAACCCGAATGAAGAAAGAGCATTCTGATGCATCTTCTTCGGGTGTGTTAGTTATTGAGAATTGTTTCTCAGTCTGCTCTACGTCCTGGGTTTTAGATACGGGATCAAGATCCCACATATGTAATATGTTACACGGATTAAAGAGAAGTAGAGAACTGGGAAAGGGTGATATGTCTCTCAGAGAAGGGAATGGAGCAATTGTTGCTGCCTAAACTGTCGGCGAATATCACCTTGTATTGCCAAATGGTAATACATTGATTTTGAACGACTGTTATTTCGTACCGTCAATGATATGCAATATAATATCCGTATCTTTATTAGATAAAGAAGGATATAACTTTGCATTAGAGAAAAATGTAATGAACATTTTCCTAAATCAAGTGTTAATTGGGTTTGGTGCGTTGTGTAATGGTATATACGTTCTAAATCAAAATACAGTTCTGAATATGCAAAACACACACAAGAGAAAAAGTTCATAAATGAATGAAGACTTCTTGTGGCATTGTAGGCTTAGTCATATCAATGCGATAAGACTATCTAAGTTGCATAAAAATGGATATTTGAATCCGTTCAAATTTACATCTTATGAAACTTGTCAGTCATGTCTCAAAGGATTGATGACCAAAACTCCGTTTACGGGACACAGAGAAAGAGTTACTGAACTCTTGGGACTGATACATAGTGATGTATATGGTCCTATGTCTACACATTCCAGGAATGGTTCCCCGTACTTCATTACATTCACCGATGATCTCTCAAGATTCGGACATGTGTTCCTGCTGAAACACAAATCTGAAGTTTTTGAGAAATTCAAGGAATATAAGAGCGAAGTAGAGAACCAGACAGTTAAAAGTATTAAAATCGTTTGATCTGATCTAGGAGGTGAATACTTAAGCAAGGAATTCTGAGATTATCCAAAAGAGAATGAGATTCTCTCTCAGCTTACTCTTCCGTATACACCACAGCATAATGGAGTATCGGAGCAGAGGAATCACACCCTATTAGATATGGTGCGCTCTATGATGAGTGCTGCTGAGTTAACTATTTTCTTTTGGAGTTATGCACTTGAGACAGCTGCATACATATCGAATAGGGTTCCTACCAAATATGCGCCTACCTTTCCATAGGAGACATGGGAGGGGAAAAGACCATGTCTTAATTTCATTAAGATATGGGGTTGTCCGGCTTATGTTAAAAAGAAAAATCCGGACAAGCTCGAGGCAAGGTCTATTCTATGTGAGTTTCTTGGATATCACAAACATTCATGAGGGTATATCTTCAACCACATCGAGGAACAAAAGGTGTTTGTTGCTCAACATGCCTCCTTTTTAGAAAAGGAATTTCTTATAAAAGAACTTAGTGATAATGAGGTAGAGCTGGAAGAAGTCCCAGATACATAAATTACAACTGAAGATTTGGTATAACCAGAGGATTCAATAGTTCCAGACGAATCTCAGCCACTCCGCATATCTAGTAGGGTTTCTCACCCACCTGAGAGATACTACGGTTTTCTCATAGAGGGTGGGAGCGAGGATTGCATCATGGAAGATAATGACCCAACTAGTTTCGAGCAGGCCATCATAAGTGGGGACTCTGTGAAATGGCTGGATGCTATGCGATCTGAGATGGAATCCATGTACACCAACAATGTATGGATTTTGGAAGTTGCTCCTGAAAGGGTAAAACCCATTGGGAGCAAGTGGATCTTTAAGAAGAAAATTGGTGTAGATGGAAAGGTTGAGACCTTCAAAGCTAGACTTATAGCAAAAGGTTTTCTTCAATGACCAGGTGTCGATTATGATGAGACCTTTTCTCCAGTGGCTATGCTTAAGCCCATCAGGATCCTACTTGCCATTGCTGCATACCATGACTATGAAATCTGGCAGATGGACGTCAAGACCACTTTTCTAAATTGTGATTTAGAAGAGAGCGCATATGACACTGTAAGTCTACGGTACCGCCCCGGCCGTCATTCTGACACCAAATGCGGAACAAAAACTTTTATAACTGGCGCTATCACATACTATAACTCGGATCTTGCCATTAACGCTAAACTAACAAACTGTAAAGAGGTAGAAAGGCTATACCGATCGATCCGAGTCCTTCGGTCTTTAGCCATCATCCCATGCTCCTCGCGGCAACTCCGATCTCCTGTCTTCTCATCGAGGTGGCACCACGTCACCGGATTTTTAAACGGGCTCCCGCCTCTATACCGAGGCAACTCGGTTATCAAATCTGCTAAAAGAGATAACCAAGATGAAGTAGAGAATGAGTAGAATACTTTGTCTCAAACACCCTAGGGTTCTCATCACATGAAAGGGTTAGGGTGGAGGTTGAAGAAGATGCTTAGGATTGGAAATTGTGAACTCAAGAAACACTAGTGAGCCAAAAGAAAACTAAGCTCATAAACTTGTGTTATCTTCTTATTCTTTTGTGAAAAGATATATGAGGTTATATATTCAAAACAAAAAGATAATATCTTATAAAAATATCTCCTCAAAATATCTATCCACAAAACAAAACTCATTAACTCTTTAATGACTCACTAGATGACTCATTACATGAGTCATTAGTGAACATTCTAGAATTGATGAGTCACAACCATGAGTCACAATTTCCATTAATCATTTAAACCAAAATGATTAATCCAAAAAGAAATCCATCTTCTAAAGTAATCTCGTAACGGATTACGAGAATACTCCTCACCTGTATATACATACATGTATCCGTATTCCAACCGAATACGAATACGAGAGACTAAAATATTCCGACTCCATATAATACTTGGATCCGGCTTAAACCAAAGCCCACCAGTATTATTTGTCCGAATTATGACACGTGAACAAGTGCACGTGCATTTTTCAAACCCTGCCATAAAACCATACGGCCTCTACAACGTTTCACCCGAACTTGGGAAACTATCTGTGGGGGACTCTAATGACTCATCAGTACCCTTGCGGTAAGTTTAACCACAAGCACGTCAGCGGCACTAGCTGTGCGTAACGGCTGCCTGTGTACTGACCGAAAGGGAAGCTGATGAGCGAACTCATCCTGGAACCCTACTGAGCCTAACAGTGACAATATACTTACAGTCCGGTCCGTTCGTCTATGAGCATCGCATATCGGGCCTTGGGGGCTGGTAACGTCAGACCCCCAATAGCGGTATAAGTCGTGTCGGAGAGTAGCCCTGAACACCCTGAGAAACTACTGGAATACTTACCAGTAATTCTCACCTGCCTTGGCTAAGTACTTGGTGTAATGGCTCTCCTAGACACAGCGTGATCTCACCCCCAATACCGGGAGAGACGAATCCCCTGCCGATCCGCTCACTTGCCTCCATGTGGCTCGGGACTGTACCCAACTAAAACTTGTTTGCACGACTCCTTTGAGCCGTGGTAGGATAGTAATCTAAGCACAGTGGGAACTCACACGAGACAAATGACGATCTCAGGTCGATGAACTAACCTGTACACATGTCACCAGGGAACTGCTATCTGACGCTAAGTATAAATACCAACTAGCAGGTTCCCGGCGAGTCCTGTCCGGTGTACTCATAACCCAATGAGCACCTGTATGCATCTTAGGTGATCCAACTGACACCAATGGCTTATGAGACCAGCCACCTCCCCTCGTCGGGGTCTCAACTATATGCACTAGTCTACTCCGGAGTATCGATGCCCTGTCTCGAAACTCCCACGACTAGGGACCACTTTTAAGGATGTGCTTATGGACTACCCAACTCTCACGTATATAATCACAATCATACTGTTGGTAGTCAAGCAGGATCCTAAGAGCTCTATCAACGTGTAATAGAGATCATGTCACCTAAAGCTGTACACGATGATAAAGGCAAACCAGATAGCATATTATCATCTTGAGTAAGACTGTCCTACCGGTATAGATCCTCCCTCAATCATTGCAATCACGTACCTGAGATCCAATAATTGACTTTGAGGGCATTATATTCAACAATCTCCCACTTGCACCTAAGGCTAATTATTGCGATGTCGCATACTCACGGCCCGTGTGATACCGAACACCCAACCCCTCTACTAATCTGTTTCACAAAGCTTGTTTGTAAAAACTCTTGTGTTCGAGAAATAGCCTCAGTGAGTGGATCCGCCCTGATGTATCTTTCTATGTCTCTCTTAATCTCAAGTTCGCAGAGAAAGCCATCTCCCGAATTGAGTAATACCTGTCTTAGAATATGTCTGAATATCTGATGGGACCTAGTTCATAAATGAACTCCAAATCCAAACTTCTTAGACTGTATCGACAACTGAAACTAATCAGTATCCAGCACCATGCCTCCCACGGTATCCTCTTGGACCACCTGTCCATAATACTGCCCCTTTCGTCAGAGGGAAAACTATAACTCTGACAGTCACTCTGTCATCCATGTCACCTTGGAAGCCTGGAATGATAACCGTCTCCCGAAGGAGGCTGCCGTTATCAAATCCGTAGAACATTTACTTATGTTCTAAAACTGCCTCCGAATGTTTCTCCAGGATTGGATTAATATATCAACTTATTGCATCTAGTGCAAAAACATCTGGTGTGGTACTTGACATCTCATGATTGACTCAATTGCCTAAGCAAGTGATCTGCCAATCATGCACATCCCTCTCCCCTTTAGTCTGTAAGACACCTTTAGAGAGGGTGACACCATCACCTGCAGGTACACCACCATGCCAGGAGTCATCTATTCTAAAATACTATTAGAATACTTTCAATGTGCCCACATTAGGAAACTACCCAA
The DNA here is from genome assembly GCA_030015575.1 of Agapanthus africanus. Classification (NCBI taxonomy): domain Eukaryota; kingdom Viridiplantae; phylum Streptophyta; class Magnoliopsida; order Asparagales; family Amaryllidaceae; genus Agapanthus; species Agapanthus africanus. The sequence goes on from JASDDO010000010.1 coordinate 156,778,823, forward strand.
ATCTAGATTTAAAACCATAAATCTAGTAACCAGAATGTCAGATATTATATCCATATCCTTTGTGGAGAAACAACTGTGTGACAACCAAAGTATAACCGATCGTAATGTAGGAATCTCACTTCCTACAAAGTGCATGTCATCCAAATACCAGGACATCACACCCTACTACCTTCTTAACAGATCCATCCCCTATTCTGATGAAGTCAAAGCCATGACTGTCACATCAAAATTAGATGATCTATGTCCTCTATATCTGCTCTAGTCTATAAATAGACATAAGCTACTTGCCCACTATGCTTCCGCTGCACCCACTGACTACAACAACCCTCGGGCAGAATAATATATACGTGCACTTCTAAAGCTAGTTTAGAACGACGCTATACTTAACCTCCTGCCGGGTCTCATAGCCTGGAACAACAGTTGTGTCAAGTCTGGGTAAACAAGAACCTCCCTGTCACCGTCATTGAGGCTACCGGAGTACCTCTCGGGTGTCTGAGGTTACCCACCATATCTGCGTAGTGGCTAATAGAATGTCAAATCTGATTGAATCTTTAGGTTCTATTAAATTTTCCGTAATCGTTTGCGGTTCTGGAATCACTTCCAGTTCTACCATACTCCCACTACTGTTTTCTGGAAAAAAATCCATTTTACTAAAACTGTGGCGAGTCAAGAACAATATCACCATTGATCTTCCAGATGGTAGAAAGTCAACCCTCGTCATAACCTGGGTCAACTCATAAACTGCCATTACAGAAACGTGCCATGAGTTATCCAGAGTCTGGTTTTAAGCATAATCCGGACAACTCCCCATACCTTAACATTGTTAAGATATGAACCATTTTATATCCATAGAAACTTTGGCACTTATTTAGTTGGGACCAGATTCAAATCATGCAGCTGTCTCCAGTGCATAGAGGCTAATCAACATTACTCAACTTAGGAATACATCCAATTATGAGTAACCTGAAAGAGAAACAAGTTTCTCAAAACCATTACTATCAACTGAATACCAATCACAAGTATCTACATCTTTGATCTCTTTGAAGACTCCCGAAACTTGCGATACCTAGTTCTCTACTTTATTCGTGTACTTATAACTTCTCAAAACTTTAGATATTGTATTTCTATGAAACACTTGTCTAAAAACTAGAGAAGTCACAAGTAAACAGAACATAGTACGAGGACCAACCCCTTTGTCCTAATGGACATTGGACAGCATACAATACTCTGTATGAGTCCTCTGAGTCGAATAACTCAAAACCTGTGCATCGTAGGTTGAAAACTGTACTTATGGTTAAGAATTACTCCGTTGTTCAATGCTCCTTACCCAATCGTCAACTGATATAGGTAAATGTCAAGGATATAATTTCAAAAAGTTATATCTCACTTTATAAAAATAAACGTACAGATATATCAGTTTGAAATTGGTGCACAACAATGGATACTCAAAACCAAATACTTGCCGTCCGGCAAAAACCCAGGCGATTTCCTCAAATATCACCAATTACAACGAATTCCGATATAATGAGGATGATCACCTAATTCCCAATAACTTACTCCCACTCATCATCTGTAAAACCATACAGATGTGAGAATCATACCTGGTAAATACATACCTAGGAGTAAGTATCTAATCGGGAAATCAGTTTTCCTTTTAACAATGCACAGTGAAACTGAAACATGAAAATGTTTCGTAGGGGTATCCTGGTATTCCTAGTAATGCTTCTTCCATAATCCAATTCATGACTGTAACCGTATATTTCTTTGCCATCTCTCCAAATCCCTTTATTTGTATTTATTCATTACCTTCTGTACATCCCTTTTAGGCTATGTGGTTTTCTTCCTTCCCTACCGTTCGGCATCAGTCTATGATTTGGAAGAAGACTATCCAGTAAGCATAATAGGTATACTCTCCTAATCCTAGGAGTACTCGCAACCTGAGAAAAGATGATGATAAAAGACAACTGAATAATACCTTATTCTATTTCTCCCGAATTGGGGAAAAAGCAAAGGTGATGTAGGAGTAGCGATGAAGTATGCGGTTTGGTCGTGAACGATAGTAGTCACAATTTACTTTTCCTTCTTTCTAATCCTTTTATTTTGTATTTTCTTATTACCTTCTGTACACCCTACGTGGGAAAATTGGTTTTCTTCATTCCCTACCTTTCGGCACCTGCCTATGGTTTGGAAGAAGACAATCCAATAAGCGTAATAGGTGTACTCTTCTAAACCAAGGAGCCCTCGCAACCTGAGAGAAGGTGATGATAAAAAACAACTGAATAAACCAATTCAATTTCTCCTGAACCTGGATCCATCCTCGAAGAAGTCCCTTCGAGTTCGTATATAACCATATGATGGATCTATCCGATGGAAGTGGATGTTCGTAGTGATACAAGGTGTTCTGAGAAATGCAAAGGGTAAAAGAAGGAGCAGCAATGACTTATGCAACTCGGACAATCCAAAAGCCACTATTTTAAGAAGGTTCGGTCAACTTGGTCACTGAGTCATAGTCAAGGGTCGGTCAATGGTCGCTGCCAAATAGAGAGAGAAAAGAAACACTCTGCATGCACTCTAACCTAGATCAAAATGGTTATTACTTTATCTAATCAGAAAACCTCCCACCGTACTGTCAAATTCCCCTCCAAACCTGAAAGAAGAATCAATCGGGATCACCCGAAGAGTAAACCAACTCATCAGTGGGAATCGAGATCCAACTCTCACCGCATTATAACGTGAAAGAATCCACTCATGTTATCACACTCCAGAAGGTATGCGCATGCCTGGCAAGTTTCAGTTTCTTTAGAAACTACCGATATGATTTTTGCCCCATGCTCTTATGACCTTCACTAAGGGCCAACAAATCATAAGTCACATGTCAAGTTCTTTCCGTCATTATCTTGTTAATTTGAACCCACCCCTCCTGACGTTGGCCAAATGGCAGAACGACTGTCCCAAACCAACTCATCTATCTATGCAACATGTGAACACCCCAGCAGCTATCAATCACTATGTCTTGACTAAGGGCCAAACAAACATAGCTTGAATACTACTGACCATTCATATGAAATGACGGAGGGCTACGGCTGGTTTTTGGCAAAAAAACTTTAACGTAACGAACTTGATATCTCTGAAGGAACCTGATAGCTTTTTCGAAAATATAGTGGCGAAAACCTTCGCTAAAGAGGTCACTCCCGGTGAAGGGATCTCGGCTCTTTCCTCGTGGAATGAGGTGCAGGATATTCCAACTGAATACCGCGATGCAATACAACAAGTAATAGACTATAGTGAAGTTATTACCCTGACGTAAATTTCTGCCTAATGGGTCACTCCCGGTGAAGGGATCTCGGCCCTTCCCTCGTCGAATGAGGTGCAGGATATTCCAACTTAATACCACTGTGCAAAACAAAAGAAAACGTCCTTGTAATAAAACTTTTTAAAACTGTTCCAGCAACGTCCAAACGGTTTGTTTTCCTTTGCATTGATCAGAATCAACGCAGTCCCATCAATTAATCATACCAGAAAAGAACGAAAATATAATGTACGTATATGCCATCCGCATTCGCCACTGGGTCCCGTCATCACCCGTTAGGTTACTTAACTAACGACAGAGCGGGGACTGGACTAGCATGGGTGTAAAACATATACAACATCTACTAGTATATATACCAATATACAATAATCGCTCCTGGCATGATAAATGCAACATTAAAGAAAAGTAATAAGCATCACAGAACAATACAGATAATCTGAGATCCCCGGGTTTCACAGAGCCTCTACTGAAACCCGACGTTCCCCTGGTCGTGTGGATAGCCTGTGCAATGAAACCTAGACCCCTACATGTGCGGAAAGTTACCCGCCAAAACATGAAGCGAGGCAGCCCCCTACAGCAAAGTGAATGGACCACCCTGCACTTCACGGAATCCGGTAACTTGAGTACCCCATCTTGGGTTAACCTGCACCCCCTATGAGTGCGGCGAATAGTCTGCCAATTCTAGAGTGAGGCCCCTTTTCCTCTCAAAGCCATGAGATACGGACCCGTTGCCCTCCAGAACCTGGCTATCCGTGCACTCCGTCGCGGGCTAAACCTAGTACAGAAATGAAAAATATGTACAACGGGTGCATCGACCTCAGCCCGGTCGTGCCCCAAAAGAACATTATACAAACAGGCAGTGACGGCAGTCTACATATTGGACGCTCTTCCCGCAATATCAAATGTACAAATAAATCCAAACTGCACTACCATTGCACACAGCTATCCACTACGACAAATCCGTAACATCACAGCACAACAAAGAACATCAACGCGATTATCACGTTGGCAAATCCGTCTAAAAGGACTATTGCAATTAGACACGATTTACCGCTCGAATGACATTCACGGTCGGAGATATAATGCAAGTACTGTAAACTAACAAGTTTAAAATTCTGATCGACAAAACTTCCCGAAGTGGGCCCCACGTACAACTGCAGTACACAAACAAAATCTGGGCCCAAACAAAATATTCCAGAAACCACAATTCCCTGTGCAAAACACTACTGTAGAAAAATGGTACTCTGTTGCTCCAAAACGGCGGCGGAACCGCGGCCAAACCATGGTTTGTGCGGCGGTTCCGCGGCAGTACTATGGAGACAGTGAACGAAATTTCTACAGTATCCTTAAAAAAGCCTGCACGATTTTCTGAGATGCTCAAAATAATTTTTAGACCGGTTTTAAAAATCGACAGAAACTTCAACATGAAAAGTGCGATTTTGGAAATTTCGTTCGATCGATGTTTTAAACACATTAGAACAAGTTAGAACAAGTAAGTAAAGGTTAATGGCGTGGCTCTGATACCATGTAAGTGTACGGTAGCGCCCCGGCCGTCATTCTGACGCCAAACGCGGAACAAAAACTTTTATAACTGGCGCTATCGCATACTATAACCCAGATCTTGCCATTAACGCTAAAATAACAAACTGTAAAGAGGTAGAAAGGCTATACCGATCGATCCAAGTCCTTCGGTCTTTATCCATCATCCCACGCTCCTCGCGGCAACTCCGATCTCCTGTCTCCTCATCGAGGTGGCACAACGTCACCGGATCTTTAAATGGGCTCCCGCCTCTATACCGAGGCAACTCGGTCATCAAGTCTGCAAAAAGAGATGACCAAGATGAAATAGAGAATGAGTTGAATACTTTGTCTCAAACACTCTAGGGTTCTCATAACATAAGACGGTTAGGGAGGAGGTTGAAGAAGTTGCTTAGGATTGGAAATTGTGAACTCCAGAAACACTAGTGAGCCAAAAGAAAACTAAGCTCATAAACTTGTGTTATCTTCTTTTTCTTTTGTGAATAGATATTTGAGGTTATATATTCAAAACCAAAAGAAAATATCTTATAAAAATATCTCCTCAAAATATCTATCCACATAAAAAAACTCATTAACTCTTTAATGACTCACTAGATGACTCATTACATGAGTCATTAGTGAACATTCTAGAATTGATGAGTCACAACCATGAGTCACAATTTCCATTAATCATTTAAACCAAAATGGTTAATCCAAAAAGAAATGCATCTTCTAAAGTAATCTCGTAACGGATTACGAGAAAACCCCTCACCTATATATACATACCTGTATCCGTATTCCGACCGAAAACGAATACGAGAGACTAAAATATTCCGATTCCATATAATACATGGATCCGGCTTAAACCAAGCCTACCAGTATTATCTGTCCGAAATATGACACTGCACAAGTGCACGTGCATTTTTCGAACCCTTCCATAAAACCAAACGGCCACTACAACGTTTCGCCCGAAGTTGGGAAACTATCTTTGGGGGACTCTAATGACTCTTCAGTATCCTGGCAGTGGTTTTAACCACAAGCAAGTCAGCGGCACTAGCTGCGCATAACGGCTGCCTATGTTCTGACCGAAAGGGAAGCTGATGAGCGAACTCATCCTGGAACCCTACTGAGCCTAACAGTTACAATATACATACAGTCCGGTCCGTTCGTCTATGAGCATCGCATATCGGGCCAAGGGGCTGGTAACGTCAGACCCCCAATAGCGGTATAAGTCGTGTCGGAGAGTAGCCCTGAACACCCTGAGAAACTACTGGAATACTTACCTGTAATTCTCACCTGTCTTGGCCATGGACTTGGTGTAATGGCTCTCCTAGACACAGCGCGATCTCACCCCCAATACCGGGAGAGACGAATCCCCTGCCGATCCGCTCACTTTCCTCCAAGTGGCTCGGGACTGTACCCAACTAAAATCTGTTTGCACGACTCCTTTGAGCCGTGGTAGGGTTGTAATCTAAGCACAGTGGGAACTCACACGAGACAAATGACGACCTCAGGTCGATGAACTAACCTGTACACATGTCACCAGGGAATTGCAATCTGACACTAGGTATAAATACCAACTAGCAGGTTCCCGGCGAGTCCTGTCCGGTGTACTCATAACCCAATGAGCACCTGTATACATCTTAGGTGATCCAACTGACACCAATGGCTTGTGAGATCGGCCACCGCCCCTCGTCGGGGTCTCGACTGTATACACTAGTCTACTCTGGAGTATCGATGCCCTATCTCGAAACTCTCATGACTAGGGACCACTTTTAAGGATGTGCTTATGGACTACCCAACTCTCACGTATATGATCGTCATCATACTGTTGGTAGTCAAGTAGGATCCTAAGGGCTCTATCAACGTGTAATAGTGATCATGTCACCTAAAACTGTACACGATGATAAAGGCAAACCAGATAGCATACTATCATCTCGAGTAAGACTGTACTACCGGTATAGGTCCTCCCTCAATCAATGCAGTCACGTACTTGCGATCCAATAATTGACTTTGAGGGCACTATATCCAACAGACACTGCCAGAAGGCTTCGTAGACAGTGGGAGCAGCGGAAAGGTGCGCAAGCTGCTTAAATCAATCTAAGGATTAAAGCAGACGTCGCGGAGCTGGAACGTTTGTTTTGATATGGCAGTCAAAGAGTTTGACTTCATTAAAAACGTAGATGAACCATGTATATATAAAACGGTGGTAGAGAGTAAGGTTGTATTTCTCGTATTGTATGTGGATGACATACTATTGATAGAAAATGATGTTCCTATGCTCCACTCGGTCAAACTCTTCCTATAACAAAAGTTCTCCATGAAAGATCTAGGTGATGCCTCCTACATCCTGGTGATCGTTCAAATTTACTGCATACTTTTATAGACATTTTCCCTACTATTATTAATTACTGAAAGGTGTTAATTGTAAATAAAGAACATATGTGGGTTTATTTGTAAAAAGATTATCATATGTTTATTAATTTATAATTATTATAATTAGGGAAAATATATGCATATCATATTTAAATAAAAATATCCATGAGATTATTAATTAAAATTTGCATATCATATCAAATATTCCTAATCAATATTCTTAAGATATCATATCATATAAATAAGTAGAATAATATCTCAAATAAAACAAATGCTACTAAGAATTTGATTTGAGATATTGTGCAGGTATTATAATAAGATTAGCTCAGGTCTGAAATCTAAGTAGGAGATCTGCTGGGTTCGCTTAGCACCCCGACACGGTTTCGGCAAGTATCAAGTATGCTATTTAAAAAATTTAGGGTGCCGAGCAAGCCCGAACCAAGGATCTAACTAGAGAATTAGTGTTTAACTAAGTAAGTAAACAACTTTGCTCTAAGTGAACAAGGAATACAACCTTTGTAGACTGGTCCTTCACTTCTAAAGCTGCGTGTAGTAGTCCCCTTACTCCAAGTAGTGGTCTCTCGGACTATCCTTAGGCTCCACTAGGCGAAAGTAACGAGCTTGCTCAAGGATCTTCGAGGCCGAAGATGATCTACGTTGAAGAATCTCTAACTCAAGCAACCTCTTCACTAATTGATGAACTAGTGAAGAAACAAGCTATACTAAATGGCTAGTTTGGTATAGATTGGTGAAGCAAGAATTTTGCTCACTTTAGAATTATTTTTTTCTTTTTTTTCTTCTCACTCAAGAGCTAGAAAGCAATATGGAGGTGAAGAAGAAAAACTGTAGTCATCAAGTAATGAACCATGGGTGAGAAAATATCTCATATAAACTCATGTAGAAACTAAACCATAACTAAAGATAATGGTTAGGTTAATAAATATCTAGAGTAAAACAAAATTAATGGACTAAGTCAAGGTTTCCACAAGCTTCTACAAGCATCGTCAACCACGATAATTTCCACCTAATTTTGTTTTTTCCTTAATAATTAAATCCCTGCATTATCTTAAGTATGGTATGAGTCTCATACACCCATGTCCAATGTATCATCTAGCATGACACATAAACAAATACATTAATATATATCACATATATATTTAAATGAATTTAGAGAAAACAATTTCTTAAGTGAGATAATATTAGTTAATGTATATTAATATATCAAATATATAATTATACATTAAATTATTAAATCAACACTTGATTTAATAACCCGGCTGTATCGCATACAACCGACTAATATCATATAATAAATTATTGAATCAACACTTGATCCAATAATCCGGTTATATCACATATAACCTATATCGCGAGATTTGGATACCGTATCACATACACGTATCAATCTCGGTCCCGCACATATCACATATGTGCCCTACTTCGTTTTGCTTAAGCCAGGAAACCTCTGTGTAGGACTCTAAAGACTTGTCAATACGCCGGCAGTAGGTAATGATCATATCAGTTACCCAGAAGCCGTCAGCGGTACTAGTTGGACGTAACGGCTACCCAGGTATTGAGCGATCAGAAGATCAACAAGCAAGCTTGTCCATACTCCCGTGAATCCAATAAGTAACACTATCATACAGTCCAGTCTCTTCGTCTGATATGTCGCATATCGAGTTTGGGGGGTGGTAAACGTCAGACACTAATAACTTGATAAGTCATGCCAATGTAAGGCTCATAACGGGACGAAAAACTACTGATAACACATACCACTAAATCTCGGTATCAGCCCTGGCCAGGGACTTCCTGTTATGGCCAATCGAGCACAGCGCAACATCAACCCCCAATACCGGGAGAGAAGAATCCCCTCCTATCGCTCATTGCCTTCATGTGACTCGGGAATGTACCCAAAAACCACCGTTTTGCACACTCTCTTGAACGTGGTAAGGTGGAAATCAAAGCACGGTGGGAATCACACAAGACTCTATGACGATCTCGGGTATACAGACTAACCCGTACCAGTGTCACCAAAGAACTGCTATCTGACATTAGGTATAATACCATCTTGGAGTTCTCGGCGAGTCCTGTTCAGTGTACCCAGTCTCCATTGAGCACCCGTATACAATCTTTGATGTCAAACACCAATGGATATGGGATCATCCATCGCCTATCATATGGGTCAAGAAACGTATACGCTAGTCTACTCTGGAATATCGATGCCCCTGTCTCAATACACCCATGACTAGGAACAATTAAAGGATGAACTTGTGGACTACCCTGGCCCCACTAGTAAGATCTGCATCATAATCCTGGTAGTCAAGTACATCCTAATGGCTTTACCAACATGTGAGAGAAAGACAGTATCACAATACTAGTCTACATGTTAAGATAAAGAGCAACCAGATAGCATACTATCATGTCGAGCAAGAAAGTACTCCTTATATATGTCCAAGCATCCATTATATTATACAATCATGTACAATAATGGCCTCTAGGGCATACATATAACTAACAATCTCCCATTTGCATTAAGGCCAGTTGTTTTAGTATATCATACACAACATCCCAAAAACACTCAAATTGTATCTGGAGTTTGGCCTAGGTGAGTGGATCTTCCTCTTTATTCTTCGTCTGAACTTTCCTGACCTCGATCACCCAGAGATCAACCATCTCCATGATCAGGTGATATTGCCAAAGAATATGTCTGGATCACTAATGGGACTGGGGTTCCTAGGCCAAAGCCACAGCTCCATTGTCACCACAATGGTGGGAACCAAGTTCATCTCATGAACAGCTATACCCAGACAGCCTCTATGGTAGCGATGTATTCACCCTTTATCGTTGAGTCTGCCACGGTATCTAGCTTCGAACACTACCAACATACAGTCTCTCCACTGAGGGTAAAGACAAAACCCGCGACTGTCTTACAGTCGACCTTATCACTATAGAAGTTCAAACCGGTAAAGGACTCCTCTTAGAGTTCACCGTTACCATACACCAAGAACATTTTTTTAGTACTTCTCAAGTACTTAAGAATGTTCTTCACTGTTGTTCTGTGTTTCTCCCCAGGATGTAAGAGGCATCACCCAAATCCTTCATGGAGAAACTTAGTGATAAGAAGAGCATGACCGAGTGTAGCATAGGAACACCATTTCCTATCAAGAGTATGTCTCCTACGTACAATACGAGAAAGACAACCTTACTCTCTACAACCTTCTTGTATATACAAGGTTCATCTACCATTTTGATGAAGTCAAACTCTTTAACTGTCACATCAAAACAGATGTTCCAACTCCGCGATGCCTGCATTAATCTGTAAATTGATTTAAGCAACTTGCACACCTTTCCGCTGCTCCCACTGTCTATGAAGCCCTCTAGCTATGTCATGCACACGCTTTCTTCTAAATCACCATTTAGAAAAGCGGTGTAAACATCCAACTGCTAGATTTCGCAGTCATGGTATGCAGCAATGACAAGTAGGATCCGGATGGTCTTAAGCATAGCCACTGGAGAAAAAGGTTACATCAAAATCCACACCTGGTTATCGACAAAAACCTTTTGCAACAAGTCTAGCTTTGAAAGTCTCGACAGTTCCATCTACAGCAAGAATCTTCTCAAGATCCACTTGCTTCCGATGGGTTTTACCCTTCAGGTGCAACTACCAAAGTCCATACTTTGTTGGTGTACATGGATTCCACCTTAGATCACATAGCATCCAGCCATTTCACAGGGTCCCCACGTATGATGGCCTGCTCGAAACTAGTCGGGTCATCATATTCCATGATGCAATCCTCGCTCCAACTGTCATTTAGAAAACCATAGTATCTCTCAGGTGGATGAGGAACCCTACTAGATCCGCGGAGAGGCTGAGGTTCGTTGGAGAACTATTGAATCCTCCGGTTCTACCAAATCATCAGCTGTTAGTTTGTCTAGCTAAAACGTCTTCCAGTTCTACCTCATGACCACTAATTTATTCCATAAGAAATTACTTTTCTAAAAAGGTGGCATGCAGAGAAACAAAACACCTTTTTCTCCTCAGTGTGGTAGAATATATACCCTCGCAAATGTTTGGGATATCCAACAAACTTACATAGAACTGACCATGCCTCGAGCTTGTCCGGATTTTACTTTTCAACATAGGCCGGACAACCGCATATCTTAACTCGTTTAAGAGATGGTCTCTTCCCATTCCATATCTCATTTTGAGTGGTAGGCACTGATTTGGTTCGAACCCAATTCAATAGGTATGCGGCTTCTCAAGCGCATAACCCCATAAGGAAATATGCAACTCAGCATTACTCATCATAGAGCACACCATATCTAATAGGGTGCGATCCCTCCGCTCCGATACACCGTTGTACTGTGGTGTATACAAAGGAGTAAGCTGAGAGAGAATCACATTCTCTTTTAAATAATCCAGGAATTCTGTGCTCAAGTATTCTACTCCCTGATCAAATCGAAGGATTCTAATACTTCTCTACTTCGTACTTATATTCCTTGAATTTCTCAAAAGCTTCAGACTTGTGTTTCAACAGGAACACATGTCCTAATCTTGAGAGATCATCGGTGAATATAATGAAGTACAAGCAACCATTCTTGGCATGTGTAGACATGGGACCACATACATCACTATGTATCAATCCTAAGAGTTCAGTAGCTCTTTCTCCATGTCCAGTAAACGGAGTTTTGGTCATTTTACCTTTGAGACATGACTGGCAAGTTTCACAAGATGTAAATTCGAATTGGTTCAAAAATCCATCTCCATGTAACTTAGCTAGCCGTGCCGCATTGATATGACCTAGTCTACAATGCCACAAGAAGGATTCGTTCTTCTCTGAACTTTTCCTCTTGTGTGTGTTCTGTACATTAAGAACCGTAGTTTTATTTAGAACGTATATGCCATTACATAACGTGCCTGATCCATTCAACTTTTGATTCAGGAAGATGTTCATAACATTATCCTGTAGTACAAAATTATATCCTTCTTTAGTTAATAAAGAGACTGATATAATGTTGCATATCAGGTTCGGTAAGTAATAACATTCGTTCAGAATCAATGTATTACCACTTGGTAATACAAGGTGATAATCACCAACTGCCTTGGCTGCAACAATTACACCGTTTCCTACTCTTATATCCTTATCACCCAGTCCCAGTTCTCTACCTTTCTTAAGCTCATGTAACAGATTACGTATGTGGGATCCTGATCCGGTATCTAATACCCAGGACGTAGAGCATACTGAGAAACAGTTCTCGGTAACAAACACACCCGAAGAAGACGCATCAACATGCTTATTCTTCGTTTGGGTCGCGTGGGAATCCCGATTTTCCCCTATTTCCTACTCAGACTTATAACAATTATAAGATAGAGCGGAACCAACGTTCCCCGGCTCAGTATAACAAGCGGGTTCAGTCAATACATCAATATTATTATCTTGATTAAGGCGTGGCATGGTCTTTACCTGGAGAGAGAGAGAAGAAAACACTTAGCGTATGCTCTTGCAAGATTAGATTGGTTATCATCTTATCTAATCAGGATGGCTCCCACTGTTTTTATCAAATCTTCCTTCAAACCCTAAAAGGTAAGACTAGCCAGGATTAATTACACCCTATAAGTTCGCTAATTGTTCAGTCAGGCCAGTGTCGGTACTTTGAGGGAGGTTCCCCGTGCTGTCGCACGGACTTAATTAAAATAAACCTCGTTTTCACAGAGGCATAACCCCGTTGACACCTTTCTAGTCACCTACTTGATCGGCTAATTGTAAAATGCAAAACTCTACCAGGAGTAACTCTTACTCGCAGTGGGTATCGGGATCCAACTATCTCATAAAAGGTATGCAATCTCATTGTAAATTTCAACACTTGAAATTCCCGATAATGTTTTGCCCTAGCAACTTATGACCTTGGCTATGGTCAACAAATTATAAGAGCTAGTTAAGTTCAACCCGTCATTTCTTGATTGAATTAAACCCACTCGTATGACCCTTGGCTATGGTCAACAAAGCCGTACGACTACCCTAATTCAATCGCACCATATGCTGCAGATAAGCACTAATTAGCTACCACACACTACGCCTTGGCTATGGTCAACAAACGTAGCACGAATACTAAATAGTACTTATCTGAAATGACGGAGGGCTATAATAGGGTTTTAAGAAAACCTTTTGCGTAATCAACTTGATATCGTTGTAGAATCGAGTGATTTTTAAAAGGAGTGGTTTAAGCTCCGCCTTTTAAAATCGAGTTTTTCAGAATAAACCGAGTGGGTGTAGCATCTGCTAGCTTTTGCTAAAGAGGTCACTCCCGGTGAAGGGATCTCGGCTCTTTCCGCATCAAATGAGGTGCTGGATATTCATCAAGGAATACCACTATGCAAAGCAAAAATTAGAGCTACCCTTTTTGAAAATTTGATTCTACAACATCATCAGGTTTCTTTTCTTTTCATTAATCTCATTAATGAAGTCCAATCATTTATGCTTCCTAAGCATCACTGATAAAGAAACGAAAATACTTATACAACGTACACTTATGCCATCCACATTGCCACGGGGTCCCGTCATGCACCGTTAGGTTAGATAACTAACGGCAGAGCGGGGGTGGGACTAGCGCAGATGCGAAACATAAGCAACGTCTATTATATATCACATATAAAATATAAAGCATTCGTCTCAAGCAGTCATATGATCTCATCACAGAACATTGCAGCAGAAGTCAACATATGAAATATTGGATATACTAGGAGGTCCGTGTTTTAAATTAAGCCAGTAAAAAACACAGATTTCACGGTCGCGATGAATAGCCAAACCCACATCCCTAGACCCCTACGAGAGTGGAAAGCAACCCTACCAATTCTAGAGTTAGGAGCCCCGGACTCGACACCTCGAGATAGTCTCCTACTGGACTCGAAAACCCGGTTACTTGTGCTCCCCGCCTTGGGTCTATCGTAATGCGGAAAAGTAAATAATATACATCAATGGTGACATCATCCTCAACCCGGAAGTGTCCCAATAAAAGAATATTACATAAAAGTTTTTACATGAATGAAAATAAAAACTCTCATCTCACACAAAAAAACCCCGGCTATTCAAACACGAAGATCCAATATAGCATATCACAGCAACACATAACATCACATGTCATCAACGCAAGTAAATATGCGTATCCCAATTGTCGTTGACATATAGCAACGAAACCGGCGATACACCACATATTACACTTACGATCGTAGAAAAGAAAGTGAAAACTACAATAATTGGAATCCGCAACCACCTTAGACATCACAAACCCGAAATATCACATACTTCAGATTTCATGCCTAACAATAAAAATTCCTTAGACATCATAAACTCGGAATATCACATATTCTGAATTTCATGCCTGACGTTATAAACCGGTATTTTAGTCTCAAATTGAAAACACTTTTCAATATCTAGTCGGGCAATTCAACAAGATTCCCGACTGTTGATCGAATGCTCATCGGAAACATTAGTAGACGGCCGCACCCCCGATGCTGTCGACGAAGTGCACTTAGGCGGAACACCGCGGCCGCGAGCACCCGAATGGACGCTTTTGGCTACGGGGTTCTCCTACAGTTACTTGGTCGGGGCTATAGGGCGTCGCCATCTAGTAGTATTACCCGGCAAGTGTTCGCGTACTATACGTGATTGCGATGAAGTTTTGATCCGAATCAAAACCCCGCGGCAACCGATCAAAAGAGACTAAATTGATAAATTTATAAAATTCAAACTAGTTTTCATAAAACCAATTATTGTCGATTCTAAATATTGTATCACATATCACAGATTGCTAGAAGATATGAAATATTTCGATCGAATCAACAAACACCCACATTTCCCAGACAGCTTAACACTTGAGCATCATAAAAAATACCCAGAACATGCCACAAGCACCTACGGACCTACAAAAGAAAGGTCGTTCCTTGCCTCACCAACGGCGCCGGTGAACCGCCGCAAACCCTAGGGTTTGGCCGCGGTTCCGAAGTCGTATAGTCGAGTTAGGAGTTTGTACTTCTTGGGGATCCATAGAAAACCGTGCATGATTTTTTGAATATTTTTAACTTGGAAAAATCCAATATTTGGAAAAATTTCCAGAGAGCATGGAAAATCGGGTTTTCGGAGTTCAATCGAACACTTTAACGTCGTCTAGACCACTCCTAATTCTCTAGCTTGGCTCTGATACCACTGCTGGGTTCGCTTAGCACCCCGACATGATTTCGGCAAGCATCAAGTATGCTATTTAAAAATTTTAGGGTGCCGAGTGAGCCCGAACCAAGGATCTAACTAGAGAATTAGGGTTTAACTAAGCAAGTAAACAACTTTACTCTAAGTGAACAAGGAATACAACCTTTATAGACCGGTCCTTCACTTCTAAAGCTCCGTGTAGTAGTCCCTTTGCTCCAAGTAGTGGCCTCCCGCACTCTCCTTAGGCTCCACTAGGCGAGAAGAACGAGCTTGCTCAAGGATCTTCGAGGCCGAAGAAGATCTACGTCGAAGAATCTCTAACTCAAGCCACATCTTCACTAATTGATGGATTAGTGAAGCAAACAACCTATACTAAATGGCTAGTTTGGCATAGATTGATGAAGTAGGAATTTTCTCACTTTAGAATTATTTTTCTCCTTTTCTTTTTCACCTCTCTCAAAATCTAGAAAGCAGAAAGTATACCCTAGCACCACCATGAGGTCCAAGTGACATTAAACATGCCAAATTCAAATTTTTATAGGTGCTAAGTTAGAGTAAACAAGATCTTTAACTAGTTGATAAGGGTTTGAAGTTTGATATCATTAAACTATGAGAAGTGAAAGAAGGTTATACCCTTGTAGATCGAGTCCTTCTCTTCTCTAGCTCCGGGTTGTGGTCCACGCGTCTCCACTAGGCTCATCTTCAAGATGAAAGAACCTCCTTCATGATCTTCGCGCCAAAGACGATCCACCCGAAGTCCACTAGCTCAAGCTAACCCTTCACTAATCTCATTAGTGAAGGCAACACACCACATCAAATGGCTAATCTAATGTGAGATGATGAAGTAGGGGTTTGATTTGCTTACTAGGGTTCTCACAAGTTCAATGATTCACATCACATGTGAGGGTTTGAACTTGGAGGTGAGGTGAAGAAAATTGTGGAGAGCAAGAGGGAGCAAGAGCTCAACTCTAGAAAATATCACAAGTGTAGAATGAAGTGTTGTGAATGGAAAGCCTTGACCCCCACTCATTCAAGCATGGAGTTATTGCAATATAAACTTGCAACCATGCTTGAATAGTGAATCAAGATGAATAAACAAACAATAAAAGCCCATGCATCACCATGATTCACAAAGTCTCCTCATTTTGCACCTCATTTCTATTTTTCACAAAAATAGAAATCATATGCCATGCTTCATATAATATATATATATATATATATATATATCAAATATACATTAATATATATGCACTTTAATAAAACAATTAGTGAGCTAATGATATTAGTTAATATATAATCATATCAAATATAATTTATATCAAATTATTAAATCAACACTTGATCTAATAATCCGGTTATATCACATATGCCAGACTAATATCATTTATCTGTTTGTCACATTATCAAATCAACACTTGATTCGATAATCTGGTTATATCACTTATAACCTAATCGACAACAGATAACTGCCAGATTAGAATACGGTATCGCATACTCGTATTCAATCAGGTCCATACACATATCAACATATGTGCCCTACTTCGTTTCGCTTGAACCAGAAAACTTCTGTATGGGACTCTAAAGACTCATCAATACGCCAGCAGTAGGTGATGATCACATCAGTCACCTAAAAGCCGTCAGCGGTACTAGCTGGACGTAATGGCTACCCGGGTATTGAGCGATATGAAGATCAACAACCAATCTCATCTATACTCTCCATGAAGCCTATCAGTAACACTACCGTACAGTCCGGTCTCTTCGTCTGATATGTCGCATACAAAGTCTAAGGGTGGTAAACGTCAGACCCCATTAACTTGATAAGTCATGCCGATGTTTGGCTCATAACAGTTTGAGAAACTATTGATAACTCATATCAGTAAATCTCAGCAACCCTGGTCAGGGATTTTCAGTTATAGCCAATCGAGCATAGCGCAACATTAACTCCCTATACCGGGAGAGACGAAACCCCTCCTATCGCTCATTGCCTCCATGTTACTCGAGACTGTACTCAAAATCCACCTGTTTGCACAACTCCTTTGAGTGTGGTAGGGAGGAAATCAAAGCACAGTGGGAGCCACACAAGACTCTAAGACGATCTCGGGTCTACAGACTAACCTGTACTAGTGTCACCAGAGGACTGCTATCAGACGATAGATATACTACCAACTAGGAGTCCTCGGCGAGTCCTGTTCGGTGTACCCATTCTCCAATGAGCACCTGTGTACAATCTTTGATGTCACACCAATGGTTGTGGGATCAACCATCTCTCTCTAAGGGACAAGAAATGTACACACTAGTCTACTCTGGAAAATCGATGCCCTAGTCTCGATATTCGCTCGACTAGGAACTAATTAAAGGATGTACTTTTGGACCACCCTAGCCCCACTAGTATAATCTCATCATAATCCTGATGGTCAAGTACATATCCTAAGGGCTTTATCAACATGTGAGAGCAAGACAGTAAAGAATACCAGTCAACATGTTAAGATAAAGAGTAGCCAGATAGCATACTATCATGTCGAGCAAGAAAGTCCTCTATATATATGTCCAAGCATCCATTATAATATACATCACATGTACAATAATGGCCTCTAGGGCATACATATTCCTAACAATCTCCCACTTGCACTAAGGCCATGTGTTGTAGTATTTCATACCCAACATCCCAAAAAGTCTATCAAACTGTATCTGGGGGAGGTCCTTCATGAGTAGATCCGCTACGTTGTCCTTCGTATCAACTCTCCTGACCTCGATCTCCCGGCGATCTACTATCTCCCTGATCAGGTGATACCGTCTCAGAATATGTCTGGATCTCTGATGGGACCTGGGATCCTTGGCCAAAGCCACCGCTCCATTGTTATCACAATACACAGGTATTGGATGCTCAATGGATGGAACCACACCAAGCTCAGCAATGAACTTCTTCATCAAGACAGCCTCTTTGGCAACATCGTTGGCATCGATGTATTCAGCCTCCAACGTCGAGTCTGCTATGGTGCCTTGCTTTGAACTCTTCCAACACACCGCCCCTCCGTTGAGGGTAAAGACAAAACTCGAGACCGACTTACTGTCGTCCTTATCACTCTGGAAGCTCGAATCGGGAAAAGACTCCATCTGGAGTTCATCGTTACCATACACCAAGAACATTTCGTTAGTCCTTCTCTAGTACTTAAGAATGTTCTTCACAGCTATCTAGTGGTTTTCCCTAGGATATGATTGATACCTGCTCACTACACCTAGTGAGTAAGCTACATCCGGTCTGGTACATAATATCGCATACATGATAGAGCCTACTGCCAAAGCATAGGGTATCCGTTGCATGCGAGCCCTCTCCAAATCAGACTTGGGAGACATCTTTTTGGAGAGAGTGATTCCTGAACAAGCGGGTAAATTACCTCGCTTGGAATCTTCCGTACTAAACCTCTTTAATATGGTGTCGATGTACCAGGATTGGGACAATCCAAAAATCCGTTTAGATCTATCTCTATAGATCTTTATCCCCGGGATGTAGGAGGCATGATCAGTCGAAATATTGCATTTTCAACACATCAATTTCCCTACCATTTGCACTCATCTAGAGGTGTTCGGAATAAATATAGCACATATTAGCAAAACATCCGTAAAATACCAAATAACTTGTGTTACACTTTAAAACCGACATTTTGAGGGAAATTGAGTGTTTATCATTGCATCGCATAATCTTTGTATAGCGACACACTTGTCTCGAGAATCTGTGCAGGAAATTCCAGGAAATGAGCCGAAACTGTTAAAAGTGCTGAGAAAAATACGCCAAGTCCAAGACTTGAGATCTGGCAGTGAACTAGAGAGAATTATAAGATTCCACACATCAGAGAATACGCATACAGTCAGCACCAAGCATCATTGGAAATATCATGCACAGAGGCCATCAATGGGCTGCGGATCCGCGGCCAAAGGCCCCTACCCGCGGCGGATCCGCGGCCATGAAGACGTATCGTCAGCAGAGCTTCATGTCAGGTTTCTTCTTTCAGGGCCAACACTTCTTCATGCTACTGCAAATTCCAAATATCTCCAGAAGCTTCTGTCCGAACAGCAAAGCTCCTTGTTCAAGCTAAACACTATCAAGCTTCTCAAGCAAGCCAAATAACTACCTAAGCCTAGAAGCTTCTCCCTAACCTCCAAGCTTATGAAGGAAGCTTGCCCTAACTAACTATCTCTAGAACCTTCTACCTAACTACCAAGCTTACAAGAGAAGCTAAACTAAACCTAGCTTCTAAAGGATGCCAATCCTAATCAAGCTTCTAGGGGAAGCTAATGAAAGCTATAAAAGGGACCATAAAGCTTCTATCTAAAGGTTGTTGAAAATTGAGCCAAAATCCCACAAGTTGAGTGACACAACTTGTGCATTCAAACCCTAACCCTAATCCAATCACCAGAGCCAAAATTCAAGATCTTTGAGTACAAATCAAGCAAGAAGCCTTCGACTTTTTAGAAGCGACGCCGATCTTCAACCGAGCAAGTGATCCAAGACGATTCGCGACTCACGGAGACGATGCGGAGCTAAATCGACGATCGAGTTCTTTCCTCTTGTAGATCTTGAGAGCATTGTAACAAAATTGTTGATAAATAAAAGGTGAAATTTCTTTATCTTGCTTACTTCTATATTTGAGCATTATGATTAGATCTCAATTCTTGATTGTGTTCTTTGATATGATCCTTGAGTAAAAACTCCGCTCGTGGAGGAGTCGAGAGAATCAATAGATGATGATGTTACAAATCTTGAAACGATTCTTAATTCCTATAAGTTTTGTAAACTCTTGTAAATTGAATCATCGACAACCTAGTTTCGAGTGAAATACTTTCTTGAATATTTTCGCTCTTAATTAGAGATCGACGATTGGTGATTCAATTTACTAGAGGCTAGTTTTTGAATGAGATTCATCGAAATGACAAAAGATGAGATGAAGAAACCCTAGTTCCTTCAAGAGATCCTTAAACCTCGATTGATCGTCATCGATCTAGTATCGAATCATTAATGGATAAGAAAACGTAATCACTAGTTTTCATCGCTTCTATAGATTCGATCGATTCCTACGAGCCTCACTTCAATTCTTGAAACCTAATTCCATTGGATATCATCAATTCTTGATTCTTGATTTTAATGTTTTCTTGATATTAGATTTAGATCTTGATAATTCTTGAAATTCACTTTTAAATATTGAATTGAATTGTCTTTTCTTTTCTTCTTTAATTGTCGACTCAACTAAAACAAATACGATCAAATCTCACTTTCCCTGTAGACGATCCGCACTCGCTAACGCGCTACATACGACACCGTTATTGATTGCGGTTTACAAAAATTCTTTGATTGTGATCTTTATATACAATTTCAAAACACACACGAAGAATCATTCAATCAAATGGCGCCGTTGCCGGGGATCGTGACCTAATTTGTTCGTTTTTGAAATTTGAGTTGAAAAATTTATTCCATCAGAATTTTTAGATCAAAATTCACGCAAACACTAAACGATTCGTTGTGATTTGTTGCAAGGAAATCTGGAATCTGTGGAGCTTGAGGAAAAATTTTCTGAATATTCCAGAGAGCTCAGGGAGTGAACAGAAGCATACGCTGAAAAATTTGTGCAGGGATCTCCTCATTGGACCGCGTTTCCACGGCATTAGCGGCTTCCCGCGGCGGCCTTGCTTCGTCTCTGCACGAAAATATCTCGGTGAATTCCTAACTTTCTTATCTCTTTCTCGATCTGCTCCATTAACCAATTTCTGCAGGTTTCTTTGCAAAAATTCGCAGCACCGCAGAAAGCAAAAATTGTGCGTGTTTTGATCTTGGTTGTTTGCATTTTTAATACGGAAATTAAGGGGCAAAGACCAAATTCAGATTAGGTGGGGAGTTCATTACCCTTCCTAAGCCCCGAAAATCACAAAACTGCATCCGCATTACCCTCATTAATTAAAAGAAATCTAGACTTGACTCTAAGGACCGTCGCGCTCACTTAGGACAGGAGAAGGTCGTGGTTAATCTATTGCTTATCCGCGTTTCTTTTATGGTGTCTAAGGCAAGTGTGTCTAAGGCAAGTGGTTACTTAATTAGGTCCACTACTTACGTAGTAGAGAACCTCCCACTTAT
Organism: Agapanthus africanus; assembly: GCA_030015575.1. Taxonomy (NCBI): domain Eukaryota; kingdom Viridiplantae; phylum Streptophyta; class Magnoliopsida; order Asparagales; family Amaryllidaceae; genus Agapanthus; species Agapanthus africanus. The sequence continues at coordinate 156,800,355 of JASDDO010000010.1, forward strand.
CTGGCACTTACCTGGCCACAGGAGGGACAAAGATGTAGTAGAGGATTGATCCTGCGATTTGTCTTCTGGCAGTTAGGAGCGGTCTAGAGACTTGACCTAGGTGACCATTAGACTTAGGGTTGTGTGTGCATTTGTTGTGATTTGCATCATTTTTTCAAAAATCCGTATCTTTTTCAAAATAAACACCAATCCACATTTCCATTAATTATATCAACGCTGCCACTTGTACTAAACCCTTTAGTGCATGCTCGGCTGGACACGGGATTCTAGTGCCCGTCTTGTCCGCGTTTCCCCTATCGACTCCGAAGTCGGTAATTCTACGTCTACTTCTTCTTTACCCACCACCACACCCACATCGATGGACGGTTCTCCATCGAACTTCTTTACCACTACTCTGCCGCCGTCCGCAGGTGCGCAAAATCCACCCCGCATCTCTCTCCAAGAGAGATGCTATCCTATGCGAGGTCCTCTTTCGACCTGTCTCACCATTCCACCAGCCAACGGGGACAACTTTGAAATAAAACCCCAATACATCAATGTTCTACCCAAATATCACCGTCTCGAGTCTGAAGACGCATATGTCTTTATTACCAAATTTGAAAATGTATGCGCAATGATGGGTACTTCACAGCTTTCTGTGGATTCTATGCGTCTCCGTCTTCTTCCATTTACCTTGTGCGATATAGCCGAGAAGTGGCTGTATAACACAACCGCACATTCTATCTCAAATTGGGAAGAATTCGTAAAAGCATTCGTAAAGAAATTCTACCCGAATAATAAAACAACTCGAGTCCGTAGCGAAATAAATCAATTCACCCATCTTCCAAATGAACCATTCTCAAAGTGTCTTGAACGCTTCAAGGATCTGTTAGTTCAATGTACACATCACGGAATCCCTAGATGGGATCTGTACAGAATCATATATGAGGGCATTAATCCTACCACAAAACAGACCCTTGAATCCATGTGTCAAGGCACTTTCATGACTAAAGATGATGGGGAAGCTTGGAAATTCCTAAAAGATTTCGCTGAAAGATCTTTATAGTGGGAGGGTGTGAGTCATCCATCTAGGGGGGCAATAATCAATCTGATGTTTCCATAGGAGTTAGAACTGAAATGTCAGCAATGCAAAAAAAACTTGAAACTATAGAGAAAAAAATTTAGACGCAGCCCTAAATCAAATGTCACTCTCCAAAATTGTATGTGGATGTTGTTCTGATCCTTCTCATCTCACAGAAGAATGTCCACTAAATTCTCCGTTTCAAGGTCACGAGCATACCAATGCTGCTTTTCAAAGACCTAGAAAGGATCCATTTTCTTCCACATATAATAAGGGTTGGAGGAATCACCCTAACTTTGCTTGGAACCAATCACAAACTCAAAACACGGTTCCAACCCAGAACAACTTCCAAAGGGCTCTTCCACCACAACAGCAACCACTTCAATTGAGTCAGCAACAATTCCAAGCACAAACCTTTCAAAATCCGATCAACACACCTGCACCGTCTAGTCCTTTGCAGTTGACCGGGACTGATGAATCCTCTTCATTTGCACAATACATGAATTTGCTCCTAACAAATATCATGCAATTTTCTGCTGAGATGAAGTCTTCTATCGATGACATGAAAAGAAATTCTGTCTCTCAAAATAAGACTATAAAATCGATGGAAGAACAAATTGCACAATTAAAAGTCGAAATAAGTGCAAGAGAGAAAGGGAAACTTCCAGCTCAACCTTTACCCAATCCTGGCTATTCACATCATGTGAACGCTATAACCACGTTGAGATCTGGAAGGGTGCGTGACAATCATGTTGTTGAGGAGATTGATAATAATGAAAAATCAATCAATGATACCCCGGCTGACACTTTTCCATCCACTTCTGCTTCTAATTCTGACCCCAGTTCGTCTACCCCACCATTTTCTTCCGAGCCTATTCTCCGTTTTCCCCAAGGCTCGACACCTCAACCCACCTCTTCTAGTCCACCGAAAATGATCCCCACTCCTATTCTTAGATCATTCCTACCCACACGATCTTCTCCAATGTTGGACCCCGACCTTATTGCCCAAGCTCCTTATCCGAATCGGTTAAGGGTAAATAGACCAAGTCCACAAATGGAGAAGATCACTCAAATCTTGAAACAGGTTAACGTCAACATCTCTCTTCTAGATGCAATCCAACAAGTCCCCGCTTATGCGAAAACTCTTAAGGACTTGTTCACTAGAAAGAGGAAGACTCAAGTGCCCAAGAAGATATTCATGTCAAAGACTGTAGACACAGCTTTTCCCTAACAATTACCGAAGAAACGTAAGGATACTGTCTATCCAACGATTTCTATTTCTATTGGGGAAGAACACATTAACCGTGCTCTACTTGACCTTGGCGCAAGTGTTAACCTGCTTCCTTTCTCGGTCTACGAGCAGTTAGGGATCGGAGAGTTGAAACCAGCTCCTTGCACTCTCCAGATGGCTGACCGATCAATCACCAAACCTAGGGGTGAACAGGAGGATGTGTTAATAAAAATCGGGGAATTTGTATTCCCTGTGGACTTTATTGTTCTTGATACATAGCCTGTATCAAACCCACGGAACTAAATTCCGGTGATTCTAGATCGCCCCTTTTTGGCCACTTCCAATGCTATCATCAACTGTCGTAATGGCTCTATGACTCTATCCTTCGGGAATAGGTCAATTGAGCTGAACATTTACAAGTTAGGAAGTGTACCCTCCGAACCTACTGCTCGGGTTTGTTCTGTCGAATTAATGGATGTCGACAGCAGCGAATTTGACGATCCTCATGATACTGATCTTGACTCTTTTCATATGTTGTTGTTTGACCCAACTATGTATCATACACATACGGACTCTTCCACCGAGTTGTCCGGGTCAACAACTAACACTGATTATGAACCGTTTTTAGAGTCTGAAGATCACCCCGCACTTTGTGATGACATTATTCTTCGGGGTATTGATGAGACTTTTGAGGAGATCTTCGCTGATAAACTCGCATTTTTGAAAAGCACGGGTGTTGAGATGAATCATCTCCTAAACATTGAAATTGATCCTCCACCTCTTCTTCTGGACCGTAAAAAGAATGCGAGTAATCCATCACAATCACTGAGCCGTCTTTCCAAAACGAGACGCAAACACATTCTATTCCACCATTTACACTTTCCCTACTTCTTATTCCACCAACCGATGCACTACATTGATAAAATTTTCGAATGGTTGGTGTTGACCTTCGGTCTTTGCAATGCTTGGCATCGACCAATAATCTTGACCCCCTCTTGTGATTTTCAAAGCATAACATGGTTTACTTAAGTTTGGGGGGGGGGGGGGTATAATCTGGCTCTTGAAAAGAAAATTGTTTAATGATGAGCCAGTGAATAAGTTTGGGGGAGGTTTTTCACGATCATATTTCATGCCCCCATTAATAAATTTCCTCCCAAGCTTACAGGTTTTTTGAGATATAGTGGAAGACAACAGTGAGGACACTGTTGAAAACAAGTTTGGGGGAGGTTTGTGCTTATTTTCGCATCATTTGCATCATACTTTGCATAAGCACAAAACATTTTGAAAACCTATAAAAATTTAAAAAATTTCAAAAGATAAAAATATTTAATATTTAATTTTGTACATAAATAAGATAATAAAAGATTAGATAGTGAAAAATTACATCCAAAAGATCCGAAAAATTTAAGAAAACCAAGAAAATTAGAAGTTTTCTTATACGAACTAGTAATAAGTAGTTATGAGCCGTTGTCCCAAGGGTTAGTAAGATGAAAGAAGTCACTTAGGATAAAAATAAGTCAGAAAAATAGTTCCTATTCTGGAAGCCAAATATTTGAACGTTGATACCCTACTATATGCACCTACACACGTCTTGAAACTCGGGATAGTAGAGGATACCTTGAAATGCTCTTGTCTAAAAGGCAAAGTATGAAGGAAATAAAAAAATGAATAAAAATATAAATGGTGAAGATAAAAATGAACACTGGTTTTGTTATCGCCAAGGCAGCAATAAAAAAATATAGCGAGTGTGCTTCTTCACCTTGTGCCTTAGACCAACTGATCTGGGAGTCACTGCTAAGCCTTATGTGGTGCAAGACGAAAAAAATACACCTAATAAGCAAGCACATGAGTAATCGGTTGGTTAGTACCTCAAGAAATATTAACGGTCGCATGAAAGTGTGTGACCAAATCTAAATATTCATTAATTAAAAAGTACTGAGGCAGTTGGACAAGAGTATGATAACTTGAATTGAATTCTCCGGGTGTTGGGATGTCTTTTACACACACGTAGGGTTATATGATCGATGTTTGGAAGAAATATAGGAATGAAGAATAAAGACGATGTTTTATTGAGGGATGATGTGATTTCTAACATCTTTTCATGACTATTAAGATAGGGCTCATGACAACCGAAAAGCTAGTATAGTTTCTAATTTTCAAATTCTTTTTATTATAATTCTTATCTTTATATGTAAATTTCATTGTCTTCCTTTTATTATGGGATTTTGTGGGTGCAATCCGCTGAAAACCCTCAGGAGACAACACTCCTCCTACTAGAGACACCTAGAGGTTTAAAGGTTTGTTGCACGTGCTCAGTGCAATCGTGTTGCCTACGAAAGTGTGCTAGTTAGTTTTTCTTTTTCTTATATTTTCTCCTTCTCTTTTTAATAAAACAGTTTGCTCGAGACGAACAAAAATAAGTTTGGGGGAATTTGATCTGTCGAAAATATTGCATTTTAACACATCAATTTCCCTACCAATTGCACTCATCTAGAGGTGTTCGGAATAAATATAGCACATATTAGAAAAACATCCGTAAAATACCAAATAACTTGTGTTACACTTTAAAACCGACATTTTGAGGGAAATTGAGTGTTTATCATTGCATCGCATAATCTTTGTATAGAGCAACACTTGTCTCGAGAATCTGTGCAGGAAATTCCAGGAAAAGAGCCGAAACTGTTAAAAGTGTTAAGAAAAATACGCTAAGTCCAAGACTTAAGATCTGGACGTGAATTAGAGAGAATTATAAGATTCCAGACATCAGAAAATACACATACAGTCAGCACCAAGCATCACTGGAAATATCATGCACAGAGGCCATCAATGGGCCGCGGATCTGCGGCCAAAGGCCCCTTCCCGCGGCGGATCCGCGGCCATGAAGACGTATCGTCAGCAGAGCTTCATGTCAGGTTTCTTCTTTCAGGGCCCACACTTCTTCAAGCCACTGCAAATTCCAGATATCTCCAGAAGCTTCTGTCCGAACAGCAAAGCTCCTTGTTCAAGCTAAACACTCTCAAGCTTCTCAAGCAAGCCAAATAACTACCTAAGCCTAGAAGCTTCTCCCTAACCTCGAAGCTTATGAAGGAAGATAGCCCTAGCTAACTATCTCTAAAACCTTCTACCTAACTACCAACCTTACAAGAGAAGCTAAACTAAACCTAGCTTCTAAAAGAAGCTAATCCTAATCAAGCTTCTTGGGGAAGCTAATGAAAGCTATAAAAGGGACCCTAAAGCTTCTATCTAAAGGTTGTTGAGAATTGAGCCAAAATCCCACAAGTTGAGTGACATAATATGTGCATTCAAACCCTAACCCTAATCCAATCACCAAAGCCAAAATTCAAGATCTTTGAGTATAAATCGAGCAAGAAGCTTTCGACCTTTTAGAAGCGAGCCGATCTTCAACCGAGCAAGTGATCCAAGACGATCTGCGACTCACGGAAACGATGCGGAGTTAAATCGACGATCGAGTTCTTTCCTCTTGTAGATCTTGAGAGCATTGTAACAAAATTGTTGATAAATAAAAGGTGAAATTTCTTTATCTTGCTTACTTCTATATTTGAGCATTATGATTAGATCTCAATTCTTGATTGTGTTCTTTGATATGATGCATGAGTAAAAACTCTGCTCGTGGAGGAGTCGAGAGAATAAAAAGATGATGATGTTACAAATCATGAAACGATTATTAATTCCTATAAGTTTTGTAAACTCTTATAAATTGAATCATCGACAACCTAGTTTCGATCGAAATGCTTTCTTGAATATTTTCGCTCTTAATTAGAGATCGATGATTGGTGATTCAATTTACTAGAGGCTAGTTTTTGAATGAGATTCATCGAAAGGACAAAAGATGAGATGAAGAAACCCTAGTTCCTTCAAGAGATCCTTAAACATCGATTGATCGTCATCGATCTAGTAGCAAATCATTAATGGATAAGAAAACGTAATCACTAGTTTTCATCGCTTCTATAGATTCGATCGATTCCTACGAGCCTCACTTCAATTCTTGAAACCTAATTCGCTTGAATATCATCAATTCTTGATTCTTGATTTTAATGTTTTCTTGATATTAGATTTAGATCTAGATAATTCTTGAAATTCACTTTTAAATCTTGAATTGAATTGTCTTTTCTTTTCTTCTTTAATTTTCGACTCAACTAAAACAAATACGATCAAATCTCACTTTCCCTGTGGACGATCCGCACTCGCTAACGCGCTGCATACGACACCGTTATTGATTGCGATTTACAAAAATTCTTTGATTGATCTTTATATACAATTTCAAATCACACACGAAGAATCATTCAATCAAGGCATCACCTAGATCTTTCATGAAGAACTTGTGTGATAAGAAGAGCTTGACCGAGTGTAGCATAGGAACATTGTTTCTTATCAAAAGTTAACCATCCATGTACAATACGTGGAAGACCACCTTACTCTCTACAGCCTTCTTATATATACAGGGTTCATCTACAATTTTGATGAAGTCAAACTCTTTGATAGCTTCATCAAAACCGATGTTCCAGCTCCGCGACACCTGCTTTAATCCGTAGATGGATTTAAGCAGCTTCCACACCTTTCCGCTGCTTATACTGTCTACGAATCCTTTTGGCTGTATCATGTACACGCTCTCTTCTAAATCACCATTTAGAAAAGCTGTCTTGATTTCCATCTGCCAGATTTCGTAGTCATGGTATGCAGCAATTGTTGGGTTACGGCAGCGCCCCGGCCATCAAACCGTGGCCAAATGCGGAACAAAAGTTTACAAAAAACGGCGCTACCATTACCCGATGCCTGGATCTACCCTAAACCCTATACTAGCAAGCATATATAAAGAAGTTAGAATGGTTATACTGAGTTGATCCGTGTCCTTCGGTCTTCAACCATCATCCCAAGCTCCTAGAGGTTGCGGATCGAGTATGGTTGTCGGTCTTCCTTCATCTATGATGATCCACCTGAGGGAAAGGACGCATGCTTCAGCCTCGCCAAGCAAGGCAACCGACGCTCCAAGGTTGCTAGCAATGGAGAGTGGAGGTGTTGGAATGTGTCACTATGATTTTTCTCTCATCACAAATGCTACATGAGCAACTCAAGAAGTTGAAGAGTAAGAGAGGAAACATGTGGCATGAGCAACTAAAGAAAATGGCCAAGTCTCAAAATGAGAAGAGAATGAGAATGGAGCCATGAAGCAAGTGAAGAATCAAGAGAGGAAAAAGAAAATGAGCAAGGCCAAATCTAAGCAAGTGGCTGCCCCCCTTCTCTCTCTCTCTCATCCAACAAAAATATCTCATCTCCTTTTCAAATAAACAAATGCAAACCATACCTCTCTACATGCCTTGACCCATGCTCATCACAACTCACCCTCCACCTCATTTCCATAATTGATTTTCTAAAAAGAAAATCAATAATGAGGTGGCCATCTTCTAGAAACTATTCCGTATATATACGGAATACAACCTGGTATACGTATCGAAATACATATACGCTTATTCGTAAAAAAATACGATTATCCAAGAGAGAAAATGAATTATGAACAATAATACTAGAAAACATATATATAAATACATATATATAAATTATTAAATGAAAACCTGATTTAATAATCCGTCTTAATCCTAAGCTGCTAGTATTATCAACCGTCCGGTTAAAGTCTGTGCAGCCTGTACACATATTTAGGACACCTGTATGTACCAACATACGTCATCTACACCATATCGCCTGAACCGTGAAAACCCTCTGTGTGGGACTCTAAAGACTCATCAATACGCTGGCAGTGGGTTTAACCACAAGCACGTCAGCGGCACTAGCTGTACGTAACGGCTACCCAGGTATTGAGCGAAAGGAAGGCCAACGAGCAAACTCATCCAAACGCCTACTGAGTATGACAGTGACAATATCCGTACAGTCCGGTCTGTTCTTCTAAGAGTATCGCATATCGAGTCTAGGAGGTGGATAAAGTCAGACCCCTAATAACGCAATAATTCGTGTCGGTATGTAACCCATCACCACCTGGGAAACTATCGATCCTGGATCGGTAATTCTCGTATACCCCGGCCGAGGATTTCTGGTGATGGCCACCCGTGCACAACGCGACATCAACCCCCAATACCGGGAGAGACGAATCCCCGACGATCCGCTCACTGCCTCCATGTGGCTCGGGATTGTACCCAACTAAAACCTGTTTACATAACTCCTTTGAGCCGTGGTAGGGTAGTAATCAAAGCACATTGGGAACTCATAGGAGACAAATGACGATCTTAGGTCGATAGACTAACCTGTACACATGTCACCAGGGAACTGATATCTGACAATAGGTATAATACCAAATAGCATGTTCCCGGCGAGTCCGTCAGTGTACTCATAACCCAATGAGCACCTGTATACTATCTTAGGTGAACAACTAACATCAATGGCTTGTGAGACCGGCCACTGCCCCTCGTCAGGGTCTGGATAAGTATACACTAGTCTACTCTGGAGTATCGATGCCTAGTCTCGAAACTCCCACGACTAGGGACATTTAAGGATGTGCTTATAGACCTCCAGCTCCTACGTATATGATCGCCATCATAAAGCTGGTAGTCAAGCAAGAATCCTATGGGCTCTATCAACATGTACATGATGATAAAGACAAACATGATAGATACTATCATCTCGAGTAAGACTGTTCCACCGGTATAGGTCCTCCTTCAATCATCGCAATGGCCTACCCGCGACTATGATAATTGCCTTGAGGGAACTATAGCCAACAATCTCCCATTTGCACTTAAGGCTAATTATTGCGGTGTCGCATACTCATGGCTCGTGTGATACCGAACACCCAACTTCTCTATTAATTAGTTTAGCAAAGCTCGTTTGTGAAACTATTGTGTTCGAGAAATAGCCTCAGTGAGTGTATCCGCTACAATGTTTATTTCTGTATCTCTCTATATCTCAACTTCGCGGAGAAAGACTATATCCGGAAATGAGCAATACCTGTCTTAGAATTTGTTTGGATATCTGATAGGACCTAGTTCACAAATGAACTCCAAATCCAACAAACTTCTTAGACTGTATCATGCACTGAATTTAATCAGTATCATGCGCCATTCCTTCCTCAGTATCCTCTTGGAGCACCTGTCCAACATGTTGCCCCTCAAAAGAGGGAAGAACTATAACTCTGACAGTCACTCTGTCATCCAGGTCACCTTGGAAGAATAAAATGATATCCGTCTCCTAAAGGAGGCTGCCGTTACCATATACCAAGAACATATACTTATGTTCATAACTGCTTCCTAATGTTTCTCCAGGATTGGATTAATATATATGTTTGTTGCAGCTAGTGCAAAAAAAACATCTGGCGTAGTACTTGACATCATATAATTGACTCAATTGCCTAAGAAAGTGATATTCCAATCAAGCAAATCCCTCTTCCCTTTAGTCTGAAAGATATCTCTTTAGAGAGGGTGACTCCATCACCTGCGGGTACCTCACCACGCCAGGAGTCGTCCATTCTAAAACACTTTAGAATATTGTCAAGTACCCAAATTGGGACACTTCCTAAATCTAGATCTAAAACCATAGATCTAGTTACCAGAAAAACTGATATTTATTCAGATCCTATATGGAGAAACACTTTGTGACAACCACAGTAAAACCGTTCGTAGTATAGGAAGATCTCTCCCTATCTAGTGCATGTCATCCAAATACCTGGACATCACTTTCTACTACCTTCTTACCAGATCCATCTCCTATCCTGATGAAGTAAAAGCCTATGACTGTCAGATCAAAATTAGATGATCTATTTCCGCTATTCCTGCTTTAGTTTATAGATAGACATAAGATACTTGCCCAATATTCTTCCGCTGCTCTCACTGACTACAACAACCCTCTGGCAAAGTTATATACACGTGCACTTCTAAAGCTAGTTTAGAACGACGCTATACTCATTCTCCTGCCGGGTCTTATAGTCTAGAACAACAGTAATGGCAAGTCTGGGTAAACAAGAACCTCCCTGTCACCGTCTCTGAGAAGACCGAAGTCCCTCTCGGGTGCCTGAGGTTACCCACCAAATCTGCGGAGTGGCTAATGGAATGTCAAAACCGATTGAATCTTTAGGTTCTATTAAAACTTCAGTGATTGTTTGTGGTTCTGGAATCACTTCCAGTTCTACCATACTCCTACTTTTGTTTTCTGAAAAAAATCCATTTTACTAAAACTGTGGCGAGTCTAGATCAATATCACTATTGATCTTCCTGATGGTAGAAAGTTAACCCTCGTCAAATCCCGGGATAACCCACAAACTGCCATTACTGAAAATTGCCTTGAGTTTGTCCAGATTCTGGATTTAATCATCAGCCGGACAACTCCCAATATCTTAACATCGTTATGATACTAATTGATTCTATATACTATACAGAAACAAAAGCACAAATTTTATTGGAACCAGATTCAAAATCATGCAGCTATCTCCAGTGCATATTGTTGCGCCACGGCAGCGCCCCGGCCTCTTGCTCGAGGCCAAAATGCGGAATAAAAATTTTCCTTACTCGGAAACCGGCGCTACCGCGGACAATGAAAACCCGGATCGTTTACCATTAACCTAATGCTAGCTAACTAGAGATAGGGTGAGAAGTATACCGACTGATCCGAGTCCTCCGGTCTTCATCTCCATCGTCCCGATCTCCCACGGAAAGTATAGTCTCCACATCGTCGCCTCCTCGCCGGAAAGGGCACCACAACGCCTTCTTCTTTTACGGGCTCCCGCCTCAATACCGAGGCAACTCGCGCATGAAGCCGGCAACTCGACATGCTCAAGATATGCTGTAGAATGTAGTGTAGAAAGCGCTTTGTCTCAATGGGGTTTGTAGTTGCCATGATGGAGGAATCAAAGAATAGAAAAATGGTGCTTGCATTTTTCTAGCAAGAAAATGAGATCAAGAATGAACTCTCAAGATGAACCTCTCATTTTCTTTCTCTCTTTTCTTTTTCTTCTTCTCTCTTTTCTTTTTCTTCTTCTCTCTTTTCTTTTTCTTCAACCATTTCATCAAGTGAGAGCAAGAGGGTGGAGGAATGAATATGATAGCATAAACATGAAGGGAGGTGAGTGTAGGAGAAAATGAAGGGTGACCACAACCAAGACATAATCATCACAAAACTCACATCAACTTTTCTTATCAAATCTAATCACATAAAGCAAATGATAATGAAGGATAAGAAAGGCATCAAAAGATGCTTTCATAATAAAACATCTTACAAATAAAACCTCCACCAAAAGTAATTTGCAAAACTGCAAATTACCCCCTCCATCAGAAAAGTCCGGCCGGGAAAGAACAAAGGAAAACCGGCCGGAACGGAATGCAAACTGGCAACTCCAGAAAACTGGTCCCGTAATAAATTACAGGAAAACCCCATACTGTGCATACACACCCGCATCTGTATTCCGACCGGATACAAATGCAATGAGACAAAATCTACACTGTACTAAACTAGTACCGGCTTAAACCAAAACCGGCTAGTAAAATCCGTTCGATCCTGATCCGTGCAATACCGCACGTATCTGATCGAACCCTGCCATATAACTATACGGCCACTAGTACAAAGCTGTACGATCCTGATCCGTGCAATACCGCACGTATCTGATCGGACCCTGCCATATCTCCATACGGCCTCTACAGCGTTTCGCCCGAAAGCCTGAGTAACTGAAAGTGTGGTGGACTCTAAAGACTCGTCAATACTATGGCTGTGGATTTAACCACTAGCACGTCAGAGGTATAAGCCAATACGTGACGGGCCACCAGCTATTGACCAAAAGGGACGTCGATGAGGAAGCTCACCCCGACACCCAACTGAGCCTGTCAGTGACAATATCCGTACAGTCCGGTCCGTTCGTCTATGAGTATCGCATGGCGGGCCTAGGGGGTTGGTAAAAGTCAGACCCCCAAAAGCGGTACAAGTCGTGTCGGAGTGTAGCCCAGAACGCCCTGAGATACTACTGGAATACCTACCAGTAAATCTCCTGCCTCGGCCGAGGGCTTTGCGTAATGGCTCTCCTAGACACAGCGCGACCTCACCCCCAATACCGGGAGAGACGAACCCCTGAAGATCCGCTCACTGCCTCCATGTGGCTCGGGACTGTACCCAACTAAAACCTGTTTGCACGACTCCTTTGAGCCGTGGTAGGGTAGTAATCAAAGCACAGTGGGAACTCACACGAGACAAATGACGATCCTCAGGTCGATGAACTAACCTGTACACATGTCACCAGGGAACTGCTATCTGACGTCTGGTATAAGACCAACTAGCAGGTTCCCGGCGAGTCCTGTCCGTTGTACTCATAACCCAATGAGCACCTGTATACATCTTAGGTGAACCAACTGACACCTGTGGCTTGTGAGACCGGCCACCTCCCCTCGTCGGGGTCTCGACTGTATACACTAGTCTACTAATGGAGTATCGATGCCCTGTCTCGAAACTCCTACGACTAGGGACCTTTTAAGGATGTGCTTATAGACCACCAGCTCTCACGTATATGATCGCCATCATACTGTCGGCAGTCAAGCAAGAATCCTAGGGGCTCTATCAACGTGTAATAGCGACATGTCAGGTCACCTAAAGCAGTACACGATGATAAAGATAAACCAGATAGCATACTATCATCTCGAGTAAGACTGTCCTACCGGGATAGGTCCTCCCTCAATCATTGCAATCACGTGCCTGTGATCCAATAATTGACTCTGAGGGCACTATCTCCAACAATCTCCCACTTGTACTCAAGGCTAATTATTGCGATGCCGCATACTCACAGCCCGTGTGATACCGAACAACCAACTCCTCTACTAGTCAGTCTCACAAAGCTCGTTTGCGAAACTATTACGTTCGAGGAATAGCCTCAGTGAGTGGATCCACTGTGAAGTTTCTTTCTATGTCTCTCTGTATCTCAAGTTCGCGGAGAAAGCCATCTCCCGAAATGAGCAATACCTGTCTTAGAATGTCTGGATGTCTGATGGGACCTAGCTCATAAATGAACTCCAAATCCAAACTTCTTAGGCTGTATCGTCAACTGAACTTAATCAGTATCCTGCGCCAGGCCACCCTCAGTATTGCCTTGGACCACCTGTCCAAAATACTGCCCCTCGTCAGAAGGAAAACTATAACTCTGACAACCTCCTTGTCGTCCATGTCACCTTGGAAGCCTGGAATGATAACTGTCTCCCAAATGAGGCTGTCGTTATCATATCCCTAGAACATCCACTTATGTTCTAAGACTGCTTCCGACTGTTTCTCCAGGATTGGATCAATATCAACTTATTGCATCTAGTGCAAGAACAACATCTGGTGTGGTACTTGACATCTCATGATTGACTCAATTGCCTAAGCAAGTGACCTGCCAATCATGAGTATCCCTCTCCCCTTTAGTCTATAAGACACCTTTAGAGAGGGTGACTCCATCAACTGCAGGTACACTACCGTGTCAGGAGTCGTCCATTCTAAATACTCATAGAATGTTGTCAAGGTACCCTGATTGGAAACCACCCAAATCTAGATCTAAAACCATAGATCTAGTAACCAGTATGTCTGATATAATATCCAAGTCCTATGTGGAGAAAACACTGTGTGACGACCAAAGTTTAACCGATCGTAGTATAGGAATATCACTCCCTACTACCTTCTCAACAGATCCACCCCTTATTCTGATGACGTCAAACCTATGACTGTCATATCAGAAATAGATGATCTATCTCCGCTACATCTGCTTTAGTCTATAAATAGACATAAGCCTGATGTCCACCAATGCTTCCGCTGCTCCCACTGACTACGACAACCCTCTGGCAGAATCATATAGACGTGCACTTCCAAAGCTAGTTTAGAACGACGCTATACTCATCCTCCTGCCGGGTCTCGCAGCCTGGAACAACAGCAATGGCAAGTGTGGGTAAACAAGAACTTCCCTGTCACCGTCCTTGAGGCTACCGGAGTACCTCTCGGGTGCCTGAAGTTACCCACCGTATCTGCGGAGTGGCCAATGGAATGTCAAACCAGATTGAATCTTTAGGTTGCTTATCAAATCTTCAGTAATCGTTTGCGGTTCTGGAATCACTTCCAGTTCTACCATACTCCCACTACTTTTTCTGAAAAAATCCATTTTTAATAAAAACTGTGGCGAGTCTAGAACAATATTGCTATCGTTCATCCAGATGGTAGAAAGTCAACCCTCGTCATAGCCTGGGTCAACCCACAAACAGCCATTACAGAAACGTGCCTTGAGTTGTCCAGTGTCTGGTTTTAAGCATAAGCCGGACAACTCCCCGTACCTTAACAACGTTAAGATATGAACTGTTCTATATCCAATATAGAACCAGAGGCACTGATTTAATTGAACCAGATTCAAATCATGCAGCTGTCTCCAGTGCATGTCAACTAGATGGAAGGAGGCCGATCAGCGTTACTCAACTTAGGAATGCTTCCAATTATGAGTAACCTGAAAGAGAAGCAATTTCTCTTTATCATTACTATCAACTGAATACCATACACAAGTATCTACATCTTCGATCACTTTGAAGAATCCCGATACTTGCTATACCTGGTTCTCTACTTTATCCAAATACCTATAACTCCTCAAAACTTAGACCCTGTGTTCCTACGAAACACATGTCTAAGAACTAGAGAAGTTAAAAGTAAACAGAATATAGTGTGAGGACCAACCCCTCTGTCCTAATGGACACTGGACAACATACAATACTCTGTATAAGTCCGCTGAGTCTAACAACTCTTTCACTGTGTGTCGTAGGTTGAAAACTGTACTTATGGTTAAGAAGAATTACACCGTTGTTTAATGCTCCTTACCTAACCATCCACTGATATAGGTAAATGTCATCGACATAATATCAAAAAGTATATCTCACTCTATGAAAATAGACGTACAGATATATCAATTTGAAATTGGTGCACAACAGCGGATATTCAAAACCAAATATTTGCCGATCGGCAAACAGCCCAGATGATCTCCTCAAATATCACCGATTTCAACGAATCCCGATATAATGAGGATGATCACCCTATTCCCAATAACTTACTCCCACTCAACATCTGTAAAACCATACAGATGTGAGAATCATACCTGGTAAATACATACTCTAGAGTAAGTGTCTAATCGGGAAATCAGTTTTCCATTAACAGTACACAGTGAAACTGAAACATTGAAATGTTTCGTTGGGGTATCCTGGTATTCCTAGTAATGCCTCTTCCATCATCCAGATTCACAACTGTAACCGTATGTCTCTTTGCCATCTGTCCAAATCCCTTTATATGTCTTTAGTCATTACCGTCTGCACACCCCTTTAGGCCAAATGGTTTTCTTCCTTCCCTACCGTTCGGCACCAGCCTATGGTTTGGAAGAAGACTATCCAATAAGCATAATGGGTGTACTGTCCCAATCCTAGGAACACTCGCAATGCGAGAGGAGGTGAAGATAAAAGACACCTGAATGTACTTTATTCCTATTTCTCCTGAACCAGAATCCATCCCCGAACTGGAACAAGTTCCTTTCGAGTTCGTATATAACCATACGATGGAGTATCCAAATAAACTGTGGATCTTCGTAGTGAAACGGAGTGTCCTGGAGAAATACAAAGGTGATTTAGGATTGGCGAAGAAATACTTGGTTTGGTCGTGAATAGCAGTCGCAACTTACTTTGCCCTCCTACTAATCCCTTGCTTTGTCTTAACTTAATACCTTCTGCACACCATCGTTATGCTAATTGGTTTTCTTCGTTCCCCACCGTTCGGCACCAGCCTAAGGTTTGGAAGAAGACTATCCAATTTGCGTAGTAGGTGTGCTATCTCCTAAACTAAGGAGTACTCACAACTTAAGAGAAGGTAAAAGGGAAAAGACAACTGAATAATCCTATCCGTTTTCTCCAGAACCAGAAACCATCCTCGAAGTCCTTCGAGTTCGTATCTAACCATACGATGGTTTTGTCCAATGGAAGTGGACGTTCGTAGTAATACGGGGTGTCCTGGAGAAAAGGGTAAAAGTAGGAGTGGCAATGAGGTCTGCAACTCTGACAATCCAAAAGCCTGTGTTAAGAAGGTTCGGTCAACTTGGTCACTGAGTCATAGTCCAGGGTCGGGTCAATGGTCGCTGCCAAAGAGAGAGAGAAAAGAAACACTCAGCGTGCACTCTATCCTAGATCAGAATGGTTATCACTTTATCTAATCTGGAAACCTCCTACTGTACCTCAAATTCTCCTCCAAACCTGAAAGAAGAATTAGTCGGGGTCACCCGAGGAGTAAACTAACTCATCAGTGGGAATCGGGATCCAACTATCATCGCATGATAACTTGACGGAATCCACTCAAGTCACCACACTCCAGAAGGTATGCGCATGCCTGGCAAGTTTCAGTTCTTTTGAAACTCCCGATGAAAGTTTTACCCCTAGGACCCAAGTGACCTTGACACAGTCAACAAATCAAAGAGTCCTAGCCAAGTTCAACCCGTCATTATTCTGGATTGCATTAAACCCACCCGTACGAGCCCTTGACACAGTCAACAAGGCCGCACGACTGTCCTAACCAATCCCATTTATATGCAGCAAACAAACACTACTTAGCTACCGCACACTACGCCTTGACACAGTCAACAAACGCAGCACGAATACTAAGTAATACTTGTAAGAAATGACGGAGGGCTACGTCTAGTTTTTGGCGAAAAACTTTTAACGTAATGAACTTAATATCGTTGAAGGAACTGCATAGCCTTTTATAAAAATATAGTGACGAAAACCTTTACTAAAGAGGTCACTCCCGGTGAAGGGATCTCGGCTCTTTCCCCATAGAATGAGGTGCAGGATATTCCAGATGAATACCACGATGCAAAGCAAAAGTAATCGGCTATAGTGAAGTTAATGCCCTGATGCAAACTTCTGTCCAAGGGGTCACTCCCGGTGAAGGGATCTCGGCCCTTGCCTCGTCGACTGAGGAGCAGGATATTCCAAATGAATACCACGATGCAAAACAAAAGTGAACGTCCTTGCAATAACAGCTTTTTGAAAAATGTTCCAACAACATCAGAATAGGTTTGTTTATCTTGCATTGATCCGAATCAACGCAGTCCCATCAATTAATCACACCACAAAGAACGAAAATATACTGACGTACGTATATGCCATCCGCATTCGCCACTGGGTCCCGTCATCACCCGTTAGGTTAGCTAACTAACGGCAGAGCGGGGACTGGACTAGCGCGGATGTAAAACATATACAACATCTACTAATATATATACCAATATATTATATTTCGCTCAAGGCGTGATAAAATGCAACATCACAGAAATGTACAGCATCACAGAACAATACAGATATCTGGAAGCCCCGGGTTTCACAGAGCCGCTGCTGAAACCCGACGTTCCCCTGGTCGTGTGGATAGCCTGTGCAATGAAATCCTAGACCCCTACGGGCGCGGCAAGTCACCCGCCAAAACCTGAAGCGAGGCAGCCCCCTTCAGCTCCGTGAATGGACCACCCAGCACTTCACGGAATCCGGTAACTTGGGCACCCCTCCTGGGTCAACCTGTACCCCCTACGAGTGCGACGAATAGCCCGCCAATCCTAGAGTGAAGCCCCCTCCGTCTCAATGCCATGAGATGCGGGCCCGTTGCCCTCTAGAACCCGGCTATCCGTGCACCCCTCCGCGGGGTAATCCTAGTACAGAAAATAAAATATACATATACCGGGTACATCGACCGCAACCAGGTCGTGCCCCAAAAGAATAATACAAACAGGCAGTGACGGCAGTCCACATGTCGGACGCTCGCCCCGCAATATCAAATGTACATAATACACCAAAACTGTACTAGCATTGCATCCAGGCTATCCCCACGACCGATCCGCAACATCACAGCATAAACAAAGAATATCAACGTGAAAGTCACGTTCGCAAATCCGTCTAACCGGGCTATAGCAGTTAGACCGGATTTACCGATCGAGTGACATTCACGGTCGCAGATATAATGTAAATACTGTGAAATAATGTGTTTAAAAATATCCGATCGATCAAACAATTAACAAGTGGGCCCCAAGAAAAACTGTAGCACTCACAGAAATAATTGGCCCAAACTTAATATCCCAAAAGCCCTATTTTCAGCCCAGAAGCCCACTGGAAAAATACGAAGCATTGAACCCACCAACTTGCGGCGGAAGGGCGGCAGAAAGGGGGGTGGTGCGGCGCTTCCGCGCTCGAGGTAAGGGTTCACTGTCTCGTTTTTTCCCAGAGTTCTTAGAACTCCCTGCACATCTTTCTGAGACCACCAGAAAAATTTTTAGACTTCAAAAAATTTCGACAGAAACTGATGTGAAGGAAAAATACGGTTTTTGGAATTTCGGTCGATCGGAACTGAAAAACACATTAGAACAAGTTTGTCCAGAAACAAAAGCACAAATTTTATTGGAACCAGATTCAAAATCATGCAGCTATCTCCAGTGCATATTGTTGCGCCACGGCAGCACCCCGGCCTCTTGCTCGAGGCCAAAATGCGGAATAAAAATTTTCCTTACTCGGAAACCGGCGCTACCGCGGACAATGAAAACCCGGATCGTTTACCATTAACCTAATGCTAGCTAACTAGAGATAGGGTGAGAAGTATACCGACTGATCCGAGTCCTCCGGTCTTCATCTCCATCGTCCCGATCTCCCACGGAAAGTATAGTCTCCACATCGTCGCCTCCTCGCCGGAAAGGGCACCACAACGCCTTCTTCTTTTACGGGCTCCCGCCTCAATACCGAGGCAACTCGCGCATGAAGCCGGCAACTCGACATGCTCAAGATATGCTGTAGAATGTAGTGTAGAAAGCGCTTTGTCTCAATGGGGTTTGTAGTTGCCATGATGGAGGAATCAAAGAATAGAAAAATGGTGCTTGCATTTTTCTAGCAAGAAAATGAGATCAAGAATGAACTCTGAAGATGAACCTCTCATTTTCTTTCTCTCTTTTCTTTTTCTTCTTCTCTCTTTTCTTTTTCTTCTTCTCTCTTTTCTTTTTCTTCAACCATTTCATCAAGTGAGAGCAAGAGGGTGGAGGAATGAATATGATAGCATAAACATGAAGGGAGGTGAGTGTAGGAGAAAATGAAGGGTGACCACAACCAAGACATAATCATCACAAAACTCACATCAACTTTTCTTATCAAATCTAATCACATAAAGCAAATGATAATGAAGGATAAGAAAGGCATCAAAAGATGCTTTCATAATAAAACATCTTACAAATAAAACCTCCACCAAAAGTAATTTGCAAAACTGCAAATTACCCCCTCCATCAGAAAAGTCCGGCCGGGAAAGAACAAAGGAAAACCGGCCGGAACGGAATGCAAACTGGCAACTCCAGAAAACTGGTCCCGTAATAAATTACAGGAAAACCCCATACTGTGCATACACACCCGCATCTGTATTCCGACCGGATACAAATGCAATGAGACAAAATCTACACTGTACTAAACTAGTACCGGCTTAAACCAAAACCGGCTAGTAAAATCCGTTCGATCCTGATCCGTGCAATACCGCACGTATCTGATCGAACCCTGCCATATAACTATACGGCCACTAGTACAAAGCTGTCCGATCCTGATCCGTGCAATACCGCACGTATCTGATCGGACCCTGCCATATCTCCATACGGCCTCTACAGCGTTTCGCCCGAAAGCCTGAGTAACTGAAAGTGTGGTGGACTCTAAAGACTCGTCAATACTATGGCTGTGGATTTAACCACTAGCACGTCAGAGGTATAAGCCAATACGTGACGGGCCACCAGCTATTGACCAAAAGGGACGTCGATGAGGAAGCTCACCCCGACACCCAACTGAGCCTGTCAGTGACAATATCCGTACAGTCCGGTCCGTTCGTCTATGAGTATCGCATGGCGGGCCTAGGGGGTTGGTAAAAGTCAGACCCCCAAAAGCGGTACAAGTCGTGTCGGAGTGTAGCCCAGAACGCCCTGAGATACTACTGGAATACCTACCAGTAAATCTCCTGCCTCGGCCGAGGGCTTTGCGTAATGGCTCTCCTAGACACAGCGCGACCTCACCCCCAATACCGGGAGAGACGAACCCCTGAAGATCCGCTCACTGCCTCCATGTGGCTCGGGACTGTACCCAACTAAAACCTATTTGCACGACTCCTTTGAGCCGTGGTAGGGTAGTAATCAAAGCACAGTGGGAACTCACACGAGACAAATGACGATCCTCAGGTCGATGAACTAACCTGTACACATGTCACCAGGGAACTGCTATCTGACGTCTGGTATAAGACCAACTAGCAGGTTCCCGGCGAGTCCTGTCCGGTGTACTCATAACCCAATGAGCACCTGTATACATCTTAGGTGAACCAACTGACACCAGTGGCTTCTGAGACCGGCCACCGCCCCTCGTCGGGGTCTCGACTGTATACACTAGTCTACTAATGGAGTATCGATGCCCTGTCTCGAAACTCCTACGACTAGGGACCTTTTAAGGATGTGCTTATAGACCACCAGCTCTCACGTATATGATCGCCATCATACTGTCGGCAGTCAAGCAAGAATCCTAGGGGCTCTATCAACGTGTAATAGCGACATGTCAGGTCACCTAAAGCAGTACACGATGATAAAGATAAACCAGATAGCATACTATCATCTCGAGTAAGACTGTCCTACCGGGATAGGTCCTCCCTCAATCATTGCAATCACGTGCCTGTGATCCAATAATTGACTCTGAGGGCACTATCTCCAACACATATCAACCAAATGGAATGAGGCCAATCATCATTACTCAACTAGGAGTGCATCTATATATGAGTAGCCCAAAAGAGAAGCAAGTTATCAAAACCATTACTATCAACGGAATACCAAACACAAGTATCTACATCTTCGACTACCTCGAATAATCCTGATACTTCCAACAAATGGTTCTCTACTTTATTCTTATACCAATAACTTCTCAATATCTGGACCTTGTATTTCAACGAATTACCTTTCTAAAACTAGAGAAGTCATGAGTAAGCAGAATATAGTACGAGTACCAACCCCATTATCCTAATGGACACTGGACAACATACAATACTTTGTATACGTCCCCTGAGTTCAATAACTCAAACCTTGGGCGTCGTAAGTTGAAAACTGTAATATGGTTAAGAAGAATTACACCGCTGTTGAATGTACCTTACCTAACCACCAACTGATATAGGTAAATGTCATAGAAATAATTTCAAAAAGTTATATCTCACTTTATAAAATAAACTTACAGATATATCAGTTTGAAATTGGTGCATAACAACGGATATTCAAAACCAAAAATTTGCGTCAGGAAAAAACCCAGGTGATTTCCTCAAATATCACCAATTACAACGAACTCCGATATAATGAGGATCCAATCACCCAATTCCCAATTTTTAATCCCACTCACCATCTGTAACACTATACAGATGTGAGAAATGAATCTGGTAAATACATACCCTGGAGTTAGAATCCAATTAGGAAAACAGTTTTCGCTTAACATCGCACAGTGAAACTGAAACATGAAAATGTTTTAAAGGGGTAACCGGGTATTCCTAGTAATGCCTCTTCCACTATCCTGATTCATAATTGTAACAGTATAATTCCATTCCCTCACTCCAATCCCTTCATTATGTCTTTACTTATTACCTTCTGTACACCTTTTTAAAGCTAATTGGTTTTCTTCCTTCCCTACCCGTCGGCACCTGCCTAAGGTTTGGAAGAAGAATATCCAATAAGCATAATAGGTGTACACTCCTTATGCCGAGAGCCCTCGCAACCTGAGAGACGGTAATGGGAAAAGACATCAGAATAATCCTATTCTATTTCTCCTGAACCGGAAACCATCCTCGAATCTGGAACAAATTCCTTCGAGTTCGTATGTAACTATACGATGGCATGTCCAATCATTATGGAAGTTCGTAGTGATACGAAGTGTTCTGGAGAAATCAAAAGTGGATGTGGGAGTGGCAGGGGTATACACGATTTTTTCGTGAATGATAGCAGTCGCAATTTTCTTTGCCGTTATTCTAATCCCTTTATATGTCTTTACTTATTACCTTATGTACACTACCTTTAGGCTAATTGGTTTTCTTCCTTCCCCACCTTTCGGCACCTGCCTATGGTCTGGAGGAAGACTATCCAATAAGCTCAATAGGTGTACCTTCTCTTAATCCTAGGAGCCCTCAGAACCTGATAAAAGGTAAAGAGAAAAGACAACCGAACAATCTTATTCTGTCTCTCCAGAACCAGAATCCATCCTCGAATCTGGAACAAATTCCTTCGAGTTCGTATGTAACTATACGATGGATTTATCCAATAGGAGTGGATGTTCGTAGTGATATGGGGTGTTCTGGAGAAATGCAAAGGTGATATAGAAGTGGCAAGGATATATGCGACACCGTGACATTCCAAAAGCCAAAGTATTTTAATAAGGTTCGGTTAACGAGGTTCATGAGTTTTAGTTTAGGGCGGGTCATGGTTGCTTCCAAAGAGAGAGAGAAGAAACAATCAGCATGCACTCTAACCTAGATCAGAATGGTTAACCACTTTATCTAATCAGGATGGCTCCCACTGTTTCCTCGAATTCTCCTCCAAACCCAAAAGGAGAATTATTCAGAATCATCTAAAATCACCCGAGGAGTAATCCTACTTTTCAGCGGGAATCGAGATCCAACTATCATCTCATGATAACTTGATGGAATCCACTCAAGTCACCACACTCCAGAAGGTATGCGCAAGCCTGGAAAGTTTCAGTAAGTTTGAAACTCCCGATGTGATTTTTATCCCATGCTCTTATGACCTTGACGAAGGCCAACAAATCATAAGTCACATGTCAAGTTCTACCCATCATTGTCCAGGTTAATTTCAACCCACTCGTACATACCCTTGACGTAGTCCAACAAAGTAGTATGACTGTCCGAAACCCACGCATCTATCTATGCAACAGAAAAGTAACAAATAGCTACCATACACTATGTCTTGACGAAGGCCAATAAACATAGCAAGAATACTAAGTGCTACCCGTCTGAAATGACGGAGGGCTACGAATGGTTTTGGACGAAAAACCTTTAACGTAATGAACTTGATATCGTTGAAGGTGAAGGATTACCTACGATGGAAGCAAGGATCCGGGAGGCATCGTCCATGCCAAATTAAAATTTTTCCGTTTTAGCTAACCCTAACTAGAATCGTTAACTAGAAATAATACAGAATCCATATGCAAACTCTTTGCAACTAATAGTGAGCAAGAAATACAACCTTTGTAGACCGGTCCGTCACTTCAAATAGCTGCATGTAGTAGTCCCCTTTGATGCGATCGCAAACTCCGGGCTCTAGAGAGGCTCCACGAAGAAAAGAACGCGCTTGCTTCAAAGACTTCGAGGCCGAAAATGATATACGTCGAGGAGACACTAACTCAAGCTATTCCTTCACTAGGTCATGAACTTTGTGAAGAGAACACCCTATACTGCATGGCAAGTAGTAAAGGATGATGAAGTAGGAAGTGGGCTCACTTTAGAATTGATTTTCTCACACTTTTTCTCACAACTCCATTAGAGCTAGAAAGCTTTTGAGGAGGAAGAAGAAGAAGAAAAACTCCAAGTGAATAATTCATCCAAATGAATTATGTAACCATGGGTGAGTTAAAGCTATCATGCTTAACTCATGTAGAGAATAAACCATACACGACGGTTCAGAGTTGGGTTTGATAATATCTTATGGAATGAAAAAAGAGTTGACTTTGTCAAAGTTTCTACAAGCTTCATGAAAAATTGACAACTTTGACTAAGTCATTCTCTTTTGTTATTCTTAAGACATAAACAAAACCCTAATTTAACCTAATCATGGTATAAGTCTCATACACCTATCTTGTATGTATCATCAAGCATGATACAAACATGTACACTTGCATATATCACATATAAACAATGTACACAATCTAGTGAAAAAACAAATCATAAGTGAGCTAATACTAGTTAATGTAATGTAATATATCAAATATATAATTATACATTAAATTATTAAATCAACTCTTTATTCAATAATCCGGCTATAACCGACTAATATCATATGTAACAACTTATCGAATCAACACTTGATCCGATAAGCCGGTTATATCGCATACAACCGATCAATGTCACTTACCGCGAGAATAGAATACGGTATCTCATAACGTATTAATCTCCATCCCACGCATATCACATATGTGCTCCTACTCCGTTTCGCTTGAGGCAGGAAACTCCTGTGTAGGACTCTAAAGACTCGTCAATACGCCGGCAGTAGGTGATGATCATATCAAACACCCACAAGGCTGAAGCGGTCTGCTAAACATAACGGCAACCCGGGTATTGAGCAATCAGAAGATCAACAAGCAAGCCTGCTCACACTCCTGCGAATCCATTCAGTAACACTACCGTACAGTCCGGTCTCTTCGTTTGATATGCCGCATATCTCGTTTAGGAGTGGTAAACGTCATACCCCAGTAACTCAATAAGTCGTGTCGATATGAGGCTCATAACAGGTCGAGAAATTACTGATAACACTTACCAGTATATCTCTGAAGGTGCCTTGGCTACGGACTTCCTGTTATAGCCAATCGATCATAGCGCAACATCAACTCCGAATACCGGGAGAGACGAAACCCCTCCTATCGCTCATTGCCTCCATGTGATTCGGGACTGTACCCAAAAGCCACCGTTTTGCACGTTCTCTTGAACGTGGTATGGTGGAAATGAAAACCACAGTGGGAATCACACAAGACTCTATGCCGATCTCGGGTCTACAGACTAACCTGTACCAGTGTCACCAGAGAACTGCCATCTGACGTGATGTATAATACCATCTGGGAGTTCTCGGCGAGTCCGTCCAGTGTACCCAGTCTCCACTGAGCACCCGTATACTGTCTCTTATGTCAAACTGTAAGTGCACGGCGGCGCCCCGGCCGTCAATCCGACGCCGGAATGCGGAAACGAAAATTTTCTAACAACTAGAAACCGGCACCACCGCGCACTAGAAACCCGGATCGGGCCATTAACCTAACTACTAGCAAACTAAAAGATGGGTAGAGAGATATACCGAGCGATCCGTGTCCTTCGGTCTTCGCCTCCACTTCAATCTCCTCGCGGAATCTCCGGTCGTCTCCTCCTCGTCGAAACGGGCACCACATCGCCGGGTTCTTTTACGGGCTCCCACCTCTAGACCGAGGCAACTCGGGCACGAAGCTGGAGAGTCGACGTGCTCAAGAATTGCTGTAGGCAAGTGTAGAATCCATTGTCTCTAGGGGTTGTGAAGTTGCCTTTGTAGATGGAGGAGAGAAAGAATGAACTTTAGAGAGGTGTTAAGGATTTTGTGAGCAAGCCAATATAAGATGAATCAATTTCCTTCACCAAAATGAAAACCTCTCTCTCTCTACCAAAAGTGGCCGGCCCCCTCATGATCAAAATGGTGGAGGATAAAAATGAAAACCAAGAAGGGAGGTGAGTGTAGGAAAAGCAAAGGGTGACCACATCCAAAAGTGATGATAACAACATCATCTCAATTTCTAATCAACTCTAATCTCATTAATGCAAGAAATGATGAAAGAAAAGAATGGAATCAAAAGATGCTATCATAATCTTTCATTTCACAAATACCCCCTCCACTAATGCTAATTTGCGAACTTGAAAATTATCCCCTCCATCACAAAAGTCCGGCCGAGAAGCAATAAAGGAAAACGGCCGAAACCGGAAAGCAAACTGCCAACTTCAGAAAACTGATCCCGTAATAAGTTATAGGAAAACCCCGCGACAGTATATACATGCCCGCATTTGTATTCCCACTGAATACAGATGCAAAGAGACAAAATCTACAATGTCTAATACTAGGATCCTTCTTAAAACAAAGCCCGCTAGTAAAATCCGTCCGATCACGATCCGTGCAATACCGCACGTATAAGATCGAACCCTGCCATATCTCCACACGACCTCTACAGCGTTTCGCCCGATACTTGAGTAACTGTGTGTGGTAGACTCTAATGACTCGTCAATACTATGGCTGTGGATTTAACCACTAGCACGTCAGAGGTATTAGTCATACGTGACGGGCTACCAGCTATTGACCAAAAGGGACGTCGATGAGCGAACTCATCCTGACACCCTACTGAGCCTGTCAGTGACAATATCCGTACAGTCTGGTCGGTTCGTCTATGAGCATCGCATGGCGGGCCTAGGGGGTTGGTAAAAGTCAGACCCCCAAAAGCGGTACAAGTCGTGTCGGAGTGTAGCCCAGAATACCCTGAGATACTACTGGAATACCTACCAGTAAATCTCCTGCCTTGGCCAAGGACTTCGTGTAATGACTCTCCTAGACACAGCGCGACCTCACCCCGAATACCGGGAGAGACAAACCCTTACAGATCCGCTCACTGCCTCCATATGGCTCGGGACTGTACCCAACTAAAACCTGTTTGCACGTCTCCTTTGAGCGTGGTAGGGTAGTAATCAAAGCACAATGGGAACTCACACGAGACAAATGACGATCTCAGGTCGATGAACTAACCTATACACATGTCACCAGGAAACTGCTATCTGACGTCAGGTATAAGACCAACTAGCATGTTCCCGGCGAGTCATGTCCGGTGTACTCATAACCCAATGAGCACCTGTATATATTTTAGGTGAACCAACTGACACCAGTGGCTTATGAGACCGACCACCGCCCCTCGTCGGGGTCTCGACTATATACACTAGTCTACTCTGGAGTATCGATGCCCTGTCTCCAAACTCCCACGACTAGGGACCTTTTAAGGATGTGCTTATAGACTACCAGCTCCCACGTATATGATCGCCCTCATACAGCTGGCAGTCAAGCAAGAATCCTAGGGGCTCTATCGACGCGCAATAGTGACCTGTATGGTCACCTAAAGCAGTACACGATAATAAAGGTAAACCAGATAGCATACTATCATCTTGAGTAAGACTGTCCTACCGGGATAGGTCCTCCCTCAATCGTTGCAATCACGTGCCTGTGATCCAATAATTGACTCTGAGGGCATTATCTCCAACAATCTCCCACTTGCACTCAAGGCTAATTATTGCGATGTCGTATATTCATAGCCCGTGTGATACCGAACACCCAACTCCTCTACTAGTCAGTCTCACAAAGCTCGTTTGCGAAACTATTGCGTTCGAGGAATAGCCTCAGTGAGTGGATCTGCTCTGATGTTTCTTTCTATGTCTCTCTTTATCTCAAGTTCGCGGAGAAACCCATCTCCCGAAATGAGTAATACCTGTGTTAGAATATGTCTGGATATCTGATGGGACCTAGCTCATAAATGAACTCCAAATCCAAACATTCTTAGACTGTATCGTCAACTGAACTTAATCAGTATCCTGCGCCATCCTTCCCTCAGTATCCACCTGGACCACCTGTCCAAAATACTGCCCCTAGTCAGAGGGAAAACTACAACTCTGACAGCCACTCTGCCGTCCAGGTCACCTTGGAAGCCTGGAATGATAACCGTCTCCCAAAGGAGGCTGCCGTTATCATTTCCCTAGAACATTCACTTATGTTCTAAAACTGCTTCCGAATGTTTCTCCAGGATTGGATCAATATCAACTTATTGCACCTACTGCAAAAACAACATTTGGTGTGGTACTTGACTTCTCATGATTGACTCAATTGCCTAAGCAAGTGATCTGCCAATCATGTACATCCCTCTCCCCTTTAGTCTGTAAGACACCTTTGGAGAGGGCGACTCCATCACCTGCAGGTACACTACCGTGCCAGGAGTCGTCCATTCTAAATACTCATAGAATGCTGTCAAGCACCCTAATTGGGAAACCACCCAAATCTAGATCCAGTAACCAGAATGTCTAATATAATATCCAATTCCTATGTGGAGAAATTACTGTGTGATAACCAAAATATAACCGATCGTAGTATAGGAATATCACTTCCTACTCTGTGTATGTCATCCAAATACCAGGACATCACACCCTACTACCTTCTTAACAGATCCATCCCATATTCTGATGAAGTCAAACCTATGACTGTCACATCAGAAATAAATGATCTATCTTCGCTAAATCTGCTTTAGTCTATAAATAGACATAAGCCACTTGTCCACCATGCTTCCGCTGCTCCCACTGACTACGACAACCCTCTGGCAGAGTCATATACACATACACTTCTAAAGCTAGTTTAGAACGACGCTATACTCATCCTCCTGCCGGGTCTCATAGTCTGGAATAACAGCAATGGCAAGTCTGGGTAAATAAGAACCTCCCTGCCACCGTCCTTGAGCAAACCGAAGTACTTCTCGGGTGCCTGAGGTTACCCACCCTATCTGCGGAGTGGACAATGGAATGTCAAACCAGATTGAATCTTTAGGTTCTTATCAAATCTTCGGTAATTGTTTGCGGTTCTGGAATCACTTCCAGTTCTACCAAACTCCCACCACTGTTTTCTGAAAAAATCCATTTTTGTTAAAACTGTGGCGAGTCAAGAACAATATCACTATTGATCTTCCAGATGGTAGAAAATCAACCCTCGTCATAGCCTGGGTCAACCCACAAACAGTCATTACAGAAACGTGCCTTGAGTTATCCAGAGTCTGGTTTTAAGCATAATCCGGACAACTCCCCGTACCTTAACATCGTTAAGATATGAACTGTTCTATATCCAATATAGAAACAGAGACATTGATTTAATTTAACCAGATTCAAATCATGCAGCTGTCTCCAGTGCATGTCAACTAAATGGAAGGAGGCCGATCGGCGTTACTCAACTTAGGAATGCTTCAAATTATGAGTAACCTGAAAGAGAAGCAAGTTCTCTTAATCATTACTATCAACTGAATACCCTACACAAGTATCTACATCTTCGATCACCTTGAAGAATCCCGACACTTGCAACACCTGGTTCTCTACTTTATTCATATACCTATAACTTCTCAAAATTCGGACCCTGTGTTTCCACGAAACACCTGTCTAAAAACTAGAGAAGTCATAAGTAAACCGAATATAGTATGAGGACCATCTCCTCTGTCCTAATGGACACTGGACAACATACAATATTCTGTATAAGTTTCTTGAGTCTAATAACTCACTCCCTGTGTGTTGCAGGTTGAAAACTGTACTTATGGTTAAGAAGAATTACACCGCTGTTTAATGCTCCTTACCTAACCATCCACTGATATAGGTAAATGTCGTAGACATAATTTCAAAAAGGTATATCTCACTCTATAAAAATAGACGTACAGATATATCAATTTGAAATTGGTGCATGATAGCGGATATTCAAAACAAAATATTTGCCGTCCGGCAAACAACCCAGGTGACTTCCTCAAATATCACCGATTACAACGAATCCCGATATAATGAGGATGATCACCTAATTCCCAATAACTTACTCCCACTCATCATCTGTAAAACCATACAGATGTGAGAATCATACCTGGTAAATACATACCCTAGAGTAAGTATCTAATCGGGAAATCAGTTTTCCTTTAACAGTACACAGTGAAACTGAAACAATGAAATGTTTCGATGGGGTATTCCGGTATTCCTAGTAATGCTTCTTCCATTATCCAGAATCACAACTGTAACCGTGTAATTCTTTGCCATCTTTCCAAATCCCTTTATTTGTCTTTAGTCATTACCTTCTGTACACCCCTTTAGGCCAAATGGTTTTCTTCCTTACCTACCGTTCGGCACCAGCCTATGGTTTGGAAGAAGACTATCCAATAAGCATAATGGGTGTACTGTCCTAATCCTAGGAGCACTCGCAATGCGAGAGAAGGTGAAGATAAAAGACAACCGAATAAACCTTATTCCTATTTCTCCTGAACCATAATCCATCCCCGAACTGGAACAAGTTCCTTTCGAGTTCGTATATAACCATACGATGGAGTATCCAATAAACTGTGGATCTTCGTAGTGATACAGAATGTTCTGGAGAAATTCAAAGGTGATTTAGGATTGGCGAATAAATACTTGGTTTGGTCGTGAATAGCAGTCGCAATTTACTTTGCCCTCTTACTAATCCCTTGTTATGTCTTTACTTAATATCTTCTATACACCAACGTTAGGCTAATTGGTTTTCTTTATTCCCTACCAGTCGGCACCTGCCTATGGTTTGGAAGAAGACTATCCAATTTGCGTAATAGGTGTACTATCTCCTAAACCAAGGAGTAATCGCAACATGAGAGAAGGTAAAAGGAAAAGACAACTGAATAGTCCTATCCGTTTTCTCCAGAACCGGAAACCATCCTCAAATAAATTCCTTCGAGTTCGTATATAACCATACGATGGTTTTGTCCAATGGAAGTGGACGTTCGTAGTAATACGGGGTGTCCTGAAGAAAAGGGTAAAAAGTAGGAGTGGCAATGAGGTTTGCAACTCTGACAATCCAAAAGCCAGTGTTAAAGAAGGTTCGGTTAATTTTGGTCACTGAGTCATAGTCTTAGGGTCGGGTCAATGGTCGCTGCCAAAGAGAGGGAGAAAAGAAACACTCAGCGTGTACTCTAACCTAGATCAGAATGGTTACCAATTTATCTAATCTGGAAACCTCCCACTGTACCGTCAAATTCCCCTCCAAACCTGAAAGAAGAATTAGTCGAGATCACCCGAGGAGTAAACAAACTCATCAGTGGGAATCGGGATCCAACTAACATCGCACGATAACGTGACGGAATCCGCTCACATTATCACACTCCAAGAAGGTATGCGCATATCTGGCAAGTTTCAGTATCTTTAGAAACTCCCGATGTGATTTTTACCCTATGCTCTTATGACCTTGACTTTGGCCAACAAATCATAAGTCACATGTCAAGTTCTACCCGTCATTGTCCAGGTTAATTTGAACCCACCCGTACCTACCCTTGACTTTGGCCAACAAGGCAGTACGACTGTCCCAAACCAACGCATCTATGTATGCTGCATATGAATACCCAACAGCTACCAATCACTGTGCCTTGACTTTGGCCAACAAACAAAGCTTGAATACTATTGACTATCCATATGAAACGACGGAGGGCTACGAATGGTTTCTGGCGAAAACCTTTAACGTAATGAACTTGATATCGTTGAAGGAACCGGATAGCTTTTTAAGAATATAGTGACGAAAACCTTTGCTAAAGAGGTCACTCCCGGTGAAGGGATCTCGGCTCTTTCCCCATAGAATGAGGTGCAGGATATTCCAACTGAATACCACGATGCAAAGAAAAAGTAATCGGCTATAGTGAAGTTATTGCCCTGACGCAAACTTTTGTCCAAGGGGTCACTCCCGGTGAAGGGATCTCGGCCTTTGCCTCGTCGACTAAGGAGCAGGATATTCCAACTGAATACCACGATGCAAAACAAAAGAGAACGTCCTTGCAATAACAGCCTTTTGAAAAATGTTCCAACAACATCAGAATAGGTTTGTTTAGCTTGCATTGATCCGAATCAACGCAGTCCCGTCAATTGATCACACCAATAAAGAACGAAAATACGATGTACGTATATGCCATCCGCATTCGCCACTGGGTCCCGTCATCACCCGTTAGGTTACTTAACTAACGACAGAGCGGGGACTGGACTAGCGCGGGTGCAAAACATATACAACATCTACTAGTATATATATATCAATATATAATATTCGCTCCAGGCGTGATAAAATGCAACATCACAGAAATGTAATAAGCATCATAGAACAATACAGATATCTGGGATCCCCGGGTTTCATAGAGCCGCTACTGAAACCCGACGTTCCCCTGGTCGTATGGATAGCCTGTGCAATGAAACCCTTGACCCCTATGGGCGCGGCAAGTTACCCACCAAAACCTGAAGCGAGGCAGCCCCCTTCAGTAACGTGAATGGACCACCCAGCACTACACGGAATCCGGAAACTTGGGCACCCTTCCTGGGTCAACCTATACCCCCTACGAGTGCGGCGAATAGCCCGCCAATTCTAGAGTAAAGCCCCCTCCGTCTCAATGCCATGAGATGCGGGCTTGTTGCCCTCTAGAACCCGGCTATCCGTGCACCCCACCTTGGGGTAATCCTAGTACAGAAAGTAAAATATACATACAACGGGTACATCGACCTCGACCCGGTCGTGCCCCAAAAGAATAATATACAATCAGGCAGTGACGGCAGTCCACATGTCGGACGCTCGTCCTGCATTATCAAATGTACATAATACAACCAAATCTGTACTACCATTGCATCCAGGCTATCCCCACGACAAATCCGCAACATCACAGCACAACACAGAACATCAACGTGAATGTCACGTTCGCAAATCCGTCTAAAAGGGCTATAGCAGTTAGACAGGATTTACCGATCAAGTGACATTCACGGTCGCAGATATAATGTAAATACTGTGAACTAGCATGTTTAAAATATCCGATCGAACAAATTTACCGAAGTGGACCCCAAGCACTACTGTAGCACTCACAGAAAATCTGGGCCCAAAAGGAATATTCCAAAAACCCCATTTCACAGACTAGGACCTACTGGAAAAAAAATGGTGCAACAAGGGGTCATTATGGCTGCGGAACCGCGGCAAATGCATGTATTTGGCCGCGGTTCCGCGGTGGAAAAGTCGAATCATGCCACCAAATTTTTCCAGAAGTCTTAGAACACCATGCACATATTTCTGCAACACCCTGAAAAATTTTTGGAGCTAAAAAAATTTCGACAGAAACCTGATGCAAGAAAAATACGGTTTTTGGGAATTTTGTTCGATCGAGTTCTAAACATACTAGAGAAAGCTAGGCTAGGTTAATGGCGTGGCTCTGATACCACTGTAAGTGCACGGCGGCGCCCCGGCTGTCAATCCGACGCCGGAATGCGGAAACGAAAATTTTCTAACAACTAGAAACCGGCACCACGGCGCACTAGAAACCTGGATCGGGACATTAACCTAACTACTAGCAAACTAAAAGATGGGTAGAGAGATATACCGAGCGATCCGTGTCCTTCGGTCTTCGCCTCCACTCCGATCTCCTCGCGGAATCTCCGGTCGTCGCCTCCTCGTCGAAACGGGAACCACATCGCCGGGTTCTTTTATGGGCTCCCACCTCTGGACCGAGGCAACTCGGGCACGAAGCTGGCGAGTCGACATGCTCAAGAATTGCTGTAGGCAAGTGTAGAATCCATTGTCTCTAGGGGTTGTGAAGTTGCCTTTGTAGATGGAGGAGAGAAGGAATGAACTTTGGAGAGGTGTTAAGGATTTTGTGAGCAAGCCAATATGAGATGAATCAATTTCCTTCACCAAAATGAAAACCTCTCTCTCTCTACCAAAAGTGGCCGGCCCCCTCTTGATCAAAATGGTGGAGGATAAAAATCAAAACTAAGAAGGGAGGTGAGTGTAGGAAAAGCAAAGGGTGACCACATCCAAAAGTGATGATAACAACATCATCTCAATTTCTAATCAACTCTAATCTCATTAATGCAAGAAATGATGAATGAAAAGAATGGAATCAAAAGATTCTATCATAATCTTTCATTTCACAAATACCCCCTTTACTAATGCTAATTTACGAACTTGCAAATTAGCCCCTCCATCACAAAAGTCCGGCCGAGAAGCAACAAAGGAAAACGGCCGAAACCGAAAAGCAAACTGGCAACTTCAGAAAACTGATCCTGTAATAAATTACAGGAAAACCCCGCGACAGTATATACATGCCCGCATTTGTATTCCCACTGAATACAAATACAAAGAGACAAAATCTACACTGTCTAATACTAGGATCCGGCTTAAAACCAAGCCCGCTAGTATAATCCGTCCGATCACGATCCGTGCAATACCGCACGTATCAGATCGAACCCAGCCATATCTCCATACGGCCTCTACAGCGTTTCGCCCGAAACTTGAGTAACTGTGTGTGGTGGACTCTAATGACTCGTCAATACTATGGCTGTGGATTTAACCACTAGCACGTCAGAGGTATTAGCCATACGTGACGGGCTACCAGCTATTGACCAAAAGGGACGTCGATGAGAGAACTCATCCTGACACCCTACTGAGCCTGTCAGTGACAATATCCGTACAGTCCGGTCCGTTCGTCTATGAGCATCGCATGGCGGGCCTAGGGGGTTGGTAAAAGTCAGACCCCCAAAAGCGGTAAAATTCGTGTCGGAGTGTAGCCCAGAACACCCAGAGATACTACAGGAATACCTACCAGTAAATCTCCTGCCTTGGCCAAGGACTTCGTGTAATGGATCTCCTAGACACAGCGCGACCTCACCCCCAATACCGGGAGAGACGAACCCCTGCAGATCCGCTCACTGCCTCCATGTGGCTCAGGACTGTACCCAACTAAAACCTGTTTGCACGTCTCCTTTGAGCGTGGTAGGGTAGTAATCAAAGCACAGTGGGAACTCACACGAGAAAAATGATGATCTCAGGTCGATGAACTAACCTGTAAACATGTCACCAGGGAACTACTATCTGACGTCAGGTATAAGACTAACTAGTATGTTCCCGGCGAGTCCTGTCCGTTGTACTCTTAACCCAATGAGCACCTGTATACATCTTAGGTGAACCAACTGACTCCAGTGGCTTGTGAGACCGGCCACCGCCCCTCGTCGGGGTCTCGACTGTATACACTAGTCTACTCTGGAGTATCGATGCCCTGTCTCGAAACTCCCACGACTAGGAACCTTTTAAGGATGTGCTTATAGACTACCAGCTCCCACGTATATGATTGCCCTCATACTGCTGGCAGTCAAGCAAGAATCCTAGGGGCTCTATCGACACGCAATAGTGACCTGTAAGGTCACCTAAAGCAGTACACGATGATAAAGGTAAACCAGATAGCATACTATCATCTTGAGTAAGACTGTCCTACCGGGATAGGTCCCCCTCAATCATTGCAATCACGTGCCTGTGATCCAATAATTGACTCTGGGGGCATTATCTCCAATACAAACACCAGTGGATATGGGATCATCCATCGCCCATCTACATGGGTCGGGAAGCTATACGCTAGTCTACTCTGGTATATCTGTCACGTCCCGAAAGTACGGAAAATGACCGGCACTTAAACTACGAAACGTCTCGAGGCGTACGTAATCTAAGTAAGTCGAAAACCCAGAAATCCAAACCAAGAAAAGTAGTAGAGTGAAGGAAAACCAATTTAAAATCAAGTAGTTTTAATAGCATAAGCCGAATTATGCGGTTTTAAAAAAAACATCAAGTAATTCCTGAAAATTTCGGCAGAGTCTCCTTTGTAAATACTGGCTCCCAAACGGGATACAAGATGAATAGTATACGAAATCAATAAAAAGGCATCCCCAAGCGGGAGCTAGCTCTTCGTCAATCAACGGTCACAACCACACAAGCAATATAATATACAACGCCAACGGCGAGGATCAAAACTCAAAAGGAAACTCAAAACCACAAGAAATCTGCAGAAATATAACGCGCGACTCTAAGGTCGAAAGAATAACATCACTGGTCTCTATCTCAAAAATAACACATGTTTGGTTGATGGAACTTCTAGATACAACAGAATAATAATATACAAATTATATAATGGGGGTACGATACAAGTAAACCCACCTACTAGCAAATCACCCGAAGGAAATTATGCCCGCAAAGCCGTGATGAAACCTGTACGGCAACCTGCAAGAAACTGGGGCACAACGGGGGTGAGTTGCCAACTCGTGAATAGAAAAAAATCTACGCACAGAAATCGTATAAATAACGCAACCTAGGTCAATGATCATAATATATCCTCAAATATATGAATAACACGTAGCCTATAACAAGGCTAGGGTAATATCTAACCCGAGTGTAATCTCATGTGCCCGTGTCAGTGCCTCAAGTAGCAATATATCATATGAATGAGGTATGAATGCATGAAAACAGAATACAGGTAAATGAAGAACCGTTTTCATAATTTAGTGAGATTTCCTTTGTATTTTTAAAATGAGGTATCATAATGAAATCAGCATAAAACAGTGCCTAGCATCGGCACAAAACGTAATCCCAATATCTCTGTATCACAGTCTCTGTACCTCAATATCTCGAAATCTCAATGTCTCAATCACAATATCTAGGGCGCCGTCGGTCCAGACCGGCCCCTACCATCCATCTCAAGACCACGACGGTATCCTCCGGATATCCGACGCGTCGGGTAAAATCACCGGTAGGTAGTGCTCCCCTGCCAGGCTCACATCGTCATCATCACGCGCTTCTTGCCCCGGGGTACCTTACCGGGTCCACCATGTGTAAGTGCACGGCGGCGCCCCGGCCGTCAATCCGACGCCGGAATGCGGAAACGGTGAATAACTCAAATTTTACGGACTTTGCAAATCTGCACCACCGCGCACTAAACTCCGGATCGTAACCATTAACAAGTCTAAGCTAACTAGAATACGGGTTAGAGATGTACCGACTGATCCGAGTCCTCCGGTCTTCATCTCCACTCCGATCTCCTCGTGGGATCTCCGTCCGTCTCCTCCTCGTCGGAAAAGGGCACCACATCGCCTGTAGCTTTTACGGGCTCCCACCTCAATACCGAGGCAACTCGGGCGCGAAGCTGGCGAATCGACGCGTCCAAGATTTGCTGTAGGAATGTGTAGTAGATTGTGTGTCTCACTTTGGGGTTGGTTGCCATTTGAAAGATGATGGAGGAATCAAGAAGAAAAATGGTGCTTGCATTTTTCTAGCATGTAAAAATGAGATCAAGAATGCTACTCTCTCAAAGATGAAGCTCTCTCCTTCTCTTTTCTTCTTCTTCTCTCTTTCTTTTTCTCTCTTGAATAATGAATCTCTCATGCAAAAGAGAATGGTGGAGGAATGATATGAAGCATGAAGGGAGGTGAGTGTAGGAGTGAAGAAGGGGTGACCACATCAAGGGACAAAGAAACATACAACCATGCTTCACCTTTTCAAACCATACCCTCATCAAATCACAAGTCAAAGCAAGTCATGGTGCAAAGAAAAGAAAGCTATCATAATCAATCCATTATGCAAGAAAATCCCTCCACAAATGTAATTTGCAAAACTGCAAATAACCCCCTCCATCGGAAAAGTCCGGCCGGGAAAGAACAAAGGAAAACCGGCCGGAACGGAATGCAAACTGGCAACTCCAGAAAACTGGTCCCGTAATAAATTACAGGAAAACCCCAATACTGTGCATACACACCCGCATCTGTATTCCGTCCGGATACAAATGCAAAAAGACAAAATCTACACTGTACTAAACTAGGACCGGCTTAAACCAAAGCCGGCTAGTAATATCCGTTCGATCCTGATCCGTGCAATACCGCACGTATCTGATCGAACCCTGCCATATATCTATACGGCTAGTAGTACAAACCGTCCGATCCTGATCCGTGCAATACCGCACGTATCTGATCGGACCCTGCCATATCTCCATACGGCCTCTACAGCGTTTCGCCCGAAAGCTTGAGTAACTGAAAGTGTGGTGGACTCTAAAGACTCGTCAATACTATGGCTGTGGATTTAACCACTAGCACGTCAGAGGTATAAGCCAATACGTGACGGGCCACCAGCTATTGACTAAAAGGGACGTCGATGAGGAAGCTCACCCCGACACCCAACTGAGCCTGTCAGTGACAATATCCGTACAGTCCGGTCCGTTCGTCTATGAGCATCGCATGGCGGGCCTAGGGGGTTGGTAAAAGTCAGACCCCCAAAAGCGGTACAAGTCGTGTCGGAGTGTAGCCCAGAACACCCTGAGATACTACTGGAATACCTACCAGTAAATCTCCTGCCTTGGCCAAGGTCTTTGTGTAATGGCTCTCCTAGACACAGCGCGACCTCACCCCCAATACCGGGAGAGACGAACCCCCGAAGATCCGCTCACTGCCTCCATGTGGCTCGGGACTGTACCCAACTAAAACCTGTTTGCACGACTCCTTTGAGCCGTGGTAGGGTAATAATCAAAGTACAGTGGGAACTCACACGAGACAAATGACGATCCCCAGGTCGATGAACTAACCTGTACACATGTCACCAGGGAACTGCT
Source organism: Agapanthus africanus (assembly GCA_030015575.1). Classification (NCBI taxonomy): domain Eukaryota; kingdom Viridiplantae; phylum Streptophyta; class Magnoliopsida; order Asparagales; family Amaryllidaceae; genus Agapanthus; species Agapanthus africanus. The sequence goes on from JASDDO010000010.1 coordinate 156,838,609, forward strand.
ATCTGACGTCAGGTATAAGACCAACTAGCATGTTCCCGGCGAGTCCTGTCCGGTGTACTCATAACCCAATGAGCACCTGTATACATCTTAGGTGAACCAACTGACACCAGTGGCTTGTGAGACCGGCCACCGCCCCTCGTCGGGGTCTCGACTGTATACACTAGTCTACTCTGGAGAATCGATGCCCTGTCTCGAAACTCCTACGACTAGGGACCTTTTAAGGATGTGCTAATAGACTCCAGCTCTCACTTATATGATCGCCCTCATACTGCCGGCAGTCAAGCAAGAATCCTAGGGGCTCTATCAACGTGCAATAGCGACATGTCAGGTCGCCTAAAGCAGTACACGATGATAAAGGTAAACCAGATAGCAAACTATCATCTCGAGTAAGACCGTCTTACCGGGATAGGTCCTCCCTCAATCATTGCAATCACGTGCCTGTGATCCAATAATTGACTCTGAGGGCACTATCTCCAACAATCTCCCACTTGCACTCAAGGCTAATTATTGCGATGTCGCATACTCACAGCCCGTGTGATACCGAACACCCAACTCCTCTACTAGTCAGTCTCACAAAGACCGTTTGTGAAACTATTGCGTTCGAGGAATAGCCTCAGTGAGTGGATCCGCCTTGATGTTTCTTTCTATGTCTCTCTATATCTCAAGTTCGCGGAGAAAACCATCTCCCGAAATGAGCAATACCTGTCTTAGAATGTCTGGATGTCTGATGGGACCGAGCTCATAAATGAACTCCAAATCCAAACTTCTTAGACTGTATCGTCAACTGAACTTAATCAGTATCCTGCGCCATGCCACCCTCAGTATCACCTTGGACCATCTGTCCAAAATACTGCCCCTCGTCAGAGGGAAAAACTATAACTCTGACAACCTCCTTGTCGTCCAGGTCACCTTGGAAGCCTGGAATGATAACCGTCTCCTAAAAGAGGCAGCCGTTATCATATCCCTAGAACAGCCACTTATGTTCTAAAACTGCTTCCGACTGTTTCTCCAGGATTGGATCAATATCAACTTATTGCATCTAGTGCAAGAACAACATCTGGTGTGGTACTTGACATCTCATGATTGACTCAATTGCCTAAGCAAGTGATCTGCCAATCATGCACATCCCTCTCTACTTTAGTCTAAAAGACACCTTTAGAGAGGGCAACTCCATTACTTGCAGGTACACTACCGTGCCAGGAGTCGTCCATTCTAAATACTCATAGAATGCTGTCAAGGTACCCAGATTAGGAAACCACCCAAATCTAGATCTAAAACCATAGATCTAGTAACCAGTATGTCTGATATAATGTCCAAGTCCTTTGTGGAGAAACCACTGTGTGACGACCAAAGTATAACCGATCGTAGTAAAGGAATATCACTTCCTACTACCTTCTCAACAGATCCTTCCCCTATTCTGATGACGTCAAACCTATGACTGTCGTATCAGAAATAGATGATCTATCTCCGCTATATCTGCTTTAGTCTATAAATAGACATAAGCCTGATGTCCACCAATGCTTCCGCTGCTCCCACTGACTACGACAACCCTCTGGCAGAGTCATATACACGTACACTTCTGAAGCTAGTTCAGAACGACGCTATACTCATCCTCCTGCCGGGTCTCGCAGCCTGGAACAACAACAATGGCAAGTGTGGGTAAACAAGAACTTCCCTGTCACCGTCCTTGAGGCTACCGGAGTACCTCTCGGGTGCCTGAAGTTACCCACCATCCCTGCGGAGTGGCCAATGGAATGTCAAATCAGATTGAATCTTTAGGTTCCTTATCAAATCTTCAGTAATCGTTTGCGGTTCTGGAATCACTTCCAGTTCTACCATACTCCCACTTCTGTTTTTGAAAAAATCCATTTTTAATAAAACTGTGGCGAGTCTTGAACAATACTGCTATTGTTCATCCAGATGGTAGAAAGTTAACCCTCGTCATAGCCTGGGTCAACCCACAAACAGCCATTACAGAAACGTGCCTCGAGTTGTCCAGAGTCTGGTTTTAATCATAAGCCGGACAACTCCCCGTACCTTAACAATGTTAAGATATGAACTGTACTATATCCAATATAGAACTAGAGGCACTGATTTAATTTGAACCAGATTCAAATCATGCAGCTATCTCCAGTGCATGTCAACTAAATGGAAGGAGGCCGATCAGCGTTACTCAACTTAGGAATGCTTCCAATTATGAGTAACCTGAAAGAGAAGCAATTTCTCTTTATCATTACTATCAACTGAATACCATACACAAGTATCTACATCTTCGATCACTTTGAAGAATCCCGATACTTGCAACACCTGGTTCTCTACTATATTCAAATACCTATAACTCCTCAAAACTTAGACCCTGTGTTTCTACGAAACACATGTCTAAGAATTAGAGAAGTCAAAAGTAAACAGAATATAGTATGAGGACCAACCCCTCTGTCCTAATGGACACTGGACAACATACAATACTCTGTATAAGTCCGCTGAGTCTTACAACTCTTTCACTGTGTGTCGTAGGTTGAAAACTGTACTTATGGTTAAGAAGAATTACACCGTTGTTTAATGCTCCTTACCTAACCATCCACTGATATAGGTAAATGTCATCGACATAATATCAAAAGGTATATCTCACTCTATGAAAATAGACGTACAGATATATCAATTTGAAATTGGTGCACAACAGCGGATATTCAAAACCAAATATTTGCCGACCGGCAAACAACCCAGGTGGCATCCTCAAATATCACCAATTACAACGAATCCCGATATAATGAGGATGATCACCTAATTCCCAATAACTTACTCCCACTCATCATCTGTAAAACCATAGAGATGTGAGAATCATACCTGGTAAATACATACCCTGGAGTAAGTATCTAATCGGGAAATCAGTTCTCTTTTAACATTACACAGTGAAACTGAAACATTGAAATGTTTCGTTGGGGTATCCTGGTATTCCTAGTAATGCCTCTACCATTATCCAGATTCACAACTGTAACCGTATAATTCTTTGCCACCTCTCCAAATCCCTTCATATGTCTTTAGTCATTACCTTCTGTACACCCCTTTAGGCCAAATGGTTTTCTTCCTTCCCTACCGTTCGGCACCAGCCTATGGTTTGGAAGAAGACTATCCAAAAAGCATAAAGGGTGTACTGTCCTAATCCTAGGAGCACTCGCATCGCGAGAGAAGGTGAAGATAAAAGACACCTGAATGTACTTTATTCCTATTTCTCCTGAACCAGGATCCATCCCCGAACTGGAACGAGTTCCTTTCGAGTTCGTATATAACCATACGATGGATTATCCAATAAAATGGGATCTTCGTAATGATACGGAGTGTCCTGGAGAAATACAAAGGTGATTTAGGATTGGCGAAGGAATACATGGTTTGGTCGTGAATATCTGTTGCAATTTACTTTGCCCTCTTACTAATCCCTTACTTTGTCTTAACTTAATACCTTCTGTACACCGTTTAGGCTAATTGGTTTTCTTCATTCCCTACCGGTCGGCACCAGCCTATGGTTTGGAAGAAGACTATCCAATTTGCATAATAGGTGTACTACTCCTAAACTAAGGAGTACTCGCAACCTGAGAGAGGGTGAAAAGGAAAGACAACTGAATAATCCTATCCGTTTTCTCCAGAACCGGAAACCATCCTCGAATTAATTCCTTCGAGTTCGTATCTAACCATACGATGGTTTTGTCCAATGGAAGTGGACGTTCGTAGTAATACGGGGTGTCCTGGAGAAAAGGGTAAAAGTAGGAGTGGCAATGAGGTCTGCAACTCTGACAATCTAAAAACCAGTGTTAAGAAGGTTCGGTCAACTTGGTCACTGAGTCAAAATCTAGGGTCGGGTCAATGGTCGCTGCCAGAGAGAGAGAGAAAAGAAACACTCAGCGTGCACTCTAACCTAGATCAGAATGGTTACCAATTTATCTAATCTGGAAACCTCCCACTGTACCTCAAATTCTCCTCCAAACCTGAAAGAAGAATTAGTCGGGGTCACCCGAGGAGTAAACCAACTCATCAGTGGGAATCGGGATCCAACTCTCATCGCATGACAACGTGACGGAATCCGCTCACGGTATCACACTCCAGAAGGTATGTGCATATCTGGCAAGTTTCAGTACTTTTGAAACTCCCGATGTGATTTCTGCCCCATGCTCTTATGACCTTGACTTTGGCCAACATATCATAAGTCACATGTCAAGTTCTACCCGTCATTCTCCAGGTTAATTTGAATCCACCCGTACATACCCTTGACTTTGGCCAAAATGGCAGTACGACTGTCCCAAACCAACGCATCTATCTATGCTGCATATGAATACCCCAATAGCTACCAATCACTGTGCCTTGACTTTGGCCAACATACACAGCTTGAATACTATTGACTACCCATATGAAACGACGGAGGGCTACGAATGGTTTCTGGCGAAAACCTTTAACGTAAAGAACTTGATATCGTTGAAGGAACGGATAGCTTTTAAAAATATAGTGACAAAAACCGTTGCTAAAGAGGTCACTCCCGGTGAAGGGATCTCGGCTCTTTCCCCGTAGAATGGGGTGCAGGATATTCCAAATGAATACCACGGTGCAAAGCAAAAGTAATCGGCTATAGTGAAGTCATTGCCCTGACGCAAACTTTTTGTCCAAGGGGTCACTCCCGGTGAAGGGATCTCGGCCCTTGCCTCGTCGACTGAGGAGCAGGATATTCCAACTGAATATCACGATGCAAAACAAAAGTGAACGTCCTTGCAATAACAGCTTTTGAAAAAGTGTTCCAACAACATCAGAATAGGTTTGTTTTTAACTTGCATTGATCCGAATCAATGCAGTCCCATCAATAAATCACACCACAAAGAACGAAAATATACTGACGTACGTATATGCCATCCGCATTCGCCACTGGGTCCCGTCATCACCCGTTAGGTTAGCTTACTAACGACAGAGCGGGGACTGGACTAGCGCGGATGAAAAACATATACAACATCTACTAATATATATACCAATATATTATATTTCGCTCAAGGCGTGAAAAGAAATGCAACATCACAGAAATATACAGCATCACAGAACAATACAGATATCTGGGATCCCCGGGTTTCACAGAGCCACTACTGAAACCCGACGTTCCCCTGGTCGTGTGGATAGCCTGTGCAATGAAAACCTAGACCCCTACGGGCGCGACAAGTCACCCGCCAAAACCTGAAGTGAGGCAGCCCCCTTCAGCTCCGTGAATGGACCACCCAGCACTCCACGGAATCCGGCAACTTGGGCACCCCTCCTGGGTCAACCTGTACCCCCCTACGAGTGCGGCGAATAGCCCGCCAATCCTAGAGTGAAGCCCCCTTCGTCCCAATGCCATGAGATGCGGGCTTGTTGCCCTCTAGAACCCGGCTATCCGTGCACTCCACCGCGGGGTAATCCTAGTACAGAAAGTAAAATATACATACACCGGGTACATCGACCGCAACCAGGTCGTGCCCCAAAAGAATAATACAATCAGGCAGTGACGGCAGTCCACATGTCGGACGCTCGCCCCGCAATATCAAATGTACATATAAAACGAAACTGCACTAGCATTGCATCCAGGCTATCCCCCACGACCGATCCGCAACATCACAGCATAAACACAAAACATCAACGTGAAAGTCACGTTCGCAAATCCGTCTAACCGGGCTATAGCAGTTAGACAGGATTTACCGATCGAGTGACATTCACGGTCGCAGATATAATGTAAATACTGTGAAAAATGTATTTAAAATTTTCCGATTGATCAAACAATTAACAATTGGGCCTCAAAGAAAACTGTAGCACTCACAGAAATAATTGGCCCAATTTTAATATTCCAGAAACCACATTTTCAACTCAGGAACATACTGGAAAAATTTGGGGGGGTGAATAGTAAAATCCGCGGCGGAAGCGCCGCACGAGGTGGGGTTTCGCGGCGCTTCCGCGGCGGAATAGTAAGATCGGGGTACCAAATTTTTACAGTAACCTTATAATTCCCTGCACATCACACTGAGACAACCAGAAAAATTTTTGGACTTAAAAAAAATTCGACAGAAACTGATGTGCACAAAATACGGGTTTTCGGGATTTTGTTCGATCGGAAACGTAAAACACATTACACAAAAGCTAGACGAAGTTAATGGCGAGGCTCTGATACCACTGTAAGTGCACGGCGGCGCCCCGGCCGTCAATCCGACGCCGGAATGCGGAAACGGTGAATAACTCAAATTTTGCGGACTTTGCAAATCTGCACCACCGCGCACTAAACTCCGGATCGTAACCATTAACAAGTCTAAGCTAACTAGAATACGGGTTAGAGATGTACCGACTGATCCGAGTCCTCCGGTCTTCATCTCCACTCCGATCTCCTCGCGGGATCTCCGTCCGTCTCCTCCTCGTCGGAAAAGGGCACCACATCGCCTGTAGCTTTTACGGGCTCCCACCTCAATACCGAGGCAACTCGGGCGCGAAGCTGGCGAATCGACGCGTCCAAGATTTGCTGTAGGAATGTGTAGTAGATTGTGTGTCTCACTTTGGGGTTGGTTGCCATTTGAAAGATGATGGAGGAATCAAGAAGAAAAATGGTGCTTGCATTTTTCTAGCATGTAAAAATGAGATCAAGAATGCTACTCTCTCAAAGATGAAGCTCTCTCCTTCTCTTTTCTTCTTCTTCTCTCTTTCTTTTTCTCTCTTGAATAATGAATCTCTCATGCAAAAGAGAATGGTGGAGGAATGATATGAAGCATGAAGGGAGGTGAGTGTAGGAGTGAAGAAGGGGTGACCACATCAAGGGACAAAGAAACATACAACCATGCTTCACCTTTTCAAACCATACCCTCATCAAATCACAAGTCAAAGCAAGTCATGGTGCAAAGAAAAGAAAGCTATCATAATCAATCCATTATGCAAGAAAATCCCTCCACAAATGTAATTTGCAAAACTGCAAATAACCCCCTCCATCGGAAAAGTCCGGCCGGGAAAGAACAAAGGAAAACCGGCCGGAACGGAATGCAAACTGGCAACTCCAGAAAACTGGTCCCGTAATAAATTACAGGAAAACCCCAATACTGTGCATACACACCCGCATCTGTATTCCGTCCGGATACAAATGCAAAAAGACAAAATCTACACTGTACTAAACTAGGACCGGCTTAAACCAAAGCCGGCTAGTAATATCCGTTCGATCCTGATCCGTGCAATACCGCACGTATCTGATCGAACCCTGCCATATATCTATACGGCTAGTAGTACAAACCGTCCGATCCTGATCCGTGCAATACCGCACGTATCTGATCGGACCCTGCCATATCTCCATACGGCCTCTACAGCGTTTCGCCCGAAAGCTTGAGTAACTGAAAGTGTGGTGGACTCTAAAGACTCGTCAATACTATGGCTGTGGATTTAACCACTAGCACGTCAGAGGTATAAGCCAATACGTGACGGGCCACCAGCTATTGACTAAAAGGGACGTCGATGAGGAAGCTCACCCCGACACCCAACTGAGCCTGTCAGTGACAATATCCGTACAGTCCGGTCCGTTCGTCTATGAGCATCGCATGGCGGGCCTAGGGGGTTGGTAAAAGTCAGACCCCCAAAAGCGGTACAAGTCGTGTCGGAGTGTAGCCCAGAACACCCTGAGATACTACTGGAATACCTACCAGTAAATCTCCTGCCTTGGCCAAGGTCTTTGTGTAATGGCTCTCCTAGACACAGCGCGACCTCACCCCCAATACCGGGAGAGACGAACCCCCGAAGATCCGCTCACTGCCTCCATGTGGCTCGGGACTGTACCCAACTAAAACCTGTTTGCACGACTCCTTTGAGCCGTGGTAGGGTAATAATCAAAGTACAGTGGGAACTCACACGAGACAAATGACGATCCCCAGGTCGATGAACTAACCTGTACACATGTCACCAGGGAACTGCTATCTGACGTCAGGTATAAGACCAACTAGCATGTTCCCGGCGAGTCCTGTCCGGTGTACTCATAACCCAATGAGCACCTGTATACATCTTAGGTGAACCAACTGACACCAGTGGCTTGTGAGACCGGCCACCGCCCCTCGTCGGGGTCTCGACTGTATACACTAGTCTACTCTGGAGAATCGATGCCCTGTCTCGAAACTCCTACGACTAGGGACCTTTTAAGGATGTGCTAATAGACTCCAGCTCTCACTTATATGATCGCCCTCATACTGCCGGCAGTCAAGCAAGAATCCTAGGGGCTCTATCAACGTGCAATAGCGACATGTCAGGTCGCCTAAAGCAGTACACGATGATAAAGGTAAACCAGATAGCAAACTATCATCTCGAGTAAGACCGTCTTACCGGGATAGGTCCTCCCTCAATCATTGCAATCACGTGCCTGTGATCCAATAATTGACTCTGAGGGCACTATCTCCAACACCATGTACCCGAAACGGTTCATCCGTCTCCTCGAATCGGGTCTCGAAATCCATCAGCAAACTCATGGTGGACGACTCATACATCATGGGAAAAAACCGCACTTTTTATTTAAAAAAAGAAAGAAGAAGTTTGTATATGTTTTGCGGTTTTCCCCAAATCCAGAAAATCTCATGGAATCCGAATCCAAAACCTCAATAGCATGTAAAAAGTGAATATATGCATGAGAACCCATGAATGCGGCATAACAATGAATATCAGTATGCATGAAGTAGCAGGTAATAACTACAATGTCTAAACTAACATATAAGGCAAGTACACTAATATCATGTCTAAACTATTAGCTAACAGGCTATGTCAAGCAATAATATTTCTAAGGTGTACGTGACATGGCAATTACCGATGAAGATGTGTGTGAGTCGGCAAGTAAGTGTACGTGGAACATACGCATCATCGGTAATGGTGCCGGTGTCCTAACCACAAGATAGCAACAGTAGAATATAAAGCATAATATAAGCATGTGATGCGGAGCGAACAACAATAATGAGCGGGAGCTGAATACTAGACGCAACTATAACTAATCTGCATTAACCTAATATAAGTCTTACAAAAGGTGCCTTTTGAAATAACACGAATCATGGGGTTTTGAAAATAGGGGCTACGGTGTTTTTATGAAAAGATACGTCTTTTGAAATATCCGTAGGATCCCTTGGGCTGTCTTTTAAAATACCCACGATTCGTTAGTTTTGAAATAGGTAAGAATCGAATCTAATCTAACAACTAAACTAAACTAAGGGCTAAGCTGGTCTGCTGGGCTACAGGTAAGGAAACCGCCTAACATCTGAGTCGATACATATACATACCTGTATATATATTAGTCGGTGATCCCGCCTCAATAATATCAAATCCGATACCATATCTATAATCAGACATCCCAAGTCAAGAGTGCGGATCAATCATCAAAATATAGCTCGTACGTAAATCCGTCGTACGGCATCCCCAAATCTGGGTACGGGTTCATATCACATTCATCATACTATCCACCAGGTATCCTCTTTATCAAATATCATGATCGGGGTACTGATCTACGTCTAGTACAATACTGATACCGTCTAAGTATGCATGCATGTGTGTGAAACACTACGTCAAGGACCCGCTACAACGTCATGTCGTATCTCAAATACGAACCCTGCTATATCACCGATCTCACGGCCTCAAATCAAATCTCATCGACTCATCATAAATCCCAAGTATCACCCTCAAATCCGTATATGAACACATAGTCGCATACCCATGTGAACACAAAACTATAAAGAATCCAATGAGCACATATAAATAGGAATGTATGCAAGTATGTATGTGTGTATGTGTAGTGCAACACTACCCTAGGGTTCGCGACACTAAAATAATCCAACACACCAATATCCATCCTAAACATCGTTATTAATCCCAATTAACATATAATAATTGTTGGTGTGTATACGCATCCGTATACACCACCACGGACTGCGGGGGTGCTATACGCCATCCACCCGACTTCTTCCCGTAGATATAAATCTACTCACCTGGTCCTCACTCGCCGGTGCCAATGTCGCCATGTGCCTGCTTGTCGTCTCAAAGTCCTCGCGAGAGTACCTACGTATCATAACACATCGTATCGTATTAAAATCCGACCCATGACCAAAACGTCACACGAATCTCACATAGGTCAAAACCTATGGTTGCTTTCACAAATCAACCCAAAAACCCTCGACGTCGGCGTACAAACGCCAAACCATCGAGAAAAACCCAAATAAACTCATTTGCACATTCACGAACACTAATTTTAATATAAAATAGTTTAAAACTAACAAAAACCCCAATTTCACTTTAAAAGCCATTTTTCCGAAAATCTAGCAAGCACAGTTCGCCGTTTTAGTACAAAACTCGATGTATAAACGAATCTAGCGGCCACAATATTCACTAAATATCTTAATTAAGTCATAAAAATAATTCCCATAATTTAATCTCATTAATTTCCATAAACGTTAAAATTCTAGTTTACAAAATACCTAAATTTTAACAATTTTATAGCAAAAATGCACAAACTACAATCTAGCTTGGATTTTCATGAACTAAAAGCATTAAACCACTCAATATAATCTTTATAATGACATGAAACCTAAATTTGAATTTTATCTCATAAGAATATAATTATTTAAAAAACCTAGTTTACCAATTATATAATTATCACTTTTAAATCAACAAATATGCAAACTAGCAACTTAAATTGGATTTAACATAACATTAATATGTCAATTATATCACATAAACTATATCTCACAACACAAAATACCAATTTGAAATCAAACCCCTCTCTTGAATTTTAAATCATGCACCTAGAACTAATTAAAAACCTAATTAAACAATTAATTAAGCTAACCTAAGCAATTAACAACACATTAAGCAAAAATGTTAGAATTTATACCCAACTAATTTGAAGATCCCACAAGCACACTTAGCCTCCCAAATTGAAACCTAAATCCCTAGGTCCATGCTATGGCAGCCAAGGGAAAATGGGTAGGAGGTGGATTTTGATTTGGATTTTTGCTTGATTTTTTGTGGATTTTTCAAGCATTTTTGATGAACTTTTTTAAAGAGAAGGAGATGAAGAATGAAGGGGCTGTTGTGGGTTCAGATTTTGGCCAGAATTGGTGGGGATTGGGTGAGGGAGGAGAGAGAGTGAGGTGGGGAAAGTCCACTCTAGTCAAAGTCCACTCTAATTCTATCATTTTCTACTCTTTTCTTTTTCTTTTCTTTTGAAAAAAGAAGTGATTGGAGAGAGGGAGAGGTGTGGGTGTGTGGGTTAGGAAAAAGATAAATGCTAAACCCCAATTCCCATTAACACTAATTTCACCGAAAAATGCCTTTTTCTTCGATATTTTCTAAACCGTTTTAGCAAACGATTTCATTTCAAAAACCACATGATAAAATTTTATTTAATGTTTTATGATGCACAAAATTTGTTTCAACTCATTCCAATTTGTAATTTTCCCTAATTAAATGTATTAGTGATGGCTTAAAATAATAATAAAATAAATTTTTTTCAGAAAATTTGAAATTTCACCAGTGGCTCAATAAACACCAAATACTAGCCATTACATAGCTAAAATATGTATATTTAATTTTTTTAATAAAGATATTTGTATTTTGACTTTTTACGGAAAACAACCTTATTTTACCGATTTTTCCGAAATTTCACCGAAACGATTTTCAAAACGTTACAATCTTCCCCTCATAAAGAAATTCGGTCCCCGAATTTAAATTAAAACTTCCCCCAAATACTAAAATATTTCAGCCAAAACCATCAAATCGCCGGGGCTCCGAAATCATAAATACATAAAACAAATCGTAGCGCAACGCATGCGCATGAAAAATGAGCATATAACTCAAATCAGAACTCCGTCAAGCATCCCGCAATCATCGGAGTCATGGTGAAGACATCAATACCAAATCCAAAGCAAAACCAATATGATATAACTCGAAACTATACATGTAAAATATATTCAATTACTGTCCTCTGACTAGTCCTGCTCAGTACGAAAACACATAGCAATATCATAAAAACGTACTGCTCTATAAGAAAAATCAATCTCAAAATACGCGTATGAATACTACGTGCGTCTTGTGCGCACAGAAATCAAAATCCAAATATGCGCCATACATATGCACAGAAATAACATCTAAGTGCATCGGGTGTGCACGAAACATCTGTCGTAGGCAACATGTGTGCCTGACAGCAAAATCAGGTGCATCTGACATGCACGAAAAATCTCGATTTAGTGCATCTGGTGTGCACCAAAATCACACTTCAAAACATGCGCCCAACATGCGCGAAAATCCAAATCAGGTGCATCCATCGTGCGCGAAATCATGAAATCCAATATCAAGTGCCGAACATGCGCAAAATCAAATCAGGTGCATAAGGTGCACAAAACAAATATTGAACATCACCATCGAAATCAAAGTCCAGTGCATCTAAGTGCACAAAAGGCGTGTCACTGTACTGCAAGCATATATAAACTATACAGAGTGCAGGAACCAAATCTTGTGTGTGCATACGCACAAAATCAACTCAAATGTCTAAAACCGTAAAATCACAAACATGTGAAACCCAAGCACGAAAACGATATCAAGTGCAACACTGTGCAAAGATCGTAAATCCTCAATCATCAAAATCAAATCATGCGAATAAATCACCCAAAACATCGAAATCAATAATGGCGGAATAGTACCGCTCAAGCGCATCCTCTAAGAATCTCGGGCCAATTGTCGCGGTCACTAGTAGGACGTCTCGTCGATGATCATGAACTCTGGCCTGCTAGTGTGCGTAACAATGACTACTTCTGGGTCAATGTCTTCACCGTGAATTACCAATCTCTCGGTCCATCGGCTCATCGGCCCTGTCAGGTGTGCTAACGGGGATGATCCCGTTCTGGCACTTCTCTGGTCACCTCTCGGTCAATCATCGCGACCACTCGTAAGACAGCATATCACTGGCGTCGGCCTCTGGCTCTCTGAATGTAGGTGACACATCTGATCCTGGGTGCAAGTGTCATTGCAGCAGTGTCCTGGAAGGAATCCTGCTCACGGTCTCTTCCATGTCTCGTCTTTGCCAACTGTCCGGAAGTCATCGTCCTTTCCTATATCTGCATCTTGCTCTGGAACGACTGCATACTCATCGCAACTCCTTCTGGAAGGTAAATCCAAGTACCATGCCTCGGCATGCGCATCGCATCTCTGATGTCGGCGGAGTGGAACGTCATCTCATCTAGATCTGGTACGAAGCTCTTACTTCACTTTTCTCTAATGTCGTATGCTTTGGACTCGTCTCGTCGCGGCTGCATGGACTGAGCTCCAACGGCTATCCTCGTAGCGGGAGTCTCCCAAGAAATGCATCTCACCACCTAGCATCCGAATTAAGTCGAACCATCCAATCGATTGTCAAAACCTCATAATCACCCAAGGGCTCAACATCTTAGGCACAGTTTAATAGTATCGAGTACATACCACAGCATCTGTGGTCCAGCCGTAGAAGGGCAAACCCAAGCCTCACTAATGGCGCCGCGGAACTGCCGCAAACCCTAAGGTTCAAAGGCTTTCACACGGTCATTAAGTCGAGTTAAGGTTTCATTCTTCTAGAGGGACCATAAAATTGCCTGCATGTCTTTCCGACTACTTTAAACTTGGAATAATAGGTTTCTGACATTCGATCGTCTCTGTCGACTCCCAACGTCTCCGCGTGAAGTCGTCTCTAGCTGGAATCAATCTATCTGATGACCTTTCATCGGGCAGGCGAACGAAACACATGTCCTAGTCATTCATCGTCGGGTGACTAGCGACCTTCTATCATCTATTAGTACAACTCATACTGCATTAGCTCCAGCGTCTGGGGCAATATCCCGTCGCTCACAACAACAACTGGCTCACTCGTCTGCATGCTGAACAGTGCTTCAATCATCATGAGTGAGCAATACACCAACGGTGATCAAAATCTGGCTGGCCTCTATCATTAGCTCAATCCTCTAGTGTCGATCAGCACATCCGAGTAACCTCATAAAGGCGATCCGCCAAACGCTCGTGGCGCGGAAACACAGTAAAAAGACACATCTCCGCAATCGTGTGTCGCCGGAATTTCGCCCTGGTCAGTCCTCGTTCGTGACGAGCTCGTGCTGACCACAACTCTAGCTGTAGTTCTCCCTGCCCGTAATTGTGGAAGAAAAACCATAACTGGTACTGATGAGGCTAGATCGGAATGAATATAATACTGAGCAAAGAAATATACATCCTAAGGCTTCTTAAGTGGAGTAGCGTATCGTAAATATTCCGCGGAACATACCTACGGTACGTCACTCTACTTTAGTCACCTATTCCATCAACCAAGGGTCATCCTACGCTCCGAAGGTAAAACCAAACGCTCTGATACCAACTTTGTCACGTCCCAAAAGTACGGAAAATGACCGGCACTTAAACTACGAAACGTCTCGAGGCGTACGTAATCTAAGTAAGCCGAAAACCCAGAAATCTAAACCAAGAAAAGTAGTAGAGTGAAGGAAAACCAATTTAAAATCAAGTAGTTTTAATAGCATAAGCCGAATTATGCGGTTTTAAAAAATACATCAAGTAGTTCCTGAAAATTTCGGCAGAGTCTCCTTTGTAAATACTGGCTCCCAAACGGGATACAACATGAATAGTATACGAAATCAATAAAAAGGCTTCCCCAAGCGGGAGCTAGCTCTTCGTCAATCGACGATCACAACCACACAAGCAATATAATATACAACGCCAACGGCGAGGATCAAAACTCAAAAGGAAACTCAAAACCACAAGAAATCTGCAGAAATATAACGCGCGACTCTAAGGTCGAAAGAATAACATCACTGGTCTCTATCTCAAAAATAACACATGTTTGGTTGATGGAACTTCTAGATACAACAGAATAATAATATACAAGTTATATAATGGGGGTACGATACAAGTAAACCCACCTACTAGCAAATCACCCGAAGGAAATTATGCCCGCAAAGCCGTGATGAAACCTGTACGGCAACCTGCAAGAAACTGGGGCACAACGGGGGTGAGTTGCAAACTCGTGAATAGAAAAACATCTACGCACAGAAATCGTATAAATAACGCAACCTAGGTCAATGATCATAATATATCCTCAAATATATGAATAACACGTAGCCTATAACAAGGCTAGGGTAATATCTAACCCGAGTGTAATCTCATGTGCCAGTGTCAGTGCCTCAAGTAGCAATATACCATATGAATGAGGTATGAATGCATGAAAACAGAATACAGGTAAATGAAGAACCGTTTTCATAATTTAGTGAGATTTCCTTTGTATTTTTAAAATGAGGTATCATAATGAAATCAGCATAAAACAGTGCCTAGCATCGGCACAAAATGTAATCCCAATATCTCGATATCTCTGTATCACAGTCTCTGTACCTCATTATCTCAAAATCTCAATGTCTCAATCATAATATCTAGGGCGCCGTCGGTCCAGACCGGCCCCTACCATCCATCTCAAGACCACGACGGTATCCTCCGGATATCCGACGCGTCGGGTAAAATCACCGGTAGATAGTGCTCCCCTGCCAGGCTCACATCGTCATCATCACGCGCTTCTTGCCCCGGGGTACCTTACCGGGTCCACCATGTACCCGAAACGGTTCTTCCGTCTCCTCGAATCGGGTCTCGAAATCCATCAGCAAACTCATGGTGGACGACTCATACATCATGGGAAAAAACCGCACTTTTTATTTAAAAAAAGAAAGAAGAAGTTTGTATATGTTTTGCGGTTTTCCCCAAATCCAGAAAATCTCATGGAATCCGAATCCAAAAACTCAATAGCACGTAAAAAGTGAATATATGCATGAGAACCCATGAATGCGGCATAACAATGAATATCAGTATGCATGAAGTAGCAGGTAATAACTACAATGTCTAAACTAACATAAGGCAAGTACACTAATATCATGTCTAAACTATTAGCTAACAGGCTATGTCAAGCAATAATATTTCTAAGGTGTACGTGACATGGCAATTACTGATGAAGATTTGTGTGAGCCGGCAAGTAAGTGTACGTGGAACATACGCATCATCGGTAATGGTGCTGGTGTCCTAACCACAAGATAGCAACAGTAGAATATAAAGCATAATATAAGCATGTGATGCGGAGCGAACAACAATAATGAGCGGGAGCTGAATACTAGACGCAACTATAACTAATCTGCATTAACCTAATATAAGTCCTACAAAAGGTGCCTTTTGAAATAACACGAATCATGGGGTTTTGAAAATAGGGGCTACGGTGTTTTTATGAAAAGTTACGTCTTTTGAAATATCCGTAGGATCCCTTGGGCTGTCTTTTAAAATACCCACGATTCGTTAGTTTTGAAATAGGTAAGAATCTAATCTAATCTAACAACAAAACTAAACTAAGGGCTAAGCTGACCAGCTGGGCTACATGTAAGGAAACCGCCTAACATCTGAGTCGATACATATACATACTTGTATATATATTAGTCGGTGATCCCGCCTCAATAATATCATATCCGATACCATATCTATAATCAGACATCCCAAGTCAAGAGTGCGGATCAATCATAAAAATATAGCTCGTACGTAAATCCGTCGTACGGCATCCCCAAATCTGGGTACGGGTTCATATCACATTCATCATACTATCCACCTGGTATCCTCTTTATCAAATATCATGATCAGGGTACTGATCTACGTCTAGTACAATACTGATACCGTCTAAGTATGCATGTACGTGTGTGAAACACTACGTCAAAGACCCGCTACAACGTCATGTCGTATCTCAAATACGAACCCTGCTATATCATCGATCTCACGGCCTCAAATCAAATCTCATCGACTCATCATAAATCCCAAGTATCACCCTCAAATCCGTATGTGAACATATAGTCCCATACCCATGTGAACACAAAACTATAAAGAATCCCATGAGCACATATAAATAGGAATGTATGCAAGTATGTATGTGTGTATGTGTAGTGCAACACTACCCTAGGGTTCGCGACACTAAAATAATCCAACACACCAATATCCATCCTAAACATCGTTATTAATCCCAATTAAAATATAATAATTGTTGGTGTGTATACGCATCCGTATACACCACCACGGACTGCGGGGGTGCTATACGCCATCCACCCGACTTCTCCCCGTAGATATAAATCTACTAACCTGGTCCTCGCTCGCCGGTGCCAATGTCGCCACGTGCCTGCTTGTCATCTCGAAGTCCTCGCGAGAGTACCTACGTATCATAACACATCGTATCTCATTAAAATCCGACCCATGACCAAAACGTCACACGAATCTCACATAGGTCAAAACCTATGGTTGCATTCACAAATCAACCCAAAAACCCTCGACGTCGGCGTACAAACGCCAAACCATCGAGAAAAACACAAATACACTCATTTGCACATTCACGAACACTAATTTTAATATAAAATAGGTTAAAACTCACAAAAACCCCAATTTCACTTAAAAAGTTATTTTTACGAAAATCTAGCAAGCACAATTCGCCGTTTTAGTACAAAACTCGATGTATAAACGAATCTAGCGGCCATAATATTCACTAAATATCTTAATTAAGTCATAAAAATAATTCCCATAATTTAATCCCATTAACTTCCATAAACGTTAAAATTCTAGTTTACAAAATACCTAAATTTTAACAATTTTATAGCAAAAATGCACAAACTACAATCTAGCTTGGATTTTCATGAACTAAAAGCATTAAACCACTCAATATAATCTTTATAATGACATGAAACCTAAATTTGAATTTTATCTCATAAGAATATAATTATTTAAAAAACCTAGTTTACCAATTATATAATTATCACTTTTAAATCAACAAATATGCAAATTAGCAACTTAAATTAGATTTAGCATAACATTAATATGTCAATTATATCACATAAACTAAATCTCACAACACAAAATACCAATTTGAAATCAAACCCCTCTCTTGAATTTTAAATCATGCACCTACAACTAATTAAAAACCAAATTAAACAATTAATTAAGCTAACCTAAGCAATTAACAACACATTAAGCAAAAAGGTTAGAATTTATACCCAACTAATTTGAAGATCCCATAAGCACACTTAGCCTCCCAAATTGAAATCTAAATCCCTAGGTCCATGCTATGGTAGCCAAGGGAAAATGGGTAGGAGGTAGATTTTGATTTGGATTTTTGCTTGATTTTTTGTGGATTTTTCAAGCATTTTTGATGAACTTTTTTAAAGAGAAGGAGATGAAGAATGAAGGGGCTGTTGTGGGTTCAGATTTTGGCCAGAATTGGTGGGGATTGGGTGAGGGAGGAGAGAGAGTAAGGTGGGGAAAGTCCACTCTAGTCAAAGTCCACTCTAATTCTATCATTTTCTACTCTTTTCTTTTTCTTTTCTTTTGAAAAAAGAAGTGATTGGAGAGAGGGAGAGGTGTGGGTGTGTGGGTTAGGAAAAAGATAAATGCTAAACCCCAATTCCCATTAACACTAATTTCACCGAAAAAAGCTTTTTTCTTCGATTTTTTCTAAACCGTTTTAGCAAACGATTTCATTTCAAAAACCACATGATAAAATTTTATTTATTGTTTTATGATGCAAAAAATTTGTTTCAATTCATTCCAATTTGTAATTTTTCCCTAATTAAATGTATTAGTGACGGCTTAAAATAATAATAAAATAATTTTTTTTCAGAAAATTTGAAATTTCACCAGTGGCTCAATAAACACCAAATACTAGCCATTACATAGCTAGAATATGTATATTTAATTTTTATAATAAAGATATTTGTATTTTGACTTTTTACGGAAAACCCCCTTATTTTACCGATTTTTCCGAAATTTCACCGAAACGATTTTCAAAACGTTACAATATCGATGCTTTGTCTCGATACACCCTCGACTAGGAACATTTGAAGGATGTACTTAGCGACTACACTGTCCCCACTAGTATGATCTGCATCATAGTCCTGGTAGTCAAGTACTCATCCTAAAGGCTTTATCAACATGTAACAAAGAGACAATCAGAGTACATGTTAAGATAAAGTGCAACCAGATAGCATACTATCATGTCGAGCAAGAAAGTCTTCCATATATATGTCCATGAATCCACTACAATATACATCGTATGTACAGTAATGGCCTCTAGGGCATACATATCACTAACAATCTCCCACTTGCACTAGGGCCATCTGTTGTAGTATCTCATACCCAACAATCAGCAGTGGTTGAAGTATCACATACTCAACCATCTCATAAAAGTCTCTTCTGGGAAATAGGCTTTTGTGAGTAGATCCGCGCTGTTTTCCTCTGTGTCTACTATCCTAACCTCGATCTCCCTGGAGATCAACCATCTCCATGATCTGGTGATACTGTCTAAGAATATGACCGGATCATTGATGGGACGGGGGTTCCTAGGCCAAAGCCACAACTCCATTGTCACACAATGGTAGGAACGAAGTTCATCTTATGAACTTATATACATCCAGACTACCTCTTTGGTAGCATCGTAGGTAGCAATGTATTAGCCTTTATCGTCTAGTATGCCACGGTATCTAGCTTAGAACTCTTCCAACATACCGTCCCTCTATTGAGGGTAAAGACAATGCATGTGACTGACATTCAGTCGTTCTTACTACCCTGGATCCTATCCAGTGAATCTCCCAAGGATCGATTGGCACCATCTCACTACACCTAGTGAGAATCCTAACATCCACTTAGATCTATCTCATAGATCCAAAACCTAGGATTTAGGAGGTATCACCCTGATCCTTTATGAAGAATCTATGTGTTAAGAAGAGATTGACCGAGCTAGCATATGAAACTCCTTTCCTATCAAGAGTATGTCATCCACGTACAATACGAGGATCATCACCATACTTCCTACTATCTTTTTGTATATACAAGATTCATCTACCATTTTGATGAAGTCAAACTCTTTGAATACCACATCAAAACAGATGTTCCAACTCTGCGATTCCTGCTTTAACCCATAAAGCAACTTGCACACATTTCCGCTGCTCCCGCTGTCTACGAAGTCCTCTGGCTGTGTACTTATAGACGCTCTCTTCTAAATCACTATTAAGAAAAGAAGTCATGACACCAAACCGCCAGATATCGTAGTCAAGGTATGTAGCAATGGCAAGTAGGATCTAGATGGACTTAAGCATAGGCACTAGAAAAGGTTTCATCATTATCCACACCTGCTCGATGATGAGAACCTTTTACAACTAGTCTTAGCTCCGAAGTCTCAACTTTTCCATGTACACCAAGTAATCACCAAGTAATCTTCTCAAGATATACTTGCTCCTGATGGGGATTTAACCCTTCAGATAAAGCAACCAAAGTCCTTACTTTGTTGGTGTATATGGATTCCATCTCAGATCACTTTGCATCCAGCCATATTCACAGAGTCACTACTCTTGATGGCCTGCTCGAAACTAGTTGGGTCATCATCTCATGATCCAATCCTCGCTCCCACTGTCACAGAGAAACCGAAGTATTTCTCAGACGGATGAGGAACCTAACCAGATCGGCGGAGAGGCTGAGGTTTGTTGGGAACTATTGAATCCTTCGGCTCTACCAAATCATCAGCTGCAGTTTGTATAGCTGGAACTCCTTCCAGTTCTACCTCATGACCACTAATTTCTTCACAAGAAATTCCCTTTCCCAAAGGTGCCATGCTGAGAAACAAAACACCTTTTCCTCCTCAGTGTGGTAGAAGATATTCCCTTGCGAATGCTTGGGATATCCAACAAACTTCCACATAACTGACCTTGCCTCAAGCTTGTTCGGATTTTGCTTTTGACATAGGCCGGACTACCCTAAATCATAACATTCTTAAGAGATGGGCTCTTCCCATACCATATCACATATGGAGTGGTAGGCACCTGATTTGATTTGAACCCTATTCAATAGGTATGCAGCTTCACAAGTGCATAACCCCCAAAAGGAAATAGGCGACTCAGTAGTACTCATCATAGAGCACACCATATCTTATAGGGTGCGATTGCTCCGCCCCGATATACCAACGTACTGTTGAGTATATGGTGGAGTAATGTTGAAAGAGAATCTTATTCTCCTTTAGAATAGTCCAGAAATTCCGTGCCAAAGTATTCGCCCCCCTGATCACATCATAGGACATAATACTTATACCCTTTTTGGTTCTCTACTTCTAACTTATATTCTTTGAATATCTCAAAAGGTTCAGACATGTGTTTCAACAGGAACATATATGCGAATCTTTAGATATCATCAATGAATGTAATGAAGTAAAAAGAACCAGTCCTGGCATATGTAGACAGGGGACCTACATACATCATCATGTATCAATCCTAAGAATTCACGAACTATTTCTCTGTTTCTAATAAACGGAGCTTTGGTCATCTTATCTTTGTGACATGACTGGCAAGTTTCACAAGATGTAAATTCAAACTGATTTAAATATGCATCTTTATGTAACATAGCTAGTCGGGTCGCATTGATATGACCTAGTCTACAATGCCTCAAGAAGGATTCGTTCATTTCTGAACTCTTCCATCTGTGTGTGTTCTGTACGTTAAGAACTGTGGTTTGATTTAGAACGTTTATGCTTTTAGATAACGTGCCTGAACCGATCAACTCTTGATATAGGAAATGTTCAAAACATTATCCAACAATACAAAATTATATCTTTCTTTACTATTAAAGAGACTGATATGATGTTGTATATCAGGTTCGGTATCTAATAACATTCGTTCAGAATCAATGTATTTGGTAATACAGGGTGATAACTGTCAACAGACTTGGCTGCAACACTTGCACCAATTTTTAACTCTTAAAACTTATCACCCTTTCTCAGTTCTTTATCTATCTGTAGCCCATGTAACAAATTACATTTGTGGGATCCTGATTCGGTATCTTATACCCAGGACGTAAAGGATACTAAGAAACAGTTCTCTGTAATGAACACACCCGAAGAAGATTCATCATCATGTACTTTCTTCGTTTGGGCGGCACGGGAATCCGGATATTCCCCTATTTCCTGCTCGGACTTATAACAATTATAATTAAGAACGGAACCAACGTTCCCCAGCTCAGTATAATAAGCAGGTCCGGTCAATGCATCCGATATTATTATCTTGATTAAGGCGTGACATGGTCGCTACCTGGAGAGAGAGAAGAAAACACTCAGCCTATGATCTTGCAAGATTATATTGGTTATTAATATATCTAATCAGGATGGCTCCCATTGTTTTAGTCAAATCTTCCTTCAAACCCTAAAAGGAAAGACTAGCCGGGATTAATTACACCCTACAAGTTCGCCAATCTTTCAGCCAGGCAAGTGCCAGTACTTTGAGGGAGGTTCCCCGTGCTTTCGCACGGACCTAATTAAAACAAACCTCGTTTTCCCACGGGCGTAACCCCATTGACACCTTTCTAGAGACCTACTTGATCAGCTAATTGTAATGTGTAAAGCTCTCCCAGGAGTAACTCTTACTCGCAGTGGGTATCGGGATCCAACTATCTCATAGAAGGTATGCAATCTCATTGCAAATTTCAACACTTGAAATTCCCGATAATATTATACCCCCAGCGTCTTATGACCTTGACGGAGGCCAACAAACCATAGGCTGCTAGTCAAGTTCAACCCGTACATTTCCTGATTGAATTAGACCCACCCGCATGACCCTTGACGGAGACCAAACTACTCTGTATGAATACCCTAATCCAATCGCATCATATGCTAGCAGATAAGCACTAGTTAGCTACCGTACACTACGCCTTGACAGAGGCCAAACTACCACAGGACGAATACTAAGTAGTACTTATCTGAAATGACGGAGGGCTACGCAGGTTTTTAAGAAAACCATGAGCGTAATGAACTTGATCTCGTTGTAGAATCAAATGATTTAAATGGAGTGTTTTTGAGTCTTCTACTAGTTTTTCTAAAGAGGTCACTCCCGGTGAAGGGATCGTCGGCTCATTCCTTATCGAATAAGGTGCAGGATATTCATAATACCACTATGCAAAGCAAAAACTATAGAAGCAATCAAAAGATAAACCGAGGGGTTATAGCATCTGCCAATTATTACTAAAGAGGTCACTCCCGGTGAAGGGATCTCGGCTCCTTCCTTATCGAATAAGGTGCTGGATGTTCTACAAGGAACACCGCTATGCAAAGCAACAACTAGAGCTACCTGTTTTTGAAAATTCGAATCCACAACATCTTTAGGTTTCTTTTATTTCATTAATCTCATTAATGAATTCCAACCATTTTAAGTTACCTAAACATCACAGATAAATACAACGTATGCTTATGCCATCTGCATTCGCCTCGATGTCCCCTCATGCACCGTTAGGTTAGGTAACTAACGGCAGAGCGGGGCAATGCTAGCGCGGGTGTAAAAAATAAGCAACGTCTATATAATATATCACATATACTATATCCAGTATCCATCTCAACATATCAAATGATCACATCACAGAAAACGCAGCAGAAGAACAACATATGAAATATTGGATATACCAGGATTTCCGTGTTTTATTTTAAGCCTGTATAAAACACGGATTCCACGGTCGTGATGAACAGCCAATCCCACACCCCTACACCCCTACGAGAGCGGCAAGCAACCTTACAAATTCTAGAGTTAGGAGACCCGGTCTCGACTCCTCGAGATGGTCTCCCAATGGACCCTAGAACACGGTTACTTATGCTCCCCGCCTTGGGTCTATCCTAATGCGGAAAAGTATATAATATACAATGGTGACATCATCCTCAACCCGGAAGTGCCCCAATAAAAGAATATTACATACAATGAATTTTACATGAATGAAAATGAAAAACTCCCATCTCACATAAAACCACGGGCTATTCAAAACACGACGATCCAATATAACATATCACAACATCACATAACATAACATGTCATCAACGTAAGTAAATATGCATATCCCAGTTGTCGTTGACATATAGCACCGAAACCGGCGATACACCAAATATTACACTTACGGTCACAGAAAATAAAGTGAAAAACTACAACAGTTGGAATCCGCATTCACTTTAGACATCGCATGCCTAACCAAATGAATTCCTTAGACATCATATGCCTAACTATTATAAACCCCACATTTTAGTCTCGATCTCGAAAACAATTTTCAATATCTAGTCGGGCAATTCAATAAGATTCCCGACATCCTGATCGAATGCTCGTCGGAAACTTTAGTATACGGTCGCACCCCCGATACCGTCGACGAAGTGCACTAAGGCGGAACACCGCTGTCGCGAGCACCCGAACAGATGCTTTTGGCGACGGGGTTCTCCTACAGTCACTTGGTCGGGGCTATGGGGCGTGGCTATCTATTAAGTTTACCCGGCGAGTATCCGCGTACTCTACGTGATTGCGACGGACTTTTGATCGCATCAAAATCCCGTGGCAACCGATCAAAATGAGACTAAACTTCTATATTTATAACATTCAAACTAGTTATCTCATAACAACATGTGGATTCCAAATATTGTATCCCGTCACATAATATCCGGACGATGTTAAACTCTTCGATCGATTCATCAAAGTCCCACAATTTCCCGACAGCTCAACACTTGAGCACAGTTTTAGTAATACCCAGAAGATGCCACAGTACCTATGAACCAGCCGAAGAAGGGTCAAACCAACGCCTCACATGTGACAACGCTAAACTACTATAAACCCTAGGGTTCAAGTGGCGGTTTTGACGGCCACATAATCGAGTTAAGGTTTACGTTCTTCTAGAGGGTCCAAAGAATCACTTGCATGTTTTTCCGAATACGTTAAACATGGAAAAAATGGGTTTTTGACATTCGATCGAACTTTTTAACTTCGCCTAGACAATACGTGAATAACCCGAAACAATGTTAAAACTACGAATACGAAACACTCCGAATTGTTTATAGTGTAAGATTATATCACATGAAAAATTAGCAAAAACAAACAACACATGAAACATCAAAACCAAGTCACTGGAACACAGCCAAAATTTCAGGTGAAGGGGCTCGGTTTTGGCCGATATGGGGGGGTAGGGCTCGGCCCAATTTTCACCAAATGCCCTGAAATTTTTTGTGTGTTCATGATATATCCCATACATCACTCTGTGCATGTTTGATATTTTTTTGAAAACTTTTTAAAATCGACAGCAAGCAGTTTTTGACGATGCAGATTTCGGAGTATTTCGGTTACGCAATCTTAACAAAATCCGTATTAATTTCTAGCATAGTTCTGATACTACTGAAGGGTTACCTACGACGGCAGCAAGGTTCCGGGAGGCATCGTCCATGCCAAATTAAAATTTTGCCGTTTTAGCTAACCCTAACGAGAATCGTTAACTAGAAATAATACGGAATCCATATGCAAACTCCTTGCAACTAATAGTGAGCAAGGAATACAATCTTTGTAGACCAGTCCTTCACTTCAAATAGCTCTATGTAGTTGTCCCCTTCGCTGCGATAGCGAACTCCGGACACTAGAAAGGCTCCACGAAGAAAAGAACGTGCTTGCTTCAAAGACTTCGAGGCCGAAGATAATCTACGTCGAGGAGAAACTAACTCAAGCTATTCCTTCACTGTGTCATGAACTTTGTGAAGAGAACACCCTATACTACATGGCAAGTAGTAGAGGATGATGAAGTAGGAAGTGGACTCACTTTAGAATTGATTTTCTCACACTTTTTCTCATAACTCCATTAGAGCTAAAAAGCTTTTGAGGAGGAGGAAGAAGAAAAAGAACTCCAAGTAAATAATTCATCCAAATTAATTATGTAACCATGGGTGAGTTAAAACTATCATGCTTAATTCATGTAGAGAATAAACCATACACTATGGTTAAGGGTTGGGTTTGATAATATCTTATGGAATGACAAAAGAGTTGACTTTGTCAAAATTTCTACAAGCTTCATGAAAGCTTGACAACTTTGACTAAGTCATTCTCTTTTTTTATTCTTAAGACATAAACAAAACCCTAATTTAACCTAATCATGGTATAAGTCTCATACACCCATCTTGTATGTATCATCAAGCATGATACAAACATGTACACTTGCATATATCACATATAAACAATGTGCACAATTTAGTGAGAAAACAAATCATAAGTGAGCTAATACTAGTTAATGTAATGTTATATATCAAATATATAATTATACGTTAAATTATTAAATCAACTCTTGATTTAATAATCCGGCTATAACCGACTAATATCATGTGTTACAACTTATCGAATCAATATTTGATCCAATAACCCGGCTATATAGCATACAGCCGATCAATGTCAATTATCGCGAGAATAGAATACGGTATCTCATATCGTATTAATCTCGGTCCCGCACATATTACATATGTGCTCCTACTGCGTTTCGCTTGAGCCAGGAAACCCCTGTGTAGGACTCTAAATACTCGTCAATACGCCGGCAGTAGGTGATGATCATATCAAACACCCACAAGCCGCAAGCGGTCTGCTAAACGTAACGGCCACACGGGTTTTGAGCGATCAGAAGATCAACAAGCAAGCATGCTCACACTCCTGCGAATCCAGTCAGTAACACTACCGTACAGTCCGGTCTCTTCGTCTGATATGTCGCATATCTCGTCTAGGAATGGTAAACGTCAGACCCCAGTAACTCGATAAGTCGTGTCGATATGAGGCTCATAACGGGTCGAGAAACTACTGATAACACTTACCAGTATATCTCTGAAGCTGCCTTGGCCAAGGACTTCCTATTATAGACAATCGAGCACAGCGCAACATCAACTCCCAATACCGGGAGAGACGAAACCCCTCCTATCGCTCATTTCCTCCATGTGATTCAGGACTGTACCCAAAAGCCACCGTTTTTCTCGTTCTCTTGAACATGGTAAGGTGGAAATCAAAGCAAAGTAGGAATCACATAAGACTCTATGACGATCTCGGGTCTACAGACTAACCTGTACCAGTGTCACCAGAGAACTGCCATCTGACGTGAGGTATAATACCATCTGGGAGTTCTTGGCGAGTCCGTCCAGTGTACCCAGTCTCCACTGAGCACACGTATATTGTCTCTGATGTCAAACACCAATGGATATGGGATCATCCATCGCCCATCTACATGGGTCGTGAATCTATATGCTAGTCTACTCTGGTATATCGATGCCCTGTCTCGATATACTCTCGACTAGGAACATTTGAAGGATGTACTTAGCGACTACACTGTCCCCACTAGTATGATCTGCATCATAGTCCTGGTAGTCAAGTACTCAACCTAAGGGCTTTATCAACATGTAACAAAGAGACAATCAGAGTACATGTTAAGATAAAGTGCAACCAGATAGCATACTACCATGTCGAGCAAGAAAGTCCTCCATATATATGTCCAAGCATCCACTACAATATACATCGTATCTACAGTAATGGCTTATAGGGCATACATATCACTAACAGAAGGAACCGGATGGCTTTTATAAATATATAGTTGCGAAAACCTTTGCTAAAGAGGTCACTCCCGTTGAAGGGATCTCGGCTCTTTCCCCGTCGAATGAGGTGCAGGATATTCCAAATTGAATATCACGATGCGAAGAAAAAATAATCGACTATAGTGAAGTTATTACGTTGAAGCAAAATTTTACTCAAGGGGTCACTCTCGATGAAGGGATGTCGTCCCTTGCCTCGTGGAATGGGGTGCTGGATATTCATAACCGAATACCACTTTGCAAAGCAAAAGAAAGTTTCTGTAATGTCAGTATTTTAAAATTGGTTCCAACAACATCAAATTGGTTTGTTTTATCCTTTCATTGATCAGAATCAACGCAGTCCCATCAATAATCACACCATAAAAGAACGAAAATATATGATGTACGTATATGTCATCCGCATTCGCTACTGGGTCCCGTCATCACCCGTTAGGTTACTTAACTAACGACAGAGCGGGGACTTGACTAGCGCGGGTGCAAAACATATACAACATCTACTAGTATATATATATATATATATAATTGATCTCAGGCATGATATAAATCAACATCACAGAAGCAACACAGAATGGTGGATAGCCTGTGCAATGAAAACCTACACCCCTACGAGCGCGACAAGTTACCCGCCAATCCAAGAAGCGAGGCAACCCCAATCATCAACGTGAATGGGCCACCCAGCACTTCACGGAATCCGGTAACTTGGGCACCCCTCCGCGGGTCAACCTATTGTAACATTTCAAAAAACTAAAATATTATTTTTGGAATTTTTATAATTAAATAATAAAATATTGAATATTTTAATAAGGCGGTATAATTAAATACTGATAAATTGGAAAAAATTTGGAAAATTATGGAAATTACTAAAAAGAGGGTGTTTTATGTGAATTATGCAAATTATAAGTTTTTATGATTAATTATACGCTAATTAGTGCTAATCGTGATTAAACATCGCTAATCGCGCATTAAGCTTGTTTTGTGCAAAATATGCACATGTCTTTTTTAGCACTTGTTACATTTTTCCTTCGTGCTTCTTCTTTTTATCATGCATGGTTATAAATTAAAGAAAAGGAAAAGAAAAGATAAGAAAAGGGATATGAATAAAGAAGTAGGTTTGGGCAAGTGAGAGAGTGAGAGGTGAGGAGTCTCCCATTGACCAAGACCCTTGTTTTCTTTCTCATCTTCATCATTCTCTCTTCTCCTCTCACATGGGTTGCTGCCCTCTTCCTCCCCCCCATCTCAAAACCCCCACAACACTATAAAAAAATTCATCAAAACTCAATACCCACTTCATTAAAAATGTGCATGAGCTCACTAGCTACACCTTGGACCAAGAAAGCTTGCATTTTGGTAGTGTAGGGGGGATTCATGAGTGCTTAATGAGGTAATCCTTTCACAAATAGTGTAGTGTTTCATTTGCTTAAGCTTCTTTTCAAGTTTAAAATTGATTTGGCGAAGTTTAGTGAACTTTGGAAAACCCTAGAGAGGGTTAGGGTTAATTTGAGTTGTGGTTGTGTAATTGGACTTTAGTGATGACCTTAAACCCCCATAGATGATAGAAACCCAGACCAAACACAACTGAAACCCAAAATACGGAATTACATAACTTTCATGTCCATTTGTGAGAACTTAGAGTGTGCAGGGGAATCTGGAGTGACCCGAGACCAAAACATGAAAAGCAAACAACTTCAGAGACCTATTTAGAGCACTACGAGACCACCCAACCAAAACGAACCAATTCCACGACACCAAAACCGAGGAGGCCGGAATTCTTGGGGATGTGGCCGGCCATGGGGTGAGGGTTTGGGTCCAGGTTGCTTCAGTAGGTCATGTACACCCTATATATCACCCTAGTGTTGTTTGCTTACCTTGTTTTCACCTGAGACAAAATCTGGAGCATGTTTTCTTAGTTGCCGCTTCAATACGTATTTGTGTTTAGCATCGATCACTTGACGTTTGTATGTCTCTATCGGGTGTTATTTGGTTAAGTTGCGAGGGCAAACCATAGGTTTTGACCTATGCGAGTTCCGCGTGTCGTTTTGGTTTCGATTTGGTTTTAATGTGATACGATACATGTGACATGTAGGTACCCCCACGATGATTCAAGACGATGAAAAAGATGAAGGAGACATCGACATCGGCAAGCAAGATCAAGTGAGTAGATTATATCTACAGGGGAAGTCGGGTGGATGGCGTATAGCACCCCCGCAGTTCGTAGTATAGCTTATATATTTATAATTATATATGTGTTTATGTTACGTGGATGATTATCAAGATAGGATTTGTGTTCATGATTTAGTTTAGGGTAGTTAGAAGTAACTTAGTTTAGCTTCTTAGTCGTGAACCCTAGAATGAGGTTTACACCCACACACACGCATGCTTACTTTGTTATACTTGTGCGTACATGGGGATATGTATATATGTATACACACATAGGTATGGGACAAGGTATATATATATATATATATATATATATATAGGTATACTTATACATGGATGATGAGGATTGTTATGGTATTTAGAGATGAGTCGATGAGATTGGGCATGGTGCCATGAGATCGGTGATATGATATGGTTCGTATTATGAGATACGACAAGAGATTTTAGCGGGCCTTTAGGCGTGTGTTTTCATACACGCACACACACATATATATAGATGGTATCAGCTTGTGCTAGACTTAGATCAGTACCCCAATTCATGAGATATGATGATAAGGATACCAGATAATTGATGAGATAAATGTGATATTCGACCCGTACCCAGATTTGGGATGCCGTACGACGGATTTACGTACGAGCTATATATTGATGATAGATCCGCACTCTTGACTCGAGGATGTTATATTGTATATTGTATCAGTGATACTATTGAGGCGGGATCACCGACTATTATATTTATATGTATATCGACTCAGATTTAAGTGGTTTTCCTTACCCTTTCGGTTAGACTGTTCGTTTAGTTCTGTAGTACTTAGTAGATGTTAGACTAGACCCGAGTCATACCTATTTCAAAACTATCGAATCGTGAGTATTTAAAAAGATAGGCCAAGGGATTCTACGGATATTTCAAAAGACGCATCTTTTCTTAAAAACACCGTAGCACTTATTTTATTAAACACCACGATTCGTGTTATTTCAAATGGAAAAACTGTATGACATATATATATTGATGTAGATTCTTCACTGTTGTGTTTATTATTCATTTTCCGCATATTCTTGCTATTCGCATCATGTTGCATGTTTAAATGCGTTTATTGTTATATTAAACCCATGCTGTCAGGACACCAGCACCATTATCGATGATGCGTATGTTCCACGTACACCTGCTTGCCGGCTCACACACTTCATCATCGATAATTGCCATGCCACTACACAGTAGGATTGTTGCATCAGGATTTGACTCTTTGTATCACATATTGGCGCATAAGCATATTGTGACGACCCGAAAGTACGGAACATGACCGGCACTTAAATTACGAAACGTCTCATGGCGTACGTAATCTAAGTAAGCCGAAAACCCAGAAATCCAAACAAAGAAAAGTAGTAGAGTGAAGAAAAAACCATTTTTAAATCAAATAGTTTGCAACGTACGCCGAAATATACATTTTAAAATCACAAGTCCTTTCTAAAAAATTTCGGCAGAGTTTCCTTTGTAAAAACTGACCCCAAACGGGTACAAAACCTGATAAAGCATAAATAATGAATAACGGCATCCCCAAGCGGGAGCTAGCTCTTCGTCAATCGACGGTCACATCCATGCAAGCAATATAATATACAATGCCGAAAGGTGAGGATCACAACAGAAAAAGGAAACTCAAAACAGCAAGAAATCCATATAAATACAACGCGCGACTCTAAGGTCGAAAGAATAACAACACTGGTCTCTATCCCTAAAATAAATACATGTTTGGTTGATGGAACTTCTAGATACAACTGAATAATAATATACAAAATATAATGATGGTCACGATGCAAGTGAATCCACCTACTAGCAAATCGCCCGGAAATGGAAGTAGTGCCAGCAAAGCCGTAATGAAACCTGTACGGCAAAACCTGCAAGAAACTGTGGCACAACGGGGGTGAGTTGCCAACTCGTGAATAGAAAACACCTACTAACAGAAATCGCATGTATGACGCAATCCTAGGTCAACGATCATAATATATAATCCTCAAATATAAAACCAGCAGCCTAATAACAATGGCTAGGGTATACCTCTAAACAACGGTAATACCAAGAGCTCGTGTCAGTGCCTCATGTAGCAATATATCATATGGATGAGTTATGAATGCATGAAAAGTATGATGAAGTATTTAAATTGATATCAATACACATATATTAGCATCTCATTCCACTAATATTGGTGTAAGGGCTTATATAACAGCGTCCTCATCCCCTGTTATATATACATATGAAGTATGATCAATGTAATCAAAGTCTGTATGCGATCACTGTCTGTATATATGTGGATCCCGTCCACGTGTCACCCGATGACAATGAGCATCATGCAGGTAAATATGATGATATAATCAAAATCATGGAAAAACATCATGAAACCTGTGCCTAGCATCGGCACAAAACAGAGTCTCAATCTCAATATCTCAATGTCTCTGTACCTCAATATCTCAAAATCTCAGTATCAATCTCACTATCTAGGGCGCCGTCAATCCTGACCGGCCCCTACCATCAATCTCAAGACCACGACGGTATCCTCCGGATATCCGACGCGTCGGGTAAAATCACCGGTAGGTAGTCTCCCCCTGCCAGGCTCACATCGTCATCGCCACGCGCTTCTTGCCTCGGGATACCTTAACGGGCCCCACCATGTGCCCTCATACGGCCTCGACGCCTCCTCGCATGGGGTATATATATATATATATCATAACCGATAAAACTCATGGTGGATACTGAAATATCATATCAAGGGTAACCGGGTTTTTAAAACATTTACATAATCTCTTGAAATACCCACGGTTTCCCAAATCCAGAAATATCATAGAAACAACATATCTCAATGCGCATAATCAGAAAGCATGATGTATGTGACATATAAATGAAATGCAAGTATAACAGTATATCATGCAACATGGAATAATAGTATGCACGTACAAGGGTCATATCCTGATGCAATAATACTACTGTGTAGTGACATTGCAATTACCGATGAAGATGTGTGTGAGCCGGCAAGTAAGTGTACATGGAACATACGCATCATCGGTAATGGTGCTGGTGTCCTAGCAGCATGATATCAACAACACAATATAAAATCACAATATAAGTATACGATGCGGAGCAAACAGAAATAATGTGCGGGAGCTGAATACTAAACACAATGATAACTAATCTGCATTTAATATAAATCTAATCTAACAACTACACTAAACTATAGGGCTGAGCTAACAGGCTAACTGAAGGTAAGGAAGCCGCCTAACATCTGAGTCGATACATACATATATATATATATATATATAAGAGTAGGTGATCACGCTTCAATAATATCACATCCGATACCATATCTATAATCAGATATTTCCAAGTCAAGAGTGCGGATCAATCATCAATATATAGCTCGTACGTAAATCCCGCGTACGGCATCCTAAATCTGGGTACGGGTCAAGATCACATTCATCACATTATTCATCTGTTATCCTCTTTATCAAAGATCATAATCCGGGTACTGATCTACGTCTACTACAATACTAATATCATCAATATGATCATGATCTGACTACTGATCGACAGTTTCGTACAAACCGATATCATCAGCACCTATCATCATAAAGAAGTATACGTCGCCCAATGCGACCCATTATAGCTATCTTAACATATCTTAACTCATATCACGATCTCATGTCGACCATTTCATATATATCACTATTCACATGGTATCGTCGTCCAAAGATCTGCTAAAACATCCGGACGTATCTCAAGTACGAATCCTGCCATATCACCGATCTCACGGTCTGAAATCACATCTCATCGATACATCTCAAATCCCAAATACTATCCTCAAATCCAGTAAATGATCACAAATTCCCATATCCATGTGAACACATAAATATAATCCCATATACGCACATATGAAAGAAGAATGTATGCAAGTATGGGTGTGTGTGTGTATGTGTGGTGCTACCACTACTCTAGGGTTTCGCAACACTAAGTCAATCTAAACACACCAAATATCCATCTTTGTCATCAATAAACTCAAACAATAGATAACCAATATATGTGTGTATACGTATTCGTATACATCACCACGAACTGCGGGGGTGCTATACGCCATCCACCCGACTTCTCCCCGTAGATATAAATCTACTCACCTTGCTTCTCGTGTGCTGATACTGATGTCGCCATCTTCATCTTTAACGCCTCGTCGCCATATGGGGTACCAACAATGATATCACAAACGCTAAAGCACATGAAAATCACATCGGAAACCAAAACGGCATACGCTACTCGCATAGGTAAAAACTGTTGGAGATAGTGCCCTCAGAGTCAATTATTGGATCACAGGCACGTGATTGCAATGATTGAGGGAGGACCTATACCGGTAGGGCAGTCTTACTCAAGATGATAGTGTGCTATCTGGTTTATCTTTATCATCGTGTACTGCTTCAGGTGACCTTACAGGTCACTATTGCACGTTGATAGAGCCCTTAGGATTCTTGCTTGACGGCCAGCAGTATGATAGCGATCATATATGTGGGAGCTGGGGTCTATAAGCACATCCTTAAAGTGGTCCCTAGTCGTGGGCATTTCGAGACAGGGCATCGATACTCTATTAGTAGACTAGTGTATACAGTCGAGACCCCGACGAGGGGCGGTGGCCGGTCTCATAAGCCACTGGTGTCAGTTGGTTCACCTAAGATGTATACAGGTGCTCATTGGGTTATGAGTACACCGGACAGGACTCACCGGGAACATGCTAGTTGGGATTATACCAGACGTCAGATAGCAGTTCCCTGGTGACATGTCTACAGGTTAGTTCATCGACCTGAGATCATTATTTGTCTCGTGTGAGTTCCCACTGTGCTTTGATTACTACCCTACCACGGCTCAAAGGAGTCGTGCAAACAGGTTTTAGTTGGGTACAGTCCCGAGCCACATGGAGGCAGTGAGCGGATCTGCAGGGGTTCGTCTCTCCCGGTATTGGGGGTGAGGTCGCGCTGTGTCTAGAAGAGCCATTACACAAAGCCCTCGGCCGAGGCATGAGATTTACTGGTAGGTATTCCAGTAGTATCTCAGGGTGTTCTGGGCTACACTCCGACACGACTTGTACCGCTTTTGGGGGTCTGACTTTTGCCAACCCCCTAGGCCCGCCATGCGATACTCATAGACGAACGGACCGGACTGTACGGATATTGTCACTGACAGGCTCAGTAGGGTGTCAGGATTAGTTCTCTTATCGACCTCCCTTTTGGTCAATACTTGGTAGCCCGTTACGTACGGCAAATACCTCTGACGTGCTAGTAGTTAAATCCCTAGCCAAAGTATTGACGAGTCTTTAGAGTCCCCCCACAGACAGTTTCTCAAGTTTCGGGCGAAACGTTGTAGAGGTCGTATGCTATATGGCAGGGTTCGATCTTATACGTGCGGTATTGCACGGATCTTGATCGAACGGATCATACTAGTGGGCTTTGGTTTAAGCCGGATCCTAGTATTAGATTTGTTGGATTACTTTAGTCTCATCGCATTCGCATTCAGTCGGAATGCGGGTGCAGGTATGTATATACAGGTGAGGGGTATCCTTGTGATCCGTCACGAGTTTACTTTAGATGTTGCCGGATCTTTTTGTTGTGGCAAACATTTGGAATAATGTTTGCTTAAGGAAATAATGAGCTAGAAATCATCATAACAATGCATTAATGTGACATTGGCTTATACTATGACTCATGGTCTCTTCTTTAGCAAAAATGTCACATTAGTGAATTGTTTAATGTGTTGAAGTGAGATGGAGAGAGAGAGGGGCTGCCTAGTATTGGAGTGAGCTCTCATATTATTCTACACGCTCTCACTCTCATTACAACAAGAGAAAAGAAAAGATCTTGTTCTTCTTCTTCTTCCTCTTGCTTTTTGCTTCCATCAATGGCAACACTTCAACCTCCATCCAAAGCCATGGATGCAAGAGACAAAGTGGTCACAAACATTCTTTACAACACCTTGGACGCGTCAACTAGCATACTGTTAGTTATGTATATACCCTAGAGGCCATTGTTGTACATATGATGTATATTATAATGGATGCTTAGATATATATAGAGATGACTTTCTTGCTCGTCATGATTGTATGCTATTTGGTTTCACTTTATCTTAACGTTTTGACTTGTATTGGTTTACTGTTTTACTCTCACATGTTGATAAAGCCCTTAGGATCTGTACTCGACTACTAGGACTATGATGAGATCATACTAGTGGGGCCGCGGTAGTCGATGAGTACATCCTATAACTGTTCCTAGTCGAGGGTATATCGAGACAGGGCATCGATACACTAGAGTAGACTAGCGTATACGCATCTTGACCCATATGATGGGCGATGGATGATCCCATATCCATCGGAGTTTGACATCAGAGATGGTGTACGGGTGCTCAGTGGAGACTGGGTACACTGGACGGACTCGCCGAGAACTCCCAGATGGTGATATACCACACGTCAGATGGCAGTTCTCCGGTGACACTGGTACAGGGTAGTCTGTAGACCAGAGATCGTCATAGAGTCTTGTGTGATTCCCACTGTGCTTTGATTTCCACCTTACTACGTCCAAGAGGGCGTGCAAAATGGTGGCTTTTGGGTACAGTCCCGAATCACATGGAGGCAATGAGCGATAGGAGGGGATTCGTCTCTCCCGGTATAGGGAGTTGATGTTGTGATGTGTTCGATTGGCTATAACTGGAAGTTCCTGGCCAGGGCTGATATAGAGATTTACTGGTAAGTGTTACTAGTAGTTTCTCAACCCGTTATGAGCCACACATCGACACGACTTATCGGTTACTGGGGTCTGACGTATACCACCCCTAGACTTGATATGCGACATATCAGACGAACAGACCGGACTGTACGGGAGTGTTACTGATCGGATTCACAGGAGAACGCACAGGGTAGCTTATTGATCTTCTGATCGCTCAATACCTGGGTGGCTGTTACGTTTAGCTGACCGCTTGCAGCTTATGGGTGTTTGATATGATCATCACCTGCTACCGGCGTATTGACGATTCTTTAGAGTCCTACACAGAGGTTTCTTGGCTCAAGCGAAACGGAGTAGAGGCATATATGTGATATGTGCAGGACCGAGAATAATGCGATATGAGATTCTGTATTATATTCTCGCGATATTTAGATATGAACCGGGTCATCGGATCATGTGTTGATTCGATGAATCGGTAAATGATATATTAGTCGGTAATATTCGATATAGCCGGATCGTCGGATCAAGTGTTGATTCGATGATTTAATGTATAATAATATATATGATATATTATTACATTATCTAATATTGGCTCGCTTTATTATTTCATTTTCTCACTGGATGATACATTGATATATATGCGATATATGTTAATTGTATTATTTTCTTTTGTTGCAAATATATAATATATATGTGATATATATTATTGTGACATGATATGATTGATTATTAAACATGTTTAAGGATGATTAAATGAGGTTAGGGTTTGATTAGGGTCAGTTGCTTCATGCACCTTCTAGAAGCTATTTTCTTTTGTCATTGTTAAGATATTTATGGATGACACATTTCTAACCCAACCAAACTCTAACTCTAGTTTATTCTCTACTAAATCTTAGCCACTCATTCTTGACCAGGGTTTATATATCAATCATATTCATTTCTTTCTATTCATCACAAAAGGAAAATGATCATTATCTTTTTCCATCATCATCTTCTTCTCTCTTTAGAAGAAGCTTACTTGATTTTCTTTATGTGATGAATAAATATGAGAAAATGATTTTAAAAGGAAGCAAAAATACTACTCTCTCATCCTCATCTCATCTAGCCCATGAGATTAGTGTGTTCATCTCTTTAGAGTGAGAAAGCTTGAGTCTTTGCAACTTCGACGTAGATCATCGAAGATTTGGAACACTTCAAGCTAGCATGGATCGTTCGAGTCGTGGAGCCTCTCATGAGTCCGGGAGATCGTGGATCGCGGCAAAAGGACTTCTACTCGGAGCTTGTGAAGCGAAGGAGCGGACTACAAAGGTTGTAATCCCTCACACTTAGATAAAAGTTATCATCTTGCATGTTTAAACCTAATAATCTAGCAAAGATCCCGACTTTAGGTTGTTCGGCACGTCTAAATTTTTACCCGGGCATGTTTGATGCCTTATGAACCTTCACAAGAGTGCCTAGGAACCCTACAGTGGTATCAGAGCCTAGCTAGAGCATTAGGCGATGTGTTTACGAAGTTAAAACTCAGATCGAACCAGAACCGACGGAAAAAGCCCCCACTCTGGAAATTTTTCAAAATTTGGGATTTTTCTGAATTAAAAATATGCAAAAAAATCAGCAGGAAATTCTAAGAATTACCATAAAACCCGAGCCCCCAATTCGACCAAACGGCGGCGGAACCGCGGCGCAAGCATGCTTAAGCGGCGGTTCCGCGGCGGATTCATCGATTGGCGACACGTGGATTTTATGGTAATATCCGTAGGTGCTTGTTGATGCTTCTGGATATTTTTAAAATTGATTCCAGTGTTGTTTAAATCTCGGGTTTATTTTGTAATCGTAGATTCGATCGGAATATTTAAATTCGTATTTCTTTTCGGATATTTAGAAACTGTTAAACTAGTAGAACGGATATCATTAACCCACTTTATCCCGGCACGGAAAACTTTCAAGCGTTGAATTTTTACTGGGTTTAAATATTTCGGAAAAATTTTACAAGTTAAGCGGTGGACCCTCTAGAAGACAACAAACCTTAACTCGATTATGTGACCGTCTTGAACTGCCTTTTGAACCTTCGGGTTTGGGGCAGTACGGCGTGCCACATGTGAGGCGTTGGCTTGACCCTTCTACGGCTGGATCACTGGTACTGTGACATATTCTGAGATTATTTGAACTCCGCTCAAGAGTTGAGCACTTTGGAAAATTTTGGATATTTGATTATCTGTTCGGAAAGTTTAATACTGTCTATTTATTTGGAATGTGATACAATATGTGGAATTCATAGAGTTAGGCATGAAATGCGAAGTATGTGATATTTCGGATTTACGATGTCTAAAGTGATTGTGGATTCCAAATATTGTAGTTTTACACTTTTTTTCTGTGACCGTAAGTGTAATATGTGATATCGCTGGTTTCATTGCTATATGTCAACGACAATTGGGATGCGCATATTTACTTACGTTGATGATATGAGATATTATGTGTTGCTGTGATATGTTATATTGGATCGTCGCATTCTGAATAGCCGGGGTTTTTATGTGAGATGAGGGTTTTTATTTTCATTCATGTAAAATTCATTTGTAATGTAATATTCTTTTATTTGGGGCACTTCCAGGTTGCGGTTGCTGTCACCAGTGTATATTATTTACTTTTCCGCATTAGGTAGACCCAAGGAGGGGAGCACAAGTAACCGGGTTCTAGGGTCCAGTGGGAGGCCATCTTAAGGAGTCGAGACCGGGTCTCCTAACCGTAGAATTGGCAGTGTTACTTGCCGCTCTCGTAGGGGTCTTGGGATGTGGGTTTGGCTATTCGTCGCGACCGTGGAATCCGTATTTTATACAGGCTCGTATTAAAAACACGGACGTCCTAGTATATCCAATATTTCATATATGTTCTTCTGCTGCAATGTTCTGTGATGAGATCATATTACTGCCTGAGACGAATGCTTATACTATATATATATGCTGATATATAAATATTACTGCTTTCGTTTCTTCTGTGATACTTAGAAAGCATAAGCTGATGGGATTTTTATTAATGAGATTAATAAAAGAAAAGAAACCTAAAGATGTTGTAGAATCAAAACTTTATAAAAAGGGTAGCTACAGTTTTGCTTTGCACAGTGATATATATGATATATCCTGCACCTTATTCGATGAGGAAAGGACCGAGATCCCTTCACCGGGAGTGACTCCTTTAGCAAAACTGGCAGATGCTACAAAATGCGGTTTGTCTTTTGATTGCTTTTAGAGTTTTGCTTTGCACAGCGGTATATATGATATATCCTGCACCTTATTCGATGAGGAAAGGGCCGACGATCCCTTCACCGGGAGTGACCCCTTTAGCGAAACTAAGAAAAGCCTCAAAAACACTCCTTTTTCAAAAACTACTCGATTCTACGACGATATCAAGTTCATTACGCAATAGGTTTTCTGAAAAACCTGTCGTAGCTCTCCGTCATTTCAGATAAATCCTACTTAGTATTCGTGCTGTGTTTGTTGACCTTGTCAAGGCACAGTGTACGGTAGCTAATTAGTATTTATCTGCTAAAACATGAGATGTGATTGGATTAGGGTATTCGTACGGCCTTGTTGACCTTGTCAAGGGTCATGCTGGTGGGTTTAATTCAATCAGAAAATGACGGGTTGAACTTGACTTGCGATTTATGGTTTGTTGACCTTGTCAAGGTCATAGATCGCTAGGGGCAAAATATTATTGGGAATTTCAAGTGTTGAAATTTGCAATGAGATTGCATACCTTCTATGAGATAGTTGGATCCTGATACCCACTGCGAGTAAGAGTTACTCCTGGGAGAGTTTTACACAGGACAATTAGTCATTCAAGTAGGTGTCTAGAAAAGTGTTAACGGGATTACGCCTCTGGGAAAACGAGGTTTACTTTAATTAGGTCCGTGCGAAAGCACGGGGAACCTCCCTCAAAGTACCGACACTGATCTGGCTGAAAGATTGACGAAATTGTAGGGTGTAATTAATCCCGGCTAATCTTACCTTTTTAGGGTTTGAAGGTAGATTTGATAAAAACAGTGGGAGATATCCTGATTAGATAAGATAATAACCAATCTAATCTTGCAAGAGCATACGCTAAAGTGTTTTCTTCTCTCTCTCTCCAGGTAGCGACCATGTCAGGCCATAATCAAGATAATAATATGGATGTATTGACTAAACCTAATTATTGTACTGAACAAGGGAACGTTGGACCCGTTCTTTCTTATAAGAGTTATAAGACTGAACAGGAAACAGGAGAATATCTGGATTCTCAAGCCGCCCAAAAGAACATGCATGTTGATGCATCTTCTTCAGGTGTGTTAGTTATTGAGAACTGTTTCTCAGTTCACCCTACGTCCTGGGTATTAGATACCGGATCAGGATCCCACATATGTAAACAGTTACATGGGGTACGTAAAGGTAGAGAACTGGGAAAAGGTGATCATTTCGTTCAAGTAGGGAATGGTGCAAATGTTATAGCCAAAGCAGTTGGCGAATATCACCTTGTATTACCAAGTCGTAATACACTGATTCTAAATGAGTGCTATTATATACCGAACATGATGTGCAATATTATTTCAGTTTCTTTATTAAGTAAAGAAGGATATAATTTTGTTGTACAGGATAATGTTATGAACATATTCCTAGATCAAAAGTTGATTGCATCAGGTTCGTTACATAATGGCATATTCATTCTAAATCAGAATACAGTTCTAAATATACAAAACACACACAAGAGGAAAAGTTCAGATATGAACGAATCCTTCTTGTGGCATTGTAGACTTGGTCATATCAATGCGACACGACTGGCTAAGTTACATAAGGATGGTTATTTGAATCTGTTCGAATTATCATCTTATGATACTTGCCATTCATGTCTCAATGGAAAAATGACCAAAGCTCCGTTTAGTGGACACGGAGAAAGAGTTACCGAACTCTTAGGACTGGTACATAGTGATGTATGCGGTCACATGTCTACGCATGCCAGGAACGGTTCTTCCTACTTCATTACATTCACTGACGATCTCTCTAGATACAGACATGTGTTTCTGATAAAACACAAGTCTGAAGCTTTTGAGAAATTCAGAGAATATAAACACGAAGTAGAGAACCAAACGGGCAAAAGTATTAAGATTCATCGATCTGATCGAGGAGGTGAATACTTAAGCAATGAGTTCCTAGATTATCTAAAAGAGAATGGGATTCTCTCTCAGCTTACTACTCCTTATACACCACAGCACAACGGTGTATCTGAGCGGAGAAATTGCACCCTATTAGATATGGTGCGCTCGATGATGAGTACAGCTGAGTTACCTATTTCCTTTTGGGGGTATGCGCTTGAGACAGCAGCATACCTATTGAATCAAGTTCCAACTAAATCTGTACCTACCACACCATATGAGATATGGAGTGGGAAGAGACCGTATCTTAAACGAGTTAAGATATGGGGTTGTCCGGCCTATGTCAAAAGGCAAAATCCGGACAAACTCGAGGCACGGTCAGTTCTTTGCAAGTTTGTAGGATATCCGAAGAATTCTTATGGATATTTTTTCTATCACAATGAGGAGCAAAAAGTGT
This sequence comes from Agapanthus africanus, assembly GCA_030015575.1. Taxonomy (NCBI): domain Eukaryota; kingdom Viridiplantae; phylum Streptophyta; class Magnoliopsida; order Asparagales; family Amaryllidaceae; genus Agapanthus; species Agapanthus africanus. Next base: position 156,880,543 of record JASDDO010000010.1, read on the forward strand.
TTGTTGCTCAACATGCCACCTTTTTAGAAATGGAATTTCTTGCAAAAGAGATTAGTGGCTCTGAGGTAGAACTGGAAGAAGTTCCAGCAACACAAACTGCAACTGAAGATGAAGATTTAGTGGAACCAGAGGATTCAGTAGTACCCGACGAACCCCAGCCTCTCCGCCGATCTAGTAGGGTTTCTCGTCCACCTGAGAGATACTACGGTTTTCTCATTGATGGTGGAAGCGAGGACTGCATCATAGATGATGATGAACCGACTAGATTCGAGCAAGCCATCACAAGTGGTGACTCTGTGAATTGGCTGGATGCAATGCGATCTGAGATGGAATCCATGTACACCAACAAAGTATGGACTTTGGAAAATGCTCCTGAAGGGGTAAAACCCATTGGGAGCAAATGGATCTTTAAAAAGAAATTTGGTGTAGATGGAAAAGTTGAGATTTTCAAAGCTAGACTTGTAGCAAAGGGATTTCGTCAACGACCAGGTGTGGATTATGACGAAACCTTTTCTCCAGTGGCTATGCTTAAGTCCATCCGGATCTTACTTGCCATTGCTGCATACCATGACTACGAAATCTGGCAAATGGATGTTAAGACCGCCTTTCTAAACGGTGATTTAGAAGAGTGCGTGTACATGACTCAGCCAGAGGGCTTCGTAGATAGTGGGAGCAGCGGAAAGGTGTGCAAGCTGCTTAAATCCATTTATGGGTTAAAGCAAGCATCGCGGAGTTGGAACATCTGTTTTGATGTTGTAGTCAAAGAGTTTGACTTCATCAAAAATGTAGATGAACCTTGTATCTATAAGAAGGTGGCAGAGGGTAAGGTTGTCTTCCTCGTATTGTACGTGGATGACATACTCTTGATAGGAAATGATATTCCTATGCTGCAATCAGTCAAGCTCTTCTTATCACAGAGATTCTCAATGAAAGATCTAGGTGATGCCTCCTGCATATTGGGAATCATGATCTATAGAGATAGATCTAAACGGATACTGGGATTGTCCCAATCCAGGTACATTGACACCATACTAAAGTGGTTTAGTATGGAAGAATCCAAGCGTTGGAACCAACCCACAATCTCTGGACTCACTCTCTCCAAAGAGATGTCTCCCAAGACTGATTTGGAGAGAGCTCGCATGCAAGGGATACCCTATGCTTCGGCAGTAGGCTCTATCATGTATGCGATGCTATGTACCAGACCCGATGTAGCATACTCATTAAGTGTAGTGAGTCGGTATCAAGCAGATCCTGGAGAGAGTCACTGGACAGCTGTGAAGAACATTCTCAAGTACTTGCGAAGGACTAAAGAGTTGTTCTTGGTGTATGGTAACGGAGAACTCCAGGTGGAGTCCTTTACCGATTCCAGCTTCCAAAGTGATAAGGACGACTCTAAGTCGCATTCGGGTTTTGTCTTTACCTTCAATGGAGGGGCGGTATGTTGGAAGAGTTCCAAACAGGATACCGTTGCAGACTCGACGATGAAGGCTGAATATATCGCTGCCAACGATGCTGCCAACGAGGCTGTCTGGATAAAGAAATTCATTAGTGAACATGGTGTGGTTCCATCCATTGAGCATCCAATACCTCTGTATTGCGATAACAATGGAGCTGTGGCATTAGCCAAGAAACCCAGGTCCCATCAAAAGTCCAGACATATTCTGAGGCGGTATCACCTGATCAGGGAGATAGTTGATCGCCGGGAGATCGAGGTCAGGAGAGTAGATACGAAGGACAACTCTGCGGATCCATTCACGAAGGCTATTCCCCAGATACAGTTTGAGAGATTATTCGGGATGCTAGGTATGAGATACTACAGCAGCTGGCCTTAGTGCAAGTGGGAGATTGTTAGTTACGTATATGCCCTAGAGGCCATTGGTGTACATATGATGTATATTATAATGGATGCTTGGATATATATAGAGATGACTTTCTTGCTCGTCATGATAGTATGCTATTTGATTTCACTTTATCTTAACATGTTGACTTGTATTGGTTTACTGTTTTACTCTCACATGTTGATAAAGCCCTTAGGATCTGTACTCGACTACTGGGACTATGATGAGATCATACTAGTGGGGCCGCGGTAGTCGATGAGTACATCCTATAACTGTTCCTAGTCGAGGGTATATCGAGACAGGGCATCGATACACCAGAGTAGACTAGCGTATACGCATCTTGACCCATATGATGGGTGATGGATGATCCCATATCCATCGGTGTTTGAAATCAGAGATGGTGTACGGGTGCTCAGTGGAGACTAGGTACACTGGACGGACTCGCCAAGAACTCCTAGATGGTGATATACCACACGTCAGATGGCAGTTCTCCGGTGACATTGGTACATGGTAGTCTGTAGACCCGAGATCGTCATAGAGTCTTGTGTGATTCCCACTGTGCTTTGATTTCCACCTTACCACGTCCAAGAGGGCGTGCAAAACGGTGGCTTTTGGGTACAGTCCCGAATCACATGGAGGCAATGAGCGATAGGAGGGGATTCGTCTCTCCCGGTATAGGGAGTTGATGTTGTGCTGTGTTCGATTGGCTATAACTGGAAGTCCCTGGCCAGGGCTGATATAGAGATTTACTGGTAAGTGTTACTAGTAGTTTCTCGACCCGTTATGAGCCACACATTGACACGACTTATCGGTTACTGGGGTCTGACGTATACCACCCCTAGACTTGATATGCGACATATCAGACGAACAGACCGGACTGTACGGGAGTGTTACTGATCGGATTCACAGGAGAACGCACAGGCTAGCTTGTTGATCTTCTGATCGCTCAATACCTGGGTGGCTGTTACGTTTAGCTGACCGCTTGCAGCTTGTGGGTGTTTGATATGATCATCACCTGCTACCGGCGTATTGACGATTCTTTAGAGTCCTATACAGAGGTTTCTTGGCTCAGGCGAAACGGAGTAGAGGCACATATGTGATATGTGCAGGACCGAGAATAATGCGATATGAGATACCTTATTATATTCTCGCGATATTTCGATATGAACCGGGTCATCGGATCAAGTGTTGATTCGATGAATCGGTAAATGATATATTAGTCGGTAATATTCGTTATAGCCGAATCGTCGGATCAAGTGTTGATTCGATGATTTAATGTATAATAATATATATGATATATTATTACATTATCTAATATTGGCTCTCTTTATTATTTCATTTTCTCACTGGATGATACATTGATATATATGCGATATATGTTAATTGTATTATTTTCTTTTGTTGCAAATATATAATATATATGTGATATATATTATTGTGACATGATATGATTGATTATTAAACATGTTTAAGGATGATTAAATGAGGTTAGGGTTTGATTAGGGTTTTTTGCTTCATGCACCTTCTAGAAGCTATTTTCTTTTGTCATTGTTAAGATATTTATGGATGACACATTTCTAACCCAACCAAACTCTAACTCTAGTTTATTCTCTACTAAATCTTAGCCACTCATCCTTGACCATGGTTTATATATCAATCATATTCATTTCTTTCTATTCATCACAAAAGGAAAATGATCATTATCTTTTTCCATCATCATCTTCTTCTCTCTTTAGAAGAAGCTTACTTGATTTTCTTTATGTGATGAATAAATATGAGAAAATGATTTAAAAAGAAAGCAAAAATACTACTCTCTCATCCTCATCTCATTTAGCCTATGAGATTAGTGTGTTCATCTCTTTAGAGTGAGAAAGCTTGAGTCTTTGCAACTTCGACGTAGATCATCGGAGATTTGGAACACTTCAAGCTAGCATGGATCGTTCGAGTCGTGGAGCCTCTCATGAGTCCGGGAGATCGTGGATCGCGGCAAAGGGACTTCTACTCGGAGCTTGTGAAGCGAAGGAGCGGACTACAAAGGTTGTAATCCCTCACACTTAGATAAAAGTTATCATCTTGCATGTTTAAACCTAATAATCTAGCAAAGATCCCGGCTTTGGGTTGTTCGGCACGTCTAAATTTTTATCCGGGCATGTTTGATGCCTTATGAACCTTCACAAGAGTGCCTAGGAACCCTACACACACTTCGCGCCCGAGTTGCTTCGGATGAAGCGGGAGCCCATACAAAGACTTCTCGATGTGGTGCCCTTTCCGACGAGGAGATGAAGACCGGAGGTTCTGCGAGGAGATCGGAGTGGAGGTCGAAGACCGAAGGACACGAATCGCTCGGTATAGCTTCCTACCCATTCTCAAGTTAGCTAGCATTCGGTTAATGGTTACGATCCGGGGTTTTAGGATGCGATAGTGCCGGTTTAAAAGTCAAGAAAAATTTTCGTTTCCGCATTTTGGCCTCAGATAGACGGCCGGGGCGCTACCGTAGTCCTACATGGTATCAAAGCCACTCCATTAACCTAGTCTAGCTTGCTCTAACGTGTTTACAAGTTCGATCGAACGGATTTTCCGAAAACCCGATTTCTAAAGTGCAGTTTCTGTCGAATTTTTGCAGTGCTCAAAAAATTATTTGGTACATGTCCAAAAATCATGCATGGTTTTTTATGAATTCTGTGAAAATTTGGTGCCCTAACATTACTGTTCCGCCGCGGAACCGCGGCCAATCCCATGCTTTAGCCGCGGTTCCACCGCACTTTTGACTCCTCTCTGCACCAAATTTCTACAGTGCCTCTCTGACATGGAAATAGGGTTTTTGGTATATTCCTTTTGGGCCCAGATTTATTTTGAGTGCTACAGTTGTGCTTGGGGCCCACTTCGGGAATTTTAGTCGATCGAAAATTTTAACACGTTAGTTCACAGTATTTACATTATATCTGCGACCGTGAATGTCACTTGATCGGTAATTCCTATCTAACTGCTATAGCCCTTTTAAACCGATTTGCAAACGTGACATTCATGTTGATGTTCTGTGTTGTGCTGTGATGTTGCGGATTTGTCGTGGTGGATAGCCTGGATGCAATGGTAGTACAGTTTGGTTGTATATGTACATTTGATATTGCGGGGCGAGCGTCCGACATGTGGACTGCCGTCACTGCCTGTTTGTATATTGTTCTTTTGGGGCAGGACCGGGTCGAGGTCGATGTACCCGTTGTATATTTTACTTTCTGTACTTGGATTACCCCGCTGTGGGGTGCACGGATAGCCGGGTTCTAGAGGGAAACGGGCCTGTATCTCATGGCTTTGAGACGGAGGGGCTTCACTCTAGAATTGGCGGGCTGTTCGCCGCACTCGTAGGGGGTACTGGTTGACCCAAGGAGGGGTGTCCACGTTACCGGATTCCGTAAAGTGCCTGGTGGTCCATTCACGTTGTTGAAGGGGGCTGCCTCACTTCAGGTTTTGGTGGGTAACTTGCCGCACCCGTAGGGGTCTAGGTTTTCATTGCACAGGCTATCCACACGACCAGGAAAACGTCGGGTTTCAGCAGCGGCTTTGTGAAACCCGGGGATCCCAGATATCTGTATTGTTCTGTGATGCTTATTACGTTTCTGTGATGTTGCATTTTATCATGGCTTGAGCGAATATTATATATTGATATATATACTAGTAGATGTTGTATATGTTTTGCACCCGCGCTAGTCCAGTCCCCGCTCTGTCGTTAGTTAAGTAACCTAACGGGTGATGACGGGACTCAGTGGCGAATGCGGGTGGCACATACGTACATCGTATTTTCTTTCTTTATTGGTGTGATCAATTGATAGGACTGCATTGATTCGGATCAATGCAAGCTAAACAAACCTATTCTGATGTTGTTGGAACATTTTAAAAAAAAGCTGTTATTGCAAGGACGTTCTCTTTTGTTTTGCACAGTGGTATTCGGTTATGAATATCCAGCACCTCAGTCGACGAGGCAAGGGCCGAGATCCCTTCACCGGGAGTGACCCCTTGGACAGAAGTTTGCGTCAGGGTAATAACATCACTATAGCCGATTACTTTTTGCTTTGCATCGTGGTATTCAGTTAGAATATCCTGCACCTCATTCTACGGGGAAAGAGCCGAGATCCCTTCACCGGGAGTGACCTCTTTAGCAAAGGTTTTCATCACTATATTTTTATAAAAAGCTATGTTGTTCCTTCAACGATATCAAGTTCATTACGTTAAAAGTTTTTCGCCAAAAACTAGACGTAGCCCTTCGTCATTTCTTACGGGGATTATTTAGTATTCGTGCTGCGTTTGTTGACTCCGTCAAGGCGTAGCTAAGTGGTGCTTGTTTGTAGCATGGATATGGGATTGGTTAGGACAGTCGTGCGGCCTTGTTGACTCCGTCAAGGGTACGTACGGGTGGGTTTAATGAAATCCAGAAAATGATGGGTTGAACTTGACTAGGACTCTTTGATTTGTTGACTCCGTCAAGGTCACTTGGGTCCTAGGGGTAAAAACACACATCGGGAGTTTCTAATGAAACTGAAACTTGCCAGGCATGCGCATACCTTCTGGAGTGTGGTGACGTGAGTGGATTCCGTCACGTTATCATGCGATGATAGTTGGATCCCGATTCCCAGTGATGAGTTGGTTTACTCCTCGGATGATCCCGAATAATTCTTCTTTAAGGTTTGGAAGAGAATTTGAGGTTACAGTGGGAGGTTTCCTGATTAGATAAAGTGATAACCTTTCTGATCTAGGTTAGAGTGCACGCTGAGTGTTTCTTTTCTCTCTCGCTTTGGCAGCGACCATGACCCGACCCTTGACTATGACTCAGTGACCAAGATTAACCGAACCTTCTTAAAACACTGGCTTTTGGATTGTCAGAGTTGCAAACCTCATTGCCACTCATACTTTTACCCTTTTCTCCAGGACACCCCGTATTACTACGAACGTCCACTTCCATTGGACAAAACCATCGTATGGTTATATACGAACTCGAAGGAATTTATTCGAGGATGGTTTTCGGTTCTGGAGAAAACGAATTGGACTATTCAGTTGTCTTTTCCTTTTACCTTCTCTCAGGTTGCGAGTACTCCTTGGTTTAGGAGATAGTACACCTATTACGCAAATTGGATAGTCTTCTTCCAAACCTTTGGCTGGTGCCGAACGGTAGGGAATGAAGAAAACCAATTAGCCTAACGATGGTGTACAGAAGGTATTAAGTAAAGACATATCAAGGGATTAGTAAGAGGGCAAAGTAAACTGCGACTGCTATTCACGACTAAACCAAGTATTTCATTACCACTCCCACTTCACCTTTGTATTTCTCCAGGACACTCCGTATCACTACGAAGATCCACAGTTTATTGGATACTCCATCGTATGGTTATATACGAACTCGAAAGGAACTTGTTCCAGTTCGGGGATGGATTCTGGTTCAGGAGAAATAGGAATAAGGTTTATTCAGGTGTCTTTTATCTTCACCTTCTTTCGTGGAGAGAGTGCTCCTAGGAAAAGCACAGTACACCCATTATACTTATTGGATAGTCTTCTTCCAAACCATAGGCTGGTGCCGAACGGTAGGGAAGGAAGAAAACCATTTGGCCTAAAGGGGTGTACAGAAGGTAATGACTAAAGACATATAAAGGGATTTGGAGAGATGGCAAAGAGATATACGGTTACAGTTGTGAATCTGGATAATGGAAGAGGCATTACTAGGAATACCCGGATACCCCATCGAAACATTCCAATGTTTCAGCTTCACTGTGTACTGTTAATAGAAAACTGATTTCCCAATTAGTCCTTACTCCAGGGTATGTACTTACCAGGTTTGATTCTCACATCTGTATGGTTTTACAGATGATGAGTGGGAGTAAGTTATTGGGCATTAGGTGATCATCCTCATTATATCGGGATTCGTTGTAATTGGTGATATTTGAGGAAGTCACCTTGGTTGTTTGCCGGACGGCAAATATTTGGTTTTGAATATCCGACGTTATGCACCAATTTCAAATTGATATATCTGTACGTCTATTTTTATAGAGTGAGATATAACTTTTTGAAATTATGTCTATGACATTTACCTATATCAGTGGATGGTTAGGTAAGGAGCATTAAACAGCGATGTAATTCTTCTTAACCATAAGTACATTTTTCAACCTAGGACACACAGGGAATGAGTTATTAGACTCAAGGGACTTATACAGAGTATTGTATATTGTCCAGTGTCCATCAGGACAGAGGGGTTGGTCCTCGCACTATATTCTTTTTACTTGCGACTTCTCTAGTTCTTAGACATGTGTTTCGTGAAAACACAAGGTCTGAGTTTTGAGAAGTTATAGGTATAAGAGTAAAGTAGAGAACCAAGTGTTGCAAGTATCAGGATTCTTCAAGGTGATCGAAGATGTAGATACTTGTGTATGGTATTCAGTTGATAGTAATGATTAAGAGAACTTGTTTCTCTTTCAGGTTACTCATAATTGGAAGTACTCCTAAGTTGAGTAATGCTGATCGGCCTCTTTTCATTTAGTTGACATGCACTGGAGACAGCTGCATGATTTGAATCTAGTTCAATTAAATCTGTGCCTCTGGTTCTACATTGGATATAGAACAGTTCATATCTTAACGATGTTAAGGTACGGGAAGTTGTCTGGCTTATTCTTAAAACCAGACTCTGGATAACTCAAGGCACGTTTCTGTAATGGCTGTTTGTGGGTTGACCCGGGCTATGACGAGGGTTGACTTTCTACCATCTGGAAGATCAACAATGATATTGTTCTTGACTCGCCACAGTTTTAACAAAAATGGGTTTTTTCAGAAAAACAGTAGTGGGAGTATGGTAGAACTGGAAGTGATTCCAGAACCGCAGACGATTACTAAAAATTTGATAAGAACCTAAAGATTCATTCTAAATTGACATTCCATTAGCCACTCCGCAGATATGGTGGGTAACCTCAGGCGCTCGAGAGGTACTTCGGTATGCTCAAGGACGGTGGCAGGGAGGTTCTTGTTTACCCTGACTTGACATTGCTGTTGTTCCAGAGAGGTACTAGGTCTGGGTTCGGCCTTCTTCTTCCTTCCTTTGGCTCTAGCCTTGGACCCGGAAGAAGATGAACCGCCAACAAACATAGCGGGTGTTTCCCTTGAATTCTTCAAGGTGCCCTCTGCACTCCTTAACATGTTCAGGAGTTCCGGAAGTTCAACTTCTTTTCTTTGAAGGTTGAAGTTCAGGATAAACTGGGCGTAGGTGTGAGGAAGGGACTGGAGAATAAGGTCTGTATAGAGCTCATTATCCAAAGTCGTCCCAAGGTCTGCGAGCTCTTCTATATAGCCGATCATCTTTAGGACATGTTCTCCTACCGATGACCCGACAGCCAACCTCGCTCGAAACAAGTTCTTTGAGGTCTCGTATCTTGCTATACGAGATTGCTCTCCATAAAGTTCCTTTGTATGGAGAAATATGCCATCAAGGTCCATATCCTCATGCCTCCTCTGATGTTCATTGTCCATCGAGGCAAGCACGATGCACTTGGCTTTCGCGCAATCTAAATCCCAGGTTTTGCGGATTTCCTTATCCGCATTGCTGGATTTGGGACCAGGGACAGCAGGTGCCGTAGCGGTGAGGATGTACCCCAGTTTGTCATAGGTCAAAGCCATTTTGACATTCCGCAGCCAATCTTTATAGTTTGGCCCTGTCAGTATATTTTTCTCTAAAAGTAACTTAAGTCCAGTCATTTTCAGGGTCGCTGCAATTAGGAGAGAGAGAAGAAAACTCTTTAGCATGATGCTCTTGCAAGTTTAGAGTGGTTTTTAGTTTATCTAAACTGGATGGCTCCCACTGTTTCTCGAATCCTTCCTCAAACCATAAAAGAAGAATTAGCCAGGACTATTCTCACCGTACAATACTTGCTTAACCGTTCAGCCAGGCTGGTGTCGATACTTCGAGGGAGGTTTTCCAACGCTTTCGCGAAGTTCCTTAATTAAATAACCTCTTTTCTCTGGGGGAGTAACCCCGCTGACACTTTTCTGGACACCTATTAGGTTTATAGCATTGATCGTTAAGTGACGAATATCCTGATAAGTAACATTTACTCACAGTAGGATCGGGATCCAAATATCATCGTCTGATAATGTTGTAGGAATGCTACCAACATTCATCAAACTCAAAATGGTATGCATCTCTTTGCAAATTTCAGTTTCCTTAGAAATTCCCGATATAAGTTTTTGCCCCATGCTCTTATGACCTTGGCGTTAGGTCAAAATGTCATAAGTCACATGTCAAGTTCTACCCATCATTATCTTATCAATTTGAACCCATCCGTATATATCCTTGACGTCCGGCCAAAATGATAATACGACTGTCCCAAACTAACTCATCTATCTATGCAACAAATGAATATCCAGCAGCTACCAAACACTATGCCTTGGCGTTAGGTCAAAATACATAGCTTGAATACTACTGAATACCCAGATGAAATGACGGAGGGCTACGAATGGTTTTGGCGAAACCGTGAACGTAGTGAACTTGATATAACCGAAGGAACCTGATAGCTTTTAAAAGGAGTGGTTAAAGCTCCGCATTTAAAAATATCTGTTTTTAAAATTAACCGAGTGGTTTCTTTTAAATTGTTCCAACGATTAAAACTTTGGTTTATTTTTCTTTGCATTATAGATAATGCGTCCCATCATTAACCTATCATTGCAGAAAACAACGAAAATACAACGTCCTCTTATGCCATCCGCATTCGCCACGGGGTCCCGTCATCACCCGTTAGTTTACTTAACTAACGACAGAGCGGGGGCTGGGCTAGCGCGGGTGTAAAACATAAGTGACGTCTAAATAGCTATCATATATATAGATATTTTACATTCGTCTGACGCAATGATATACATTCCAGAACACTGATAAACTTTATTGGATTTGCAAGCAATCTGTATTTCTTTTGAGCCTGCAAGAAAAGACAGATTACACAGTTGTGATGAATAGCCGTTACCCCACCCTCGACCCCTACGGGTACAGCAAACTACCAACCCGGCAGTTTGTGTACCCCACCTTGGGTCAGTCCTAGGAGCAAAAACAGTAAAATGAAATAATACATCGGCGGCTACAACCGCAACCTGGATGTGCCCCGCAAAATAATATTACAACAAATTACATTTACAACAAATTAATTAAATAATAACCCATTTCTAAACCCCGGCTATACACCACAACAGTCCAATACAGTTTATATGCACAAACAGATATAACCATTTCAGAAATGTGCAACCCCCTGCCAACTGACATACTAGCAGTTAGGGGAGGTTTACGAACACATTAAACAATCACAGATATAATCCAATATGCAAATACTGTACAATTTCGATCGATTAAACATCTTTAATATTGCTCCAAAAACTGCTCTGTAAAACTGAAACCTGAGCAAATATTAAATATCCCAGAAAATCCAAAAAACCACAGGGGACCCACACAAGAAAAACGAGTTCCTGACTCGTCAACTCGGCGGCAGAAGCGCGGCGGATCGTTGGGATCCGCCGCAGTTCCGCGGCACTGTAGACGAATCAGGAACCCAAATTTCTTAGGTGTTCTTCTGTGTTCATTTCAAGCTTTCTGCACTTACCTGAAAAATTTTAGGACATCATTTTAAATTCGACAGAAACTGATATTTTTTAGGGTTTTCTGATTTCGTTTTTCCGTTCGAAATTCGTACAAATTTGCAATTAAGTTATTTTTTGTTTAGCGAGGCTCTGATACCACTGTAAGTCGATGTACTACACCCCAATACTTGTGGGGAGGCGGAATTTTCAAAAACGAACTTGTTTAGTGAACGAAAATCGACTAACCGCTTGAATCGAAGCTAAACTATAAACAACCAAACACAAAGTGTTTCTAAACTACTGTGTTTAGGGATTATACCTAATGAACCAACTCCTTCGTCTTTACGAACTCCTTGTTCTCCTCGGCCTTCTCGAAGTAGTAGACGATCCACCCGAGAGCAAAACTCCCAGCTTAGCCTCTAAACTTGAGGCAACTAACCTTCTTGGATTGCTAATCAAAGAAGATAGATTGAGATAGAGTGATGGTTATGGATTGTTTAGTCTTACTAACCCTTGCACTCAACTCATGAGAGGGGAGGATTAGTCTTTTGAAGAGGGAGAGCTTGAGGAGAGAGAAGATGATAATAATAATGATATGAGAATAGTGAGTCAAGAAGATATATATCTAGTATTTCTTTTTACAAGAAAAGAATAAGAAAAGAATTTAGCAACCATGCTAGAAAATATCTTGTGATGATTCATTAGAATGACAAAAGACTTCTATGAATCATCAAGGTGACTCACTAATCACAATCATTTCATATGCCACCTTAACCTCCTTAGTCACCACCTTCTAGAAGCTTCCCGCATAATTACGAGAACGCCCCTCCTTTCCGCAAAAATACGGAAAAACTTTAGACTGTAAAAATCCAATAACCGGATACCAGTAACTGGCTTAAACCAAAGCCGACTGGTAAAAACTGTCCGAAAGTCGTACGCGCGTAAACGCACGTATGCGTCCGAACCCTTGTCGTAAAACCATACGACCTCTATATCGTTTCGCCTGGAATAGGAAACTCTCTCTGTGGGACTCTAGAGACTCGACTACTACGCTGGCAGTGGGTTTAACCACAGACCGCAAGCGGCACTAGCTATACGTAACGGTCCCCAGGTAGTTGTCGATAAGAAGGCCGATGAGAAAACCCATCCGAACTCCTACTGAGTCTGATGTGACAATCTCCATACAGTCCGGTCCGTTCGTCCAGGACTATCGCATATCCGGCTTAGGGGGCGGCAAGCGTCAGTCCCCTAATAGCTGTATAAGTCGTGTCGGAGGGAATCCCATTACACCCTGAGAAACTACTGGAACCTACCAGCAAATCTCGCTTGCCCTGGCCAGGGACTTTGCGTAATGGCTCTCTGACACAGCGCGATATCTACTCCCAATACCGGGAGGGACGAATCCTGTCTAACCGCCACTGCCTCCAAGTGCTCGGGACTGCACCCAACTGCTACCTATTTGCACGACTCCTTTGAGCCGTGGTAGGGTAGCAATCTAAGAACAGTGGGACACACTCGAAGCGAAGTAGCAGTGTCAAGTCTGTGGACTACGCTGTACTCATGTCACCTGGGAACTGTTCACTGACTACTGGTATAAAACCAACCAACAGTTCCCTGTGAGTCCTGTCCGGTGTACCCGTAACCCAACGAGCACCTGTATACTATCTCCAGTACTATGTACTGACGGCTGTGGGACAGACCATCTCCCCAACTGGGATGAGAAGCGTACACACTAGTCTACTCCGGAGTATCGATGCTCTGTCTCGATAATCCAACGACTAGGGACCTGAATAAGGATGTGCTTGTAGACTACCCAGCCCCCACTAGTGTGACTGCCATCACAACGCTGGTAATCAAGCAAGATCCTAAGAGCTCTATTAATACGTATACTCACATATTAAGATAGAAAAACCAAGTAGCATACTATCATGTTTAGCAAGACTGTTATATACATGTGAATATCCCAAGCTTCCATTAAGTAATATACAAACTAGTATGATACAGTAATGGCCTTCTAGGGCATAAACACTAACAATCTCCCACTTGCACTAGGGCCATGTACTGGCATATCGAAGACCAATGATCTCGAGTAGCCTCTCGAACTGCGTCTGAGGTAGGGCCTTCGTGAATGGATCAGCAATGTTCTCTTCTGAAGCAACTCTCCGAACCTCGATCTCCTAACGATCAATGATCTCCCTGATCAGGTGATACCGCCTCAAGATGTGTCTGGACTTCTGATGGGACCTTGGTTCCTTTGCTAAAGCTATAGCTCCGTTGTTGTCGCAATACAGAGGTATTGGATCAACTATGGTAGGAACCACCTGAAGTTCTGTTAGGAATTTCTTCATCCAGACTGCTTCTTTTGCGGCATCGCAAGCAGCTATATACTCCGCTTCCATCGTCGAGTCAGCAACGGTGTCCTGCTTGGAGCTCTTCCAGCACACCGTCCATCCATTGAGGGTAAAGACATAACCCGACATGGACTTGGAAACGTCCTTATCACTCTGGAAGCCGGAATCAGCAAAGGCCTCCAACCTGAGGTCTTTTCCGCCGTAAACCAAGAACATCTCCTTAGTCCTCCTCAGGTACTTGAGAATGTTCTTTACTGCTATCCAGTGTTTCTCCCCTAGGTCTGACTGATACCGGCTTACCACGCTCAGTGCGTAAGCTACATCTGGTCTGGTACAGAACATCGCATACATTATAGAACCTACCGCAGAAGCGTAGGGTATAATAGACATGCGTTCCCTTTCCAAATCAGTCTTGGGAGACATCTCTTTGGAGAGGGTGATTCCGTGACAAGCCGGTAGATTACCGCGCTTATAATCTTCCATACTGAATCTTTTCAGTATAGTGTCGATATACCTGGATTGCGAAAGTCCCAACATCCTCTTGGATCTATCACGATAGATCCGGATCCCCAGAATGTAAGAGGCATCACCCAGGTCTTTCATGGAGAACCTGTGTGACAAGAATCCTTTGACAGATTGTTGCATAGGAATGTCATTTCCTATCAATAGAATGTCATCCACGTACAAGACGAGGAATACAACACTTCTTGCTACAACTTTACTATATATGCACGGTTCATCTGGATTTTTGATAAAGTCATATTCTTTGACTGTCTCATCAAAACAGATGTTCCAACTCCGCGATGCCTGCTTTAGTCCATAAATGGACTTAAGCAGCTTGCATACTTTCCCGCTGCTCCCACTCTGATTGAAACCCTCTGGCTGATCCATATAGACGCTCTCTTCTAAATTTCCATTCAGAAAAGCCGTCTTTACGTCCATCTGCCAGATTTCATAATCATGGAAGGCAGCAATAGCAAGAAGGACCCGAATGGATTTGAGCATAGCCACTGGAGAAAAAGTTTCGTCATAGTCCAAACCAGGTCTTTGACGAAAACCCTTTGCAACAAGTCTAGCCTTATAGGTTTCCACCTGTCCATCTACACCAATCTTTTTCTTGAAGATCCATTTGCATCCTATGGGTTTTACCCCATCTGGAGCAAAGTCCAAAGTCCATACTTTGTTAGTGTACATGGACTCCATTTCGGTCCGCATTGCATCTAGCCATCGTACCGAGTCGTCGCTCTGGATGGCCTGCTGGAAGTCAGTAGGTTCATCATCATCTATGATGCAATCCTCTCTATCCCCGTCTATGAGAAAACCGTAGTATCTCTCAGGCGGATGAGACGGCCTACTACTCCTGCGGAGAGGTGCGGGAATGTCCTGTTCTTCTTGAACTTCCGGTTCTACCAAACTTTCAGTAGCAGTTTGTGGTTCTGGAATTTCTTCCAGTTCTATTTCGCTCCCACTTGATTCCTTTTCTAAAAACTGATGTTCTAGAAAATGGGCATTACGAGAAACAAACACCTTTTGTTCCTCTGCGTAATAGAATAGATATCCCCTGGAGTGCTTTGGATATCCCACAAACTTACACTTTATTGATCGTGCCTCGTGCTTGTCCACATGCTGCTTTTTAACAAAAGCTGGACATCCCCAAATCTTTATATACTGTAGATGGGGTTTCTTCCTGCTCCACATCTGATATGGAGTGGTAGGCACAGTCTTGGTAGGTACCATGTTCAAAAGATATGCCGCTGATTCTAGCGCATGACCCCAGAAAGATCGCGGTAACTCAGCATTACTCATCATGGATCGTACCATATCCAATAGGGTTCGATTCCGTCTCTCCGATACACCGTTATGCTGTGGAGTGTACGGAGGAGTAAGCTGAGAGAGAATTCCTTTCTCTTTTAGGTAACCTAGGAACTCGGCACTCAAGTATTCACCACCTCGATCAGATCTAAGTGTCTTGATACTTTTGCCGGTTTGGTTTTCTACTTCATTCTTATAATCTTGGAATTTCTCAAAAGCCTCGGATTTATGTTTCATCAGATAAATGAATCCGTATCTTGAGTAATCATTCGTGAAAGTAATGAAGTAAGAAAAACCACCTCTCGCATGTGTAGACATTGGACCACATACATCGCTGTGTATGAGTCCTAAGAGCTCGCTCGCTCTTACTCCTTGTCCAGTGAATGGAGTCTTTGTCATCTTTCCTTTGAGACAAGATTGACAAGTGTCATAAGATTGATATTCGAACGAGTCCAAATATCCTTCTCTATGCAACTTATTCAATCTTCTCTCATTGATGTGACCCAGTCTACAATGCCATAAGAAAGGTTTATTTAAATCTGGAGACTTTCTTTTTAGTGTGTTCTGGACATTGAAAATTTGGAGTTGGTTTAAAACATATATTCCGTTATTTAGTGTACCTGACCCAATCAAACCATGATTAAGGTGGATGTTGACAACATCTCTTACAAACGTGAAATCATAACCTTTATTTGATAACAAGGAAACTAATATGATATTACACGTTAAGCTTGGTACAAAATAACAGTTATGTAAAACCAAAATGTGTCCACTCGTCAATCCTAGGTGATAGTCCCCGACGGACGCAGCTCCCACGCTAGCTCCGTTAGCAACCTTTAGGGTCATATCACCTTCCTTCAGCACTCTACGGTTTCTCAGTGCCTGCAATGAATTGCAAATATGAGATCCTGATCCGGTATCCAATACCCAGGAAGTAGAGTTGATCGACAGACAATTCTCAATTACAAACACACCTGAAGTCGAAGCCACAGCTTGCTTCGGTTCCTGATTCTTGGAGTTCCACGCCTTGCAATCCTTCTTCCAGTGCCCTTTCCTGTGACAATGGAAGCACTCATCCTGGCCAACTACCGGTACCGCAAGCTTTTTCTTTCCCTTCCCTCCCACCTTACTAACACCTCCTCTAGGTCTGGGTGCGGCCTTCTTCTTCCTTCCTTTGGCTCTAGCCTTGGACTCGGAAGAAGATGAACCGCCAACAAACATAACGGGTGTTTACCTTGAATTCTTCAAGGTGCCCTCTGCACTCCTTAACATGTTCAGGAGTTCCGGAAGTTCAACTTCTTTTCTTTGAAGGTTGAAGTTCAGGATAAACTGGGCGTAGGTGTGAGGAAGGGACTGGAGAATAAGGTCTGTATAGAGCTCATTATCCAAAGTCGTCCCAAGGTCTGCGAGCTCTTCTATATAGCCGATCATCTTTAGGACATGTTCTCCTACCGATGACCCGACAGCCAACCTCGCTCGAAACAAGTTCTTTGAGGTCTCGTATCTTACTATACGAGATTGCTCTCCATAAAGTTCCTTTGTATGGAGAAATATGCCATCAAGGTCCATATCCTCATGCCTCCTCTGATGTTCATTGTCCATCGAGGCAAGCACGATGCACTTGGCTTTCGCGCAATCTAAATCCCAGGTTTTGCGGATTTCCTTATCCGCATTGCTGGATTTGGGACCAGGGACAGCAGGTGCCGTAGCGGTGAGGATGTACCCCAGTTTGTCATAGGTCAAAGCCATTTTGACATTCCGCAGCCAATCTTTATAGTTTGGCCCTGTCAGTATATTTTTCTCTAAAAGTAACTTAAGTCCAGTCATTTTCAAGGTCGCTGCAATTAGGAGAGAGAGAAGAAAACTCTTTAGCATGATGCTCTTGCAAGTTTAGAGTGGTTTTTAGTTTATCTAAACTGGATGGCTCCCACTGTTTCTCGAATCCTTCCTCAAACCATAAAAGAAGAATTAGCCAGGACTATTCTCACCGTACAATACTTGCTTAACCGTTCAGCCAGGCTGGTGTCGATACTTCGAGGGAGGTTTTCCAATGCTTTCGCGAAGTTCCTTAATTAAATAACCTCTTTTCTCTGGGGGCGTAACCCCGCTGACACTTTTCTGGACACCTACTAGGTTTATAGCATTGATCGTTAAGTGACGAATATCCTGATAAGTAACATTTACTCACAGTAGGATCGGGATCCAAATATCATCGTCTGATAATGTTGTAGGAATGCTACCAACATTCATCAAACTCAAAATGGTATGCATCTCTTTGTAAATTTCAGTTTCTTTAGAAATTCCCGATATAAGTTTTTGCCCCATGCTCTTATGACCTTGGCGTTAGGTCAAAATGTCATAAGTCACATGTCAAGTTCTACCCATCATTATCTTGTCAATTTGAACCCATCCGTATATATCCTTGACGTTCGGCCAAAATGATAATACGACTGTCCCAAACTAACTCATCTATCTATGTAACAAATGAATATCCAGCAGCTACCAAACACTATGCCTCGGCGTTAGGTCAAAATACATAGCTTGAATACTACTGAATACCCAGATGAAATGACGGAGGGCTCCGAATGGTTTTGGCGAAACCGTGAACGTAGTGAACTTGATATAACCGAAGGAACCTGATAGCTTTTAAAAGGAGTGGTTAAAGCTCCGCATTTAAAAATATCTGTTTTTAAAATTAACCGAGTGGTTTCTTTTAAATTGTTCCAACGATTAAAACTTTGGTTTATTTTTCTTTTCATTATAGATAATGTGTCCCATCATTCACCTATCATTGCAGAAAACAACGAAAATACAACGTCCTCTTATGCCATCCGCATTCGCCACGGGGTCCCGTCATCACCCGTTAGGTTACTTAACTAACGACAGAGCGGGGGCTGGGCTAGCGCGGGTGTAAAACATAAGTGACGTCTAAATAGCTATCATATATATAGATATTTTACATTCGTCTGACGCAATGATATACTTTCCAGAACACAGATAAACTTTATTGGATTTGCAAGCAATCTGTATTTCTTTTGAGCCTGCAAGAAAAGACAGATTACACAGTTGTGATGAATAGACGTTACCCCACCCTCGACCCCTACGGGTACGGCAAACTACCCACCCGGCAGTTTGTGTACCCCACCTTGGGTCAGTCCTAGGAGCAAAAACAGTAAAATGAAATAATACATCAGTGGCTACAACCGCAACCTGGATGTGCCCGCAAAATAATATTACAACAAATGAATTAAATAATAACCCATTTCTAAACCCCGGCTATACACCACAACAGTCCAATACAGTTTATATGCACAAACAGATATAACCATTTCAGAAATGTGCAACCCCCTGCCAACTGACATACTAGCAGTTAGGGAGGTTTACGAACACATTAAACAATCACAGATATAATCCAATATGAAAATACTGTACAATTTCGATCGATTAAACATCTTTAATATTGCTCCAAAAACTGCTCTGTAAAACTGAAACCTGAGCAAATATTAAATATCCCAGAAAATCCAAAAAACCACAGGGGACCCACACAAGAAAAACGAGTTCCTGACTCGTCAACTCGGCGGCGGAAGCGCGGCGGATCGTTGGGATCCGCCGCGGTTCCGCGGCACTGTAGACGAATCAGGAACCCAAATTTCTTGGGTGTTCTTCTGTGTTCATTTCAAGCTTTCTGCACTTACCTGAAAAATTTTAGGACATCATTTTAAATTCGACAGAAACTGATATTTTTTAGGGTTTTAAATTCGACAGAAACTGATATTTTTTAGGGTTTTCTGACTTCGTTTTTCCGTTCGAAATTCGTACAAATTTGCAATTAAGTTATTTATTGTTTAGCGAGGCTCTGATACCACTGTAAGTCGATGTACTACACCCCAATACTTGTGGGGAGGCGGAATTTTCAAAAACGAACTTGTTTAGTGAACGAACATCGACTAACCGCTTGAATCGAAGCTAAACTATAAACAACCAAACACAAAGTGTTTCTAAACTACTGTGTTTAGGGATTATACCTAATGAACCAACTCCTTCGTCTTTACGAACTCCTTGTTCTCCTCGGCCTTCTCGAAGTAGTAGACGATCCACCCGAAAGCAAAACTCCAAGCTTAGCCTCTAAACTTGAGGCAACTAACCTTCTTGGATTTCTAATCAAAGAAGATAGATTGAGATAGAGTGATGGTTATGGATTGTTTAGCCTTACTAACCCTTGCACTCAACTCATGAGAGGGGAGGATTAGTCTTTTGAAGATGGAGAGCTTGAGGAGAGAGAAGATGATAATAATAATGATATGAGAATAGTGAGTCAAGAATTTATATATCTAGCATTTCTTTTTACAAGAAAAGAATAAGAAAAGAATTTAGCAACCATGCTAGAAAATATCTTGTGATGATTCATTAGAATGACAAAAGACTTCTATGAATCATCAAGGTGACTTACTAATCACAATCATTTCATATGCCACCTTAACCTCCTTAGTCACCACCTTCTAGAAGCTTCCCGCATAATTACGAGAACGCCCCTCCTTTCCGCAAAAATACGGAAAAACTTTAGACTGTAAAAATCCAATAACCGGATACCAGTAACTGGCTTAAACCAAAGCCGACTGGTAAAAACTGTCCGAAAGTCGTACGCGCGTAAACGCACGTATGCGTCCGAACCCTTGTCGTAAAACCATACGACCTCTATATCGTTTCGCCTGGAATAGGAAACTCTCTGTGTGGGACTCTAGAGACTCGACTACTATGCTGGCAGTGGGTTTAACCACAGACCGCAAGCGGCACTAGCTGTACGTAACGGTCCCCAGGTAGTTGTCGATAAGAAGGCCGATGAGAAAACCCATCCGAACTCTTACTGAGTCTGATGTGACAATCTCCATACAGTCCGGTCCGTTCGTCCAGGACTATCGCATATCCGGCTTAGGGGGCGGCAAGCGTCAGTCCCCTAATAGCTGTATAAGTCGTGTCGGAGGGAAGCCCATTACACCCTGAGAAACTACTGGAACCTACCAGCAAATCTCGGTTTCCCTGGCCAGGGACTTTGCGTAATGGCTCTCTGACACAGCGCGATATCTACTCCCAATACCGGGAGGGACGAATCCTGTCTAACCGCTACTGCCTCCAAGTGCTCGGGACTGCACCCAACTGCTACCTGTTTGCACGACTCCTTTGAGCCGTGGTAGGGTAGCAATCTAAGAACAGTGGGACACACTCGAGGCGAAGTAGCAGTGTCAAGTCTGCGAACTACGCTGTACTCATGTCACCTGGGAACTGTTCACTGACGACTGGTATAAAACCAACCAACAGTTCCCTGTGAGTCCTATTCGGTGTACCCGTAACCCAACGAGCACCTGTATACTATCTCCAGTACTACGTACTGACGGCTGTGGGACAGACCATCTCCCCAACTGGGATGAGAAGCGTACACACTAGTCTACTCCGGAGTATCGATGCTCTGTCTCGATAATCCAACGACTAGGGACCTGAATAAGGATGTGCTTGTAGACTACCCAGCCCCCACTAGTGTGACTGCCATCACAACGCTGGTAATCAAGCAAGATCTTAAGAGCTCTATTAATACGTATACTCACATATTAAGATAGAAAAACCAAGTAGCATACTACCATGTTTAGCAAGACTGTTATATACATGTGAATATCCCAAGCTTCCATTAAGTAATATACAAACTAGTATGATACAGTAATGGCCTTCTTGGGCATAAACACTAACAGCATTGGTAGACAAGTGGCTTATGTCTATTTATAGACTAAAGCACATATAGCGGAGATAGATCATCTATTTCTGATGTGACAGTGATAGGTTTGACTTCATCAGAATAGAGGATGGATCTGTTAAGAAGGTAGTAGGGTGTGATGTCCTGGTATTTGGATGTACACAGAGTAGGAAGTAAAATTCTTATACTACGATCGGTTATACTTTGGTTGTCACACAGTGGTTTCTCCACAAAGGACTTGGATATTAGATCAGACATTCTGGTTACTAGATCTAGATTTGGGTAGTTTCCCAATCTGGGTACTTAGACAGCATTTTAAAGGTGTTTTAGAATGGACGACTCCTGGCACGGTAGTATACCTGCAGGTGATGGAGTCACCCTTTCTGAAGGTGTCTTATAGACTAAAGGGGAGAGGGATGTGCATGATTGGCAGATCACTTGCTTAGGCAATTGGGTCAATCCTGAGATGTCAAATACCACACCAAATGTTGCTTTTGCAGTAGGTGCAATAAGTTGATATTTATCCAATCCTGTAGAAACATTCGGAAGCAGTTTTAAAACATAAGTGGATGTTCTAGGGATATGATAACGGCATCCTCCTTCGGGAGACAGTTATCATTCCAGGCTTCCAAGGTGACCTCGATAACAGAGTGACTGTCAGAGTTATAGTTTTCCCTCTGATGAGGGGCAGTATTTTGGACAGGTGGTCCAAGCGGATACTGAGGGAGGCATGGCGCAGGATACTGATTAAGTTCAGTTGACGATACAGTCTAAGAAGTTTTGGATTTAGAGTTCATTTATGAACTAGGTCCCATCGGATATCCAGACACATTCTAAGACAGGTATTGCTCATTTCGGGAGATGGCTTTCTCCATGAACATGAGATAAAAAGAGACATAGAAAGAAACATTAGAGCGGATCCACTCACTGAGGCTATTCCTCGAACGCAATAGTTTCGCATACGAGTTTTGTGAGACTGACTGGTAGAGGAATTGGGTATTCGGTATCACACGGGCTGTCAGTATGCGACATCGCAATAATTAGCCTTGAGTGTAAGTGGGAGATTGTTGGAGATAGTGCCCTCAGAGTCAATTATTGGATCACAGGCACGTGATTGCAATGATTGAGGGAGGACCTATACCGGTAGGACAGTCTTACTCAAGATGATAGTATGCTATCTGGTTTATCTTTATCATCGTGTACTGCTTCAGGTGACCTTACAGGTCACTATTGCACGTTGATAGAGACCTTAGGATTCTTTCTTGACGGCCAGCAGTATGATGGCGATCATATATATGGGAGCTGGGGTCTATAAGCATATCCTTAAAGTGGTCTCTAGTCGTGGGAGTTTCGAGACAGGGCATCGATACTCCATTAGTAGACTAGTGTATACAGTCGAGACCCCGACGAGGGGCGGTGGCCGGTCTCACAAGCCACTGGTGTCAGTTGGTTCACCTACGATGTATACAGGTGCTCATTGGGTTATGAGTACACCGGACAGGACTCGCCGGGAACATGCTAGTTGGGATTATACCAGACGTCAGATAGCAGTTCCCTGGTGACATGTGTACAGGTTAGTTCATCGACCTGAGATCGTCATTTGTCTCGTGTGAGTTCCCACTGTGCTTTGATTACTACCCTACTACGGCTCAAAGGAGTCGTGCAAACAGGTTTTAGTTGGGTACAGTCCCGAGCCATATGGAGGCAGTGAGCGGATCTGCAGGGGTTCGTCTCTCCCGGTATTGGGGGTGAGGTCGCGCTGTGTCTAGGAGAGCAATTACACAAAGCCCTCGGCCGAGGCAGGAGATTTACTGGTTGGCATTCCTGTAGTATCTCAAGTTGTTGTGGGCTACACTCCGACACGACTTGTACCGCTTTTGGGGGTCTGACTTTTGCCAACCCCCTAGGCCCGCCATGCGATACTCATAGACGAACGGACCGGACTGTAAGGATATTGTCACTGACAGGCTCAGTAGGGTATCAGGATGAGTTCGCTCATCGACCTCCCTTGTGGTCAATACTTGGTAGCCCGTTACGTACGGCTAATACCTCTGACGTGCTAGTGGTTAAATCCATAGCCAAATTATTGACGAGTCTCTAGAGTCCCCCCACAGACAGTTTCTCATGTTTCGGGAGAAACGTTGTAGAGGACGTATGCTATATGGCAGGGTTCGATCTTATACGTGCGGTATTGCACGGATCTTGATCGAACGGATCATACTAGTGGGCTTTGGTTTATGTCGGATCCTAGTATTAGATTTGTTGGATTACTTTAGTCTCATCGCATTCGCATTCAGTCGGAATGCGGGTGCAGGTATGTATATACAGGTGAGGGGTATCCTTATGATCCGTCACGAGTTTACTTTAGATGTTGCCAGATCTTTTTGTTGTGTCAAACATTTGGATTAATGTTTGTTTAAGGAAATAATGAGCTAGAAATCATCATAACAATGCATTAATGTGATATTGACTTATACTATGACTCATGGTCTCTTTTTTAGCAAAAATGTCACATTAGTGAATTGTTTAATGTGTTAAAATGAGATGGAGAGAGAGAGGGGCTGCCTAGTATTGGAGTGAGCTCTCATATTATTCTACACGCTCTCACTCTCATTACAACAAGTGAAAAGAAAAGAAAAGGAAAAGCTCTTGTTCTTCTTCTTCTTCCTCTAGCTTTTTGCTTCCATCAGTGGCAACATTTCAACCTCCATCCAAATCCATGGATGTAAGAGACAAAGTGGTCACAAACATTCTCTACAAGACCTTGGACGCGTCGGCTAGCACACTTCGCGCCCGAGTTGCTTCGAATGAAGCGGGAGCCTGTATAAAGACTTCTCGATGTGGTGCCCTTTCCGACGAGGAGATGAAGACCGGAGATTTCGCGAGGAGATCGAAGTGGAGGCCGAAGACCGAAGGACACGGATCGCTCGGTATAGCTTCCTACCCATTCTCATGTTAGCTAGCAATAGGTTAATGGTTACGATCCGGGGTTTTAGGATGCGGTAGTGCCGGTTTAAAAGTCAAGAAAAATTTTCGTTTCCGCATTTTTGCCTCGGATAGACGGTCGGGGCGCTACCGTAGTCCTACAAAAACCTATAGTCTCGCATACAAACACGATCTATAACCCTTTGCCGTTGACGTTCAAACGCCATCCGACAGAAATGAATCACCAAATTCCAAAATCCATGCTAAAACAAGTCGTAAATCATGCGCCAACACATGAAAACTAACCCATATTTTACCCTAAATGGAATCAGACAAAATTGCACATGCCAGGGGTCAAGTTTACTGGAGATAGGGCTACAGAACAAAAGCGAGGGGGTTCCAACCTGTTCTGGCCGCAATTTGCAGCCAGAAGGGATTAATCTGCGGCCTGGGGAAGGAGATAGGGGCTAGGGCTTTGGGTGGTGGTTCCTGGGTGCCTGCACATCTCTCTGTCAAGTCAATTTTATTTTCAGGTGGCTCGGGTTAAAGCAGATCTCCAAAACCAGTGACAGATTTACAGTTTTTCCCGATATCGATTCACTAAATCCGTATTCTGGGTTTAAGCTTCAGGTTTGGGTCTCCAATCAACCGCCACAGGGGTTCTAAGGTCACAACAAGCCTCAATTTCACTTTGATTTCAGATCAAACCCTAAACCCTAACTTGAAATTTCAAAAGTCCATCAAACGACACTATATTGTTGGATGTATATGCCCTAGAGGACAGTATTGTATATGTATACATATAGGATACTAGAGATATGTATGTACAGAACAATCTTGCTCAGTTTTATAGTATATTATTTGACTTGTCTTTATCAGGATATGTGTATTTATTTGTATTGTTATTATGTCTGGTTTGGACATATTGATAAAGACTAGATACGATAGTATACTATGGTGGTTTGTCTTTATCTTAACATGGAATATGTCATACTCGTTATTACATATTGCGGTTACATGTTGATAAAGCCCCTAGGATCTTGCTTGACTACCTGCGTTGTGATGGCGATCATACTTGTGGGAGCAGGGTAGTCCATAAGCACATCCTTAAATGGTCCCTAGTCGCGTGAGTATCGAGACTGGGCATTGATACTCCATAGTAGACTAGTGTATACGTTTCTAACCCCGTCGGGGGATGGTTGGTCCCGCAGCCATTGGTCTGATGCACCTAAGATCGTATACAAGTGCTCACTGGGTGTGAGTACACAAGACGGACTCGCCGAGAACTTCCATATGGTACTATACCTATCGTCAGATGGAAGTTCTCAGGTGACATGTGTACAGGCTAGTCATTGGACCCGAGATCGGCATTTGTCTCGTGTGAGTTCCCACTGAGCTTTGATCACTACCCTACCACGGCTTTACTGAGTCGTGCAAATAGGTTTTGGTTGGGTTCAGTCCCGAGACATATGGAGGCAGTGAGCGATTGTCAGGGATTCGTCTCTCCCGGTATAGGGAGTCGATATCACACTATGATTCGATTGGTCAGGACCATAAGACCTTGGCCAAGGCACTTGGGATTTACTGATAGGTTGATCAGTAGTTTCCCGGATTGGTCCTGAGCCACATCGGCACGACTTATCAGGTTTTTAGGGTCTGACGTTTACCATCCCCTAGACCCGGTATGCGATACTCTTTGATGAAGAGACCGGACTGTACGGATATTGTCACGGATAGGCTCAGTAGGAGATCCGGATGAGTTTGCTCATCGGCCCTTCTTTTCGACAGGCATCTGGGTAGCCGTTACGTACAGCTAGTGCCGCTGACGAGCTTGTGGTTAAACCCACTACTAGAGTACTGTCGAGTCTTTAGAGTCCCACACAGAGGGTTTCCCATATTCAGGAGAAAAGATGTAGTAGCCGTATTGGATACGTGCAGGGTTCGATCGATTGATGTACTTAGTACTCGGATTTTCGATCGGACAGTTTGTAATACTAGCCGGCTCGGGTTTGAGCCGGATTATTAAATCAGGTATTGATTTAATAATTTACTAATATGTATTTCGATATATATATTCTAGTATTACGATCTTCGTGTTATTCTATCTCTTTTGGGCGTTCAGATTTTTATCTGATTGCCGGTATATTTGTACAGTAGACTGAAATCCGTATTTACTACAGATTTCCTTCTAGAAGGTGGCCACCTCATTTTGGATTTTCCATTTATTTCATAAATGGAAATGAGGTGGAAAGTGAGAGGTAAGGGAGGAAAGGTAGTGACCATGCTTCAATAGTAGTCAAATGAATTTATAATTCATTTTGGGTTTACTATTGAAGCATGGTTGCTAATTGTTTAATGAAAGAAATCATACACAAAACATATGTGTGTATTTTCTCTTTCATGATTGCGTCATTATTTCTCTTGAGCTCTCTTTTGCTCTTGCTCTCCTCTTACCTCTCTAGCTTCCTCCACCTTCATCTTCTTCCTCTTCACTACCTTCTCATGTATTGAGAATCAAGTGAAGAGGCAAGAAAGAGATAGCTAAACACTAAGACACCCTTCACTACATCCTAGACTACTTGGTTTAGCAAACCAAGTTCTCTAGTTGCTCTTTTGGTTACATAGTTAGGAGCTAGAGCCATGGATCATACTCCCCAGGTGGATCACCTGCGACAAAAGGAGGCCAGAGAACAAGCACGATCCCGATGGACCGATGGAGCCAGTTTTGAAGTTCAAGCATGTTCAAGGCGCTTGCTAGGAGCTAAGGATGAAGAAAGAAGACCGAAGGACTCGATTCTTTTGGTATACCATTTTTCATAGTAGTTAGAACTCACTCTTAGCTAGCTAGGTTTATGGTTAAAGATCCGGTCAAGTTTTATTCTAGTGCCGAGTTTTCGCTCATTTCGAAATTTTTGTTCCGCATTTGGCCACGAAAGTTGGTCGGGGCACTAGGGTAACCCTTCATGGTATCAGAGCCACCCATAAAACCTATACTAGCTTGTTAAATCGTGTTTAGAATAACAATCGACTGGATTTTTCAAAAACTACATTTCCTCACATGATGTTTCTGTCGATTTTTAAAGTGCTCGAAAAATCAATATTTTGCTCTCAGAAAATCATGCAGGCGTTTTTGAGACCATAAAAGAAAATTTGGCACGTGAGCCCTCTAAACCGCTGCGGATCCGCGGCCATTTTGGGGGCCTACGTGATCAAATTTTTTCTGGGCCTCATTTATTTGAATTTGTGGTTTCTGGAATAATTACTTTTTGGGCCCAGATTTGTTACAGTGTTGGTTTAATTCTTGGGGCCAACTTGGAAAGTTTAGTCGATCGTAATTTTAAAATACGTGTTTTATTATCAGTACATTCACTTTTATCTGCGACTGGGAATGTCACTCGATCGGTAAAACTCGTCTAATTGCTATATGTTTTTTTAGACGAGTTTTGCGAACGTGAAATTCGCGTTGATGTTGTGTGCTTGTGCTGTGATTGTGGTTGGATTGTCGTGGTGGATAGCATGTGGTGCAATGTTAGAATACAGTTTACATTCATTTGTACATTTGTTATTGCGGGGCGAGCGTCCGACAAGTGGACTGCCGTCTTTGCCGGGTTGTATATTATTTTGGGGCACGACCGGGATGAGGTCGATGTCACCGCTTGTATATATTATTTTCATTTTCTGTATTAGGATTACCCCGCGATGGGGTGCACGAGTAGCCGGGTTCTAGAAGGCAACAAGCCCGCATCTCAAGGCGCTGAGACGGAGGGGGCTTCATTCTAGAACTGGCGGGTTATTCGCCGCACTCGTAAGGGGTACAGGTTTTTATTGCACAGGCTATCCACACAACCAGGGGCTCCATGATTATCCACCATTCTGTATTGTTATCTGTGATGTTGTTTATTATCATGCCTGGGACGAATGTTATATATATAATTATATATATACTAGTAGATGTTGTATATGTTTTGCACCCGCACTAGTCCAGCCCCCGCTCTATCGTTAGTTAAGTAACCTAACGGGTGATGACGGGGCCCCGTGGCGAATGCGTATAGCATATACGTACATTTTATTTTCGTTCTTTTCTGGTGTGATAGGTTACAAATTAATGGGACCGCATTAATTTTGATTAATGCAAGATAATAAACCAAAAAGATCTTGTTGGAACCAAGCTTTAAAAACTGACATTACAGACGTTCTCTTTTGCTTTGCACAGTGGTATTCAGTTTGTAATATCCATCACCTCATTCGATGAGCCAAGGGCCAAGATCTCTTCATCGGGAGTGACCCCTTGAGTAAAAGTTTGCTTCAGGGTAATAACTTTAATATAGTCGAATATTTTTGCATTGCGTCGTAGTATTCAGTTTGGAATATCCTGCACCTCATTCGACAAGGAAAGAGCCGAGATCCCTTCAGAGGGAGTGACCTCTTTAGCAAAGGTTTTCGCCACTATATATTTACAAAAACTACTCAGGTTCCTTCAACGATATCAAGTTCATTACGTCAACGGGTTTTTCGCCAAAATCCCAGCCGTAGCCCTCCGTCATTTCTTACAAGTGTTACTTGGTATTCATGCTGCGTATGTTGACTGTGTCAAGGCTTAGTGTATGGTAGCTGAGAAATAATTGTTTATGGCACATGATGCGATTGGTTAGGACAATCGTATGACCATTTTGACTATGTCAAGGGTCATGCGGGTGGGTCTAATGCAATGTTGGACAATGAAGGGTTGAACTTGGCTAGCTACTTATGATATGTTGACTATGTCAAGGTTATAAGTCGTTAGGGGCAAAAACCACATCGGGAGTTTCAAACATACAGGAAACTTGCAGATTTTAGCATACCTTCTGGAGTGTGGTGACTAGAATGGATTCCATCTAGGGCATCACACAATGATAGTTGGATCTCGATCCCACTGATGAGTAGGATTACTCTCGGGAGATTATCACAATTAACAATCAATGCTATAAACCAAGTAGTTGTCTAGAACGGTGTCAGCGGGGCTACGCCTCCAGGGAAAAGAGGTTATGTAATTAAGGAACTTCGCGAAAGCGTTGGAAAACCTCCCTTGAAGTACCGACACCAGCTTGGCTGAAAGGTTATACAAGTATTGTGACGTGCGACGAATCCTGACTAGTTCTTCTTTTAGGGTTTGAAGAAGAATTTGAGGAAACAGTGGGAGCCATCCTGGTTAGATAAATTAATAACCAATCTAATCTTGCAAGAGCGCACGCTGAGCGTTTTCCCTCTCTCTCTCTCCAGGTAGCAACCATTTCACGCCCTAATCAAGATAATAAAATGTATCGCTTGACCGATCCGAATTCTTATTCGGGGCTGGGGAACGTCGGTTCGACTATAACTTACGACAACTGTCATAAGTATGAGCAAGGGAAAGAGGAAAATTTGAATTTCTTGATAACCCCATCGAAGAAGAAACATACCGTTGCATCTTCTTCAGGTGTTCTTGTAGTTGAGAACTACTTTTCGGTCAGTCCTACCTCCTGGGTACAAGATACCGGATCAGGATCTCATATCTGTAATTTATTGCAGGGACTGAGAAAAAGTAGGATAGTTGGACCTGGTGATATGTCCCTCAGAGTAGGGAACAAAGCACAAGTTAATGCTGCGGCCGTCGGTGAATATCACCTAGTGTTGCCAAATGGCAATAGTATGATTTTGAATAATTGCTACTATGTACCTTCCATGCTTTGCAACATCATATCCGTTTCTTTACTTGATAAAGATGGATATAACTTTGTTCTTGATAGAAATATCATGAACATTTACCTTGATAAGGTACTGGCTGCAGAAGGTACACTATGTAATGGTATCTATGTTCTAAATCAGAATACAGTTCTCAATGTACAAAACACACGCAAGAGGAGAGTTCAGATACGAACGAATCCTACTTGTGGCATTGTAGACTTGGTCATATCGGAGAGAAAAGGCTGAGTAAGTTGCATAAAGATGGACTTTTAGATACGTTTGAATTTTCATCTTATGAAACTTGTCAATCTTGTCTCAAAGGAAAGATGACCAAATCTCTATTCACCGGACACGGGGAAAGAGAAACAGAGCTCTTGGGACTCATACACAGTGATGTGTATGGTCCGATATCTATACATGCAAGGGGTGGGTTCTCGTACTTCATCACATTCACTGACGATCTCTCTAGATTGGATATGTGTATCTTATGAAACACAAATCTGAAGCTTTTGAGAAATTCAAAGAATTCAGAAATGAAGTAGAGAACCATACTGGCAAAAGTATCAAGATCCTCCAGTCTGATAGGGGAGGGGAGTACTTGAGCAACGAATTCTTTGATTACTTAAAAGAGAATGGAATTCTCTCTCAGCTTACTCATCCTTACACACCAAAGCACAATGGTGTATCGGAGCGGAGGAATCGTACCCTATTGGATATGGTTCGCTCCATGATGAGCAATGCTGAGTTGCCTCTTTCATTCTGGGGATATGCACTTCAAACAGCAGCACATCTTTTGAATCAAGTTCCATCCAAATCCGTGCCAAAACTCCGTACGAAATATGGAGTGGTAAGAGTTTGTATCTTAAACGTGTTAAGATTTGGGGTTGCCCTGCTTATGTCAGAAAGCAGAACCCGGAAAAACTTGAGACACGGTCAGTTTTATGTAAGTTTGTGGGATACACAAAGGATTCTAATGGGTATATATTCTACCACGCAGAGGAACAAAGGATTATTGTTTCTCGGAATGCCAAATTTTTTGAATGGCAGTTTCTTGCAAAAGAAACCAGTGGGAGCGCAGTAGAACTGGATGAAGTTCCAGAAACACAAACTATAACTGAAGATTTGGAGGAACCACTAGATTCAGTAATCCTAGATGAACCTCAGCCACTCCGCAGATCTAGTAGAATTTCTCATCCGCCCGAGAGATACTACGGTTTTCTCATAGATGGGGATCGAGAGGATTGCATCTTGGAAGAAGATGATCCTACTAGTTTCAGACAGGCCATTATCAGTAGGGACTCTGATAAGTGGCTGGATGCTATGCAATCTGAAATGGAGTCCATGTACACCAATAAAGTGTGGACCCTGGAAGTTGCACCACCTGGGGTAAAACCCGTTGGATTCAAATGGATCTACAAGAAGAAACTCGGTGTAGATGGGCAGGTAGAAACCTATAAAGCTAGACTCGTTGCAAAAGGTTTTCGTCAAAGACCAGGAGTAGACTATGACGAAAACTTTTCTCCAGTGACTATGCTCAAATCCATTAGGATCCTGCTTGCCATTGCTGCCTTCCATGACTATGAGATCTGGCAGATGGACGTAAAAACAGCTTTTCTAAACGGAAGTTTAGAAGAGTGCGTTTACATGGATCAGCCAGAAGGTTTTGTAGACAGTGGGAGCAGCGGGAAGGTGTGTAAGCTGCTCAAATCCATTTATGGATTGAAGCAAGCATCGCGGAGCTGGAACATCTGTTTTGATGAGACAGTCAAGGACTTTGACTTCATCAAGAACGAAATTGAGCCAAGTATTTATAAGAAGATTGTAGGACGAACTGTCGTATTCCTAGTCTTTTACGTGGATGACATTCTTTGGATAGGAAATGACATTCCTATGCTACAATCGGTCAAGCTATTCTTATTACAAAGGTTCTCTATGAAAGACTTAGGTGATGCCTCGTACATTCTGGGGATCAAGATCTACAGAGATAGTCCAAGAGATTACTGGGACTTTCGCAGTCCTGGTACATAGAGACCGTACTAAAGAGATTTAGTATGGAAGATTCCAAGTGCAGTAATATACCCGCATTGCACGGAATCACCCTCTCTAAGTAGATGTCTCCCAAGACTGACGAGGAGATGGTTCGCATGAGCACTACACCCTACGCTTCGGCGGTAGGATCTATAATGTATGCGATGTTATGTACAAGACCAGATGTAGCTTACGCACTAAGCGTGGTGAGCCAGTATCAGTCGGACCCAGGTGAGGACCACTGGACAGCAGTAAAGAACATTCTCAAGTACCTGAGAAGGACTAAGGAGATGTTCCTGATTTACGGTAATGGAGACCTGAGGGTCGAGTCCTTTACCGACTCAAGTTTCCAGAGTGACAAGGATGACAGCAAGTATGTCTCGGGTTTTGTGTCTACCCTCAACGGAGGGGCGGTATGTTGGAAGAGCTTCAAACAGAATACCGTTGCAGACTCGACGATGGAGACTGAATACATTGCTGCAAGCGATGCCGCAAAAGAGGCGGTCTGGATGAAGAAGTTCATAGCTGAACTTCAGGTAGTTCCGTCCATTGTTTACCCAATACCTGTGTATTGCGATTACAATGGGGCTATAGCTTTAGCGAAGGAACCACGGTCCTATTAGAAATCCAGGCACATCTTAAGACGGTATCACCTGATCAGGGAGATCGTAGATCGCCAAGAGATCAAGGTCCGGAGAGTGGATACGAAAGACAACACGGCGGATCCATTTACAAAGGCCCTCCCTAAAGCACAGTTCGAGCGACTTTTTAGGATGTTGGGTATGCGGTAGGCCAGCAGCTGGCCTTAGAGCAGACGTTGGGTATTCGGTATTCCAATCACTGGCCTTTAGTGCAAGTGGGAGATTGTTGGATGTATATGCCCTAAAGGCCAGTATTGTATATGTATACATATAGGATACTAGGGATATGTATGTACAGAACAATCTTGCTCAGTTTTATAGTATATTATTTGACTTGTCTTTATCAGGATGTGTATTTATTTGTATTGTTGTTATGTCTGGTTTGCACATATTAATAAAGACTAGATACGGTAGTATACTATGGTGGTTTGTCTTTATCTAACATGGCATATGTCATACTCGTTATTACATATTGCGGTTACATGTTGATAAAGCCCCTAGGATCTTGCTTGACTACCTGCGTTGTGATGGCGATCATACTTGTGGGAGCAGGGTAGTCAATAAGCACATCCTTAAATGGTCCCTAGTCGCGTGAGTATCGAGACTGGGCATTGATACTCCAGAGTAGACTGGTATATACGTTTCTAACCCCGTCGGGGGATGGTTGGTCCCGCAGCCATTGGTCTGATGCACCTAAGATCGTATACAAGTTCTCACTGGGTGTGAGTACACTGGACGGACTCGCCGAGAACTTCCATATGGTACTATACCTATCGTCAGATGGAAGTTCTCAGGTGACATGTGTACAGGTTAGTCTTTGGACCCGAGATCGGCATTTCTCTTGTGTGAGTTCCCACTGAGCTTTGATCACTACCCTACCACGGCTCTACTGAGTCGTGCAAACAGATTTTGGTTGGGTTCAGTCCCGAGACACATGTAGGCAGTGAGCGATTGTCGGGGATTCGTCTCTCCCGGTATAGGGAGTCGATATCACACTGTGATTCAATTGGTCAGGACCACAAGACCTTGGCCAAGGCACTTGGGATTTACTGATAGGTTGATGAGTAGTTTCCCGGATTGGTCCTGAGCCACATAGGCACGACTTATCAGGTTGTTAGGGTCTGACGTTCACCTTCCCCTAAACCCGGTATGCGTTACTCTTTGACGAAGAGACCGGAATGTACGGATATTGTCACGGATAGGCTCAGTAGGAGATCCAGATGAGTTTGCTCATCGGCCTTCTTTTCGACAGGTACCTGGGTAGCCGTTACGTACAGCTAGTGCCGCTGACGAGCTTGTGGTTAAATCCACTATCAGAGTACTATCGAGTCTTTAGAGTCCCACACATAGGGTTTCCCTGATTCAGGCAAAATGATGTAGTAGCTGTAAGTGCACGGCGGCGCCCCGGCCGTCAATCCGAGGCCAAAATGCGGAAACGATAATTTACTTTAACTTTTGAACCGGCACCACCGCGCACTATAAACCCGGATCGGGCCATTAATCTAGTCCTAGCTAACTAAAGAACGGGTAGAGAGATATACCGAGCGATCTGTGTCCTTCGGTTTTCTCGTCGTCGTCCCGATCTCCCCGCGGAATCTCCGGTCTCCATCACGTCGCCGGAAGGGCACCACTTCGCCGGCTTATTTTACGGGCTCCCACCTCTGGACCGAGGCAACTCGGGCATGAAGTTTGCGAGCCGACGTGCCTAAGGATTGCTGTAGAATACGTGTAGTGCTCTATGTCTCATTTGGGATTACTAGAAGTTGCCTTTGGTGGAGGATTGATATGATAACATTTTGGAGATGTAGTTGGGGATTTTTACAAGCACAAGAGAACCAAAAATCCCCACCCAAAAAATTGGGCAGCCCCTCCCTCTATGGCCGGCCATATCATGGTGAAGGGAGTGAGAATGAGAGAAAGATGTATGGATGATGGAGCCACAAGAATTATGCAAGGGAGAGAAAAGGTCATGATAATAAGCAATGATCACAATCAATGTCCAACACTCCATCATCTATCATCACACCTAAAGTCAAGCAATCATGAAGTCATGGAGTCAATGAAAGCTACACCCATCATGAAAACTATCATGAAGCAAAAGAAAGTCAAGGGTGGGAGAAACATCATAATACAACAATATGCAAACACAACCCTCCAATATACTTATTTACACAACTGCAAATAAGCCATCCTCCACCAATTTTCAGCCAATGAAAGATACAAAGGAAAATGGCCGAAACGGAATGCAAACTGGCAACTTCATAAAACCGATCCCGTAATAAATTACAGGAAAACCCCGCTACTGTATATACATACCCGCATTTTGTTAGTAATATGTATGCCCTAAAGGCCATTATATGGATAGTGGAAATTTGGACATATATCTATGGAGATAGATGAATTTCTTGCTCAACATGATAGTACGCTATCTGGTTTACTTTATCTGTACATGTAGATTTAATCATTTACACATGTTGATAAAGCCCAAAGGATATTTGCTTGACTACTGTGATTATGATGCGGATCATACTAGTGGAGCACGTGTAGTCTATAAGCATATCCTTGAATTGTTCCTAGTCGAGGGTGTATCGAGACAGGGCATCGATATTCCAGAGTAGACTAGCGTGTACCATTCTTGTCCCATATGATGGGCGATGGATGATCCCATATCCATCTGGTGAGGAGACACCAAAGATTGTATGCGGGTGCTCAGTGGAGACTGGGTACACTGAACGGACTCGCCGAGAACTCCTATGTGGTATTATATCTATCATCGGATAGCAGTTCTCAAGGAACACTGCTACAGGTTAGTCTGTAGACCCGAGATCGTCATAGAGTCTTGTGTGTCCTCCCACTATACTTTGATCTCCACCCTACCACGGCTCTACTGAGTCGTGCAAACAGGTGGTCTTTGGGTACAGTCTCGAGACGCATGGAGGCAATGAGCGATAGGAGGGGTTTCGTCTCTCCCGGTATTGGGGGTATTGGGGGTTGATGTTGTGCTATGCTCGATTGGATATAACATGAAGTCCCTGGCCAGGGCTGCTGAGATTTACTGATAAGAGTTATCAGTAGTTTCTCAATCTGTTATGAGCCATACACCAGCATGACTTATTGAGTTACTGGGGACGACGATTCCATCCCTAGACTTGATATGCAGCATATCTGACGAAGAGACCGGACTGTACGGTAAGTGTTGCCAGTTGGCTCGACGGGAGTTTTTTACAGCTTCGCTGGTTTTCTTCTGATCGTTTCAATACCCGGGTGACCGTTATGTTTAGCTGACCTCTTGCGGCTTGTAGATGTTTGATATGATCATCATCTACTGCCGGCGTATTGACGAGTCTTAGAGTCCCACAATGAAGTTTCCTGGCTCAGGCAAAAAGATGTGGTGTGCATATGAGATATGCGTGGGACCCGATTAAATACGGTTATGCGATAACGTATATTAATCGGGCATTTTCTATTTGTCCGATCATATGAGATATGACCGGTTTACTAAATCAAGTGTTGATTTAACAAATTACATTTAGATTAAATCTTTAAATAAATCCTTTTGTATGCATGCATGTATGCACATGATGATGTGCATGGACACATACATGCATACATAGTATCATGGTTGTTGATACAAGAATGGTGGCAATGCAAGACTTATATTGAAGCTTTTAATTTGTATTTATCATTTTCAGTTAATGTAAAGAATATCCACTCATGCTCCTTTATTCTTTAGTGGGTAAGCTTTACTTAACTTAATGAAAAGAATTTCCACCCATGCTTAATTCTTTATGAAAAGAATTTCCACTCACAATTATGGTGGTAACGGAATAATGGTGATTATTCTTTCTTATCACTATAAATAGCTTCATATGTGATATGAAACAAGGTGTACAAAATAGTAGTACAAACAATGCACACAACAAAGGAAAAATTGTGAACAAGGGTGTGAAAACAAGTTATCATATGTGATATGATAGAAAGCTCAAGCCACCATTATCTTCTTCTTCCTCTCTTGATTTCTCTCTTGAGTGAAGATTGATAAAAGAAAAGGATTTCAATTGAAGAACATAAACCACATTATCATAATACACACATCTAGCCGATTTGCGTAGGGTGTTTGCTCTACTTCGTTTGCGAAACAAGTAAGGCAAGGAGCTTTAGGTAAAGGGACTTCGGGTGGATCATCGTGGACAAGGAAGGCTTCCATCAATCCGTTCCAAACTCTCATAGTACCAAGGAGTCACCGAGGGAGATCTACAAAGGTTGTAATCTCTACTCTTAGTGATAGTTTTACATTTGCATGTGATGCTTATTTGTATGAATCCCTAAAACTTCTAGTTTCGATTCTTGTCGAGTTAACTTAGCACCTCTAAAATTTTGATTATGGCATATGTGATGCTACCGAACCCTTGACGAGGTGCTAGGCTAGCCCTTCAGTGGTATCAGAGCCAAGCTAGAGCTTTAGGCGATGCGTAGGCGATGTTAAAAGTCCGATCGAACCACGAAACACTAATTTGGACCGCTCTCTGGAAATTTTTTGAAAATTGGATTTTTCCAAATTAAAAGTTCTTAAAAAATTCAGCAGGCTTTTCTATGAATTACCATATAAATTTTTTTCAGTGATCTTACTAAAGAGCCGCGGATCAGCGGCCAAAGCATGGCTTTGGCGGCGGATCCGCGGCGGTTCTAAGGAATTAGAAAATAATTTTTATACAGTAATACCTGATTAAATCAGTACATGCCTCTGAGATATTTTAAAATTACTCAAGTGTTGAGTTTTCTGGAGAACTATTGTATTTGGTGATTCGATTGGAAAGGTTTAACTTCGTTCAGATTTTCAGATTTTTAGAACGTGTTAAAATGTTTGAACGAATATTAGAAACGCAATTTTTCCCGTATTGGAAATATTCCAAGTGTTGGATTTTTCCCTAGTTCGAAACTTTCGAAAAACATGCAAGCGTATCTGTGGACACTCTAGAAGAACATAACCTTAACTCGATTATGTGACCGTCAAAACTATCACTGAACCTTAGGGTTTGTGGTAGTTTAGCGTTGCCACATGTGAGGCGTTGGTTTGGCCCTTCTACGGTTGGTCCATAAGGGGCTGTGGCATGTTCTAGAAATTTTTGAACTTGGCTCAAGTGTTGTGCAGTTTGGGAAATCTTGGGTGTTTGTTTATTCGATCGAAGAGTTTAACATTGTCTATTTATCTGAAATGTGATACAATATGTGGAATTCATATAGTTAAGCATGAAATACGAAGTATGTGATATTTCGAATTTATGATGTCTAAGGTGATTGTGGATTCCAAATGTTGTAGTTTTTCATTTTATTTTCTGCGACCGTAAGTGTAGTATGTGGTGTATCGCCGTTTTCGTTGCTATACGTCAACGACAATCGGGATACGCATACTTACTTACGTTGATGATATGAGATATTATGTGTTGCTGAGATATGATGAGTAAGATTGTCGCGAATGAATAGCCGGGGGTTTTTATGTGAGATGAGAGTTTTATTTTTCATTCATGTATAAATCAATTGTATATTATTTACTTTTCCGCATTAGGATATACCCAAGGAGGGCAGCACAAGTGACCGGGTTCTAGGGTTCAGTGGGAGGCCATCTCGAGGAGTCGAGACCGGGTCTCCTAAACTCTAGAATTGGTGGGATCACTTGCCGCTCTCGTAGGGGTCTAGGGGTGTGGGCTTGGCTATTCATCATGACCGTGGAATCCGTATTTTCTATTGTTGGCTCGATACAAAATACGGACATCCTAGATATCCTTTTATATGCTTCTGCTGTTGATATTCTGTAATGTGATTACTTAGTATCTGAGACGAATGGATTATTATTATATATATGATATATAATAAACGTTGATTATATTTTACACCCGCGCTAGTCCCGCCCCACTATGCCGTTAGTTAAGTAACCTAACGGTGCATAACGGGACACTGTGGCGAATGCGGATGGTATAAGTATATGTTCTATTCTGTGATGGCTTAGGAACTTAAATGATGGGATCATATTAATAAGATTAATGTAAAGAAAAGAAACCTAATGATGTTGTAGAATCGGATTTGAAACAAACTCGGCTTTTTATGAAAAATTCAAGTTTCAAGAAGATGCGGAGCTTAAGCCACTCCTTTTCTTAACCGTTTGATTCTACAACGAGATCAAGTTCAAAGCGTTAAAGGTTTTCTTAAAAACCATCCGCAACCCTCCGTCATTTTAGGAAGCAGAGTACTTAGTGTTCGTGCTGCGTATGTTGATTATAGTCAAGGCGTAGTGTACGGTAGCTAAGTGATGTCTTCCTATAAAGCATATGATGCGATTAGTTAGGACATTCATGTGATTATGTTGATCATAGTCAAGGGTCATATGGGTGGTTCTAGTTAATCACGAAATGACTGGTAGTGTTAGTGTTTATGCCCTAGAAGGCCATTACTGTATCATACTAGTTTGTATATTACTTAATGGAAGCTTGGGATATTCACATGTATATAACAGTCTTGCTAAACATGGTAGTATGCTACTTGGTTTTTCTATCTTAATATGTGAGCATACGTATTGATAGAGCTCTTAGGATCCTGCTTGACTACCAGCATTGTGATGGCAGTCACACTAGTGGGGGCTGGGTAGTCTACAAGTACATCCTTATTCAGGTCCCTAGTCGTTGGATTATCGAGACAGAGCATCGATAATCCGGAGTAGACTAGTGTGTACGCTTCTCATCCCAGTTGGGGAGATGGTCTATCCCACAGCCGTCAGTACGTCGTACTGGAGATAGTATGCAGGTGCTCGTTAGGTTACGGGTACACCGGACAGGACTCACAGGGAACTGTTGGTTGGTTTTATACCAGTCGTCAGTGAACAGTTCCCAGGTGACATGAGTACAGCGTAGTCCGCAGACTTGACACTGCTACTTCGCCTCGAGTGTGTCCCACTGTTCTTAGATTGCTACCCTACCACGGTTCAGAGGAGTCATGCAAACAGGTAGCAGTTGGGTGCAGTCCCGAGCACTTGGAGGCAGTGGCGGTTAGACAGGATTCGTCCCTCCCGGTATTGGGAGTAGATATCGCGCTGTGTCAGAGAGCCATTACGCAAAGTCCCTGGCCAGGGCAAGCGAGATTTGCTGGTAGGTTCCAGTAGTTTCTCAGGGTGTAATGGGCTTCCCTCCGACACGACTTATACAGCTATTAGGGGACTGACGCTTGCCGCCCCCTTAGCCGGATATGCGATAGTCCTGGACGAACGGACCGGACTGTATGGAGATTGTCACATCAGACTCAGTAGGAGTTCGGATGGGTTTTCTCATCGGCCTTCTTATCGACAACTACCTGGGGACCGTTACGTACAGCTAGTGCCGCTTGCGGTCTGTGGCTAAACCCACTGCCAGCGTAGTAGTCGAGTCTCTAGAGTCCCACACAGAGAGTTTCCTATTCCAGGCGAAAGGATATAGAGGTCGTATGGTTTTACGACAAGGGTTCGGACACATACGTGCGTTTACGCACGTACGACTTTCGGACAGTTTTTACCAATCGGCTTTGGTTTAAGCCAGTTACTGGTATCCGGTTATTGGATTTTTACAGTCTAAAGTTTTTCCGTATTTTACGGATTGGAGGGGCGTTTTCGTAATTTTACGGGAACCTTCTAGAAGATGGTGACAAAGGAGGTTAAGGTGTAAAATGAAATGAGTGTAAAAATGAATCATCATAAGATATTATCTAGCATGGTTGTTAATATTATTTTCTAATAAAAAGATATGCTAGATATATATCTTCTTGATTTATTATTTTTTAGTAAATAAAAAGATATGCTAGATATATATATATCTTCTTGATTTACTATTTGGAGAAGAAGTTCATTATCATTTTTCATCTTATCTCTCCTCTAGCTCTCCCTCTTCAAGAAAACTAATCCTCCCTTCTCATGAGTTGAGTACAAGGGTTAGTAAGACTTTACAATCCATAACCATCACTCTATATCGATCTATCTTCTTCGATTAGCAATCCAAGAAGGTTAGTTGCCTCAAGTTTAGAGGCGAAGCTTGGAGTTTTGCTCTCGGGTGGATCTTCTACTACTTCAAGAAGGCCGAGGAGAACAAGGAGTTCGTAAAGACGAAGGAGTTGATTCATTAGGTATAATCCCGAAACACCGTATTTTAAGGAACACTTGTGTTTCGTTATTTATAGTTTAGCTTCGATTCAAGCGGTTAGTCGATGTTCGTTCACTAAACAAGTTTGTTTTTGAAAATTCCGCCTCCCCACAAGTACTGGGGTGTTCCACATCGACTTACAGTGGTATCAGAGCCTCTCTAAACAATAAATAACTTTATTGCGAATTTGTACGAATTTCGAACGGAAAAACGAAGCCGGAAAATCCTAAAAAGCATCAGTTCTGTCGATTTTAAAATGATGTCTAAAAATTTATTTGGGATGTTCAGAGAGCATGAAATGATCACAGAAGATGACCCAAGAAAAACAGTCCCCTAACTCGTCCAAAGAGCCGCGGAACCGCGGCCTCAGCCTACTGAGTCGCCGCTGTTCCGCCGCCGAGTTGGCGAGTTAGGGACCGAGTTTTCTTGGGTTGCCTCTGTATAAAATTTGGGATTTTCTGGGATATTTAATAGTTGCTCAGGTTTCCAGTTAATACAGCAGATTTTGGAGCAATATTAAATACGTTTAATCGATCGAAATTGTACAGTATTTGCATGTTGGATTATATCTGTGATTGATAAATGTGTTCGTAAACCTCCCCTAACTGCTAGTATGTCAGTTGGCAGGGGGTTGCACATTTCTGAAATGGTTATATCTGTTTGTGCATATAAACTGTATTGGACTGTTGTGATGTATAGCCGGGGTAATGCAATGGGTTATCTTTTAATTCATTTGTTGTAAAATGTAATTTGTTGTAATATTATTTTGCGGGGCACATCCAGGTTGCGGTTGTAGCCACCGTTGTATTATTTCATTTTAATGTTTTTGCTCCTAGGACTGACCCAAGGTGGGGTACACAAACTGCCGGGTGGGTAGTTTGCAGTACCCGTAGGGGTCGAGGGTGGGGTAACGGCTATTCATCACAACTGTGTAATCTGTCTTTTCTAGCAGGCTCAAAAGAAATACAGATTGCTTGCAAATCCAATATTGTTTATCTGTGTTCTGGAATGAATATCATTGCGTCAGACGAATGTAAAATATCTATATATAATGTAGCTATTTTAGACGTCACTTATGTTTTACACCCGCGCTAGCCCAGTCCCCGCTCTGTCGTTAGTTAAGTAACCTAACGGGTAATGACGGGACCCAGTGGCGAATGCGGATGGCATAAGAGGACGTCATATTTTCGTTGTTTTCTGCAATGATAAGTTAATGATGGGACGCATTATCTATAATGCAAAGAAAAATAAACCAAAGTTTTAATCGTTGGAACAATTTAAAAGAAACCAATCGGTTATTTTTAAAACAGATATTTTTAAATGCGGAGCCTTAACCACTCTTTTTAAAAGCTATCAGGTTCCTTCGGTTATATCAAGTTCACTACGTTCACGGTTTCGCCAAAACCATTCGTAGCCCTCCGTCATTTCATCTGAGTATTCAGTAGTATTCAAGCTATGTATTTTGACCTAACGCCAAGGCATAGTGTTTGGTAGCAGCTGGATATTCATTTGTTGCATAGATAGATGAGTTAGTTTGGGACAGTCGTATTATCATTTTGGCCAAACGTCAAGGATATATACGGATGGGTTCAAATTGACAAGATAATGATGGGTAGAACTTAACATGTGACTTATGACATTTTGACCTAACGCCAAGGTCATAAGAGCATGGGGCAAAAACAAATATCGGGAATTTCTAAAGAAACTGAAATTTGCAAAGAGATGCATACCATTTTGAGTTTGATGAATGTTGGTAGCATTCCTACAACATTGTCAGACGATGATATTTGGATCCCGATCCTACTGTGAGTATATTCTACTTATCAGGATATTCGTCACTTAACGATCAATGCTATAAACCTAGTAGGTGTCCAGAAAAGTGTCAGCGGGGTTACGCCCCCAGAGAAAAGAGGTTATATAATTAAGGAACTTCGCAAAAGCGTTGGAAAACCTCCCTCGAAGTACCGACACCAGCCTGGCTGAAAGGTTAAGCAAGTATTGTACGGTGAGAATAGTCTTGACTAATTCTTCCTTTATGGTTTGAAGAAGGATTCGAGAAACAGTGGGAGCCATCCAGTTTAGATAAACTAAAAACCACTCTAAACTTGCAAGAGCATCATGCTAAGAGTTTTCTTCTCTCTCCTAATTGCAGCGACCCTGAAAATGACTGGACTTAAGTTACTTTTAGAGAAAAATATACTGACAGGGCCAAACTATAAAGATTGGCTGCGGAATGTCAAAATGGCTTTGACCTATGACAAATTGGGGCACGTCCTCACCGCTACGGCACCTGCTGTCCCTGGTCCCAAATCCAGCAATGCGGATAAGGAA
This sequence comes from Agapanthus africanus, assembly GCA_030015575.1. Lineage (NCBI taxonomy): Eukaryota > Viridiplantae > Streptophyta > Magnoliopsida > Asparagales > Amaryllidaceae > Agapanthus > Agapanthus africanus. Next base: position 156,923,662 of record JASDDO010000010.1, read on the forward strand.
ATCCGCAAAACCTGGGATTTAGATTGCGCGAAAGCCAAGTGCATCGTGCTTGCCTCGATGAACAATGAACATCAGAGGAGGCACGAGGATATGGGCCTTGATGGCATATTTCTCCATACAAAAGAACTTTATGGAGAGCAATCTCGTATAGCAAGATACGAGACCTCAAAGAACTTGTTTCGAGCGAGGTTGGCTGTCGGGTCATCAGTAGGAGAACATGTCCTAAAGATGATCGGCTATATAGAAGAGCTCGCAGACCTTGGGACGACTTTGGATAATGAGCTCTATACAGACCTTATTCTCCAGTCCCTTCCTCACACCTACGCCCAGTTTATCCTGAACTTCAACCTTCAGAGAAAAGAAGTTGAACTTCCGGAACTCCTGAACATGTTAAGGAGTGCAGAGGGCACCTTGAAGAATTCAAGGGAAACACCCGCTATGTTTGTTGGCGGTGCATCTTCTTCCGGGTCCAAGGCTAAGGCCAAAGGAAGGAAGAGGAAGGCCGCACCCAAACCTAGAGGAGGTGTTAGTAAGGTGGGAGGGAAGGGAAAGAAAAAGTTTGCAGCACCTGTAGTCGGCCAGGATGAGTGTTTCCATTGTCACAGGAAAGGGCACTGGAAGAAAGATTGCAAGGCGTGGAACGCCAAGAACCAGGAACCGAAGCAAGCTGTGGCTTCGACTTCAGGTGTGTTTGTAATTGAGAATTGTTTGTCAATCAACTCTACTTCCTGGGTATTGGATACCGGATCAGGATCTCATATTTGCAATTCATTGCAGGCACTGAGAAACCGTAGAGTGCTGAAGGAAGGTGATATGATCCTCAGGGTTGCTAACGGAGCTAGCGTGGGAGCTGCGTCCGTCGGGGATTATCACCTAGGATTGACGAGTGGACACATCTTGGTTTTACATAACTGTTATTTTGTACCCAGCTTAACGTGTAATATCATATCAGTTTCCTTGTTATCAAATAAAGGTTATGATTTCACGTTTGTAAGAGATGTTGTCAACATCCACCTTAATCATGGTTTGATTGGGTCCGGTACTTTAAATAACGGCATATATGTTTTAAACCAACTCCAAATTTTCAATGTCCAGAACACACTAAAAAGAAAGTCTCCAGATTTGAATAAAGCTTTCTTATGGCATTGTAGACTAGGTCACATCAATGAGAGAAGGTTGACTAAGTTGGATAGAGAAGGATATTTGGACTCGTTCGAATATCAATCTTATGACACTTGTCAATCTTGTCTCAAAGGAAAGATGACAAAGACTCCATTTACTGGACAAGGAGTAAGAGCGAGCGAGCTCTTAGGACTTATACACAGCGATGTATGTGGTCCAATGTCTACACATGCGAGAGGTGGTTTTTCCTATTTCATTACTTTCACGGATGATTACTCAAGATACGGATTTATTTATCTGATGAAACATAAATCCGAGGCTTTTGAGAAATTCCAAGAGTATAAGAATGAAGTAGAAAACCAAACCGGCAAAAGTATCAAAACACTTAGATCTGATCGAGGTGGTGAATACTTGAGTGCCGAGTTCCTAGGTTACCTAAAAGAGAAAGGTATTCTCTCTCAGCTTACTCCTCCGTACACTCCACAGCATAACGGTGTATCGGAGAGACGGAATCGAACCCTATTGGATATGGTACGATCCATGATGAGTAATGCTGAGTTACCGCAATCCTTCTGGGGTTATGCGCTCGAATCAGCAGCATATCTTTTGAACATGGTACCTACCAAGACTGTGCCTACCACTCCATATCAGATGTGGAGTGGGAAGAAACCCCATCTACAGTATATTAAGATTTGGGGGTGTCCAGCTTTTGTTAAAAAGCAGCATGTGGACAAGCTCGAGGCACGATCAGTAAAGTGTTTGTTTGTGGGATATCCAAAGCACTCCAGGGGATATCTATTCTATTACGCAGAGGAACAAAAGGTATTTGTTTCTCGTAATGCCCATTTTCTAGAACATCAGTTTTTAGAAAAGGAAACAAGTGGGAGCGAAATAGAACTAGAAGAAATTCCAGAACCACAAACTGCTGCTGAAAGTTTGGTAGAACCAGAGGTTCAAGAAGAACAGGACATTCCCGCACCCCTCCGCAGGAGTAGTAGGCCGTCTCATCCGCCTGAGAGATACTACGGTTTTCTTATAGACGGGGATAGAGAGGATTGCATCATAGAAGATGATGAACCTACTAGCTTCCAGCAGGCCATCCAGAGCGGCGACTCGGTACGATGGCTAGATGCAATGCGAAGCGAAATGGAGTCCATGTACACCAACAAAGTATGGACTTTGGACTTTGCTCCAGGTGGGGTAAAACCCATAGGATGCAAATGGATCTTCAAGAAAAAGATTGGTGTAGATGGGCAGGTAGAAACCTATAAAGCTAGACTTGTTGCAAAGGGTTTTCGTCAAAGACCTGGTTTGGACTATGACGAAACTTTTTCTCCAGTGGCTATGCTCAAATCCATTCGTATCCTTCTTGCAATAGCTGCCTTCCATGATTATGAAATCTGGCAGATGGACGTAAAGACGGCTTTTCTGAATGGAAATTTAGAAGAGAGCGTCTATATGGATCAGCCAGAGGGTTTCAATCAGAGTGGGAGTAGCGGGAAAGTATGCAAGCTGCTTAAGTCTATTTATGGACTAAAGCAGGCATCGCGGAGTTGGAACATCTGTTTTGATGAGACAGTCAAAGAATATGAATTTATCAAAAATCCAGATGAACCGTGCATATATAGTAAAGTTGTGGCCAAGAGTGTCGTATTCCTCGTCTTATACGTGGATGACATTCTATTGATAGGAAATGACATTCCTATGCTACAATCTGTCAAAGGATTCTTGTCACAAAGGTTCTCCATGAAAGACCTGGGTGATGCCTCTTACATTCTGGGGATCCGGATCTATCGTGATAGATCCAAGAGGATGTTGGGACTTTCACAGTCCAGGTATATCGACACTATACTGAAAAGATTCAGTATGGAAGATTCTAAGCGCGGTAATTTACCGGCTTGTCACGGAATCACCCTCTCCAAAGAGATGTCTCCCAAGACTGATTTGGAAAGGGAACGCATGTCAGTTATACCCTACGCTTCTGCGGTAGGCTCTATAATGTATGCGATGTTGTGCACCAGACCAGATGTAGCTTACGCACTGAGCGTGGTAAGCCGGTATCAGTCAGACCCAGGGGAGAAACACTGGATAGCAGTAAAGAACATTCTCAAGTACCTGAGGAGGACTAAGGAGATGTTCTTGGTTTACGGCGGAAAAGACCTCAGGGTAGAGGCCTTTGCTGATTCCGGCTTCCAAAGTGATAAGGACGATTCCAAGTCCATGTCGGGTTATGTCTTTACCCTCAATGGAGGGGCGGTGTGCTGGAAGAGCTCCAAGCAGGACACCGTTGCTGACTCAACAATGGAAGCGGAGTATATAGCTGCTTGCGATGCCGCAAAAGAAGCAGTCTGGATGAAGAAGTTCCTAACAGAACTTCAGGTGGTTCCTACCATAGTTGATCCAATACCTCTGTATTGCGACAACAACGGAGCTATAGCTTTAGCGAAGGAACCAAGGTCCTATCAAAAGTCCAGACACATCTTAAGGCGGTATCACCTGATCAGGGAGATCATTGATCGTCAGGAGATCGAGGTTCGGAGAGTTGCTTCAGAAGAGAACATTGCTGATCCATTCACTAAGGCCCTACCTCAGATTCAGTTCGAGAGGCTACTCGAGATCATTGGTCTTCGATATACCAGTACATGGCCCTAGTGCAAGTGGGAGATTGTTAGTGTTTATGCCCTAGAAGGCCATTACTGTATCATACTAGTTTGTATATTACTTAATGGAAGCTTGGGATATTCACATGTATATAACAGTCTTGCTAAACATGGTAGTATGCTACTTGGTTTTTCTATCTTAATATGTGAGCATACGTATTGATAGAGCTCTTAGGATCCTGCTTGACTACCAGCATTGTGATGGCAGTCACACTAGTGGGGGCTGGGTAGTCTACAAGCACATCCTTATTCAGGTCCCTAGTCGTTGGATTATCGAGACAGAGCATCGATAATCCAGAGTAGACTAGTGTGTACGCTTCTCATCCCAGTTGGGGAGATGGTCTGTCCCACAGCCGTCAGTACGTCGTACTGGAGATAGTATGCAGGTGCTCGTTAGGTTACGGGTACACCGGACAGGACTCACAGGGAACTGTTGGTTGGTTTTATACCAGTCGTCAGTGAACAGTTCCCAGGTGACATGAGTACAGCGTAGTCCGCAGACTTGACACTGCTACTTCGCCTCGAGTGTGTCCCACTGTTCTTAGATTGCTACCCTACCACGGTTCAGAGGAGTCGTGCAAACAGGTAGCAGTTGGGTGCAGTCCCGAGCACTTGGAGGCAGTGGCGGTTAGACAGGATTCGTCCCTCCCGGTATTGGGAGTAGATATCGCGCTGTGTCAGAGAGCCATTACGCAAAGTCCCTGGCCAGGGCAAGCGAGATTTGCTGGTAGGTTCCAGTAGTTTCTCAGGGTGTAATGGGCTTCCCTCCGACACGACTTATACAGCTATTAGGGGACTGATGCTTGCCGCCCCCTTAGCCGGATATTCGATAGTCCTGGACGAACGGACCGGACTGTATGGAGATTGTCACATCAGACTCAGTAGGAGTTCGGATGGGTTTTCTCATCGGCCTTCTTATCGACAACTACCTGGGGACCGTTACGTACAGCTAGTGCCGCTTGCGGTCTGTGGCTAAACCCACTGCCAGCGTAGTAGTCGAGTCTCTAGAGTCCCACACAGAGAGTTTCCTATTCCAGGCGAAAGGATATAGAGGTCGTATGGTTTTACGACAAGGGTTCGGACACATACGTGCGTTTACGCACGTACGACTTTCGGACAGTTTTTACCAGTCGGCTTTGGTTTAAGCCAGTTATTGGTATCCGGTTATTGGATTTTTACAGTCTAAAGTTTTTCCGTATTTTACGGATTGGAGTGGCGTTTTCGTAATTTTACGGGAACCTTCTAGAAGATGGTGACAAAGGAGGTTAAGGTGTAAAATGAAATGAGTGTAAAAATGAATCATCATAAGATATTATCTAGCATGGTTGTTAATATTATTTTCTAATAAAAAGATATGCTAGATATATATCTTCTTGATTTATTATTTTTTAGTAAATAAAAAGATATGCTAGATATATATATATCTTCTTGAATTACTATTTGGAGAAGAAGCTCATTATCATTTTTCATCTTATCTCTCCTCTAGCTCTCCCTCTTCAAGAAAACTAATCCTCCCTTCTCATGAGTTGAGTACAAGGGTTAGTAAGACTTTACAATCCATAACCATCACTCTATATCGATCTATCTTCTTCGATTAGCAATCCAAGAAGGTTAGTTGCCTCAAGTTTAGAGGCGAAGCTTGGAGTTTTGCTCTCGGGTGGATCTTCTACTACTTCAAGAAGGCCGAGGAGAACAAGGAGTTCGTAAAGACGAAGGAGTTGATTCATTAGGTATAATCCCGAAACACCGTATTTTAAGGAACACTTGTGTTTCGTTATTTATAGTTTAGCTTCGATTCAAGCGGTTAGTCGATGTTCGTTCACTAAACAAGTTTGTTTTTGAAAATTCCACCTCCCCACAAGTACTGGGGTGTTCCACATCGACTTACAGGTAGAATTTGACTAGCACTTATGATATGTTGACCATAGCCAAGGTCATAAGTGACTAGGGGTAAAAACCATATCGGGAATTTCAATAGTTGAAATTTGCAATGAGATTGCATACCATCTATATGATAGTTGGATCTCGATCTCACTGTGAGTAAGTGTTACTTCCAGGAAAATTATTCCTGGCTAGTTTTCTTTTCAGGTTTTGAAAGAAAATTTGATTAAAAGCAGTGGGAGACATCGATTAGATAAAATAATAACCAATCTAATTCTTTGCAAGAGCATTTCGCTAGTGTATCCTTTTCTCTCTCCGAATGGCAGTTACAGATGTCAGGACTTAAGCTTCTACTTGAGAAAAATAAACTTACAGGACCAAATTATAAAGAATGGTTGAGGAACTTGAACATTGCACATTCATATGATAAGGTATCATATGTCCTCAATACTGAAGCCCCACCCGTCCCAGGACCTGAATCATCTGTCTCGGATAGGGAGATCCGAAAAACTTGGGAAAATGACTGCAACACGGCCAAGTGCCTCGCGCTCGCTTCTATGAACAATGTCCATCAAAAGCAACACGAGAATATGGATGTGCAATCCATCTTTCTTCACACAAAGGAGTTGTATGAAGAGCAATCTCGTACTTTGAGATACGAGGCATCTAGAAAGCTGTTTCAGATGCAAATGGCCCCTGGTGCATCAGTTGGAGACCATGTTTTGAAAATGATTGGTCTTATTGAAGAACTTGAGAGACTGGGATGGACTATGGATAATGAGCAATATACGGATATTGTTCTACAGTCTCTCCCCCCTGCCTTTGCTCCGTTCATAGTAAATTTCAATATGAATGGTTTGGAGAAATCATTGCCTGAACTTCTCAATATGTTGAAAAGTGCAGAGAACACATTGAAAACGGCAAGGACTCCTGCTCTGCTTGCTGGGCCATCTTTCTCTTCATTCCCAAAAGCTAAGGCCAAGGTAAAGAAAAAGAAGAAGTCCATCAAACAGAAAGGTAGAGTTAGAAAGGCGAAGGGGAAAGACAAAGTCGGGGCTGTGGGAAGTGGAAAAGGAGAATGTTTTTACTGTAAAAAGTCAGGACATTGGAAATGCAACTGTGCTGCATATCTTGCTGATCTCAAGAAGAAGAAGCATGCTGATGCTTCCACTTCAGGTGTGTTTGTAACTGAAAACTGTTTTTCTTTAAACTCTGCATCCTGGGTATTGGATACCGGTTCTGGTTCTCACATCTGCAATTGTATGCAGGGATTGAGAAATAGTAGAGTTTTAAAGATAGGAGATCATACTCTGCGGGTTGGAAATGGTTCCAATATACATGCTGTATCCGTGGGAGAGTATCATCTAGGGTTGCCTTCAGGAAGTATTTTGGTTTTGAACCCGTGTTATTTTGTACCAAGTATGTTGTGTAATATAATATCCGTTTCTTTGTTGGACAATGAAGGATATCATTTTATATTGCAAAATAATGTTATGAACATTAACCTGAATCAAGAGTTGATTGGGTATGGTACACTAAATAACGGTATTTACATCCTGAACCAACACACAGTTTTCAATATACAACATACTAGTAAAAGAAAGTTTTCAGATATAAATGAAGCTTTTCTTTGGCATTGTAGACTTGGTCAGATTAATGAAACAAGACTAAACAAGCTACATAAAGATGGATATTTAAATCCGTTTGAATATAAATCTTATGCGACTTGCCAGTCTTGTATCAAAGGTAAAATGACCAAAACTCCGTTTAGTGGACACGGAGAGAGAGCTGGTGAACTCTTAAGCCTCATACATAGTGATGTATGCGGACCAATGTCTACACATGCAAGAGGTGGTTTTTCATACTTCATCACTTTTACTGATGATTTCTCAAGATTCGGACACGTGTTTTTGATAAAGCACAAATCTGAAGATTTTGAGAAATTCAAGGAGTATAAACTTGAAGTAGAGAAGCAAACAGGCTTGAGCATCAAGAAACTTCGATCGGATCGAGGTGGAGAATATTTAAGTACAGAGTTTCTAGACTTCTTAAAAGAGAATGGGATTCTCTCTCAGCTCACTCCTCCTTACACACCGTAGCATAATGGTGTGTCAGAACGGAGGAATCGTACCCTATTGGATATGGTACGATCCATGATGTGTGATGCTGAGTTATCGCTTTCCTTTTGGGGACATGCATTGGAGACAGCAATGTATCTATTGAACAGGGTTCCAACCAAGACCGTGTCTACCACTCCATATGAGATGTGGAATGGAAAGAGACCATCTCTTAAAAGGTTTAGGATTTGGGATTGTCCATCTTTTGTTAAAAAGCAGAATCCAGACAAACTCGAGACACGATCGGTCATGTGTAAATTTGTGGGGTATCCAAAACATTCGTATGGATATCTATTCTACCACAAAGAGGAACAAAAGGAGTTTGTTGCTCAGCATGCCACATTTTTTGAAAATGAGTTCTTTACGGAAAGTACTAATGGCAATATGGTAGAACTAGAAGAGGTTCTAGAGACACAAATTACTCAGGAGGAATTGGTTGAAACTGATGTTGCAGTAGAACTTCAAGAACCTCAGCCGCTCAGGAGGTCTAGTAGAACTTCTCACCCACCAGAGAGATACTATGGGTTTCTCATAGATGGTGATAGAGAAGATTGCATCATGGATGATGATGACCCTACTAGTTTTCAGCAAGCTATCATGAGTGGTGACTCAGTGAAATGGCTGGAAGCAATGAGATCCGAAATGGAGTCAATGTACACCAACAAAGTATGGACTTTGGACGTTGCGCCTCCTGGGATAAAACCCGTTGGGTGCAAATGGATCTTTAAGAGAAAGATTGGTGTAGATGGACAGGTGGAGACCTATAAAGAAAGGCTTGTAGCGAAAGGTTTTCGTCAAAGACCAGGCTTGGACTTTGATGAAACTTTCTCTCCGGTAGCAATGCTTAAATCCATTAGGATCCTACTTGCTATTGCTGCTCACTATGATTATGAAATATGGCAGATGGACGTGAAAACAGCATTTCTAAATGGTGATTTAGAAGAATGTGTTTTTATGGATCAGCCAGAGGGCTTCATTGATAGTGGGAGCAGCGGGAAAGCATGTAGATTGCTTAAATCCATTTATGGATTAAAGCAGGCCTCAAGGAGCTGGAACATCTGCTTTGATGATACAATCAAAGAGTTTGATTTTGTCAGAAATGAAGATGAACCATTTATTTATAAGAAGATTGTAGGGAGTACTGTCACATTCCTCGTATTGTACGTTGATGACATTCTCCTGATAGGAAATGATGTTCCGATGCTACAATCGGTCAAACTATTCTTATCACAAAGGTTCTCCATGAAGGACATGGGTGATGCCTTGCGCATTTTGGGCATTAGGATCTATAAAGATAGATCCAAGAGGTTATTGGGACTGTCCCAATCAAAGTACATAGACACCATTCTAAAGAGGTTTAGTATGGAAGATTCCAAGCGTGGTGCCTTGCCTGCTAGTCATGGAATCACTCTCTCTAAGGACTTCTGTCCGAAGACTGATGAAGAGAGAGCTTGCATGAGCGTTATACCCTACGCTTCAGCCGTGGGATCTATAATGTATGCGATGTTGTGTACTCGCCCTGATGTGGCTTATGCACTGGCTGTAGTAAGCAGGTATCAATCCAACCCAGGAGAGAAACATTGGATAGCAGTGAAGAACATTCTTAAGTACTTGCGAAGGACTAAAGAATTGTTCTTGGTGTATGGTAATGGGGATCTCCAGATGGAGGCTTTTACCGATTCAAGCTTCCAAAGTGACAAGGATGACAGTAAATCAATCTCAGGGTTTGTATTTAACCTAAATGGAGGAGCGGTTAGTTGGAAGAGTTCCAAACAGGACACCGTTGCAGACTCCACGATGGAAGCTGAGTATATTGCTGCAAGTGATGCTGCTAAGGAAGCCGTCTGGATGAAGAAGTTCATTGCGGAACTAGGAGTAGTTCCAACCATTGTTGATCCAATACCATTGTATTGTGATAATAATGGAGCTATAGCATTAGCCAAAGAACCAAGGTCCCATCAGAAGTCCAGACACATCCTAAGGCGATATCATTTGATCCGGGAGATAGTAGATCGCCAGGAGATCGAGATTCGGAGAGTAGATACAAAGGATAACACAACGGATCCATTCACCAAGGCACTTCCACAGCCTCAGCATGAGCGACTGTTTGAAATGTTGGGTATGAGATACGCCAATAACTGGCCTTAGTGCAAGTGGGAGATTGTTAGTAATATGTATGCCCTAAAGGCCATTATATGGATAGTGGAAATTTGGACATATATCTATGGAGATAGATGAATTTCTTGCTCAACATGATAGTACGCTATCTGGTTTACTTTATCTGTACATGTAGATTTAATCATTTACACATGTTGATAAAGCCCAAAGGATATTTGCTTGACTACTGTGATTATGATGCGGATCATACTAGTGGGGCACATGTAGTCTATAAGCATATCCTTGAACTGTTCCTAGTCGAGGGTGTATCGAGACAGGGCATCGATATTCCAGAGTAGACTAGCGTGTACCATTCTTGTCCCATATGATGGGCGATGGATGATCCCATATCCATCTGGTGAGGAGACACCAAAGAATGTATGCGGGTGCTCAGTGGAGACTGGGTACACTGAACGGACTCGCCGAGAACTCCTATGTGGTATTATATCTATCGTCGGATAGCAGTTCTCAAGGAACACTGGTACAGGCTAGTCTGTAGACCCGAGATCGTCATAGAGTCTTGTGTGTCCTCCCACTATACTTTGATCTCCACCCTACCACGGCTCTACTGAGTCATGCAAACAGGTGGTCTTTGGGTACAGTCTCGAGACACATGGAGGCAATGAGCGATAGGAGGGGTTTCGTCTCTCCCGGTATTGGGGGTTGATGTTGTGCTATGCTCGATTGGCTATAACATGAAGTCCCTGGCCAGGGCTGCTGAGATTTACTGATAAGAGTTATCAGTAGTTTCTCAATCTGTTATGAGCCATACACCAGCATGACTTATTGAGTTACTGGGGACGACGATTCCATCCCTAGACTCGATATGCAGCATATCTGACGAAGTGACCGGACTGTACGGTAAGTGTTGCCAGTTGGCTCGACGGGAGTTTTTTACAGCTTCGCTGGTTTTCTTCTGATCGTTTCAATACCCGGGTGACCGTTATGTTTAGCTGACCTCTTGCGGCTTGTAGATGTTTGATATGATCATCATCTACTGCCGGTGTATTGACGAGTCTTAGAGTCCCACAATGAAGTTTCCTGGCTCAGGCAAAAAGATGTGGTGTGCATATGAGATATGCGCGGGACCCGATTAAATACGGTTATGTGATAACGTATATTAATCGGGCATTTTCTATTTGTCCGATCATATGAGATATGACCGGTTTGCTAAATCAAGTGTTGATTTAACAAATTACATTTAGATTAAATCTTTAAATAAATCCTTTTGTATGCATGCATGTATGCACATGATGATGTGCATGGACACATACATGCATACATAGTATCATGGTTGTTGATATAAGAATGGTGGCAATGCAAGACTTATATTGAAGCTTTTAATTTGTATTTATCATTTTAAGTTATTGTAAAGAATATCCACTCATGCACCTTTATTCTTTAGTGGGTAAGCTTTACTTAACTTAATGAAAAGAATTTTCACTCATGCTTAATTCTTTATGAAAAGAATTTCCACTCACAATTATGGTGGTAATGGAATAATGATGATTATTCCTTCTTATCACTATAAATAGCTTCATATGTGATATGAAACAAGGTGTACAAAATATTAGTACAAACAATGCACACAACAAAGGAAAAATTGTGAACAAGGGTGTGAAAACAAGTTATCATATGTGATATGATAGAAAGCTCAAGCCACCATTATCTTCTTCTTCCTCTCTTGATTTCTCTCTTGAGTGAAGATTGATAAAAGAAAAGGATTTCAATTGAAGAACATAAACCACATTATCATACTACACACATCTAGCCGATTTGCGTAGGGTGTTTGCTCTACTTCGTTTGCGAAACAAGTAAGGCAAGGAGCTTTGGGCAAAGGGACTTCGGGTGGATCATCGTGGACAAGGAAGGCTTCCATCAATCCGTTCCAAACTCTCATAGTACCAAGGAGTCACCGAAGGAGATCTACAAAGGTTGTAATCTCTACTCTTAGTGATAGTTTTACATTTGCATGTGATGCTTATTTGTATGAATCCCTAAAACTTCTAGTTTCGATTCTTGTCGAGTTAACTTAGCACCTCTAAAATTTTGATTATGGCATATGTGATGCTACCGAACCCTTGACGAGGTGCTAGGCTAGCCCTTCACATTTGTATTCCGACCGAATACAAATGCAATGAGACAAATCTACACTGTACAATACTAGGATCCGGCTTAAACCAAAGCCCACTAGTATTAACCGTCCGATCATGATCCGTGCAATACCGCACGTACATGATCGAACCCTGCCACATCTCCATACGGCCTCTACAGCTTTTCGCCCGAAACTTGAGAAACTGGTCTGTGGGGGACTCTAAAGACTCGTCAATACTTTGGCTGTGGATTTAACCACTAGCACGTCAGAGGTATTAGCCATACGTAACGAGCAACCAGGTATTGACCAAAAGGGACGTCGATGAGCGAACTCATCCTGACACCCTACTGAGCCTGTCAGTGACAATATCCGTACAGTCTGGTCCATTCGTCTATGAGCATCGCATGGCGGGCCTAGGGGGTTGGTAAAAGTCAGACCCCCAAAAGCGGTACAAGTTGTGTCGGAGTGTAGCCCAGAACACCCTGAGATACTACTGGAATACCTTCCAGTAAATCTCCTGCCTTGGCCAAGGACTTCGTGTAAGGGATCTTCTAGACACAGCGTGACCTCACCCCCAATACCGGGAGAGTCGAACCCCTGAAGATCCGCTCACTGCCTCCATGTGGCTCGGGACTGTACCCAACTAAAACCTGTTTGCACATCTCCTTTGAGCGTGGTAGGGTAGCAATCAAAGTACAGTGGGAACTCACACGAGACAAATGACGATCTGAGGTCGATGAACTAACCTGTACACATGTCACCAGGGAACTGCTATCTGACGTCAGGTATAAGACCAACTAGCAGGTTCCCGGCGAGTCCTGTCCGGTGTACTCATAACCCACTGAGCACCTGTATACATCTTAGGTGAACCAACTGACACCAGTGGCTTGTAAGACCGGCCACCGCCCCTCGTCGGGGTCTCGACTGTATACACTAGTCTACTCTGGAGTATCGATGCCCTGTCTCGAAACTCCCACGACTAGGGACCTTTTAAGTATATGCTTATATACTACCAGCTCCCACATATATGATCGCCCTCATACTGCTGGTAGTCAAGCAAGAATCCTAGGGGCTCTATCAACGTGCAATAGTGACCTGTAAGGTCACCTAAAGCAGCACACGATGTTAAAGATAAACCAGATAGCATACTATCATCTTGAGTAAGACTGTCCTACCGGGATAGGTCCTCCCTCAATCATTGCAATCACGTGCCTGTGATCCAATAATTGACTCTGAGGGCACTATCACCAACAATCTCCCACTTGCACTCAAGGCTAATTATTGCGATGTCGCATACTCACAGCCCGTATGATACCGAACACCCAACTCCTCTACTAGTCAGTCTCACAAAACCCGTTTGTGAAACTATTGCGTTCGAGGAATAGCTTGAATGAGTGGATCCACTGTGATGTTTCTTTCTATGTCTCTCTATATCTCAAGTTCGCGGAGAAACCCATCTCCCGAAATGAGCAATACCTGTCTTAGAATGTGTCTGGATGTCTGATGGGACCTAGCTCATAAATGAACTCCAAATCCAAACTTCTTAGACTGTATCGTCAACTGAACTTAATCAGTATCCTGCGCCATGCCCCCCTCAGTATCGCCTTGGACCACCTGTCCAAAATACTGCCCCTCGTCAGAAGGAAAACTATAACTCTGATAACCTCTCTGTCATCCAGGTCACCTTGGAAGCCTAGAATGATAACTGTCTTCCGAACGAGGCTGTCGTTATCATATCCCGAGAACATCCACTTATATTCTAAAACTGCTTCAGACCGTCTCTCCAGGATTGGATCAATATCAACTTATTGCATCTACTGCAAAAACAACATCTGGTGTGATACTTGACATCTCATGATTGACTCAATTGCCTAAGCAAGTGATTTGCCAATCATGCACATCTCTCTCTCCTTTAGTCTGTAAGACACCTTTAGAGAGGCTGACTCCATCACCTGTAGGTACACCACCATGCCAGGAGTCGTCCATTCTAAATACCTTTAGAATGTTGTCTAAGTGCCCAGATTGGAAAACTACCCAAATCTAGATCTAAAACCATAGATCCAGTAACCAAAATGTCTGATATAATATCCAAGTCATTTTTGGAGAAACTACTGTGTGACAACCAAAATGTAACCGATTTTAGTATTGGAATATCACTTCCTACTCTGTGTATGTCATCCAAATATCAGGACATCACACCCTACTACCTTCTCAACAGATCCATCCCCTATTCTGATGAAGTCAAACCTATGAATGTCACATCAGAAATAGATGATCTATCTCCTCTATATCTGCTTTAGTCCGTAAATAGACATAAGCCACTTGTCCACCAATGCTTTCGCTGCTCCCACTGACTACGGCAACCCTCTGGCAGAGTCATATACACATACACTTCTAAAGCTAGTTTAGAACAACGCTATACTCATCCTCCCGCCGGGTCTCACAGTCTGGAACAACAGCAATGGCAAGTTTGGGTAAACAAGAACCTCCCTGTCACCGTCCATGAGGCTACCGGAGTACCCCTCGGGTTCCTGAGGTTACCCACCGTATCTGCAGAGTGGCCAATGGAATGTCAAACCAGATTGAATCTTTAGGTTCTTATCAAATCTTCAGTAATCGTTTGCGGTTCTGGAATCACTTTCAGTTCTACCATACTCCCATTACTGTTTTCTGAAAAAATCCATTTTATTTAAAACTGTGGCGAGTCTAGAACAATATCACTATTGATCTTTCAGATGGTAGAAAGTCAACCCTCGTCATAGCCTGGGTCAACCCACAAACAGCCATTACAGAAACGTGCCTTGAGTTATCCCGAGTCTGGTTTTAAGCATAAGCCGGACAACTCCCCGTACCTTAACATCGTTAAGATATGAACTGTTCTATATCCAATATAGAACCGGAAGCACTGATTTAATTGAACCAGATTCAAATCATGCAGCTGTCTCCAGTGCATGTTAACTAAATGGAAGGAGGCCGATCAGCGTTACTCAACTTAGGAATGCTTCCAATTATGACTAACCTGAAAGAGAAGCAAGTTCTCTTAATCATTACTATCAACTGAATACCCTACACAAGTATCTACATCTTCGATCACCTTGAAGAATCCCGATACTTGCAACACCTGGTTCTCTACTTTATTCATATACCTATAACTTCTCAAAATTCGGACCCTGTGTTTCCATGAAACACCTCTCTAAAAACTAGAGAAGTCATAAGTAATCCAAATATAATACGAGGGCCAACCCCTCTGTCCTAATGGACGCTAGACAACATACAATACTCTGTACAAGTCCTTTGAGTCTAATAACTCATTCCTTTTGTGTCGTAGGTTGAAAACTGTACTTATGGTTAAGAAGAATTACACCGCTGTTTAATGCTCCTTACCCAACCATCCACTGATATAGGTAAATGTCATAGACATAATTTCAAAAAGGTATGTCTCAATCTATAAAAATAGACGTATAGATATATCAATTTGAAATTGGTGCATAACAGCGGATATTCAAAACCAAATATTTGCCGTCCGGCAAACAACCCAGGTGACTTCCTCAAATATCACCGATTACAAAGAATCCCGATATAATGAGGATGATCACCCAATTCCCAATAACTTACTCCCACTCATCATCTGTAAAACCATACAGATGTGAGAATCATACCTGGTAAATACATACCCAGGAGCAAGATCTGATTGGGAAATCATTTTTCCTTTAACAGTACACAGTCAAACTGAAACATTGAAATATTTCGATGGGGTATCCCGGTATTCCTTCTAATGCCTCTTCCATTATCCAGATTCACAACTGTAACCGTGTAATTCTTTGCCATTTTTCCAAATCCCTTTATATGTCTTTAGTCATTACCTTCTGTACACCCTCTTAGGCCAAATGGTTTTCTTCCTTCCCTCCCGTTTGGTACCAGCCTATGGTTTGGAAGAAGACTATCCAATAAGCATAATGGGTGTACTGTCCTAATCCTAGGAGCAATCGCAATGCGAGAGAAGATGAAGATAAAAGACAATCGAATAAACCTTATTCCTATTTCTCCTGAACCAGAATCCATCCCCGAACTGGAACAAGTTCCTTTCGAGTTCGTATATAACCATACGATTGAGTATCCAATAAACTGTGGGTCTTCGTAGTGATACGGAGTGTCCTGGAGAAATACAAAGGTGATTTAGGATTGGCGAAAAAATACTTGGTTTGGTCGAGAATAGCAGTCGCAATTTGCTTTGCCCTCTTACTAATCCTCTGATATGTCTTTACTTAATACCTTATGCACACCATCGTTATGCTAATTGGTTTTCTTCATTCCCTACCGGTCGGCACCTGCCTATGGTTTGGAAGAAGACTATCCAATTTGCGTAATAGGTGTACTATCTCCTAAACTAAGGAGTACTCGCAACCTGAGAGAAGGTAAAAGGAAAAGACAACTGAACAGTCCTATTCGTATTCTCCAGAACCAGAAACCATCCTCGAATAAATTCCTTCGAGTTCGTATATAACTGATTGATTAAGAATTCTTCGTTGTGTATATTTGAGAAAATTGTAAAGAAATCACAACCAAAAATTATTTGACCGCAATCAACTACGGTGTCGGATGTAGATTGTAAGTGAGTGCGGATCGTCCACAGGGACAGTGTAATAGTTCGTATTTTGAATTAGATGAGTCGAAACTTTAAAGAAAAGAAAACAAAACAATTCATGATTTAAAGAATTGAAGTTCAAGAATTAGAAAAATCTAGATCTAATAACAAGAAAAAGATAGAATCAAGAATTGATAGTTTGTTGATTTTTCCAAACCAAATATCAAGAATCGAAATGAGGCTCGTAGGAATCGATCGGATCTATAGATGTGATGTAATCTTACAATTACGTATTCTTATCCTTCGAAGAATTGATACTAGATCGATAATGATCGACGAGAATTAGAGATTTCTTGTGAAACTAGGGTTTCATCTTATCCCTTGTTCTTTCGTCGATATCATTCACATTCTAGCCTCCAGTAATTTCAAGAAACGATCGTAGATCCCTAATTTCGAGCGATCACAATCAATAAAGTATCGCATCGAAACTAGGTCATCCATTCTTTAACTTACTAGGGTTTACAAAACTCATAGGACTTAAAAATCGTTTTGAGATTTGTTACATCTTCTTTCTATTGATCGTCTCGACTCCTTAACGAGCGGAGTTTTACTCAAACATCACAACAAGAACTACAATTACAAATTGAGATCTAATCATGATGCAAGAATTAAAAGAAAGCAAGATTAAAGAATTTCACCTTTTATTTATATCAACAATTTCATTATATTCGCTCAAGAACTACAAGAGGAAGAACTCGATCGTCGATTTGGCTTCGCTCGGCACCGTGAGTCGCGGATCGGCTTGGATCACTTACTCGGTTGGAGATCGGCTCTGCTCCTAAAAGGTTTAAGGGCTTCTTGCTTGATTGGTACTCAAGATCTTGAATTTGGAGTGGAATTAAGGTTAGGGTTTCGCACAAGTCTTGTCACTAGACTTGTGGAAGAAGATGAAGAGAGAATGAACTAGCTAACTAAAAGATTAACAACTAATGATGAACAACCACAACCCTTAGATCTAGGTTCCTATTTATAGCCATCAAAACCCTAGATCTAGAATTAGAATTTTAAGTTTCCCTCCAAATGTTTGTTGAGGAAATTTGAATTTCCCTCCAAAAGTTAGTTAGAGGAGAAGCTTCTAGTTGTGATTAGTTAGGAGGGAGCTTCTAGAAATAGTTTGTTAGGAGCTTAATTAAGATTAGCTTTGCTTAATGATCTTTGCTGATCTGGCAGAAGACTCTTTAGAATTCTGGAATTTGACGTGTCAAAATGAGGTGTAAGCCTTGAGATAGGAGTTTTGCACTGAAAATTGAGCGATGATGTGGCAAAACCGCCGCGGAACCGCGGCGCAAGCCGGCTCCCGCCGCGGTTCCGCGGCGCTTTTGAGGCATTGGGGCTTAGGACTTTTAGTGCTGATTTGGGCCGAGTTGTGGGCCTTTCTTTGATATGATTATTTGTATATTTCCTTCTGAATTGCTACCAGATCTGAAAACATGAAGTTGGTGTGTTTTTGATCAGCTTCTTTTGACTTTGCTCCTGCAATTTCCTGCACAAATCTCGAGACAAGTGTTGCGCAATATAGGGATGATGCGATACCATAAAATACAGTCAATTTCCCTTAAAGTGCCGGTTTTAAAGTCTAACACATGCAATCTGATATTTTACGACTGATTTGCTAATATGTGAAATATGAATACCGAACACTTCTAAATGAGTGCAAAAGATAGGGAAATTCTCGTGTTAAAAATACATTATTTTCGACTGATCAATAACCATACGATGGTTTTGTCTAATGGAAGTGGACGTTCGTAGTAATACGGGGTGTCCTGGAGAAAAGGGTAAATGTAGGAGTGGCAATGAGGTATGCAACCCTGACAATCCAAAAGCCAGTGTTTTAAGAAAGTTCGGTTAATTTTGGTCACTGAGTCATAGTGAAGGGTCGGGTCAAGGTCGCTGCCGAAGAGAGAGAGAAAAGAAACACTCAGCGTGCACTCTAACCAAGATCGGAATGGTTACCAATTTATCTAATCTGGAAACCTCCCACTGTACCGTCAAATTCTCCTCCAAACCTCAAAGAAGAATTAGTCGGGATCACCGGAGGAGTAAACAAACTCATCAGTGGGAATCGGGATCCAACTATCATCGCATAATAACGTGACGGAATCCGCTCACGTTATCACACTCCATAAGTTATACGCATATCTGGCAAGTTTCAGTTTCTTTAGAAACTCCCGATGTGATTTTTACCCCATGCTCTTATGACCTTGACTTTGGCCAACAAATCATAAGTCACATGTCAAGTTCTACCCGTCATTCTCCAGGTTAATTTGAGCCCACCTGTACAAGCCCTTGACTTTGGCCAACAAGGCTATACGACTGCCCCAAACCAACACATCTATCTATGCTGCATATGAATACCCAATAGCTACCAATCATTATGCCTTGACTTTGGCCAACAAACACAACTTCAATACTTATTGACTATCCATATGAAACGACGGAGGGCTACGAATGGTTTCTGGCGAAAACCTTTAACGTAATGAACTTGATATCGTTGAAGGAACCAGATAGCTTTTATAAAAATATAGTGGCGAAAACCTTTGCTAAAGAGGTCACTCCCGGTGAAGGGATCTCGGCTCTTTCCCCGTAGAATGAGGTGCAGGATATTCCATCTGAATACCATGATGCAGAGCAAAAGTAATCGACTATAGTGACGTTATTACCCTGACGCAAACTTCTGTCCAAGGGGTCACTCCCGGTGAAGGGATCTCGGCCCTTACCTCGTCGACTGAGGTGCAGGATATTCAAACTGAATATCACTGTGCAAAACAAAAGTGAACGTCCTTGCAATAACAGCTTTTTTTTTTGAAAATTGTTCCAACAACATCAGAATAGGTTTGTTTTGATCCGAATCAACGCAGTCCCATCAATTGATCACACCAATAAAGAACGAAAATAATGATGTACGTATATGCCATCCGCATTCGCCACTATGTCCCGTCATTACTCGTTAGGTAACTTAACTAACGACAGAGCGGGGACTGGACTAGCGCGGATGCAAAACATATACAACATCTACTAGTATATATATCAATATATAATATTTCGCTCAAGGCGTGATAAAATGCAACATCACAAAAATGTAATAAGCATCACAAAACAATACAGATATCTGGGATCCCCGGGTTTCATAGAGCCGCTACTGAAACCCGACGTTCCCCTGGTCGTGTGGATAGCCTGTGCAATGAAATACTAGACCCCTACGGGCGCGGCAAGTTACCCGCCAAAACCTGAAGCGAGGCAGCCCCCTTCAGCAACGTGAATGGACCACCCAACACTTCACGGAATTCGGTAACTTGGGCACCCCTCCTGGGTCAACCTGTACCCCTACGAGTGCGGCGAATAGCCCGCCAATTCTAGAGTGAGGCCCCCTCCGTCTCAAAGCCATGAGATGTGGACCCGTTGCCCTCTAGAATCCGGCTATCCGTGCACCCCACCTTGGGGTAATCCTAGTACAGAAAGTAAAATATACATACAACGGGTACATCGACCTCACCCCGGTCGTGTCCCAAAAGAATAATATACAAACTGGCAGTGACGGCAGTCCACATGTCGGACGCTCGCCCCGTAATATCAAAAGTACATAATACAACCAAAAACTGTACTACCATTGCATCCAGGCTTTCCCCCACGACCAATCTGCAACATCACAGCACAACACAGAACATCAACGTGAATGTCACATTCGCAAATCCGTCTAACTGGGCTATAGCAGTTAGGCAGGATTTACCGATCAAGTGACATTCACGGTTGCAGATATAATGTAAATACTGTGAACTAACATGTTTAAAATATTTCGATCGATCAAATTTACCCAAGTGGGCCCCCAAGCACTACTGTAGCACTTAAAGAAAATCTGGGCCTAAAAAGAATGTTCCAAAAACCCTATTTTAAAGTCAGAAGCCTACTGTGCAAATTTGGTGCAGAGAGGAGTCAAGGTCGCGGCGAAACCGCGGCAAATGCATGGGTTTGGCCGCGGTTCCGCGGTGGAACTATGACGTCATGCGACCAAATTTCTACAGAAGTCTTAGAATTCCCTGCACAGTATTCTGTAACAACCTGAAAAAATTTTGGAGCCAAAAAAAATTTCGACAGAAACTGTGCTTTTGAAAACGCGGGTTTTGGAATTTTGTTCGATCGAAGATGTAAACACATTAGACCAAGCTAGACTACGTTAATGGCGTGGCTCTGATACCAATGTAAGTTCACGGCGGCGCCCCGGCCGTCAATCCGAGGCCAAAATGCGGAAACGATAATTTACTTTAACTTTTGAACCGGCACCAGCGCGCACTATAAACCCGGATCGGGCAATTAATCTAGTCCTAGCTAACTAAAGAACGGGTAGAGAGATATACCGAGCGATCCGAGTCCTTCGGTCTTCTCGTCATCGCCGCGATCTCCCCACGGAATCTCCGGTCTCCATCACGTCGCCGGAAGGGCATCACTTCGCCGGCTTCTTTTATGGGCTCCCACCTCTGGACCGAGACAACTCGGGCACGAAGTTGGCGAGCCGACGTGCCCAAGGATTGCTGTAGAATACGTGTAGTGCTCTATATCTCATTTGGGGTTACTCGAAGTTGCCTTTGGTGGAGGATTGATATGATAACATTTTGGAGATGAAGTTGGGGATTTTTACAAGCACGAGAGAACCAAAAATCCCCACCCAAAAAATTGGGCAGCCCCCTCCCTCTATGGCCGGCCATATCATGGTGAAGGGAGTGAGAATGAGAGAGAGATGTATGGATGATGGAGCCACAAGAATTATGCAAGAGAGAGAAAAGGTCATGATAATAAGCAATGATCACAATCAATGTCCAACACTCCATCATCCATCATCACACATAAAGTCAAGCAATCATGAATTCATGGAGTCAATGAAAGCTACACCTATCATGAAAACTATCATTAAGAAAAAGAAAGTCAAGGGTGGGAGAAACATCATGATACAACAATATGCAAAGACAACACTCCAAAATGCTTATTTGCATAACTGCAAATAAGCCCTCCTCCACCAATTTTCATCCAATGAAAGATACAAAGGAAAATGGCCAAAAAGGAATGCAAACTGGCAACTTCATAAAACTGATCCCGTAATAAATTACAGGAAAACCCCGCTACTGTATATACATACCCGCATTTGTATTCCGACCGAATACAAATTCAATGAGAAAAATCTACACTGTACAATACTATGATCCGGCTTAAACCAAAGCCCGCTAGTATTAACCGTCCGATCATGATCCGTGCAATACCGCACGTACATGATCGAACCCTGCCATATCTCCATACGGCCTCTATAGCGTTTCGCCCGAAACATGAGAAACTTGTCTGTGGGGGACTCTAAAGACTCGTCAATACTTTGGCTGTGGATTTAACCACTAGCACGTCAGAGGTATTAGCCATACGTAACGGGCAACCAGGTATTGACCAAAAGGGACGTCGATGAGCGAACTCATCCTGACACCCTACTGAGCCTGTCAGTGACAATATCCGTACAGTCCGGTCCGTTCGTCTATGAGCATCGCATGGCGGGCCTAGGGGGTTGGTAAAAGTCAGACCCCCAATAGCGGTACAAGTAGTGTCGTAGTGTAGCCCAGAACACCCTGAGATACTACTGGAATACCTTCCAGTAAATCTCCTGCCTTGGCCAAGGACTTCGTGTAAGGGCTCTCCTAGACACAGCGTAACCTCACCCCCAATACCGGGAGAGACGAACCCCTGAAGATCCAATCACTGCCTCCATGTGGCTCGGGACTGTACCCAACTAAAACCTGTTTGCACGTCTCCTTTGAGCGTGGTAGGGTAGCAATCAAAGTACAGTGGGAACTCACACGAGACAAATGACGATCTGAGGTCGATGAACTAACCTGTACACATATCACCAGGGAACTGCTATCTGACGTCAGGTATAAGACCAACTAGCATGTTCCCGGCGAGTCCTGTCCGGTGTACTCATAACCCAATGAGCACCTGTATACATCTTAGGTGAACCAACTGACACCAGTGGCTTGTGAGACCGGCCACCGCCCCTCGTCGGGGTCTCGACTGTATACACTAGTCTACTCTAGAATATCGATGCCCTGTCTCGAAACTCCCACGACTAGGGATCTTTTAAGGATATGCTTATAGACTACCAGCTCCCACGTATATGATCGCTCTCATACTGCTGGTAGTTAAGCAAGAATCCTAGGGGCTCTATTAACGTGCAATAGTGACCTGTAAGGTCACCTAAAGCAGCACACGATGATAAAGATAAACCAGATAGCATACTATCATCTTGAGTAAGACTGTCCTACCGGGATAGGTCCTCCCTCAATCATTGCAATCACGTGCCTGTGATCCAATAATTGACTCTGAGGGCACTATCACCAACAGTAGCCATATTGGATACGTGCAGGGTTCGATCGATTGATCTACTTAGTACTTGGATTTTCAATCGGACAGTTTGTAATACTAGCCGGCTCGGGTTTGAGCCGGGTTATTAAATCAGGTTTTGATTTAATAATTTACGTATATGTATTTCGATATAAATATTCTAGTATTACGATCTTCATGTTATTCTATCTCTTTTGGGCGTTCGGAATTTTATCTGATTGCCGGTATATTTGTACAGTAGACTGAAATCCGTATTTACTACAGATTTCGATCTAGAAGGTGGCCACCTCATTTTGGATTTTCCATTTATTTCATAAATGGAAATGAGGTGGAAAGTGAGAGGTAAGGGAGGAAAGGTAGTGACCATGCTTCAATAGTAGTCAAATGAATTTATAATTCATTTTGGGTTTACTATTGAAGCATGGTTGCTAATTGTTTAATGAAAGAAATCATACACAACCTATGTGTGTAGTTTCTCTTTCATGCTTGCTTCATTATTTCTCTTGAGCTCTCTTTTGCTCTTGCTCTCCTCTTACCTCTCTAGCTTCCTCCACCATCATCTTCTTCCTCTTCACTACCTTCTCATGTGTTGAGAATCAAGTGAAGAGGCAAGAAAGAGATAGCTAAACACTAAGACACCCTTCACTACATCCTAGACTACTTGATTTAGCAAACCAAGTTCTCTAGTTGCTCTTTTGGTTACATAGTTAGGAGCTAGAGCCATGGATCATACTCCCCGGGTGGATCATCTGCGACAAAAGGAGGTCGGAGAACAAGCACGATCCCGATGGAGCCGGTTTTGAAGTTCAAGCATGCGCTTGCTAGGAGCTAAGGATGAAGAAAGAAGACCGAAGGACTCGATTCTTTTGGTATACCATTTTTCATAGTAGTTAGAACTCACTCTTAGCTAGCTAGGTTTATGGTTAAAGATCCGGTCAAGTTTGATTCTAGTGCCGAGTTTTCGCTCGTTTCGAAATTTTTGTTTCGCATTTGGCCACGGAAGTTGGCCGGGGCACTAGGGTAACCCTTCACATATTGACATGAAACTAGTATGGATGCAATAAGAATTGAAATACTATACTAGGGGTGCAGAAATTACCTCCTTTGGAAACTCAAGAAAATTCTTGAGTTGCTCAAAGTCCTCAAAATCAGCTCTTGCTTAGTCCATTGTGTAGCTAGTGAGCTTGGGAGCAACTTTTGTGAAATGGGAATAGGATTTAGGTTAGGTTTTAATGGTGGATCTAAGTTTAAGAGGGAGGAGGAAGAAGAGGGAGAGGGGCAGCAGCAGCACTCATGGAGGGGGAGAGAGAAAAGGGTTGAGGAAATGATGGGGGAGGCATGGTTCAAAAGGAAAGTTGACCCTCACTTTCTCTCTCATCATCATACTTACCTTTTTCTTTTCTTTTATTCCTTCTCACTCAATGGTTACCCTAGGCCACCATCTACCCACAACTTGTAAGAAAATGTAACAAGTGTGGAAAATGATATGTGCATGTTTTGCCCCAAAAAAAGCTAAAAAACCGATTAGCGATTTTTAATCGCGATTAGCACTAAATTAGCATATAACTAATCATAAAAACTTTAAAATGGAAAAATTCCATAAAATGCCCTTTTTTAGAATTCTCCAAATTTTTTCCAAAATTTTCCCCATTTGTCGGTATTTAATTATACCGAAATATTAAAATATTCATTAAAATAATATTAAATTATAAAAATTCCAAAAAATAATATTTTATTTTTTTGAAATGTTACAATCTTCCCCCCTTAAAGAAATTCGGTCCCTGAATTTAAATTTAAACCCCCAAATTCTAAAACATTTCAATAAAATGTCCAAGTCGTCGGGGCTCCGAAATCATCAATACATAAAACGCATCATAGCGCAATGCATGAGCATGAGTAGTGAGCAGATAACTCAAAATCGAAACTCCGTCAAGCGTCACGCAATCATCGGAGTCAAGGTGAAGACACGAGTGCCAAATCCAAAACAAAACCAATATGATATAAATCAGAACTATGCATGTAAATATCAAATCTATACACATAAATATCAGAAGGAAATGCATGCCAATTCCCTTAAAGTCGTTGCGCAATGTGCATAACACTGCTCAGTGGCGGACGTCTATCATAAGAAAATAATCATATACGTATATATCCTTTGTTTAATATGTATGTTCTGCCGTTTTGGAAACAATTTAGAAGGGTTTCCTTGTTTTTAAACGTTTCGTGTCATATCAGACACGTAGGTAAATACTGAGACTATAGCTCGCTTTTTTGAAATCCCCTTCAATAACTATCAATGCATGAAAAATATATCCAGGTACTGTCCTCTGACAAGTCCTGCCCAGTACGAAAACACATGGCAAATATCATAAAAATGTGCTGCTCCATAAGAAATCAATCCCAAAATGTGCATATGAATACTACGTGCGTCTGGTGCGCATGGAAATCAAAATCCAAATATGTGCCATACATGTGCACAGAAACAATATCTAAGTGCATCGGGTGTGCACGGAACATCTGTCAAGGCAACACGTGTGCCTGACAGCAAAAACAGGTGCATCTGACATGCACGAAGAATCTCGATTTAGTGCATCTGGTGTGCCCCAAAATCGCATCTCAAAACATGTGCCCAACCTGCGCGAAAATCCAAATCAGGTGCATCCATCATGCACGAAATCAAGAAATCCAATATCAAGCACCGAACATGCGCAAAATCCAATCAGGTGCGCAAGGTGCCCAAAACAAATATCGAACATCACAATCGAAATCGAAGTCCAGTGCATCTAAGTGCACAAAATACGAATCAATGCACTGCAAGCATATGTGAACTATACCGAGTGCGAAAACCAAATAGTGTGCGTACATTTGCACAAAATCAACTCAGCTGTATGAAGCCCATAAAATCATAAACATGAGAAACCAAGGCACGAAAACGATATCAAGTGCAACACTGTGCAAAAATCGTAAATACTCAGTAGGTGCAACCATGGTGCATGAAAACAAATATCATGAAACTCAATCATCAAAATCAATCATGCGAATAGATCGCCCAAAATACCGAAATCAAGTATGGAGGAATAGTCCCGCTCAAGCACATCCTCCAAGAATCTCTGGCCAACTGTCGTGGTCACTTATGGCATGTCTCGTCGACAATCCTGAAATCTTTCCTGCTGGTGTGAGTAACATGACCACTCCTGGGTCCAAGTCTTCTCGTAATTTATTCCAGAAAGGTCCTGCCAAGGTCTCTCCTAAATCTCGTCTCTGCCTAACTGTCCGGAAGTCATCATCCTTTACTATATCTGTTTCTTATTCCGGAACAGCTGCATACTCATCACGACTCCTTCTGGAAGGTATATCCAAGTACAATGCTTCGGCATGCGTATCGCATCTCTGATGTCAGCGGAGTGGAACGTCATCTCGTCGAAATCTATTGTGAACTCTTTACTTCACTCTGCTCCAATGTCGACGGATTCGGACTCATCTCATCTTAGATGCATGGACTGAGCTCCAACAACTATCCTCGTATCTGGAGTCTCCCAAGAAACGCATCTCACCACCTAGCATCCGAATGAACTCGAACCATTTGATCGATTCGTCAAACGTAATAATCCCCGAAGAGCTCAACATCTTGGGTACAGTTTAATAGTATCGAGTACATACCACAGCATCGGTGGTCCAGCCGTAGAAGGGCAAACCCAAGCCTCACTAATGGCGCCGCGGAACTGCCGCAAACCCTAAGGTTCAAAGGCTTTCACACGGTCATTATGTCGAGTTAGGGTTTCATTCTTCTAGAGGGTCCATAGAATTGCCTGCATGTCTTTCCGAATACTTTAAACTTGGAATAATAGGTTTCTGACATTCGATCGCCTCTGTCAACTCTCAACGTATCCGCGTGAAGTCGTCTCTAGCTGGAATCAATCTATTTGATGACCTCGGATCAGCGAACGAACCACATGTCCTAGTCATTCATCCTCGGTGACTAGCGACCTTCTTTCATCTCTTAGTACAACTCGTACTGCAATAGCTCCAACATCTGGGGCGATATCTCGTCGTTCGCAGCAACAACTGGCCCACTCGTCTGCACGCTGAACGGTACCTCAATCATCATGAATACGCAATACTTCAACGGTCATCAAAATCTGGCTGGCCTCTATCTGTGGCCCAATCCTCTGGTGCCGATCAGCACATCCGAGTAATCTCATATAGCGATCCATCAACGCTCGTGGCGCAAAACACCAGAAAAAGACACATCTCTGCAATCGTGTGTCGCCGGACTTACGCCCTGGTCAGTCCTCATTCGTAACGAGCTCGTGCTGACCGTAACTCTAGCCGTAGCTCTCCCTGCCCGTAATCGTGGCAGCAAAACCATAACTGGTACCGATGAGGCTAGATCATGAATGAATATAATAATGAGCAAAGAAATGTACATCCTAAGGCTTCTTAAGTGGAGTAGCGTATCGTAAATATGCCGCGGAACATACGTACGGTACGTCACTCTATTCAAGCTACCTATTCCATCAACCAAGGGTCATCCTACGCTCCGAAGGTAAAACCTAACACTCTGATACCAACTTTGTCACGACCCGAAAGTACGGAACATAACCGGCACTTAAATTACGAAACGCCTCAAGGCGTACGTAATCTAAGTAAGCCGAAAACCCATAAATCCAAACCAAGAAAAGTAGTAGAGTGAAGGAAAAACCATTTTTAAATCAAATAGTTTGCAACGTACGCCGAAATATACATTTTAAAATCACAAGTCTTTTCTAAAAAATTTCGGTAATACCAAGAGCTCGTGTCAGTGCCTCAGGTAGCAATATATCATATGGATGAGGTATGAATGCATGAAAAGTATGGTGACGTATTTAAATTGATATCAATACACATATATTAGCATCCCATTCCACTAATATTGGTGTAAGAGAATATATAACAACGTCCTCATCCCCTGTTATATATACATATGAAGTATGATCAATGTAATCAAAGTCTGTATGCGATCACTGTCTGTATATAGGTGGATCCCGTCCATGTATCACCCAATGACAATAAGCATCATGCAAGTAAATATGAGGATATAATCAAAATCATGGAAAAACATCATGAAACCTGTGCCTAGCATCGGCACAAAACATAGTCTCAATCTCAATATCTCTGTACCTCAATATCTCAAAATCTCAGTATCAATCTCATTATCTAGGGTGCCGTCAATCCAGACCGGCCCCTACCATCAATCTCAAGACCACGACGGTACCCTCCGGATATCCGACGCGTCGGGTAAAATCACCGGTAGGTAGTCTCCCCGTGCCAGGCTCACATCGTCATCACCACGCGCTTCTTGCAACGGGATGTTAGTGTATATGCCCTAGAGGCCATTACTGTATCATACTAGTTTGTATATTACTTAATGGAAGCTTGGGATATTCACCTTGTATAGACAATCTTGCTCAAAATAGTAGTATGCTACTTGGTTTGTTTCTATTTTAATGTGTACATGTGTTTATTTTAGTATATCACCTATAAACATTAGTGGAGCCCTTAGGATCTTTGCTTGATTACCAGCGTTGTGATGGCAGTCACACTCGTGGGGGCTGGGTAATCGACAAGCACATCCTTATGCAGGTCCCTAGTCGTAGGACTATCGAGACATGGCATCGATACTCCGGAGTAGACAAGCGTATGCGCTTCTCATCCCAGCAGGGGAGACGGTCTGTCCCACAGCCGTCAGTAAGTCGTACTTGAGATAGTATGCGGGTGCTCGTTAGGTTACGAGTACACTGGACAGGACTCGTCGGGAACTGTTGGTTGGTACTATACCTAATGTCAGTTATCAGTTCCCAGGTGACATCAGTACAGCTTAGTCCGCTGACTTGACACTGTCACTTCTCCTTGAATGTGTTCCTACTGTACTTAGATTACTACCCTACCACGTGTAACGTTTTGAAAATCGTTTCGGTGAAATTTCGAAAAATCGGTAAAATAAGGGGGTTTTCTGTAAAAAGTCAAAATACAAATATTTTATTATAAAAATTAAATATACATATTCTATCTATGTAATTGCTATTATTTGGTGTTTATTGAGCCGCTGGTGAAATTTCAAATTTTCTGAAAAAAATATTATTTTATTATTATTTTAAGCCGTCACTAATACATTTAATTAGGGAAAATTACAAATTGGAATGAGTTGAAACAAATTTTGTGCATCATAAAAGATTAAATAAAATTTTATCATGTGGTTTTTCGAACGAAATCATTTGCCAAAACGGTTTAGAAATTATTGAAGAAAAAAGGGTTTTTTTTAGCGTAAATGGATGCTTGGGGTATTATATTTATCATTTTTCATCACCCCACACCCGTACCCGTACCCGTACCCACACCCACACACCCCCACTTACTCCTCCCCATGGCTGAATTCAGCAGCCACTATAGTTTTCCCCACTTGATTTTCAAAGGAAAAGATATGAAAGAAAAGAAAAGAAAATGGGTGAATTAGGTGGACTTTGACCTTACTTTGACTTTGACTTCACCCCACTTTCTCTACCTCCCTCTCTCTCCTCCCCCCCCCCTCAATATCTGGCCGAGACCCTCCTTAATCAGCCCCAAAATCTTTCCACTTCATTTCCAACACAAAGTGCTCAAAAAAATTCAAGAAAAAATCAAATTAAAACATCTTAAATCCCAAATCCAACAATTACCCATTATTCTTTAACCAATCTAGTGTGGATCTTGGAGCATGGAAGCAAGTTTGGAGGCTAAGATTCTTGCAAGATAGATCTACAAATTGTGAGGTATAATCTTATCTAATGGTTAATTTGTTAGTTTTTTTTCATAAGCTAAAGTAGTTAAATGTTAATTTGGTTTCTAATTTCAAGTTGAAATTATTAAGTGAGGGTTTGGAAAATTCTAGATTAGGGTTGTGAATTTAAGTTGGGGTTCTTATAATTGATCATGGGAAAATTGTGTAGTTTAACATGTAGTTATGCTAAAACTAATCTAGTTGGTAGTTTATATCTTTGTTAAATTTAAATTTGTATTAATTATGTAATTTGCAAACTAGGTTTTAGTGAAATACATATAAATTGTGATTTAAAATGTAATTAAGGTTTTGATGACTTTATTAGCTTTTTAATTTGTTGTTTAGCGACTTTGATCATGCAAAACCGTGCTTAATTGATAAATTGTGAATTTTACTTTGAAAAGTGTTAAAATCGATATTTGTTGCAAACTTGAATTTTGAGTTAATGCTAATTCGTGAGATTAAAAATATGGAGGTGATTTGTATGACCTAATTATGATATTAAGTGAGCATTTTGGCCATTAGAATCGTCAAAATATTTAGTTTGGGTAAAACATCAAGTTTTGAACCGAAATGGGAATTTGTGCTAACTAGGTTTTTGGAAAATAAACGAATTGTTTAATTTTATGGTTTTGATGAACTAAACCCTATTTCTTATATAATTAGTGAGTTTTGAAATCACGATTGGTGTGTTTGGGTTTCCTCGATGGTTTGACGGTTGTACGCCGACGTCGAGGGTTTTTGGGTTGATTTGTGAAAGCAACCATAGGTTTTGACCTATATGGGTTTCATGTGTCGTTTTGTTCATGAGTCGGATTATAATGCGATATGGTGCGTTATGATATGTAGGTACCCATGTGGACTTCGAGACGACAAGTAAGGGTATGGCGACGTCGGCACCGGCGAGCGAGGACCAGGTGAGTAGGTTTATATCTACGGGGAGAAGTCGGGTGGATGCCGTATAGCACCCCCGCTGTTCGTGGTGATGTATACGAATACGTATACACACACACACACACACATATATATATATATATATGTTGACTATAATTTGTTTGATATTATCGATGATATAGATATTTGGTGTTCTTGGATGATTTAGTGTTGCGAAACCCTAGAGTAGTGGTCGCACCACACATGCACACACACACCCATACTTGCATACTTTCTTCTTTCATTTGTACTTATACGGGATTATATAGTTATGTGTTCACGTGGGTATGGGACTATGTGTTCACATACGGATTGAGGATGATAGTACTTGGGATTTATGATGAGTCGATGAGATTTGATTTGAGGCCGTGAGATCGGTGATATAGCAGGGTTCGTATTTGAGATACGACATGATGTTGTAGCGGGCCCTTGACGTAGTGTTTCACATACATGCATGCATACATAGATGGTATCAATATTGTACTAGACGTAGATCAGTACCCCGATCATGATACTTGATAAAGAGGATATCAGATGAATAGTATAATGAATGTGATATTGACCATACCCAGATTTGGGGATGCCGTACGACGGATTTACGTACGAGCTATATTTTGATGATTGATCCACACTCTTGACTTGGGATGTCTGGTTATGGATATGATATTATTGAGGCGGGATCACCGACTGTATATATACAGGTATGTATATGTATCGACTAAGATGATAGGCGGTTTCCTTACCTGTAGATCAGCTTGTTAGTTCAGCCGTATAGTTTACTGTAGTTGTTAGATTAGATTAGACTCCTACCTATTTCAAAACTAGCGGATCGTGGGTATTTTAAAAGACAGGTCAAGGGATCTACGGATATTTCAAAAGACGTATCCTTTCTTAAAAACCACCGTAGCCCTATTTTCAAAACCCCGCGGTTCATGTTATTTCAAATGGCACCATTTGTAGGACTTATATTAGATTAATGCAGATTAGTTATAGTTGCGTCTAGTTTTTTGCTCCCGTTCATTTTGGTTGCTCGCTCCGCATCGCACATTTACATTGTTATTTCATATTGCATTGTTGACATTATGCTGTTAGGACACCAGCACCATTACCGATGATGCGTATGTACCACATACACTTACTTGCCGGCTCACACACATCTTCATCGGTAATTGCCATGTCGCGTACACCTTAGAAAATATTGTCGCTTAACTTAGCTTGATAGCCAGTAGTTTGACGTAATATTAGTGTACATACCTTATATGCCAGCTTAGATATTGTAGTTATTACTTGTCGCTTCATGCATACTGTTATTCATTCTCATGATTATATTCATGGTTCTACATGCTATTGATGATTCGGATTTCCATGATATTTTCTGGATTTGGAGGAAAACCGCAAAACATATATAAACTGATTTCTCTCTTTTTTTAAATAAAAGTGCGGTTTTTTCCATGATGTATGAGTCGTCCACCATGAGTTTGCTGATGGATTTCGAGACCCGATTCGAGGAGACGGATGAACCGTTTCGGGTACATGGTGGACCCGGTAAGGTACCCCGGGGCAAGAAGCACGTGATGATGACGATGTGAGCCTGGCAGGGGAGCACTACCAACCGGTGATATTATCCGACACGTCGGATATCCGGAGGATATCGTCGTGGTCTTGAGATGGATGGTAGGGGCCGGTCTGGACTAACGGCGCCCTAGATATTGTGAATGAGACTTGAGGTACTTAGATTGTGACACAGAGATATCGAGGTATTTGGACACTAGTTTTGTGTCGATGCTGGGCACTGTTTTATGCAGATTTCATATATGGTACCTCATTTCTTTTAAAATACAGAAATCTCACTGATTTATGAAACCAGTTTTATTCAGTACAAGCATTCTGTTTCATGCATTCATACATCATTCATATGATATATTGCTACCTGAGGCACTGACACGGGCACATGAGATTTCACTCGGGTTAGATATTTACCCTAGCCTTGTTATAGGCTGCATGTTATATACATTTTTGAGGATATATTATGATCATTGACCTAGGATTGCGTTATTTATGCGATTTCTGTGCGTAGATGTTTTTCTATTCACGAGTTGGCAACTCACCCCCGTTGTGCCCCAGTTTCTTGCAGGTTTGCAGTACAGGTTTCATTACGGCTTTGCAGGCTCAGTTTCATTCGGGTGACTTGCTAGTAGGTGGGTTTTTCTTGTATCGTACCCATCATATTACCTTGTATAATATTATTCAGTTGTATCTAGTAAATTCCATCAACCAAACATGTATTTATTGAGATACAGACCAGTGTTGGTTATTCTTTCGACCTTAGAGTTGCTCGTTATATTTCTGGTGGTTTTGAGTTTCCTTTTGAGTTTTGATCCTCGCCGTTGGCGTTGTATATTATATTGTTTGTGTGGTTGTGACCGTCGATTGACGAAAAGCTAGCTCCCGCTTGGGGATGCCCTTTTCTTGATTTCGTATACTATTCATGTTGTATCCCGTTTGGGGGCCAGTATTTACAAAGGAGACTCTGCCGAAATTTTCAGTAAATTTTTGATGTTTTAAAAACCGCATAATTCGGCTTATGCTATTGAAATTACTTGTTTTAAGTTGGTTTTTCCTATTCTCTACTACTTCTCTTGGTTTGGATTTCTGGGTTTCGGCTTACTTAGCATACGTACGCCGGTCATGTTCCGTACTTTTGGGTCGTGACAAAGTTGGTATCAGAGCGTTAGGTTTTTACCATAGGAGTATAGGATGACCCTTGGTTGATGGAATAGGTGACTAAAGTAGAGTGACGTACCGTTGGTATGTTCCGCGGCATATTTACGACATGCCACTCCACTTAAGGAGCCTTAGGATGTACATTTTTTTTTCAGTATCATATTCCTTCCTGATCTAGCCTCATTGGTATCAGTTATGGTTTTGCTGCCACGATTACGGGCAGGGAGAACTACGGTTAGAGTTGCGGTCAGCATGAGCTCGTCACGAACGAGGACTGACCAGGGCGAAATTCCGGAGACACGATTGCAGAGATGTGTCTTCTTACTGTGTTTCCGCGCCACGAGCGTTTGGCGGATCGCCCTTATGAGTTTAGTTGGAGGTGCTGGTCGACACTAGAGAATTGAGCCGATGATGGAGGCCAGCCAGATTTTGATGACCGTTGGTGTGTTGCTTACTCCTGATGATCGAGGCACTGTTCAACGTGCAGACGAGCGAGCCAGATATTGCCGCGAATGACGAGGTATTGCCCCAGATGCTGGAGTTAGTGCAGAACGAGTTGTACTAAGAGATGATAGAAGGTCACTAGTCATCGTGGATGAATGACTAGGACATGTGAATCGTTCGCCTACCCCGATGCGAGGTCATCAGGTAGATTGATTCCAGCTAGAGACGACTTCACGCGGAGACGTTGGGAGTCGACAGAGACGATCGAATGTCAGAAACCTATTATTCCAAGTTTAAAGTATTCGGAAAGACATGCAGGCAATTCTATGGTCCCTCTAGAAGAATGAAACCCTAACTCGACTTAATGACCGTGTGAAGGCCTTTGAACCTTCGGGTTTGCGGCAGTTCTACGACGCCATTAGTGAGACTTGGGTTTGCCCTTCTACGGCTGGACCACCGATGCTGTGGTATGTACTCGATACTATTAAACTGTGCCCAAGAGGTTGAGCTCTTGGGGGATTATGAGGTTTTGACAACTCGATCGGATGGCTCGACTTAATTCGGATGCTAGGTGGTGAGATGCATTCTTAGGAGACTCCAGATACGAGGATAGCCGTTGGAGCTCAGTCCATGCAGCCGCGACGAGACGAGTCCAAAGCAGACGACATTAGAGAAAAGTGGAGTAAGAGGTTCACACCAGATCTAGATGAGATGATGTTCCACTCCGCTGACATCAGAGAGGCGATGCGCATGCCGAGGCATGGTACTTGGACTTACCTTCCAGAAGGAGTCGCGATGAGTATGCAGTCGTTCCAGAGCAAGATGCAGATATAGGAAAGGACAATGACTCCTAGACATTTGGCAGAGATGAGACTTGGAAGAGTCCTTGAGCAGGATTCCTTCCAGGACACTGCTGCAATGATACTTGCATCCAGGATCAGATGTGTCACGTACATTCAGAGAGCCAGAGACCGACGATAGTGACATGCTGCTTTACGAGTGGTCGCGATGACTGTCCGAGAGATGACCAGAGAAGTGCCAGAACGGAATCATCCCCGTTAGCACACCCGACAGGGCCGATGAGCCGATTGATCGTGATATTGACAATTTACAGAGAAGACTTGGACCCAGGAGTGGTCATTGTTACGCACACCAGCAGGCCAGAGTTCATGATCATCAACGAGACATCCCACTAGTGACCGTGACAGTTGGCCCGAGATTCTTAGAGGATGCGCTTGAGCGGTACTATTCCGCCATATTTGATTTCGATGTTTTGTGTGATTTATTCGCATAATTTGATTTTGATGATTGAGGATTTACGATTTTCGCACAGTTGTTGCACTTGATATCGTTTGTGTGCTTTGGTTTCATGTGTTTGTGATTTTATGGTTTTAGACATTGGAGTTAATTTCGTGCGTATATACGCACACGATTCGGTTTTTGTACTCAGTATAGTTTACATATGCTTGCAGTGCATTGACATGTATTTTGTGCACTTGGATACACTGGATTTCGATTTTGAGGGTGATCCTTGACATTTGGTTTGTGCACTTTATGCACCTGATTGGATTTTGCGCATGTTCGGCGCTTGATATTGGATTTCATGATTTCATGCATGATGGATGCACCGGATTTGGACATTTAGCGCATGCTGGGCGCCTGTCATGAGATGCGATTTGGTGCACACCAGATGTACTAAATCGGGATTTGGTGCATATCAGATGCACCTGAGTTGCTGTCAGGCACACACGTGCCTATGACCGATGTTGTGTGCACAACCATTGCACCTTGATGTTGTTTTTGTGCACATTCATGGATTTTGATATCCGTGCGCACCAGACGCACGTAGTATTCATATGCGTATTTTGGGGTTGATTTAACCAATAGAGCAGAACGTTTTTATGATATTTGCTATGTATTTTCATACTGGGCAGGACTAGCCAACGAACAGTTCCTGAATATATTTGGCATTCATTTCCTTCAGATATTTACCTATATAGATTCGATATTTACATGTATAGTTTCGAGTTATATCATATTGGTTTTGCTTTGGATTTGGCACTGATGTCTTCCCTAGGACTCCGATGATTGCGGGAAGCTTGACGGAGTTTCGATTTGAGTTATATGCTCATTTTTCAAGCGCATGCGCTGCGCTACGATTTGTTTTATGTAGTTACAATTTCGGAGCCCCGACGACTTGATGGTTTTTCTTAGATGTTTTAGTATTTGGGGGAGTTTGAATTTAAATTCGGGGACCGAATTTCTTTAAGGGGGGAAGATTGTAACGTTTTGAAAATCGTTTCGGTGAAATTTCGAAAAATCGGTAAAATAAGGGGGTTTTCTGTAAAAAGTCAAAATACAAATATCTTATTATAAAAATTAAATATACATAATCTAGCTATGTAATTTCTATTATTTGGTGTTTATTGAGCCGCTGGTGAAATTTCAAATTTTCTGAAAAAAATATTATTTTATTATTATTTTAAGCCGTCACTAATACATTTAATTAGGGAAAATTACAAATTGGAATGAGTTGAAACAAATTTTGTGCATCATAAAACATTAAATAAAATTTTATCATGTGGTTTTTCGAACGAAATCATTTGCCAAAACGGTTTAGAAATTATTGAAGAAAAAAGGCTTTTTTTTAGCATAAATGGATGCTTGGGGTATTGTATTTATCATTTTTCAACACCCTACACCCGTACCCACACCCACACACCCCTACTTACTCCTTCCCATGGCTGAATTCAGCAGCCACCATAGTTTTCCCCACTTGATTTTCAAAGCAAAAGATATGAAAGAAAAGAAAAGAAAATGGGTGAATTAGGTGGACTTTGACCTTACTTTGACTTTGACTTCACCCCACTTTCTCTACCTCCCTCTCTCTCCTCCCCCCCCCCTCAATATCTAGCCGAGACCCTCCTTAATCATCCCCAAAATCTTTCCACTTCATTTCCAACACAAAGTGCTCAAAAAAATTCAAGAAAAAATCAAATTAAAACCTCTTAAATCCCAAATCCAACAATTTCCCATTATTCTTTAACCAATCTAGTGTGGATCTTGGAGCATGGAAGCAAGTTTGGAGGCTAAGATTCTTGCAAGATAGATCTACAAATTGTGAGGTATAATATTATCTAATGGTTAATTTGTTAGTTTTTTTTTTCATAAGCTAAAGTAGTTAAATGTTAATTTGGTTTCTAATTTCAAGTTGAAATTATTAAGTGAGGGTTTGGAAAATTCTAGATTAGGGTTGTGAATTTAAGTTGGGGTTCTTATAATTGATCAAGGGAAAATTGTGTAGTTTAACATGTTGTTATGCTAAAACTAATCTAGTTGGTAGTTTATATCTTTGTTAAATTTAAATTTGTATTAATTATGTAATTTGCAAACTAGGTTTTAGTGAAATACATATAAATTGTGATTTAAAATGTAATTAAGGTTTTGATGACTTTTTTAGCGTTTTAATTTGTTGTTTAGCGACTTTGATCATGCAAAACCGTGCTTAATTGATAAATTGTGAATTTTACTTTGAAAAGTGTTAAAATCGATATTTGTTGCAAACTTGAATTTTGAGTTAATGCTAATTCGTGAGATTAAAAATATGGAGGTGATTTGTATGACCTAATTATGATATTAAGTGAGCATTTTGGCCATTAGAATCGTCAAAATATTTAGTTTGGGTAAAACATCAAGTTTTGAACCGAAATGGGAATTTATGCTAACTAGGTTTTTGGAAAATAAAACGAATTGTTTAATTTTATGGTTTTGATGAACTAAACCCTATTTCTTATATAATTAGTGAGTTTTGAAATCACGATTGGTGTGTTTGGGTTTCCTCGATGGTTTGACGTTGGTACGCGGACGTCGAGGGTTTTTGGGTTGATTTGTGAAAGCAACTATAGGTTTTGACCTATATGGGTTTCATGTGTCGTTTTGTTCATGAGTCGGATTATAATGCGATATGGTGCGTTATGATATGTAGGTACCCATATGGACTTCGAGACGACAAGTAAGGGTGTGGCGACGTCGGCACCGGCGAGCGAGGACCAGGTGAGTAGGTTTATATCTACGGGGAGAAGTCGGGTGGATGGCGTATAGCACCCCCGCAGTTCGTGGTGATGTATACGAATACGTATACACACACACATATATATATATGTTGACTATAATTTGTTTGATATTATCGATGATATAGATATTTGGTGTTCTTGGATGATTTAGTGTTGCGAAACCCTAGAGTAGTGGTCGCACCACACATGCACACACACACCCATACTTGCATACTTTCTTCTTTCATTTATGCTTATACGGGATTATATAGTTATGTGTTCACGTGGGTATGGGACTATGTGTTCACATACGGATTGAGGATGATAGTACTTGGGATTTATGATGAGTCGATGAGATTTGATTTGAGGCCGTAAGATCGGTGATATAGTAGGGTTCGTATTTGAGATACGACATGATGTTGTAGCGGGTCCTTGACGTAGTGTTTCACATACATGCATGCATACATAGATGGTATCAATATTGTACTAGACGTAGATCAGTACCCCGATCATGATACTTGATAAAGAGGATATCAGATGAATTGTATAATGAATGTGATATTGACCGTACCCAGATTTGGGGATGCCGTACGACGGATTTACGTATGAGCTATATTTTGATGATTGATCCGCACTCTTGACTTGGGATCTCTGGTTATGGATATGATATTATTGAGGCGGGATCACCGACTGTATATATACAGGTATGTATATGTATCGACTCAGATGATAGGCGGTTTCCTTACCTGTAGATCAGCTTGTTAGTTCAGCCGTATAGTTTAGTGTAGTTGTTAGATTAGATTAGACTCCAACCTATTTCAAAACTAGCGAATCGTGGGTATTTTAAAAGACAGGTCAAGGGAACTACGGATATTTCAAAAGACGTATCCTTTCTTAAAAACCACCGTAGCCCTATTTTCAAAACCCCGCGGTTCGTGTTATTTCAAATGGCACCATTTGTAGGACTTATATTAGATTAATGCAGATTAGTTATAGTTGCGTCTAGTTTTTTGCTCCCGTTCATTTTGGTTGCTCGCTCCGCATCGCACATTTACATTGTTATTTCATATTGCATTGTTGACATTATGCTGTTAGGACACCAGCACCATTACCGATGATGTGTATATACCACATACACTTACTTGCCGGCTCACACACATCTTCATCGGTAATTGCCATGTCACGTACACCTTAGAAAATATTGTCGCTTAACTTAGCTTGATAGCCAGTAGTTTGACGTAATATTAGTGTACATACCTTATATGCCAGCTTAGATATTGTAGTTATTACTTGTCGCTTCATGCATACTGTTATTCATTCTCATGCTTATATTCATGGTTCTATATGCTATTGATGATTCGGATTTCCATGATATTTTCTGGATTTGGAGGAAAACCGCAAAACATATATAAACTGATTTCTCTCTTTTTTTAAATAAAAGTGCGGTTTTTTCCATGATGTATGAGTCGTCCACCATGAGTTTGCTGATGGATTTCGAGACCCGATTCGAGGAGACGGATGAACCGTTTCGGGTACATGGTGGACCCGGTAAGGTACCCCGGGGAAAGAAGCGCGTGATGATGACGATGTGAGCCTGGCAGGGGAGCACTACCTACCGGTGATATTACCCGACACGTCGGATATCCGGAGGATACCGTCGTGGTCTTGAGATGGATGGTAGGGGCCGGTCTGGACTGACGGCGCCCTAGATATTGTGATTGAGACTTGAGGTACATAGATTGTGACACAGAGATATCGAGGTATTTGGACACTTGTTTTGTGTTGATGCTGGGCACTGTTTTATGCTGATTTCATATATGGTACCTCATTTCTTTTAAAATACAGAAATCTCACTGATTTATGAAACCATATTTATTCAGTACAAGCATTCTGTTTCATGCATTCATACATCATTCATATGATATATTGCTACCTGAGGCACTGACACGGGCACATGAGATTTCACTCGGGTTACATATTTACCCTAGCCTTGTTATAGGCTGCATGTTATATACATTTTTGAGGATATATTATGATCATTGACCTAGGATTGCGTTATTTATGCGATTTCTGTGCGTAGATGTTTTTCTATTCACGAGTTGGCAACTCACCCCCGTTGTGCCCCAGTTTCTTGCAGGTTTGCCGTACAGGTTTCATTACGGCTTTGCGGGCTCAGTTTCATTCGGGTGACTTGCTAGTAGGTAGGTTTTTCTTGTATCGTACCCATCATATTACCTTGTATAATATTATTCAGTTGTATCTAGTAAATTCCATCAACCAAACATGTATTTATTGAGATAGAGACCAGTGTTGGTTATTCTTTCGACCTTAGAGTCTCTCGTTATATTTCTGGTGGTTTTGAGTTTCCTTTTGAGTTTTGATCCTCGCCGTTGGCGTTGTATATTATATTGTTTGTGTGGTTGTGACCGTCGATTGACGAAGAGCTAGCTCCCGCTTGGGGATGCCCTTTTCTTGATTTCGTATACTATTCATGTTGTATCCCGTTTGGGGGCCAGTATTTACAAAGGAGACTCTGCCGAAATTTTCAGTAAATTTTTGATGTTTTAAAAACCGCATAATTCGGCTTATGCTATTGAAATTACTTTCATTAAGTTGGTTTTTCCTATTCTCTACTACTTCTCTTGGTTTGGATTTCTGGGTTTCGGCTTACTTAGCATACGTACGACTTGAGACGTTCGTAGTCTAAGTGCCGGTCACGTTCCGTACTTTCGGGTCGTGACAAAGTTGGTATCAGAGCGTTAGGTTTTTACCTTAGGAGTATAGGATGACCCCTTGTTGATGGAATAGGTGACTAAAGTAGAGTGACGTACCGTTGGTATGTTCCGCGGCATATTTACGACACGCCACTCCACTTAAGGAGCCTTAGGATGTACATTTTTTTTTCAGTATCATATTCCTTCCTGATCTAGCCTCATCGGTATCAGTTATGGTTTTGCTGCCACGATTACGGGCAGGGAGAACTACGGTTAGAGTTGCGGTCAGCATGAGCTCGTCACGAACGAGGACTGACCAGGACGAAATTCCGGCGACACGATTGCAGAGATGTGTCTTCTTACTGTGTTTCCGCGCCACGAGCGTTTGGCGGATCGCCCTTATGAGGTTACTTGGAGGTGCTGGTCGACACTAGAGAATTGAGCCGATGATGGAGGCCAGCCAGATTTTGATGACCGTTGGTGTGTTGCTTACTCCTGATGATCGAGGCACTGTTCAACGTGCAGACGAGCGAGCCAGATATTGCCGCGAATGACGAGGTATTGCCCCAGATGCTGGAGTTAGTGCAGAACGAGTTGTACTAAGAGATGATAGAAGGTCACTAGTCATCGTGGATGAATGACTAGGACATGTGAATCGTTCGCCTACCCCGATGCGACGTCATCAGGTAGATTGATTCCAGCTAGAGACGACTTCACGCGGAGACGTTGGGTGTCGACAGAGACGATCGAATGTCAGAAACCTATTATTCCAAGTTTAAAGTATTCGGAAAGACATGTAGGCAATTCTATGGTCCCTCTAGAAGAATGAAACCCTAACTCGACTTAATGACCGTGGGAAGGCCTTTGAACCTTCGGGTTTGCGGCAGTTCTACGGCGCCATTAGTGAGACTTGGGTTTGCCCTTCTACGGCTGGACCACTGATGCTGTGGTATGTACTCGATACTATTAAACTGTGCCCAAGAGGTTGAGCTCTTGGGGATTATGAGGTTTTGACGACTCGATCGGATGGCTCGACTTAATTCGGATGCTAGGTGGTGAGATGCATTCTTGGGAGACTCCAGATACGAGGATAGCCGTTGGAGCTCAGTCCATGCAGCCACGACGAGACGAGTCCAAAGCAGACGACATTAGAGAAAAGTGGAGTAAGAGGTTCGCACCAGATCTAGATGAGATGATGTTCCACTCTGCCGACATCAGAGAGGCGATGCGCATACCGAGGCATGGTACTTGGACTTACCTTCCAGAAGGAGTCGCGATGAGTATGCCGTCGTTCCAGAGCAATATGCAGATATAGGAAAGGACAATGATTCCTGGACATTTGGCAGAGATGAGACTTGGAAGAGACCTTGAGCAGGATTCCTTCCAGGACACTGCTGCAATGATACTTGCATCCAGGATCAGATGTGTCACGTACATTCAGAGAGCCAGAGACCGACGATAGTGACATGCTGCTTTACGAGTGGTCGTGATGACTGCCCGAGAGATGACCAGAGAAGTGCCAGAATGGAATCGTCCCCGTTAGCACACCCGACAGGGCCGATGAGCCGATTGATCGTGATA
Source organism: Agapanthus africanus (assembly GCA_030015575.1). Taxonomy (NCBI): domain Eukaryota; kingdom Viridiplantae; phylum Streptophyta; class Magnoliopsida; order Asparagales; family Amaryllidaceae; genus Agapanthus; species Agapanthus africanus. The sequence continues at coordinate 156,965,955 of JASDDO010000010.1, forward strand.
TTGTCAATTCACAGAGAAGACTTAGACCCAGGAGTGGTCATTGTTACGCACACCAGCAGGCCAGAGTTCATGATCATCAACGAGACGTCCCACTAGTGACCGCGACAGTTGGCCCGAGATTCTTAGAGGATGCGCTTGAGCGGTACTATTCCGCCATATTTGATTTCGATGTTTTGGGTGATTTATTCGCATAATTTGATTTTAATGATTGAGGATTTACGGTTTTCGCACAGTTGTTGCACTTGATATCGTTTGTGTGCTTTGGTTTCATGTGTTTGTGATTTTATGGTTTTAGACATTGGAGTTGATTTCGTGCGTATATACGCACACGATTCGGTTTTTGTACTCAGTATAGTTTACATATGCTTGCAGTGCATTGACATGTATTTTGTGCACTTGGATACACTGGATTTCGATTTCGAGGGTGATCCTTGACATTTGGTTTGTGCACTTTATGCACCTGATTGGATTTTGCGCATGTTCGGCGCTTGATATTGGATTTCATGATTTCATGCATGATGGATGCACCGGATTTGGACATTTAGCGCATGCTGGGCGCCTGTCATGAGATGCGATTTGGTGCACACCAGATGTACTAAATCGGGATTTGGTGCATATCAGATGCACCTGAGTTGCTGTCAGGCACACACGTGCCTATGACCGATGTTGTGTGCACAACCGTTGCACCTTGATGGTGTTTTTGTGCACATTCATGGATTTTGATATCCGTGCGCACCAGACGCACGTAGTATTCATATGCGTATTTTGGGGTTGATTTAACCAATAGAGCAGTACGTTTTTATGATATTTGCTATGCGTTTTCATACTGGGCAGGACTAGCCAACGAACAGTACCTGAATATATTTGGCATTCATTTCCTTCAGATATTTACCTATATAGATTCGATATTTACATGTATAGTTTCGAGTTATATCATATTGGTTTTGCTTTGGATTTGGCACTGATGTCTTCCCCAGGACTCCGATGATTGCGGGATGCTTGACGGAGTTTCGATTTGAGTTATATGCTCATTTTTCATGCGCATGCGCTGCGCTACGATTTGTTTTATGTAGTTACAATTTCGGAGCCCCGACGACTTGATGGTTTTTCTTAGATGTTTTAGTATTTGGGGGAGTTTGAATTTAAATTCGGGGACCGAATTTCTTTAAGGGGGGAAGATTGTAACGTTTTGAAAATCGTTACTGTGAAATTTCGAAAAATCGATAAAATAAGGTGGTTTTCTGTAAAAAGTCAAAATACAAATATCTTATTATAAAAATTAAATATACATATTCTAGCTATGTAATTTCTATTATTTGGTGTTTATTGAGCCGCTGGTGAAATTTCAAATTTTCTGAAAAAAATATTATTTTATTATTATTTTAAGCCGTCACTAATACATTTAATTAGGGAAATTACAAATTGGAATGAGTTGAAACAAATTTTGTGCATCATAAAACATTAAATAAAATTTTATCATGTGGTTTTTCGAACGAAATCATTTGCCAAAACGGTTTAGAAATTATTGAAGAAAAAAGGCTTTTTTTAGCGTAAATGGATGCTTGGGGTATTGTATTTATCATTTTTCATCACCCCACACCCGTACCCACACCCACACACCCCCACTTACTCCTCCCCATGGCTGAATTCAGCAGCCACCATAGTTTTCCCCACTTGATTTTCAAAGGAAAAGATATGAAAGAAAAGAAAAAAAATGGGTGAATTAGGTGGACTTTGACCTTACTTTGACTTTGACTTCACCCCACTTTCTCTACCTCCCTCTCTCTCCTCCCCCCCCCTCAATATCTGGCCGAGACTCTCCTTAATCATCCCCAAAATCTTTCCACTTCATTTCCAACACAAAGTGCTCAAAAAAATTCAAGAAAAAATCAAATTAAAACCTCTTAAATCCCAAATCCAACAATTACCCATTATTCTTTAACCAATCTAGTGTGGATCTTGGAGCATGGAAGCAAGTTTGGAGGTTAAGATTCTTGCAAGATAGATCTACAAATTGTGAGGTATAATATTATCTAAGGGTTAATTTGTTAGTTTTTTTTCATAAGCTAAAGTAGTTAAATGTTAATTTTGTTTCTAATTTCAAGTTGAAATTATTAAGTGAGGGTTTGGAAAATTCTAGATTAGGGTTGTGAATTTAAGTTGGGGTTCTTATAATTGATCATGGGAAAATTGTGTAGTTTAACATGTTGTTATGCTAAAACTAATCTAGTTAGTAGTTTATATCTTTGTTAAATTTAAATTTGTATTAATTATGTAATTTGCAAACTAGGTTTTAGTGAAATACATATAAATTGTGATTTAAAATGTAATTAAGGTTTTGATGACTTTATTAGCGTTTTAATTTGTTGTTTAGCGACTTTGAACATGCAAAACCGTGCTTAATTAATAAATTATGAATTTTACTTTGAAAAGTGTTAAAATCGATATTTGTTGCAAACTTGAATTTTGAGTTAATGCTAATTCGTGAGATTAAAAATATGGAGGTGATTTGTATGACCTAATTATGATATTAAGTGAGCATTTTGGCCATTAGAATCGTCAAAATATTTAGTTTGGGTAAAACATCAAGTTTTGAACCGAAATGGGAATTTGTGCTAACTAGGTTTTTGGAAAATAAAACGAATTGTTTAATTTTATGGTTTTGATGAACTAAACCCTATTTCTTATATAATTAGTGAGTTTTGAAATCACGATTGGTGTGTTTGGGTTTCCTCGATGGTTTGACGTTGGTACGCCGACGTCGAGGGTTTTTGGGTTGATTTGTGAAAGCAACCATAGGTTTTGACCTATATGGGTTTCATTTGTCGTTTTGTTCATGAGTCGGATTATAATGTGATATGGTGCGTTTTGATATGTAGGTACCCATGTGGACTTCGAGACGACAAGTAAGGGTGTGGCGACGTCGGCACCGGCGAGCGAGGACCAGGTGAGTAGGTTTATATCTACGGGGAGAAGTCGGGTGGATGGCGTATAGCACCCCCGCAGTTCGTGGTGATGTATACGAATACGTATACACACATATATATATATATATATATATATATGTTGACTATAATTTGTTTGATATTATCGATGATATAGATATTTGGTGTTCTTGGATGATTTAGTGTTGCGAAACCCTAGAGTAGTGGTCGCACCACACATGCACACACACACCCATACTTGCATACTTTCTTCTTTCATTTGTGCTTATACGGGATTATATAGTTATGTGTTCACATGGGTATGGGACTATGTGTTCACATACGGATTGAGGATGATAGTACTTGGGGTTTATGATGAGTCGATGAGATTTGATTTGAGGCCGTGAGATCGGTGATATAGTAGGGTTCGTATTTGAGATACGACATGATGTTGTAGCGGGTCCTTGACGTAGTGTTTCACATACATGCATGCATACATAGATGGTATCAATATTGTACTAGACGTAGATCAGTACCCCGATCATGATACTTGATAAAGATGATATCAGATGAATAGTATAATGAATGTGATATTGACCGTACCCAGATTTGGGGATGCCGTACGACGGATTTGCGTACGAGCTATATTTTGATGATTGATCCGCACTCTTGACTTGGGATGTCTGGTTATGGATATGATATTATTGAGGCGGGATCACCGACTGTATATATACAGGTATGTATATGTATCGACTCAGATGATAGATGGTTTCCTTACCTGTAGATCAGCTTGTTAGTTCAGCCGTATAGTTTAGTGTAGTTGATAGATTAGATTAGACTCCTACCTATTTCAAAACTAGCGGATCGTGGGTATTTTAAAAGACAGGTCAAGGGATCTACGGATATTTCAAAAGACGTATCCTTTCTTAAAAACCACCGTAGCCCTATTTTCAAAACCCCGCGGTTCGTGATATTTCAAATGGCACCATTTGTAGGACTTATATTAGATTAATGCAGATTAGTTATAGTTGCGTCTAGTTTTTAGCTTCCGTTCATTTTGGTTGCTCGCTCCGCATCGCACATTTACATTGTTATTTCATATTGCATTGTTGACATTATGCTGTTAGGACACCAGCATCATTACCGATGATGCGTATGTACCACATACACTTACTTGCCGGCTCACACACATCTTCATCGGTAATTGCCATGTCACGTACACCTTAGAAAATATTGTCGCTTAACTTAGCTTGATAGCCAGTAGTTTGACGTAATATTAGTGTACATACCTTATATGCCAGCTTAGATATTGTAGTTATTACTTGTCGCTTCATGCATACTGTTATTCATTCTCATGCTTATATTCATGGTTCTACATGCTATTGATGATTCGGATTTCCATGATATTTTCTGGATTTGGAGGAAAACCGCAAAACATATATAAACTGATTTCTCTCTTTTTTTAAATAAATGTGCGGTTTTTCCCATGATGTATGAGTCGTCCACCATGAGTTTACTGATGGATTTCGAGACCCGATTCGAGGAGACGGATGAACCGTTTCGGGTACATGGTGGACCCGGTAAGGTACCCCAGGGCAAGAAGCGCGTGATGATGACGATGTGAGCCTGGCAGGGGAGCACTACCTACCGGTGATATTACCCGACACGTCGGATATCCGGAGGATACCGTCGTGGTCTTGAGATGGATGGTAGGGGCCGGTCTGGACTGACGGCGCCCTAGATATTGTGATTGAGACTTGAGGTACATAGATTGTGACACAGAGATATCGAGGTATTTGGACACTTGTTTTGTGTCGATGCTGGGCACTGTTTTATGCTGATTTCATATATGGTACCTCATTTCTTTTAAAATACAGAAATCTCACTGATTTATGAAACCAGTTTTATTCAGTACAAGCATTCTGTTTCATGCATTCATACATCATTCATATGATATATTGCTACCTGAGGCACTGACACGGGCATATGAGATTTCACTCGGGTTTGATATTTACCCTAGCCTTGTTATAGGCTGCATGTTATATACATTTTTGAGGATATATTATGATCATTGACCTAGGATTGCGTTATTTATGCGATTTCTGTACGTAGATGTTTTTCTATTCACGAGTTGGTAACTCACCCCCGTTGTGCCCCAGTTTCTTGCAGGTTTGCCGTACAGGTTTCATTACGGCTTTGCGGGCTCAGTTTCATTCGGGTGACTTGCTAGTAGGTGGGTTTTTCTTGTATCGTACCCATCATATTACCTTGTATAATATTATTCAGTTGTATCTAGTAAATTCCATCAAACAAACATGTATTTATTGAGATAGAGACCAGTGTTGGTTATTCTTTCGACCTTAGAGTCGCTCGTTATATTTCTGGTGGTTTTGAGTTTCCTTTTGAGTTTTGATCCTCACCGTTGGCGTTGTATATTATATTGTTTGTGTGGTTGTGACCGTCGATTGACGAAGAGCTAGCTCCCGCTTGGGGATGCCCTTTTCTTGATTTCGTATACTATTCATGTTGTATCCCGTTTGGGGGCCAGTATTTACAAAGGAGACTCTGCCGAAATTTTCAGTAAATTTTTGATGTTTTAAAAACCACATAATTCGGCTTATGCTATTGAAATTACTTGCTTTAAGTTGGTTTTTCCTATTCTCTACTACTTCTCTTAGTTTGGATTTCTGGGTTTCGGCTTACTTAGCATACGTACGCCTTGAGACGTTCGTAATCTAAGTGCCGGTCATGTTCCGTACTTTCGGGTCGTGACACCACGGGTCAAAGGAGTCGTGCAAACAGGTAGTAGTTGGGTGCAGTCCCAAAGCACTTGAAGGCAGTGACGGTTAGACTGGATTCGTCTCTCCCGGTATTAGGGGTTGATATCGCGCTGTGTCTAGGAGAGCCATTACACAAAGTCCCAGGCCAGGGCAAGCGAGATATGCTGGTAGGTTTCCAGTGTTATCTCAGGGTGTTCTGGGCTGCACACCGACACGACTTGTACCGCTATTAGGGGACTGACGTTTACCGCCCCCCTAGGCCCGCCATGCGATATTCTGTGACGAACAAACCGGACTGTACGTAGATTGTCACATTACGGCTCAGTTGGAGTTCAGATGGGTTTCACCTCGTCCGTCTTCTTATCGGCATCTACCTGGGGGCCGTTACGCACAGCTAGTGCCGCTTGCGGTCTGTGGTTAAACCCACTTCCAGCGTAATGTCGAGTCTTTAGAGTCCCACACAGAGAGCTATTCGTCTTTAGGCAAAAGAGTAGAGGTCGCATGGTTTTGCGACAGGGTTCAGTCACATCCGTGCACTTGTGCACGTTTAGTGTCTAGGCAGTTATCACTAGCGGGCTTTGGTTTAAGCCAGATCCAAGTGTACGTTTTGGGATTGGTTTTATCTCATTTGTATTCATGTTCCTCGGAACGCGGATGCGGGTGTGTATGCACAGTTGACAGAGAGACAGAGGCATAGGATTCTCATTAGGGTTGTTGACTGTTGACTTTTGCTAAACCCTAATGAGAATAAGAAATATGATTAATGATAATATTAATTAAGTATTATTGTGCCATGCTTGGTTTGAAGGGTTGACTTTGTTGACTTGTTGACTTAGTTGACCGGTTGACTAGGTTGGACTTGTTGACCATCATCATGACAATGGCTATCATTTCTTGGCATTGACCTTGGCTTGCTTGTTTGTTCACAAATTGCATTTAATGCATGAAATGATATAGCCATTTGATATGATAACAACCATCACATAATACTCAATTATTATTATTAATTATGATTATTTTGGATTATGAGAGCAAGGGTGAGAAAAGTCTTGCTCAATCTATCATTCTCATTTTCTCTCATCCTCAAGCTCTCCCTCTTCCTCTTACTCTCTCTCTAGTTCATGGTTCTATTGTCTCATGTGTTGAGAAGTAAGAACCATAGAGATAAAGACCAACACAATCCTCTACTCATCCTAGCATACAAGGTTTAGCAAACTAAGTGTTCTAGTTTCCTCAAGATTGAGGTTGAAGCCAAAGGTAGAAGCTTTTAGGTGGATCCATCTTCGGAATAAAAAGACGACGAGGAGAGAACCATCTGACCGCCACAAGGAGTCCAAGAGAAGGAGTTCAAGTTAAGGTATAACCCCTAACCGAGTAGGTAAACTCCTAGTTAGGTTGTTAAATAGTTGTTTAACAAAGATCCATATTTTGAGTCCATGTTACCACCAAAAGAAAAATCGTTTTTCATCATTTCAGCAAGCCCGAAAGAACCGGGAGAGGTAACATGGACTTACAGTGGTATCAGAGCCTAGTTAAACACTATCTAACATGTTAGCAAAGTAACTAGAAGTTCGATCGGAGAAAAAGTCATGAAACACGCCCGAAATGTATACTTTCTGCCGATTTTTTTTCCTGCTCAAAAATTAATAAATCTTGTACTAAAAATCAGCTCAGGGTTTTTAAAGAACGTGCAAGAAAAATGGTCCACTAACTCGGTCAAAGCGCCGCGGAACCGCGGCAGGAGCATGCTCCCGCCATGGATCCGCGACCGAGTTGATTCGGTCGTGGCACAATTTTCCTGCAGTGTTTTTCTGGGGTGTTTTGGGATTTTTGGAATATGATTTTTCTGCCGAGATTTTCCAGAAAGAAAATTTTGTTTTTGGGGTTTAAAAATCCGTATTTTGATCGAACTTCTAAAGACTTAAGCTAACGGGTTATATCTGTGATGTGATGTATGTATTGAACGTCTGCTAATCGCTATACGTCGATTAGTGGGGGTTATACATATCTGTGAACTGTAATGTTGATGGTATGTGTATATGAATTCATTGGATTGTCGCGGATGAATAGCCGGGGGGTTGTGAGATGAGAGTTTTCTATATCTTTTCAATTCATGTAATTTGTAATTGATGTAATATTATTTATATGGCCGCACAACCGGGATGGGGTTGTAGCCGTCATTGTATAATTTCTTTTACTGTTTTTGCTCCTAGGATAGACCCAAGGTGGGGTACACAAACTACCGGGTATCTCGAAGTGCCGAGTGGCCTACTCACGGTGTTGAAGGAGGTTGCTTCGCTTCGGGTACTTGGCGGGTAGTTTGCCGCACCCGTAGGGGTCTAGGGTGGGATCTTGGCTATTCATCGCGACCGTGTAATCGGCTCTTCGTTACAGGCTCGTACGGAATGCGGATTCCTAGTATATCCAATGTGTTCATCTGTGATCTGGAATGGCTATCATTGCATGTGACGAATGTGTATCATATCTATTTAGGCATTGCTTATGTTTTGCATCCGCGCTAGTCCAGCCCCCACTCTGTCGTTAGTTAAGTAACCTAACGTGTAATGACGGGGCCCCATGGCGAATGTGGATGGCATAAGCGTACGTCATATTTTCGTTATTTTCTGCAATGGTAGGATTAAATGATGGGATGCATTAAATTAATGCAAGAAAATAAACCAAAGTTGAGTCGTTGGAACACTTTCAAAACCACTCGGTTTCTTTTCAAAAACAACTTTTAAATGCGGAGCTTAAGCCACTCCTTTTAAAGCTATCTCGTTCCATCGATTATATCAAGTTTACTACGTTCACGGTTTCGCCAAAACCATTCGTAGCCCTCCGTCGTTTCACATGGATAGTCAATAGTCTTCAAGCTATGTTTGTTGGCCAAAGTCAAGGCATAGTGATTGGTAGCTATTGGGTATTCATGTGCAGCATAGATAGATGTGTTGGTTTGGGACAGTCGTACTGCCTTGTTGGCCAAAGTCAAGGGTAGGTATGGGTGGGTTCAAATTAACCTGGAGAATGACAGGTAGAACTTGACATGTGACTTATGATTTGTTGGCCAAAGTCAAGGTCATAAGAGCATGGGGCAAAATTCCACATCGGGAGTTTCAAAAGAAACTGAAAATTGCTAGCGCTGCATACCATTTGGAGTTTGATGATTCTGGTAGGATTCCTTCAGTTTTGTCACGCAATGATATTTGGATCCCGATCCTACTGTGAGTATATGCTACTCCTCGGGAAATTTCTCACTCAACGATCAATGCTATAAACCAAGTAGGTGTCTAGAAAGGTGTTAGCGGGGCTACGCCCACAGGGAAAAGAAGTTATTTCATTAAGGAACTTTGCGAAAGCGTTGGAAAACCTCCCTCGAAGTACCGACACTAGCCTGGCTGAACGGTTAAGCAAGTATTGAACGGTGAGATTGATCCTGACTAATTCTTCCTTTTTGGTTTCAGGAGGGATTCGAGAGACAGTGGGAGCCATCCTGTTTAGACAAATTAAAAACCACTCTAAACTTGCAAGAGCATCATGCTAAAGTATTTCTTCTCTCTCTCCTAATTGCAGCGACCAAACATCATGACTGGACATAAGTTACTATTAGATAAAAACATACTGACAGGGCCAAACTACAAAGATTGGCTCAGGAATGTCAAAATGGCAATCACTTATGACAAGTTGGGGTATCTCCTTACCACCAAAGCTCCCCCTGTCCCGGGTCCCAAAACCAACGTCGCGGATAGGGAAATCCGTAAGACCTGGGAAATCGATTGTGCGAAGGCCAAGTGCCTCGTGCTTCCTCTATGGACAATGAACATCAGAGGAGGCACGAGAATATAGACCTTGAATCCATATTTCTCCATACAAAAGAACTGTATGGAGAGCAATCACGTATCGCCAGATACGAAGTCTCGAAAAAGCTGTTTTCAGCAAGATTGGTCGTCGGATCATCGGTATTGGAACACGTGCTTAAGATGATTGGCTTCATTGAGGAGCTCGCGGACCTAGGGACCACGTTAGAGAACGAGCTCTACATGGACTTGATTCTCCAGTCCCTTCCTTCCACTTACGCCTAGTTTATCCTGAACTTCAACTTGCAAGAAAAAGAAGTTGAACTTTCAGAACTCCTCAACATGCTGAGGAGTGCAGAGGGCACCCTACAGAAAGGTAGGGAAACATCCACTTTGTTTATAGGAGGATCTTCCTCTTCTAGGTCCAAGGCTAGAGCCAAGGGAAAGAAGAAGAAAGCCCCCGCCAAACCAAGCGGCGGTGTTAGTAAAGTGGATACGAAGGGAAAGACAAAGGCAACAAAGGTAGTGGGAAGCTTGTGGGAAAGGAAGAATGTTTTTACTGTCACAAGAGTGGACACTGGAAAAAGGATTGCAGGGCTTGGAAGGCCAGAAACCAGGATCTGAAGCAAGTTGCGGCTTTAGCTTCAGGTGTGTATGTTATTGAAAATTGTCTATCAATAAACTCTACATCCTGGGCATTGGATACCGGATCAGGATCTCATATCTGTAATTCTTTACAGGCACTGAGAAGGCGTAGGGTTTTGAAGGCAGGTGATATGACCCTCAGAGTTGCAAACGGAGCTAGCATGGATGCTGAGTCCGTGGGGGACTATCACCTGGGGTTGTCAGATGGACACGTTTTGGTTTTGCGTGATTGTTATTTTGTACCCAATGCAACCTGTAATATCATATCTGTATCTTTATTATCTAAAGAAGGTTATGAATTTGCATTTGTAAGTAATGTTGTGAAAATTCACCTTAATCAAGTTTTGATAGGGTCAGGTACATTAAGCAATGGTATATACGTATTAAACCAGCCACAAATTTTCAATGTCCAGAATACACACAAAAGAAAGTCTCCGGAAACAAATCAGGCTTTCTTATGGCATTGTAGACTGGGTCACATCAATAAGAGAAGGTTGACGAAGTTACATACAGAAGGATATTTGGATCCGTTCGAATATCAATCATATGCAACTTGTCAATCCTGTCTCAAAGGAAAGATGACAAAGACTCCGTTCACTGGACACGGAGTAAGAGCGAGCGAGCTTTTGGGACTCGTACACAGTGACATGTGCGGTCCAATGTCTACGCATGCGCGAAGCGGTTATTCTTACTTCATTACTTTTACGGATGACTTTTCAAGGTACGGATATATCTTCTTAATGAAACATAAATCCGAAGCCTTTGGAAAATTCCAGGAATATAAGAATGAAGTAGAAAAACAAACAGGCAAAAGTATCAAGACACTGAGATCTGATCGAGGTGGTGAATACTTAAGTGCCGATTTCCTGGATTACTTAAAAGAGAATGGAATTCTCTCTCAGCTTACTCCTCCGTACACTCCACAACATAACGGTGTATCGGAGAGACGGAACCGCACCATATTGGATATGGTACGTTCCATGATGAGTAACGCTGAGTTACCGCGATCATTCTGGGGATATGCACTAGAATCAGCTGCATACCTTTTGAACCGAGTTCCAACTAAGACTGTGCCTACCACACCGTATCAGATGTGATGTGGGAAGAAACCCTATCTTAAGCACATTAAGACATGGGGATGTCCAGAATTTGTAAAAAAGCAGCATGCGGACAAACTCGAGGCACGCTCTCTGTCACGACCCGAAAGTACGGAACGTGACTGGCACTTAGATTACGAGACGTCTAAAGGCGTACCGTAACCTAAGTCAGCCAAAGCCCAGAAATCTAACCCAAAATCAAAAGAGAGTGAAGGAAAACCTTAAACGAAAACGGTTTTTAAATCAATTAAGTTGCATAGAATCCCTTTTTAAAACATCAAAAATTTCTGAAAATTTCGGCAGAGTCTCCCCTGTATTTTCTATCCCCCAAAATGGGTACAACAAGATAATAAACCTGTAATTATAAAAATGGCATCCCCAAGCGGGAGCTAGCTCTTCGCCCAAGGCGGATCACAACCACATGCAATATAATAGTAATATCAAGAAAAAGAGCATAAAAGAGATGCAAATACCAGAAAACACACGTCGGCTCAACTGAGCTCGACCCAAAAGGAACCACAAATATACAAATCTCTCAGTCTCATCACTAGGTCGCATATACAATACAAGTGGTAGATGGAGAATACTAGATACAATGATAAAGCAAAAAGAAATAAAGTATGCTCGCAACCCATCTACGGGCGAAGTCGCGAGTCTGAGCAAAATGAGCTGATGATAAGATAGCCGCCGCTACAAAGATGACGGGTCCGACCTGCAAGACACTGTGGCACAACGGGGGTGAGTTGCCAGCTCGTGAGTAAATATAACATCTAATAAGGCAATCGTAAGAATGCACGCAATGCACCACAACATGCATGTCCATATGTGCTATAATAACTCTAGTATGCATGCACATGTATGCAATATCTTTTCTAACTCTTTAAGTGTTTTAACTGTTAAAGTTACTGCATTCTTAACTTTTAGAAAACGAATGTCTGCATAATAGCTAAATATCATCAAGAAATCCTCAGAAAACCCGTGTCAAGCATCGACACCAAATAGGAATCATATCTGTCTCAATGTCGGGCTCCGTCAGTCCGGATCGGCCCATATCATAAATCTCACGACAACGGTCGGTATCCTCCGGATATCCGCCGTGCCAGACATCACTGGTAGGTAGTCTTCCCCTGCCAGGCTCATCGTCTACAACTCGATCTTCTTGCCCCGGGGTACCATACCGGGCCCACCATGTACCCGAGACGGTTCCTCCACTCCTCGAATCGGGTCTCGAAATCCATCAGAAAACATGAAAACTCATGGTGGACGACACATACATCACGAGAAAACCGCAACTTTGTTTTTAAAAATGATAAATATAAGCTTTTGTTAAATTCTTGCGGTTTTCCCCAAAAATCCAGAAATCACAGCAAAACTGAAATCCTCAAGAAAATCATAATGTCCACATGTTATATATATATGACAAATGTCTATGATATCAATGTGTATGATGTAAATTTTAGCTAGAGTTCTATGTAAATATGATGATGATGCGAGATATATGCATGCGATGCAGTTTCATATATCAAGTATGAATGCAGGTGACGATATTAAGATAAACAGGTTCTATCGTGCACGTGGCATGTCAATTACCAAAGGCGTGTGTGTCACATGAATAGTGCGCGTGCAACAGATGCCAATGGTAATGGTGTTCGTGTCCTACGAAGTGATATCGCATATGTATATATGAATGTCATATGAATGTCCATGCAATCTAGTATAAGGTTAGCTGTAAGGGTATGCAATGTGCGTAAATGGATAAGCTAGCTAACAATATAATTATTGCATAAAGTAGAGTAATCCTAACTAGGGAGGGGGCGCCTCGCGCCATCCAGACGATTCCCCCGTAGATGAATATATCTACTCACCAGAAATCCCCGCTAATCTGATCCGGCCACCGCTTTGCCTTTTCGCGCCGTATCCGAAGTTTCCCCGACCGATCCTAAATTTGCACAACACCAAGTATAAGATTACAAAACCCTAAACGATGCAAGTCACATTATACAAATATCAACGCTCCCAAATTAATTATAGCACGCCCTCGGTGCGCGGGAAAACGCACGAAAATCGCTAATTTTTAGCTAAAATCGTCATTTCGGGGAAATCGACAAAACTACAACCCGACTAGATGAAACCCCACGTTCGCGCACTCTAATAATCCTATACGAAGTTAGTAATATTGCTAACCTAGCGCAATTTGAACGCATACTATTTCTACAAAAAATCTAGCAAGCGATTTCTTTACCGATTTGTTACAAACATCGAAATTTATCGATTTAGTAAGCATACCAATACACAATTCACCACTCTAATTAATTAGATAACCAAACCCCAACTTTAATACATCAACCATGCTTCAAACACTAATCCACAATCAAATCCCTTTCTTGAATTTCATGAACAAGCAATTTCTATTAAATTGATACTTCAAAATTCTATTTTAGCACCTTTAAACTTCAATTTGACAAAGAGATTAGAATTTTCACCTCACAAGCTTGAACCCTAACTTGATCAAGTCTCCAAGAAGCCTCCTTTCATCTTGTTTTGAACTAATATGGGTTGAAGAGAGAATGGATTAGGTTTTTGGTTTGAATGGAGATGGAAATTTGTTGATTTTTGTGAATTTTTGCTATGAATTTGAAGCAAGAATGAAGTGAAGAAATGGGGGTTGCTGCAGTTGGAGCTCGGCCAGCAGTAGGAGGAGGGGGTTTGTGGATTTTTGGAGAAGTTTCTAGGTCTAAAACACCCCCATGTTATCATTTAATGCATTTCTTTTCAACATTTTACAAAAAAACCCTTATTTTACCTCATTTTTCATTAAATTTCCTTCCTTAAAACTAAAAGTTTGCAAGCCATGATATAATTTTATTAACACCATATTTTAGCTTATAAAGACTCCTAATTAAGAAATTTACCTAATTAAATTTGTATTTATCCCTAATTAAATGTATTTAAAAAGGCTTAAAATAATAAAAAAATAATTAATTACGAAATTTTTTTTTTATTTAACTAGAAAATTATAAATGACATTTTAGTGACAAAATTATAGTAATATCTTGTCTAAATTTTGTATAATTAGGTCTACAATGAAAAATATCAATTTTCACTTTTAACGGAAAAAGCCGAAAAATTGGCCGATTACCGAAAAACTGCCTAAACGATTTTCGAAGGGTTACACTCTCAGTACAGTGCAAGTTTGTGGGATATCCAAAGAACTCCAAGGGATATTTCTTCTATTGCGAAGAGTAACAAAAGGTTTTTGTTTCTCATCATGCCCGTTTCTTGGAAACTGAGTTTTTGGAAAATAAGATAAGTGGGAGAACAATAGAACTGGAAGAAATTTCAGAACCACGAACTATTACCGAAAGCTTAGTAGAACCAGACGGTTCGAAAGATCATGACATTCCTGCGCCGCTCCGCAGGAGTAGTAGGCAGTCTCATCCGCCCGAGAGATACTACGGTTTTCTCATAGACGGGGATAAAGAGGATTGCATCATTGATAGTGATGAGCCGACTAGCTTCCAGCAGGCCATTCAGAGCATCGACTCGGTAAAATGGCTGGATGCAATGCGGACAGAAATGGAGTCCATGTACACAAACAAAGTATGGACGTTGGACGTTGCTCCAGATGGGGTAAAACCCGTAGGATGCAAGTGGATCTTCAAAAGGAAGATTGGTGTAGATGGACAGGTTAAGACCTATAAGGCTAGACTTGTTGCAAAGGGTTTTCGTCAGAGACCTGGTTTGGACTATGACGAAACCTTTTCTCCAATGGTTATGCTGAAATCCATTCATATCCTTCTTGCCATTGCCGCCTTCCATGATTATGAGATTTGGTAGATGGACGTAAAGACCGCTTTTCTAAATGGAAATTTAGAGGAGTGTGTCTATATGGACCAGCCAGAGGGTTTCATTCAGAGTGGGAGCAGCGGAAAGGTATGCAAGTTGCTTAAGTCCATCTATGGACTAAAGCAGGCATCGCGGAGTTGGAACATCTGTTTTGATGAGATGGTCAAAGAATTTGGCTTTATCAAAAATCCAGATGAACCATGCATCTATAGTAGATTTGTAGCAAGAACTGTCGTATTCCTCGTTTTATACATGGATGACATTCTTTTGATAGGAAATGACATTCCTATGCTACAATCTGTCAAAGGGTTCTTGTCACACAGGTTCTCCATGAAAGACCTGGGTGATGCCTCTTACATTCTAGGGATCCGGATCTATCGTGACAGATCCAAGAGGATATTAGGACTTTCACAGTCCAGGTACATCGACACCATACTGAAAAGATTCAGTATGGAAGATTCCAAGCGCGGTAATCTACCGGCTTGTCATGGGATCACCCTCTCCAAGGAGATGTCTCCCAAGACTGATTTGGAAAGGGATCGCATGTCTATTATACCCTACGCTTCTGCGGTAGGCTCTATAATGTATGCGATGTTGTGTACTAGACCAGATGTAGCTTATTCACTGAGTGTGGTAAGCCGGTATCAGTCAAACCCTGGGGAGAAGCACTAGATAGCGGTAAAGAACATTCTCAAGTACCTGAGAAGGACTAAGGAGATGTTCTTGGTGTATGGCGGAAAAGACCTCCAGATCGAGGCCTTTGGTGACTCCAACTTCCAGAGTGACAAGGATGATTCCAAGTCCATGTCGGGTTATGTCTTTACCCTCAATGGAGGGGCGGTGTGTTGGAAGAGTTCCAAACAGGAAACTGTTGCTGACTTGAAGATGGAAGCGGAATATATCGCTGCTGCAGATGCCGCAAAAGAAGCCGTCTGGATAAGGATGTTCTTGACATAACTTCAGGTGGTTCCGTCCATTGTTGATCCAATACCTCTGTATTGCGACAACAACGGGGCTATAGCTTTAGCGAAGGAACCCAGGTCCCATCAGAAGTCCAGACACATCTTGAGGCGGTATCACCGGATCAGGGAGATCGTGGGTCGCCAGGAGATCGAGGTTCGGAGAGTTTCTATGGAAATAACACTGCTGATCCATTCACGAAGGCCTTACCCCAGACTCAGTTCGAGCGGCTGATCGATATGATAGGTCTTCGATACGCCAGTACATGGCCTTAGTGCAAGTGGGAGATTGTTAGTGTATATGCCCTAGAGGCCATTACTGTATCGTACTAGTTTGTATATTACTTAATGGAAGCTTGGGATATTCACCTTGTATAAACAATCTTGCTCAAAATAGTAGTATGCTACTTGGTTTGTTTCTACTTTAATGTATACATGTGTTTATTTTAGTATATCACCTATACACATTAGTGGAGCCCTTAGGATCTTTGCTTGATTACCAGTGTTGTGATGGCAGTCACACTCGTGGGGGCTAGGTAATACACAAGCACATACTTATGCAGGTCCCTAGTCGTAGGACTATCGAGACAGGGCATCGATACTCCGAAGTAGACTAGCGTATGCGCTTCTCATCCCAGCAGGGGAGACGGTCTGTCCCACAGCCGTCAGTACGTCGTACTTGAGATAGTATGCGGGTGTTCGTTACGATACGAGTACACTGGACAGGACTCGTCAGCAACTGTTGGTTGGTACTATATCTATCGTCAGTTATCAGTTCACAGGTGACATGAGTACAGCTTAGTCCGCTGACTTGACACTGTCACTTCGCATCGAGTGTGTTCCCACTGTACTTAGATTACTACCCTACCACGGATCAAAAGAGTCGTGCAAACATGTAGTAATTGGGTGCAGTCCCGAAGCACTTGGAGGCAGTGACGGTTAGACAGGATTCGTCTCTCCCGGTATTGGGGGTTGATATCGCGCTGTGTCTAGGAGAGCCATTACACAAAGTTCCTGGCCAGGGCAAGCGAGATATGTTGGTAGGTTTCTAGTGTTATCTCAGGGTGTTCCGGGCTACACTCCGACACGACTTGTACCGCTATTAGGGGATTGAGGTTTATCGCCCCCTAGGCCCGCCATGCGATATTCTGAGACGAACGGACCGGACTGTATGCAGATTGTCACATTCAGGCTCAGTAGGAGTTCAGATAGGTTTCACCTCGTCCGTCTTCTTATCGGCATCTACCTGGGGGCCGTTACGCACAGCTAGTGCCGCTTGCGGTCTGTGGTTAAACCCACTTCCAGCGTAGTGTCGAGTCTTTAGAGTCCCACACAGAGAGCTATTCGCCTTTAGGCAAAAGAGTAGAGGTCGCATGGTTTTGCGACAGGGTTCAATCACATCCGTGCACTTGTGCACGTTTAGTGTCCGGGCAGTTATCACTAGCGGGCTTTGGTTTAAGCCAGATCCTAGTATACATTTTAGGATTGGTTTTATCTCGTTTGTATTCGTGTTCCTCGGAACGCGGATGCGGGTGTGTATGCACAGTTGACAGAGAGACAGAGGCAGAGGATTCTCATTAGGGTTGTTGACTGTTGACTTTTGCTAAACCCTAATGTGAATAAGATATATGATTAATGATAATATTAATTAAGTATTATTGTGCCATGGTTGGGTTGAAGGGTTGACTTTGTTGACTTGTTGACTTAGTTGACCGGTTGACTAGGTTGGACTTGTTGACCATCATCATGACAATGGGTATCATTTCTTGGCATTGACCTTGGCTTGCTTGTTTGTTCACAAATTGCATTTAATGCATGAAATGATATGGCCATTTGATATGATAACAACCATCACATAATACTCAATTATTATTAAGAGTTATGATTATTTTGGATTATGAGAGCAAGGGTGAGAAAAGTCTTGCTCAATCTATCATTCTCTTTCTCTCTCATCCTCAAGCTCTCCCTCTTTCTCTTGCTCTCTCTCTAGTTCATGGTTCTATTGTCTCATGTGTTGAGAAGAAAGAACCATAGAGATAAAACCCAACACACTCCTCTACTAATCCTAGCATACAAGGTTTAGCAAACCAAGTGTTCTAGTTTCCTCAAGATTGAGGTTGAATCCAAAGGTAGAAGCTTTCAGGTGGATCCATCTTCGGCACAAAGAGACGACGAGGAGAGAACCATCTGACCGCCATACGGAGTCCAAGAGAAGGTGTTCAAGTTAAGGTATAACCCCTAACCGAGTAGGTAAAACTCCTAGTTAGGTTGTTAGATAGTTGTTTAACAAAGATCTGTATTTTGATTCCAAGTTACCACCAAAAGAAAAATCGTTTTTCATCATTTCGGCATGCCCGTAAGAACCGGGAGTGGTAACTTGGACTTACACGGAATACCTTACCGGGCCCCACCATGTGCCCTCATACGGCCTCGACGCCTCCTCGCATGGGGTATTTATATATCAGAACCGATAAAACTCATGGTCGATGCTTAAATATCATATCAAGGGCAACCGGGTTTTTAAAACATTTACATAATCTCTTGAAATACGCACGATTTCCCAAATCCAGAAATATCATAGAAACAACATATCTCAATGCGCATAATCAGAAAGCATGATGTATGTGACATATAAATGAAATGCAAGTATAACAGTATATCATGCAACATGGAATAATAGTATGCACGTACAAGGGTCATATCCTGATGCAATAATACTATTGTGTAGTGACATGGCAATTACCGATGAAGATGTGTGTGAGCCGGCAAGTAAGTGTACGTAGAACATCCGCATCATCGGTAATGGTGCTGGTGTCCTAACAGCTTGATATCAACAACACAATATGAAATCACAATATAAGTATGCGATGCGGAGCGAACAGCAATAATATGCGGGAGCTGAATACTAAACACAATGATAACTAATCTGCATATAATATAAATCTAGTCTAACAACTACACTAAACTATAGGGCTGAGCTAACAGGCTAACTGAAGGTAAGGAAGCCGCCTAACATCTGAGTCGATACATATATATATATATATATATATATAAGAGTCGGTGATCACGCCTCAATAATATCACATCCGATACCTTATCTATAATCAGATATTTCCATGTGAAGAGTGCGGATCAATCATCAATATATAGCTCTTACGTAAATCCGTCGTACAGCATCCCAAATCTGGGTACGGGTCAAGATCATATTCATCACATTATTCATCTGGTATCCTCTTTATCAAAGATCATAATCCGGGTACTGATCTACGTCTAGTACAATACTAATATCATCAATATGATCATGATCTGACTACTGATCGACAGTCTCGTACAAACCGATATCATCAGCACCTATCATCATAAAGAAGTATACATCGCCCACCGCAACCCATTATAGCTATCTTAACATATCTTAACTCATATCACGATCTCAGGTCGACCATTTCATATATATCACTATTCACATGGTATCGTCGTCCAAAGATCCGCTAAAACATCAGGAAGTATCTCAAGTACGAATCCTGCCATATCACCGATCTCACGGTCTCAAATCACATCTCATCGACTCATCTCAAATTCGAAATACTATCCTCAAATCCAGTATATGATCACATAGTCCCATACCCATGCGAACACATAAATATAATCCTATATACGTGTTGGAGATAGTGCCCTCATAGTCAATTATTGGATCGCAGGTACGTGATTGCAATGATTGCGGAGGACCTATACCGGTATGACAGTCTTACTCGAGATGATAGTATGCTATCTGGTTTGCCTTTATCAGTCGTGTACATGTTCAGGTGACTGATTGCATGTTACACTTTGATAGAGCCCTTAGGATCTTGCTTTACCACCAACAGTATGATGGCGATCATATAAGTGAGAGTTGGGTGGTTTATACGCATATCCTTAATTGTGGTCCCTAGTCGTGGGAGTTTCGAGATAGGGCATCGATACTCCGGAGTAGATTAGTGTGTACAGTCGAGACCCCGACGAGGGGCGGTGGCCGGTCTCACAAGCCACTGGTGTCAGTTGGATCACCTAAGATGTATACAGGTGCTCATTGGGTTATGAGTACACCGGACAGGACTCGCCGGGAATCTGCTAGTTAGTATTATATCTACCGTCAGATAGCAGTTCCCTGGTGACATGTGTACAGGTTAGTTCATCGACCTGAGGTCGTCATTTGTCTCGTGTGAGTTTCCACTGTGCTTTGATTTCTACCCTACCACGGCTCAAAGGAGTCGTGCAAACAGGTAGCTTTTGGGTACAGTCCCGAGCCATATGGAGGCACGTGAGCGGATCGGCAGGGGATTCGTCTCTCCCGGTATTGGGGGAGAGGTCGTGCTGTGTCTAGGAGAGCCATTACACAAATCCATGGCCATGGTAGGAGATTTACTGGTAGGTACTCCAGTAGTATCTCAGGGTGTATTGAGGCTTCACTCCGACACGACTTATACTGCTATTGGGGGTCTGACGTTACTAGCCCCCTAGGCAGATATGCGATACTCATTGACGAACGGACCGGACTATATATACATTGACACTGTTAGGCTCAGTAGGGTTTCTGGATGAGTTCGCTCATCGGCCTCCCTTGAGTGTGCTCATCGGCCTCCCTTGAGGTCAGTCCGTGGGCAGCCGTTACGCATTGCTAGTGCCGCTGACGGTTTGTGGTTAAACCCACTGCCAGGGTACTGACGAGTCATTAGAGTTCCCCACAGACAGTTTCCCAAGTTCGGGCGAAACGTTGTAGAGGCCGTATAGTTTTATGGCAGGGTTCGGAAAATGCACGTGCGTTTTCCGCACGTGTTATTTTTCGGGCAGATAATACTGGTCGGCTTTGGTTTAAGCCGGATCCGAGTATTATATTGAGTAGGTATAATATCTTTGTCTCAGTTGCATTTGTATTCGGTCGTAATACAAATGCGGGTATATTTATACAGTTTCGGGGTTATCCTGAAAGTCGTTTCAGGATCACTTTTGGAAGTTGCCAGTTTCCAGTTTTCTATCAGCCGTCTTTTAACATTTGGTTAAAGACGGATTTATCTTTTCTTGGATGAGAGTGAGTCGTGCTTCTAGAAGGTTCTAGAAGGTTCTAGAATTTGTGACAAGGCTTAGTGACTCATGCTTTGATTTCTAAACATTCTTGTTTTGCTTAAGATCTTTATGCAAGATATTTAGTTTGTGTTCACATATGATATTTATCCTATGGTCACCCCCCTCTCCTACGGTCACCTCCCTCTTTGCTATAACAGGCCAGCCCCCTCTCTGTCCTCATACTCTCTCACTTGAGTTTTCATTTGCTAGAAAAGATTATGATAGGTTTTATCGGTGTATGGAATTTCACAGTCCATTTCATTCCATCACCCGATTCCTTCGGCAACTTCATTAACCGATCGTCCATGGATTTGGACGAAGTGAGACAAAGTCATCTACTCATTCTCTATAACAATCTTGGTCGTCTCTTTTAGCAAACTTGACAATCGAGTTGCCTCAAGTCAGAGGCGGGAGCCCGTTTAAAGAATCGATCATATGGTGCCACCTCGACGAAGGAATCAGAGATCGACGAGATCGGAGCAGCCGCAACGGAGCGTGGGATGATGGTTAAAGAACGAAGGACTCGGATCGTTCGGTATAACCTTTCTACACTCTTTACAGTTTGTTAGTTTAGCAATAATGGCTGATCCGGGTTAAAGTATACGATAGCGCCAGTTAAAAGTTTTTTGTTCCGCATTTGGCGTCTGTAGACTGCCGGGGCGCTAGCGTAGACTTACAGTGGTATCAGAGCCTCACCATTTTGCTATACTAACTTGTGCTAACGCGTTTAAAACATCGATCCGACCGGAAATCGAAAATTGCAAAATCCATGCCCGACAGTTTCTGTTGATTTTAAATGGTCTCAAAAATTAATTCTGTATGTCTTAAAAATCTGTGCAGGCTTTTCTAAGAATCAAGACAAAATTTGGGCACGTGACTCCTCCAAGCAGCCGCGGAAACGCGGCCAAACCCATGGTTTGGCCGCGCATCCACGGCTACGTGGTGAGCTCGTGCTCCCATATTTTTCCAGTGGCTTCTCTGTTGGATTTTGGGATTTTTGATATATATCTTTTTGGCCCAGGTTTTGTTACTGTTCACCAGTAAGCAGTGGGGCCCACTTTTTGATATTTGTTCTTTGGTCGTTCGAAATTTAAACACGTTAGTTTACAGTGCTTACATTATATCTCCGACCGGAAATGTCATTTGATCGGTAAACCGCGTTTAATTGCTATAGTTCTTTTAGACGGGTTTGCGAACGTGACATTCGCGTTGATGTTCTGTGTTGTGCTGTGATGTTGCGGATTTGTTGTGGTGGATAGCAGTGTGCAATGGTAGTACAGTTTGTGTTTATTTGTACATTTGATATTGCGGGGCGAGCGTCCAACTTGTGGACTTCCGTCACTGCCTGTTGTATAATATTCTTTTGGGGCACGACCAGGTTGCAGTCGATGTACCTATTGTACTATTTTTCATTACTGTACTAGGTTTTGCCCCGCGACGAAGTGCACGGATAGCCGGGTTCTGGAGGGCAACGGGTCCGCATCTCATGGCTTTGAGAGGCAGAGGGGTCCCACTCTAGAATTGGCAGACTATTCGCCGCAGTCGCAGGGGGTACAGGTTGACCCAAGGAGGGGTGCCCAAGATTACCGGATTCCGTAAAGTGCTGGGTGGTCCATTCACTATGTTGTAGGGGGCTGCCTCGCTTCAGGTTTTGGCGGGTAACTTACCGCACCCGTAGGGGTCTAGGTTTCATTGCACAGGCTATCCACACGACAGGGGAACGTCGGGTTTCAGTAGCGGCTCTGTGAAACTCGGGGATCCCAGATTATCTGTATTGTTCTGTGATGCTTATTACTTTTCTGTAATGTTACATACTATCACGCCTGGAGCGATTATTGTATATTGGTTTATATACTATTAGATGTTGTATATGTTTTACACCCGCGCTAGTCCAGTCCCCGCTCTGTCGTTAGTTAAGTAACCTAACGGGTGATGACGGGACCCAGTGACGAATGCGGATGGCATATACGTACATTTTATTTTCGTTCTTTTCTGGTGTGATTGATTGATGGGACTGCGTTTATTCTAATCAATGCAAAGTTAAACAAACCTGTTTACAGTTGTTGGAACAATTTAAAAAGTGTTATTGCAAAGACGTTTTCTTTTGTTATGCATAGCGGTATTCAGTGGAATATCCTGCACCTCATTCGACGGGGCAAGGGCCGATATCCCTTCACCGGGACCGACCCCTTGGGCAAAAGTTTGCGTCAGGGTAATAACTTTACTATAGTCGATTACAAGTTGCTTTGCATAGCGGTATTCAGTGGAATATCCTGCACCTCATTCCACGAGGAAAGAGCCGAGATCCCTTTACCGGGAGTGACCTCTTTAGCAAAAGGTTTTCGCCACTATATTTTAAAAAGCTATCAGGTTCCTTCAGCGATATCAAGTTCACTACGCTAAAGGTTTTTCGCCAAAAACCAGTCGTAGCCCTCCGTCACTTCTTTTGGGTATTTAGTAGTATTCAAGCTATGCATTTTAGCCAAAGTTAAGGCATAGTGTTTGGTAGCTGCTGGGTATTCAATTGTTGCATAGATAGATGAGTTAGTTTGGGACAGCCGTTCTGCCGATTGGCCAACGTCAGGGGCATGTGCGGGTGGGTTCAAATTGGCAAGATAGTGACAGGTAGAACTTGGCATGTGACTTATGACATTTTGACCAATGCCAAGGTTATAAGAGCATGGGGCAAAAACAATATCGGGAGTTTCTAAAGAAACTGAAACTTGCCAAGTATGTGCATACCTTCTGGAGTATGAGTAACGTGGATGCATTCCATCACGTTATCATGCGATGAGAGTTGTATCCCGATTCCCACTGATGAGTTGGTTTACTCTTCGGGTGATCCCGATTGATTCTTCTTTAGGTTTGGAGGAGAATTTGACAGGACAGTGGGAGGTTTCAGGATTAGATAAAATGATGACCATTCTGATCTAGGTTAGAGTGCACGCAGAGTGTTTTTTTTCTCTCTCTCTCTTTGGCAGCGACCTTTGACCGACCCTAGACTATGACTCAGTGACCAGGTTGACCGAACCTTCTTAAAATACTGGCTTTTGGATTGTCTGAGTTGCATAAGTCATTGCCACTCCTTCTTCTACCCTTTGAATTTCTCAGAACACCCGTATTACTACGGATATCCACTTCCATTGGATAGAGCCATCGTATGGTTATATACGAACTCGAAGGGACTTCTTCGAGGATGGATCCAGGTTCAGGAGAAATAGAATTGGTTTATTCAGTTGTCTTTTATTATCACCTTCTCTCAGGTTTCGAGAGCTCCTTGGTTTAGGAGAGTACACCTATTACGCTTATTGGATAGTCTTATTCCAAACCATAGGCTGGTGCCGAAAGGTAGGGAATGAAGAAAACCAATTAGCCTAAGTAGGGTGTGCAGAAGGTAATATGTAAAGACAAAATAAAGGGATTAGAAAGAGGGCAAAATAAATTGCAACTGATATCATTCACGACCAAAACCGCGTACTTCATCACCACTCCTATTTTCACCTTTAAAAGAATAAGGTATTATTCAGTTGTCTTTTATCATCACCTTCTCTCGAAATGCGAGTACTCCTTGGTTTAGGAGAGTACACCTATTACTCTTATTGGATAATCTTCTTCCAAACCATAGGCTGGTGCCGAACGGTATGGAAGGAAGAAAACCATTTAGCCTAACGATGGTGTACAGAAGGTAATGACTAAAGACAAATAAAGGGATTTGGAGAGATGGCAATAAAATATACGGTTGAAGTCATGAATTGGATTATGGAAGAGGCATTACTATGAATACCAGGATACCCGTACGAAACATTTTCATGTTTCAGTGCATTGTTAAAGAAAAACTGTTTTTCCCGATTAGACACTTACTCCAAGGGTATGTATTTACCAGGTTTCATTCTCATATCTGTATGGTTTTACAGATGATGAGTGGGAGTAAGATATTGGGAATTAGGTGATTATCCTCATTATATCGGAATTCGTTGTAATTGGTGATATTTGAGGAAATCGCCAGGGTACAGTTTTCCACCTACAACGCACAGGTTTTGAGTTGTTTAACTCAGCGGACTTATACAGAGTATTGTATGTTGTCCAGTGTCCATCAGGACAAAGGGGTAGGTCCTCGTACTATGTTCTGTTTACTTATAACTTCTCTAGTATTTAGACGAGTGTTTCGTAGAAATACAAGGTCTAAGTTTTGAGAAGTTGTGGGTATAAGAATAAAGTAGAGAACCAGGTATCACAAGTATCGGGATTCTTCAAAGAGATCGAAGATGTAGATTCTTGTGATTGGTATTCAGATGATAGTGATGGTTTTGAGAAACGTGTTTCTCTTTCAGGTTACTCATAATTGGATGGATTCCTAAGTTGAGTAATGCTGATTAGCCTCTTTCCATTAAGTTGATATGCACTGGAGACAGCTGCATGGATTGAATCTGGTTCCAATTAAATAAGTGCCAAAGTTTCTATATTTGATATAGAATAGTTCGTACCTTAAAAGATATTAAGGTATGGGGAGTTGTCCAGCATTATGCTTAAAACCAGACTCTGGATAACTCAGGGCACGTTTCTGTAATGGCTGTTTTGTGGGTTGACCCTGGCTATGACGAGGGTTGATATTCTACCATTTGGAAGATCAATAGTGATATTGTTCTTGACTCGCCACAGTTTTAGTAAAAATGGATCTTTTTCAGAAAACAGTAGTGGGAGTATGGTAGAACTGGAAGTGATTCCAGAACCACGAACGATTACGGAAAATTTAATAGGACCTATATATTCGATCAGGTTTGACATTCCAATAGCCACTCCGCAGGTATGGTAGGTAACCTCAGACACCCGAGAGGTACTTCGGTAGCCTCAAGGACGGTGACAGGGAGGTTCTTATCTACCAAGACTTGACACTACTGTTGTTCCAGGATATGAGACCCGGTAGGAGGGTTGTCATAGTCAGTGGGAGCAGCGGAAGCATAGTGGGCAAGATGCTTATATCTATTTATAGACTTGAGCAGTTATAGCGGAGATAGATCATCTAATTTTGATGTGACAGTCATGGGTTTGACTTCAATCAGAATAGGGGATGAATCAGTTAAGAAGGTATTAGGGTGTGATGTCATGGTATCTGGATGACATACACAGAGTAGGAAGTAAAATTCCTATACTACGATCGATTGTACTGTGGTCGTCACACAGTTGTCTCTCCAGACAGGATATGGATATAATATTTGACATTCTGGTTTCTAGATCTATGGTTTTAGATCTGGATTTGGGTAGTTTCCCAATGTGGGTATTTGACAGATATTCTAATGGTTTTTGGAATAGTTGACTCCTAGCATGGTGGTGTACCTGCAGGTGATGGAGTCACCCTCTCTAAAGGTGTCTTACAGACTAAAGGGGAGAGGGATGTGCATGATTGGCAGATCACTTGCTTAGGCAATTGAGTCAATCATGAGATGTCAAGTACCACACCAAATGTTGTTTTTGCACTAGATGCAATAAGTTTGTATTAATCCAATCCTGGAGAAACATAAGGAAGCAGTTTTAGAACATAAATACATGTTCTACGGATTTGATGACGGCAGCCTCTTTCGGGAGACGGTTATCATTCCAGGCTTCAAAGGTGACATGGATGACAGAGTGATTGTCAGAGTTTTAGTTTTCCCTCTGACGAGGGACAGTATTATGGACAGGTGGTCTAAGAGGATACTGTGGGTGGCATGGTGCCCGATACTGATTAGGTTCAGTGATCGATACAGTCTAAGAAGTTTGGATTTGGAGTTCATTTATGAACCAGGTCCCATCAGATAACCAGACATATTCTAAGACAGGTATTACTCATTTCGGGAGATGGCTTTCTCCGCGAACTTGAGATTTAGAGAGATATAGAAAGAAACTTCTAGGCGGATCCACTCACTGAGGCTATTTCTCGAACACAATAGTTTTATAAACGGGCTTTGTGAAACTGATTAGTAGAGAAGTTGGGTGTTGGTTTCACATGGGCTGTGAGTACTCAACATCGCAAAAATTAGCCTTGAGTGCAAGTGGGAGATTGTTAGAGATAATGCCCTCATAGTCAATTATTGGATCGCAGGTACGTGATTGCAATGATTGCGGAGGACCTATACCGGTATGACAGTCTTACTCGAGATGATAGTATGCTATCTGGTTTGCCTTTATCAGTCGTGTACATGTTCAGGTGACTGATTGCATGTTACACTTTGATAGAGCTCTTAGGATCTTGCTTTACCACCAACAGTATGATGGCGATCATATAAGTGAGAGTTGGGTGGTTTATACGCATATCCTTAATTGTGGTCCCTAGTCGTGGGAGTTTCGAGACAGGGCATCGATACTCCGGAGTAGACTAGTGTGTACAGTCGAGACCCCGACGAGGGGCGGTGGCCGGTCTCACAAGCCACTGGTGTCAGTTGGATCACCTAAGATGTATACAGGTGCTCATTGGGTTATGAGTACACCGGACAGGACTCGCCGGGAATCTGCTAGTTAGTATTATATCTACCGTCAGATAGCAGTTCCCTGGTGACATGTGTACAGGTTAGTTCATCGACCTGAGGTCGTCATTTGTCTCGTGTGAGTTCCCCCTGTGCTTTGATTTCTACCCTACCATGGCTCAAAGGAGTCGTGCAAACAGGTAGCTTTTGGGTACAGTCCCGAGCCATATGGAGGCACGTGAGCGGATCGACAGGGGATTCGTCTCTCCCGGTATTGGGGGCGAGGTCGTGCTGTGTCTAGGAGAGCCATTACACAAATCCATAGCCATGGTAGGAGATTTACTGGTAGGTACTCCAGTAGTATCTCAGGGTGTATTGAGGCTTCACTCCGACACGACTTATACTGCTATTGGGGGTATGACGTTACTAGCCCCCTAGGCAGATATGCGATACTCATTGACGAACGGACCGGACTGTATATACATTGTCACTGTTAGGCTCAGTAGGGTTTCTGGATGAGTTCGCTCATCGGCCTCCCTTGAGTGTGCTCATCGGCCTCCCTTGAGGTCAGTCCGTGGGCAGCCGTTACGCATTGCTAGTGCCGCTGACGGTTTGTGGTTAAACCCACTGCCAGGGTACTGACGAGTCATTAGAGTTCCCCACAGACAGTTTCCCAAGTTCGGGCGAAACGTTGTAGAGGCCGTATAGTTTTATGGCAGGGTTCGGAAAATGCACGTGCGTTTTCCGCACGTGTTATTTTTCGGGCAGATAATACTGGTCGGCTTTGGTTTAAGCCGGATCCGAGTATTATATTGAGTAGGTATAATATCTTTGTCTCAGTTGCATTTGTATTCGGTCGTAATACAAATGCGGGTATATTTATACAGTTTCGGGGTTATCCTGAAAGTCGTTTCAGGATCACTTTTGGAAGTTGCCAGTTTCCAGTTTTCTATCAGCCGTCTTTTAATATTTGGTTAAAGACGGATTTATCTTTTCTTGGATGAGAGTGAGTCGTGCTTCTAGAAGGTTCTAGAATTTGTGACAAGGCTTAGTGACTCATGCTTTGATTTCTAAACATTCTTGTTTTGCTTAAGATCTTTATGCAAGATATTTAGTTTGTGTTCACATATGATATTTATCCTATGGTCACCACCCTCTCCTACGGTCACCTCCCTCTTTGCTATAAGAGGCCGGCCCCCTCTCTCTCCTCATACTCTCTCACTTGAGTTTTCATTTGCTAGAAAAGATTATGATAGGTTTTATCGGTGTATGGAATTTCACAGTCCATTTCATTCCATCACCCGATTCCTTCGGCAACTTCATTAACCGATCGTCCACGGATTTGGACGAAGTGAGACAAAGTCATCTACTCATTCTCTACAACAATCTTGGTCGTCTCTTTTAGCAAACTTGACGATCGAGTTGCCTCAAGTCAGAGGCGGGAGCCCGTTTAAAGAATCGATCATGTGGTGCCACCTCGACGAAGGAATCGGAGATCGACGAGATCGGAGCAGCCGCAACGGAGCATGGGATGATGGTTAAAGAACGAAGGACTCGGATCGTTCGGTATAACCTTTCTACACTCTTTAAGTTTGTTAGTTTAGCAATAATGGCAGATCCGGGTTAAAGTATACGATAGCGCCAGTTAAAAGTTTTTTGTTCCGCATTTGGCGTCTGTAGACTGCCGGGGCGCTAGCGTAGACTTACAATACGCACATATGAAAGAAGAATGTATGCAAGTATGGGTGTGTGTGTGTGTATGTGTGGTGCTACCACTACTATAGGGTTTCGCAACACTAAATCAATCTAAACACACCAAATATCCATCTTTGTCATCAATAAACTCAAACAATAGATAACCAATATATGTGTGTATACGCATTCGTATACATCACCACGAACTGCGGGGGTGCTATACGCCATCCACCCGACTTCTCCCCGTAGATATAAATCTACTCACCTTGCTTCTCGTGTGCTGATACCGATGTCTCCATCTTCATCATTAACGCCTCGTCGCCACGTGGGGTACCTACAAGGATATCACAAACGCTAAAGCACCTGAAAATCACATCGGAAACCAAAACGGCATACGCTACTCGCATAGGTAAAAACCTATAGCCTCGCATGCAAACACGATCAATAACCCTTTGCCGTTACGTTCAAACGCCATCCGACAGAAACGAATCACCAAATACCAAAATCCATGCTAAAAAAAGTCGTAAATCATGCGCCAACACATGAAAACTAACCTAGATTTTACCCTAAATGGAATCAGACAAAATTGCACATGCCAGGGGTCAAGTTACTTGAGATAGGGCTACAGAACAAAAACGTGAGGGTTCCAACCTGTTCTGGCCGCAATTTGCGGCCAGAAGGGATTAATCTGCGGCCTGGGGAAGGAGATAGGGGCTAGGGCTTTGGGTGGTGGTTCCTAGGTGCCTGCACATCTCTCTGTGAAGTCAATTTTATTTTCAGGTGGCTCGGGTTAAAGCAGATCTCCAAAACCAGTGACAGATTTACAGTTTTTCCCGATATCGATTCACTAAATCCGTATTCTAGGTTTAATCTTCAGGTTTGGGTCTCCAATCAACCACCACAGGGGTTCTAAGGTCACAACAAGCCTCAATTTCACTTTGATTTCAGATCAAACCCTAAACCCTCACTTGAAATTTCAAAAGTCCATCAAACGACACCATATCGAAATGAAACTAGTATGGATGCAATAAGAATTGAAATACTATACTAGGGGTGCGGAAATTATCTCCTTTGGCAACTCAAGAAAATTCTTGAGTTGCTCAAAGTCCTCAAAATCAGCTCTTGCTTAGTCTATTGTGTAGCTAGTGAGCTTGGGAGCAACTTTTGTGAAATGGGAATAGGATTTTGGTTAGGTTTTAATGGTGGATCTAAGTTGAAGAGGGAGGAGGAGGAAGAGGGAGAGGGGCAGCAGCAGCACTCTTAGAGGGAGGAAGAGAAAAGGGTTGAGGAAATGATGGGGGAGGCATGGTTCAAAGAGAAAGTTGACCCTCACTTTCTCTCTCATCATCATACTTACCTTTTTCTTTTCTTTTTTTCCTTCTCACTCAATGGATACCCTAGGCCACCATCTATCCACAAAACGTAAGAAAATGTAACAAGTGTGGAAAATGATATGTGCATGTTTTGCCCAAAAAAGGCTAAAAAAACCGATTAGCGATTTTTAATCGCGATTAGCACTAAATTAGCATATAACTAATCATAAAAACTTAAAAATGGCAAAATTCCATAAAATACCCTATTTTAGAATTTTCCATAATTTTTCCAAAATTTTCCCCATTTATCGGTATTCAATTATACCGAAATATTAAAATATTAATTAAAATAATATTAAATTATAAAAATTCCCAAAAATAATATTTTATTTTTTTGAAATGTTACACATATTGTACATTCATACTTGCGTACACACATATTGTACACCCATGCTTGCATACATACACATTTGCACATACATAGATGATTCTGGCTTGATTTTTTAGATTTGGGAACCGCAAGATATATTTTAATACTGGATTCATTTGAAATAGCGGTTTTCCCTTGATATGTGCATATTACTATTCCATGTCGCATGATATACTGATATGCTTACATTTCTATTATATATCGCATAAATCATGCTTTATGATTATACGCATTGAGATATGCTGATTTCATGAGATTTCTGGATTTGAGAACCGTGGCTATTTCAAAAGAAAGCATGTACTGTTTTAAAAACTCGGTTTCTCTTGATATGATATTTCAGTGCGTCCACCATGTGTTTTCTCGGTTCTAAGACATGTGACTTGTGAAACCCGACTCGAGGAGGCGGATGATCCGTTTGTGGGTTCATGGTGGACCCGGTATGGTACCCCGGGGTGAGAGAGATTTCGTGTGGATGACGATGAGCCTACCAGAGGGACCACTACCTACCGGTGATTGTATTTGAGCTCGGCGGATAACCGGAGGATACCGACCGGAGTCGAGAGATGATACGGGCCGATCCGGACTGACGGAGCCCGTAGGCCGATCCGGACTGACGGAGCCCTATATATATATGAGGATTTACATGCCGATGCTGGGTACAGGTTTCATGATGTTTTCGAGTGTCGATGCTGGACACTCAGGTTCCATGATTTTGATGTGTCGCGAGGGACACACGTTGATTTATATCCTCATACTTCCATGCATATGCTTTATGATATTTACATGCATGATGTTTTGTGTCATTGGTTGACACGTGGACGAGATCCACATGCAGACAGACATTGATTACATAGTTGGATGATATCCACATACTTATAGACTTAATGATATAGTTGATATTGATTCATGTTGATTACATTGATCATACCTCATATTTATGATATGTTGCTACCTGAGGCACTGACACGAGCACTTGGTGTTACACTAATGTATAGATGTTTACCCTTGCCACTTTATCATATTGAGGATATATTATTACTGATCGTATTGACTTAGGATTGAGTCATACATACGATTTCTGCTCTGTGATGTTTTCTACTCACGAGTTGGCAACTCACCCCCGTTGTGCCACAGTTTCTTGCAGGTTTTGCCGTACAGGTTTCATTGCGGCTTTCTGGCACACTGCTTCCTTTCCTGGTGATTGCTTTGTTAGGTGGGTTCACTTGCATCGTGACCACCATTGTACTTATTTATTTTCATTGTTGTATCTAGAAATTCCATCAACCAGACTTGTATATTGATGTCAGACTTAGAAAACCAGTTGTTTTTTTTATTTCGACCTTAGAGTCGCGCGTTGTAGTATTATGGTTTTCTTGATGATTTTGAGTTTCTTTTTGATTTATGATTCTCGCCTTTCGGTGTTGTATATTATATTGCTTGCATGGTTATGACCGTCGATTGACGAAGAGCTAGCTCCCGCTTGGGGATTCCTTTTATCATTGTGCATATATTATTCTTGTTGTACCCCATTTGGGGCCTGTTTTTACAAAGGAAACTCTGCCGAAATTTTCAGAAAAGACTTGAGATTTTAAAATGCATATTCGGCTTACTTATTTAAAAACCCTTTGTTTTAAAACATGTTTTCTTCCCTTCTTTCTTTAATTGGTTTTGATTTCTGGGATTTCATGGCTTACTTGAATTAGATGGAGTCCTATAGACTTCATATGATTCAAGTGCCAGTCGCGTGCCATTTCGGGTCGTGACAAAGTTGGTATCAGAACGCTAGGTTAACCTTGGTTCGAGTCTAAGTTTGACTATGCGGAGCCTAGAGCATTTGTATATATTCGGAACTTAGGCTTGACCTTATGGAACTTAAAATTAGTTGAGGGGGTATTAGACCCGAACTTTCGTCGCGTAGGTTGACCTTGGTTGATAGAGTAGGTGACTTAAGGAAAGTGACGTACCGTGTGTATGTTCCGCGGCATACTTACGATACGCCACTCCGCTTAAGGAGCCTTAGGATGTACATTTCCTTGCACAGTATTATATTCATTCCTATGATCTATCCTCATCATTATCGGTTTATGGTTTTGCTGCCACGATTACATGGGCAGGGAGAGCTACGGTTAGAGTTGCGGTCAACACGAGCTCGTCACGAACGAGGACTGACCAGGGCGTGATTCCAGGGACATACGATTGCATAGAGGCGTCGTTTTACTGTGTTTTCGCGCCATGAGCGTTTGACGGATCGCTTTTACGAGATTTCTCGGACGTGCAGATCAGCACCAGAGGATTGAGCCACTGATAGAGGCCACCCAGAATGTGATGACCATTGATGTGTCGCTTATTCATGATGATTGAAGCACTGTTCAGCATGCAGAAGAATGAGCCAGTTGTTGGCTCGAACGACGAGATATTGCCCCGATGTTGGAGCTATTGCAGTACGACTTATATTCAGAGATATGATAGAAGGTCGCTAGTCACCCGAGGATGAATGACTAGGACATGTGGTTCGTTCGCTTACGCCGATGCGAGGTCATCAGATTGATTGATTCCAACTAGAGACGACTTCGCACAGGTATGTTGGAGGTCGATAGAGAAGATCGAATGTCAGAAGCCTACTTTCCAAGTTTAAAGTATTCAGAGCCAAATGCAAGTAATGCTATGGACCTTCTAGAAGAATGAAACCCTAACTCGACATAATGACCATGGAACGCCTTTGAACCTTAGGGTTCGCGGCAGTTCAGCGGTGCCATTTGTGAAGCTTGGGTTTGCCCTTCTACGGTTGGTCCACAGGTGTTGTAGCATGTACTGGAATACTATTAAACTGTACCCAAGATGCTGAGATCTTGAGGGATTATGGAACTTTGACGAATCGATCGAAAGGTTCGACTTCAATCGGATATCATGTGATGGGATACTTTACTTAGGAGACTCCAGATACGAGTATAGCCGTTGGAGCACAGTCCATGCAGCCACGAAGAGACGAGTCCGAAGCAATCAACAACAGAGAAAAATGGAGTAAGAGGTTAATACGAGATCTTGATGAGATGACGTTCCACTCCGCTGACATTAGAGATGTGATAAGCATGCAGAGGCGTTGATTATTGATATATTTTCCAGAAGGAATCGCGATGAGAATGCAGCCGTTCCGGAACAAGAAACATATATAGTAAAGGGTGGTAACTTCCGGGCAATTCGGCAGAAACGAGATTTGAGAAAGACCTCGACCGGACCTTTCTGGAATACTATACGAGAAGACTTGGACCCAGGAGCGGTCATATTGCGCACACCCAGCAGGCCAGAGTTCGGCATCGTCGACGAGATAGTTGGCCAGAGATCTGTAGAGGATGCGCCAGAGCGGGACTGTTTCCGTCGTCATTCCATATTGGTCCATTGAGCCGAGGAGCTATATAACTAGCAATGCACAGTGAGAGACAAGAGCCTAAAAGCACCAGGCGCCAGACCACGAAAAGTAGGCAAGTAGATATCTTGCTCTGCTACCATTGGATGCACCGACACCTTCTCGACCTTTGAAGGAGGAAATATCGACGACGGTATTTATGATTTGTGATTTGGTGATTCGATTATCACGTATCCTTCACCTTGGATTTCGGTATTTTGGGCGATCTATTCGCATTATTTAGTCTTGATGACTGAGTTTCATGATATTTGTTTTCATGTACCATGGTTACACCTACGGGGTATTTATATTTTGTGCAAAGTTATTACACTTGATTTATGCTTTGTACACCGTTGTGTTGATTTATGATTTGTGCACAGTTATTGCACTTGATATCGTTTTGTGCCTTCGCTGCACATGTTTATGACTTCATAAACTTTATACAGTTGAGTTGATTTTGTGCATATGGCATGCACACGATTTGGTTATTGCACTCGGTATAGTTCATATATGCTTGCAGTGCATCGGTACGTATTTTGTGCACCACGGTTGCACCTGACTTCGGGTTGATGTTGTTAGTTATATGTATGCCCTAGAGGCCATTACTGTACATGAGATGTATATTGTATTGGATGTTGGGACATATATAGGTAGGACTTTCTTGCTCGACATGATAGTACGCTATCTGGTTACTCTTTATCTTAACATGTATACTTGAAGTCTCTCTATTACATGTTAATAAAGACCTTAGGATGTGTGCTCGACTTCCAGTACTATGATACAGATCATACTAGTGGGGCCTGGGTAGTCAATGAGTACATCCTTCAATGTTCCTAGTCGTGGGAATATCGAGACGGGGCATCGATATTCCAGAGTAGACTAGCGTATATCTTCTCGATCCATGTGATGGGCGATGGATGATCCCATATCCATTAGTGTTTGACATCAGAGATGGTATGCGGGTGCTCAGTGGTGACTGGGTACACTGAACGGACTCGCCGAGAACTCCCAGATGGTATTATACCTCACGTCAGAAGGCAGTTCTCTGGTGACACTGGTACAGCTTAGTCTATTGACCCGAGATCGTCATAGAGTCTTGTGTGTCTCCCACTGTGCTTTCATTTCCACCCTACCACGGCTCTATTGAGTCGTGCAAACAGGTGGTTTTTGGGTACAGTCCCGATTCACATGGAGGCAATGAGCGATAGGAGGGGATTCGTCTCTCCCGGTATTGGTGGTTGATGTTGCACTATGCTCGACTGGCCATAACTGGAAATCCCTGGACAGGGTTGCACTGATTTACTGGTAAGTGTTATCAGTAGTTTCGTGCTTGTTATGGACCTTACATCGGCATGACTTATCAAGCTACTGGGGTCTGACGTTTAC
Source organism: Agapanthus africanus (assembly GCA_030015575.1). NCBI lineage: Eukaryota > Viridiplantae > Streptophyta > Magnoliopsida > Asparagales > Amaryllidaceae > Agapanthus > Agapanthus africanus. Next base: position 157,001,767 of record JASDDO010000010.1, read on the forward strand.
CACCCCTAGTCGAGATATGCAACATATCAGACGAACAGACCGGACTGTGGGGTAAGTGTTACTGGTTGGATTCACAGGAGTGTGAGCAGGCTTGCTCGTTGATCTTCTGATCGCTGAATACCCGGGTGGTCGTTACGTTTAGCAGACCGCTTGCGGCTTGTGGGTGTTTGATATGATCATCACCTACTGCCGGCGTATTGACGAGTCTTTAGAGTCCTACACAGGGGTTTCCTGGCTCAAGTGAAACAAAATAGGAGCGCATATGAGATATGTGCGGGACCGAGAATAATACCAGTATGTGATACTGTATTCTATTCTCACGATTTGTATCATCAGACGGTTATATGTGATATAGCCGGGTTACCGAATCAAGTGTTGATTCGATATATTGATACACTACATATTAGTCGGTTATATGCGATATGAACGGATCATTAAATCAAGTATTGATTTAATGATTTAATGTATTATTATATATTTGATATATTACTTTACATTACCTAGTATTTGTTCACTTAAGATTGATTTTCTCACTTGATGTGCACAAGTTGTATATATGATATATGTTTGTGCACTAGTTTGTATCATGATTGATGATACATGCAAGCTTGGGTGTATGTATGACTTACACCATGTTTAAGGTTTTATTTGTTTTATTTATTTTGGCAAAAATAAAATGGTGGCTTTCTTTGTTTTATGCTTGAAGCTTCATGAAGCTTTTTAGCATCTTTGAAAAGTCTAACCATTTTGTTTTGTTCTTTGACCTAACCATCAACCTAAACTCTAGTTTAGTCTCTACAATGGTTTACTCACTCATGGTTGCAACATGGTAGACTTCACTTGATTATTCATTTTAGATAATTCATTATTCATATTCTTTTCTTCTTCATCTTCTTCTTGAAGTGAAGAAAGCTTTCTTGAAAATTTTCAAGTGAAGAAAAAGAGTGAGAAATCCAAATCCAAAGTGAACCCACTTCCTATTTCTTCATCCTCTATCACTTCCCATGTTGTATAGGGTGTCTTCACAAAGTTCTTAACCAAGTGAAGGAATATCTTGAGTTTGAGTCTCCCCGACGTAGATCATCTTCGCCCTCGAAGTCAACGACCTAGCCCGCTCTTTTCTCCGATGAAACTAACGCTAGGGTTCGGGATCCCGATGATCGCAGCGAAGGGACTTAAACACGGAGCTTTAGAAGTGAAGGACCGGATCTACAAAGGTTGTATTCCCATTCACTTAGTAGCAAAGTAGTTTGCTTGCTTGTTGTTTCGCCTTACCTCTAGTTAACGTTCTTGCATAGAGTTGTTAGGCACACAAAAATTTGATTTTGGCATGGTCGATGCATTGTGGAACCTCATGAGTGTGCCTAGTAACCCTACAGTGGTATCAGAGCCTAGCTAGAGCTTTAGGCAAAGTGTAGACGAAGTGAGAAACCCGATCGAACCTCGAAACCCTAAACTACACCCCTCTCTGTACATTTTCTAAAAATGTGATTTTCTATGAATTAAAAATGCTCAGAAAAACATGCAGGAAAAACTAAGAATTACTTTGGAGTATGGTCCACTAAGCCAATTATTTGACCGTGGAACCGCGGCCAAACGAAGGGTTTGGCTGCGGTCCCGCGGCCAAAATTGTGACTTAGTCCCTGGAATTTCATGTAATTATTCTTAGGTCCTTTCTTGTTAATTTTTTCTGAGAATTTTTTAATTCCACTCAAGTGTTGAGTTTTCTAGGGTTGTATTGGGGACTCGATGATTCGATCGGATTATTTAACCTTGTTTATTCTTTCCGGGTAATTTTAGAACGTGTTAAAATGTTCGACCGGATATCAATATCTCACCTTTTCCCATGCCGGAAAATTTCCAAGTGTTGGATTTTTCCGTAGTTTAAGAACGTTCTAAGTAGTGCAAGTAACGCGATGGACCCTCTAGAAGACAACAAACCTTAACTCGATTATGTGACAGTCTTGAACTGCCTTTTGAACCTTAGGGTTTGGGGCAGTACGGAGTGCCACATGTGAAGCGTTGGCTTGACCCTTCTACGGCTGGACCGTTGGTACTGTGGCATGAAATGGATGTTTTTAAACTCCCCTCAAGTGTTGAGCTTTTCGGGAAATCTTGGGTGTTTGATTATTCGATCGGAAAGTTTAACATTGTCTATTTATCTGGAATGTGATACAATATTTGGAATCCACAAGTAGTTATGAGATAACTAATTTGAATGTTATAAATCTAGCAGTTTAGTCTCACTCGATCGGTTGCCACGGTATTTTGATGTGATCAAAAGTCCGCCGCAATCACGTTGCGTATGCGGATACTCGCCGGGTAAACTTAATAGACAGCTACACCCCATAGCCCCGACCAAGTGACTGTAGGACAACCCCGTCGCCAAAAGCATCCGTTCGGGTGCTCGCGGCAGCGGTGTTCTGCCTTAGTGCACTTCGTCGACGGTATCGGGTGTGCGGCCGTCTACTAAAGTTTGCGACGAGCATTCGTTCAGGATGTCGGGAATATTGTTGAATTGCCCGACTTGATTTTGAAAAGAGTTTTCGATAATGAGACTAAAATGCGGGGTTTATAATTGTTAAGCATGCGATGTCTAAGAAGGTTGCGGATTCTAACTGTTGTAGTTTTACACTTTCTTTTCTGCGACCGTAAGTGTAATATGTGATATCGCCGGTTTCGTTGCTATATGTCAATGGCAATTGGGATAGGCATATTTACTTACGTTTATGATATGTGATGTTATGTGTTGCTGGATATGTTATATTGGATCGTCATGTTTGAATAGCCGGTGTTTTTTTATGTGAGATGAGTGTTTTTCATTTTCATTCATGTAAAATTCATTGTATGTAATATTCTTTTATTGGGGCACTTCCGGGTTGAGGATGATGTCACCATTGTATATTATTTACTTTTCCGCATTAGGATAGACCCAAGGCGGGGAGCACAAGTGACCGGGTTCTAGGGTCCAGTGGGAGACCATCTCGAGGAGTCGAGTTCGGGTTTCCTAACTCTAGAATTGGTAGGGTTACTTGCCGCTCTCGTAGGGGTCTAGGGGTATGGGATTGGCTATTCATCACGACCGTGGAATCCGTGTTTTATACAGGCTCAAAATAAAACACGGACGTCCTACTATATCCAATATTTCATATGATATTTTCTGCTGCGTTATCTGTGATGTGATCATGTGATTTGTTCAGATAGATATTGTATATAGTATATATGATATATTATATAGACGTTGCTTATGTTTTACACCCGCGCTAGCCTTTCCCCGCTCTGCCGTTAGTTACCTAACCTAACGGTGAAGACGGGACATCGAGGCGAATGCGGATGGCATAAGTGTACGTTGTATTTATCTGTGATGTTTAGGTGGACTTAAATGATGGGACATTCATTAATGTGATTAATGAAAGAAAATAAACCTAAAAGATGTTGTGGAATCGAATTTCAAAATAAAATCAGGTAGCTCTAGTTGTTGCTTTGCATAGCGGTGTTACTTGTAGAACATCCAGCACCTTATTCGATAAGGAAAGAGCCGACGATCCCTTCACCGGGAGTGACCTCTTTATCAATAACTAGAAGATGCTACAACCTTCGGTTTGTCTTTTGAATGCTTTTCTAGTTCGTGCTTTGCATAGTGGTATTGTGAATATCCTGCACCTCATTCGACGAGGAAAGAGCCGAGATCCCTTCACCAGGAGTGAGCTCTTTAGAGAAACTAGCAAAAGCCTCAAAAACACTCCATTTAAAACCAGTTGATTCCGCAACGAGATCAAGTTCAAAGCGTTAAAGGTTTTATTAAAAACCATCCGCAACCCTCCGTCATTTTAGGAAGTAGAGTACTTAGTATTCATGCTGTGTTTGTTGACCATAGTCAAGGCACAGTGTACGGTAGCTAAGTGGTGTCTTCCTACACCACATATGATGCGATTAGTTAGGACAGTCACGTGACTTTGTTGACCTTAGTTAAGGGTCATGTGGGTGGGTCTAATTAATCACGAAATGACGGGTAGAACTTGACTAGTGCTTATGATTTGTTGACCATAGTTAAGGTCATAAGTGCTAGGGGAAAAAACCTTTATCGGGAGTTTCAAGTGTTGAAATTTGCAATGAGATTGCATACCTTCTATATGATAGTTGGATCCTGATACCCACTGCGAGTAATTGTTACTCCTGGGAGAGTTTTGCACTTTACAATTAGCCGATCAAGTAGGTGTCTAGAAAGGTGTCAACGGGGTTACGCCCCTAGGGAAACGAGGTTTATTTTAATTAGGTCCGTGCGAAAGCACGGGGAACCTCCCTCAAAGTACCGGCACTGACCTGGCTGAAAGATTGGCGAACTTGTAGAGTATAATTAATCCCGGCTAGTCTTTCCTTTCAGGGTTTGAAGGAGGACTTGATAAAAACAGTGGGAGCCATCCTGATTAGATAAAATATATAACCAATCTAATCTTGTAAGAGCGCACACAGAGTGTTTACTTCTCTCTCTCTCCAGATAGCGACCATGTCACGCCTTAATCAAGATAATAATATAGATGTATTGACCGAACCCGCTTGTTATTCTGAGCTGGGGAATGTTGGTCCCGCTCCAACTTATAATTGTTATAAGACCGAGCAGGAAATAGGGGAATACCAGGATTCCCTTGCCGCCCAAACGAAGAAAGTGCATAAGATGCATCTCCTTCGGGTGCGTTCATTACAAAGAACTGTTTCTCTGTATCCTCTGCGTCCTGGGTATTAGATACCGGATCAAGATCCCGCATATGTAATCTGTTACATAGGGCTACAGAAAGGTAGAGAACTGAGAACGGGTGATAAGTTTCATGAGACAGAAAACGGTGCAAGTGTTGCAGCCAAGTCTGTTGGTCACTATCACCCTGTATTACCAAAATACACTGATTCTGAACGAATGCTATTAGATACCGAACCTGATATACAACATCATATCAGTCTCTTTATTTACTAAAGAAGGATATAATTTTTATTGTTGGATAATTTTTTGCACATATCCTATATCAAGAGTTGATCGGTTCAGGCACGTTATCTAAAAGCATATACATTCTAAATCAGACCACAGTTCTTAACGTATAGAACACACACAAGAGGAAGAGTTCAGGATTGAACGATTCCTTCTTGAGGTATTGTAGACTAGGTCATATCAATGTGACCCGACTAGCTAAAGTTACATTTAGATGCATATTTAAATCAGTTTAAATTTACATCTTGTGAAACTTGCCAGTCATGTCACAAAGATAAGATGACCATAGCTCTGTTTACTCGAAACAGAGAAAGAGTTAGTGAACTCTTGGGACTGATACATAGTGATGTATAAAGGTCCCCAGTCTACATATGCCAGGACTGGTTCTTTGTACTTCCTTACATTCATTGATGATCTCTCAAGATTCGGACACATGTTCCTGTTGAAACACATGTCTGAAGCTTTTGATAAATTCAAAGAATATAAGTTAGAAGTAGAGAACCAAAAACGGGTATAAGTATTATGTCCTTTGATGTGATCAGGGAGGAGAATACTTGAGCACGGGATTCCTGGACTATTCTAAAGGAGAATGAGATTCTCTCTCAGCATTACTCCTCCGTATACACCACAACACGTCGGTGTATCGGGGCGGAGCAATCACACCATATATGATATGGTGCGCTCTATGATGAGTACTGCTGAGTTACCTGTTTCCTTTTAGGGGATATGCACTTAAGAAGCTGCATACCTATTGAATTAGGTTCGAATCAGATCACTGCTTACCACTCCATATGAGAAATGGTATGGGACGAGCCCATCTCTTAAGTAAATTAAGATTTGGGATTGTCCGGCCTATGTCAAAAGCAAAATCCGGACAAGATCGAGGCAAGGACAGTTCTGTAGAACTGGAAGGAGTTCCAGTTATACAAACTACAGCTGATGATTTGATAGAACCAAAGGATTCAATAGTCTCCGATGAACCTCAGCCTCTCCGCCGATCTAGCAGGGTTCCTCATCCGCCAGAGAGATACTTCGGTTTCTCGATGACAGTGGGAGCGAGGATTGCATCATGAGATGATGACCCAACTAGTTTCGAGCAGGCCATCGAGAGTAGAGACTCTGTAAGAATGGCTGGATGCTTAGCGATCTGAGATGGAATCCATGTACACCAACAAAGTATGGACTTTGGATGTTGTATCTGAAGGGTTAAATCCCCATCAGGAACAAGTATATCTTGAGATGATTACTTGGTGTAGATGGAAAAATTGAGACTTTCAAAGCTAGACTTGTTAGTGGTTTTCGTCATCGACCAGGCGTGGAAAATGATGAAACCTTTTCCAGTGGCTATGCTTAAGTCCATCCGGATCCTACTTGCCACGGCTACATACCATGACTATGATATCTGGCGGTTGGGTGTCATGACTACTTTTCTAAATATTGATTTAGAAGAGAACGTCTATAAGTACACAGCCAGAGGGCTTCATAAACAGTGGGAGCAGCGGAAACGTGTGCAAGTTGCTTTACAGATTAAAGCAGGCATCGCGGAGTTGGAACGTCTGTTTTGATGTGGTAGTCAATGTATTTGACTTCATCAAAATGGTAGATGAACCTTGTATATACAAAAGGGTAGTAGAGAGTAAGGTGGTGATCCTCGTAGAGTACATGGACAACATACTCTTGATAGGAAAAGAGTTTCCTATGCTACGCTCGGTCAATCTCCTCTTATCACATGGATTCACCATATAGGATCAAAATCATACCTCCTAAATCCTGGATTTTGGATCTATGAGATAGATCTAAATGGATGTTAGGATTCTCACTAGTTGTAGTGAGATGGTATCAGTTAATCCTGGGGAGAATCACTGGAAAAGTTCCGGGGTGATAAAGACGACTGAATGTCAGTCGCAGGCATTGTATTTACCCTCAATGGAGGGACGGTATGTTGGAAGAGTTCCAAGCTAGATACCGTGGCACAATAGACGATAAAGGTTGGTGACATCGCTATCAAAGATACTACCAAAAAGGAAGTTTGGGTGTATATAAGTTCATGAGATGAACTAGGTTCCTACCATTGTGTGACAATGGAAGTGTGGCTTTGGCCCAGGAACCCCGGTCCCATCAGTGACCCAGACATATTGTGAGGCAGCATCACCTGATCATGGAGATAGTTGATCTCCAGGGTGATCGAGGTTAGGAGAGTAGACTCAGAGGACAACACGGAGGATCCACTCAGAAAGTCCATTTCCCATAGAGAGACTATTATGGGATGGTTGAGTATGAGATACTACAACCATTGCTACAGATGGCCCTAGTGCAAGTGGGAGATTGTTAGTTATATGTATGCCATAGAAGCCATTACTGTACATGAGATGTATATTGTATTGGATGCTGGGACATATATAGGTAGGACTTTCTTGCTCGACATGATAGTACGCTATCTGGTTGCTCTTTATCTTAACATGTATACTTGCAGTCTCTCTATTACATGTTGATAAAGCCCTTAGGATGTGTGCTCGACTTCCAGGACTATGATGCAGATCATACTAGTGGGGCCTGGGTAGTCAATGAGTACATCCTTCAATGTTCCTAGTCGTGGGAATATCGAGACGGGGCATCGATATTCCAGAGTAGACTAGCGTATATCTTCTCGATCCATGTGATGGGCGATAGATGATCCCATATCCATTGGTGTTTGACATCAGAGATGGAATGCGGGTGCTCAGTGGTGACTGGGTACACTGAACGGACTCGCCGAGAACTCCCAGATGGTATTATACCTCACGTCAGATGGCAGTTCTCTGGTGACACTGGTACAGCTTAGTCCGTTGACCCGAGATCGTCATAGTGTCTTGTGTGTCTCCCACTGTGCTTTGATTTCCACCCTACCATGGCTCTATTGAGGCGTGCAAACAGGTGGTTTTTGGGTACAATCCCGATTCACATGGAGGCAATGAGCGATAGGAGGGGATTAGTCTCTCCCGGTATTGGGGGTTGATGTTGCGCTATGCTCGACTGGCCATAACTGGAAATCCCTGGCCAGGGTTGCGCTGATTTACTGGTAAGTGTTATCAGTAGTTTCGTGCTTGTTATGGACCTTACATCGGCATGACTTATCAAGCTACTGGGGTCTGACGTTTACCACCCCTAGGCGAGATATGCAACATATCAGACGAACAGACTAGACTGTGCGGTAAGTGTTACTGGTTGGATTCACAGGAGTGTGAGCAGGCTTGCTCGTTGATCTTCTGATCGCTCAATACCCGGGTGGCCGTTACGTTTAGCAGTCTGCTTGCGGCTTGTGGGCGTTTGATATGATCATCACCTACTGCCGGCGTATTGACGAGTCTTTAGAGTCCTACACAGGGGTTTCCTGGCTCAAGCGAAACGAAATAGGAGCGCATATGAGATATGTGTGGGCCCGAGAATAATACCAGTATGTGATACTGTATTCTATTCTCGCGATTTGTATCATCAGACGGTTATATGTGATATAGCCGGGTTTCCGAATCAAATGTTGATTTTATATATTGATACACTACATATTAGTCGGTTATATCGATATGACCGGATCATTAAATTAAGTATTGATTTAATGATTTAATGTATAACTATATATTTGATATATTACTTTACATCAACTTGTATTTGTTCACTTAAGATTGATTTTCTCACTTGATGTGCACAAGTTGTATATATGATATATGTTTGTGCACTAGTTTGTATCATGATTGATGATACATGCAAACTTGGGTGTGTGTATGACTTACACCATGTTTAGGTTAATGGTTAGGGTTTTATTTGTTTTATTTATTTTGGCAAAAATAAAATGGTGGCTTTCTTTGTTTTATGCTTTAAGCTTCATGAAGCTTTTTAGCATCTTTGAAAAGTCTAACCATTTTGTTTTGTTCTTTGACCTAACCATCAACCTAAACTCTAGTTTAGTCTCTACAATAGTTTACTCACCCATGGTTGCAACATGATAGACTTCACTTGATTATTCATTTTAGATAATTCATTATTCATATTCTTTTCTTCTTCATCTTCTTCTTGAAGTAAAGAAAGCTTTCTTGAAAATTTTCAAGTGAAGAAAAAAAGTGAGAAATCCAAATCCAAAGTGAACCCACTTCCTATTTCTTCATCCTCTACCACTTGCCATGTTGTATAGGGTGTTCTCTTCACAAAGTTCTTGACCAAGTCAAGGAATAGCTTGAGTTTGAGTCTCCCAGACGTAGATCATCTTCGGCCTCGAAGTCAACGACCTAGCCCGCTCTTTTCTCCGATGAAACCAACGCTAGGGTTCGGGATCCCGATGATCGCAGCGAAGGGACGTCAACACGGAGCTTTAGAAGTGAAGGACCGGATCTACAAAGTTTGTATTCCCATTTACTTAGTAGCAAAGTAGTTTGCGTGCTTGTAGTTTCTCCTTACCTCTAGTTAACGATCTTGCATATAGTTGTTAGGCACACAAAAATTTGATTTTGGCATGGTTGATGCATTGTGGAACCTCATGAGTGTGCCTAGTAACCCTACAGATGTCATTCGATATGTTGATTTTGATTTCATGCCTATGTTATGCATGTGATTTGACTTATTCCTTCAGCATAGTTTTCATGCACTTTTAGTGTTTTGATTTGATTTGTGCACGCTGATGCACATGGTTGTGAGATTATATACCGCGGTATACTTGATTTGGATTGAGGTTTATTGTATACCATCGATTTCGATTATGACATTGATGTTGATTTCGTGCACTCTGTGCATTTGATTTGGATTCTTGCGCATACTTGGCGTGCTTAGATTAGATTTTGCGCATGTCCGGCGCTTGATATTGGATTTTGTGATTTCGTGCATGTTGGATGCACATGATTTAGATTTTATTCGTGCATGATGGATGCACCTGATTTGGATTTTCGCGCATGTTGGGTGCATGCTATGAGATGCGATTTTGGTGCACGCCAGATGCACTAAATCGAGATTCTTCGTGCATATCAGATACACCTGATTTTGCTGTCAGGCACACACATTGCCTTTGACAGGTGTTTCGTGCAAACCGGTTGCACTTAGATGTTGTTTCTGTGCACATGTATGGCACATTCATGGGTTTCGATTTCCGTGCGCAGCAGACGCACGTAGCATTCATATGCACATTTTAGTATTTGATTTCTGCTGGATTAGTACGTTTGTATGATATTTACTATTTAATATAGTGACTGAGTAGTGAAGTGTTCCGGCAGCGCCCCGGCCGTCGAAACGCGGCCAAAATGCGGAACAAAAATTTCTGAAACCGGCGCTACCGCTACCCGAATCCCGGATCGACCTTAAACCCTAAACTAGCAAATTAAACTAAGAGTTAGAATTATTATACCGAGTTGATCCGTGTCCTTCGGTCTTCATTCCAAGCTCCTAACGGCTCCTTGATGTGGTTTGGTCGCCGGTCTTCCTCCATCTCTAATGATCCACCTGAGGGAAACGGCGCAAGCTCCAGCCTCGACAAACGAGGTAACCGATGCTCCAAAGTCGCTAGCTAAGGAGAGTGGGGGTTTATGGAAATGTCACTACATTTTTCTCTCATCCATGTGCTCATGGGAGCAACCATAGAAGAAGATGAAGGAGGTGATAAAAAACTTGGCATGAATAAAGAATGGTGTGAACTTGAGAGAATGAGAAGGAGGGCTAGTGTAAAGTCTAATGTTTCATGCAATCACAAAATGAAAAGAACCCCATCAATATCTTGGCCCCCCCTTCTCCCTCTCTCCAAAAAATATCATTTTCCATTAATCAAATTACAATAAACAAATGAAACCAGACTATGAACCATGCCTTGACTCATGCCCATTCCTTATCACCTTTTCCACCCTCCACCCCATTATTGAATCATAATGAATTTACATAAATGGAAAATCAAATAATGAGGCGGCGAAGCTTCTAGAAGCTATTCCGTATAAAATACGGAATACTTCCCGGTACATATATCGAAATACATATACATGTATTCGTACAAAAATACGAATAGCCAAGAGAGGAAATAAATAGCGAACAATAATAATAGAATACATATGTAAATTATTAAATCAAAAACCCGATTTAATAATCCGGCTTAATCCTAAGCCGCTAGTATTATCAACCGTCCGATTAAAGTCAGCGCAGCATGCACATATTTAATCGGACACCTGTATGTACTAAGATACGTCATGTACACCATATCGCCTGAACCATGAAAACCCTCTGTGTGGGACTCTAAAGACTCGTCAATACACTGGCAGTGGGTTTAACCACAAGCACGTCAGCGGCACTAGCTGTACGTAACGGCTACCCAGGTATTGATCGAAAGGGAGGCCGATGAGCAAACTCATCCTAAACCCCTACTGAGCCTGTCAGTGAAAATATCCGCACAGTCCGGTCTGTTCGTCTAAGAGTATCGCATATCGAGTCTAGGGGGTGGATAAAGTCAGACCCCTAACAACGCGATATTTAGTGTCGGGATGTAACCCATCACCTTCTGAGAAACTATCGATCCTGGATCGGTAATCCTCGTCTACCATGGCCATGGATTTATGGAGATAGCCACCCGTATACAATGTGACATCAACCCTCAATACCGGGAGAGACAAATCCCCGACGATCCGATCACTGCCTCCATGTGGCTCGGGACTGTACCCAACTAAAACCTGTTTGCATGACTCTTTTGAGCTGTGGTAGGGTAGTAATCAACGCACAGTGGGAACTCATACGAGATAAATGACGATCTCAGGTCGGCAGACTAACCTGCACACATGTCACCTTGGAACTGCTATCTAACAATAGGTATAATACCAACTAGAAGGTTCCCGGCGAGTCCGTCCAGTGTACTTATAACCCAATGAGCACCTGCATACTATCTCAGGTGAACAAACTAACACCAATGGCTTGTGAGACCTGGCTACCGCCCCTCGTCGGGGTCTCGATCAGTATACACTAGTCTATACTGGAGTATCGATGCCCGGTCTCGATACTCCTACGACTAGGGACATTTAAGGATGTGCTTATAGACCCTAGCTACCACATATATGATCGCCATCATACTGCTGGCAGTCAAGCAAGAATCCTATGGACTTTATCAACATGATGATAAAGAAAAACCAGATAGCATACTATCATCTTGAGTAAGACTGTTTTATCGGTATAGGTCCTCACTCAATCATCATAATCGCAAATCCGCGACTATGATAATTGCCTTGAGGGCACTATAGCCAACAATCTCCCACTTGCACTTAAGTCCAATTATTCTGATGTCGCATACTCACAGCCCGTGTGATACCCAACACCCAACTTCTCCACTAATCAGCTTCGCAAAGCCCATTTGCGAAAAATGATTGCGTTCGAGAAATAGCCTCAGTGAGTGGATCCGCTCCAATGTTTCTTTCTGTATCTCTCTTAATCTCAACTTCGTGGAGAATACTATCTCCCGAAATGAGCAATACATGTCTTAGAATTTGTATGGATATCTGATGGGACCCAGTTCTCAAATGATCTCCAAATCCAGCAAACTACTTAGACTGTATCGTCCACTGAATTTAATCAGTATCCTGTCCTATGCCTTTCCTCAGTATCCGCTTGGACCACCTGTCCAACATACTGTCCCTCAGAAGAGGGAAAAACTATAACTCTGACAGTCATTCTGTCATCCAGGTCACCTTGGAAGCCTGAAATGATAACCGTCTCCTGAAGGAGGCTGCCGTAATCATTTCCCTAGAACATTCACTTATGTTCAATAACTGCTTCCCAATGTTTCTCCAGAATTGGATTAATATATCTGCTTATTGCATCTAGTGCAAAAGCAATATCTGGTGTGGTACTTGACATTTCATGATTAACTCAATTGCCTAAGGAAGTGATATGCTAATCATACAGATCCCTCTCCCCTTTAGTCTATAAGACACCTTTAGAGAGGTTGACTCCATCACCTGCAGGTAGACCACCATGCCAGGAGTCGTCCATTTAATGTCAAAGTACCCAGATTAGGATACTTCCCAAATGTAGATCTAAAGCCATAGATCTAGTAACCAGAAAACCTGATATTATATCCATATCCTATGTGGAGAAACAACTTTATGACAACCATAGTATAACCGATCGTAGTACAGGAATATCTCTTCCTATCAAGTGCATGTCATCCCGAATCCTCGGACATCACACCCTACTACCTTCTTACTAGATTCATCTCCTATTCTGATGAAGTCAAAGCCTATGACTTTCACATAAAAAATAGATGATATATTTCCGCTATAATTGCTTTAGTCTATAAATAGACATGAGCTACTTTCCTACTATGCTTCCGCTGCTCCCACTGACTACAACAACCCTCTGGCAGAGTCATATACACGTGCATTTCTAAAACTAGTTTAGAACGACGCTATACTCATCCTCCTGTCGGGTCTTATAGTCTAGAACAACAGCAATGGCAAGTCTGGGTAAACAAGAACCTGCCTGTCACCGTCTCTGAGAAGACCAAAGTACCTCTCGGGCGCCTGAGGTTACCCACCAAATCTGCGGAGTGGCTAATGGAACATCAAATCCAATTGAATCCTTAGGTTCTATTCAATTTCCAGTAATCGTTTGTGGTTCTGGAATAACTTCCAGTTCTACCATACTCCCACTTCTGTTTTCTGAAAAAATCTATTTTATTAAAACTATGGCGAGTCAAGAACAGTATAAATATTGATCTTCCTGATGGTAAAAAGTTAACCTTCGTCAAAGCTCGGGATAACCCACAAACAACCATTACTGAAACGTGCCTTGAGTTTATCCGGATTCTGGTTTTAAGCATCAGCCGGACAACTCCCTATACCTTAACATCGTTAAGATATAAATTGATTCTATATTAATCTAATATAGAAACAAAAGCACTAATCTAATTTGAACCAGATTCAAAAACATGCATCTGTCTCCAGTGCATATCAACCAAATGGAAAGAGGACAATCAGCATTACTCATCTAGGAGTGCATCCATATATGAGTAACCCGAAAGAGAAGCAAGTTCTCAAAACCATTACTATTAACTGAATACCAAACACAAGTATCTATATCTTCGACTTCCTCGAAGAATCCTGATACTTACAACAAATGGTTCTCTACTTTATTTTTATACCTATAACTTCTGAATATCTGGATCTTGCATTTTCAACGAAATACATGTCCAGAACTGGAGAAGTCATAAGTAAACAGAATATAGTACGGTACCAACCCCTTTGTCCTAATGGACACCGGACAACATACAATACTTTGTATAAGTCCCCTGAGTTCAATAACTCAAACCATGTGCATCGTAGGTTGAAAAACTGTACTTTGGTTAAGAAGAGTTACACCGCTGTTGAATGCACCTTACCTAATCACCAACTGATATAGGTAATGTCATAGACACAATATCAAAAAGTTATATCTCACTTTATAAAATAAATGTACAGATATATCAGTTTGAAATTGGTGCATAACAACGGATATTCAAAACCAAATATTTGCCATCCGGCAAAATCCAGATGATTTCCTCAAATATCACCAATTACTACGAATTTTGATATAATCAGGATCTAATCACCCAATTTCCAATATCTTACTCCCACTCACCATCTGTAATAACATACAGATGTGAGAAACTGATCTGGTAAATACAAACCCTGATGTTAGATTCCAATTGGGAAAACAGTTTTCAATTAACATCGCACAGTGAAACTGAAACATGAAAATGTTTCAAAAGGGGTTAACTGGTATTCCTAGTAACGCCTCTTCCACTATCCTGATTAACGACAATAACCATATACTTTCCTACCCTCTCTGCAATCCCTTTATTATGTCTTTACTTATTACCTTCTGTACACCACTTTTACGCTAATTGGTTTTCTACATTCCCTACCTTTCGGCACCAGCCTAAGGTTTGGAAGAAGACTATCCAATAAGCATAATAGGTGTACTCTCCTAACCCTAGGAGCCCTCGCAACCTGAGAGAAGGTAAAGAGAAAAGACATCTGAATAATCCTATTCTTTTTCTCCTGAACCAGAATCCATCCTCGAAAAAGTTCCTTCGAGTTCGTATGTAACTATACAATGGATTTATCCAATAGAAGTGCTTATCCGTAGTGATACGGAGTGTTCTAGAGAAAAGCAAAGTGGATGTAAGAGTGGCAGGGGTATACACGGTCTTTGTCGTGAATGATGGTGATCGCAATTTACTTTGTTATTATTCTAATCCCTTTATATGTCTATACTTATTACCTTCTGTACACCACACTTAAGCTTAATTGGTTTTCTTCCTTCCTTACCGTACGGCACCTGCTTATGGTTTGGAGGAAGACTATCCAATAAGCTCAATAGGTGTACCCTCTCCTGATCCTAGGAGCCCTCACAACCTGAGAGAAGGTAAAGAGAAAAGACAACCGAATAATCATAATCAATCTCTCCAGAACCAGAATCCATCCTCGAATCAGATCCTTCGAGTTCGTATATAACAGTCACGACCCGTAGGGTACGGAACGTGACTGGCACTTAAGTTACGAAACGTCTCAAGACATCCGTAAAACAAGTAAGCCAAAGCCCAGAAACCAAAACCAAATAAGCAAAAGAATGAAGGAAAACCAATCAATTGAAAGCGAGTTTATCAAATGAGTCACATCAAACCTTTTTAAAAACAATATCAATTTTTCCGAAAATTTCGGCAGAGTCTCCTTTGTAAATACTGGCCCCCAAAATGGGTACAACAAGAATATATATGAATCCAACAAATAAGGCATCCCCAAGCGGGAGCTAGCTCTTCGCCATAAGGCGGTCATAAATCCCACGCAATATAAAACAACAACATGCGAAATAATCAAAAAGAAGCATGAGAAAAACAGCATGTCGACTCAAGTGAGCTCGACCCCAAAATACAGCATAAAAAGTCCACAAATCTCACAGTCTCATCTCTAGGTCAATATACAACAATACTGGTAGATACAGTAGATGGAGTACACTAGATACAAGAATATACAAGGTGGTACAAAAATAATAATATAACCCACCTAAGATCAAAACCTCGAGTCCAGGCAAAAGAGGCAAAAGAAACAAGTGCGCCCGCCGCTACTGTATTAACGGAGCGGACCTGCAAAAGGCTGTGGCACAACGGGGGTGAGTTTCCAACTCGTGAGTAATAAATAACATCTACACAGGCTATCGAATGCATGCACACAAGCATCCTAGCATCTAAAATACAGGTAAGGCAGGACATAATAGCAGGTATGTATGCAATATGAATATACTAGCAGGTATGAATGCAATGCGAATCAACTCATGACCTGAATGTGTAAGTATAAGAATCATGTTTTTCCTTTAGGAATCTCTTTTGAAATACCAGCACAATACCAATAGAATCAACAAGAACCTGTGTCCAGCAACGACACCTCAAAACTATCACAAATCTCATATATCCATGTCATAGTATCTCTGGCCTCAGCCATCCGGCTGACCCATCTCAATATCAATATCTCATCATCTCATGGCCACGGTCGGTATCCTCTGGATATCCGCCGTCCCAAACAGTCACCGGTAGGTAATCCGTCCCCTGCCAGGCTCATCGTCAGCAACACGAGCTTCTTGCCCCGGGGTACCTTACCGGGCCCACCATGTACCAGAGACGGTTCATCCAACTCCTCGAAACGGGTCACGAAAACCACAGCAAACTCATGGTGGACGACATTTACATCACTAGAAAACCGCAATTTACATATTTTAAAAATATAAGAAGTTTAGAAATTTTGCGGCTTTCCCCCGAAATCCAGAAATATCATAAAATCTCAAGAAATCCTCATAAGTGCATATGTCAATGATAATAAATGCATATGGTATCATTAATCAAGTTGCGATGTGTGATTAATAGATTAGGCATGAACAAATAATATGATGAAGTACATGCACATGAATAGCAATCCTACGATTTCATTTTAAGGAATTAAATCAATAGCGCAAGTTTAAGTACCAATTATTGTAAAAGGTTCCAATTTAAAGGTTATCTAGTGTGGTGGCATGGCAATTACCAGGGTGTGTGTGTAGGCATGAATAGTGCTCGTGCTGCATATAAAAACCGTGGCAATAGTGCATGTGTCCTATAGAATGGGTTCGTATATGTATGTCAATATAAGGCATGAATGTAGCAAATAATCATACGAGTATTACACCCCTAATTTCTAACATTACTAAGAATCTTTTTAAACTACTAAAACTATCGGGCGACTTGCGTCATCCAACGATAGTCCCCCGTGGATGTTACATCTACTCACCGGAATCCCTAGCTAGTCACGTCCAATCACCGCTTTCCCCTTTCGTGCCGCGTCTGACGTCTCCGCGACCGAATCCGGAATTTACATCAATACCAAACATAAGGTTACTTATCAAGAATGACGCAAAACCCAAACGAAAATACTAACGTTCACAAGCTAGGTACAACGTGCACAAGGTGCGCGGAACACACGCGAAAATCGCAAAAACTAACTAAAACGTCGATTGGTCGCCCGGAAAAACTAAAACCCGAACACTCAAAAATCCGCACTCACACATCCTAAATGTCATAGGATAAGCTAAAACAATCATCAAGATATCAAAATAATTTATCACATACTTTTATCACAAAACTAGTAAGCACAAACATTCTAAAAAAACGACGCAACATTGCCGTTATGCGATAAAGTGCTCACAATCCAACACAAACATCCAACTAACCCACTAGATAGCCACTACATTAGTTTTAAACCATTAGCAATGCTTAAAAACCTAATTTCCATAAACAAAACCTTTCTTGATTTTCATAATTAGCAATTTCAATCCAAAACTAAACATGACAATACCAAATTAACACTAATTTGAAGCCCACACAAATAAAGTAACCTCATTAACTTAGATTAGCAAACAACTAGATAGCAAAATAGATTTAATTAAATAAATAATGGTTTCTAAAAACCCTAGTTTAATTTCAACCATGAACTTTTTAAAAATCTAGAATGAAACTAACACTAAATTTAACACTAAACAAATTTCAAGGTTCTAGTTTAGCACACTTAAGCTACAATTTAACCATTTGATTAGAAATTATACCTCAAAAGATGAATCCTAAGCTTGCTCAAGCCACCCAAGACACCTCCTTTCTCCTTGATTTGAACCAAATTAGGTTGGAGAAGAGATGGGATATGGTTTTGTGTTGAATATGTGAAGGAAATTGTGGATTTTGTTGAATTTTTGAGATGAAAATGAAGCAAAAGAGAAGAAGAGATGGGGAAAATATTTGGGGCTGTTGGTGCAGGATTTTCTGTTGAGAGGAGAGGGATGGGGGATGTGAAGGGATGGTGTAAAAGTCTAAGTCAAAGCACCCCCCCAAAATACCATAATACCCCCACCCATTACTACATTTTAAACCCTTTTTAAACAATTTAAAAGGAGTTGAAGAATACAATTTGGAGGGGGGGAAAATGTGCTGCAGTAGAAGGTGGGGCCGGCCAAGGGAGTGAGGGAAGGGTGAATGGGGTTTTACAAAAGAAATTTTATGCAAAAAGACCCCCTACAAGTCCAAAATTGCAAGTTTAAGCTTAAATTCAATAAATTTCGTTTTCTATAATAAAAATTAGTTAAAACTTAAAATAAAATACTAAAAATTTATGATACAACTAGATTTTAATTAACATGATTTTAAAGCTTAAATTTAGCCCATTTAAATTTGTATTTATCGCTAATTTAATGTATTTTCTTACCGGCTTAAAATAATATTAAAAATTGAAAAATTAGGAAAATTTTTTAAACGACCAGAATTTCATAAGTAACTCATTTTCTACTAAAAACTAGCAATTACCTATCCAAATTAGGTATAATTAGTCCTAAACTGCAAAATAACAAAAAAGACGATTTACGGAAAATACCAAATTTTTACCGATTTTCGGGAAAACACCAAAACGACTTTTCAAGGCGCTACAATCTTCCCCCCTTAAAGAAATTCGGTTCCCGAATTTAAAAATATTGCTACGCGTACCTTCAAAGAGATGGGGATATTTCTTCCTCATCTCGCCCTCGGTCTCCCAAGTGACCTCCTCGCTGCTCGGGCCACGCCAAAGGACCTTGACGGTCGGTATAACTTTCGATCTATACTTCTTCACCTGCTGATCCAGGATGGCCAACGGCTGCTCTGCAAAAGAAAGGTCGCGCTCTAGCTGGACTGTCGGGTGCTGAATCGCATGCGAAGGGTCGTGAAGGTACTTGCGGAGCATCGAAACATGGAAGACGGGGTGAACATCGGGAAAGCTGGGTGGAAGGGCCAAACGATAAGCAACAGCGCCGACACACTCGAGGATCTCGAAGGGACCTACGAATCTAGGGCTAAGCTTCCCCTTTCTCCCAAAACGCATCACGCCCTTCATCGGAGAGACTCTCAGAAAAACATGGTCGCCCACTGCGAACTGTAATCTGCGACGGCGCCTGTCCGCATACGATTTTTGCCTGCTCTGAGCCGCTCTCATCCGGTCTCGGATCAACTGTTTCTTCGCTGTCGTCTCCTCAACAAGCCGCGGCCCCAAAATACTGCTCTCGCTGAGCTCTGTCCAACAGACGGGCGATCTGCATCTCCTCCCATACAATGCCTCGAAAGGTGTCATTTGAATAGTATCCTGGAAGCTGTTGTTCTAGGAGAACTCCACTAGAGGTAAATGACGATCCCAGCTACCGCTGAAGTCTAAAACGCACACTCTGAGCATGTCCTCGAGAGTCTGAATGGTCCGCTATGACTGTTCGTCGGTCTGCGGATGAAACACTGTGCTGAAGCTCAAACGAGTGCCCAAAGCCTCCTGAAGTCTCTGCCAAAGTCGGCTGCTGAACTGGGTGCCTCGATCTGGCACGATACAAGTCGGTACGCCATGCAACCGCACGATCTCGTCGATGTAAAGCTGGGCATACTGAGCGAAGCTGAAAGTCGTCTTCACTGGCAGGAAGTGAGCCGCTTACGTCAATCGATCTACGATCACCCAGATGGAGTCATACCCTCGACTGGTCCTGGGTAGACCCACAACGAAATCCATCGAAATCTGCTCCCATTTCCACTCCGGAATGGGTAACGGCTGTAGCTCTCCTGCGGGCCTCTGGTGCTCGGCCTTGACTTGCTGACAAGTCAGGCATCTCGATACAAACTCCGTAATGTCCCTCTTCATCCCGTCCCACCAGTAGGTCCCTCTCATATCATGGTATATCTTGGTGGAACCGGGGTGGACACTATACACTGATCGGTGTGCCTCCTCAAGAATGTCGCGCCGCAATCCATCAGTATCTGGTACGCACAGTCTAGATCCATAGCGTAAAATCCCCTGATCGTCAATCACGAACTCGGAAAATCTGCCATGTCCCATCTGTGCCATGATCTCTGAGCAACGGTCGTCACTGCGTTGTGCCTCATATATACGGTCAAGCAACTGTGGGCGTGCACGAACATGCGCGAGCTGCCCCCCTGTCTGAGTGAACTCGAACTCAACTCGGCTGTCGCATAACATCTACCAATCTGCTGACGACTGCCTCTGCACTGCGCGCAAACACGATAGACTACCCCCAGGCCTCCTGCTCAAAGCATCTGCCACCACATTCACCTTGCCTGGGTGATATAAGATCTCGCAGTCGTAGTCTTTCACCAACTCCATCCAACGATGCTGTCTGAGGTTTAGGTCTTGCTGCTGAAATATGTATTTTAAGCTCTTGTGGTCTGTGAATATTTGGAACGACTCGCCATATAGGTAATGTCGCCAAATCTTCAGTGCAAAGACCACTGCAGCCATCTCCAAATCATGAGTGGGGTAGTTCTGTTCATGCTTCTTCAACTGTCGAGAAGCATAAGCGATCACCCGGCCATGCTGCATCAATACGCATCCTAACCCCACTCGCGAAGCATCACAGTAGACCACAAATCCTCCTGATCCCGAAGGCAAAGATAATACCGGCGCCGTAGTCAAACAAGTCCGTAGCTGCTGAAAACTGCGCTCGCACTCCTCTGTCCAAACGAAAGGAACTCCCTTCCGGGTCAAACCGGTCAAAGGTGCAGCTATACGGGAGAAGTCCTGAACAAAATGCCTGTAGTAGCCCGCCAGACCTAGAAAACTACGGATCTCAGTAACCGATGTAGGTCAGGGCCACTGCTGAACAGCCTCAATCTTCTTCGGGTCCACACATATGCCGTCTCTCGTAACCACGTGACCCAAGAATCCGACGCTGTCCAGCCAGAATGCACACTTGGCGAACTTTGCGAACAGCTGGTGCTCCCTTAGAGTCTGTAACGTAATCTGCAAGTGCTGCTCGTGCTCCTCTCTGCTCCGGGAGTACACCAAGATATCATCGATAAACACGATGATGAACAAGTCAAGGTATGGCCTGAATGTACGGTTCAACAAATCCATGAATGCTGCTGGGGCGTTGGTGAGTCCGAACGACATCACCAAAAACTCGTAGTGGCCGTAGCGCGTGCGGAAAGCTGTCCTCGGTATATCCTCCTGTCGAACTCGCAGCTGATGGTATCCTGATCGCAAGTCGATCCTCGAAAAATACCCCGCACCCTGAAGCTGGTCGAACAAATCATCAATGCGTGGCAACGGATATCTGTTCCGAACGGTCACCTTGTTCAGCTGGCGGTAGTCGATACATAAGCGCAAACTTCCGTTCTTCTTCTTGACAAACAGGACCGAAGCACCCCACAGAGAAACACTAGGTCGAATAAGCCCCTTCTCTAACAAATCCTGCAACTGATCCTTCAGCTCTCGAAGCTCTGCCGGGGCCATCCGATAAGGCGGTATAGAAATAGGCCCCGAGCCGGGAATCAAATCAATGCAGAACTCAACATCACGCTTAGGGGGTAGCCCAGGTAGCTCATCAGGGAAAACATCAGGGAACTCACGAACAACCGGGACCTGGTCCAACGGAACCTCTGCAGCTCGAGTATCACAAATAAACGCTAAGAATCCTTGACATCCCTTCCGCAAGAGCAGACCAGCCCGAAGAGACGAAATCAAGCTGGGAAGGGTGACGCTGCGGTCTCCCTGAATAACAAGGACTGGCTCTCCCGGAAAGCTAAATATGACTGCCTTCTTATGGCAGCCCACCGACGCATAACAAGTGGCTAGCCAATCCATGCCCAGAAGCATATCAAAGTCCAACATATCGAGGAGAATCAAATCAACCGATGAATCCCTCTCCCCGATACGAACGGAACCCAATCGAAATACAAAACGAGCGACAAACGACTCGCCTACCGGAGTAACCACAACAAGCGGATAATCTAACGACGACGACTCACGGCCCAACATCGGTGCAAAGTGTGTAGAGACGTATGAATGTGTGGAACCTGGGTCGAATAATACCCATGCGTCGAAAGAACAAACTGGCAAGGTACCTGTCACAACGGCATTGGATGCCTGCGCATCCTGCGGTGTCAAAGAAAAAACTCGGGCCTGTCCTCCACCGATAGCGGGCTGACCTCGACCTCGACCTCGGCCTCTGCCTCCTCGTCCTCTCTGAACAGGACCGCCGAGTCCACGGCCTCTGGGTGCACCTAACTGGCGTGGAGCATCGCCGGTGGTAGGAAGTTGGGCTCTCTGAGGAGGGGGGGGGTGATGGTGGTAGGGTCACATGCGGAACTGTCGCTTCTCCCTGTCGTCTCGCCGGACAGTCTCTGATAAGATGGTGCGGACTCCCGCGCCCAAAACACCCTGGCGACGGCTGCTGTTCCTGGGGATAAGAACCATATAACTGTCCCCGTCCAAATCCTCTGCCAGGCCTATCTCTCGGAAAGAATCTGGCGCGCTGCCTCTGAGACGGTACATCGGTGTGAATCCTCTTCGGCCCAGAAACGGCCGAAGTCTGTGATATGCGTGCCTCCATCCATATTGTCGTATCCATAGCAGCTGAATAGGTGTCGTAGTGCTGGGCGCCAATGGCAAGATATAGCTGGGCATCAAGTCTCTGTACGAACCTCTTCACCATCTTCTCTTCGGTATCCACCAAATACGGAGCATATCGGGATAACTGTGTAAACTGGATGTCATACTCAGACACCGTCATCCCAGGTGTCTTGACTAAGGCCTCGAAGCTACGAGCTCTGGCGTCACGAACGCTCTTTGGGAGGAAACGAGCTAGAAAGACCGCTGTAAACTCGGCCCAAGTCATAGGCGGTAGATCTGCAGCTCGACCTCCAAGACTGACTCCCACCATGTCTGCGCGAAACCCTCTAGTCGGAAACTCGCGAGCTCTACCCATCGATCATCCGAACATCTCAGCGAACGGCAGATCCTGGCTAAACTGTCAAGGAACGTCTGTGGGTCCTCTGCTGTCTCGGCGCCGGTGAATACTGGAGGTCTCAGCCTTATGAATCCTGTAGCGAAATCGGAATGGCCACGGTGGTAGTAGTAGGAGCAGGTATCATGGTCGTCTGTGATGTAGTAAGTACGTCATCCGGCCTCGGTGTACGACTGGCTGCAACTAGGGATCCTACCATCTGACGTAGCTCCTGCATGCCCCCCATCATCTGTCGCAGCTCCTCCATACCAGTCTCGAGCCTATCCATACGGCCTGGGGAAGGTGGATCGGTCTTTCCCTGCGGCGTAGGCATACCCCCCTGCTCAGTCCTAGTCTCGGACGAGCCAGCTCGAATCTCGTCTAGGGCGGCAGCCCTCTGTGCCCTCGTAGCCTTCGGCGGTATAGTGGCTGTTACAGGAAAACGGATAGTAAGAACAGTGCAATAGAATCATAGGATACACGGAATTGAAGAAGGAATTTCAAGCAAGTATATCCTAAAGTCACTTAGGCGGAGTACCGTAGCGCAAGTATGCCGCGGACATACACACGCTACGTTACCCTAGTTAAGTCACTTACTCCATCTACCAAGGGTCATCCTACACTCAAAAGGTAAAACCTATGGCTCTGATACCAACTTTGTCACGACCCGCAGGGTACGGAACGTGACTGGCACTTAAGTTACGAAACGTCTCAAGACATCCGTAAAATAAGTAAGCCAAAGCCCAGAAACCAAAACCAAATAAGCAAAAGAATGAAGGAAAACCAATCAATTGAAAGCGAGTTTATCAAATGAGTCACATCAAGCCTTTTAAACACAATATCAATTTTTCCGAAAATTTCGGCAGAGTCTCCTTTGTAAATACTGGCCCCTAAAATGGGTACAACAAGAATATATATGAATCCAACAAATAAGGCATCCCCAAGCGGGAGCTAGCTCTTCGCCACAAGGCGGTCATAAATCCCACGCAATATAAAACAACAACATGCGAAATAATAAAAAAGAAGCATGAGAAAAACAACATGTCGACTCAAGTGAGCTCGACCCCAAAATACAGCATAAAAAGTCCACAAATCTCACAGTCTCATCTCTAGGTCAATATACAACAATACTAGTAGATACAGTAGATGGAGTACACTAGATACAAGAATATACAAGGTGGTACAAAAATAATAATATAACCCACCTAAGAGCAAAACCTCGAGTCCAGGCAAAAGAGGCAAAAGAAACAAGTGCGCCCGCCGCTACTGTATTGACGGAGAGGACCTGCAAAAGGCTGTGGCACAATGGGGGTGAGTTTCCAACTCGTGAGTAATAAATAACATCTACACATGCTATCGAATGCATGCACACAAGCATCCTAGCATCTAAAATACAGGTAAGGCAGGACATAATAGCAGGTATGTATGCAATATGAATATACTAGCAGGTATGAATGCAATGCGAATCAACTCATGACCTGAATGTGTAAGTATAAGAATCATGTTTTTCCTTTAGGAATCTCTTTTGAAATACCAGCACAATACCAATAGAATCAACAAGAACCTGTGTCCAGCAACGACACCTCAAAACTATCACAAATCTCATATATCCATGTCATAGTATCTCTGGCATCAGCCATCCGGCTGACCCATCTCAATATCAATATCTCATCATCTCGTGGCCACGGTCGGTATCCTCTGGATATCCGTCGTCCCAAACAGTCACCGGTAGGTAATCCGTCCCCTGCCAGGCTCATCGTCAGCAACACGAGCTTCTTGCCACGGGGTACCTTACCGGGCCCACCATGTACTAGAGACGGTTCATCCAACTTCTCGAAACGGGTCACGAAAACCACAGCAAACTCATGGTGGACGACACTTACATCACTAGAAAACCGCAATTTACATATTTTAAAAATATAATAATTTTAGAAATTTTGCGGCTTTCCCCCGAAATCCAGAAATATCATAAAATCTCAAGAAATCCTCATAAGTGCATATGTCAATGATAATGAATGCATATGGTATCATTAATCAAGTTGCGATGTGTGATTAATAGATTAGGCATGAACAAATAATATGATGAAGTACATGCACATGAATAGCAATCCTACGATTTCATTTTAAGGAATTAAAGCAATAGCGCAAGTTTAAGTACCAATTATAGTAAAAGGTTTCAATTTAAAGGTTATCTAGTGTGGTGGCATGGCAATTACCAGGGTGTGTGTGTAGGCATGAATAGTGCTCGTGCTGCATATAAAAACCCTGGCAATGGTGCATGTGTCATATAGAATGGGTTCGTATATGTATGTCAATATAAGGCATGAATGTAGCAAATAATCATACGAGTATTACACCCCTAATTTCTAACATTACTAAGAATCTTTTTAAGCTACTACAACTATCGGGCGACTTGCGCCATCCAACGATAGTCCCCCGTAGATGTTACATCTACTCACCGGAATCCCTAGCTAGTCACGTCCAATCACCGCTTTCCCCTTTCGTGCCGCGTCTGACGTCTCCGCGACCGAACCTGGAATTTACATCAATACCAAACATAAGGTTACTTATCAAGAATGACGTAAAACCCAAACGAAAATACTAACGTTCACAAGCTAGGTACAACGTGCACAAGGTGCGCGTAATACACGCGAAAATCGCAAAAACTAACTAAAACGTCGATTGGTCACCCGGAAAAACTAAAACCCGAACACTCAAAAATCCGCACTCACACATCCTAAATGTCATAGGATAAGATAAAACAATCATCAAGATATCAAAATAATTTATCACATACTTTTATCACAAAACTAGTAAGCACAAACATTCTAAAAAAAACGACGCAATATCGCCGTTATGCGATAAAGTGCTCACAATCCAACACAAACATCCAACTAACCCACTAGATAGCCACTACATTAGTTTTAAACCATTAGCAATGCTTAAAAACCTAATTTCCATAAACAAAACCTTTCTTGATTTTCATAATTAGCAATTTCAATCCAAAACTAAACATGACAATACTAAATTAACACTAATTTGAAGCCCACACAAATAAAGTAACCTCATTAACTTAGATTGGCAAACAACTAGATAGCAAAATAGATTTAATTAACTAAATAATGGTTTCTAAAAACCCTAGTATAATTTCAACCATGAACATTTTAAAAATCTAGAATGAAACCAACACTAAATTTAACACTAAACAAATTTCAAGGTTCTAGTTTAGCACACTTAAGCTACAATTTAACCATTTGATTAGAAATTATACCTCAAAAGATCAATCCAAAGCTAGCTCAAGCCTCCCAAGACACCTCCTTTCTCCTTGATTTGAACCAAATTAGGTTGGAGAAGAGATGGAATATGGTTTTGTGTTGAATTTGTGAAGGAAATTGTGGATTTTGTTGAATTTTTGAGATGAAAATGAAGCAAAAGAGAAGAAGAAATGGGGAAAATATTTGGGGCTGTTGGTGCAGGATTTTCTGCTGAGAGGAGAGGGATCGGGGATGTGAAGGGATGGTGTAAAAGTCTAAGTCAAAGCCCCCCCAAATACCATAATACCCCCACCCATTACTACATTTTAAACCCTTTTTAAACAATTTAAAAGGAGTTGAAGAATACAATTTGGAGGGGGGGAAAATGTGCTGCAGTAGAAGGTGGGGCCGGCCAAGGGAGTGAGGGAAGGGTGAATGGGGTTTTACAAAAGAAATTTTATGCAAAAAGACCCCCTACAAGTCCAAAATTGCAAGTTTAAGCTTAAATTCAATAAATTTCGTTTTCTATAATAAAAATTAGTTAAAACTTAAAATAAAATACTAAAAATTTATGATACAACTAGATTTTAATTAACATGATTTTAAAGCTTAAATTTAGCCCATTTAAATTTGTATTTATCGCTAATTTAATGTATTTTCTTACCGGCTTAAAATAATATTAAAAACTGAAAAATTAGGAAATTTTTTTAAATGACCAGAATTTCATAAGTAACTCATTTTCTACTAAAAACTAGCAATTACCTATCCAAATTAGGTATAATTAGTCCTAAACTGCAAAATAACAAAAAAGACGATTTACGGAAAAATACCAAATTTTCACGGATTTTCGGGAAAACACCAAAACGACTTTTCAAGGCGCTACAATAACCATACGATGAATTTATCCAATGGAAGTGGACGTTCGTAGTGATACGGGGTGTTCTGGAGAAATGCAAAAAGTGATATAGAAGTGGCAACAGTATATGCGACACCGTGACATTCCAAAATCCAATGTGTTTAAAGAAGGTTCGGTCAACTTGGTTTCATGAGTTTTAGTCAAAGGACGGGTCATAGTCGCAGCCAGAGAGAGAGAGAGAAGAAATTCTCAACGTGCACTCTAACCTAGATCAGAATGGTTAATCATTTTATCTAATCTGGATGGCTCCCACTGTTTCCTCAAAATCTCCTCCAAACCCAAAAGGAGAATTAGTCGGAATCACCCGAGGAGTAATCCTACTCATCAGTGGGAATTGGGATCCAACTATCATCGCATGATAACTTGATGGAAGCCACTCAAGTCACCACACTCCAGAAGGTATGCGCAAGCCTGGCAAGTTTGCTGTATGTTTGAAACTCCCGATTTGTGTTTTTACCCCTAGGACCCAAGTGACCTTGACAATGCCAACATATTAAAGAGTCCTAGTCAAGTTCAACCCGTCATTATCTTGATTGCGTTAAACCCACCCGTACGAGTCCTTGACAATGCCAACATAACCGTACGACTGTCTTAACCAATCCACATATCCATGCGACAGAAAAGCATTACAGAGCTACCGAACACTACGCCTCGGCAATGCACAACATACGTAGTACGAATACTAAGCAATACTGATCTGAAATGATGGAGGGATACGGCTGGTTTTTGGCGAAAAACCTTTAACGTAATGAACTTGATATCGTTGATGGAATCCAAGTGGTTTTTTTTATAAATATATAGTGGCGAAAACTTTTGCTAAAGAGGTCACTCCCGGTGAAGGGATCTCGGCTCTTTCCCCGTCGAATGGGGTGCAGGATATCCCAAATGAATACCACGATGCAAAGCAAAAATAATCGACTATAGTAAAGTTATTCCGTTGATGCAAACTTTTACCCAAGGGGTCACTCCCGATGAAGGGATCTCGGCCCTTGCCTCGTCGAATGAAGTGCAGGATATTCCAAATGAATACCACGATGCAAAGCAAAAGAGAACGTCTGTAATGTCAGTTTTTAAAAACTTGGTTTCAACAACATCATATATAGGTTTGTTTTATCCTTGCATTAATAAGAATCAATGCAGTTCCATCAATTAATCACAACAGAAAAGAACGAAAATAAAATGTACGTATATGCCATCCGCATTCGCCACCGGGCCCCGTCATCACCCGTTAGGTTACTTAACTAACGACAGAGCGGGGGCTGGACTAGCGCTGGTACAAAACATATACAACATCTACTAATATATATAAATATATATATATATAACATTCGTCCCAGGCATGATATAAAGCAACATCACAGAAACATCACAGAAGCAATACAGAATGGTGGATAATCTGGAGCCCCGAGTTTCACTTGAGCCGCAAGTGAGACCCGACGTTCCCTGTCGTGTGGATAGCCTGTGCAATGAAACCTAGACCCCTACGAGCGCGGCAAGTTATCCGCCAAAACCAGAAATGAGGCAGCCCTCTTCAGCAACGTGAATGGACCACCCAGCACTTCACGGAATCCGGTAACTTAAGCACCCCTCCTGGGTCACCTATACCCCCTACGAGAGCGGCGAATAGCCCGCCAATTCTTGAGTAAGGTCCCCTCCATCTGATTGCCTTGAGATGCGGACCAGTTGCCCTCTAGAACCAGGCAATTCGTGCACTCCACCTCGGGGTAATCCTAGTACAGAAAATAAAATAATATACAAGGGTGACATCGACCTCATCCCGGTCGTGCCCCAAAAGAATAATATACAAACTGGCAGTGGCGGCAGTCCATATATCGGACGCTCGCCCCGCAATATCAAATGTACAAATGAAATAAAACTGTACTAACATTGCACCACAGCTATCCACCATGACAATCCAACCAACATCACAACACAACACAGAACATCAACGTGAATGTCACGTTCGCAAACCCGTCTAAAAGACATATAGCAATTAGACGAGTTTACCGATCAAATGGCATTCACGGTCGCAGATTATAATGTATGTACCGATAAACGCAGACTTAAAATATCGATCGACAAAGTTCCAAATTGGCCCCAATAGCAAAAACAATACTGCACAGAAACCTGGGCCAAAACAGAATATCTCAAAAATCACAATTTCACATCAGGGGCCTACAATAAAAATTTGATGGCCCATCGCCAAAAAAGGGCCGCGTATCCACCGCCAATGGGGGGTTAATGCGGCGGTTCCGCGGCGCTTTAGAGGCTTCAGGAGCCCAATTTTTTCCACTATCCTTAGAATTTCCTGCACGGATTTTTAAGCTACTCCAGATAATTTTTTGAACACTTTTAAAAAACGACAGCAAAGCCAAAACTGAAATCGTGTTTTTTTAAAATTCCGTCGATCGATCTTTTAAGCACGTTTAAACAAGCTAGTAAGGGGTTTAAAGGGTGGCTCTGATACCATGAAGGGTTCCGGCAGCGCCCCGGCCGTCGAAACGCGGCCAAAATGCGGAACAAAAATTTCTGAAACCGGCGCTACCGCTACCCGAATCCCGGATCGACCTTAAACCCTAAACTAGCAAATTAAACTAAGAGTTAGAATTATTATACCGAGTTGATCCGTGTCCTTCGGTTTTCAATCCAAGCTCCTAGTGGCTCCTTGATGTGGTTTGGTCGCCGGTCTTCCTCCTTCTCCGATGATCCACCTGAGGGGAACGGCGCAAGCTCCAGCCTCGACAAACGAGGTAACCGACGCTCCAAAGTCGCTAGCTAAGGAGAGTGGGTGTGTATGGAAATGTCACTACATTTTTTCTCTCATCCATGTGCTCATGGGAGCAACTATAGAAGAAGATGAAGGAGGTGATAAAAAACTTGGAATGAACAAAGAATGGTGTGAACTTGAGAGAATGAGATGGAGGGCTAGTGTAAAGTCTAATGTTTCATGCAATCACAAAATGAAAAGAACCCCATCAATATCTTGGCCGTCCCCCCTTCTCCCTCTCTCCAAAAAATATCAATTTCCATTAATCAAATTACAATAAACAAATGAAACCATACTATGAACCATGCTTTGACTCATGCCCATTCCTTGTCACCTTTTCCACCTCCACCTCATTATTGAATCATAATGAATTTCCATAAATGGAAAATGAAATAATGAGGTGGCAAAGCTTCTAGAATATATTCCGTATAAAATACGGAATACTTCCCGGTACATGTATCGAAATACATATACGCATATTCGTACAAAAATACGAATAGCCAAGAGAGAAAATAAACAACGAACAATAATACTAGAATACATATATATAAATACATATGTAAATTATTAAATCAAAAACCCGATTTAATAATCCGGCTTAATCCTAAGCCGCTAGTATTATCAACCGTCCGATAAAAGTCTGCGCAGCATGCACATATTTAATCGGACACCTGTATGTACCAACATACGTCATATACACCATATCGCCTGACCCGTGAAAACCCTCTGTGTGGGACTCTAAAGACTCGTCAATACGCTGGTAGTGGGTTTAACCACAAGCACGTCAGCGGCACTAGCTGTACGTAACGGCTACCCAGGTATTGAGTGAAAGGGAGGCCGACGAGCAAACTCATCCTGAACCCCTACTGAGCCTGTCAGTGACAATATTCGCACAGTCCGTTCTGTTCTTCTAAGAGTATCGCATATCGAGTCTAGGGGGTGGATAAAGTCAGACCCCTAACAACACGATATTTAGTGTCGTCATGTAACCCATCACCTCCTGAGAAACTATCGATCCTGGATCGGTAATTCTCGTCTATCATGGCCATGGATTTGTGGTCATGGCCACCTGTACACAATGCGACATCAACCCCCAATACCAGGAGAGACGAATCCCCGACGATCCGATCACTGCCTCCATGTGGCTCTGGACTGTACCCAACTAAAATCTGTTTGCACGACTCCTTTGAGCCGTGGTAGGGTAGTAATCAAAGCACAGTGGGAACTCACACGAGACAAATGACGATCTCAGGTCGGCAGACTAACCTGCACACATGTCACGTGGGAACTGCTATCTGACAATAGATATAATACCAACTAGCTGGTTCCTGGCGAGTCCGTCCACTGTACTCATAACCCAATGATCACCTGCATACTATCTTAGGTGAACAAACTAACACCAATGGCTTGTGAGACCTGGCCACCGCCCCTCATAGGGGTCTCGATCAGTATACACTAGTCTACACTGGAGTATCGATGCCCGGTATCGATACTCCTATGACTAGAGACATTTAAGGATGTGCTTATAGACCCCAGCTCCCACATATATGATCGCCATCATACTGCTGGCAGTCAAGCAAGAATCTTATGGGCTTTATCAACATGATGATAAAGACAAACCAGATAGTATACTATCATCTTGAGTAAGACTGTTTTAATGGTATAGGTCCTCACTCAATCATCATAATCACAAGTCCGCGACTAAGATAATTGCCTTGAGGGCACTATAGCCAACAAGCAGGACTAGTCAGATGACAGTACCTGGATATATTTTGCATGCATTGATAGTTATCGAACGGATTTCCAAAAAGGGAGCTATATTCTCAGTATTTACCTACGTGTCTGATGTGACACGAAACGTTTAAAACAAGGAAACTCTTCTAAATTGTTTTCAAAACGGCGGAATGTATATATTAAACAAAAGATATATACATATATGGTTATTTTCTTACAATAGACGTCCGCCACTGTGCAGTGTTATGCGCATCGCGCAGCGACTTAAAAAGGTTTAGCATGGATTTCCTTCAGATATTTACATGTATAAAAAAAAATTTATGTTTACATGTATAGTTTTAATGTATATCACGTTGGGTTTCGTATTGGATTTGACATTGGTGTCTTCACCATGACTCCGATGATTGCGGGATGCTTGACGGAGTTTTGATTTTGAGTTATCTGCTCATTGTTCATGCGCATGCATTGCGCTATGATGCGTTTTATGTATTGATGATTTTGGAGCCCCGACGACTTGGACTTTTTATTGAAATGTTTTAGTATTGAGGGGTTTAAATTTAAATTCGGGGACCGAATTTCTTTAAGGGGGGAAGATTTTAACATTTCAAAAAAATAAAATATTATTTTTTGGAATTTTTTTAATTAAATAATAAATTATTGAATATTTTAATAAGGCGGTATAATTAAATACCGATAAATTGGGAAAAATTTGGAAAATTATGGAAATTACTAAAAAAAAAAGGGTTTTTTTATGTGAATTATGCAAATTATAAGTTTTTATGATTAATTATACGATAATTAGTGCTAATCGCGATTAAATATCGCTAATCGCGCATTAAGTTTGTATTGTGCAAAACATGCACATGTCTTTTTTAGCACTTGTTACATTTTTCCTTCATGCTTCTTCTTTTTATCATGCAAGGTTATAAATTAAAGAAAAGAAAAGGAAAAGAAAGGAAAAGAAAAGGGATATGAATAAAGAAGTAGGTATGGGCAAGTGAGAGAGTGAGAGGTGAGGAGTCTCCTATTGACTAAGACCCATGTTTTCTTTCTCATCTTCATCATTCTCTCTTCTCCTCTCACTTGGGCTGCTGCCCTCTTCCTCCCCCGTCTCAAAACCCCCACAACTCCATAAAAAAATTCATCAAAACTCAATACCCACTTCATTAAAAATGTGCATGAGCTCACTAGCTACACCTTGGACCAAGAAAGCTTGCATTTTGGTAGTGTAGGGGGGATTCATGAGTGCCTGATGAGGTAATCCTTTCACAAATAGTGCAGTGTTTCATTTTCTTAAGCCGCTTTTCAAGTTTAAAATCGATTTGGCAAAGTTTAGTGAACTTTGGAAAACCCTAGAGAGGGTTAGGGTTAATTTGAGTTATGGTTGTGTGATTGGACTTTAGTGATGACCTTAAACCCCCATATATGATAGAAACCCATACCAAACCAAACTGAAACCCAAAATACAGAATTACATAACTTTCATGTCGGTTTGTGAGAACTTTTAGTGTGTGCAGGGGAATCTGGATTGACCCTAGACCAAAACTTGAAAAGCAAACAACTTCAGAGACCTATTTAGAGCACTATGAGACCACCCAACCAAAATGAACCAATTCCACGACACCAAAACCGAGGGGGCCAGAATTCTTGGGGATTTGGCCGGCCATGGGGTGAGGATTTGGGTCCAGGTTGCTTCAGTAGGTCATGTACACCCTATATATCACCTTAGTGCTGTTTGCTTACCTTGTTTTCACCTGAGTCAAAATATGGAGCAAGTTTTCTTTGTTGCTGCTTTACGTTTCGTGATTTTTATGGAATTAAGTTTTGTTATTTTTGTTTAGCATCGATCACTTGATGTTTGTACGTCTCTATCGGGTGTCATATGGTTAAGTTGCGAGGGCAAACCTTAGGTTTTGACCTATGCGAGTTCCGCGTGTCGTTTTGGTTTCAATTTGGTTTTAATGCGATACCGTGTGACATGTAGGTACCCCCACGATGATTCGAGACGATGAAGAAGATTATGGCGACATCGACATCGGCAAGCAAGATCAAGTGAGTAGATTATATCTACGGGGGAAGTCGGGTGGATGGCGTATAGCACCCCCGCAGTTCGTAGTATAGCTTATATATTTATAGTTATATATGTGTTTATGTTACATGGACGATTATCAAGATAGGATTTGTGTTCATGGTTTAGTTTAGGGTAGTTAGAAGTAACTTAGTTTAGCTTCTTAGTCGCGAACCCTAGAATGAGGTTTACACCCACACGCACACACATGCTTACTTTGTTATACTTGTGCGTACATGGGGATATGCATATATATACACACACAAAGGTATGGGACTAGGTATATATATATACGTATACTTATACATGGATGATGAGGATTGTTATGGTATTTGGAGATGAGTCGATGAGATTGGGCATGATGCCATGAGATCGGTGATATGATGTGGTTCGTATTATGAGATTTTAGCGGGCCTTTAGGCGTGTGTTTTCATACACGCGCGCGCACACACACACACACATATATATATATGGTATCAGCTTGTGCTGGACTTAGATCAGTACCCCAGTTCATGAGATATGATGATAAGGATACCAGATAATTGATGAGATAAATATGAGATTCGACCCGTACCCAGATTTAGGATGCTGTACGACGGATTTACGTATGAGCTATATATTGATGATAGATCCGCACTCTTGACTCGAGGATATCATATTGTATATTGTATCGTACGTGATACTATTGAGGCGGGATCACCTACTATTATATTTATATGTATATCGACTCAGATTTAGGTGGTTTCCCTTACCCTTTCGGTTAGATTGTTCGTTTAGTACTGTAGTACTTAGTAGATGTTAGACTAGAACCGAGTCATACCTATTTCAAAACTAACGAATCGTGAGTATTTTAAAAGACATGCCAAGGGATTCTACGAATATTTCAAAAGACGCAGCTTTTCTTAAAAACACCGTAGCTCTTATTTTTCTAAACACCACGATTCGTGTTATTTCAAATGGCAAAACTGTATGACATATATATATATATATATATATATATATATATATATTGATGTAGATTCTTCACTGTAGTGTTTATTATTCATTTTGCTCATATTCTTGCTATTCGCATCGCGTTGCATGTTTAAATGCGTTTATTGTTATATTAAACCCATGCTGTCAGGACACCAGCACCATTATCGATGATGCGTATGTTCCACGTACACCTGCTTGCCGGCTCACACACTTCATCATCGATAATTGCCATGCCACTACACAGCAGGATTGTTGCATCAGGATATGACTCCTTGTATGACATATTGGCGCACAAGCATATTGTACATTCATACTTGCGTACACACATATTGTACACCCATACTTGCATAGATACACATTTGCACATACATAGACGATTCTTGCTTGATTTTTGAGATTTGGGAACCGCAAGATATATTTTAAAACTGAATTCAATTGAAAGAGCGGTTTTCCCTTGATATGTGCATATTACTATTCCATGTTGCATGATATACTGATATGCTTACATTTCTTTTATATGTCGCATACATCATGCTTTATGATTATACGCATTTAAATATGCTGATTTCATGAGATTTCTGGATGAAAACCATGGCTATTTAAAAAAAAAGCATGTACTGTTTTTAAAACCCGGTTTCTCTTGATATGATATTTCAGTGCGTCCACCGTGAGTTTTCTCGGTTCTGAGACGTGTGACTTGTGAAACCCGACTCGAGGAGGCAGATGATCCGTTTGAGGGTTCATGGTGGACCCGGTATGGTGCCTGATTGTTTAAATTCCGGTGTGTGTAGTATGGAAAATTGTATAGAAATCACAACCAAAAATATTTTGACCACAATCAATAACGGTGTCGAATGTAGCGCGTTAGTAAGTGTGGATCGTCCACAGGGAAAGTGTAATCATTCGTGTTTCGATTTAGATGAGTCGAAAATTTAAAGAAAAGAAAACAAACAACAATTCATGATTTAAAGATTTGAAGATCAAGAATTAGAAAAATCTAGTCTAAATCAAGAAACGATAAAATCAAGAATTGAGAATTTGTGATGATTTCCAAACCAACAATCAAGAATCGAAATGAGGCTCGTAGGAATCGATCGGATCTATAGATATGATGAAATCTAGCGATTACGTATTCTTATCCATCGATGAATTGATACTAGATCGATGATGATCAACGAGAATTAGGGATTTCTTGTGAAACTAGGGTTTCATCATTTATCCCTTGTTCCTTCGTCAATATCATTCACATTCCAGCCTCTAGTAAATTCAAGAATCGATCGTGGATCCCTAATTTCGAGGGATCAAAATCAAGAAAGCATCGCACCGAAACTAGGTCGTTGATTCTTCAATTTACAAGAGTTTACAAAACTCATAGGACTTAAGAATCGTTTTAAGATTTGTTACATCATCATTCTATTGATTGTCTCGACTCCTTTACGAGCGGAGTTTTACTCAAACATCACAACAAAAACCACAATCACAAATTAAGATCGAATCATGATGCAAGAATTTAAAGAAAGCAAGATTAAAGAATTTCACCTTTTATTTATCAGCAATTCCGTTACAAATCGCTCAAGAACTACAAGAGGAAGAAATCGATCGTCGATTTGGCTTTGCTCGTTTCCTTGAGTCTCGGATCGGCTTGGATCACTTGCTCGATTGAAGATCGGCCCCTCTCCTAAAAGGTTGAAGGCTTCTCGCTTGAATAGTACTCAGGATCTTGAATTTGGCTTTGGATTTTGGGTTAGGGTTTTGAGGCACAAGTTGTGTCACTCAACTTGTGTTAGAAATGGGGGAGATGAGAGATTAATGAACTAATGAACAACCCCTAGCCTTAGATCTAGCATCCTTTTTATAGACCTCACAACCCTAGATCTAGAATTCAAAATTTCAAATTTCCCTCCAAAATGAACAACTTTTTCCTCCAAAATGAACCACCTCATTTGAATTTTCCCTCCAAAATGAACCACCTCATTTGAATTTTCCCTCCAAAATGAGGTTGTTAGAAAGAATCTTCTAGAAGAAGTTTGTTGGAGGGAATATTCTAGAATGAGGTTGTTACAAGAAGGCTTCTAGAAGAAGGTTGTTATAAGGAGGCTTCTAGAAGAAGGTTGTTGGAGAGAGCTTTCTAGAAGAATGTTGTTATAAGGAGGCTTCTAGAAGAAGTTAGTTGGAGGGAGGCTTCTAGAACTAGGTTGTTAGGCCGAGCCTTATAGATGAAGCCACGTGGAGTTTCTGGAGAGTTCTGGAAGCTTTGCCGTTAGAAATAAGCACATGGGGAAAATCTGCTTCTCTTCTGACGTTATCATGCCGCGGATCCGCGGCGGGAAGCGCCTATTGGCCTTGAATAAATTTCTGGAATAGTTTTACACCTTATTGTTTACTGCCAGATCACCAGACTTAGATTTCGTGTAATTTTGATCAGCACTTTTGACAATTTGGCTCGGTTTCTGGAATTTCCTGCACAGACTTCGAAACAAGTGTTGCGCTACAAGAATGATGCGATGCCATGATAAACAGTCAATTTCCCTAAAAATGCCGGTTTTAGAGTACAACACAGGTAATTCGGTATTTTACTATTGTTTTGCTAATATGTGAAATATGCAAACCGAACACCTCTAGATGAATGCAAAAGATAGGGAAATTGACGTGTTAAAAATACGTTATTTTCGACTGATCAAATTCCCCCAAACTTATTTTCGGTCGTCTCAAGCGAACTGTTTTATTAAAAAGAGAAGGAGAAAATAAAGAAAGAGAAAAACTAACTAGCACACTTTCGTATGCAACACGATTGCACTGAGCACGTGCAACAAGCCTTTAAACCTCTAGGTGTCCCTAGTAGGAGGAGTGTTGTCTCCTGAGGGTTTTCAGCAGATTGCAGCCAAAAAATCCAATAATAAAAGAAAGATCATGAATATTACATTTAAAGACAAGAATTGTAAAAGAAAAGCCTTGAAAGTTAGGGTTTCCAACTAAGCTAGCTTTTCGGTTGTCATGAGCCCTATCTTAATAGTCACGAAAAGATGTCAGAAATCACATCATCCCTCAATAAAACATCGTCTTTATTCTTCATTCCTATCTTTCTTCCAAACATCGATCATATAACCCTACGTGTGTGTAAAGGACAACCCTACACCCGGAGAATTCAATTCAAGCTATCATACTCTTGTCCATCCACCTCAGTACTTTTTTAATTAATGAATATTTAGATAAATTTGCTCACACACTTTCATGCGACCGTTAATACTTCTTGAGGTACTAACCGACCGATTACTCATGTGCTTGCTTATTTGGTGTATTTTCCTCGTCTTGCACCACCTAAGGCTTAGCAGTGACTTCCAGACCAGTTGGCCTTAGGGCACTAGGTGAAGAAGCACCCTCGCTATATTTTTTTATTGCTGCCTTGGCGATAACAAAACCAGTGTTCATTTTTCTCACCATTTGATATTTTATTCATTTTTTTTATTTCCTTCATACATCGGCTTTTAGACAAAAGCATTTCAAGGTATCCTCTACTATCCCGAGTTTCAAGACGTGTGTAAGTGCGAATAGTAGGGTACCAACGTTCAAAATGTTTGGCTTCCAGAATAGAAACTATTTTTCATACTTATTTTTATCCTCAGATTAGTGACTTCCTTCATCTTACTAACCCTTGGGACAACGGCTCATAACTAATTATTACTAGTTCGTTTAAGAAAACTTCTAATTTTCTTGGTTTTCTTAAAATTTTCAAATCTTTTGGATGTAATTTTCACTATCTAAACTTTTATTATCTTATTTATGTACAAAAATTTATATATATATATATATTTTTTTTTGAAAATTTTTAAATTTTTATAGGTTTTGAGATGTTTTGTGCTTATGCAAAGTATGATGCAAAAATAAGCACAAAGCTCCCCCAAACTTGTTTTCAACAGTGTCCTCATTGTTGCCATCTGCTAAATCTCGAAAAACCTGTAAGCTTGGGAGGATATTTATTAATGGGGGCAAAATATTTAAGTGAAGACCCTCCCCCAAACTTATTCTTGGCTCATCATTTTGTAAATATTTTCTTTTCAAGAGCCAGAAAAATTGTCCTCCCCAAAACTTGAGTTAAACAATGTTAAGCTTTGAAAATCACATGAGGGGGTCAAGAATCATTGGTCGATGCCAAGCTTTGCAAAGACCGAATATTAACACCAACCATTCGAAAATTTTGTCAATGCAGTGCTCTGGTTGGTGGAAGAAGAAGTGGGGAAAGGGTAAGTGATGGAATAGAATGTGTGTGCGTCTCATTTTAGAGAGACGATGCAATGAATGTGATGGATTACTCGCATGCTTTTTACAGTTCAGAAGAAAGGGTGGATGTTCAATTTCAATGTTTGGGAGATGATTCATCTCAACGCCCGTATCATTAAAAAATGCGAGTTCATCAGCGAAGATCTCCTCAAAAGTTCCATCAATACCCCGATGAATAATGTCATCACAAAGTGCGGGGTGATCTTCAGACTCCAGAAACGGTTCATAATCGGTGTTAGTTGTTGACCCGGACATCTCGGTGGAAAAGTCCGTATGTGTTTGATACATAGTTGGGTTAAACAATAACGTATGAAAAGAGTCAAGATCGGTATCATGAGGATCATCAAATTCGCTGATGTCGACATCCATTAAGTCGACAGAACAGACCTGAGCAGTAGGTTCGGAGGGTACACTTCCCAACTTGTAAATGTTCAGCTCAATTGACCTATTCCCGAAGGATAAGGTCATAGAACCATTACGACAGTTGATGATAGCATTGGAAGTGGCCAAAAAGGGGCGACCTAAAATCACCGGAATTTGATTCCATGAGTTCGCTACAGGCTGTGTATTAATTACAATAAAATCCACAGGGAATACAAATTCCCCGATTTTTATTAACACATCCTCCAGTTCACCCTTAGGTTTAGTGCTTGATCGGTCAGCCATCTGGAGAGTGCAATGTGCTGGTTTTAACACTCCGATACCTAGTTGCTCGTAAACTGAATATGGAAGTAAGTTAACACTAGCACCAAGGTCTAGTAGAGCACGGTTGATGTGTTTTTCCCCGATAGAAATGGAAATAGTAGGACAGCCAGGGTCCTTACGATTCCTCGGTACTGGTTGGGGGAAAGCCGTGTCTACAGTCTTTGCCAAAAAAATCTTCTTGGGCACTTGAGTCTTCCTCTTCCTAGTGCACAAGTTCTTAAGAGTTTTCGCATAGGACGGAACTTGTTGGATGGCATCTAGGAGAGAGATGTTGATGTTAACTTTCTTAAACATGTCCATAATCTTCTCCATATGTGGACTCGATTTGTTAGCCATTAACCGATTAGGATAAGGTGCTTTAGCAATAAGCGTTGGGTCCATCATAGGAGAAGGAAGTGTGTGTGGACCCGATCCCAGAATAGAAGTGGGGATCGTCTATGGAGAACTAGAAGAGCTGTGCTGAGGTGTCGAGCCTAGAGGGAAACAGAGAATAGGCTCGTGAGAAGGCGGAGGGGTAGAAGAACAAGGATCAGAAGTAGAAGTGTGCGTGTGAGGAAAGGTCTCAGCCGGGGTGTTTTTGATAGGATTTTCAATATCATCAATCTCTTCCCCAACATGGTTATTCAGCACTCTTCCTGATCTCAACGTCGTGACGACATTTACATTGTAATGCCCAGGATTCGGTAAGGGTTGAGACGAAAGTTTCCCTTTTTCTCTCGCACTCATTTCAGCTTTAAGTCGTGCAATTTCAGCTTCCATCGATCTGATACTCTCAGCTTGGGACGCTGAGTTTTTCTTTATCTCACCGACGGAAGATCTAACCTCAGCCGACACCTCTATGAAATTTGACAAGAGTGATTTCATGGTTTGAGTGAATTGAGAGAATTTGTCAGAACAGGTCATCTGCATAGTATTAGACGGTGCAGGAGTGTTGACCTGGTTTTGAAAATTTTATGACTGGTAGGGGTGCTGAGTGAGTTGAAGTGGTTGCTGTTGTAGTGGAAGAGCCCTTTGGAATTGATTCGGGTTTGGAACCGTGTTTTGAAATTAGGATTGGTTCCAAGGGAAGTTCGGGTGATTCCTCCAACCCTGATTGTACGTGGAAGAATATAGATCGTTTCTAGGTCTTTGAAATGCGGCATTGG
Organism: Agapanthus africanus; assembly: GCA_030015575.1. Lineage (NCBI taxonomy): Eukaryota > Viridiplantae > Streptophyta > Magnoliopsida > Asparagales > Amaryllidaceae > Agapanthus > Agapanthus africanus. The sequence continues at coordinate 157,042,878 of JASDDO010000010.1, forward strand.
TATGCTCGTGACCTTGAAACAGAGAGTTTAATGGACATTCTTCCGTTAAGTGAGAAGGATCAGAACAGCACCCATATACAGTTTTGGGGAGCGGTATCGGATTTAGGGAGGCTGCTAAAAATTTGTGTTCCATAGGCTCGAGCTTTTTTGCATGCTGCCATCTCAGCTCGAACACCTATGGACACATAAATTTGGTGTACGCCACCCCTAGTCGATGACTTGGTTCCACTCTCCCACTGTAAGGATTTTTCAGCGAACTCTTCTAAAAATTTCCAAGCTTCCCCATCATCCTTGGTCATAAAGGTGCGTTGACACATGTTTTCAAGGTTCTGTTTAGTGTTTGGGTTAATGCCTTCATAAATGATTCGGCAAAGATCCCATCTCGGGATGCCGTGATGTGGACATTGAACCAAAAGATCCTTGAAACGTTCAAAGCGTTTCGAGAATGGTTCAGTCGGAAGCTGGGTGAATTGATTTAGTTCGCTACGGATTCGAGCTGTCTTTTGCATAGGGTAGAATTTCTTAAGGAATGCCGCAACGAATTCTTCCCAATTCGTAATGGAATGTGCGGTAGTGTTATATAGACACTTCTCGGCTATATCGCACAAAGTAAATGGAAGAAGACGTAGACACATAGCATCCACAGAAAGTTGTGACGTACCCATCATGGCGCATACGTTTTCAAATTTGGTGATAAAGACGTATGCATCTTCAGTCTCGAGTCCGTGGAATTTGGGTAGAAGGTTGATGTATTGAGGTTTAATCTCAAAATTATCCCCGTTGGCTGGTGGAATGGATAAGCAGGTCGAAAGAGGACCTCGCAAAGGATAGCACCTCTCTTGGAGAGAGATGCTAACGGACGACGGCAGATTAGTGGTAAAGAAATTCGATGGAGAAGGATCCATCGATGTGGGTGTGGTGGTGGGTAAAGAAGAAGTAAATGGAGCAATACCGACTTCGGAGTCGATCGAGAGAACGCGGACTAAACGGGCACTAGAATCCCGTGTCCAGCCTATCTTGCACTAAAAAGGCTTAGTACAAGTGGCAGCGTGACTTATAATTAGGGGAAATGAATAAATGCGGTGTTTGCTTTGAAAATATACGGAGTTTTGAAAAAATGATGCGAGCACAACAAATGCAACAAGCAAAACCCTAATTCTAGGGGTCACCTAGGTCAAAGCTCTAGACCGCTCCTAACTGCCAAAAGACAAGTCGCAGGATAAATCCTCCACTACCTCTTTGTCTCTCCTGTGGCAAGGTAAGTGCCAGGTAAGTGGGAGGTTCTCCACTACGTAAGTAGTGGGCCTAATTAAGTAACCACTAGCCTTCGACACACTTGCCTTAGACGCCACAAAAGAAATGCGGATAAGCAATGAATTACCCACGGCCTTCTTCTGTCCTAAGTGAGCGCGACGGTCCTTAGAGTCATCTCTAGATATTTTTTAGTTAATGAGGGTTAATGCGGATGCAAGTTTGTGATTTTTGGGGCTTAGGATGGATAATGAACTCCCCACCTAATCTGAATTTGGCCGTGCCTCTTAATGTCCGTATTAATATGCAAACAACCAAAAAATCAAAATCACGCACAATTTATTTTGCTTTTTGCGGCGCTGCGATTTTTGCAAAGAAGCCTGCAGAAAATTGTTAATTGGAGCAGACAGAGGAGGAGATAAGAAATTTTTAGAGGACCTGAGAGAAAATTTCACAGAGAGGCTCCCACCAAGGCGCAGAAACGCCGCAATTGATGGCTTACACCACGGATGCGCGGTCGTACGTACTGTTCAATGCACAAAAATTCCACAGCAAGCTACTGTTCACTCCTTGAGCTCTCTGGAAATGTCTGAAAAAAATTTCACTTGCTCCACAGCTTCCAGAATTCCTCGCAATCAAATCACAACAACACGTTTAGATTTTGCGCGAATTTTGATCTCAAAATTATAATGGAATAAATCTTTCAATTCAAATTTCAAATAAAGAACGAATTAGCGCACGATCCCCGGCAACGGCGCCATTTGATTGTTTGAATTCCGGTGTGTGTAGTATGGAAAATTGTATAGAAATCACAACCAAAAATATTTTAACCGCAATCAATAACGGTGTCGAATGTAGCGCGTTAGTAAGTGCGGATCGTCCACAGGGAAAGTGTAATCGTTCGTGTTTCGATTTAGATGAGTCAAAAATTTAAAGAAAAGAAAACAAACAACAATTTATGATTTAAAGATTTGAAGTTCAAGAATTAGAAAAATCTAGTCTAAATCAAGAAACGATAAAATCAAGAATTGAGAATTTGTGATGATTTCCAAACCAACAATCAAGAATCGAAATGAGGCTCGTAGGAATCGATCGGATATATAGATGTGATGAAATCTAGCGATTACGTATTCTTATCCATCGATGAATTGATACTAGATCGATGATGATCAACGAGAATTAGGGATTTCTTATGAAACCAGGGTTTCATCATTTATCCCTTGTTCTTTCGTCGATATCATTCACATTCTAGCCTCTAGTAAATTCAAGAATCGATCGTGGATCCCTAATTTCGAACGATCACAATCAAGAATGCATCGCACCGAAACTAGGTCGTCGATTCTTCAATTTACAAGAGTTTACAAAACTAATAGGACTTAAGAATCGTTTTAAGATTTGTTACATTATCATTCTATTGATCGTCTCGACTCTTTTACGAGCGGAGTTTTACTCAAACATCACAACAAGAACCATAATCACAAATTGAGATCGAATCATGATGCAAGAATTTAAAGAAAGCAAGATTAAAGAATTTCACCTTTTATTTATCAACAATTCCGTTACAAATCGCTCAAGAACTACAAGAGGAAGAACTCGATCGTCGATTTGGCTTCGCTCATCTTCTTGAGTCTCGGATCTGCTTGGATCACTTGCTCGATAGAAGATCGGCTCCGCTCCCAAAAGGTTGAAGGCTTCTTGCTTGAATGGTACTCGGGATCTTGAATTTGGCTTTGGATTTTGGGTTAGGGTTTTGAGGCACAAGTTGTGTCACTCAACTTGTGTTAGAAATGGGGGAGATGAGAGATTAATGAACTAATGAACAACCCCTAGCCTTAGATCTAGCCTCCTTTTTATAGATCTCACAACCCTAGATCTAGAATTCAAAATTTCAAATTTCCCTCCAAAATGAACAACTTTTCCCTCCAAAATGAACCACCTCATTTGAATTTTCCCTCCAAAATGAACTACCTCATTTGAATTTTCCCTCCAAAATGAGGTTGTTAGAAAGAATCATCTAGAAGAAGTTTGTTGGACGGAATATTCTAGAATGAGGTTGTTACAAGGAGTCTTCTAGAAGAAGGTTGTTATAGGGAGGCTTCTAGAAGAAGGTTGTTGGAGAGAGCTTTCTAGAAGAAGGTTGTTATAAGGAGGCTTCTAGAAGAAGTTAGTTGGAGGGAGGCTTCTAGAACTAGGTTGTTAGGCCGAGCCTTCTAGATGAAGCCACGTGGAGTTTCTGGAGAGTTCTGGAAGCTTTGCCGTTAGAAATAAGCACATGGGGAAAATCTGCTTCTCTGCTGACGTCATCATGCCGCGGATCCGCGGCGGGAAGCACCCATTGGCCTTGAATAAATTTCTGGAATAGTTTTACACCTTATTGTTTACTGCCAGATCACCCGACTTAGACTTGGTGTAATTTTGATCAGCACTTTTGACAATTTGGCTCGGTTTCTGGAATTTCCTGCACAGACTTCGAAACAAGTGTTGCGCTACAAGAATGATGTGATGCCATGATAAACAGTCAATTTCCCTTAAAATACCGGTTTTAGAGTACAACACAGGTAATTCGGTATTTTACTATTGTTTTGCTAATATGTGAAATATGCAAACCGAACACCTCTAGATGAATGCAAAACATAGGGAAATTGACGTGTTAAAAATACATTATTTTCGACTGATCAGTGCCCCGAGGCGAGAGAGAGATTTCGTGTGGATGACGATGAGCCTGCCGGAGGGACCACTACCTACCGGTGATTGTATTTGAGCTCGGCGGATATCCAGAGGATACCGACCGGAGTCGAGAGATGATATAGGCTGGTCCGGACTGACGGAGCCCTATATATATATGAGGATTTACGTGCCGATGCTGGGCACAGGTTTCATGATATTTTCGTGTGTCGATGCTGGACACTCAGGTTCCATGATTTTGATGTGTCGCGAGGGACACACGTTGATTTATATCCTCATATTTCCATGCATATGCTTTATGATATTTACATGCATGATGTTTTGTGTCATTGGTTGACACGTGGACGAGATCCACATGCATACAGACATTGATTACATAGTTGGATGATATCCACATACTTATAGACTTCATGATATAGTTGACATTGATTCATGTTGATTAGATTGATCATACCTCATATTTATGATATGTTGCTACCTGAGGCCCTGACACGAGCTCTTGGTGTTACACTGATGTATAGATGTTTACCCTTGCCACTTTATCATATTAAGGATATATTATTATTGATCATATTGACCTAGGATTGAGTCATACAGACGATTTCTGCTCTGTGATGTTTTCTACTCACGAGTTGGAAACTCACCCCCGTTGTGCCACAGTTTCTTGCAGGTTTTGCCGTACAGGTTTCATTGTGGCTTTCTGGCACACCGCTTCCTTTCCGGGTGATTGCTTTGTTAGGTCGGTTCACTTGCATCGTGACCGCCATTGTACTTATTTATTTTCATTGTTGTATCTAGAAATTCCATCAACCAGACTTGTATATTGATGTCAGACTTAGAAAACCTGTTGTTTTTTATTTCGACCTTAGAGTCGCACGTTGTAGTATTATGGTTTCCTTGATGATTTTGAGTGTCTTTTTGAGTTTTAATTCTCTCCCTTCGGCGTTGTATATTATATTGTTTGCATGATTGTGACCGTCGATTGACGAAGAGCTAGCTCCCGCTTGGGGATGCCTTTTATCATTGCGCATATATTATTCTTATTGTACCCCGTTTGGGCCCAGTTTTTACAAAGGAAACTTCGCAGAAATTTTCAGAAAAGACTTGAGATTTTAAAAATGCATATTCGGCTTACTTATTTAAAAACCCCTTGTTTTAAAACATGTTTTCTTCACTTCTTTCTTTAATTGGTTTAGATTTCTGGGATTTCTTGGCTTACTTGAATTAGATGGGGTCCTATAGACTTCAGATGATTCAAGAGCCAGTCGCGTGCCATTTCGGGTCGTGAAACCTATACCCCCTACGAGTGCGGCAAATAACCCGCCAATTCTAGAGTAAGGTCCCCTCCGTCTCAACGCCATGAGATGCGGACCCGTTTCCCTCTAGAACCCGGCTATTCGTGCACTCCACCGCGAGGTAATCCTAGTACAGAAAAGTAAATAATATACAAGGGTGACATCGACCTCAACCCGGTTGTGCCCCAAACAAATAAATACAAACTGGCAGTGACGGCAGTCCACATATCGGACGCTCATCCCGTAATATCAAATGTACAAATGAATCTAAACAGTACTAACATTGCACCCAAGCTATCCACCACGACGATCCAACTACAACATAGCACAGTACAGAACATCAACGTAAATGTCACGTTCACAAACTCGTCTAAAAGAACATATAGCGATTAGATGAGTTGTACCGCTCGAATGACATTCATGGTCGCAAATAGTAATGCATGTACTATAAACATTTACACAGTGCTAAAATATCGACTTTGAAACAACCCGAATTTCCCCTGAACAATAGATAACTCTATATCAAAACTGGGCTAAACAAACAATACCACTGCACCAATATTCCAGAGACCACACCCAAAATACGAAGCCCAAACTCAAAAGAATGGCCGGCCGGCTCGGAATTTTGTTGAATGTGGCCGGGTCAAAACGGGTAGACGGGTTCGTATTTGGGGTATGTTCTAGTGGTCATATAAGTAGTCATCTGCAATTGCTTAAAAAAAATTTAAGACTTTAAAAATCGACAGAGACTGGAATGTGCAGTGCACTGTTTCGAGGTTGTTTCGATTTTGATACTTTATCATTGTCTAAAACTGCTAGTAGGGGGTTTACGGGTTGTCTCTGATACCATGTTGGGTTTTGGCAGCGCCCCAGCCATCAAACCGTGGCCAAATGCGGAACCTAAATTTACAAAAACCGTCTCTACCATTACCCGATGCCTGGATCTACCCTAAACCCTATACTAGCAAGCATATATAAAGAAGTTAGAATGGTTACACCGAGTTGATCCGTGTCCTTCGGTCTTCAACCATCATCCCAAGCTCCTAGAGGTTGCAGATCGAGTTTGGTTGCCGGTCTTCCTTCATCTACGATGATCCACCTAAGGGAAACGACGCAAGCTTCAGCCTCGTCAAGCGAGGCAACCGACACTCCAAGTGTAACATTTTGAAAAAGATTTAGATAATTAATTAAATTATTTAATTAAATAGATAATGTTATTTAATTTTTATTGTAGTAAAGAAGGATTTTTAAGTTAAAGTAGAATTAAATTAGTAAAGAAAATAGTGTTTATATAATAACATATGTAATGAGGGGTTTATGTGTGAAAGTTACTGTCCTTATGCTAAAATAAGTTGAATGAGGGTTTTTATGCAATTAGGGTAGATAATGGTTAAGCTTAAGATACACCTCCAAGACACCATACCTTAGGAGTAACCACACACACACACACCTCCTTCTTGTTTGCACACATCATGCACACACCTCACCCTTGCATGAAAGCACCACAATCATTTTGGTGACACCTCCTCGTAAAATTCATAGTTCATTCTCCTTATCTTATATCAATTGTTCAGTTCATAAAACTAATTTAAAATCACAATTTAACAAAAGGTGAAAGAAAACAATTTAGAACTCACAAAAGAAAACAAGAAAAGAGAGAAGAGAAGAAGAAGAAGGTGCTAAGGATTCTCACCACCACCATGCTAGGAGCTAAGAGCTTGTGCATCTTGAAGGAAGCCTTTCAGCAATCTTGTTGTAGCTATAATATTTAAACTCTGTAGAATTGTAGTTCTGTAACTGTTTAAAAGTAGAAATCGAATATCAGGTATATCATATTTTTTTGAAAATATAGGCTCTGTGAAGATCTGCTGTAGCGTAGATAATAATTAACATAACCAAATAGTACATTCATATTATAGATTGGACCTAGAATAAAGCTTAGGAAGACGAACCCAGTTGCTCGGATATTGGCCGGCGACATATATGGAAATTCAGAGCTCGCCGGTTTTTTGAGGGAGTTGGGTGTTGTGATTTTTAGGGTAGCTCTCTGGATATGTGTTAAGATGTTTGGTATTGTTTGTTTAAATTATTTTATTAGTATATGAAATCTGGAAGCTAATATCTGTAAAAGGGTTAAAATTCTAAAACATGACACGGATGTTTCGTAACTCGTATCTGTTTTCTGTTACGAACAGTGATTGGTAAATTCCAGTCAGTATAGGTATAGATAATTTACAATAGTCGTACGAAGTATAGTTAATAAGTAAAAATTGTATTTTCATGTTTTCGCCGTATCGGAGTTTAGCTGTTTCTTATACAAATTAATGTCGATGTTAGATTTGAGTACAGGAACTTCGGAGGCCGCAAGGAAAGGAAAGGAATTGATGATCTGAGTAGATTCGACGTATTCCGGTGAGTAGACTAAGCATCTACCGGGGGATTTTGTATGGATAGCGTAATACGCCCGTAGTTTAAGTTTAAATTATAATTGTTCCCTTATATATAAAGTTTGATCGTATGCATTCATATATAAAAATATCATCATGTTAATAATTGTTAGAACACTGCACAAATTATCGACATGTCATGCTGCACGTGTACATATCTACATGTTACACTATACCTCGTCGTTATTAACATGTCACATATACACTTAGTACTTATTATACTAAATATGATTCACATCATACCTTGAACATCAAGAATGGTTGTTATTTTGCATAAATGTTATCATGTTTCATATTCAAGTATTAGTAATTCTGATATAAGATGCATTGGATTATTGCGGATTTATGGTTTTGAGTTTTTATGCACTATTAAGTGTATTCAGTGATTCTTCATGATTGATGTGACATGTCCACCATGAGATGTTGTTTTTATGATTTGGTTTTATTCTGAACCGAGTGGGGTAGTTATACGGTTGCGGATTTTTACGTATATCCAGGCTGAGTGGGGTAGCTATACAGCTGGATTCATGGTGGACCCGGTCAAGACCGAGGGGCAGGAGAGCCGCACTTTAGGCGGGGAGCCTAACGAGTATACTCGATACCGGAGACATTTGTGAACACGGTGGATATCTAGGTGATACCGACCGGTGTTATTGATTGACAGGATCGTTTGGGGAATGATGCCTGATGGAAATGTTGGAGATAGTGCCCTCAGAGTCAATTATTGGGTCACAGGCACGTGATTGCAATGATTGAGGGAGGACCTATCCCGGGAAGACAATCTTACTCGAGATGATAGTATGCTATCTGGTTTACCATTATCATCGTGTACTGCTTTAGGTGACCTGACATGTCGCTATTGCACGTTGATAAAGCCCCTAGGGTTCTTGCTTGACTGCCAGCAGTATGAGGGCGATCATATAAGTGAGAGCTGGAGTCTATAAGCGAATCCTTAAAAGGTCCCTAGTCGTAGGAGTTTCGAGACAGGGCATCGATTCTCCAGAGTAGACTAGTGTATACAGTCGAGACCCCGACGAGGGGCGGTGGCCGGTCTCACAAGCCACTGGTGTCAGTTGGTTCACCTAAGATGTATACAGGTGCTCATTAGGTTATGAGTACACCGGACAGGACTCGCCGGGAACATGCTAGTTGGTCTTATACCTGACGTCAGATAGCAGTTCCCTGGTGACATGTGTACAGGTTAGTTCATCGACCTGGGGATCGTCATTTGTCTCGTGTGAGTTCCCACTGTGCTTTGATTACTACCCTACCACGGCTCAAAGGAGTCGTGCAAACAGGTTGTAGTTGGGTACAGTCCCGAGCCACATGGAGGCAGTGAGCGGATCTTCGGGGGTTTCTTCTCTCCCGGTATTGGGGGTGAGGTCGCGCTGTGTCTAGGAGAGCCATTACACGAAGACCTTGGCCAAGGCAGGAGATTTACTGGTAGGTATTCCAGTAGTATCTCAGGGTGTTCTGGGCTACACTCCGACACGACTTGTACCGCTTTTGGGGGTCTGACTTTTACCAACCCCCTAGGCCCGACATGCGATGCTCGTAGACGAACGGACCGGACTGTACGGATATTGTCACTGACAGGCTCAGTAGGGTGTCAGGATGAGTTCGCTCATCGACGTCCCTTTTAGTCAATAGCTGGTGGCCCGTCACGTATTGGCTTATACCTCTGACGTGCTAGTGGTTAAATCCACAGCCATAGTATTGACGAGTCTTTAGAGTCCACCACACCTTCAGTTACTCAGCTTTCGGGCGAAACGCTGTAGAGGCCGTATGGAGATATGGCAGGGTCCGATCAGATACGTGCGGTATTGCACGGATCAGGATCGGACAATTTTGTACTAGTGGCCGTATGGTTATATGGCAGCGTTCGATCAGATACGTGCGGTATTGCACGGATCAGGATCGGACGGATATTACTAGTCGGCTTTGGTTTATGCCGGATCCTAGTATAGTACAGTGTAGATTTTGTCTCTTTGCATTTGTATCCGGACGGAATACAGATGCGGGTGTGTATGCACAGTATTGGGGTTTTCCTGTAATTTATTACGGGACCAGTTTTCTGGAGTTGCCAGTTTGCATTCCGTTCCGGCCGGTTTTCCTTTGTTCTTTCCCGGCCGGACTTTTCCGATGGAGGGGGTAATTTGCAGTTTTGCAAATTACATTTGTGGAGGGGTTTTATTGCAAAAGTGTTGATTATGATAGCATCATTATCTTTTCACCATCACTTGCATTAATGAGGGTATGGGTTTGATTTATGTGTGAAGCATGGTTGATGTTTCTTTGTCTTTTGATGTGGTCACCTTTTCTTCACTCCTACACTCACCTCCCTTCATGATATATATCAATTCCCTCCACCATTTCCAAAATGGGGGCCGGCCACTTCCTTGAGGGAAAAAGAGAGAGGAAAAATGAGAGTGTTGCAATCTTTGTTCATCTCATTTTGCTTGCTAGAAATTGATAGCTTCATTTCCCTCCAAAGCTCAATCTTCATTCCTCCATCCAAAGGAAACAAACCCCAAAGAGACAAAGCACTACACTTCCTACAGCACATCTTGGGCATGTCGAGTTGCCGGCTTCATGCCCGAGTTGCCTCGGTATAGAGGCGGGAGCCCGTAAAAGATGCAGGCGATGTGGTGTCCTTCCTGCGAGGAGGCGACGACCGGAGATCCCGCGAGGAGATCGGAGTGGAGATGAAGACCGGAGGACTCGGATCTGTCGGTATATCTCTAACCCATCTTCTAGTTAGCTTAGACTTGTTAATGGTTACGATCCGGGTGTTTAGTGCGCGGTGGTGCCGGTTTGCTAAGTCCGCAAAAATTAAAATTTATCACCATTTCCGCATTTGGCCGTCGGATTGACGGCCGGGGCGCCGCCGTGCACCTACAGTGGTATCAGAGCCTCGCCATTAACTTCGTCTAGCTTTGTTTAATGTGTTTTTCAGTTCCGATCGACCAAATTCCAAAAACCGTATTTTTTCCTTCACATCAGTTTCTGTTGAAATATTTTGGTCTCTAAAAATTTTTCAGGTTGTAAAATATTGATGTACTGGAAAATCTAAGAACTCTGTAAAATTTCGATGAAGTGAATCCACAGTTGGAGCGCGGAACCGCCGCACAAACCCCATTCCCGCGGCCCTTCCGCCGCGCACTATTCACATCACTTCACCAATTTTTTACAGAGGACTTCTGGGCTTAAAATATGGGTTTTGGAACATTAAAATTGGGCCCAGGTTTTCTGTGAGTGCTACAGTTTTGTTTGGGGGCCCACTTGTTAAGGTTTGGTCAATCGGAAAATTTTAAACACATTTTTCACAGTATTTACATTATATCTGCGACCGTGAATGTCACTCGATCGGTAAATCCGGTCTAACTGCTATAGCCCGGTTAGACGGATTTGCGAACGTGACTTTCACGTTGATGTTCTATGTATTTGTTGTGATGTTGCGGATCGGTCGTGGGGATAGCCTGGATGCAATGCTAGTACAGTATTGGTGTATTATGTACATTTGATTTTGCGGGGCGAGCGTCCGACTAGTGGACTGCCGTCACTGCCAGTTTGTATTATTCTTTTGGGGCACGGCCTGGTTGCGGTCGATGTACCCGTTGTATGTATATTTTACTTTCTGTACTAGGATTACCCCACGGAGGAGTGCACGGATAGCCGGGTTTTGGAAGGCAACAAGCCCGCATCTCATGGCATTGAGACGGAGGGGGCTTCACTCTGGGATTGGCGGGCTATTCGCCGCACTCGTAGGGGGTACAGGTTGACCCAGGAGGGGTGCCCAAGTTACCGGATTCCGTGAAGTGCTGGGTGGTCCATTCACGGCGCTGAAGGGGGCTGCCTCGCTTCAGGTTTTGGCGGGTGACTTGCCGCGCCCGTAGGGGTCTAGGATTTCATTGCACAGGCTATCCACACGACCAGGGGAACGTCGGGTTTCAGTAGTGGCTCTGTGAAACCCGGGGATCCCAGATATCTGTATTGTTCTGTGATGCTGTACATTTCTGTGATGTTGCATTTTATTCACGCCTTGAGCGAAATACTATATATTGGTATATATATTAGTAGATGTTGTATATGCTTTTCATCTGCACTAGTCCAGTCCCCGCTCTGCCGTTAGTTAGCTAACCTAACGGGTGATGACGGGACCCAGTGGCGAATGCGGATGGCATATACGTACATCAGTATATTTTCGTTCTTTATTGGTGTGATCAATTGATGGGACTGCATTGATTCGGATCAATGCAAGTTAAACAAACCTATTCTGATGTTGTTGGAACACTTTTCAAAAAGCTGTTATTGCAAGGACGTTCACTTTTGTTTTGCATCGTGGTATTCATTTGGAATATCCTGCTCCTCAGTCGACGAGGCAAGGGCCGAGATCCCTTCACCGGGAGTGACCCCTTGGACAGAAGTTTGCGTCAGGGCATTAACTTCACTATAGCCGATTACTTTTGCTTTGCATCGTGGTATTCAGTTGGAATATCCTGCACCCCATTCTACGGGGAAAGAGCCGAGATCCCTTCACCGGGAGTGACCTCTTTAGTAAAGGTTTTCGTCACTATATCTTCTAAAAAGCTATCCGTTCCTTCAACGAGATCAAGTTCATTATGTTAAAGGTTTTCGCCAGAAACCATTCGTAGCCCTCCGTCGTTTCATATGGGTAGTCAATAGTATTCAAGCTGTGTTTGTTGGCCTTAGTCAAGGCACAGTGTTTGGTAGCTATTGGATATTCATATGCTGCATAGGTAGATGCGTTGGTTTGGGACAGTCGTATAGCCTTGTTGGCCCTAGTCAAGGGCTTGTACGGGTGGGTTCAAATCAACCTGGACAATGACGGGTAGAACTTGACATGTGACTTATGATTTGTTGGCCTTAGTCAAGGTCATAAGAGCATGGGGCAGAAATCTCATCGGGAGTTTCAAAAGTCCTGAAACTTGCCAGATATGCGCATACCATCTGGAGTGTGATAGCGTGAGCGGATTCCGTCACATTATCATGCAATGAGAGTTGGATCCCGATTCCCACTGATGAGTTGGTATACTCCTCGGGTGACCCCGACTAATTCTTTTTTAAGGTTTGGAGGAAAATTTGAGGTACAGTGGGAGGTTTCCAGATTAGATAAATTGGTAACCATTCTGATCTAGGTTAGAGTGCACGCTGAGTGTTTCTTTTCTCTCTCTTTTTGGCAGCGACCATTGACCCGACCCTAGACTATGACTCGGTGACCAAGTTGACTGAACCTTCTTAACACTGGCTTTTGGATTGTCAGAGTTGCAGACCTCATTGCCACTCCTACTTTTACCCTTTTCTCCAGGACACCCCGTATTACTGCGAACGTCCACTTCCATTGGACAAAACCATCGTATGGTTAGATACAAACTCGAAGGAATTCGAGGATGGTTTCCGGTTCTGGAGAAAACGGATAGGACTATTCAGTTGTCTTTTCTTTTCACCTTCTCTCAGGCTGCGAGTACTCCTTGGTTTAGGAGTAGTACACCTATTACGCAAATTGGATAGTCTTCTTCCAAACCATAGGCTGGTGCCGACCGGTAGGGAATGAAGAAAACCAGTTAGCCTAAACGGTGTACAGAAGGTATTAAGATTAAGACAAAGCAAGGGATTAGTAAGAGGGCAAAGTAAATTGCGACTGATATTCACGACCAAACCAAGTATTTCTTCGCCAATCCTAAATCACCTTTGTATTTCTCCAGGACACTCCGTATCACTACGAAGATCCACAGTTTATTGGATACTCCATCGTATGGTTATATACGAACTCGAAAGGAACTTGTTCCAGTTCGGGGATGGATTCTGGTCCAGGAGAAATAGGAATAAAGTAAAATTCAGGTGTCTTTTATCTTCACCTTCTCTCGCGTTGCGAGTGCTCCTAGGATTAGGACAGTACACCCTTTATGCTTATTGTATAGTCTTCTTCCAAACCATAGGCTGGTGCCGAACGGTAGGGAAGGAAGAAAACCAATTGGCCTAAAGGGGTGTGCAGAAGGTAATGACTAAAGACATATGAAGGGATTTGGAAAGGCGGCAAAGAATTATACGGTTACAGTTGTGAATCTGGATAATGGAAGAGGCATTACTAGGAATACGGGGATACCCCACCGAAACATTTCAATGTTTCAGTTTCACTGTGTACTGTTAAAAGAAAACTGATTTCCCGATTAGATACTTGCTCCAGGGTATGTATTTACCAGGTTTGATTCTCATATTTGTATGGTTTTACAGATGATGAGTGGGAGTAAGTTATTGGGAATTGGGTGATCATCCTCATTATATCAGGATTCGTTGTAATCGGTGATATTTGAGGAGATCACCTGGGCTGTTTGCCGGTCGGCAAATATTTGGTTTTGAATATCCGCTGTTGTGCACCAATTTCAAATTGATATATCTGTACGTCTATTTTCATAGAGTGAGATATACCTTTTGATATTATGTCGATGACATTTACCTATATCAGTGGATGGTTAGGTAAGGAGCATTAAACAGCGGTGTAATTCTTCTTAACCATTAGTACAGTTTTCAACCTACGACACACAGTGAAAGAGTTGTTGGACTCGGCGGACTTATACAGAGTATTGTATGTTGTCCAGTGTCCATTAGGACAGAGGGGTTGGTCCTCATACTATATTCTGTTTACTTTTGACTTCTCTAATTCTTAGACATGTGTTTCGTAGAAACACAAGGTCTAAGTTTTGAGGAGTTATAGGTATTTGAATAGAGTAGAGAACCAGGTGTAGCAAGTATCGGGATTCTTCAAAGTGATCGAAGATGTAGATACTTGTGTATGGTATTAAGTTGATAGTAATGATAAAGAGAAATTGCTTCTCTTTCAGGTTACTCATAATTGGAAGCATTCCTAAGTTGAGTAACGCTGATCGGCCTCTCTCCATTTAGTTGACATGCACTGGAGACAGTTGCATGATTTTGAATCTGGTTCAATTAAATCAGTGCCTCTGGTTCTATATTGGATATAGAACAGTTCATATCTTAACGTTGTTAAGGTACGGGGAGTTGTCTGGCTTATGATTAAAACCAGACACTGGACAGCTCAAGACACGTTTCTGTAATGGTTGTTTGTGGGTTGACCCAGGCTGTGACGAGGGTTGATTTTCTACCATCTGGCAGATCAATAGAAATATTGTTCTAGACTCGCCACAGTTTTTATTAAAAATGGATTTTTTTTCAAAAACAGCAGTGGGAGTATGGTAGACCTGGAAGTGATTCCAGAACCGCAAACGATTACTGAAGATTTGATAAGGAACCTAAAGATTCAATCTGTTTTGACATTCCATTGGCCACTCCGCAGATAAGGTGGGTAACTTCAGGCACCCGAGAGGTACTCCGGTAGCCTCAAGGACGGTGACAGGGAAGTTCTTGTTTACCCACACTTGCCATTGTTGTTGTTCCAGGCTGTGAGACCCGGCAGGAGGATGAGTATAGCGTCGTTCTAAACTAGCCTTAGAAGTGTACGTCTATATGACTCTGCCAGAGGGTTGTCGTAGTCAGTGGGAGCAGCGGAAGCATTGGTGGATATCAGGCTTATGTCTATTTATAGACTAAAGCAGATATAGCGGAGATAGATCATCTATTTCTGATGTGACAGTCATAGGTTTGACGTCATCAGAATAGGGGATGGATCTGTTGAGAAGGTAGTTGGAAGTGATATTCCTATACTACTATCGGTTATACTTTGGTCGTCACACAATGGTTTCTCCACATAGGACTTAGACATTATATCAGACATACTGGTTACTAGATCTATGTTTTTAGATCTAGATTTGGGTGGTTTCCCAATCAGGGTACCTTGACAACATTCTAAGAGTATTTAGAATGGACGACTCCTGGCACGGTAGTGTACCTGCAGGTGATGGAGTCACCCTCTCTAAAGGTGTCTTACAGACTAAAGGGGAGAGGGATGTGCATGATTGGCAGATCACTTGCTCAGGCAATTGAGTCAATCATGAGATGTCAAGTACCACACCAGATGTTGTTCTTGCACTAGATGCAATAAGTTGATATTGATCCAATCCTGGAGGAACAGTCGGGAGGCAGTTATCATTTCAGGCTTCCAAGGTGACATGGACGACAAGGAGGTTGTCAGAGTTATAGTCATCCTTCTGACGAGGGGCAGTATTTTGGACAGATGGTCCAAGGTGATACTGAGGGAGGCATGGCGCAGGATACTGATTAAGTTCAGTTGACGATACAGTCTAAGAAGTTTGGATTTGGAGTTCATTTATGAGCCAGGTCCCATCAGACATCCAGACACTCTAAGACAGGTATTGCTCATTTCGGGAGATAGCTTTCTCCACGAACTTGAGATATAGAGAGACATAGAAAGAAACTTCTAGGCGGATCCACTCACTGAGGCTATTCCTCGAACGCAAAAGTTTCGCAAACGGATTTTGTGAGACTGACTAGTAGGGGAGTTGGGTGTACGGTATCACACGGGCTGTGAGTATGCGACATCGCAATAATTAGCCTTGAGTGCAAGTGGGAGATTGTTGGAGATAGTGCCCTCAGAGTCAATTATTGGGTCACAGGCACGTGATTGCAATGATTGAGGGAGGACCTATCCCGGGAAGACAGTCTTACTCGAGATGATAGTATGCTATCTGGTTTACCTTTATCATCGTGTACTGCTTTCGGTGACCTGACATGTCGCTATTGCACGTTGATAAAGCCCCTAGTGTTCTTGCTTGACTGCCAGCAGTATGAGGGCGATCATATAAGTGAGAGCTGGAGTCTATAAGCGAATCCTTAAAAGGTCCCTAGTCGTAGGAGTTTCGAGACAGGGCATCGATTCTCCAGAGTAGACTAGTGTATACAGTCGAGACCCCGACGAGGGGCGGTGGCCGGTCTCACAAGCCACTGGTGTCAGTTGGTTCACCTAAGATGTATACAGGTGCTCATTAGGTTATGAGTACACCGGACAGGACTCGCCGGGAACATGCTAGTTGGTCTTATACCTGACGTCAGATAGCAGTTCCCTGGTGACATGTGTACAGGTTAGTTCATCGACCTGGGGATCGTCATTTGTCTCGTGTGAGTTCCCACTGTGCTTTGATTACTACCCTACCACGGCTCAAAGGAGTCGTGCAAACAGGTTGTAGTTGGGTACAGTCCCGAGCCACATGGAGGCAGTGAGCGGATCTTCGGGGGTTTCGTCTCTCCCGGTATTGGGAGTGAGGTCGCGCTGTGTCTAGGAGAGCCATTACACGAAGACCTTGGCCAAGGCAGGAGATTTACTGGTAGGTATTCCAGTAGTATCTCAGGGTGTTCTGGGCTACACTCCGACACGACTTGTACCGCTTTTGGGGGTCTGACTTTTACCAACCCCCTAGGCCCGACATGCGATGCTCGTAGACGAACGGACCGGACTGTACGGATATTGTCACTGACAGGCTCAGTAGGGTGTCAGGATGAGTTCGCTCATCGACGTCCCTTTTAGTCAATAGCTGGTGGCCCGTCACGTATTGGCTTATACCTCTGACGTGCTAGTGGTTAAATCCACAGCCATAGTATTGACGAGTCTTTAGAGTCCACCACACCTTCAGTTACTCAGCTTTCGGGCGAAACGCTGTAGAGGCCGTATGGAGATATGGCAGGGTCCGATCAGATACGTGCGGTATTCCACGGATCAGGATCGGACAATTTTGTACTAGTGGCCGTATGGTTATATGGCAGCGTTCGATCAGATACGTGCGGTATTGCACGGATCAGGATCGGACGGATATTACTAGTCGGCTTTGGTTTAAGCCGGATCCTAGTATAGTACAGTGTAGATTTTGTCTCTTTGCATTTGTATCCGGACGGAATACAGATGCGGGTGTGTATGCACAGTATTGGGGTTTTCCTGTAATTTATTACGGGACCAGTTTTCTGGAGTTGCCAGTTTGCATTCCGTTCCGGCCGGTTTTCCTTTGTTCTTTCCCGGCCGGACTTTTCCGATGGAGGGGGTAATTTGCAGTTTTGCAAATTACATTTGTGGAGGGGTTTTATTGCAAAAGTGTTGATTATGATAGCATCATTATCTTTTGCACCATCACTTGCATTAATGAGGGTATGGGTTTGATTTATGTGTGAAGCATGGTTGATGTTTCTTTGTCTTTTGATGTGGTCACCTTTTCTTCACTCCTACACTCACCTCCCTTCATGATATATATCAATTCCCTCCACCATTTCCAAAATGGGGGCCGGCCACTTCCTTGAGGGAAAAAGAGAGAGGAAAAATGAGAGTGTTGCAATCTTTGTTCATCTCATTTTGCTTGCTAGAAATTGATAGCTTCATTTCCCTCCAAAGCTCAATCTTCATTCCTCCATCCAAAGGAAACAAACCCCAAAGAGACAAAGCACTACACTTCCTACAGCACATCTTGGGCATGTCGAGTTGCCGGCTTCATGCCCGAGTTGCCTCGGTATAGAGGCGGGAGCCCGTAAAAGATGCAGGCGACGTGGTGTCCTTCCTGCGAGGAGGCGACGACCGGAGATCCCGCGAGGAGATCGGAGTGGAGATGAAGACCGGAGGACTCGGATCTGTCGGTACATCTCTAACCCATCTTCTAGTTAGCTTAGACTTGTTAATGGTTACGATCCGGGTGTTTAGTGCGCGGTGGTGCCGGTTTGCTAAGTCCGCAAGAATTAAAGTTTATCACCGTTTCCGCATTTGGCCGTCGGATTGACGGCCGGGGCGCCGCCGTGCACTTACAGGAAACAGAAGATTTGTGTCGATGTTGGACACGGAAAAATGAACCTTATTTGGAAAATAATTGATGAGATTTCAGTTTTGATTTATATACTTAGTAGTACATGTTCATGCTTCAACATACTGTCATGCATTATATTCATTGTTGTAGATACTAGCTCTAGTTCGTTATACTTGCATTATCAGCCGATATATGTTAGTTTATTCACTGAGTTGGCAACTCACCCCCGTTATGCCATAGTTTCTTGCTGGAGTCGTGGGAACGCGTAGCAGCAGTGCAGATCCACTTATCAGTTTTTATCGCTCCTTTTTGCTAGGTGGGTTACCTACGTAGTAACCTCCTATTTTGGTTTTGTATATTGGATCTAGTATTACTCCATCAGACCCTGTATAGTTGACTTAGAACGAGATGTGGTTGTATGTATCTTATTTTGACTGTTGAGATCGTTTAGTTGTATTAAATTATATTTCTTTTACTTATGTTTGAGATTCTTCATTTTGAGTGCCGTATTATTTTTGTGTATTGATTTCCGCTGTTTGGCATCATTTGCTCCCAACTAGGGATGCAACTTATTCATACACCCTATGACTACTTAATTAATAATTAAAAAGGAAGTACTGTCGAAGTTTCAAAACCAGTTGTTTAAACTTCTCTTATTTAAAAATCATTCGGCAAGCTACTTCATTCTTTTACTTAAAACTAAATATTTTCTAAATTCCGCAAAAAAAGGTTTTTGATCTTGGTTTTTGGCTTACTAAGATTGTGTCTACATCTTTAGATATCATACAATCTAAGTACCAGTCGCATCCAAACTTTGGGGCGTGACAAAGTTGGTATCAGAGCTTATGATTAACCTTACGGAACCGAGTAATGAATTGAATATAGTAAGCTTTAAATTCGTTAGGTAGGTTGATCCTTGGTTGATGGAGTAGGTGATTTAGGATGAATAGAGTACCGTACATATGTTCCGCGGCATATTTACGCTACGATACTCAGCCTAAGTGACCTTAGGAAATATTTGTTCGTACTTCCTTTCTTGATTCCATGTATCCTGAGATTCAATTGCAATGTCCTTATCAATCCTGTTTCTTACTCTAGCCACTAAGTCATCAATGACTATGAGGACTCAGGGGGCCGCTGTTAGAGATGAGATTGGAGCGGGCTCGTCTGAGACGATGACAGACCAAGGTAGTACGCCTATCTTTCATGAACAGATTGATCCACCCTCTATTGATCGTATAGCTAGGATGGAGGAGAGTGTTCAGGAGATGCGCCGAATGATCGGATCCTTGATAGAGATTAGTCGAGCACGGAGATCGTCCATTACTCCACGTACGGTTGTTCAGAGACCGAGGCGAATTCGTACTAATACATCAGCTCCTAGACATGTTCGTAGAGGCCGTGGAGAATTCTTTATGGACCAGTTATGTTACTTATACCCATATGATGAACAACCCTTGCAAAGATGTTTCAGGTGTGGATGTCTGTATCACTTTATCAGGAATTATCCCGTGATGCGACAGGGTGAGGCATCGGTCTCACATGTGACTTCACCATCTTCACCACCTCCTCCGAGCACATTACCTCCTACACCTGTTGTTGTTCCACGCGAGATCAACGCCCATAGCGGATGTGGTCGAGACGGTCGTAATTCGAGAGGACGAGGAGGCAGAGGCAGACGACAGTTGGTCGCTGGAAGAGGGTAGGCTTTAACTTTTGTGTTGACTCCTCGGGACGCACAGGTGTCAAACGTTGTCGTAACAGGTATTCTTTCAGTATGTTCCTTAAATGCATATATTTTATTTGATCCCGGTTCTACGCATTCTTACTTATCTGCACATTTTGCACTTTCTCTGGGGAGAGAGTCGTCGTTGTTAGAGTTACCGCTAGTCGTGATTACTCCTGTAGGAGATTCTTTTGTAGCTCGACACGTATTCAGGTCTTGTTCAGTACGTATCGGTGATAGGGATTCATTAGTGGATTTGATTCTCCTAGGTATGCTAGATTTTGATATACTTCTTGGTATGAATTGGTTGGCCGCTTGTTATGCATATATAGATTGTCGGGGGAAAGCGGTCAGATTCTGTTTTCTAGACGAACCAATTTTTTTTTGCAGGGAGACTGTAGTATAACTCCTGCCAACATGATTTCTGCTCTTTGTGCGGGACAACTCTTGAAGAAGGGTTGTCATGGGTTCTTAGCATTTGTTCAGGACGTAGGAGCCGCTGAAGTTCCGTTGGACCAGGTTCCGATCGTACGAGAATTTCCGGATGTGTTTCCTGCTAAATTACCAGGATTTCCGCCTGATCGCGATATCGAATTTTGCATTGACTTGATTCCGGGTGTGGGGCCTATTTCTATACCACCTTATCGGATGACCCCGACGGAGTTGAAAGAACTCAAAGGTTAGTTGCAAGAATTGTTAGATTGAGTACTTGTTCGTCCAAGTGTATCACCGTGGGGAGCTCCTGTCTTGTTCGATAGAAAAGAAGGACGGCGGCATGAGACTGTGCATCGACAACAGGAAGCTGAATCGAGTTACTGTGCGAAATAGGTATCCACCACCTTGTATCGATGACTTATTCGATCAGCTGCAAGGAGTTGGCTATTTCTCGAAGATTGATTACGGTCAGGGTATCACTAGTTGAGAGTTCGGAAGGATGACATTCCGAAGTCTGCTTTTCGCACCCGATACGGGCATTATGAGTTTCTGGTGATGTCGTTCGGACTCACCAACGCCTCAGCAGCTTTCATGGATACGATGAACCGCATTTTCAGGCCATTCCTTAATCAGTTTATTATTGTATTCATTGATGATATTCTTGTTTATTCCCGGAGCCGGGAGTAGCACGAGCAGCATTTGCGTATCATATTGTAGACCTTGAAGGAGCATCAGTTGTTCCCTAAATTCTCCAAGTGTGCTTTCTGGCTGGATAGTATGGATTTCTTGCATCACGTAGTTACGAGAGATGGTATACGTGTGGACCCAAAGAAGATCGAAGCAGTACAGCACTAGCCCAGACCTGTATCAGTTACAGAGGTTCGCAGTTTCTTAGGCCTGGTTGGTTACTACCGACATTTTGTGCAGGATTTTTCTCGGATCGCTGCACCGCTGACCGGTTTGACCAGGAAGGAGGTTACATTTCTTTGCACTGAGGCGTGTGAGCATAGCTTCCAGCAGTTGGAGACTCGTCTGACTACTGCACCAGGGTTATCATTGCCTTCGGGATTGGGCGATTTTGTGGTTTATTGTGATGCGTCTCGAGTGGGGCCAGACTGTGTATTAATGCAGCACGGCAGGGCTATCGCATATGCTTCTCAGTAGTTGAAGAAGCATGAGCAGGACTATCCCACTCATGATTTAGAAATGCCTGCGGTGATTTTTGCATTCAAGATCTGGAGACATTACCTATACGGCGAGTCGTGCCAAATATTCACAGACCACAGAAACTTAAGGTTTATCTTTCAGCAGTGAGATCTTAATCTGAGGCAGCGTAGATGGATGGAACTCATGAGGGATTATAATTGCGAGATTCTTTATCATCCGGGCAAAGCGAATGTTGTGGCAGAGGCTTTGAGTCGGAGGCCCGGAGGTAACTTATCTTATTTGAGCACAGTGCTGACACAGTCATCCGCAGAATGGAAGATTCTATGTAATAGACGTGTACAGTTCAACTTCATATCAACAGGAGGACAGTTAGCTCATATTTGCACCCGTCCTCAGTTATTGGATCGTATCCGAGATGCATTGCCCACAGATGCTCGCTTTTCGGAGATCATAGATCAGGTTAGATAGGGTAGAGATTCTGAGTTCTAGATAGATGACCATGGAGTATTAAAATTTAGAACTCGTCTTTGTATGCCGGATTCAGAGGAACTGGGACTTGAAATCTTAGAGGAGACCCATCAGTCAGCATATAGTGTTCATCCTGGTTCCACCAAGAAGTATCATAACATGAGAGATATCTTTTAGTGAGAAGTAATGAAGAGAGATGTCACAGAGTTGTTTCGAGATGCTTGACCTGTCAGCAAATCAAGGCTGAGCACCAGAGGCCGGCAGGAGAGTAGCAGCCCTTGCCTATTGCGGAGTGGAAATGGGAGTAGATCTCCATGGGTTTTATTATGGGACTGTCCAGGACTAGCAGACGGTATGATTCTATCTGGGTGATTGTGGATCGATTGACAAAAATAGTTCACTATCTTTCGGTGAAGACAACGTTTGGATATGCGTATTATGCTCAGATCTATATTGATGAGATTGTGCGATTGCATCGAGTTCCGACGTGCATAGTGTCCGATAGGGTACACAATTAACCAGCCGACAATGGCAGGAACTTCAAGAGGCTCTAGGTACCCGACTGAGTTTTAGTACAGCTTTTCACCCGCAGACAGATGGTTAGTCAGAGCGGACCATACAGACTCTAGAGGATATGCTTCGAGCCTGCAGTCTTGATTTCGGTAGCAACTTGGATCGTCACTTACCATTGATAGAATTTTCTTACAAAAAAAGTTTTCAGGAGAAGATCCAGATGGCACCCTATGAAGCTTTATATGGGAGAAAGTGTCGATCACCCGTTTGCTGGACAGAGCTTAGCGAGAGTAGCATTTTGGGACCGCAGATAGTACATGAGACTACAGAAAAGATCCAGTTGATACGGGACAGAATGAGAGCGGCCCAGTGCAGACAGAAATCATATGCCGATCAACGCCGTCGTAGACTCGAGTTTGATGTGGGAGACCATATGTTCCTTCGTATATCTCCCATGAAGGGTGTGATGCGTTTCGGGAGAAAAAGGAAGCTCAGCCTCAGATATGTCGGACCCTATGAGATTCTGGAGAGAGTGGGCGTTGTAGCTTATCGTTTAGCACTTCCACCGAATTTTCCTGATATGCATCCAGTGTTCATGTGTCTATGCTTCGCAAGTATCTTCACGATCCCTCTCACGCGATTCAGCATCAGACCTTACATCTTGAGCAGGATTTATCCTACACAGGGCAGCCAGTAGCTATTCTAGACCGTCAGGCAAAGAAACTAAGATCAAGGGTGTTATTGTATATGCCCTAGAGGCCATTACTGTATCATACTAGCTTGTATATTACTTAATGGAAGCTTGGGATATTCACAGTTGTATTAACAGTCTTGCTTAAAATGGTAGTATGCTACTTGGTTTGTTTCTACTTCAATATGTGCATGTGTTTCTTTTAGCATATTGCTTATACATATTAGTAGAGCCCTTAGGATCTTTGCTTGATTACCAGCGTTGTGATGACAGTCACACTAGTGGGGGCTGGGTAATCTATAAGCACATCCTTATACAGGTCCCTAGTCGTAGGATTATCGAGACGGGGCATCAATACTCCGGGGTAGACTGGTGTATACGCTTCTCATCCCAGCAGGGGAGATGGCATGTCCCATATCCATTAGTACGTCGTACTAGAGAGAGTATGAAGGTAATCGTTAGGTTACGAGTACACTGGACAAGACTCATCAGGAACTGCTGGTTGGTACTATACCTATCGTCAGATAGCAGTTTCCAGGTGACATGAGTGCAGCTTAGTCCGTCGACTTGACACTGCTACTTCGCCTCGAGTGTGTTCCCACTATACTTTGATTACTACCCTACCACGGCTCAAAGGAGTCGTGCAAACAAGTAGTAGTTGGGTGCAGTCCCGAAGCACTTGGAGGCAGTGGCGGTTAGACAGGATTCGTTTCTCCCGGTATTGGGGGTTGATATCACGCTGTGTCTAGAGAGCCATTACACAAAGCCCCTGACCAGGGCAAGCGAGATTTACAGGTAGGTGTTCCAGTAGTATATCAGGGTGTTCTGGGCTACACTCTGACATGACTTATACCGCTATTAGGAGTCTGACGTTTACTGCCCCCTAGGCCCGATATGCGATACTCTTAGATGAACAGACCGGACTGTACGGAGATTGTCACATTCAGGCTCAGTAGGAGTTCGGATGGGTTTTCCTCATCGGCCTTCTTATCGACATCTACCTGGGGACCGTTACGTACCGCTAGTACCGCTTGCGGCCTGACGTTAAACCCACTGCCAGCGTAGTGTCGAGTTTTTAGAGTCCCACACAGAGAGTTTCCCTGCACTGGGAAAAAGGTGTAGAGGCCGTATGGTTTTACGGCAGGGCTTCGATCACTTACGTGCACTTGTGCGCGTATGATGTTCGGGCAGATAATACTAGTGGGCTTTGGTTTAAGTCGGATCCTAGTATTATATAGATGGATCGGTTTTGTCTCTTTGTATTCGTATCCTTCGGAATGCGGATGCGGGTGTGTATGCACGGATGTGAGGAGTAAAGAAGGAAATGCCTCATTAGGGTTTTGACCATTGACTTGATTAGAACCATTATGAGGTGGAGGATATTGTTTGCTAATCCTTTTATTAATGATAATTGTGTCATGACTAATTGGTTTGACCATTTGACTAGGTTGACTATTGTTGACTTAGATATTTTTGTTAAGCACTAGATATTTTCATGCGTAGCATTAATTGTCACATGCTTGTGGTCAAATCAATGTAGTCATCCTAATTATCATAATAAAAGTTTTAGTGTTCTTTTTTCATGGTTCATTATCTCATTTTCTTTCTCTTTCCTTAAAAGAGATCTCATACTTGCTCTTCTTCTTCTTCCTCACTAGTAGACTTTTAAGCTTTCATGTGTTGAGAAAATTAGAGTTTAAATAGACAAACAAATCCATCTTCCAACTCTACATCACCTGGGACATCAAGCTTAGCAAACTTGTTGCCCTAGTTACCTCGGTTCTTGAGGTGGAGCTCGGACTATAGACTCTCGGGTGGATCGTCTTCGACTCAAGAAGGCCGTGGAGGTGACTGCGATCCGGATCGATTCTTGGAGCCTATGTAGATGATGAGGATAGCGGAGAAGACCCGAAGGACTAGTAGCATGAGGTATAATCTTCTAGCATAGTAGATAAAACCTCTAGCTTGTTTGTTAGTAATGGTTTGGCAAAGATTCTCAAGCATAGTCTATGTTACCTTGTAAGAAAAAAATGATTTTTACCTATTCCGCTTCCCCGTAAGTACCGGGGTGTGTAACATAGACTTACAGTGGTATCAGAGCCAGGCTAAACCATTACTAACATGTTAGCAAAGTGTTAGAAATTCAATCACCGGAAAAATCACAAAATCACGTCAAAAAGGCATGTTTTCTGTCGATTTTAAAAACTGGTCCAAAATTTTTTCCAAGGACCTTAAAAATACGTGCAGGCATTTTTATGGGCACCCAAGAAAAACGAGGAAGTGAATCGGTCAGACCACCGCGGAACCGCGACAAAACCAAGCGTTCCGCCGTGGATCCGTGGCCGAGTCGACGCCGAGTCAACTCGTTTTTCCTGCAGTGTGTCTATCTTAGTGTTTTGTGATTTCTCTGATATTTTGTTTCTGCCCAGAATTTGTTGAGTACTGTGTTGTGCTTGGGGTATATTCAAATCTGGTAATCGATCGAAATTCTAAGTACTTTAGCTAATTGGATCTTCTGTGATGTGAAATATGTACTGAACGTCTACTAATCGCTATGCGTCGATTAGTGGGGGTTGTGCATATCTGTGTTCTGTGATATTGGACTGTGTATATGAACTTGTTGGATCGTTGTGGATGAATGGTCGGGGATGTGAGATGAGGGTTTTTCATTTTTCATTTGATGTAAATTGTAAATTGATGTAATATTATTTTATGGTCGCACATCCGGGTTGAGGTTGTAGCCACCATTGTATATTATTTCTTTTACTGTTTTCTGCTCGTAGGATAAACCCAAGATGGGGTGCACAAACTACCGGATACTTTGAAGTGCCGAGTGGCCTACTCACTTTGTTAATGGAGGTTGCTTCACTTCGGGTATTTGGCGGGTAGTTTGCCGCACCCGTAGGGGTCTAGGGTGGGGTTTGGCTATTCATCACGTCCGTGTAATCCGTCTTTCATTGTAGGCTCAAACGAAACGCGGATTCCTAGCATATCCAATGTGTTCATCTGTGATCTGTAATGACTATCATTGCATCTGACAAATGAATATATCTATATATGATATCTATTAGACATTGCTTATGTTTTACATCCGCACTAGTCCAGTCCCCCGCTCTGTCATTAGTTAAGTAACCTAACGGGTGATGACGGGGCCCAGTGGCAAATGCGGATGGCATAAGCATACGTTATATTTTCGTTGTTTTCTGCAATGGTAGGATTAATTGATGGGATGCATTATATTAATGCAAAGAAAACAAACCAAAGCTGAATCGTTGGAACAATTTCATAACCACTCGGTTTTTTCAAAACAGCAAAACTTTTAAACTGCGGAGCTTAAACCACTCCTTTTAAAAGCTATCAGGCACCTTCGATTATATCAAGTTCACTACGTTCATGGTTTCGCCAAAACCATTTGTAGCTCTCCGTCATTTCATATGAATATTCAATAGTATTCAAGCTATGTTTGTTGGCCTTAGTCAAGGCATAGTGATTGGTAGCTGCTGGATATTCATGTATTGAATAGATAGATGCGTTGGTTTGGGATAGTCATATTACTTTGTTGGCCTTAGTCAAGGGTATATATACGGGTTCAAATTAGCCTGGACAATGACGTGTAGAACTTGACATGTGACTTATGATTTGTTGGCCTTAGTCAAAGTCATAAGAGCATGGGGCAAAAATCCACATCGGGAGTTTCTAAAGAAACTGAAACTTGCTACTGTTGCATAACATTTGGAGTTTGATATTGTTGGTAGGATTCTTTCAGCATTATCACACAATAATAATTGAATCCCGATCCTACTGTGAGTATCCGCTACTCCTCAGGAGATTCTTTCACTTAACGATCAATTCTATAAAACAAGTAGGTGGCTAGAACAGTGTTAGAGGGGCTACGCCTCCAGGGATAAAAGGTTATTGAATTAAGGAACTTCGCGAAAGCATCGCAAAACCTCCATCGAAGTACCGACACTAGCCTGGCTGAACGGTTAAGCAAGTATTGTACGGTGAGATTAATCCTGACTAATTCTTCTTTTATGGTTTGAGGAAGGATTCGAGAAACAGTAGGAGCCATCCTGTTTAGATAAATTAAAAACCAATCTAAACTTGCAAGAGCATCATGCTAAGTGTTTTCTTCTCTCTCTCTTAATTGCAGCGACCCAGTGACCAGACATAGGTTACATCTAGATAATAAAATGACTGAATCTGACTATATTGACTAGAAAAAGTCTGTCCATATGCCCATTACCCATGACAAGCTGGAACACCTCTTCACTACTCAAACCCCTGCCGTCTCAGAACCAGTTTCCATCGTCACGGATATTGATATCCGTAAGACATCGGAAAAGGACTGTGCGAATGCCAAGTGCCTCGTGTTGGCCCTAGTTGATGGTGGAAACCAGAGGCAGCACGAGGAGATGGACTTAGTTTCTTTCTTCCTCCATAACAAAGATTTATATGGAGAGAAATCTCGTATCGCATGATATGAGACCTCGAAAGAATTTCTTCAAGCGAGGTTGGCTATCGGGTCATCTGTAGGGGACAACGTCCTTATAATGACTAGCTGTATTGATGAGCTCACGGACGTGAAGACCACGTTGGAGAACAAGTCATATACTGACTTAATTCTACAGTCTCTACCCTCTACTTACACCCTGAAAAAAACCAGGGAGACACCCGCTCTACTTAATGGGGGACCTTCCTCTTCTGCATCCAAGGAAAAAGCAAAGGGTGAGAAGAAGAAGACCTCCACAAAGCCGATATGTGGTATCAGGGAGGTAAAAAGAAAGGGAATGGCAAAAGTTTCGGAACTAAAAATAGGGAAGGAAGGACGTTCCTATTGGAGCGGGAAAGGACATTGGCAGAAGGATTGCAGAGCTTTGGAAGCCAGTAGCCGGGATTCGAAGTATGTTGTGGCTTCGGCTTCGGGTGTGTTCGTAATAGAAAACTGTATGTCAATTAACACTACTTCCTGGGTACGAGATACCGGATCAGGATCTCATATCTGTAATTCATTACAGGCTTTAAGAAACCATAGAGTTATCAGATTAGGTGATATGACTCTCAGAGTTGCGAACGGAATGAGCGTGGACGCTGAATCCGTAGGGGAATATCACCTAGGATTGACAAGTGGGCAGATATTGATTCTACGAAACTGTTTATATATGCCTAGTCTAGCAAGTAATATCATATCTGTATCCTTACTTTCTAAGGAAGGATATGATTTTACTCCTCCATATACACTACAACACAATGGTATATCTGAAAGGCGGAATCGAACCCTATTGGATATGGTTCGTTCCATGATGAGTAAGGCTGAGTCACCGCAATCTTTCTGGGGTTATGCATCTGCATATCTTTTGAACCAGGTTCCTACTAAGTCTGTGCCTACCACACCATATCAGATGTAAAGTGGGAAGAAACCCTGTCTTAAAGACTTTAAGACGTGGGGATGTCCAGCTTTTGTTAAAAAGCGGCATGCGGACAAGCTCGAGGCACGCTCAGTACAGTGTAAGTTTGTGGGATACCTAAAGAACTCAAAGGGGTATTTTTTCTATTACGCAGAGGAGCAAAAGTTCTTTGTTTCTCGTCATGCCCGCTTCTTGGAAACTGAATTTTTAGAAAATCAGATAAGTGGGAGCGCAATAGAACTGGAGGAAATTCCGGAACCACAAGCTATTACTGAAAGCTTGGTAGAACCAGAGGTTTCAGAAGAACCGGACATCCCAGCGCCACTCCGCAGGAGTAGCAGGCAGTCTCATCCGCCCGAGAGATACTACGGTTTTCTCATAGATGGGGATCGAGACGATTGCATCATTGACAATGATGAGCCTACTAGCTTCCAGCAAGCCATTCAGAGCGGGGACTCGGTAAAATGGCTGGATGCAATGCGGACCGAAATGGAGTCCATGTACACCAACAAAGTTTTGACTTTAGACATTGCTCCAAAAGGGGTAAAACCCTTAGGCTGCAAATGGATATTCAGAAAGAAGATTGGTGTAGATAGTGTTAGTGTATATGTCCTAGAGGCCATTACTGTATCATACTAGTATGTATATTACTTAATGGAAGCTTGGGATATTCACAGTTGTACAGACAATCTTGCTCAATATAGTAGTATGCTACTTGGTTTGTCTTTGCTTTAATGTGTACATGTGTGTTTATTTATTATATCACCTATACGCATTAGTAGAGCCCTTAGGATCTTTGCTTGATTACTGGCGTTGTGATGGCGATCACACTCGTGGGGACTGGGTAATCCACAAGCACATCCTTATACATGTCCCTAGTCGTGGGATTTTCGAGATAGGGCATAGATACTCCGGAGTAGACTAGCGTATGCGCTTCTCATCCCAGCACGGGAGACGGTCTGTCCCACAGCCGTCAGTACGTCGTACTTGAGATAGTATGCGGGTGCTCATTAGGTTACGAGTACACTGGACAGGACTCGTCGGGAACTGATGGTTGGTATTATACCTATCGTCAGTTATCAGTTCCCAGGTGACATGAGTACAGCTTAGTCCGCTGACTTGTCACTGTCACTTCGCCTCGAGTGTGTTCCCACTGTTCTTTGATTACTACCCTACCACGGCTCTACTGAGTCGTGCAAACAGGTAGTAGTTGGGAGCAGTCCCGAAGCACTTGGAGGCAGTGACGGTTAGACAGGATTCGTCTCTCCCGGTATTGGGAGTTGACATCGCGCTGTGTATAGGAGAGCCATTACACGAGTAGTCCCTGGCCAGGGCAAGCGAGATATACTGGTAGGTTTCCAGTGTTATCTCAGGGTGTTCTGGGCTTCACTCCGACACGACTTGTACCGCTATTAGGGAACTGACGATTACCGCCCACCTAGGCCCGCCATGCGATTTATCAGACGAACAGACCGGGCTGTACGGAGATTGTCACATACAGGCTCAGTAGGAGATCGGATGGGTTTACCTCATCGGCCTTCTTATCGACATCTACCTGGTGACCGCTACGTACAGCTAGTGCCGCTTGCGGTCTGTGGTTAAACCCACTGCCAGCGTAGTGTCGAGTCTTTACAGTCCCACACAGAGAGTTTCCCTGCACTGAGCGAAATGTGTAGAGGCCGTATGGTTTTACGGCAGGGCTGTGATCACTTACGTACACTTGTGTGCGTGTGGTGTTCGGGCAGGCAATACTAGTGGGCTTTGGTTTAATCCGGATCCTAGTATTGCACGGATGGATTTTTTTGTCTTCTGCGCATCCGCATTCCACGGAATGCGGATGCAGGTGTGTATGCACAGTTTTCCGGAGCGATGAAGGAGTAGGTGCCTCACCCGGGTTTTGGCAGTTGGTTCGGCCAAAACCGTTATGTGGCAGGCTCATTAGGGTTTTGACAGTTGATTCGGTCAAAACCATTTTGAGGCGGACTCATTAGGGTTTTGACAAGTCGTTTGGTCAAAACCATTATGAGCCGCGGACATCATTTACTAATCCTTTTAGTGATAATTTTATGATGGCTAATTGCATTGACCATTTGACCCCATTGACCTCTCTTGACTTTGTTGACCGGTTGACCGTGTTGACCATTGACCTTCAAGAGAGGTCTACACTCTTCTTTTCATTTTCTTTTTTTTTGATTATAATAATGGTCATTTCAATGTAGCCATCAACTTTATCTTGATAGGATTGGTAATGATGATGTTTTGGGATTATTGAACCATGGTTCATTTTCTTATGCTCAAAATTCTTTTCTCATTCTCTCTCTTAGTCTTGCTCATGAGAAGAAAAGAAATGCACCATGGTTGCTAGCTCCTCCTTCTTCCTCCTTTTGATTCATCTTTTGATCTCATGTGTTGAGAGATAAAGATCCCACAAAGAAAAAACCATCCCTCTATCACTTCTACACAACCTAGGGCTTCTAGACTAGCAATCTCTTTGCCCTAGTTACCTCGGCTCGAGGTGGAGCTCGGTGTACATCTCTCGGGTGGATCGTCTTCGACTCAAGGAGGCCGCGGAGGTGACCAAAGTACGGATCAACCCTCGGAGCAAGCAAGGAGAAGAACAACAAGAAGAGAAGGAGTTCAAGTTGAGGTATAACCCCTAACCGAGTAGATAAATCTCTTGTTAGGATGTTAGTGTGTTGTTTAGCAAAGATCCGGTTTTTACGGTCCATGTTACCATGTTTAGAAAAAATTTTGTTTTACCGTTTCCGCAACCCCGAAAGTACCGGGAGAGATAACGTGGACCAAACAGTGGTATCAGAGCCTAACTAAACACACCCTAGCATGTTAGCAAAGTATTTAGAATATCGACCGAACAAAAAAACTGCAAAACACCCCGGAAACCCCATGTTTCTGCCGATTTTTTTTCTGCTCAAAAAATAATAAATCATGTATTAAAAATCGGCTCAGTCTTTTGTTAGAACACTGGAGAAAAACGATACCCTAACTCGGCTAAAGCACCGCGGAACCGCGGCATAAGCTTGTTTATGCCGCGGAACCGTGGCCGAGTTAGCTCGGTTATGAATCGGGTTTCCTGCAGTGTTCTTATATGGGTATTTTGGGATTTTTCGAATATGATTTTTCTGCCCAGATTTTCCAGAAAGCAAAATTTGTTTTTGGGGCTCAAAAATCCGTATTTTTGGTCGATGTTCTGTAGACTTTGGCTAATGGTTATATCTGTAATGTTATATGTGTATTGAACGTCTACTAATCGCTATACGTCGATTAGTGGGGGTTATACAAATCTGTGATCTGTAATGCTGATGGTTTGTGTATATGAACTCGTTGGATTGTCGCGGATGAATAGCAGGGGTGGATATGAGATGAGAGTTTCTTTTTCTTTCATTCATGTAATAAATTTGTAAATTGATGTAATATTATTTGTATGGCCGCACAACCGGGTTGGGGTTGTAGCCGTCATTGTATAATTCTTTTTACTGTTTTTGCTCCTAGGATAGACCCATGGAGGGGGTGCACAAACTACCGGGTATCTCGAAGTGCCGAGTGGCCTACTCACGGTGTTGAGGGAGGTTGCTTCGCTTCGGGTACTTGGCGGGTAGTTTGCCGCACCCGTAGGGGTCTTGGGTGGGGTATTGGCTATTCATCGCGACCGTGTAATCCGCTTTTCGTTGCAGGCTCGAACGAATCGCGGGTTCCTAGTATATCCAAAGTGTTCATCTGTGATCTGGATTGGCTATCATTGCTGTATATTTATATATAATAACTATTTAGGCATTGCTTATGTTTTTCAGCCGCGCTAGCCCAGCCCCCGCTCTGTCGTTAGTTAAGTAACCTAACGGGTGATGACGGGGCCCCGTGGCGAATGCGAATGGCATAAGCGTACGTCATATTTTGGTTGTTTTCTGCAATGGTAGGATTTAAATGATGGGACGCATTAAAAGCACTAATGCAAGAAAATAAACCTAAAAGACCTTGTTGGAACAATTTTTCGAAAAGCTGTTATTACAAGGACGTCCACTTTTGTTTTGCATCGAGGTATTCGGTTATGAATGCCCAGCACCTCATTCGACGAGGAAAGGGCCGAGATCCCCTCATCGGGAGTGATCCCTTGGACAAAAGTTTGCCTCAGGGTGATAACTTCACTATAGTCGATTATTCTTGCTTTGCATCGAGGTATTCATCTTATGAATGCCCAGCACCTCACTCGACGAGGAAAGAGCCGAGATCCCTTCACAGGGAGTGACCTCTTTAGCAAAAGTTTTCGTCACTATATTTTCAAAAAGTGTATCACGTTCCTTCAACGATATCAAGTTCATTACATTAACGGGTTTTCGCCAAAACCCAGTCGTAGCCCTCCGTCGTTTCAGATTGATATTGCTTAGTATTCGTGCTACGTATTTCGTGCTCAGCCGAGGCGTAGTGTACGGTAGCTATGTAATATTTTTCCGTAGGATACAAAGTGATTGGTTAGGACAGTCGTGCGGTCATTTTGGCTCAGTCAAGGACTCGTACGGGTGGGTCTAATGCAGTAAAGATAATGACGGGTTGAACTTGACTAGGATCCTTTGATATGTTGGCTCAGTCAAGGTCACTTGGGTCCTAGAGGCAAAAACCACATAGGGAGTTTCAAAAGTACTGAAACTTGCTAGTGTTGCATACCATTTGGAGTGTGATGATTCTGGTAGGATTCCTTCAGTTTTGTCACGCGATGATATTTGGATCCCGATCCTACCGTTAGTATATACTACTCCTCGGGAACATTCTCGCTTAACGATCAATGCTATAAACCAAGTAGGTGTCTAGAAAGGTATTAGCGGGGCTATGCCCACAGGGAAAAGAGTTTACTTAATTAAGGAACTTCGCGAAAGCGTTGGAAAACCTCCCTCGAAGTACCGACACTGGCCTGGCTGAATGGTTAAGCAAGTATTGTACGGTGAGATTGATCCCGACTAATTCTTCCTTTATGGTTTGAGGAGGGATTCGAGAGACAGTGGGAGCCATCCTGTTTTGATAAATTAAAAACCAATCTAAAAATTGCAAGAGCGCACGCTGAGTGTTTCTTTTCTCTCTCTCCAGGTAGCAACCATTTCACGCCCTAATCAAGATAATAAAATGTATCGCTTAACCGATCCGAATTCTTATTCAGGGCTGGGGAATGTTGGTTCGGCTCTAACTTGTGACAACAGTCATAAGTATGAGCAAGGGAAAGAGGATTGTATGGATTCCAAGGATACCCAGTTGAAGAAGAAGCATGGTTTTGCATCTACTTCAGGTGTTCTGGTAATTGAGAACTGCTTTACGGTCAGCCCTACCTCCTGGGTACTTGATACCGGATTAGGATCTCATATCTGCAATTTATTGCAGGGACTGAGAAAAAGTAGGAAAGTTTCACCTGGTGATATGTCGCTCAGAGTAGCGAACGGAGCACAAGTAAATGCTGCAGCCGTCGGTGAATATCACCTAGTATTGCCAAATGGCAAGACTATGATTTTGAATGATTGCTACTATGTACCCTCCATGGTTTGCAACATCATATCAGTTTCTTTACTCGATAAAGATGGATATAACTTTGATCTTGATAGAAATATCATGAACATTTATGTAACACCTTAGGATAAGGGTTAGTGTATAATTATAATTAAATAATGATTTTCAATAAAAAGTTTACCAAACTGTGTTTTAAATATTTTTCCTAATTTAATAAATATTTTTCCAAAATTTTCCTAGGCTTGCACACACATGTGCATGTAAACTAGGGTTTTAAAAAGAAGTAAATACCATAATTATTAACCATGGTGGGTTAATCTTAAGGGTTAAAAGTCTTTTGGGTTTTAAGTGGGTTTATTTAGATAGTTAAAATTACTTTAATTTGAATTTGAGGTGGGTGTTGACTTGAGAGAGTGAGGGAGTGGGCATCATGGCTTAGCCCATGCTTGCCATTAATGATGAGAGAGAGAGAGGGTTGACAATTGGAAGCTAATTATTTCCTCTCATTTCTTTTCTTTGTATTCTCTCAAACACTCACAAACACACTCACACACACAACACTTACCTCTTCACACCCCCCAGCTCCAGAAGCAGCAGCAGGCACAGCAACAGCAGCAGCAAGCACAAACAGCAGCAACAGCAGAGGCAGTGAGCAGCAGCAGCCCCAGTTCCTAGTGCAGCCTCTTCCCTTCATTCCTCCACCTTCCTGCAACTCCCTAGGGTCGAGTGTGAGGTATACTTCCTATCTTATTCCCTAGTTAGCTTAGTTAGTGTAGTTTTGCATCGGTTAATGGATATTGGCGCGTTTTAGTGTGATTTGGGATGTTTAGTAGGAACTTTGTGTTAAGGTGATGTGTTAGGGTTTCAGTAACTTGCTAGTGAATTAGTGAGACCATTGTAACCTAGTTCAACCCCAATTATGCTAAAATACCACCAGTTTCACAATTGTTGCAAAATGTCATATTTGTGCAAATTTGAACTTTTCTGGAACTGCTCTTGACCCGGTGAGTTCAGAATGAAATTGAGGATACTACAGTATGGTGGAAAGGTGCTGATACCATGGTTTTAACTCGACCCCCTAACTCTTCTCTTTGGCCGCCAATTTCCTCATTCTGGCCGCAATTTGCGGCCAGATGGGTAGGGATTTGGGTGTTGTTTGGTCCAGTGGGTGTCTGCTAATGTGTGTAGTGTTGTGGTATATATATATTTGTAAGTTCAGTTCTGTAGGAAAATCTGGGACCAAATACCTATTTTTGCCGTTTTCTAAACCTTCGCGACACGCGTGATACGTGAGTAGGTTTGGGTTTCTGCGTATCGCGGCGCGTCGGGGTAGTTTCGTGGCGCGTGATCACACGTTTTAGCGTATCGCGCACACGCGCGATTGGTTTGCGACACGGGTTTCTTGTTGGATTATAATGTCGTGTTTTTGTGAATTAAGCTTATGTGTGGTATATGTTATGTGATTTTAGGTTCGCAGGCCAGTGAGACGGACGCTGCGAAGAAGGGCAAGCAAGTGGTTGGATACACTTAGCGCGAGACACTGTGAGTAGATTTCACATCTACGGGGATATCGCCCGCATGGCGTTATGCGTCAAGGCTGATAGGACTTTATTATTATGTGTTGCATGCATCCCATAGACTGTCATCGCATATTGCATTTCTTGCTGTGTTGATATATATATTGCTTAGAACTGATAGAACACCGCACTATTACTAACGGTTTATGTTGCACGGGCACTATTTACATGCTACACACACCGTTAGTAATTGCCATGCCACACTCACTGTAGAACTGCCATGATTATACTGTTGTATTATTGCTGTAGTTCATCTTACATGTGATTGATTATGATTCCCTGGAAATTTGGGAGCCGCATGACATCTTTAAAAACGGAAACTATTTTAAAAAGCGGCTTTCCCTTATATACCTGCCATGGACTGATTACATTGTACCTCATTGGATTGACTTATTGGTGATGGATTTTCATGTGATTTCTGGTTTTGAGGACCGTGGAAATATTTAAGAAAAGATGCATTATTTTGAAAACCCGGTACCTCGTGATATGATATTTTGGTGTGTCCACCACGCGTTTTCTCGGTGCTGAGACGTGTGCTTGAAACCCGATTCGAGGAGTGGATGTTCCGTTTGCGGTTTCGTGGTGGGCCCGGTATGGTTCCCCTCGGTGAGATGATCGATGGGATTTGCCGATTGAGCCTGGAGGCGGGCGAGTACCTACCGGTGATTGGTTGGACCTGGCAGTTGTCCGGAGGATACTGACCAGAGTCGAGTGATGGATGCGGGACGACCCGTGCTGCCGGGGCCGAGGGCCGACACCGCAGACGGACCCCGTGGGCCGATCCGGACTGACGGAGCCCGATATACGAGGATTTGCGTGTCGATGCTGGACACGAGTATTTTATGATATTTTGGGTGCCGATGTTGGGCACTCGTGATTTCTCAGAGATGTACAGGATTTGAGGGCCGATGGGTGTGCCGGCGCCTGAGTGTATTTGGGATTTGAGTGCAGCCTGAGGCACCGATTATGGTTTTCCATGTTGACATAGTCCATGTAGATATTATTTATCCCATACTCAGCATTGACTACTATATATCTCATCCTGTAGCATTTACCTGTTAGAGTATTTGCATTACTATTGCATCCTCTATGTGACATGCATTGATATCATCTGCTGGCATTAGTAGGGCCACGCTATATGTGCATGCTTGCGATCACCTTTATATGTTATCTCTATTCACGAGTTGGCAACTCACCCCCGTTGTGCCACAGTGTTTGCAGGTTGCCCTTGGGAGTAGTCACGGCTGGCTGTTAC
Organism: Agapanthus africanus; assembly: GCA_030015575.1. Classification (NCBI taxonomy): domain Eukaryota; kingdom Viridiplantae; phylum Streptophyta; class Magnoliopsida; order Asparagales; family Amaryllidaceae; genus Agapanthus; species Agapanthus africanus. Next base: position 157,080,037 of record JASDDO010000010.1, read on the forward strand.
CTCATCTTCTGGCACAGATACCCCTTTTGAGCAGAGATAGTCTTTTGCTGATAGGTGGGTTTTGTACGGTATCTGTTATCTTTCAGTTGTATATTGATGTATCTAGTACTCTCCATCTACCTTTCTGTATTGACTTAGAGACAGTTGCGAGGACGATATGTATGATTTTATATTCTGGTGTCGAGCTCGTAGGTGAGCCGACTTTGCTTTTGCAGTCTCATCTTTATGATATTGTCCTTGCTCTACTGTGTATTCTTCGCTTCGGCGTCGTATATCTTATTTTGATGCTTCATTCTTTTTACTCGTCATTTCTGTTACACCTTGTTTCTATTCGGCTGGCGGGGCAAATGTTTTAAAAAGGAAATGTTACCAAAATTATAAAACTTATAACTTTTGAACTTAAAAAGGATTTCTACTAAATAAATGGAAGTTTTTCAGACCTGTACGATTTGTTTTTACAAAATGTTTTAAATCACTCTATATTTATTGGTTTTGATTTCTGGGTTCGGCTTACTTAGCCGCGTTGCGCCTGTAGACGTTGCGTGGTTAAGTGCCGGTCACGAGTCGAATTCTCGGGTCGTGACAAAGTTGGTATCAGAGCGTAGGTTTTACCTTCGGAGTGTAGGATGACCCTGGTATGATGGAGTAGGTAGCTGCAGCAGGGTAGCGTAGCGTGCGTATGTTCCGCGGCATACTCACGACACGGTACTCCGCCTACGCGACCTTAAGACTTATTGATTTGATTCCTCCTTATATTCTTGCGATTCGATTTCCGTGTTCTTATCGAATCCAAATTTTCTTTCAGCCAATATGCCGTCTAAGACTACGAGGGCACAGAGAGCGGCCGCGAGGGCCGAGATTCGAGTTGACTCGTCCGAGACGAGGACTGATCCGGGCAGTACGCCGGTTGTACCCGAGCAGGCTGTTCCTGCCGTGACAGAGCAGATCGCCACGTTAGGGGCTGGTATGCAGGAGATGCGCCAGACGGTGGGATCTAGCATGCAGGAGATGCGCCAGATGATAGGATCGCTAGTTGAGACGCTTCGAGCCCAGCGACCAGAGGTAGCTCCACCCGTTCCAGAGACCGCTATGGTACCTACCGCACAGCCAGTTGCCCCTGCAGCCACGGAGGTGATTACAGTATCGCTATCAGAGTTCATGAGGCTGAAGCCTCCGGTTTTCACAAGCACCGATACAGCCGAGGACCCACAGTCTTTCATAGACAGGATGGCCAGGATATGCCGTTCCCTCAGATGTGCAGATGCGAGATGGGTTGAGTTCGCGAGCTTTCGCCTAGAGGGTCTTGCGCAGAAGTGGTGTGATTCCGTTGAGAAGGGCAGAGCAGCAGGTCTTCCTCCTATGACCTGGACGGAGTTCGTGACCATATTTCTAGCCCGTTTCCTTCCCCGGAGTGTTAGAGATGCCCGAGCACGCAGGTTTGAGTCCTTGCGCCAGACGCCAGGGATGACAGTGGCAGAGTATGACGTACTGTTTACAGAGCTAGCAGTCTACGCCCCACATTTAGTGGCCACCGAGGAGCTGCGAGTCCGGAGATTTGTTCGAGGCTTGCTTTCATCAGTGTTCCTCACGATCAGCGCGCAGCACTACGAGACCTATGCAGCAGCTGTAGACGCAGCCCTAGTGGTCGAGGAGCACCTTGTTGAGACTTCGGTACTTCCAGAGCCGAAGAGAGTTCGTACCAGTATTTCCGCACGGAGGCAGTCATTCAGACGCCGCGACAGGTATCGTTCCGGTACGAGGAGTAGCAGAGATTCGGGACGAGGTCGGATGTTTAGTTCGTATCCCCAGGAAGGTCAGCAGTCGCCGCGGGGTTGCTACAGATGTGGCAGCCTACTTCACCTCGTTCGAGATTGTCCAGTAACACACCGGAGGGAGGCGGCAGCACCGCATGTTACCTTACCACCTTCACCACCCCAGAGGGCGTTGCCCGTTGTGCCTACCGTTGCTCCGCGCCAGACTTATGCACAGAGAGGTCGTGGGCGTGGAGGAGTTACTCAGAGGGGACGAGATGACCGAGGCAGAGGTCAGTCAGTTACAGGTGGTGGACAGGCGAGGGTCTTTGCTTTGACACATCAGGACGCGCAGGCGTCCAATGCTGTGGTCTCAGGTATCCTTCCTGTATGTTCAGTTGATGCACATGTACTGTTCGATCCCGGATCCACACTCGTACGTATCCACGCACTTTGTGCCGAGTCTGGGTAGAGAGTCCGGCTTGCTTGATCAGCCGCTTGTGGTGACTACTCCTGTGGGAGAGTCGTTTGTTGCTAGGCACGTGTTCCGATCCTGTATCGTCTGTATTGGCGAGAGAGAGTTGCTTGTCGACTTGATCCTTCTGGAGATGTTGGACTTCGACGTTCTTTTGGGCTTGGATTGGTTAGCCACGTGCTATGCTTCTGTGGACTGCCGCGAGAAGACAGTTAGATTCTGTTTCCCCGGTGAGTCGGTTTTTGTTGTGTTGGGGGACCGTGGTGCCGTCCCTCACAGTGTGATTTCTTCTTTTCGCGCTGGACAGCTTTTGAGGAAGGGATGTCAGGGATTTCTCGCCTATGCTTGCGATGCTCGCGCTACAGAGGTTCCATTGGATCAGGTTCCGGTTGTTAGCGAGTTTCCTGATGTGTTCCCTGACGAGCTTCCTGGGTTGCCGCCCGAGCGCGACATTTCTTTCTGTATTGATTTGGTTCCTGGTTCGGGGCCTATTTCTATACCGCCTTATCGGATGGCCCCGGCGGAACTTCGAGAGTTGAAGGAGCAGTTGCAAGATTTGCTGGACAAGGGACTTATTCGACCCAGTGTTTCTCCTTAGGGTGCTCCAGTCCTGTTCGTCAAGAAAAAGGATGGCAGTTTGCGTCTTTGTATCGACTACCGCCAGCTGAACAGGGTGACAGTGCGGAACAGGTATCCTTTGCCGCGTATCGACGATTTGTTCGACCAGCTTCAGGGGGCAGGGTACTTTTCGAGGATCGATTTGCGATCGGGCTACCATCAGTTGCGGGTTCGACAGGAGGACATTCCCCGGACAGCTTTCCGTACGCGCTACGGCCATTACGAGTTTTTGGTGATGTCGTTCGGACTCACCAATGCGCCAGCAGCATTCATGGACTTGATGAACCGTATTTTCCGGCCTTACTTGGATCTATTCATTATAGTCTTCATTGACGATATCTTGGTGTATTCCCGGAGTAGTGAGGAGCACGAGCAGCACCTGCGGATTACATTGCAGACCTTGAGGGAGCACCAGCTCTACGCGAAATTCTCCAAGTGTGCTTTTTGGCTGGACAGCGTAGATTTCTTGGGTCACGTGATATCACGAGACGGTATATGTGTTGACCCGAGGAAAATCGAGGCCGTTCAGCGTTGGCCCAGACCCACATCGGTGACGGAGATTCGCAGCTTTTTGGGATTGGCCGGTTACTACAGGCGTTTTGTGCACGACTTCTCACGTATTGCTACACCGTTGACCGGGTTGACCCGGAAGGGAGTTCCCTTCGATTGGACGGAGGAGTGCGAGCACAGTTTTCAGCAGTTACGGACACGGCTAACGACGGCACCGGTGTTATCTTTACCTTCCGGACCGGGCGGATTTGTGGTCTTTTGTGATGCTTCTCGAGTGGGGCTAGGATACGTTCTGATGCAGCATGATAGGGTGATCGCGTATGCTTCGCGACAATTGAAGAAACATGAACAAAACTACCCCACTCATGATTTGGAGATGGCAGCAGTGGTCTTCGCACTTAAGATCTGGCGACATTACTTATACGGCGAGTCGTGCCAGATATTTACGGTTCACAAGAGCTTGAAATACATATTCCAGCAGCGGGACCTGAACCTTCGACAGCGTCGATGGATGGAGTTAGTGAAGGATTACGACTGCGAGATCTTATATCACCCGGGCAAGGCAAATGTGGTGGCGGATGCTTTGAGCAGGAGGCCCGGGGGTAGTTTAGCTTGTTTGAGCGCAGCACAGGGACAATCATCCGCAGATTGACAAATATTATGCGACAGTCGAGTACAGTTTGAGTTCACGCCAATTGGAGGACAGATAGCGCATGTCCGTGCACGCCCACAGTTGATCGATCGTATACGTGAGGCACAGCTCAGTGATGACCGATGTTCAGAGATCATGGCACAGATTGGACATGGAAGATTTTCCGAGTTCGTGATCGATGATCAGGGGGTACTACGGTTTGGAGTCAGACTGTGCGTACTAGATGCTGAAGGGCTGAGACGCGAGATTCTTGAGGAGGCACATCGATCGGTATATAGCGTCCATCCCGGTTCCACCAAGATATATCATGATATGCGAGATGTTTACTGGTGGGACGGAATGAAGAGGGACATTGCAGATTTTGTATCGAGATGCCTGACTTGTCAGCAAGTCAAGGCTGAGCACCAGAGGCCCGCGGGAGAGCTACAGCCGTTACCCATTCCGGAGTGGAAATGGGAACAGATTTCGATGGACTTCGTGGTGGGTCTACCCAGGACTAGTCGGGGGTATGACTCCATCTGGGTGATTGTGGATCGTTTGACGAAAGCGGCTCACTTCCTACCGGTGAAGACGACTTTCGGATTTACTCAGTATGCCCAGATCTACATTGACGAGATAGTGCGACTACACGGAGTCCCGACGTGCATTGTGTCCGACAGAGGCACCAAGTTTACCAGTAGACTATGGCAGAGGCTTCAGGAGGCTTTGGGCACTCGCTTGAGTTTCAGCACAGCATTTCATCCGCAGACCGACGGACAGTCAGAGCGGACCATTCAGACTCTCGAGGACATGCTCAAAGCTTGTGTATTAGATTTCGGAGGTAGCTGGGATCATCATTTGCCCTTAGTAGAGTTTTCCTACAATAACAGCTACCAGGAGACTATTCAGATGGCACCATTTGAGGCTCTTTATGGGAGGAGATGTAGGTCGCCCACTTGTTGGACGGAGCTCAGAGAGGGCAGTATCTTAGGGCCACAGATCGTTGAGGAGACGACCGCGAAGATCCAGTTGATTCGCGATAGGATGAGAGCAGCGCAGAGTAGGCAGAGGGCTTATGCAGACCGTCGACGACGCAGACTTGAGTTTTCTGTTGGTGATCATGTTTTCATGAGGGTCTCCCCAATGAAAGGTGTGATGAGGTTTGGGAAGAAGGGGAAACTCAGTCCCAGATATGTGGACCCCTTCGAGATCCCCGAGCGTGTCGGTGCAGTGGCTTACCGGTTAGCCCTTCCGCCCAGCTTTCCAGATGTGCACCCCGTATTTCATGTCTCGATGCTCCGCAGATATCTTCATGATCCTTCGCATGCGATTCAGCACCCGACGATCCAGCTGGAGCGCGACCTTTCCTATGCAGAGCAGCCGGTGATGATCTTGGATCGACGAGTGAAGAAATTGAGATCGAAGGACATTCCATCAGTTAGGGTACTTTGGCTTGGTCAGAACCGTGAGGAGGTCACTTGGGAGACCGAAAGCGAGATGATGAAGACGTATCCCCATCCTTTTCAAGGTGCGTGTAGTTAGATTTTTGAAATTCGGGGACGAATTTCTTTAAGGGGGAGAGATTGTAACACCTTAGGATAAGGGTTAGTGTATAATTATAATTAAATAATGATTTTCAATAAAAAGTTTACCAAACTGTGTTTTAAATATTTTTCCTAATTTAATAAATATTTTTCCAAAATTTTCCTAGGCTTGCACACACATGTGCATGTAAACTAGAGTTTTTAAAAGAAGTAAATACCATAATTATTAACCATGGTGGGTTAATCTTAAGGGTTAAAAGTCTTTTGGGTTTTAAGTGGGTTTATTTAGATAGTTAAAATTACTTTAATTTGAATTTGAGGTGGGTGTTGACTTGAGAGAGTGAGGGAGTGGGCATCATGGCTTAGCCCATGCTTGCCATTAATGATGAGAGAGAGAGAGGGTTGACAATTGGAAGCTAATTATTTCCTCTCATTTCTTTTCTTTGTATTCTCTCAAACACTCACAAACACACTCACACACACAACACTTACCTCTTCACACCCCCCAGCTCCAGAAGCAGCAGCAGGCACAGCAACAGCAGCAGCAAGCACAAACAGCAGCAACAGCAGAGGCAGTGAGCAGCAGCAGCCCCAGTTCCTAGTGCAGCCTCTTCCCTTCATTCCTCCACCTTCCTGCAACTCCCTAGGGTCGAGTGTGAGGTATACTTCCTATCTTATTCCCTAGTTAGCTTAGTTAGTGTAGTTTTGCATCGGTTAATGGATATTGGCGCGTTTTAGTGTGATTTGGGATGTTTAGTAGGAACTTTGTGTTAAGGTGATGTGTTAGGGTTTCAGTAACTTGCTAGTGAATTAGTGAGACCATTGTAACCTAGTTCAACCCCAATTATGCTAAAATACCACCAGTTTCACAATTGTTGCAAAATGTCATATTTGTGAAAATTTGAACTTTTCTGGAACTGCTCTTGACCCGGTGAGTTCAGAATGAAATTGAGGATACTACAGTATGGTGGAGAGGTGCTGATACCTTGGTTTTAACTCGACCCCCTAACTCTTCTCTTTGGCCGCCAATTTCCTCATTCTGGCCGCAATTTGCGGCCAGATGGGTAGGGATTTGGGTGTTGTTTGGTCCAGTGGGTGTCTGCTAATGTGTGTAGTGTTGTGGTATATATATATTTGTAAGTTCAGTTCTGTAGGAAAATCTGGGACCAAATACCTATTTTTGCCGTTTTCTAAACCTTCGCGACACGCGTGATACGTGAGTAGGTTTGGGTTTCTGCGTATCGCGGCGCGTCGGGGTAGTTTCGTGGCGCGTGATCACACGTTTTAGCGTATCACGCACACGCGCGATTGGTTTGCGACACGGGTTTCTTGTTGGATTATAATGTCGCGTTTTTGTGAATTAAGCTTATGTGTGGTATATGTTATGTGATTTTAGGTTCGCAGGCCAGTGAGACGAACGCTGCGAAGAAGGGCAAGCAAGTGGTTGGATACACTTAGCGCGAGACACTGTGAGTAGATTTCACATCTACGGGGATATCGCCCGCATGGCGTTATGCGTCAAGGCTGATAGGACTTTATTATTATGTGTTGCATGCATCCCATAGACTGTCATCGCATATTGCATTTCTTGCTGTGTTGATATATATATTGCTTAGAACTGATAGAACACCGCACTATTACTAACGGTTTATGTTGCACGGGCACTATTTACATGCTACACACACCGTTAGTAATTGCCATGCCACACTCACTGTAGAACTGCCATGATTATACTGTTGTATTATTGCTGTAGTTCATCTTACATGTGATTGATTATGATTCCCTGGAAATTTGGGAGCCGCATGACATCTTTAAAAACGGAAACTATTTTAAAAAGCGGCTTTCCCTTATATACCTGCCATGGACTGATTACATTGTACCTCATTGGATTGACTTATTGGTGATGGATTTTCATGTGATTTCTGGTTTTGAGGACCGTGGAAATATTTAAGAAAAGATGCATTATTTTGAAAACCCGGTACCTCGTGATATGATATTTTGGTGTGTCCACCACGCGTTTTCTCGGTGCTGAGACGTGTGCTTGAAACCCGATTCGAGGAGTGGATGTTCCGTTTGCGGGTTCGTGGTGGGCCCGGTATGGTTCCCCTCGGTGAGATGATCGATGGGATTTGCCGATTGAGCCTGGAGGCGGGCGAGTACCTACCGGTGATTGGTTGGACCTGGCAGTTGTCCGGAGGATACTGACCAGAGTCGAGTGATGGATGCGGGACGACCCGTGCTGCCGGGGCAGAGGGCCGACACCGCAGACGGACCCCGTGGGCCGATCCGGACTGACGGAGCCCGATATACGAGGATTTGCGTGTCGATGCTGGACACGAGTATTTTATGATATTTTGGGTGCCGATGTTGGGCACTCGTGATTTCTCAGAGATGTACAGGATTTGAGGGCCGATGGGTGTGCCGGCGCCTGAGTGTATTTGGGATTTGAGTGCAGCCTGAGGCACCGATTATGGTTTTCCATGTTGACATAGTCCATGTAGATATTATTTATCCCATACTCAGCATTGACTACTATATATCTCATCCTGTAGCATTTACCTGTTAGAGTATTTGCATTACTATTGCATCCTCTATGTGACATGCATTGATATCATCTGCTGGCATTAGTAGGGCCACGCTATATGTGCATGCTTGCGATCACCTTTATATGTTATCTCTATTCACGAGTTGGCAACTCACCCCCGTTGTGCCACAGTGTTTGCAGGTTGCCCTTGGGAGTAGTCACGGCTGGCTGTTACCTCATCTTTTGGCACAGATACCCCTTTTGAGCAGAGATAGTCTTTTGCTGATAGGTGGGTTTTGTACGGTATCTGTTATCTTTCAGTTGTATATTGATGTATCTAGTACTCTCCATCTACCTTTCTGTATTGACTTAGAGACAGTTGCGAGGACGATATGTATGATTTTATATTCTGGTGTCGAGCTCGTAGGTGAGCCGACTTTGCTTTTGCAGTCTCATCTTTATGATATTGTCCTTGCTCTACTGTGTATTCTTCGCTTCGGCGTCGTATATCTTATTTTGATGCTTCATTCTTTTTACTCGTCATTTCTGTTACACCTTGTTTCTATTCGGCTGGCGGGGCAAATGTTTTAAAAAGGAAATGTTACCAAAATTATAAAACTTATAACTTTTGAACTTAAAAAGGATTTCTACTAAATAAATGGAAGTTTTTCAGACCTGTACGATTTGTTTTTACAAAATGTTTTAAATCACTCTATATTTATTGGTTTTGATTTCTGGGTTCGGCTTACTTAGCCGCGTTGCGCCTGTAGACGTTGCGTGGTTAAGTGCCGGTCACGAGTCGAATTCTCGGGTCGTGACAATTTACCTTCATAAGGTGCTGGTTGCAGAGGGTACACTGTGTGATGGTATCTACGTTCTAAATCAGAATACAATTCTCAATGTATAAAACACACGCAAGAGGAAGAATTCAGATACGAATGAATCCTACTTGTGGCATTGTAGACATGGTCATATCGGAGAGAAAAGACTGAGTAAGTTGCATAAAGATGGACTCTTGAATGCGTTCGAGTTTTCATCTTATGAAACTTGTCAGTCTTGTCTCAAAGGGAAGATGACCAAATCTCCGTTCACCGGACATGGAGAAAGAGCAGCAGAGCTCTTGGGACTCATACACAGTGATGTATGTGGTCCGATGTCTATACATGCAAGGGGTGGGTTCTCCTACTTCATCACATTCACTGATGATCTCTCTAGGTTCGGATATATGTATCTAATGAAACACAAATCTGAAGTTTTTGAGAAATTCAAGGAATTCAGAAACGAAGTAGAGAACCAGACTGGCAAAAGTATCAAGATCCTCCCGTCTGATAGAGGAGGGGAGGACTTAAGCACGGAATTCCTAGATTACTTAAAAGAGAATGGTATTCTCTCTCAGCTTACTCCTCCTTATACACCACAGCACAACGATGTATCGAAGCGGAGGAACGTACCCTACTGGATATGGTTCGCTCCATGATGAGTGATGCTGAGTTGCCTCTTTCATTTTGGGGACATGCGCTATTGACATCAGCATATCTATTGAATGATGTTCCGTCTAAATCTGTGCCTAAGACTCCGTTCGAGATATGGAATGGGAAAAGGCCATATCTTAAAAGATTTAAGATATGGGGTTGTCCGGCTTATGTTAAAACACATAAACCAGATAAACTAGAGGAACGGTCAGTTTTATGTAAATTTGTGGGATATCCTAAGAACTCAACAGGATATCTATTCTACCACACCGAGGAACAGAAGGTGTTTGTATCTCGCCACACCACCTTTTTAGAGTGGCAATTTCTTGCAAAAGAAACAAGTGGGAGTTCGGTAGAACTGGAAGAAATTCAGCGACCACAAAATGAAACTGAAGATTTGACAGAACCTCAGACCTCAATAACCCCAGAAGAACCTCAGCCACTCCGCAGATCTGGTAGGATTTCTCATCCGCCCGAGAGATACTACGATTTTCTCGTAGACGGGGATCGAGAGGATTGCATCTTGGAAGAAGATAACCCTACCAGTTTCAGGCAGGCCATTATCAGTAGGGACTCTGATAAGTGGCTGGAAGCAATGCAGTCCGAAATGGAGTCCATGTACACCAATAAAGTGTGGACCTTGGATATTGCTCCACCTGGGATAAAACCCGTTGGATGCAAATGGATCTACAAAAGGAAACTTGGTGTGGATGGGCAGGTGGAAACCTATACGGCTAGACTCGTTGCAAAAGGTTTTCGTCAAAGACCTGGTTTGGACTATGACGAAACCTTTTCTCCAGTGGCTATGCTGAAATCCATTCGGATCCTACTTGCTATTGCTGCCTTCTATGACTATGAAATCTGGCAGATGGACGTTAAAACGGCTTTCCTAAACGGCTGTTTGGAAGTGTGCATTTACATGGATCATCCAGAAGGTTTCGTAGACAGTGGGAGCAGCGGGAAGGTGTGCAAGTTGCTTAAATCTATTTATGGATTAAAGAAGGCATCGCGGAGCAGGAACATCTGTTTTGATGAGGCAATCAAGGAATTTGATTTCATCAAGAAAGAAGATGAACCATGTGTCTATAAGAAGATTGTAGGATGAACTGTCGTATTCCTAGTCTTGTACGTGGACGACATTCTTTTGATAGGAAATGACATTCTTATGCTACAATCGGTCAAGCTATTTTTGTCACAACGGTTCTCCATGAAGGACCTGGGTGATGCCTCGTACATTCTGGGGATCAAGATCTATAGAGATAGATCCTAGAGACTATTGGGACTTTCGCAGTCCAGGTACATAGAGACCGTACTAAAGATATTTAGTATGGAGGATTCCAAGCGCGATAACATACCCGCATTGCACGGAATTACCCTCTCCAAGAAGATGTCTCCTAAGACTGACGAGGAGAGGGTTCGCATAAGCACTATACCCTACGCTTCGGCGGTAGGATCTATAATGCATGCGATGCTATGTAGAAGACCAGATGTAGCTTACGCGATGAGCGTGGTGAGCCGGTATCAGTCAGACCCAGGTGAGGACCACTGGATGGCAGTGAAGAACGTTCTCAAGTACCTGAGAAGGACTAAGGAGATGTTCCTCGTTTACGGTAATGGAGACCTCAGGGTCGAGTCCTTTACCGATTCAAGCTTCTAGAGTGACAAAGATGACAGCAAGCCGGTCTCGGGTTTTGTGTTTACCCTCAACGGAGGGGCTGTATGTTGGAGGAGTTCCAAACAGGATACCGTCGCAGACTCGACGATGGAGGCTGAATACATTGCTGCAAGCGATGCCGCAAAAGAGGCGGTCTGGATAAAGAAGTTCTTTAGTGAACTTCAGGTGGTTCCGTCCATTGTTGACCCAATACCTTTGTATTGTTGGAGATAGTGCCCTCAGAGTCAATTATTGGATCACAGGCACATGATTGCAATGATTGAGGGAGGACCTATCCCGGTAGGACTGTCTTACTCGAGATGATAGTATGCTATCTGGTTTACCTTTATCATCGTGTGCTGCTTTAGGTGACCTGACAGGTCGCTATTGCACGTTGATAGAGCCCCTAGGATTCTTGCTTGACTGCCAGCAGTATGAGGGCGATCATATACGTGGGAGCTGGTAGTCTATAAGCACATCCTTAAAAGGTCCTTAGTCGTGGGAGTTTCGAGACAGGGCATCGATTCTCCAGAGTAGACTAGTGTATACAGTCGAGACCCCGACGAGGGGCGGTGGCCGGTCTCACAAGCCACTGGTGTCAGTTGGTTCACCTAAGATGTATACAGGTGCTCATTGGGTTATGAGTACACCGGACAGGACTCACCGGGAACCTGCTAGTTGGGATTATACCAGACGTCAGATAGCAGTTCCCTAGTGACATGTGTACAGGTTAGTTCAACGACCTAAGATCGTCATTTGTCTCGTGTGAGTTCCCACTGTACTTTGATTACTACCCTACCATGGCTCAAAAGAGTCGTGCAAACAGGTTTTAGTTGGGTACAGTCCCGAGCTACATGGAGGCAGTGAGCGGATCTTCAGGAGTTTGTCTCTCTCGGTATTGGGGGTGAGGTCGCGCTGTGTCTAGGAGAGCCATTACACGAAGTCCTTGGCCAAGGCAGGAGATTTGCTGGTAGGTATTCCAGTAGTATCTCAGGGTGTTCTGGGCTACACTCCGACACGACTTGTACCGCTTTTGGGGGTCTGACTTTTACCAACCTCCTAGGCCCGCCATGCGATGCTCATAGACGAACGGACCGGACTGTACGGATATTGTCACTGACAGGCTCAGTAGGGTGTCAGGATGAGTTCTCTCATCGACGTCCCTTTTGGTCAATAGCTGGTGGCCCGTCACGTATGGCTAATACCTCTGACGTGCTAGTGGTTAAATCCACAGCCATAGTATTGACGAGTCTTTAGAGTCCACCACACAGACAGTTACTCAAGTTTCGGGCGAAACGCTGTAGAGGCCGTATGGAGATATGGCAGGGTTCGATCAGATACGTGCAGTATTGCACGGATTATGATCGGACAGTTTTTACTAGCCAGCTTTGGCTTAAGCCGGATCTTAGTATTAGCTAGTGTAGTTTTGTCTCTTTACATTTATGTTCAGTGGGAATACAAATGCGGGCATGTATTTGCAGAAGCGGGGTTTTCCTGTAATTTATTACGGGACCAGTTTTCTGGAGTTGCCAGTTTGCATTCCGTTCCGGCCGGTTTTCCTTTGTTCTTTCCCGGCCGGACTTTTCCGATGGAGGGGGTTATTTGCAAGTTTGCAAATAACACATTGTGGAGTTTTTTTCTTGCAAATGTATTTATTATGAAAGCAACTTTTGATACCATTCTTATCCATCATTATCACTTGCTTTTTGTTGATTAGAAGTGATTAGAGTTTGATGTGAGATGGTTATGATGATGTTTTGGATGTGGTCACCACTTGTGCTCCTACCATCACCTCCCTTCATGCTTCATATTCTTTCCTCCACCATTTCAAAGATGAGAAGTTTTTTCATGGTTCAGAGAGAAGAAGAGGAGAGCTTCATTTTTGAGAGTGTAGCATTTTGATCTCTTTTCATGTTAAGAAAAATGCAAGCACCATTTTTCTTATCTTGTTTCCTCCATCATCTTCAAATGGCAACGAACCCAAATGAGACATAGCCTCTACACTACACTTCCTACAGCAAATCTTGGACGCGTCGACTCGCCAGCTTCGTGCACGAGTTGCCTCGGTATTGAGGTGGGAGCCCGTAAAAGATGCAGGCGATGTGGTGCCCTTCCGGCGAAGAGGCGACAACGAGGAGATGAAGGACAAAGCATCCGCGGGAGATCGGAGTGGAGACGAAGACCGAAGGACTCGGATCATTCGGTATATCTCTTCCCCTTCTTGTACTTTGCTAGATCTAGTTTAATGGCCCGATCCGGGGTTTAGTGCGCGGTGGTGCCGGTTTGCTAAGTCCGCAAAATTAAAGTTTATCACCGCTTCCGCATTCCGGCGTCGGATTGACGGCCGGGGCGCCGCCGTGCACTTACAGTGGTATCAGAGCCTCGCCATTAACTTCGTCTAGCTTTGTTTGATGTGTTTTGCATTTCCAATCGACCAAAATTCCAAAATCTACATTTTTCCTCACATCATTTTTCTGTTGAATTTTTTCTTGCTCGAAAAATTTTTCAGGTGGTCTCAGAATGATGTGCAGGGAGTTCTAAGAACTCTGGGAAAATTCGAGACAATGATCCCTCAGCTCGAGCGCGGAACCGCGGCAAAACCCCCCATGTTGCCGCGGTTCCGCCGCAGGTTGGTGGGATCAATGCTTCGAAATTCTCCAGTGGGCTTCTGGGCGGTAATTAGGGGTTTTGGAATATTAATTTTGGACCCAGAATTTCTGTGAGTACTACAGTATTGCTTGGGGGCCCACTTGTTAATTTTTGATCGATCGGATATTTTAAACCCATTTTTCACAGTATTTACATTATATCTGCGACCGTGAATGTCACTTAATCGGTAAATCCAGTCTAACTGCTATAGCCCGGTTAGACGGATTTGCGAAAGTGACTTTCACGTTGATGTTTTGTGATTTTGCTGTGATGTTGCGGATCGGTCGTGGGGGATAGCCCGGTTGCAGTGGTAGTACAGTTTTGTTGTATTATGTACATTTGATATTGCGGGGCGAGCGTCCGACATGTGGACTGTCGTCACTGCCTGATTGTATTATTATTTTGGGGCACGACCTGGTTGCGGTCGATGTACCCGTTGTATGTATATTTTACTTTCTGTACTAGGTTTACCCCGCAGTGGGGTGCACGGATAGCCGGGTTCTAGAGGGCAACAAGCCCGCATCTCATGGCATTGAGACGGAGGGGGCTTTACTCTAGGATTGGCGGGCTATTCGCCGCACTCGTATGGGGTACAGGTTGACCCAGGAGCGGTGCCCAAGTTGCCGGATTCCGTGAAGTGCTGGGTGGTCCATTCACAGAGCTGATGGGGGCTGCCTCACTTCAGGTTTTGGCGGGTAACTTGCCGCGCCCGTAGGGGTCTAGGATTTCATTGCACAGGCTATCCACACGACCAGGGGAACGTCGGGTTTCAGCGGCTCTGTGAAACCCGAGGATCCCAGATATCTGTATTGTTCTGTGATACTGTACTTTTCTGTGATGTTGCATTTTATCACACCTTGAGCGAATATAATATATTGGTATATATATTAGTAGATGTTGTATATGTTTTACATCCGCGCTAGTCCAGTCCCCGCTCTGTCGTTAGTTAGCTAACCTAACGGGTAATGACGGGACCCAGTGGCGAATGCGGATGGCATATACGTACATCAGTATATTTTCGTTCTTTGTGGTGTGATCAATTGATGGGACTGCGTTGATTCGGATCAATGCAAGTTAAAACAAACCTATTCTGATGTTGTTGGAAAACTTTTCAAAAAGCTGTTATTGCAAGGACGTTCACTTTTACTTTGCATCGTGGTATTCATTTGGAATATCCTGCAACCCATTCTACGGGGAAAGAGCCGAGATCCTTTCACAGGGAGTGACCTCTTTAGTAAAGGTTTTCGTCACTATATTTTCTAAAAAGCTATCCGTTCCTTCAACGATATCAAGTTCATTACGTTAAAGGTTTTCGCCAGAAACCATTCGTAGCCCTCCGTCGTTTCATATGGATAGTCAATAGTATTCAAGCTGTGTATGCTGGCCAAAGTTAAGGCACAGTGTTTGGTAGCTGTTGGGTATTCATATGCAGCATAGATAGATGCGTTGTTTTGGGATAGTCGTACTGCCATTTTGGCCAAAGTCAAGGGTATGTACGGGTGGGTTCAAATTAACCTGGAGAATGACGGGTTAAACTTGACATGTGACTTATGATATGTTGGCCAAAGTCAAGGTCATAAGAGCATGGGGCAGAAATCACATCGGGAGTTTCAAAAGAACTGAAACTTGCCAGATATGCGCATACCTTCTGGAGTGTGATACCGTGAGCGGATTCCGTCACGTTGTCATGCGATGATAGTTGGATCCCGATTCCCACTGATGAGTTGGTTTACTCCTCGGGTGACCCCGACTAATTCTTCTTTCAGGTTTGGAGGAGAATTTGAGGTACAGTGGGAGGTTTCCAGATTAGATTAAGTGATAACCATTCTGATCTAGGTTAGAATGCACGCTGAGTGTTTCTTCTCTCTCTCTTTGGCAGCGACCATTGACCCGACCCTAGACTATGACTCAATGACCAAGTTGACCGAACCTTCTTAACACTGGCTTTTGGATTGTCAGAGTTGCAGACCTCATTGCCACTCCTACTTTTACCCTTTTCTCCAGGACACCCCGTATTACTACGAACGTCCACTTCCATTAGACAAAACCATCGTATGGTTAGATACGAACTCGAAGGAATTCGAGGATGGTTTCCGGTTCTGGAGAAAACGGATAGGATTATACAGTTGTCTTTTCCCTTTTACCTTCTCTCAAGTTGTGAGTACTCCTTGGTTTAGGAGATAGTACACATATTACGCAAATTGGATAGTCTTCTTCCAAACCTTAGGCTGGTGCCGACCGGTAGGGAATGAAGAAAACCAATTAGCCTAAACGGTGTGCAGAAGGTATTAAGATTAAGACAAAGCAAGGGATTAGTAAGAGGGCAAAGTAAATTGCGACTGATATTCACGACCAAACCAAATATTTCTTCGCCAATCCTAAATCACCTTTGTATTTCTCCAGGACACTCCGTATCACTACGAAGATCCACAGTTTATTGGATACTCCATCGTATGGTTATATACGAACTCGAAAGGAACTTGTTCCAGTTCGGGGATGGATTCTGGTCCAGGCGAAATAGGAATAAGGTTTATTCGGTTGTCTTTTATCTTCACCTTCTCTCATTGCGAGTGCTCCTAGGATTAGGACAGTACACCCATTATGCTTATTGGATAGTCTTCTTCCAAACCATAGGCTGGTGCCGAACGGTAGGGAAGGAAGAAAACCAATTGGCCTAAAGGGGTGTGAAGAAGGTAATGACTAAAGACATATAAAGGGATTTGGAGAGGTGGAAAAGAATTATACGATTATAGTTGTGAATCTGGATAATGGAAGAGGCATTACTAAGAATACCGGGATACCCCACCGAAACATTTCAATGTTTCAGTTTCACTGTGTACTGTTAAAAGAAAACTGATTTCCCGATTAGACACTTGCTCCAGGGTATGTATTTACCAGGTATGATTCTCACATCTGTATGGTTTTACAGATGATGAGTGGGAGTAAGTTATTGGGAATTAGGTGACCATCCTCATTATATCGGGATTCGTTGTAATCGGTGATATTTGAGGAGATCACCAGGGCTGTTTGCCGGTCGGCAAATATTTGGTTTTGAATATCCGCTGTTGTGCACCAATTTCAAATTGATATATTTGTACGTCTATTCTCATAGAGTGAGATATACCTTTTGATATTATGTCGATGACATTTACCTATATCAGTGGATGGTTAGGTAAGGAGCATTAAACAGCGGTGTAATTCTTCTTAACCATAAGTACAGTTTTCAACCTGCGACACACAGTGAAAGAGTTGTTAGACTCAGCGGAAATATACAGAGTATTGTATGTTGCCCAGTGTCCATTAGGATAGAGGGGTTGGACCTCATACTATATTCTGTTTACTTTTAACTTCTCTAGTTCTTAGACATGTGTTTCATGGAAACACAGGGTCTAAGTTTTGAGGAGTTATATGTATTTGAATAGAGTAAAGAACCAGGTGAAGCAAGTATCGGGATTCTTTAAAGTGATCGAAGATGTAGATACTTGTGTATGGTATTCAGTTGATAGTAATGATAAAGAGAAATTGCTTCTCTTTCAGGTTACTCATAATTGGAAGCATTCCTAAGTTGAGTAACGCTGATCGGCCTCTCTCCATTTAGTTGACATGCACTGGAGACAGCTACATGATTTGAATCTGGTTAAATTAAATCAGTGCCTCTGGTTCTATATTGGATATAGAACAGTTCATATCTTAACGTTGTTAAGGTACGGGGAGTTGTCCGGCTTATAATTAAAACCAGACACTGGACAACTCAAGGCACGTTTCTTTAATGGCTGTTTGTGGGTTGACCCAGGCTATGACGAGGGTTGACTTTCTACCATCTGGCAGATCAATAGAAATATTGTTCTAGACTCGCCACAGTTTTATTAAAAATGGATTTTTTCAAAAACAGTAGTGGGAGTATGGTAGAACTGGAAGTCATTCCAGAACCACAAACGATTACTGAAGATTTGACAGGAACCTAAAGATTCAATCTGGTTTAACATTCCATTGGCCACTCCGCAGATAAGGTGGGTAACTTCAGGCACCCGAGAGGTGCTCCGGTAGCCTCAAGGACGGTGACAGGGAAGTTCTTATTTACCCACACTTGCCATTGTTGTTGTTCCAGGCTGCGAGACCCGGCAGGAGGATGAGTATAGCGTCGTTCTGAACTAGCTTCAGAAGTGTACGTGTATATGACTCTGCCAGAGGGTTGTCGTAGTCAGTGGGAGCAGCGGAAGCATTGGTGGACAGATAGCTTATGTCTACTTATAGACTAAAGCAGATATAGCGGAGATAGATCATCTATTTCTGACGTGACAGTCATAGGTTTGACTTCATCAGAATAGGGGATGAATCTGTTGAGAAGCTAGTAGGGTATGATATCCTGGTATTTGGATGACATACACAGAGTAGGAAGTGATATTCCTATACTACGATCGGTTATACTTTGGTCGTCACACAGTGGTTTCTCCACATAGGACTTGGATATTATATTAAACATTCTGGTTACTGGATCTATGGTTTTAGATCTAGATTTGGGTGGTTTCCCAATCAGGGTACTTAGACAGCATTCTAAGAGTATTTAGAATGGACGACTCCTGGCACGGTAGTGTACCTGCATATGATGGAGTCACCCTCTGTAAAGGTGTCTTATAGACTAAAGGGGAGAGGGATGTTCATGATTGGCAGATCATTTGCTTAGGCAATTGAGTCAATCATGAGATGTCAAGTACCACACCAGATATTGTTCTTGTAGTAGATGCAATAAGTTGATATTGATCCAATCCTGGAGGAACAGTCGGAAGCAGTTTTAGAACATAAGTGGATGTTCTAGGGATATGATAACGACAGACTCGTTTGGGAGACAGTTATCATTCCAGGCTTCCAAGGTGACATGGACGACAAGGAGGTTGTCAGAGTTATATTTTTTCCTTCTGACGAGGGGCAGTATTCTGGATAGGTGATCCAGGTAGATACTGAGGGAGGCATGGCGCAGGATACTGATTAAGTTCAGTTGACGATACAGTCTAAGAAGTTTGGATTTGGAGTTCATTCATGAACTAGGTCCCATCAGACATCCAGACATTCTAAGACAGGTATTGCTCATTTCGGGAGATGGCTTTCTCCGCGAACTTGAGATATAGAGAGACATAGAAAGAAACATCTAGGCGGATCCACTCACTGAGGCTATTCCTCGACCGCAATAGTTTCACAAACGGGATTTGTGAAACTGACTAGTAGAGGAGTTGGGTGTTCGGTATCACACGGGCTGTGAGTATGCGACATCGCAATAATTAGCCTTGAGTGCAAGTGGGAGATTGTTGGAGATAGTGCCCTCAGAGTCAATTATTGGATCACAGGCACGTGATTGCAATGATTGAGGGAGGACCTATCCCGGTAGGACAGTCTTACTCGAGATGATAGTATGCTATCTGGTTTACCTTTATCATCGTGTACTGCTTCAGGTGACCTGACAGGTCGCTATTGCACGTTGATAGAGCCCCTAGGATTCTTGCTTGACTGCCAGCAGTATGAGGGCGATCATATACGTGGGAGCTGGTAGTCTATAAGCACATCCTTAAAAGGTCCCTAGTCGTGGGAGTTTCGAGACAGGGCATCGATTCTCCAGAGTAGACTAGTGTATACAGTCGAGACCCCGACGAGGGGCGGTGGCCGGTCTCACAAGCCACTGGTGTCAGTTGGTTCACCTAAGATGTATACATGTGCTCATTGGGTTATGAGTACACCGGACAGGACTCGCCGGGAACCTGCTAGTTGGGATTATACCAGACGTCAGATAGCAGTTCCCTGGTGACATGTGTACAGGTTAGTTCATCGACCTGAGATCGTCATTTGTCTCGTGTGAGTTCCCACTGTACTTTGATTACTACCCTACCACGGCTCAAAGGAGTCGTGCAAACAGGTTTTAGTTGGGTACAGTCCCGAGCCACATGGAGGCAGTGAGCGGATCTTCAGGGGTTCGTCTCTCCCGGTATTGGGGGTGAGGCCGCGCTGTGTCTAGGAAAGCCATTACACGAAGTCCTTGGCCAAGGCAGGAGATTTGCTGGTAGGTATTCCAGTAGTATCTCAGGGTGTTCTGGGCTCCACTCTGACACGACTTGTACCGCTTTTGGGGTTCTAACTTTTACCAACCCTCTAGGCCCGCCATGCGATGCTCATAGACAAACGGACCGGACTGTACGGATATTGTCACTGACAGGCTCAGTAGGGTGTCAGGATGAGTTCTCTCATCGACGTCCCTTTTGGTCAATAGCTGGTGGCCCGTCACGTATGGCTAATACCTATGACGTTCTAGTGGTTAAATCCACAGCCATAGTATTGACGAGTCTTTAGAGTCCACCACACAGACAGTTACTCAAGTTTCGGGCGAAACGCTGTAGAGGCCGTATGGAGATATGGCAGGGTTCGATCAGATACGTGCGGTATTGCACGGATTATGATCAGACAGTTTTTACTAGCCGGCTTTGGCTTAAGCCGGATCTTAGTATTAGCTAGTGTAATTTTGTCTCTTTGCATTTGTGTTCAGTGGGAATACAAATGCGGGCATGTATTTGCAGTAGCGGGGTTTGCCTGTAATTTATTACGGGACAAGTTTTCTGGAGTTGCCAGTTTGCATTCCGTTCCGGCCGGTTTTCCTTTGTTCTTTCCCGGCCGGACTTTTCCGATGGAGGGGGTTATTTGCAAGTTTGCAAATAACACATTGTGGAGGTTTTTTCTTGCAAATGTATTTATTATGAAAGCATCTTTTGATACCATTCTTATCCATCATTATCACTTGCTTTTTGTTGATTAGAAGTGATTAGAGTTTGATGTGAGATGGTTATGATGATGTTTTGGATGTGGTCACCACTTGTGCTCCTACCATCACCTCCCTTCATGCTTCATATTCTTTCCTCCACCATTTCTAAGATGAGAAGTTTTTTCATGGTTGAGATAGAAGAAGAGGAGAGCTTCATTTTTGAGAGTGTAGCATTTTGATCTCTTTTCATGTTAAGAAAAATGCAAGCACCATTTTTCTTATCTTGTTTCCTCCATCATCTTCAAATGGCAACGAACCTAAATGAGACATAGCCTCTACACTACACTTCCTACAGCAAATCTTGGACGCGTCGACTCGCCAGCTTCGCGCCCGAGTTGCCTCGGTATTGAGGTGGGAGCCCGTAAAAGATGCAGGCGATGTGGTGTCCTTCCGGCGAAGAGGCGACAACGAGGAGATGAAGGACGAAGCATCCGCGGAAGATCGGAGTGGAGACGAAGACCGAAGGACTCGGATCATTCGGTATATCTCTTCCCCTTCTTGTACTTTGCTAGATCTAGTTTAATGGCCCGATCCGGGGTTTAGTGCGCGGTGGTGCCGGTTTGCTAAGTCCGCAAAATTAAAGTTTATCACCGCTTCCGCATTCCGGCGTCGGATTGACGGCCGGGGCGCCGCCGTGCACTTACATGTATTGCGATAACAATGGGGCTATAGCTTTACGAAGGAACCAAGGTCCCATCAGAAATCCAGGCATATCTTAAAGCGGTATCACCTGATCAGGGAGATCATTGATCGCCAGGAGATCGAGGTGCGGAGAGTGGACACAAAGGACAACACAGCGGACCCATTCACGAAGGCATTGCCCCAGACTAAGTTCGAGCGGCTGATCGAGATGATATGTCTTCGATACGCCAGTACATGGCCTTAGTGCAAGTGGGAGATTGTTAGTGTATATGCCCTAGAGGCCATTACAGTATCATACTAGCATGTATATTACTTAATGGAAGCTTGGGATATTCACAGTTGTACAGACAATCTTGCTCAATATAGTAGTATGCTACTTGGTTTGTCTCTGCTTTAATGTGTACATGCGTGTTTATTTATTATATCACCTATACTCATTAGTAGAGCCCTTAGGATCTTTGCTTGATTACCTGCGTTGTGATGGCGATCACACTCGTGGGGGCTGGGTAATCCACAAGCACATCCTTATACATGTCCCTAGTCATGGGATTATCGAGATAAGGCATCGATACTCCGGAGTAGAGTAGCGTATGCGTTTCTCATCCCAGCACGGGAGACGGTCTGTCCCACAGCCATCAGTACGTCGTACTTGAGATAGTATGCGGGTGCTCGTTAGGTTACGAGTACACTAGACAGGACTCGTCGGGAACTGATGGTTGGTATTATACCTATCGTCAGTTATCAGTTCCAAGGTGACATGAGTACAGCTTAGTCCGCTGACTTGACACTGTCACTTCACCTCGAGTGTGTTCCCACTGTTCTTTGATTACTACCCTACCACGACTCTACTTAGTCGTGCAAACAGGTAGTAGTTGGGAGCAGTCCCGAAGCACTTGGAGGTAGTGACGGTTAGACAGGATTCGTCTATCCCGGTATTGGGGATTGACATCGCGCTGTGTCTAGGAGAGCCATTACACGAGTATTCCCTGGCCAGGGCAAGCGAGATATACTGGTTGGTTTCCAGTGTTATCTCAGGGTGTTCTGGGCTTCACTCCGACACGACTTGTACCGCTATTAGGGGACTGACGTTTACCGCCCCCGTAGGCCCGCCATGCGATGTATCAGACGAACAGACCGGACTGTACGGAGATTGTCACATACAGACTCAGTAGGAGTTCGGATGGGTTTACCTCATCGGCCTTCTTATCGACATCTACCTGGGGACCGCTACGTACAGCTAGTGCCGCTTGCGGTCTGTGGTTAAACCCACTGCCAGCGTAGTGTCGAGTCTTTACAGTCCCACACAGAGAGTTTCCCTGCACTGAGCGAAACGTGTAGAGGCCGTATGGTTTTACGGCAGGGCTGCGATCACTTACATAAACTTGTGTGCGTGTGGTGTTCGGGCAGGCAATACTAGTGGGCTTTGGTTTAAGCCGGATCCTAGTATTGCACGGATGGATTTGTTTTGTCTTCTGCGCATCCGCATTCCACGGAATGCGGATGCAGGTGTGTATGCACAGTTTTCCGGAGCGATGAAGGAGGAGGTGCCTCATCAGGGTTTTGGCAGTTGGTTCGGCCAAAACCGTTATGTGGCAGGCTCATTAGGGTTTTGACAGTTGATTCGGTCAAAACCATTTTGAGGCGGACTCATTAGGGTTTTGACAGGTCGTTTGGTTAAAACCATTATGAGCCGCGGACATCATTTACTAATCCTTTTAGTGATAATTTTATGATGGCTAATTGCATTGACCATTTGACCCCATTGACCTC
This sequence comes from Agapanthus africanus, assembly GCA_030015575.1. Taxonomy (NCBI): domain Eukaryota; kingdom Viridiplantae; phylum Streptophyta; class Magnoliopsida; order Asparagales; family Amaryllidaceae; genus Agapanthus; species Agapanthus africanus. The sequence continues at coordinate 157,103,079 of JASDDO010000010.1, forward strand.
TCTTGACTTTGTTGACCGGTTGACCGTGTTGACCATTGACCTTCAAGAGAGGTCTACACTCTTCTTTTCATTTTCATTTTCTTTTTGATTATGATAATGGTCATTTCAATGTAGCCATCAACTTTATCTTGATAGGATTGGTAATGATGTTGTTTTGGGATTATTGAACCATGCTTCATTTTCTTATGCTCATAATTCTTCTCTCATTCTCTCTCTTGCTCTTTCTCATGAGAAGAAAAGAAATGCACCATGGTTGCTAGCTCCTCCTTCTTCCTCCTCTTGATTCATCTTTTGATCTCATGTGTTGAGAGATAAAGATCCCACAAAGACAAAACCATCCCTCTATCACTTCTACACAACCTAGGGCTTCTAGACTAGAAATCTCTTTGCCCTAGTTACCTCGGCTCGAGGTAGAGCTCGGTGTATATCTCTCGGGTGGATCGTCTTCGATTCAAGGAGGCCGCGGAGGTGACCAAAGTACGGATCAACCCTCGGAGCAAGCAAGGAAAAGAACAACAAGAAGAGAAGGAGTTCAAGTTGAGGTATAACCCCTAACCGAGTAGATAAATCTCTTGTTAGGATGTTAGTGTGTTGTTTAGCAAAGATCCGGTTTTTACGGTCCATGTTACCATGTTTAGAAAAAAATTTGTTTTACCGTTTCCGCAACCCCGAAAGTACCGGGAGAGGTAACGTGGACCTAACAGATAGACAGGTTGAAACCAATAATGCTAGACTTGTTGCAAAGGGTTTTCGTCAAAGACCTGGTTTGGACTATGACGAAACCTTTTCTCCAGTGCCTATGCTGAAATCCATTCGGGACCTTCTTTCCATTGCTCCCTTCCACGATTATGAGATCTGGCAGATGGATGTAAAGACGGCTTTTCTAAATGGTAATTTAGATGAGTGCGTCTATATGGATCAGCCGGAGGGTTTCATTCAAAGTGGGAGCAGCGGTAAAGTGTGAAAGTTGCTTAATTCCATTTATGGACTAAAGCAGGTATCGCGGAGTTGGAACATCTGTTTTGATGATACTGTCAAAGAATTCGACTTTATAAAAAATCCAGATGAACCATGCATTTACAGTAAGATTGTAGGGAGAAATGTGGTATTCCTCGTCTTATACGTGGATGACATTCTCTTAATAGGAAATGACATTCCTATGATACAGTCAGTTAAAGGATTCTTGTCACAGAGGTTCTCCATGATGGACCTGGGTGATGCCTCCTACATTCTGGGGATCCAGATCTATCGTGATAGATCTAAGAGGATGTTGGGACTTTCGCAGTCTAGGTACATTGACACCATACAGAAAAGATTCAATATGGAAGATTCTAAGCGCGCTAACCTACCGGCTTGTGACGGAATCACCCTCTCCAAAGAGATGTCTCCCAAGACTGATTTGGAAAGGACTCGCATGTCATCTATACCCTACGCATCTGCGGTAGGCTCAATAATGTATATGATATTATGTACCAGACCAGATGTAGCATACGCATTGAACGTTGTAAGCCGTTACCAGTGGAACCCAGGGGAGAAGCACTGGATAGCAGTAAAGAACATTCTCAAGTATCAGAGAAGGACTAAGGAGATGTTCTTGGTGTATGGCGGAAAAGACCTCCAGATCGAGGCCTTTGCCGACTCCGGCTTCCAGAGTGACAAGGATGACTCCAAGTCCATGTCGGGTTCTGTCTTTACCTTTAATGGAGGGGCGGTCTGTTGGAAGAGCTCCAAGCAGGACACCGTTGCTGACTCGACGATGGAAGCAAAGTACATAACTGCTTGCGATGCCGCAAAAGAAGCTGTCTAGATGAAGAAGTTCCTCACAAAACTTCAGGTGGTTCCAACTATTGTTGATCCAATACCGCTGTATAGAGACAACAACGGCGCTATATCTTTAGCGAAGGAACCCAGGTCCCATTAGAAGTCCAGGCACATCTTGAGGCGGTACCACCTGATCAGGAAGATCATAGATCGCCGAGAGATCGAGGTGAGGAGAGTAGATTCGGAGAATAACACCGTAGATCCACTCACGAAGGCCATTCCTCAGACACAGTTCAAGAGGTTGATCGAGATGATAGGTCTTCGATACGCCAGTACATGGCCCTAGTGCAAGTGGGAGATTGTTTGTGTATATGCCCTAGAGGCCATTACTGTATCATACTAGCTTGTATATTACTTAATGGAAACTTGGGATATTCACAGTTGTATTAACAGTCTTGCTCAAAATGGTAGTATGCTACTTGGTTTTTTTCTACTTCAATATGTGCATATGTTTCTTTTAGCATATCGCTTATACATATTAGTAGAGCCCTTAGGAACTTTGCTTGATTACCAGTGTTGTGATGGCAGTCACACTAGTGGGGGCTAGGTAATCTATAAGCACATCCTTATACAGGTCTCTAATCGTAGAATTATCGAGATGGGGCATCGATACTCCGGAGTAGACTAGTGTATTCGCTTCACATCCCAGCAGGGGAGATGGTCTATTCCACAGCCATTAGTACGTCGTACTGGAGATAGTATGCAGGTGCTCATTAGGTTATGAGTACACCGGACAGGACTCGTCGAGAACAGCTAGTTGGTATTATACCTATCGTCAGATAGCAGTTCCTAGGTGACATGAGTGCAGGTTAGTCCGTCGACTTGACACTGCTACTTCGCCACGAGTGTGTTCCCACTATACTTTGATTACTACCCAACCACGGCTCAAAGGATTCGTGCAAACAAGTAGTAGTTGGGTGCAGCCTCGAAGCACTTGGAGGCAGTAGCGGTTAGGCAGGATTCGTCTCTCCCGGTATTGGGGATTCATATCGCGCTGTGTCTGGAGAGCCATTACACAAAGTCCCTAGCCAGGGCAAGCGAGATTTACTGGTAGCTGTTCCAGTAGTTTCTCAGGGTGTTCAGAGCTACACTCCGACACGACTTATACCGCTATTAGGGGTCTGACGTTTACCGCCCCCTAGGCCCGATATGCTATACTCTTAAACGAACAGACTGGACTGTACGGAGATTGTCACTGTTCCCGCCAAAAAATTCTGCACAAAAGAGCCCAAGGCTGGCAGCGATACGCTTAAGAAAATGTGAACCTATATTTTCCGGGCTGTATTTTGACAAACTCTCAAATTAGAAACACCTAAATTTTGATGGGATTGAAAGCATCTCAAAAAAACCTTCGATTTGATATATTACGAGCCTCATAATTCATCCGGGATCAAAAGTTATGAGCAAATGTCTATGCACATGTGATTTAAGAAGAAGATGCGAACCAGTATTTTCCGAGCTGTATTTTGACAAACTCCGGAATGAGAAACAGCTAAATTCTGATGGTATTCAAAGCATATCGAAAAAACCTTCGATTTGATATAATATGTGCCTCATAATTCATCCGGGATCAATAGTTATGAGCAAAAATGTCTATGCACGTGTGATCTAAGGAAGAAGATGCGAACCAGTATTTTCCGAGCTGTATTTCGACAAACTCCGGAATGAGAAACAGCTTAATTTTGATGGTGTCGAAAGTGTCTCGAAAAATCCTTCGATTTGATATATTATAGGCCTCATAATTCAACCGAGATCAAAAGTTATGAGCAAATGTGTTATGCACGTGTAATCTAAAGTAATGCTCTACTACATGGGGAATGCATTTTTTAGTCCCACATCGGGAAAATGAGAGATGGCTTCTTTACCACTCCCATATAAATAAGAGAGGATACCTTTTAGAAAGGGTAGAGTTCAATCCTCAAAGGATTCAATACTCAAAGGAGCTTAGTTCTCCATAAGAGCTTAGTTCTCTATATATAGAAGCCCTGCTTTTCCTCATAATGCGCATGTGCGCTACGTGCAACGCACGTATGCCCGCCACGCGCGCACCACGTGCAACGCACATGCGCACCACATGAGAACATTTAATAATATTAAAAGGAGCTTAGTTCTCCATATATAGAAGCCCTGCTTCTCCTCACAATGCGCATATGCGCAAGCTCCATGTGCGCTACGTGCAAAAATGAGTGCCCAACACGTGCGACGCACGTGCTCCCAACACGTGCGACGCACGTGCGCGAACGCAAAGAAACCTTTTTCAGCAGCGAGAAGCTTAAGCTCCAGCCTGTTCTTCCCCCTAATGAGTAAGACATGGTTCAAAGGGTACATCTCTCCACACCTTCGATATATGGCACTGTAATCTCTCAGTGTCATCGGAGAGAAGGTTGGTCCCAACGACCAATGATCCTTCTTTCTAAAATTAAAAAAAAAAGGGATAGATAGACATACAGAAAAGAGAGAACTCTCTGTTAAAAAATTTGAAAGGCAAGCCTTTGAAGAAAGAAGATCATCTTCTTCATCTTTGAAGGTAAAGAATTTGATTCTTGAAGAACAGAGATGAAAATACCTTATTCAAAAAAAGAAGAATCTCTTCTAAAAAGATCAAAGATATAAGAACAAGATCAAGGTCTTCTATAAAAAAAATAATAAAAAGAAGTAATTTAAATCTTTTTTAGATCTTTTGATCTATATAAAGGCATTGCCTTTTGATGAACCATTGGTTCTTTATTTTGAGGTAGAACCTCTTCAGAACAAGAAAAAACTTGTTTTTTGATCTAAATTTGATCAAGATGCGCTCTGCGCTATTGAACAGTGCCATGCACTCTTAATTTGCGTTGTTGCACCCCTTGGATTGGCGCAAGTCACCAGAGAGCGCAACGTGTCAATCTGCGCCTTGCGCTCCTAAAAACAGGGCGCTGCGCTCTTAGATTGGCGCACTGCACCAGAGCGCGCCACGTGTCAGCAGCGCACTAGCGCAGCGAACTGGCGCAGCGCACTGCGCTAACAGACTTGCGCTCACCAGAGCGTGACACGTGTCACCTCCACATGCGCTGGCGCCTTGCGCTCTTTAACTGGCGCAGAGCGCCTGACAGGCCACGTGGCGCACTGTCAGACCATTAAATGCTCTGCAGACCAGAACAAATGCTATGCATTATTATAAAGGGGCAAGCCCAATTAAAAGGCCTAACAGGCTTAATCTAAATGTTGTGCATTTAATTAAAAAGCCCAATGCTGTGCATTATTTTAAAAAAAGGGCAGAGCCCAAGCAAAGGCCTAAACAGGCCAATCATGAACAAAATGTTAAACATTTTGAAAAGGACTTAACCCAATTCTGGTCGTAAGTCCTCAAATTAAATTGAACCGAACACAACTGCTCTCTCAAATCAATTTACACCCGGTTCAAGGGTACATCTCTGAACTCCTCTGATATTTGTCGTTGTAATCCTTCAACGTCGTCAGAGAGGTGATGGGTCCTGACAACCATATATTGCTACGGACTGTGGGGTCCTTAAACTCATGGACTATGATGTCCTTAAACCAATATTCGTCCCCAAAATGGGAATGTTGGACCACCATGTCCCTAAACTGGAAATGGACCACTATGTCTCTAAACTGGCAATGGACCACTATGTTCCTAAACTAGAACAATAGAGCACAAATGCTCTTTTGTCGGATCTAAACGATCCCGTTAAGTTGATCTTAGTCTCAAAATGGACAAACGTATTCTTAACAAACGTTTGAGTTGATCTTAGCCTCGAATATGGCTAAAGTATCCTCAAACCAAAACCCCAAACACAAATCTAAGAAAATACGGATTTGGACTAATCCACGTCCTACGGGAGACGACATAAATTAGTCTCCGTATACAATCCACGGGCAACCACAAACAAAACAAACACCGACGACACGAAGTGAAATTCTGGAGAAGGAGAAAGTTGTTACCACGAAGCGGTAGCGTAATTAACTGCAGGGGCTTGCGCCTGCAGGAAAGAGCGTCCCCACAACTAAAAACCCCTCAAGCGAGGGGGAATCTGACGAAGTCAGCTACATCAGCCGCATCCGTCTAAACCTTCGATACACGGTGCCATAAATCAACTTGGCATCTTCGGAGAGGTGGACGGATAAAACCAAATAGCATCTGCCCCGAATTTCAGGCAAGACGAACCAACGCGGTCGCGTCTCCATGATTCGGAGGAGAATAGATTCTGGCACGCCCGGTGGGACCTCTTTCTCTTTCCACTCCACACTTCGTGTATCGTGTTCGCGAACGAATCGCGGTTTGCTGTGGTTGCCTGTGGATTCGAGGTACTAAGATTTGGTGTCTTGCTCCGTGCAGAAAACAGAAGATCAATGGCTTCAAACTGCACTACCTGCAACTGCAACTCTCGCTCTGTCCCTGCTGGAGGAGTGACTTACGGGCCCCAAGCGGCCTCCCTTTTCAAGATGCCAGTGGAGCAGGTAACTCAAGCCACCACTGGACTATTCTTCGGGACCATGCTCCCACCGATGAGCTTCAATTCCCCAATGACGTTGCATGAAGCCCCAAAGAAGTCGGTCTTTGATCGACTTACCACTGCCGCGGCCCCTCTCAACGGGTCGCCCAACTTCAATACCTCAGTTTTCAACAGACTGGGCCGGAACGTCTACAAGCCCGCGATACCCGAAGCTGCCATCCCAAAGCGGATAGCCATCCCGGCTCAAGCGGACGAAATCATTGGAAAGGCTTCTCCTTCCAAGAAGTCAGTTTTTACAAGGCTGGCTATTCCGGTTTCTGCTCCAGGCGAGGTCCTCAAAGCTGCTTCCCCTGCCCAGAGGTCTGTCTTTGACAGATTAGACATTACTTTTCAATGGGTGTCAGTCTTCGACAGGCTAGCACCAATAACAGTCTTTCCTCCAAGCAGGGGGCATGATGAAGTCTCCCTTATAGCTGAAACAACTCCATCCGCACGACACTCTCGACGTCGCCACTGGCGCCGAGTGAGGAAGGCTGGGGGCAACTCCCCCTCTGGGATAACTCCGTCAGCTCCGCTGGTGGGGATTGATGCTGCTGTTCCTGTTGCGCCACGGCAGCGCCCCGGCCTCTTGCCCGAGGCCAAAATGCGGAATAAAATTTTTCCTTACTCGGAAACCGGCGCTACCGCGGACAAAGAAAACCCGGATCGTTTACCATTAACCTAAGCTAGCTAACAAGAGATAGGGTGAGAAGTATACCGAGTGATCCGAGTCCTCCGGTCTTCATCTCCATCGTCCCGATCTCCCGCGGAAAGTGTAGTCTCCATATCGTCACCTCCTCGCCGGAAAGGGCACCACATCGCCTTCTTCTTTTACGGGCTCCCGCCTCAATACCGAGGCAACTCGCGCATGAAGCCGGCAACTCGACATGGTCAAGATGTGCTGTAGAATGTGTAGTGTAGAATGCGCTTTGTCTCTTTGGGGTTTGTTGCCATGGTGATGGAGGAATCAAGAATAGAAAAATGGTGCTTGCATTTTTCTAGCATGAAAAAGAGATCAAGGAGAATGAAACCCTCAAGAAGGAAGAACTCTCATCTTATTCTTTCTTTCTTTCTTTCTACCATTTTCCATCTTCTCTTTTTTCTAATGAAAAACTTATCATATTCATCAAGTGAGAACAAGAGGGTGGAGGAATGAATATGATAGCATAAACATGAAGGGAGGTGAGTGTAGGAGATAATGAAGGGTGACCACAACCAAGACATAATCATCACAAAACTCACATCAACTCTTCTTATCAAATCTAATCACATAAAGCAAATGATAATGAAGGATAAGAAAGGTATCAAAAGATGCTTTCATAATAAAACATCTTACAAATAAAACCTCCACCAAAAGTAATTTGCAAAACTGCAAATTACCCCCTCCATCAGAAAAGTCCGGCCGGGAAAGAACAAAGGAAAACCGGCCGGAACGGAATGCAAACTGGCAACTCCAGAAAACTGGTCCCGTAATAGATTACAGGAAAACCCCATACTGTGCATACACACCCGCATCTGTATTCCGTCCGGATACAAATGCAAAAGAGACAAAATCTACACTGTACTAAACTAGGACCGGCTTAAGCCAAAACCGGCTAGCAAAATCCGTTCGATCCTGATCCGTGCAATACCGCACGTATCTGATCGAACCCTGCCATATAATCATACGGCCACTAGTACAAACCTGTCCGATCCTGATCCGTGCAATACCGCACGTATCTGATCGGACCCTGCCATATCTCCATACGGCCTCTACAGCGTTTCGCCCGAAAGCTTGAGTAACTGTAAGTGTGGTGGACTCTAAAGACTCGTCAATACTATGGCTGTGGATTTAACCACTAGCACGTCAGAGGTATAAGCCAATGCGTGACGGGCCACCAGATATTGACTAAAAGGGACGTCGATGAGGAAGCTCACCCCGACACCCAACTGAGCCTGTCAGTGACAATATCCGTACAGTCCAGTCCGTTCGTCTATGAGTATCGCATGGCGGGCCTAGGGGGTTGGTAAAAGTCAGACCCCCAAAAGCGGTACAAGTCGTGTCGGAGTGTAGCCCAGAACGCCCTGAGATACTACTGGAATACCTACCAGTAAATCTCCTGCCTCGGCCGAGGGCTTTACGTAATGGCTCTCCTAGACACAGCGCGACCTCACCCCCAATACCGGGAGAGACGAACCCTTGAAGATCCGCTCACTGCCTCCATGTGGCTCGGGACTGTACCCAACTAAAACCTGTTTGCACGACTCCTTTGAGCCGTGGTAGGGTAGTAATCAAAGCACAGTGGGAACTCACACGAGACAAATGACGATCCTCAGGTCGATGAACTAACCTGTACACATGTCACCAGGGAACTGCTATCTGACGTCTGGTATAAGACCAACTAGCAGGTTCCCGGCGAGTCCTGTCCGGTGTACTCATAACCCAATGAGCACCTGTATACATCTTAGGTGAACCAACTGACACCAGTGGCTTGTGAGACCGGCCACCGCCCCTCGTCGGGGTCTCGACTGTATACACTAGTCTACTAATGGAGTATCGATGCCCTGTCTCGAAACTCCTACGACTAGGGACCTTTTAAGGATGTGCTTATAGACCACCAGCTCTCACGTATATGATCGCCATCATACTGTCGGCAGTCAAGCAAGAATCCTAGGGGCTCTATCAACGTGTAATAGCGACATGTCAGGTCACCTAAAGCAGTACACGATGATAAAGATAAACCAGATAGCATACTATCATCTCGAGTAAGACTGTCCTACCGGGATAGGTCCTCCCTCAATCATTGCAATCACGTGCCTGTGATCCAATAATTGACTCTGAGGGCACTATCTCCAACAATCTTCCACTTGCACTCAAGGCTAATTATTGCGATGCCGCATACTCACAGCCCGTGTGATACCGAACACCCAACTCCTCTACTAGTCAGTCTCACAAAACCCGTTTGCAAAACTATTGCGTTCGAGGAATAGCCTCAGTGAGTGGATCCGCTGTGACGTTTCTTTCTATGTCTTTCTATATCTCAAGTTCGCGGAGAAAGCCATCTCCCGAAATGAGCAATACCTGTCTTAGAATGTCTGGATGTCTGATGGGACCTAGCTCATAAATGAACTCCAAATCCAAACTTCTTAGACTGTATCGACAACTGAACTTAATCAGTATCCTGCGCCAGGCCACCCTCAGTATTGCTTTGGACCACCTGTCCAAAATACTGCCCATCGTTAGAAGGAAAACTATAACTCTGACAACCTCCTTGTCGTCCATGTCACCTTGGAAGCCTGGAATGATAACTGTCTCCCAAATGAGGCTGTCGTTATCATATCCCTAGAACAACCACTTATGTTCTAAGACTGCTTCCGACTGTTTCTCCAGGATTGGATCAATATCAACTTATTGCATCTAGTGCAAGAACAACATCTGGTGTGGTACTTGACATCTCATGATTGACTCAATTGCCTAAGCAAGTGATCTGCCAATCATGAGTATCCCTCTCCTCTTTAGTCTATAAGACACCTTTAGAGAGGGTGACTCCATCAACTGCAGGTGCACTACCGTGTCAGGAGTCGTCCATTCTAAATACTCATAGAATGCTGTCAAGGTACCCAGATTGGGAAACCACCCAAATCTAGATCTAAAACCATAGATCTAGTAACCAGTATGTCTGATATAATATCCAAGTCCCTTGTGGAGAAACCACTGTGTGACGACCAAAGTATAACCGATCGTAGTATAGGAATATCACTCCCTACTACCTTCTCAACAGATCCACCCCTTATTCTGATGACGTCAAACCTATGACTGTCATATCAGAAATAGATGATCTATCTCCGCTACATCTGCTTTAGTCTATAAATAGACATAAGCCTGATGTCCACCAATACTTCCGCTGCTCCTACTGACTACGACAACCCTCTGGCAGAGTCATATAGACGTGCACTTCTAAAGCTAGTTTAGAGCGACGCTGTACTCATCCTCCTGCCGGGTCTCGCAGCCTGGAACAATCAGCAATGGCAAGTGTGGGTAAACAAGAACTTCCCTGTTACCGTCCTTGAGGCTACCGGAGTACCTCTCGGGTGCCTGAAGTTACCCACCGTATCTGCGGAGTGGCCAATGGAATGTCAAATCAGATTGAATCTTCAGGTTCCCTATCAAATCTTCAGTAATCGTTTGCGGTTCTGGAATCACTTCCAGTTCTACCATACTCCCACTACTTTTTCTGAAAAAATCCATTTTTTAATAAAAACTGTGGCGAGTCTAGAACAATATTGCCATTGTTCATCCAGATGGTAGAAAATCAACCCTCGTCATAGCCTGGGTCAACCCACAAACAGCCATTACAGAAACGTGCCTTGAGTTGTCCAGTGTCTGGTTTTAAGCATAAGCCGGACAATTCCCCGTACCTTAACAATGTCAAGATATGAACTGTTCTATATCCAATATAGAAACAGAGGCACTGATTTAATTGAACCAGATTCAAATCATGCAGCTATCTCCAGTGCATGTAAAGTAAATGGAAGGAGGCCGATCAGCGTTACCAACTTAGGAATGCTTCCAATTATGAGTATCCTGAAAGAGAAGCAAGTTCTCTTAATCATTACTATCAACTGAATACCATACACAAGTATCTACATCTTCGATCACTTTGAAGAATCCCGATACTTGCTACACCTGGTTCTCTACTCTATTCAAATACCTATAACTCCTCAAAACTTAGACCCTGCGTTTCTGTGAAACACTTGTCTAAAAACTAGAGAAGTCATAAGTAAACCGAATATAGTACGAGGACCAACCCCTCTGTCCTAATGGACACTGGACAACATACAATACTCTGTATAAGTCCGCTGAGTCTAACAACTCTTTCACTGTGCGTCGTAGGTTGAAAACTGTACTTATGGTTAAGAAGAATTACACCGCTGTTTAATGCTCCTTACCTAACCATCCACTGATATAGGTAAATGTCATCGACATAACTTCAAAAGGTATATCTCACTCTATAAAAATAGACGTACAGATATATCAATTTGAAATTGGTGCATAACCGCGGATATTCAAAACCAAATAATTGCCGTCCGGCAAACAACCCAGGTGACTTCCTCAAATATCACCGATTACAACGAATCCCGATATAATGAGGATGATCACCCAATTCCCAATAACTTACTCCCACTCAGCATCTGTAAAACCATACAGATGTGAGAATCATACCTGGTAAATACATACCCTGGAGCAAGTGTCTAACTGGGAAATCAGTTTTCCATTAACAGTACACAGTGAAACTGAAACATTGAAATGTTTCGTCGGGGTATCCTGGTATTCCTAGTAATGCCTCCTCCATCATCCAGATTCACAACTGTAACCGTATATCTCTTTGCCATCTGTCCAAATCCCTTTCTATGTCTTTAGTCATTACCTTCTGTACACCCCCTTAGGCCAAATGGTTTTCTTCCTTCCCTACCGTTCGGCACCAGCCTATGGTTTGGAAGAAGACTATCCAAAAAGCATAAAGGGTGTACTGTCCCAATCCTAGGAACACTCGCAATGCGAGAGAAGGTGAAGATAAAAGACACCTGAATGTACTTTATTCCTATTTCTCCTGAACCAGAATCCATCCCTGAACTGGAACAAGTTCCTTTCGAGTTCGTATATAACCATACGATGGAGTATCCAAATAAACTGTAGATCTTCGTAGTGATACGGAGTGTCCTGGAGAAATACAAAGGTGATTTAGGATTGGCGAAGAAATACTTGGTTTGATCGTGAATATCAGTCGCAATTTACTTTGCCCTCCTACTAATCCCTTGCCTTGTCTTAACTTAATACCTTCTGCACACCATCGTTATGCTAATTGGTTTTCTTCATTCCCTACCGGTCGGCACCAGCCTAAGGTTTGGAAGAAGACTATCCAATTTGCGTAATAGGTGTACTATCTCCTAAACCAAGGAGTACTCGCAATGAGAGAAGGTGAAAAGAAAAGACAACTGAATAATCCTATCCGTTTTCTCCAGAACCAGAAACCATCCTCGAAGTCCTTCGAGTTCGTATCTAACCATACGATGGTTTTGTTCAATGGAAGTGGACGTTCGTAGTAATACGGGGTGTCCTGGAGAAAAGGGTAAAAGTAGGAGTGGTAATGAGGTCTGCAACTCTGACAATCCAAAAGCCTGTGTTAAGAAGGTTCGGTCAACTTGGTCACTGAGTCATAGTCCAGGGTCGGGTCAATGGTCGCTGCCAGAGAGAGAAAAAAGAAACACTCAGCGTGCACTCTAACCTAGATCAGAATGGTTATCACTCTATCTAATCTGGAAACCTCCCACTGTACCTCAAATTCTCCTCCAAACCTGAAAGAAGAATTAGTCGAGGTCACCCGAGGAGTAAACCAACTCATCAGTGGGAATCGGGATCCAACTATCATCGCATGATAACTTGACGGAATCCACTCAAGTCACCACACTCCAGAAGGTATGCGCATGCCTGGCAAGTTTCAGTTCTTTTGAAACTCCCGATGTGATTTTTACCCCTAGGACCCAAGTGACCTTGACACAGTCAACAAATCAAAGAGTCCTAGTCAAGTTCAACCCGTCATTATCCCGGATTGCATTAAACCCACCCGTACGAGCCCTTGACACAGTCAACAAGGCCGCACGACTGTCCTAACCAATCCCATTAATATGCTACAAACAAACACTACTTAGCTACCGCACACTACGCCTTGACACAGTCAACAAACGCAGCGCGAATACCAAGTAATACTTGTAAGAAATGACGGAGGGTTACGGCTGGTTTTTGGCGAAAAACCTTTAACGTAAAGAACTTGATATCGTTGAAGGAACTGCATAGCCTTTTATAAAAGTATAGTGACGAAAACCTTTACTAAAGAGGTCACTCCCGGTGAAGGGATCTCGGCTCTTTCCCCGTAGAATGAGGTGCAGGATATTCCAACTGAATACCACGATGCAAAGCAAAAGTAATCGGCTATAGTGAAGTTAATGCCCTGACGCAAACTTTTGTCCAAGGGGTCACTCCCGATGAAGGGATCTCGGCCCTTGCCTCGTCGACTGAGGAGCAGGATATTCCAAATGAATACCACGATGCAAAACAAAAGTGGACGTCCTTGCAATAACAGCTTTTTGAAAAATGTTCCAACAACATCAGAATAGGTTTGTTTATAACTTGCGTTGATCCGAATCAACGCAGTCCCATCATTGGATCACACCACAAAGAACGAAAATATACTGATGTACGTATATGCCATCCGCATTCGCCACTGGGTCCCGTCATCACTCGTTAGGTTAGCTAACTAACGACAGAGCGGGGACTGGACTAGCGCGGATGTAAAACATATACAACATCTACTAATATATATATACCAATATATAATTTTCATTCAAGGCGTGATAAAAAGCAACATCACAGAACAATACAGATATCTGGAAGCCCCGGGTTCCACAGAGCCGCTGCTGAAACCCGACGTTCCCCTGGTTGTGTGGATAGCCTGTGCAATGAAATCCTAGACCCCTACGGGCGCGGCAAGTCACCCGCCAAAACCTGAAGCGAGGCAGCCCCCTTCAGCTCCGTGAATGGACCACCCAGCACTTCATGGAATCCGGTAACTTGGGCACCCCTCCTGGGTCAACCTGTACCCCCTACGAGTGCGGCGAATAGCCCGCCAATCCTAGAGTGAAGCCCCCTCCGTCTCAATGCCATGAGATGCGGGCCCGTTGCCCTCTAGAACCCGGCTATCCGTGCACCCCTCCGCGGGGTAATCCTAGTACAGAAAGTAAAATATACATATACCGGGTACATCGACCGCAACCAGGTCGTGCCCCAAAAGAATAATACAAACAGGCAGTGACGGCAGTCCACAAGTCGGACGCTCGCCCCGCAATATCAAATGTACATAAAACACCAAAACTGTACTAGCATTGCATCCAGGCTATCCCCCACGACCGATCCGCAACATCACAGCATAAACAAAGAACATCAACGTGAAAATCACGTTCGCAAATCCGTCTAACCGGGCTATAGCAGTTAGACCGGATTTACCGATCGAGTGACATTCACGGTCGCAGATATAATGTAAATACTGTGAAATAATGTGTTTAAAATTTTCCGATTGACCAAAAATTAACAAGTGGGCCCCCAATCAAAACTATAGCACTCACAGAAAACCTGGGCCCATTTTTAATATTCCAAAACCCCTAATTATAGCCCAGAAGCCCACTGGAGAAATTCGAAGCAGTGACCCCACCAACCTGCGGCGGAAGGGCGGCATAAATGGGGTTCGTGCGGCGCTTCCGCGCTCCTTTTGAGTGATCACTGTCTCGAATTTTCCCAGAGTTCTTAGAACTCCCTGCACATCATTCTAAGACTACCTGAAAAATTTTTAGACTTCAAAAAATTTCAACAGAAACTGATGTGCTAGAAAAATACGGTTTTTGGAATTTCGGTCGATCGGAACTGAAAAACACATTAGAACAAGCTAGGTAAGGTTAATGGCGTGGCTCTGATACCATGTTGCGCCACGGCAGCGCCCCGGCCTCTTGCCCGAGGCCAAAATGCGGAATAAAATTTTTCCTTACTCGGAAACCGGCGCTACCGCGGACAAAGAAAACCCGAATCGTTTACCATTAACCTAAGCTAGCTAACAAGAGATAGGGTGAGAAGTATACCGAGTGATCCGAGTCCTCCGGTCTTCATCTCCATCGTCCCGATCTCCCGCGGAAAGTGTAGTCTCCATATCGTCGCCTCCTCGCCGGAAAGGGCACCACATCGCCTTCTTCTTTTACGGGCTCCCGCCTCAATACCGAGGCAACTCGCGCATGAAGCCGGCAACTCGACATGCTCAAGATGTGCTGTAGAATGTGTAGTGTAGAATGCGCTTTGTCTCTTTGGGGTTTGTTGCCATGGTGATGGAGGAATCAAGAATAGAAAAATGGTGCTTGCATTTTTCTAGCATGAAAAAGAGATCAAGGAGAATGAAACCCTCAAGAAGGAAGAACTCTCATCTTATTCTTTCTTTCTTTCTTTCTACCATTTTCCATCTTCTCTTTTTTCTAATGAAAAACTTATCATATTCATCAAGTGAGAACAAGAGGGTGGAGGAATGAATATGATAGCATAAACATGAAGGGAGGTGAGTGTAGGAGATAATGAAGGGTGACCACAACCAAGACATAATCATCACAAAACTCACATCAACTCTTCTTATCAAATCTAATCACATAAAGCAAATGATAATGAAGGATAAGAAAGGTATCAAAAGATGCTTTCATAATAAAACATCTTACAAATAAAACCTCCACCAAAAGTAATTTGCAAAACTGCAAATTACCCCCTCCATCAGAAAAGTCCGGCCGGGAAAGAACAAAGGAAAACCGGCCGGAACGGAATGCAAACTGGCAACTCCAGAAAACTGGTCCCGTAATAGATTACAGGAAAACCCCATACTGTGCATACACACCCGCATCTGTATTCCGTCCGGATACAAATGCAAAAGAGACAAAATCTACACTGTACTAAACTTGGACCGGCTTAAGCCAAAACCGGCTTGTAAAATCCGTTCGATCCTGATCCGTGCAATACCGCACGTATCTGATCGAACCCTGCCATATAATCATACGGCCACTAGTACAAACCTGTCCGATCCTGATCCGTGCAATACCGCACGTATCTGCTCGGACCCTGCCATATCTCCATACGGCCTCTACAGCGTTTCGCCCGAAAGCTTGAGTAACTGTAAGTGTGGTGGACTCTAAAGACTCGTCAATACTATGGCTGTGGATTTAACCACTAGCACGTCAGAGGTATAAGCCAATACGTGACGGGCCACCAGATATTGACTAAAAGGGACGTCGATGAGGAAGCTCACCCCGACACCCAACTGAGCCTGTCAGTGACAATATCCGTACAGTCCGGTCCGTTCGTCTATGAGTATCGCATGGCGGGCCTAGGGGGTTGGTAAAAGTCAGACCCCCAAAAGCGGTACAAGTCGTGTCGGAGTGTAGCCCAGAACGCCCTGAGATACTACTGGAATACCTACCAGTAAATCTCCTGCCTCGGCCGAGGGCTTTGCGTAATGGCTCTCCTAGACACAGCGCGACCTCACCCCCAATACCGGGAGAGACGAACCCCTGAAGATCCGCTCACTGCCTCCATGTGGCTCGGGACTGTACCCAACTAAAACCTGTTTGCACGACTCCTTTGAGCCGTGGTAGGGTAGTAATCAAAGCACAGTGGGAACTCACACGAGACAAATGACGATCCTCAGGTCAATGAACTAACCTGTACACATGTCACCAGGGAACTGCTATCTGACGTCTGGTATAAGACCAACTAGCAGGTTCCCGGCGAGTCCTGTCCGGTGTACTCATAACCCAATGAGCACCTGTATACATCTTAGGTGAACCAACTGACACCAGTGGCTTGTGAGACCGGCCACCGCCCCTCGTCGGGGTCTCGACTGTATACACTAGTCTACTAATGGAGTATCGATGCCCTGTCTCGAAACTCCTACGACTAGGGACCTTTTAAGGATGTGCTTATAGACCACCAGCTCTCACGTATATGATCGCCATCATACTGTCGGCAGTCAAGCAAGAATCCTAGGGGCTCTATCAACGTGTAATAGCGACATGTCAGGTCACCTAAAGCAGTACACGATGATAAAGATAAACCAGATAGCATACTATCATCTCGAGTAAGACTGTCCTACCGGGATAGGTCCTCCCTCAATCATTGCAATCACGTGCCTGTGATCCAATAATTGACTCTGAGGGCACTATCTCCAACAGTTCCAACCAGGAACAGGTTTGAACTGCTCAAAAAAGTGTGCAGAAACTCTCATACTGCAGTGCTGAAGAGAACTCCTTCACCTGTGGAGAATACTCCAGAGAAGAAGCTGGAGCAGCCCCCTCAATGGTTGTCCTCTGAAATTTACAAGGTTTGGCGTCAAGTCCAAGACTCCGTGATAGATCAAGACTATCTCCGCCGACAGAAAAAGTTGAAAGTTCGGCAGGAGAAGGACTACTCTGTCAAGCCACAAAAGATGATGACTACTTGGGTGCCCACTATAACAGTCCCCTCAACTTCGACCGCTCAAAAAAGAAGGAGGTCGGAGAAGATCCCTGTGTCTTTGGCAAGTCGCAAAGACACTGAATCTAAACGACCCAAGTCTTGGGAGATGGTGGTGCACACCGTTTATATGGCTTCCGGAAAGGAGGAAAGCCGTGCGTCGATGGGTCACCGACCGCTCACTCGATCCGTGACCAGAGCCCAGGAACAGCAGTAGCAGAAGCTCCAGGAGATGCTGAGTGCGATGGCCGCACTCACAGGGCCAAAAGAAAGCCCGGAAACATCATGAGAACAGCGTCACGAACAAGAAACTGACACTGACTTCTTACGCAGAGTCATCGAAAAGAAGGACAGAGAGGCAGCAGAACAAGCTACCAACATAAAACAAATGGCGCTTCTCTTCCAAGACGTGGTAGGGATGATGTTACAGCCGGATCCTCCAGCCGAAGACCCTCCAATCATTATTGAAGACGATAGAGGGGAGACATCTAATCTTCCTCCGGCTCATTCAGCAGCCAAGGAAGAGACCATTTCCAAAGCTGCACTAGACGACTATATTGCTCAGCAGATACGAGTTCATCAGGCAAATGAAGCGGCTAGAAAAATTTTTAGAACCGGACGACCCTATACGGGCTGGTATGACCAAATCAGTTACCCGCCGGGATATACGATCCCTAAATTGCATGTGTACAAGGGGACAGGGAATCCACATCAGCATGTCGCTCAATTCAGAGCCTTATGCGGCAACACTGGAGGCGATGACAAACTGTTGCTTCGCCAATTCGTCGACAGCTTAGCAGAAACGGCCTTTGAATGGTATTCGGAGCTACCTAACGACTCTGTCAAAACATTTGCGGAGATGGAGCTATTGTTTACACAAATATTCGCGAGTGCTAGTGAACGCACCCCGATAACAGCATTGATCAATGCCAGGGTGAAGCCTGGAGAAACTTGGGTCCAGTATGAGATACGGTGGCGTAATCTATGGTCAAAGTGCGAGCAACGCATCGAAGAAGCTCCTGCCGTGGGCATGTTCGTGGGTACTCTTGACCCTCAAGCGACCGTCTCCCAGTTCATGATGTTCTTCAAGCCGACTACTTTCCAGGCCTTGATTGACAAGTTGGCCTAAATGGATCAGATGGGTCATAGACCATCTCCTTCAAAGACAGAGCCTTGGAACGAAAAGGGCAAAAGGAAAGCAACCTTCGTTGCCAATACTCAACAACAGCCGAGCAACTCAAAGCCGGTTGTTCGCCAAAACAACGTGTATCCATGCCCATCCCTCGAGGAGAGACTGGGACGTCCTTAGTCCTTTCCTCAGAATAAAACAAGGAAACTGTTTGAGCTGGCAGTGCGCAACTGATTCGTCAATCTGCCGAGTCTGAAACGTCCGCTACAGCCAGGCAATATCAACGATCCTAATTACTACCCCTACCATCGAGCAGTAAGTCAACCGATCGAAGATTGCTTCGTCTTCAAAAACTGGGTTGAAGATCAATACCAACAAGGCAAACTCGCGCTGTCCGAGAACTGGAAGGTGAGCCCGCCACAACCATATGCTCCGAAAAATATGGATATGCCGGGGGCATCATGCTCATTCATAGAGAAAGCCTAACGGATCACTACGTCCTAAAACTGGATAACGGACCGAAACGTCCTTAAACAGATGACAGACCACTACGTCCTAAAACTGGATAATAGACCGAAACGTCGTTAAACTAACAATGGACCACTATGTCCTAAAACTGGATAATGACCGAAACGTCGTTAAACTACTACCAACCCACGGCATCCTTAGGCTGACGTGGTGTAAAAAAACGGTATGTCCATAAGCAAAATGGGCACGGATGAAAACCCGAAAGGGCTCCGTGAGTAAAAACAGCAGGGCTACCGGCGAGTGTTTTATGAAAACCCGAAAGGGCGCAATCTCGTTAAAAGACACTTGCAAGGTCCTCTCGACCCTGTAAGGAGAAACCACATGCGTGAGATCCTTACGACTCACAAAGGAGAAATACACTTAGGACTCCTCACGATTCTTAAGGAGAAACTACGCTTACGAGATCCTCACGACTCGTAAGGAGAATTCCCCTTTGAGACCCTCACAGCTCATAGGGTTCAAAAGCCTTAAGCTATAGGGATCTGAACCTGTTCTTAAGCCATCACAACCTCCAATACTGCCCTATAAGCGGTTCAATATTGACCCTTGTATACAATCCACGGGCACGAATGAATATTTCCCTAACAGAGTCCTACCAGCGACTAAGGATATGCTCACATGGTGAACAAACACTTATAGGTCCTCTCGACTTGCAAGGAGAAAACACTCTTGTAAGATCCTTATAACTTATAAGAGAATACACACTTAGGAATCCTCACGATTCCTAAGGAGAAAACGCACCTACGAGATCCTCACGACTCGTAGGGAGAAACACCTTTATGAGACCCTTACGGCTCATGGAGTCAGAAGCCTTAGTCGACAGGATCCTAACCCTGTTTGCTAAGCCACCTTTGTTCGACATCGACAGAGGCAAATGATGATTCGCTCCTAGTAATATCCTAGTGGTAGCGATGCTGATGCCTAAAACGGTATCAAATTCCAAGACCTTTTACGGCAAATGATGATTCGCTCCTGGCAATATTCCATTCGCAGCGATGCTGATGCCAAGATTGGTATCAGATCCCAAATCCCCTACTCGCGAGAAAAATCAGCGAGCCAAAAAAAATGCATATGAAATAGCCGAAATGATGGGGCAACTTGCAACAAAATCAGCAAGTAAAAATGTATGCATACAAAAACAGCCGAAATGATTGGACAACTCGCAATAAAAAGCAGCGAGTAAAAAGAAAAATAGCCGAAATGATTGGGCACCGCGAAAAATAGCTGAAATGATTGGGCAATCGCGATTTTCGCGATATAAAAAGCTGAAATGATAAAGCATCGCGGAAAGAATAAAATAATGATGAAAGAATGAAACTTTTTGCCCTACATGTGAGATCACATCGATCCCTGTATACAATCCAGGGGCACAAACAAAGAGGGAACCATACCTTCCAAACAGGCTCCACCAAAAAGCGAAGCCAAATCTCGACGGTTCATAGACGACCTAAAGGCAACCTCGACAGTTGTCGCAATATTGCGAACACAATGTCAACAAACGAAGCAAAGGAAGTTCCCTAGCTTCAGGGTCTCAATATCGATATCGACAACTTAGAGATCACCAATGGCGTTTCTCCTCACTCCAACCAGATGCAGACGTGACGTCAACAACCGACCTCAGATTCGCAACGAAACGGAGCCATGGAAAAAGTCCCTAGTTCCAAATCTCAATGGCCACATCTACAGCCTGGAGACTAACAACGGTGTGGCTCCATATTCCAGCAGGACATAGATGCTACACCATCAAACGGAGCCACGACATAGTCCTTAGTTCCAAATCTCGACGGTTCACAGACAACCTAGAGACCATCTCAGCATTCATCTCGTTACAGCAGACGCAATGTCAACAACGGCGTTCTTTCGCAGTCCAGCAGGATGCAGATGCAACATCAACGAAAGATCTCAGGGTCGAAACTAAGCGGAGTGACGGCAAAATCCCAGCTCCACCTCAGCATTCGTCTCGTTATAGCAGACGCAATGTCAACAACGGCGTTCCTTCGCAGTCCAACAGGATGCAGAAGCGACATCAACAAAAGACCTCTTGGTCGAAATAAAGCGGAGTGACGGCAAAATCCCAGCTCCACCTCAGCATTTGTCTCGATACAGCAGACGCAGTCAAAGCAGTAGAAAAGGCCAAATTCCTAGCTTCAGGGTCTTGACGGTAACTCATATAAAACGTGAAATACTATCGGAGATCATCCCATACTAGCACAGAGTGGTCACCACCTCGACGTTCGTCTCGATACAGCAGACAAGATGTCACCCCAGCGTTCTTCCTCCAGCAGGGTTCAGAAGCGACAATCAAACAACGGAGCCACGGCAAAATCCCTAGTTCCAAACCTCGACGGTTCACCAACAACCTAGAGACAACTGCGACACTCGTCTCGATACAGCAGATGCAATGCCGCCAAAAGAAGCAAAGGCCAAATTCCTAGCTTCAGGGTCTTGATGGTAACTCATATAAAACCTGAAAGACAATCGGAGATCATCCCACATGGAGTGGTCATCACCTCGACGTTCGTCTCGCTACAATAGACGAGATGTCACCACAGCGTTCTTCCTCCAACAGGATCCGGACACCCCAAAGAAAACGAAGCAAATGCCAAATTCCTAGCTTCAGGGTCTTGACGGTAACTCATATAAAACCTAAAAGACTATCGGAGATCATCCCACACCAGCGCGGAGCGGTCACTACCTCGACGTTCGTCTCGATACAGCAGACGAGATGTCACTAAAGCGCCCTACCTCCAACATGATTCGGACGCGCCAAAGCAAACGAAGCGAAGGCCAAATTCCTAGCTTCAGGGTCTTGAAGGCAACTCATATAAAACCTGAAAAACCATCGGGGATCATTCCACACCAGCGTGGAATGGTCACCACCTCGACATTCGTCTCGATACAGCAGACGCGATGTCACCACAACATTCTTCCTCCAACAGGACTCAAACGTGACAATCAAACAACAGAGCCATGGCAAAATCCTTAGTTCCAAAGCTCGACAGTTCACATGCAACCTAGAGACAACCGCGACATTCGTCTCGATACAGCAGACGCAGTGCCAGCAAACGAAACGAAGGCCAAATTCCTAGCTTCAGGGTCTTGACGGCAACTCATATAAAACCTGAAAGACTATCGGAGATCATCCCACACCAGCGCGGAGTGGTTATGACTCATCAGGGCTCTCCAAAATGGGCCTAACCTCAAGTAAAAAAGCGGCATGGCAAAATTCCTAATGCTTGCTCTTCCGACGGTCAAACTGCCTAGGATGATTGCTTGAAGACGTCTTGTCCAGCCCCCGAAGGGATCAGAGACACGACAGTCGCAAGGCTGCTCGAACAGCAAGATTGCCTATCGAGGAATACATCAGCCAACGCGACGGTACGACGGACAAAATCCTAGTACCACAGACCCTAACGGACCTTTGTCGTAAAGAGCATAGGTTAACTGTGACGTTAGGACATCCTTGCGAGAACTTCTCGATTCGTCTCGACTCGTTAGGAAAGCCTTAGGCAATGGGGATTAAAAAAAAACCTGTTTCCTAAGCACTGGGGCCCTGCAAGTCAGTCCAAGATGGACTCTTGCATACTATTCATAGGTCACACTCTCCGAAGTCGAACATCGACAAAGAGGGAAACAACCACTTACAATTCCTCCCGACTTGTAAGCGGGAAAAGTTCTCTTGTGAGATCCTTACGATTTTCAAGAGAAAACACACTTAGGTGTCCTCACGACCCCTAAAGAGAAAATACACCTGCGGGTTCCTCTCGACTCGTAGAGAGAAAAGCCTTTATGAGACTCTCAAGGCTCATAAAGATGAAAAGTCTTAGGTGGCAGATCCTAACCCTGTCTCCTAAGCCATCACTGCCCTACAAAGAGGTTAAAATGGACCATCAATGAGCCACACTTGCCAAAGCTACATGCCACTGAAATGGAGAACTTACTCATGAGCGTATAAACTACTTTACGCCAGAGTAAGACATAAAGAAATAGAAGGGTGCGGCTCATGGAGTTGAGATTTTGGAACTATATCCTTTAAGAGTTGAGATTTGAGTCAATGATAAATGACGACGCTTGTGTCCGCTCGTTATCTTCTCAGATCAAGATTCTGAAAGTTATATACCAATACGAAACTGGTCATACGCCATGCATAACTCTGCACTACTTCACCCACGTACATACTTACGTGGGCAAAGTAGTGGGGGGCATTTGTTCCCGCCAAAAATTTCTGCACGAAAGAGCCCAAGGCTGGCAGCGATACGCTTAAGAAAATGTGAACCTGTATTTTCCGGGCTCTATTTTGATAAACTCCCGAATCAGAAATAGCTAAATTTTGATGGTATTGAAAGCATCTAGAAAAAAACCTTCGATTTGATATATTATGGGCTTTATAATTCATCCGGGATCAAAAGTTATGAGCAAATGTCTATGCACGTGTGATCTAAGGAAGAAGATGTGAACCAGTATTTTTCGAGCTGTATTTTGACAAACTCCGGAATGAGAAACGGCTAAATTCTGATGATATTTAAAGTATCTCGAAAAAACCTTCGATTTGATATATTATGGGCCTCATAATTCATCCGGTATCAAAAGTTATGAGCAAATGTCTATGCACATGTGATCTGAGGAAGAAGATGCGAACCAGTATTTTCCGAGCTGTATTTTGAAAATCTCCGGAATGAGAAACAGCTAAATTTTGATGGTGTCGAAAGTCTCTCGAAAAATCCTTCAATTTGATATATTATAGACCTCATAATTCATCCGAGATCAAAAGTTATGAGCAAATGTGTTATGCACGTGTAATCGAAAGTAATGCTCTACTACATTGCAAATGCATTTTTTAGTCCCACATCAGGAAAAGGAGAGATGGCTTCTCTACCACTCCCATATAAATAAGAGGGGATACCTCTTAGAAAGGGTAGAGTTCAATCCTCAAAGGATTCAATACTCAAACGAGCTTAGTTCTCCATAGAAGCTTAGTTCTCCATATATAGAAGCCCCGCTTCTCCTCATAATGCGCATGTGCGCTACGTGCTACACACATGTGACCACCAAGCGCGCACCACGTGCAACGCACGTGCGCACCACATGAGAACATTTAATAATATTAAAAGAAGCTTAGTTCCCCATATATAGAAGCCCTGCTTCTCCTCATAATACGCATGTGCGCTACGTGCAACGCACGTGTCCCCGCCACGCGCGCACCACGTGCAACGCACGTGCGCACCACATGAGAACATTTAATAATATTAAAAGGAACTTAGTTCTCCATATATAGAAGCCCTGCTTCTCCTCATAATGCGCATATGCGCAAGCTCCATGTGGGCTACGTTCAAATATGAGCGCCCAACACGTGCGACGCACGTTCGCCCAACACGTGCGATGCACGTGCGCGAACGCAAAGAAGCTTTTTTCAGCAGCGAAAAGCATAAGCTCCAGCCTGTTCTTCCCCCTAATGAGTGAGACATGGTTCAAAGTATACATCCCTCCACACCTTCGATATATGGCACTGTAATCTCTCAGTGTCGTCGGAGAGATGGTGGGTCCCAACAACCAATAATCCTTCTTTCTAAAATAAAAAAGAAAAGAAAAGGGATAGATAGACATACAGAAAAGAGAGAACTCTCTAGAATTTTTTTTTGAAAGGCAAGCCTTTGAAAAAGAAGATCATCTTTTTAATCTTTGAAGGTAAAGAATTTGATTCTTGAAGAACAGAGATGAAAATACCTCATTCAAAAAAAGAAGAATCTCTTCTAAAAAGATCAAAGATCTAAGAACAATATCAAGATCTTCAATAAAAAAAATAATTAAAAAGAAGTAATTTACTTCTTTGTTAGATCTTTTGATCTATATAAAGGCATTGCCTTTTGATGAACCATTGGTTCTTGATTTTGAGGTAGAACCTCTTCAGAACAAGAATTTTTTTTTTTGATCTAAATTTGATCAAGATGCCCTCTGTGCTATTGAACAGTGACCTGCACTGTTAATTTACGTTGTTGCGCCCCTTGGATTGGCACAAGTCACCAGAGAGCGCCAGGTCTCAATCTGCGCCTTGCGCTCCTAAAAACAGGGCGCTGCGCTCTTAGATTGGCGTACTGCACCAGAGCGCGCCACGTGACAGCAGCGCACTAACGCAGCGCACTGGCGCAGCGCACTGCGCTAACAGACTTGCGCTCACCAGAGCGTGACACGTGTCACCTCCACATGCGCTGGCGCCTTGCGCTCTTTAACTGGCGCAGAGCGCCTGACAGGCCACGTGGCGCACTGTCAGACCATTATATGCTATGCAGACCAGAACAAATGCTATGCATTAGTAAAAAGGGGCAGAGCCCAATTAAAAGGCCTAACAGGACTAACCTAAATGTTGTGCATTTAATTAAAAAGCCCAATTCTGTGCATTATTTTAAAAAAAGGACGGAGCCCAAGCAAAGGCCTAAACTGGCTAAACATGAACAAAATGTTAAACATTTTCAAATGGACATAACCCAATTCTGGCCGTAAGTCCTCAAATTAAATTGAACTGAGTACAACTGCTCTCTCAAATCAATTTACACCCAGTTCAAGGGTAAATCTCTGAACTCCTCTGATATTTGTCGTTGTAATCCTTCAACGTCGTCAGAGAGGTGACGGGTCCCGACAACCATATATTTCTACGGACTGTGGGGTCCTTAAACTCATGGACTATGAGGTCCTTAAACCAATATTCGTCTCCAAAATGGGAATGTTGGACCACCATGTCCCTAAACTGGAAATGGACCACTATGTCCATAAATTGGCAATAGACCACTATGTCCCTAAACTGGCAATGGACCACTATGTCCCTAAACTAGAACAATAGAGCTCAAATGCTCTTTTGTCGGATGTAAACGATCCCGTTAAGTTGATCATAGTCTCAAACTGGACTAACGTATCCTTAACAAACGTTTGAGTTGATCTTAGCCTCAAATATGGCTAAAGTATCCTCAAACCAAAACCCCAAATCCAAATCTAAGAAAATAAGGATTTGGACTAATCCACGTTCTATGGGCGACGACATAAATTAGTCTCCGTATACAATCCACGGGCAACCACAAACAAAACAAACACCCACGACACGAAGTGAAATTCTGGAGAAGGAGAAAGTTGTTACCGCGAAGCGGTAGCGTAATTAACTGCAAGGGCTTGCGCCTGCAGGGAAGAGCGTCCCTACAATCAAAAACCCTCAAGCGAGGGGGAATCTGACGAAGTCAGCTACATTGGCCGCATCTGTCTAAACCTTCGATACACGGTGCCATAAATCAACTTGGCATCTTCGGAGAGGTGGACGGATAAAACCAAATAGCATCTGCCCCGAATTTCAGGCAAGACGAACCTACGTGGTCGCGTCTCCGTGATTCGGAGGGGAACAGTCACATTCACGCTCAGTAGGAGTTCGGATGGATTTGCCTCATCGGCCTTCTTATCGACATCTACCTGGGGACCGTTACGTACAGCTAGTACCGCTTGCGGCCTGTGGTTAAACCTACTACCAGTGTAGTGTTGAGTCTTTAGAGTCTCATACAGAGAGTTTCCCTGCAATGGGCAAAAGGTGTAGAGGCCGTATGGTTTTGCGGCAGGGCTTCGATCACTTACGTGCACTTGTGCGCGTATGATGTTGGGGGCAGATAATACTAATGGGTTTTGGTTTAAGCCGGATCCTAGTGTTATATAGATGGATCGGTTTTGTCTCTTTGTATTCGTATCCTTCGGAATGCGGACGCGGGTGTGTATGCACGGATGTAAGGAGTAAAGAACGAGATGCCTCATTAGGGTTTTGACCTTTGACGTGATAAGAACCATTATGAGGTGGAGGATATTGTTTTCTAATCCTTTTATTAATGATAATTGTGTCATGACTAATTGGTTTGACCATTTGACTAGGTTGACTATTGTTGACTTAGATATTTTTGTTAAGCACTAGATATTTTCATGCTTAGCATTAATTGTCACATGCTTGTGGTCAAATAAATGTAGCCATCCTAATTATCATAATAAAAGTTTTAGTTTTCTTTTTCCATGGTTTATTATCTCATTTGCTTTCTCTTTCCTCAAGAGAGCTCCCATACTTGCACTTCTTCTTCTTCCTCACTAGTAAACTCTTAAGCTCTCATGTGTTGAGAAAATTAGTGTTTAAATAGAAAAACAAATCCATCTTCAAACTCTACATTGTTAGTTATATGTATGCCCTAGAGGCCATTACTATACATACGATGTATATTATAGTGGATGCTAGGACATATATAGGGAGGACTTTCTTGCTCGACATGATAGTATGCTATCTGGTTGTACTTTATCTTAACATGTACTTTGCTTGTCTCTATGTTACATGTTGATAAAGCCCTTAGGATATGTACTCGACTACTTGGACTATGATGAGATCATACTAGTGGGGCCACGGTAATCGACGAGTACATTCTATAACTGTTCCTAATCGATGGTGTATCGAGACAGGGCATCGATACAACAGAGTAGACTAGCGTATACGCATCTTGACCCATATGATGGGCGATGGATGATCCCATATCCATCGGTGTTTTACATCAAGGATGGTGTACGGGTGCTCAGTGGAGACTGGGTACACTGGACGGACTCGCCGAGAACTCCCAGATGGTATTATACCTCACGTCAGATGGCAGTTCTCCGGTGACACTGGTACAGAGTAGTCTGTTGACCCGAGATCGTCATAGAGTCTTGTGTGATTCCTACTGTGTTTTGATTTCCATCATACCACGTCCAAGAGGGCATGCAAAAAGGTGGCTTTTGGAGACAGTCCCGAATCACATGGAGGCAATGAGCGATAGGAGGGGATTCGTCTCTCCCGGTATAGGGAGTTGATGTTGTGCTGTGTTCGATTGGGTATAACCAGAAATCCCTGGCCATGGTTGCTGAGATTTACTGGTAAGTGTTTCCAATAGTTTCTCGAACTGTTATAGACCTCATATCGACACGACTTTTCAAGCTATTGGGATCTGACGTTTACCACCCCTAGGCGAGATATGCGACATATCAGAAGACGAGACCGGACTGTATGGGAGTGTTACTGATTGGATTCACAGGAGAACTAGCGGGCTTGCTTGTTGATCTTCTGATCGCTCAATACCCGGGTGGCCGTTACGTTTAGCACACCGCTTGCGGCTTGTGGGTGTTTGATATGATCATCACCTACCGCCGGCGTATTGACGAGACTTTAGAGTCCTACACAGGGGTTTCCTGGCTCAAGCGAAACGAAATAGGAGCACATATGTGATATGTGCGGGACAGAGATTAATACAATATGAGATACCGTATTCTATTCTCGCGATTCGTGACATTGATCAGTTGTATGCGATATAGCCGGGTTATCGGATCAAGTATTGTTTCGATAAGTTGTTACTTTTGATATTAGTCGGTTATAGCCGGATTATTAAATCAAAAGTTGATTTAATAATTTAATGCATAATTATATATTTGATATATTACATTGCATTAACTAGTATTAGCTCACTTATGATTTATTTTCTCACTAACTTGTGCATAAGTGTATATATGATATATATTTGTGTACATATGTTTGTATCATGTTTTATGATACATACAAGATGGATGTGTGAGACTCATACCAAGATTAGGGTAAAGATCAGGGTTATTGTTTTATCTTAAGATTTCACAAAAGGGTTTAACTTAGTCAAAGTAATCAAGCTTGAAGAAGCTTTGACAAAGTCCACTCTTTTGTCATTTCTTTTGATATTCTTTAATCTAACTTTTAACCTAAAGCCTTGGTTAATTCTCTACATGAGTTAAGTATGAGGGCTTAACTCAACCATGGTGTCATTTATTTATTGGATAAGTTTTCATTTGGATGGATAATTCATTTTATTCTTTCTTCTTCTTCTTCATCATCTAGCTCCATCCAAAAGCTTACTAGGTCCAATGGTGCTATGAGAAAAAGAGTGAGAAAATCAATTCTAAAGTGAGCCCACTTCCTACTTCTTCATCCTCTACCACTTGCCATGTAGTAGAGTGTGTTCTCTTCACAAAGTTTATGACCTAGTGAAGAAATAGCTTGAGTTTGTGTCTCCCCGACGTAATTCATCTTCGGCCTCGAAGTCAACGTAGCACATCTTCGGCCTCGAAGTCAACGTAGCAAGCACGTTCGTTCTTCTCGTAGAGCTTTTCTAGAGTCCGGAGTTCACGATCGTAGCGATGGGGACGTCTACACGGAGCTAATGAAGTGAAGGAATGGATCTACAAAGGTTGTGATCCCTTTCACTTAATGTTAAAGTTGTTAACATGCTAGTTTTCGCCTAAACCCTAGTTTAAATATCCGTATTAGAGTTGTTCGGCACGGCTAAAATTTTAATCGGGCATGGTTGATGCCTCGTAGACCCTTGTGCACGTGCCTAGCAATCCTACAGTAGTATCAGAGCCAAGCTAGAGCTTTAGGCGAAGTCTGGACGAAGATTAAAGTCCGATCGAACCCGGATAACCCCGATTAAACCCTTCTCCATACAATTTCTAAAAATGTGATTTTTTGTGAGTTAAAAATGCTCAGAAAAACAAGCAGGAAAAACTAAGAATTACTGTGAAGTACGGTTCACTGAGTCAACTATTTGACCGCTGAACCGCGGCCAAACCAAGGGTTTGGCGGCGGTTCCGCGGCCAAAATTATGACTTAGTCCCTGAAATTTCATGAATTTATTCTTAGGTCCTTTCTTGGCAATTTTTTCTGGGGATTTTTTAATTCCACTCAAGTGTTGAGTTTTCTAGGGTTGTATTGGGGACTCGATGATTCGATCGGATAATTTAACTTCGTTTAGTTTTGTCCGGGTAATTTTTAGAAACTGTTAAAAAGTTCGAACAAATATCAATAACTCACTTTTTCCCCTGTCGGAAAATTTTTCAAAAGTTGGATTTTTTCCGAAGTTTAAGAATATTCTAAGTAGTGCAAGTAACGCGATGGACCCTCTAGAAGACAACAAACCTTAACTCGATTATGTGATCGTCTTGAACTGCCCTTTGAACCTTAGGGTTTGGGGCAGTACGGCGTGCCACATGTGAGGCGTTGGCTTGACCCTTCTACGGCTGGACCGTTGGTACTGTGGCATGAAATGGATGTTTTTAAACTCCCCTCAAGTGTTGAGCTATTTGGGAAAACTTGGGTGTTTGATTATTCGATCGGAAAGTTTAACATTGTCTATTTATCTGGAATGTGATACAATAATTGGAATCCACAAATAGTTATGAGATAACTAATTTGAATGTTATAAATCTAGCGGTTTAGTCTCAGATGATCGGTTGCCACGGAATTTTGATGTGATCAAAAGTCCGTCGCAATCACGTTGCGTACGCGGATACTCGACGGGTAAAATTAATAGACAGTTACGCCCCATTGCCCCGACTAAGTGACTGTAGGAGAACCCCGTCGCCAAAAGCATCCGTTCGGGTGCTCGCGGCAGCGGTGTTCCGCCTTAGTGCACTTCGTCGACGGCATCCAGGGGTGCGGCCGTCTACTAAAGTTTACGATGAGCATTCGATCAGGATGTCAGGAATCTTGTTGAATTGCCTGACTTGATATTGAAAAGAGTTTTCGATAATGAGACTAAAATGCGGGGTTTATAATTATTAGGCATGCGATGTCTAAGGAATTCATTTGGTTAGGCATGCGATGTCTAAAGAGGTTGCGGATTTCAACTGTTGTAGTTTTACACTTTCTTTTCTGCGACCGTAAGTGTAATATGTGATATCGCCGGTTTCGTTGCTATATGTCAACGACAATTGGGATGCGCATATTTACTTACGTTGATGACATGTGATGTTATGTGTTGCTGGATATATTGTATTGGATCGTCGCGTTTTGAATAGCCGGGGGTTTTATGTGAGATGAGAGTTTTTTCTTTTTCATTCATGTAAAATTCAATTGTATGTAATATTCTTTTATTGGGGCACTTCCGGGCTGAGGATGATGTCACCATTGTATATTATTTACTTTTCCGCATTAGGTAGACCCAAGCCGGGGACCACAAGTAACCGGGTTCTAGGGTCCAGTGGGAGACCATCTCGAGGAGTCGAGACCGGGTCTCCTAACCCTAGAATTGGCAGTGTTGCTTGCCGCTCTCGTAGTGGTCTAGGGATGTGGGTTTGGCTATTCATCGCGACCGTGGAATCCGTGTTTTATACTGGCTCGTATTGAAAACACGGACATCCTAGTATATCCATTATTTCATATGTTTCTTCTACTGCGATATCTGTGATGTGATCATTTGATATGTTGTGAAAGATACAGTATATAGTATATATGATATATTATATAGACGTTACTTATGTTTTACACCCTCGCTAGCCCTGCCCTGCTCTGCCGTTAGTTACCTAACCTAACGGTGCACGAGGGGACATCGAGGCGAATGCAGATGGCATAAGTGTACGTCGTATTTATCTGTGATGTTTAGGTAACTTAATTGATGGAACTTCATTAATGAGATTAATGAAATAAAAGAAACCTAAAGATGTTGTAGAAACTTGTTTAAAAACTGGTAGCTCTAGTTTTTGCTTTGCATAGCGGTGTTCCTTGTAGAACATCCAGCACCTTATTCGATAAGGAAAGAGCCGAGATCCCTTCACCGGGAGTGACCTCTTTAGTGAAACTAGCAGATGTTACAAACTCGGTTTGTCTTTTGATTGCTTCTATAGTTCTTGCTTTGCATAGTGATATTTGTGAAATATCCTGCACCTTATAAAATGAGGAAAGGGCCGACGATCCCTTCACCGGGAGTGACCCCTTTAGCAAAACTATAAAAGCCTAAAAAACACTCCATTTAAAATCACTCGATTCTACAATGATATCAAGCTCATTACGCTCATGGTTTTCTTAAAAACCTGCGTAGCCCTCCGTAATTTCAGATAAGTACTACTTAGTATTCGTGCTGCGGTAGTTTGGCATTCGTCAAGGCGTAGCATGCGGTAGCTAACTAGTATTTATCTGCTTATGCATATGATGCAGATTGGATTAGGGTATTCGTACGGCGTTGTTTGGCATTCGTCAAGGGTCGTGCGGGTGGATTTAATTCAATCAAGAAATGTACGGGTTGAACTTGACTAGTGGATTATAGGTTATTTGGCATTTTTCAAGGTCATAGAACGCTAGGGGTAAAATATTATTGGGAGTTTCAAGTGTTGAAATTTGCAATGAGATTGCATACCTTCTATGATATAGTTGGATCCCGATACCCGCTGCGAGTAAGGGTTACTCTTGGGAGAGTTTTACACATTACAATTAGCCGATCAAGTAGGTGTCTAGAAAGGTGTTAACGGGGTTACGCCTCTGGGAAAACGAGGCTTACTTTAATTAGGTCGGTGCGAAAGCACGGGGAACCTCCTTCAAAGTACCGACACTGGCCTGGCTGAAAGATTGGCAAACTTGTAGCATGTAATTAATCCCGGCTAGTCTTTCCTTTTAGGGTTTGAAGGAAGATTTGATTAAAACAGTGGAATCCATCCTGATTAGATAAAATAATAACCAATCTGATCTTGCAAGAGCATACGCTGAGTGTTTTCTTCTCTCTCTCTCCAGGTAGCGACCATATCACGCCTTAATCAAGATAATAAAACAGATGAATTGACCGAACCCGCTTATTATACTGAGCTGGGGAACGTTGGTCCCGCTCCAACTTATAATTGTTATAAGACAGAGCAGGAAATTAGGGAATCAAGATTTCCCGCCAAACGAAGAAAGTGCATGCTGATGCATCTTATTCGGATGTGTTCATTACATAGAACTGTTTCTCAGTATCCTTTACGTCCTGGGTATGAGATACCGGATCAGGATCCCGCATATGTAATCTGTTACATGGGGTACAGATAGGTAGAGAACTGAGAACGGGTGATAAGTTTCATGAGACAGAAAACTGTTAGTTATATGTATGCCCTAGAGGCCATTACTGTACATACGATGTATATTTTAATGGATGCTTGGACATATATATGGAGGACTTTCTTGCTCGACATGATAGTATGCTATCTGGTTGTACTTTATCTTAACATGTACTCTGATTGTCTCTTTGTTACTTGTTGATAAAGCCCTTAGGATATGTACTCGACTACTGGGACTATGATGAGATCATACTAGTGGGGCCACGGTAGTCGACGAGTACATCCTATAACTGTTCCTAGTCGAGGGTGTATCGAGACAGGGCATCGATGCACCAGAGTAGACTAGCGTATACACATCTTGACCCATATGATGGGTGATGGATGATCCCATATCCATCGGTGTTTGACATCAAGGATGGTGTACGGGTTCTCAGTAGAGACTGGGTACACTGGACGGACTCGCCGAGAACTCCCAGATGGTATTATACCTCATGTCAGATGGCAGTTCTCCGGTGACACTGGTACAGAGTAGTCTGTTGACCCGAGATCGTCATAGAGTCTTGTGTGATTCCCACTGTGCTTTGATTTCCATCATACCACGTCTAAGAGGGCGTGCAAAAAGGTGTCTTTTGGGTACAGTCCCGAATCACATGGAGGCAATGAGAGATAGGAGGGGATTCGTCTCTCCCGGTATAGGGAGTTGATGTTGTGCTGTGTTCGATTGGTTATAACCGGAAATCCCTCGCCAGGGTTGCTGAGATTTACTGGTAAGTGTTATCGGTAGTTTCTCGAACTGTTATAGACCTCATATCGACACGACTTAACGAGCTACTGGGGTCTGACGTTTACCACCCCTAGGCGAGATATGCAACATATCAGACGACGAGACCGGAATGTACGGGAGTGTTACTGTTTGGATTCACAGGAGAATGTACAGGCTTGCTTGTTGATCTTCTGAGCGCTTAATACCTGGGTAGCTGTTACGTTTAGCTGATCGCTTGCAGCTTGTGGGTGTTTGATATGATCATCACCTACTGCCGGCGTATTGACGATTCTTTAGAGTCCTACACAGAGGTTTCTTGGCTCAGGCAAAACGGAGTAGGAGCATATATGTGATATGTGCGGGACCGAGGATAATGCGATATGTGATACCGTATTATATTCTCGCGATATTTGATATCAGCCGGGTCATCGGATCAAGTGTTGATTCGATGAATCGGTACGGATATATATTAGTCGGTTATATACGATATAGCTGGATTGTCGGATCAAGTGTTGATTCGATAATTTAATGTATAATAATATATATGATATATTAAATTACATTATCTAATATTTGCTCACTAAAAGATTCTTTTTCTCACTCGGGTAATACATTGATATATATGCGATATATGTTAATTGTATTATTTTATTTGGTTACAATAAATATTATATATGTGATATATAATATTGTAACATGATATGATTACTAATGCAACATGTTTAGTAGAGATTAAACATGGTTAGGGTTTGATTAGGGTTAAACCTTTCGAGATGTTTCTAGAAGGTTCTCTTTTTGTTTTGGAAAAGATATTTTAGCATGATATTTCTTAACCCAACCACACCCTTTAACCCTAGTTCAATCTCTACAATGGTTACTTGACCATGGTTGCATAATTCATCATTATCTCCTTTGCATTATTCATCAGAAAACGAATTCTATCATATTGTTCATCTTCTTCCTTCTTCTTCTTTGCTTACAAAGCTTTCTTGCTTTGATTTTTGTGATGAAAATATGTGAGAAAAAGATAAATAAAGAGAGCAAATATCCTACTTCATCATCCTCATCTTCTCTTTCCCTTTAGATGAGAGTGTTCACTCAATTTTAGTGAGTGTTAGCTTGTGTTAATGAAACTTCAAGGTAGATCATTTTTGTATCGAAGATCGGAAGCAAGACTGAATCTTTCTCTTCGTGGAACCTCTCGAGAGTTCGGAACACGATGATCGCAGCGAAGGGACCACAACACGGAGCTTATGAAGTGAAGGACCGGATCTACAAAGGTTGTAATCCCTCTCACTTAGTGTTAAAGTTGTTAACATGCTAGTTTTCGCCTAATCTCTAGTTTAAAGATCCGGCTTCGGGTTGTTCGGCACGGCTAATTTTTTAATCGGGCATGGTTGATGCCTCATAGAACCTTGTGAGCTTGTCCAGCAACCCTACAAAAATGGTGCAAGTGTTGCAGCCAAGTCTGTTGGTCACTATCACCCTGTATTACAAGAATACAATGATTCTGAACGAATGTTATTAGATACCGAACCTGATATACAAAATTATATCAGTCTCTTTATTAGTAAAGAAAGGATATAATTTTGTATTGTTGGATAATGTTTTGAACATTTCCTATATCAAGAGTTGATCCGTTCAGGCACGTTGTCTAAAAGCATTGACGTTCTAAATCAAACTACAGTTCTTAGTATACAGAACACACACAAGAGGAAGAATTCAGAAATGAAAGAATCCTTCTTGAGGCATTGTAGACTAGGTCATATCAATGCGACCCGACTAGCTAAAGTTACATATAGATGCGTATTTAAATTAGTTTAAATTTACATCTTATGAAACTTGCCGGTCATGTCATAGAGATAAGATGACCACAGCTCCGTTTATTGGAAACAGAGAAAGAGTTAGTGAACTCTTGGGATTGATACATGTTGATGTATGAAAGTCCCCTGTCTACACATGCCAAGACCGGTTCTTTGTACTTCATTACATTCTCTGATGATCTCTCAAGATTCGGACATATTTTCCTGTTGAAACACAAGTCCGAAGCTTTTGAGATATTCACAGAATGTAAGTTAGAAGTAGAGAACCAAAATACGGGTATAAGTATTATGTCCTTTGATAAGATCAAGGAGGAGAATACTTGAGCACGGAATTCCTGGACTATTCTAAAGAAGAATGAGATTCTCTTTCAGCATTACTCCTCCGTATACACCACAGTACGTCGGTGTATCGGGGCGGAGCAATAGCACCCTATGTGATATGGTGTGCTCTATGATGAGTACTACTGATTTTCCTTTTTCCTTTTGGGTGTTATGCGCTTGAGAAGCTGCATACCTATTGAATAGGGTTCAAATCAAATCAGTTGCCTACCACTTCATATGTGACATGGAAAGGGAAGAGCCCATATCTTAAGTTTGTTAAGATTTGGGGTTGTCCGGACTATGTCTAAAAGCAAAATCCGGACAAGCTCGAGGCAAGGTTTGTTATGTAGAACTGGAAAGGTTCCAGCTATACAAACTGCAGCTGATGATTTGGTAGAACCAAAGGATTCAATAGTTTCCAACGAACCTCAGCCTCTCCGCCGATCTAGTAGGGTTCCTCACCCACCTGAGAGATACTTCGGTTTCTCTATGACAGTAGGAGCGAGGATTGCATCATGAGATGATGACCCAACTAGTTTCGAGCTGGCCATCAGGAGTGAGACTCTGTAAAAATGGCTAGATGCTTATTGATATGAGATGGAATCATTATACACCAACAAAGTATGGACTTTGTTTGCTTTATCTGAAGGGTTAAATCCCCATCAGGAGCAAGTATATCTTGAGAATATTACTTGGTGTACATGGAAAGGTTGAGACTTTCAAAGCTATGCTTAAAGTCCATCCAGATCCTACTTGCCACGGCTGCATACCATGAGTACGATATCTGGTTGTTGGGTGTCATGACTGCTTTTCTAAATAATGTTTTAGAAAAGAGCGTCTATAAGTACACAGCCAGAGAACTTCGTAGATAGTGGGAGCAGCGAAAACGTGTGCAAGATGTTTTATGTGATAAAACAGGCATCACGGAGTTGGAACATCTGTTTTGATGTGGTAGTCAAAAAGTTTGACTTCATCAAAATGGTAGATGA
The DNA here is from genome assembly GCA_030015575.1 of Agapanthus africanus. Taxonomy (NCBI): domain Eukaryota; kingdom Viridiplantae; phylum Streptophyta; class Magnoliopsida; order Asparagales; family Amaryllidaceae; genus Agapanthus; species Agapanthus africanus. Next base: position 157,139,874 of record JASDDO010000010.1, read on the forward strand.
ACCTTGTATATACAAAAAGGTAGTAGGGAGTATGGTGGTGATCCTCGTAGAGTACGTGGATGACATACTCTTGATAGGGAAGGAGCTTCCTATGCTACGCTCGGTCAATCTCCGCTTATCACAAGGATTCTCCATATAGGATCATAGTGATACCTCCTAAATCCTGGGTTTTTGGATCTATGAGATAGATCTAATTGGATGTTAGGATTCTCACTAGTTGTAGTGAGATGGTATCAATCGATCCTCGGGAGAATCACTGGAAAGGTTCCAGGGTGGTAAGGACGACTGAATGTCAGTCGCAGGCATTGTCTTTACCCTTAGTAGAGGGACGGTATGTTGGAAGAGTTCCAAGCTAGATACCGTGACATACTAGACGATTAAAGGCAAGATACATCGTTACCAAAGATGCTACCAAAGAGGCAGTCTGGATATATATAAGTTCATGAGATGAACTTCGTTCCTACCATTGTGTGACAATGGAGTTGTGGTTTTAGCCAAGGAACTACTGTCCCGTCAGAAATCCAGATATAATTCTTAGGCAGTATCACCTGATCATGGAGATGGTTGATCTCCAGGGAGATCGAGGTTAGGAGAGTAGACACAGAGGACAACAGCGCGGATCCACTCCCAAAGGCCTTCTTCCCAGTAGAGACTTTTATTGGATGGTTGAGTATGAGATACTTCAACTGCAGCTAATTGTTGGGTATGTGATACCACAACAGATGGCCCTAGTGCAAGTGGGAGATTGTTAGTTATATGTATGCCCTAGAGGCCATTACTATACATACGATGTATATTGTAGTGGATGCTAGGACATATATAGGGTGGACTTTCTTGCTCGACATGATAGTATGCTATCTGGTTGTACTTTATCTTAACATGTACTCTGCTTGTCTCTATGTTACATGTTGATAAAGCCCTTAGGATATGTACTCGACTACTGGGACTATGATGAGATCATACTAGTGGGGCCACGGTAGTCGACGAGTACATCCTATAACTGTTCCTAGTCGAGGGTGTATCGAGACAGGGCATCGATACACCAGAGTAGACTAGCGTATACGCATCTTGACCCATATGATGGGCGATGGATGATCCCATATCCATCGGTGTTTGACATCAAGGATGGTGTACGGGTTCTCAGTAGAGACTGGGTACACTGGACGGACTCGCCGAGAACTCCCAGATGGTATTATACCTCATGTCAGATGGCAGTTCTCCGGTGACACTGGTATAGAGTAGTCTGTTGACCCGAGATCGTCATAGAGTCTTGTGTGATTCCCACTGTGCTTTGATTTCCATCATACCATGTCTAAGAGGGCGTGCAAAAAGGTGGCTTTTGGGTACAGTCCCGAATCACATGGAGGCAATGAGAGATAGGAGGGGATTCGTCTCTCCCGGTATAGGGAGTTGATGTTGTGCTGTGTTCGATTGGCTATAACCGGAAATCCCTGGCCAGGGTTGCTGAGATTTACTGGTAAGTGTTATCAGTAGTTTCTCGAACTGTTATAGACCTCATATCGACATGACTTATCGAGCTACTGGGGTCTGACGTTTACCACCCCTAGACGAGATATGCGACATATCAGACGACGAGACCGGACTGTACGGGAGTGTTACTGATTAGATTCGCAGGAGAACTAGCGGGCTTGCTTATTGATCTTCTGATCGCTCAATACCCGGGTGGCCGTTACGTTTAGCACACCGCTTGCGGCTTGTGGGTGTTGGATATGATCATCACCTACTGCCGGCGTATTGACGAGTCTTTAGAGTCCTACACAGGGGTTTCCTGGCTCAAGAGAAACGAAGTAGGAGCAAATATATGATATGTGCGGGACCGAGATTAATATGATATGAGATACCGTATTTTATTCTCGCGATTCGTGACATTGATCGGTTGTATGCGATATAGCTGGGTTATCGGATCAAGTGTTGATTCGATAAGTTGTTACTTTTGATATTAGTCGGTTATAGCCGGATTATTAAATCAAGAGTTTATTTAATAATTTAATGCATAATTATATAATTGATATATTACATTGCATTAACTAGTATTAGCTCATTTATGATTTATTTTCTCACTAACTTGTGCATAAGTGTATATATGATATATATTTGTGTACATATGTTTGTATCATGTTTGATGATACATACAAGATGGATGTATGAGACTCATACCAAGATTAGGGTAAACATTAGGGTTATTTTTTTATCTTAAGATTTAACAAAAGGGTTTAACTTAGTCAAAGTAATCAAGCTTGAAGAAGCTTGGAGAAGCTTTGACAAAGTCCACTTTTTTGTCATTTCTTTTGATATTCTTTAACCTAACCTTTAACCTAAAGCCTTGGTTAATTCTCTACATGAGTTAAGCACGAGGGCTTAACTCAACCATGGTGCCATTTATTTATTGGATAAGTTTTCATTTGGATGGATAATTCATTTTATTCTTTCTTCTTCTTCTTCATCATCTAGCTCCATCCAAAAGCTTACTAGCTCCAATGGTGCTAAGAGAAAAAGTGTGAGAAAATCAATTCTAAAGTGAGCCCACTTCCTACTTCTTCATCCTCTACCACTTGCCATGTAGTAGAGTGTGTTCTTTTCACAAAGTTTATGACCTAGTGAAGGAATAGCTTGAGTTTGTGTCTCCTCGACGTAGATCATCTTCGGCCTTGAATTCAACGTACAAGCACGTTCGTTCTTCTCGTAGAGCTTTTCTAGAGTCCGGAGTTCACGATCGCAGCGATGGGGACGTCTACACGGAGCTAATGAAGTGGAGGAACAAATCTACAAAGGTTGTAATCCCTTTCACTTAATGTTAAAGTTGTTAACATGCTAGTTTTCGCCTAAAACCTAGTTTAAAGATCCGTATTAGAGTTGTTCGGCACGTCTAAAATTTTAATCGGGCATGGTTGATGTCTCGTAGACCCTTGTGCGCGTGCCTAGCAACCCTACATACATCACCTAGGACATCAAGCTTAGCAAACTTGTTTCCCTAGTTACCTCGGTTCTTGAGGTGGAGCTCGGACTATAGACTCTCGGGTGGATCGTCTTCGACTCAAGAAGGCCGTAGAGGTGACTGCGATCCGGATCGATTCTTGGGGCCTACGTAGATGAGGAGGACATCGGAGAATACCCGAAGGACTAGTCGCATGAGGTATAATCTTCTAGCATAGTAGATAAAACCTCTAGCTAGTTTGTTAGCAATGGTTTGGCAAAGATTGTCAAGCATAGTCTATGTTACCTTGTAAGAAAATTTTGATTATTACCTATTCCGCCTGCCCGTATGTACCGGGGTGTGTAATATAGACTTACAAAGGGTACTTCCGTCTGTAAAGGTTTTTTGGCGAGGAATGAATCATGAGGTCACTTGGGAGGCCGAGGAAGCGATGCGAAGGAAATTTCCCCATCTTTTTAAAGGTACGTGTAGTTAAGTTTTAAATTCGGGGACCGAATTTTCTTAATAACATTTTGAATTTTTTTAGATAATTAATTAAATTATTTAATTAAATAGATAATGTTATTTAATTTTTATTGTAATAAAGAGGGATTTTTAAGTTAAAGTAGAATTAAATTAGTAAAGAAAATAGTGTTTATATAATAACATATGTAATTAGGGGTTTATGTGTGAAAGTTAGTGTCCTTATGCTAAAATGAGTTGAATGAGGGTTTTTATGCAATTAGGGTAGATAATGGTTAAGCTTAAGATACACCTCCAAGATACCATACCTTAGGAGTAACCACACACACACCTCCTTCTTGCATGCACACCTCATGGACACACCTCACCCTTTCATGAAAGCACCACAATCCTTTTGGTGACACCTCCTCCTAAAATTCATAGTTCATTCTCCTTATCTTATATCAATTGTTCAGTTCATAAAACCAATTTAAAATCATAATTTAACAAAAGGTGAAAGAAAACAATTTAGAAATCATAAAAGAAAATAAGAAAAAAGAGAAGAGACGAAGAACTAGGTGCTAAGGATTCTCACCACCACCAAGCTAGGAGCTAAGAGCTTGTGCATCTTGGTGGAAGCCTTTTAGCAATCTTGCAGTAGGTATAATATTTAAACTCTCTAGAATTGTAGTTCTGTAACTGTTTAAAAGTAGAAATCGGATATCGGATATATCGTATTTTTGGAAAAAATAGAATCTGAGTAGATCTGTTGTAGCTTAGATAATAATTAACATAACCAAACGGTACCTTCTTCTTATAGATTGGACAAAGAATAAACCTTAGGAAGAAGAACCCAGTTGCTCGGATATTGGCCGGCGACATATAGGGAAATTCCGAGCTCGCCGGTTTTTTGAGGGAGTTGGGTGTTGTGGTTTTTAGGGTAGGTCTCTCGATATGTATTAAGATGTTTGGTATTTTTTATTTAAGTTATTTTATCAATATATGAAATCTGGAAGCTAATATCTGTAAAGGGGTTAAAATTCTAAAACACGACACGGATGTTTCGTAACGCGTATCTGTTTTCTGTTACGAACAGCGATTGGCTAAATTCCAGTTAGTATAGGTATTAGATAGTTTACAATAGTCGTACGTAGTATAGTTAATAAGTAAAACTTGTATTTTCATGTTTTCGCCGTATCGGAGTTTAGCCGTTTCTTATACAAATTAATGTCGATGTTAGATTTGAGTACGGGAACTTCGGAGGCCGCAAGGAAAGGAAAGGAATTGATGATCTGAGTACATTCGACGTATTCCGGTGAGTAGACTAAACATCTACCGGGGGATTTTGTATGGATGGCGTGATACGCCCGTAGTTTAAGTTTAAATTATAATTGTTCCCTTGTATATAAAGTTTGATCATATGCATTCATATATATAAATATCATCATGTTAATAATTGTTAGAACACTGCACAAATTATCGACGAGTCATGCTGCACGTGCACATATCTACATGTTACACTACACCTCATCGATATTAACATGTCACATATACACTTAGTACTTATTATACTAAATATGATTCACATCATCCCCTTAAACATCAAGAATGGCAGTTATTTTGCATAAATGTTATCATGTTTCATATTCAAGTATTAGTAATTATGATATAAGATGCATTGGATTATTGCGGATTTATGGTTTTGAGTTTTTATGCACTATTAAGTGTATTCAGTGATTCTTCATGATTGATGTGACATGTCTACCATGTGATGTTGTTTTTATGATTTGGTTTTATTCCGAACCGAGTAGGGTAGCTATACGGTTGCGGATTTTTATCTATATCCAGGCTGAGTGGGGTAGCTATACAGCTGGATTCATGGTGGACCCGGTCGAGACCGAGGGGCGGGAGAGCCGCACTTTAGGCGGGGAGCCTAACGAGGATACTCGATACCGGAGATGGTTGTGAACACGGCGGATATCTAGGTGATACCGACCGGTGTTATTGATTGATAGGATCGTTCGGGGAACGATGCCTGATGGAAACAGAAGATTTGTATAGATGTTGGACACGGAAAAACGAACCTTATTTGGAAAATAATTGATGAGATTTCAGTTTTTATTTATATACTTAGTAGTACATGTTCATGCTTCAACATACTGTCATGCATTATATTCATTGTTGTTGATACTAGCTCTAGTTCGTCATACTTGCATTATCAGCCGATATATGTTAGTTTTATTTACTGAGTTGGCAACTCACCCCCGTTGTGCCATAGTTCCTTGCAGGAGTCGTGTGGACGCATAGCAGCACTGTGGATCCACTTATCAATTTTTATCGCTCCTTTTTTCTAGGTGGGTTCCTACGTAGTGACCACCTATTTTGGTTTTGTATATTGGATCTAGTATTACTCCATAAGACCCTGTATAGTTGACTTAGAACGAGATGTGTTTGTATGTATCTTATTTTGACTATTGAGATCGTTTAGTTGTGTTAAATTATATTTCTTTTACTTATGTTTGAGATTCTTCATTTTGAGTGCCATATTATTTTTGTGTATTGATTTCCGTTGTTTGTCACCGTTTGCTCCCAACTAGGGATGCAACTTATTCATACACCCTATAACTGCTTAATTAATAATTAAAAAGGAAGTACTGTCGATGTTTCAAAACCAGTTGTTTAAAATTCTCTTATTTAAAAATCATTCGGCATGCTACTTCATTCTTTTACTTAAAACTAAATATTTTCTAAATTCCGCAAAAAAGGGTTTTTGATCTTGGTTTTTGGCTTACTCAGATTGTGTCGACATCTTTAGATATCATACAATCTAAGTACCGGTCACATCCAAACTTTAGGTCGTGACACCAAGGTCGCTTGAAATGGAGAGCGGAGGTGTAGGAATGTGTCACTATGATTTTTCCCTCATCACAAATGCTACATGAGCAACTCAAGAAGATGAAGAGGAGGTGAGAAAACATGTGGCATGAGCAACTCAAGAAGATGGCGAAGTCTAAAAATGAGAAGAGAATGAGAATGGAGCCATGAAGAAAGTGAAGAATCAAGGGAGGAAAAAGAAAATGAGCAAAGGCCAAAGCCAAGCAAGTGGCCGCCCCCTTCTCTCTCTCTCTCATCCAACAAAAATATCTCATCTCTTTTTCGGATAAACAAATGCTAACCATACCTCTCTTTATACCTTGACCCATGCTCATTCTAACTCACCCTCCACCTCATTTCCATAATTGATTTTCTAAAAAGAAAATAAATAATGAGGTGGCCATCTTCTAGAAACTATTTCGTATAAATACGTAATACAACCCGGTATACGTATCGAAATACATATACGCGTATTCATACAAAAATACGAATATCCAAGAGACAAAATGAATAGTGAACAATAATACTAGAATACATATATATAAATACATATATATCAATTATTAAATCAAAACCTGATTTAATAATTCGGCTTAATCCTAAGCCGCTAGTTTTATCAACCGTCCGATTAAAATCTGTGCAGCCTATACATATATTTAATCGGACACCTGTATGTACCAACATACGTCATCTACACCATATTTCCTGAACCGTGAAAACCCTCTGTGTGGGACTCTAAAGACTCGTCAATACGCTGGCAGTCGGTTAAACCACAAGTACGTGAGCGGCACTAGCTGTATGTAACGGCTACCCAGGTATTGAGCGAAAGGAAGGCCGACGAGCAAACTCATCCAAACCCTACTGAGCCTGACAGTGACAATATCCGTACAGTCCGGTCTGTTCGTCTAAGAGTATCGCATATCGAGTCTAGGGGGTGGATAAAGTCAGACCCCTAATAACGCGATAATTCATGTCGGTATTAACCCATCACCACCGGAGAAACTATCAATCCTGGATTGGTAATTCTCGTATACCCCGGCCGAGGATTTCTGGTGATGGCCACCCTTGCACAACACGACATCAACCCCCAATACCGGGAGAGACGAATCCCCGACGATCCGCTCACTGCCTCCATGTGGCTCGGGACTGTACCCAACTAAAACCTGTTTGCATGACTCCTTTGAGCCGTGATAGGTTAGTAATCAAAGCACAGTGGGAACTCATACGAGAAAAATGGCGATCTCAGGTCGACAGATTAACCTGTACACATGTCACCAGGGAACTGCTATCTGACAATAGGTATAATACCAACTAGCATGTTCCCGGGAGTCCGTTCAGTGTACTCATAACCCAATGAGCATATGTATACTATCTTAGGTGAATAGCTGACACTAATGGCTTGTGAGACCAGCCACCGCCCCCCGTCTGGGTCTGGATAAGTATACACTAGTCTACTCTGGAGTATCGATGCCCAGTCTCGAAACTCGCACGACTAGGGACATTTAAGGATGTACTTATAGACCCCCAGCTCCCACATATATGATCACCATCATAATGCAGGTAGTCAAGCAAGAATCCTATGGGCTCTATCAACATGTACATGATGATAAAGACAAACCAGATAGCATACTATCATCTCAAGTAAGACTATTCCACCAGTATAGGTCATCCCTCAATCATCGCAATCACCTTCCTACGACTATGATAATTGCCTTGAGGGCACTATAGCCAACAACAATGGCAAGTAGAATCCTGATGGACTTAAGCATAGCGACAGGAGAAAAGGTTTCATCATAGTCGACGCCAGGTCGTTGCCGAAAACCTTTTGCCACAAGTCTAGCTTTGAAAGTCTCAACTTTTCAATCTACACCAATCTTCTTTTTGAAGATCCACTTGCTCCCAATGGGTTTTACCTCTTCAGGAGCAACATCCAAAGTCTATACTTTGTTGGTGTACATGGATTCCATCTCGGATCGCATAGCATCCAGCCATTTCACAAAGTCTCCACTTGTGATGGCCTGCTCGAAACTAGTAGGGTCATCAACTTCCATGATGCAATCCTCGCTCCCACCGTCTATGAGAAAACCGTAGTATCTCTCAAGTGGGTAAGGAACCCTACTAGATTTGTGGAGTGGCTGGGGTTCGTTAGGTACTATTGGATCCTCCGGTCCCACCAAATCGTCAGTTGTAGTCTGTGCTGCTGGAACTTCTTCCAGGTCTACCTCATTGCCACTAATTTCTTTAACAAGAAATCCCTTTTCTAAAAAGGTGGCATGTCGAGAAACAAACACCTTTTGTTCCTCAGAATGGTAGAAGATATAACCTCGCGAATGTTTGGGATATCCTATAAATTTGCACAGAACTGACCTTGCCTCGAGCTTGTCCGGATTTTGTGTTTTCACATAGGCCGGACAACCCCATATTTGAATAAAATTAAGATATGGCCTCTTCCCATTCCATATCTCATATGGAATGGTAGGCACTGATTTGGTTTGAACTCTATTCAATAGGTATGCAGCTGTCTCAAGCGCATAACACCAAAAAGAGATAGGAAACTTAGCAGTACTCATCATAGAGCACACCATATCTAATAGGGTGCAATTCCTCCGCTCCGATACACCGTTGTGCTGTAGTGTATATGGAGGAGTAAGCTGAGAGAGAATCCCATTCTCTTTTAGAAAATCACGGAATTCCGTGCTCAAGTATTCTCCTCCCCGATCAGATTGAAGGAATTTAATACTTTTGCCCGTCTGGTTTTCAACTTCGCACTTATATTCCTTGAATTTCTCAAAAGCTTCAGACTTATGTTTCAACAAGAACACATGTCTGAACCTTGAGAGATCATCGGTGAATGTAATAACGTACGAAAAACCATTCCTGGCATGTGTAGACATAGGACCGCATACATCACTATGTATCAGTCCCAAGAGTTCAGTATCTCTTTCTCTGTGTCCAGTAAACGGAGTTTTGGTCATCTTGCCTTTGAGACATGACTGGCAAGTTTCATAAGATGAAAATTCGAACGGATTCAAATATCCTGTAAGTCCATATTGCTACCCCCGGTACTTGCGGGGAGGCGGAAACGGTATAAAAAACAAATTTTTATCGCAAGAGGCAACATGGACTACACTAGGTCGGGATCGTGTCTAAAGTAAACTAGCAAATACGCTAAAAGGAGTTAGCTACTATGGAAGATGGTTATACCAAAACTTGAACTCCTTCTTCTTTAAACCTTGTAGAGGTTGATGGTTCTCTTCTTGTCGCCTTCCTCCGTCGAAGATGGATCCACCTCGAAGGTTCGACCTTTGGGCTCTTCCTCGATCTTTGAGTGAACTAGGGTTTCCGGTTTGCTAAACCTTGAACCTAGAATGAGTAGAGAGTGACTAGGGTTTGCTTTTCTTTTCAAGGTGATGGATTCTCAACACATGAGAAGGGGTCACCTTGAGCTTGAGGAAGAAGAATATGAAGAGAGGAGAGAGAGAGGTTATGATAGAATGAGCTATATCTTTCTTTCTTGCAACCATAATGCAAAAGAAAGGAATTATCTAAATGATAATAATTGAAAATAAGAATAGTTGATGGTTATTTTTGGAATGACCACTATCATGCTTCTTTAAATGAAGTGTAAGCATGAATCAAGGAGGATCTTTCAAAGCATGATGGTGGTCAATGGTCAACAAGTCAACCAAGGTCAAAAAGTCAACAAAAATCAACCATAACATAATTCTCATTTAATTACTATTATTAATAAATAATTCAAAAAACCATTAGGGTTTGGAAAAAGATAACTGTCAACTGTGCATACGCACCCGTTCCGAAACCCTAATGAAAAACCTCATTCTCCGCCTCAAGCATCTGTGCATACACACCTGCATTCTTGTTCCGAGAAACAAGAATACCGAGATATAAAAGCAACCCCAAAAACATATACCAGTATCTGGCTCAAACCAGAGCCTGCCAGTATAATCCGTCCGGACTCCAAACGTGCATAAGTGCGCGGATGAGAACGAACCCTGTCGCAAAACCATGCGACCTCTACTCTGTTTTGCCCAGAGGCGAATACCCTCTTTGTGGGACTCTAAAGACTCGGCACTACGCTGGCAGTGGGTTTAACCACAGACCGCAAGCGGCACTAGCTGTGCGTAACGGTCCCCAGGTAGATGCCGACAAGAAGGCTGACGAGGTGAAACCCCATCTGTACTCCTACTGAGTCTGAATGTGACAGTCTCCGTACAGTCCGGTCTGTTCGTCTGATACATCGCATGTCGGGCCTAGGGGGCGGTAAAACGTCAGTCCCCTAATAGCGGTACAAGTCGTGTCGGAGTGAAGCCCAAAACACCCTGAGATAACACTGGAACCTACCAGTATATCTCGCTTGCCCTGGCCAGGGACTACTCATGTAATGGCTCTCCTAGACACAGCGCGATATCAACCCCCAATACCGGGAGAGACGAATCCTGTCTAACCGGCACTGCTTCCAAGTGCTTCGGGACTGCACCCAACCACCACCTGTTTGCACGACTCCTTTGAGCCGTGGTAGGGTAGTGATCAAAGTGTAGTGGGAACACACTCGAGGCGAAGTGCTAGTATCAAGTCAGCGGACTAAGCTGTACTCATGTCACCTGGGAACTGATGACTGACGATAGGTATAATACCAACCTGTCAGTTCCCGACGAGTCCTGTCCAGTGTACTCGTAACCTAACGAGCACCCGTATACTATCTCTAGTACGACGTACTGATGGCTGTGGGACAGACCATCTCCCACACTGGGATGAGAAGCGCATACGCTAGTCTACTCCGGAGTATCGATGCCCTGTCTCGATAGTCCTGCGACCAGGGACCTGTATAAGGATGTGCTTATAGATTACCCAGCCCCCACTAGTGCGACTGCCATCACAACGCTGGTAATCAAGCAAAGATCCTAAGGGCTCCACTAATGCGTATAAGTGATATAGTAAAATAAACACAAGTACACATTGAAGTAGAAACAAACCAAGTAGCATACTACTATATTGAGCAAGATTGTTTATACAAGGTGAATATCCCAAGCTTCCATTAAGTAATATACAAACTAGTATGATACAGTAATGGCCTCTAGGGCATATACACTAACAATCTCCCACTTGCACTAAGGCCATGTACTGGCGTATCGAAGACCTATCATCTCGATCAGCCGCTCGAACTGAGTCTGGGGTAGGGCCTTGGTGAATGGATCTGCAGTGTTCTCTTCTGAAGCAACCCTCCGAACCTCGATCTCCTTGCGATCCACGATCTCCCTGATCAGGTGATACCGCCTCAAGATGTGCCTGGATCTCTGATGGGACCTGGGTTCCTTTGCTAAAGCTATAGCCCCATTGTTGTCGCAATACAGAGGTATTGGGTCAACAATGGACGGAACCACCTGAAGTTCTTTTAAGAACTTCCTTATCCAGACAGCTTCTTTTGCGGCATCAGATGCAGCAATGTATTCCGCTTCCATAGTCGAGTCTGCAACGGTTTCCTGTTTGGAGCTCTTCCAACATACCGCCCCTCCATTGAGGGTGAAGACAAAACCCGACATGGACTTGGAATCATCCTTGTCACTCTGGAAGCTGGAGTCAGCAAAGGCCTCGATCTGGAGGTCTTTTCCGCCATACACCAAGAACATCTCCTTAGTCCTTCTCAGGTACTTGAGAATGTTCTTTACCGCTATCCAGTGTTTCTTCCCAGGGTTTGACTGATACCGGCTTACCACACTCAGTGCATAAGCTACATCCGGTCTGGTACACAACATCGCATACATTATAGAGCCTACCGCAGAAGCGTAGGGTATAATAGACATGCGATCCCTCTCCAAATCAGTCTTGGGAGACATCTCTTTAGAGAGGGTGATCCCGTGACAAGCCGGTAGGTTACCGCGCTTGGAATCTTCCATACTGAATCTTTTCACTATGGTGTCGATGTACCTGGACTGAGAAAGTCCTAATATCCTCTTGGATCTATCACGATGGATCCGGATCCCCAGGATGTATGAGGCATCACCCAGGTCTTTCATGGAGAACCTGTGTGACAAGAACCCCTTGACAGATTGTAGCATAGGAATGTCATTTCCTATTAAGAGAATGTCATCCACGTATAAAACGAGGAATACTACAGTTCTCGCTACAAATCTACTATAGATGCATGGTTCATCTGGATTTTTGATAAAGTCAAATTCCTTGACTGTCTCATCAAAACAGATGTTCCAACTCCGCGATGCCTGCTTTAGTCCATAGATGGACTTAAGCAACTTGCACACCTTTCCGCTGCTCCCACTCTGAATGAAACCCTCTGGCTGATCCATATAGACACACTCCTCTAAATTTCCATTCAGAAAGGCGGTCTTTACGTCCATCTGCCAAATCTCATAATCGTGGAAGGCAGCAATGGCAAGAAGGATCCGAATGGATTTCAGCATAGCCACTGGAGAAAAGGTTTCGTCATAGTCCAAGCCAGGTCTTTGACGGAAACCCTTTGCTATAAGTCTAGCTTTATAGGTCTCAACCTGTCCATCTACACCAATCTTCCTTTTGAAGATCCACTTGCATCCTACGGGTTTTACCCCGTCTGGAGCAATGTCCAATGTCCATACTTTGTTGGTGTACATGGACTCCATTTCGGTCCGCATTGCATCCAGCCATTTTACCGAGTCAACGCTCTGAACGGCCAGCTGGAAGCTAGTAGGCTCATCATAATCTATGATGCAATCCTCTCGATCCCCGTCTATGAGAAAACCGTAGTATCTCTCGGGCGGATGAGACTGCCTACTACTCCTGCGGAGCGGCATAGGAATGTCTTGTTCTTTTGAACTTACTGGCTCTTCCAAGCTCTCAGTAATAGTTTGTGGTTCTGGAATTTCTTCCAGTTCTATTGCGTTTCCACTTATCTGGGTTTCCAAAAACTCAGTTTCCAAGAAGCGGGCATGTTGAGAAACAAGAACTTTTTGTTCCTCTGCGGAATAGAACAGATACCCCCTGGAGTTCTTTGGGTATCCCACAAACTTACACTGTACTGAACGTGCCTCGAGCTTGTCCGCATGCTGCTTTTTTACAAAAGCTGGACATCCCCATATCTTAAGGTACTTAAGACAGGGTTTCTTCCCACTCCACATCTGATATAGAGTGGTAGGCACAGTCTTGGTAGGAGCCTTGTTTAAGAGATATGCAGCTGCTTCTAGTGCATAGCCCCAGAAAGATCGCGGTAACTCAGCCTTACTCATCATGGAACGAACCATATCCAATAGGGTTCGATTCCTCCTTTCCGATACACCGTTATGTTGCGGAGTGTATGGAGGAGTACGCTGAGAGAGAATTCCATTCTCTTTTAAATAGTCCAGGAACTCGGCACTCAAGTATTCTCCACCTCGATCCGATCTTAGAATCATAATACTTTTGCCTGTTTGTTTTTCAACTTCATTCTTGTAATCCCGAAATTTCTCAAAGGCCTCGGATTTGTGCTTCATTAAGAAGACATGTCCATACCTAGATAAATCGTCTGTGAAAGTAATGAAGTATGAATAACCGCTTCGCGCATGTGTAGACATTGGTCCACACACGTCACTGTGTATGAGTCCCAAGAGCTCGCTCGCTCTCACTCCGTGTCCAGTGAACGGAGTCTTTGTCATCTTTCCCATGAGACAAGATTCACAAGTGGCATAAGACTGATACTCGAACGGATCCAAGTATCCTTCTTTATGTAACTTAGTCAACCGTGTCTCATTGATGTGACCCAGTCTACAATGCCATAAGAAAGCCTGATTAATATCTGGAGACTTTCTTTTGTGTGTATTCTGGACATTGAAAATCTGTGGTTGGTTCAATACGTATATACCATTGCTCAGTGTACCTGACCCAATCAGAACTTGATTAAGGTGAATGTTTACAACATTACTTACAAACGCAAATTCATAACCTTCTTTAGAAACCAAAGATACAGAAATGATATTACAAGTTGCGTTGGGTACAAAAAAGCAATTACGCAAAACCAAAACATGCCCATCTGACATTCCCAGGTGATAGTCCCCCACGGCTTTAGCATCCATGCTAGCTCCGTTTGCAACTCTGAGGGTCATGTCACCTTCCTTCAAAAACCTACGATTTCTCAACGCCTGCAATGAATTACAGATATGAGATCCTGATCCGGTATCCAATACCCAGGAAGTAGAGTTTATAGAAAGACAGTTTTCAATAACATACACACCTGAAGCTGAAGCCGCAACCTGCTTCAGTTCCTGTGTCTTGGCCTTCCAAGCCCTGCAATCTTTCTTCCAGTGTCCACTCTTATAACAATAGAAGCATTCTTCTTTACCCACAAGCTTCCCCGCAATCTTTGTTGCCAATTCTTTTCCCTTCGTACCCACTTTACTAACACCGCCTCTTGGTTTGGCGGGGGCTTTCCTCCTCTTTCCCTTGGCTTTCGCCTTGGACCTAGAGGAATAAGATCCTCCTACAAACAAAGCGGGTGTTTCCCTACCCTTCTGTAGGGTGCCCTCTGTGCTCCTCAGCATGTTGAGGAGTTCTGAAAGTTCAACTTCCTTTTCTTGCAAGTTGAAATTCAGTATGAACTGGGCGTAAGTGGATGGAAGGGACTAGAGAATTATATCCGTGTAGAGTTCATTGTCCAACGTGGTCCCAAGTTCCGCGAGCTCCTCAGTGTAGCCAATCATCTTAAGCACGTGGTCCGCTACCGATGATCCGACGGCCAATTTTGTCGAAAACAACTTCTTCGACACTTCGTATCTTGCGATACGAGACTGCTCTCCATACAGTTCTTTTGTATGAAGAAATATGGATTCCAAATCCATATTCTCGTGCCTCCTCTGATGATCGTTGTCCATCGAGGCAAGTACGAGGCACCTGGCCTTCGCGCTGTCAATCTCCCAAGTCTTACGGATTTCCTTATCCGCGACGCTGGAGGTGGGACCTGGGACGGGGGGAGCTTTGGTGGTAAGAAGATACCCCAGCTTGTCGTAAGTGATTGCCAACTTGACATTCCTGAGCCAATCTTTGTAGTTTGGCCCTGTCAATATGTTTTTATCTAGAAGTAACTTAAGTCCAGTCATTTCGATTTTGGTCGCTGCAGGGGGAAGAGAAGGAACACTTTAGCACGATGCTCTTGCAAGTTTAGAATGGTTTTTAATTTTGTCTAAACAGGATGGCTCCCACTGTCTCTCGAATCCCTCCTCAAACCACAAAGGAAGAATTAGCCGGGATCAATCCCACCGTGCAATACTTGCTTAACCGTTCAGCCAGGCCAGTGTCGGTACTTCGAGGGAGGTTTTCCAACGCTTTCGCGAAGTTCCTTAATTAAATAACCTCTTTTCCCTGGGGGCGTAGCCCCGCTAACACTTTTCTAGGCACCTACTAGGTTTATAGCATTGATCGTCTAGTGAGAAATTTCCCGAGGAGTAGCATATACTCACAGTAGGATCGGGATCCAAATATCATCGTGTGACGAAACTGAAGGAATCCTACCAGAATCACCACACTCCAAATGGTATGCAAATCTAGCAAGTTTCAGTACTTATGAAACTCCCGATGTGGATTTTTGCCCCATGCTCTTATGACCTTGACGAAGGTCAACAAATCATAAGTCACATGTCAAGTTCTGCCCGTCATTATCCAGGTTAATTTGAGCCCACCCGTATATACCCTTGACGAAGGTCAACAAGGCAACACGACTGTCCCAAACCAACGCATCTATCTATGCTACATATGAACACCCAACAGCTACCAAACTCTATGCCTTGACGAAGGTCAACAAACATAGCTTGAATACTATTGAATATTCATACGAAACGACGGAGGGCTACGAATGGTTTTGGTGAAACCGTGAACGTAGTGAACTTGATATAATCGATGGAACGAGATAGCTTTTAGAAGGAGTGGCTCAAACTCCGCATTTAAAAGTTAGTTTTGAAAAGAACCGAGTGGTTTTTCGAAAGTGTTCCAACGATTTTAACTTGGTTTATTATCTTGCATTAGTTCTTTTAATGCGTGATATTCTTGCATTAGTACTTTTAATGCGTCCCATCATTTAAATCCTACCATTGCAGAAAACAACCAAAATATGACGTACGCTTTTGCCATTCGCATTCGCCACGGGGTCCCGTCATCACTCGTTAGGTTACTTAACTAACGACAGAGCGGGGGCTGGGCTAGCGCGGCTGTAAAACATAAGCAACGCCTAAATAGAAAGCAATGATAGACATTACAGATCACAGATGAATACATTGGATATACTAGCAATCCGCAATCCTTTCGAGCCTGAAACGAAAAGCGGATAACACGGTCGCGGTGAATAGCCAATACCCCACCCAAGACCCCTACGGGTGCGGCAAACTACCCGCCAAGTACCCGGCAGTTTGTGCACCCCTCCATGGGTCTATCCTAGGAGCAAAAACAGTAAAAAGAATTATACAATGACGCCTACAACCCCGACCCGGTTGTGCGGCCAAACAAATAATAATTATTACATCAATTTACATTTACAATGAATGAAAGAAAAACAAAAGCTCATCTCACATCCACCCCGGCTATTCACCCGCGACAGTCCAACACATTCATATACACATTCCAACACATTACAGATCATGTATAACCCCGACTAATCGTCTTATAGCGATTAGCCGACGTTCAATACATGCAAGCATCACAGATATAACCATCATAGTCAAAGTGCAGTGAAGCTCGGAAAAAATACGGAATTATAGGACCCCAAAAGCAAATTTCAGTTCTGGAAAATCTGGGCACATATAATATATTTTAAAAATCCCAAAACCAACACACAAACACACTGCACGAAAAACGATGCACAGAGGAAGACAAAGCGCGGCGCTTCCGCGGCAAATACCCACCTCGTGCGGCGGAAGGGCGGCGGTTTGGACGAATCACTGTATCGTTTTTCTTGGGTGTTCACACAAAACCCTGAGCCGAATTTACAAGTATAAAGTTTTTCATTTAGAGCAGAAAAAATTTCAACAGAAACTTAGGGTTTTGTTTTTCCGGTTTTGTGACTTTTTCGGTTCCGAACTTCGTTACACTTCACTACCAAGCTAGTTTAAGTTTAGTTAGGCTCTGATACCACTGTAAGTCCATATTGCGACCCCCGGTACTTGCGGGGAGGCGGAAACGGTATAAAAAACAAATTTTTATCGCAAGAGGCAACATGGACTACACTAGGTCGGGATCGTGTCTAAACTAAACTAGCAAATACGCTAAAAGGAGTTAGCTACTATGGAAGATGGTTATACCTAAACTTAAACTCCTTCTTCTTTAAACCTTGTAGAGGTTGATGGTTCTCTTCTTGTCGCCTTCCTCCGTCGAAGATGGATCCACCTCGAAGGTTCGACCTTTGGGCTCTTCCTCGATCTTTGAGTGAACTAGGGTTTCCTGTTTGCTAAACCTTGAACCTAGAATGAGTAGAGAGTGACTAGGGTTTGCTTTTCTTTTCAAGGTGATGGATTCTCAACACATGAGAAGGGGTCACCTTGAGCTTGAGGAAGAAGAAGATGAAGAGAGGAGAGAGAGAGGTTATGATAGAATGAGCTATATCTTTCTTTCTTGCAACCATAATGCAAAAGAAAGGAATTATCTAAATGATAATAATTGAAAATAAGAATAGTTGATGGTTATTTTTGGAATGACCACTATCATGCTTCTTTAAATGAAGTGTAAGCATGAATCAAGGAGGATCTTTCAAAGCATGATGGTGGTCAATGGTCAACAAGTCAACCAAGGTCAAAAAGTCAACAAAAATCAACATAATTCTCATTTAATTACTATTATTAATAGATAATTCAAAAAACTATTAGGGTTTGGAAAAAGATAACTGTCAACTGTGCATACGCACCCGTTCCAAAACCCTAATGAAAAACCTCATTCTCCGCCTCAAGCATCTGTGCATACACACCTGCATTCTTGTTCCGAGAAACAAGAATACCGAGATATAAAAGCAACCCCAAAAACATATACCAGTATCTGGCTCAAACCAGAGCCTGCCAGTATAATCCGTCCGGACTCCAAACGTGCATAAGTGCGCGGATGAGAACGAACCCTGTCGCAAAACCATGCGACCTCTACTCTGTTTTGCCCAGAGGCGAATACCCTCTGTGTGGGACTCTAAAGACTCGGCACTACGCTGGCAGTGGGTTTAACCACAGACCGCAAGCGGCACTAGCTGTGCGTAACGGTCCCCAGGTAGATGCCGACAAGAAGGCTGACGAGGTGAAACCCCATCTGTACTCCTACTGAGTCTGAATGTGACAGTCTCCGTACAGTCCGGTCTGTTCGTCTGATACATCGCATGTCGGGCCTAGGGGGCGGTAAAACGTCAGTCCCCCAATAGCGGTACAAGTCGTGTCGGAGTGAAGCCCAAAACACCCTGAGATAACACTGGAACCTACCAGTATATCTCGCTTGCCCTGGCCAGGGACTACTCGTGTAATGGCTCTCCTAGACACAGCGCGATATCAACCCCCAATACCGGGAGAGACGAATCCTGTCTAACCGGCACTGCTTCCAAGTGCTTCTGGACTGCACCCAACCACCACCTGTTTGCACGACTCCTTTGAGCCGTGGTAGGGTAGTGATCAAAGTGCAGTGGGAACACACTCGAGGTGAAGTGCTAGTATCAAGTCAGCGGACTAAGCTGTACTCATGTCACCTGGGAACTGATGACTGACGATAGGTATAATACCAACCTGTCAGTTCCCGACGAGTCCTGTCCAGTGTACTCGTAACTTAACGAGCACCCGTATACTATCTCTAGTACGACGTACTGATGGCTGTGGGACAGACCATCTCCCACACTGGGATGAGAAGCGCATACGCTAGTCTACTCCGGAGTATCGATGCCCTGTCTCGATAGTCCTGCGACCAGGGACCTGTATAAGTATGTGCTTATAGATTACCCAGCCCCCACTAGTGCGACTGCCATCACAACGCTGGTAATCAAGCAAAGATCCTAAGGGCTCCACTAATGCGTATAAGTGATATAGTAAAATAAACACAAGTACACATTGAAGTAGAAACAAACCAAGTAGCATACTACTATATTGAGCAAGATTGTTTATACAAGGTGAATATCCCAAGCTTCCATTAAGTAATATACAAACTAGTATGATACAGTAATGGCCTCTAGGGCATATACACTAACATATCCATCTTTATGAAACTTATCCAGTCTTGTCGCATTGATATGACCTAGTTTACAGTGCCACAAGTAGGCTTCGTTCATTTCTGAACTCTTCCTCTTGTGTGTGTTCTGTACGTTTAGAACTGTTATTTGATTTAGAACGTATATACCATTACATAATGTGCCAAACCCAATCAACACTTGATTGAGAAAAATGTTCATAATATTATCCTCTAATGTGACATTATATCCTTCTTTAGTTACCAAAGAAACTTATATAATATTGCATATCATTTTTGTTACGTTGTAACAGTCATTCAGAATCAATGTATTACCAGTTGGTAATACAAGGTGATAATCGCCAACTGCCTTGGCTGCAACAGTTGCACCATTCCCTACTGTTAGGGATTTATCAACCTTTTCCAGTTCTCTACCTTTCTTTAACCCATGTAACAAATTACATACGTGGGATCTTGATCCGGTATCTAATACCCAGGACATAGAAAAAACTGAGCATCGGTTCTCTGTAACGAACACACCCGAAGAAGATGCATCAACAAGCTTTTTCTTCGCACGGGTGGCATGGGAATCCTGATATTCCCCTATCCCTTGCTCAGACTTATGACAGTCATAAGATAGAGCGAGACCAACGTTCCCTAGCCTTGTATAAAAGGAGGGTTCGGTCAATACATCAATGTTATTATCTTGATTAAGGTGTGACATTGGTTGCTGCCTGGAGAGAGAGAGAGAGAAGGAAACGCATTAGCGTGCGCTCTTTGCAAGATTAGATTGGTTATTATCTTATCTAATCAGGATGGCTCCCACCGGTTTAATCAAATCTTCCTTCAAACCCTAAAAGGTAAGATTAGCCGGGATTAATTATGCCCTACAGGTTCGCCAATCGTTCGGCCAGGCAGGTATCGGTACTCCGAGGGAGGTTCTCCGTGCTTTGGCATGGACCCAATTAAAATAAACCTTGTTTCCCTATAGGCATAACCCCGTTGACACCTTTCTAGACACCTACTGGATTAGCTAATTGTAAAGTGCAAAATTCTTCCAGGAGTAACTCTTACTCGCAGTAGGTATCGCGATCCAACTATCACATAGAAGGTATGCAATCTCATTGCAATTTTCAACACTTGAAATTCCCGATAATAGTTTTTACCACTAGCGTCCTATGACCTTGACGGAGGCCAAACAACCCATAGGCCGCTAGTCAAATTCAACCCATTCATTTCTTGATTGAATTAGACCTAGCTGTACGACCCTTGACAGAGGCCAAACAACGCCGTACAACTACCCTAATCCAATCGCATCATATATTGCAGATAAGTACTAATCAGCTACTGCACACTACGCCTTGACGGAGGCCAAACAACCGTAGCACGAATACTAAAATAGCACTTATCTGAAATGACGTAGGGCTACGCAGGTTTTTAAGAAAACCATGAGCGTAATGAACTTGAAATCGTCGTAGAATCTAGTAATTTTTGAAAAGGAGTGTTTTTTAGGCTTTTGCTAGTTTCGCTAAAGAGGTCACTCCCGGTGAAGGGATCTCGGCTCTTTCCTCATCGAATGAGGTGCTGGATATTCATGAATACCACTATGCAAAGCAAGAACTAGAGAAGCTTTCAAAAGCAAAACCGAGTTGGTTGTAGCATTTGCAGTTTCGGTCGTTCCCGGTGAAGGGATCTCGGCTCTTTCCTCATCGAATGAGGTGCTGGATATTCATCAATGAATACCACTATGCAAAACAAAAACTAGAGCTATCATTTTTGAAAATTTGATTCTACTGTTGGATATATGTATTCCCTAGAGACCATTATATGATAGTGGACGTATCAGTATTTGTATATATATATATATTCAGGGGACATTCTTGCTCGACATGATAGTATACTATCTGGTTGTACTTTATCTTGACATGTTCATTTGATCATGCATCTTACTCATTTGGTATATGTTGATAAAGCCCTTAGGATATTAGTTTGACTACTGGGATGTAAGCCCACGTTACCTCTCCCGGTACTTACGAGCTTGCGGAAATGATGAAAAACGATTTTTCAAGAGGTGGTAACATGGACTCAAAATACGGATCTTTGTTAAACAACTAACTAACAACCTAACTAGAGTTTTACCTACTCGGTTAGGGTGCTATACCTTTCTTGAACTCCTTCGTCTTCAACTCTTTCCGTTGTACGGATCGGCCTCACCTCGTCGTCTCCTTGCGCCGAAGATGGATCCACCTG
Source organism: Agapanthus africanus (assembly GCA_030015575.1). Lineage (NCBI taxonomy): Eukaryota > Viridiplantae > Streptophyta > Magnoliopsida > Asparagales > Amaryllidaceae > Agapanthus > Agapanthus africanus. The sequence goes on from JASDDO010000010.1 coordinate 157,161,547, forward strand.
AAAGCTTCTACCTTTGGCTTCTTCTTCGAACTTGAAGAAACTAGAACACTTGGTTTGCTAAACCTTGTGAACTAGGATGAGTAGAGAAGTGATTTGGGTTTTCTTTTATCTCTAAGGCAATGTTTCTCAACTCATGAGAGGGTGTTGCCTTGATCAAGAGAGAGAGCAAGAGGAAGAGCAAGAGGGAAAGCTCAAGCAAGAGAGAGAAATGAAATGAGAGAATGAGTAACTCTTTTTCCATCCTAGCTCTCATAATCCAAAACCATCATAACAAAATAGTAATCAAGTATTATGTGATGGTTCAAGTCAAAATGGCTATATCATTTCATGCACTCATTTTACATAAATAAACAAGCAAGCAAAAGTCTTTGCCATGAAATGATAGCCATTGTCATGATGATGGTCAACTAGTCCAACCTAGTCAACGGTCAACAAAGTCAACAAGTCAACAAAGTCAACCCTCAACAACCATGTCACTATAACACTTAATTAATATTATTGTTAATCATATTTCTTATTCTCATTAGGGTTTAGCCAAAAGTCAACCGTCAACAGTCAACAGTCAACAACCCCAATGAGAATCCTCTGCCTCTGTCAACTGTGCATACACACCCGCATCCACGTTCCGAGGAACACGAAATACAAACGAGATAAAACCAATCCCAAAATGTACACTAGGATCTGGCTTAAACCAAAGCCCGCAAGTGTTAACTGTCCGGACACCAAACGTGCACAAGTGCACGGATGTGACCGAACCCTGTCGCAAAACCATGCGACCTGTCGCAAAACCATGCGACCTCTACTCTTTTGCCTAAAGGCGAATAACTTTCTGTGTGGGACTCTAAAGACTCGACACTACGCTGGCAGTGGGTTTAACAACAGACCGCAAGCGGCACTAGCTGTGCGTAACGGTCCCCAGGTAGATGTCGACAAGAAGACGGACGAGGTGAAACCCATCTGAACTCCTACTGAGCATGAATGTGAAAATCTCCATACAGTCCGGTCTGTTCGTCTGATACATCGCATGGCGGGCCTAGGGGGCGGTAAACGTCAGTCCCCTAATAGCGGTACAAGTCGTGTCGGAGTGTAGCCCAGAACACCCTGAGATAGCACTGGAAACCTACCAGTATATCTCGCTTGCCCTGGCCAGGGACTACTCGTGTAATGGCTCTCCTAGATACAACACGATGTCAACCCCCAATACCGGGAGAGACGAATCCTGTCTAACCGTCACTGCCTCCAAGTGCTTCGGGACTGCACCCAACTACTACCTGTTTGCACGACTCTTTTGAGCCATGGTAGGGTAGTAATCTAAGTACAGTGGGAACACATTCGAGGCGAAGTGACAGTGTCAAGTCAGCGGACTAAGCTGTACTCATGTCACCTGGGAACTGATAACTGACGATAGGTATAGTACAAACCAACAGTTCCCGACGAGTCCTGTCCAGTGTACTCGTAACCTAATGAGCACCCGCATACTATCTCAATTACGACGTACTGACGGCTGTGGGACAGACCGTCTCCCACACTGGGATGAGAAGCGCATACGCTAGTCTACTCCGGAGTATCGATGCCCAGTCTCGATAGTCCTATGACTAGGGACCTGCATAAGGATGTGCTTATAGATTACCCAGCCCCCACTAGTGTGACTGCCGTCACAACGCTGGTAATCAAGAAAAGATCCTAAGGGCTCCACTAATGTGTATAGGTGATATACTAAAATAAACACATGTACACATTAAAGAAGAAACAAAACAAGTAGCATATTACTATATTGAGCGAGATTGTCTATACAAGGTGAATATCCCAAGCTTCCATTAAGTAATATACAAACTAGTATGATAAAGTTATGGCCTCTAGGGCATATACACTTACAATCTCCCACTTGCACTAAGGCCATGTACTGGCATATCGAAGAACTATCATCTCGATCAGCCGCTCGAACTAAGTCTGGGGTAAGGCCTTTATGAGTGGATCAGTAGTGTTATCTTCCGTAGAAACTCTCCGAACCTCGATCTCCTGGCGACCCACGATCTCCCTGATGAGGTGATACCGCCTCAAGATGTGTCTGGATCTCTGATGGGACCTGGGTTCCTTCGCTAAAGGTATAGCCCCGTTGTTGTCGCAATACAAAGGTATTGGATCAACAATGGACGGAACCACCTGAAGTTCAGTTAAGAACTTCCTTATCCAGACGGCTTCTTTTGCGGCATCTGCAGCAGCGATATATTCCGCTTCCATCGTCGAGTCAGCAACGGTTTCCTGTTTGGAACTCTTCCAACACACCGCCCCGCAATTGAGGGTAAAGAAATAACCCGACATGGACTTGGAATCATCCTTGTCACTCTGGAAGCTGGAGTCAGCAAAGGCCTCGATCTGGAGGTCTTTTCCGCCAAACACCAAGAACATCTCCTTAGTCCTTCTCAGGTACTTGAGAATGTTCTTTACCGCTATCCATTGTTTCTCCCCAGGGTTTGACTGATACCGGCTTATCACACTCAGTGCATAAGCTACATCTGGTCTGGTACACAACATCACATACATTATAGAGCCTACCACAGAAGCGCAGGGTATAATAGACATGCGATCCCTTTCCAAATCAGTTTTGGGAGACATCTCTTTGGAGAGGGTGATCCCGTGACAAGCCGGTAGATTACCACGCTTGGAATCTTCTGTAAGTCCATGCTACCTCTCCCGGTACTTTCGGGCGTGCGGAATTTGACGAAAAACTATTTTCTAGAGGTGGTAACATGGACTCAAAACCGGATCTTTGTTAAACATCTAACTAACAACCTAACTGGGAGTAGTTAACTACTCGGTTATGGGGTTATGCCTTTCTTTCTTGAACTCCTTCATCTTCAAGCCTCGATGGTTTTCCGGATCGGCTTCACCCCGTCGTCTCCTTGCGCCGAAGATCGATCCACCTGAAAGCTTCTACCTTTGGCTTCTTCTTCGATTTTTGAAGAAACTAGTTCACTTGGTTTGCTAAACCTTGTGAACTAGAGTGAGTAGAAAAGAGTGTGTTAGGATTTTCTCTATGGTTCTTGGTTCTCAACTCATGAGACAAGTGAACCATAGATTAAAGAGAGGGAGAGCAAGAGGAAGGAGATGAGAGCTCAAGAACACAAGAGAAAGAATGAGAATGATATAATGAGAAAGACTTTTCTCTCTTGGCTCTTATAATCTAAAGCCATCATCACAAATCATAGCAATCAAGTATTATATGATGGTTTAAGCTACAATAGCCATATCATTTCATGCACACATTTTTCACAAGAGAAACAAGCAAGTAAAAAGTCTTTGCCATGAAATGATAGCCATTGTCATCATGATGGTAAACTAGTCCAACCTAGTCAACCGGTCAACAAAGTCAACAAGTCAACAAAGTCAACCCCTCAACAACCATGTCACCATAATACTTAATTAATATTATGTTGCGCCACGGCAGCGCCCCGGCCGTCTATCCGAGGCCAAAATGCGGAATCAAAAATATTCCTTACTTGGAAACCGGCGCTACCGCGGACAATGAAAAACCCGGATCGTTAACCATTAACCTATACTGGCTAACATGAGATGGGAAGAGAAGTATACCGAGTGATCCGAGTCCTCCGGTCTTCTCTTCATCGTCCCGATCTCCCGCGGAAAGTCTTGTCTCCATATCATCGCCTCCTCGCCGGAAAGGGCACCACATCGCCTGCGTCTTTTACGGGCTCCCGCCTCGATACCGAGGCAACTCGGGCATGAAGCCGGCAACTCGACATGCTCAAGATATGCTGTAGAATGTGTAGTAGATCATGCTAGTCTCATTTGGGGTTTGTAGTTGCCTTGATGGAGGAATGGGGTTAGGAAAAATGGTGCTTTCATTTTTCCAAAACAAGAAGAAGAAGGAGATGAAGAATTCCTCACATAATAAAGATGAACTCTCTCATTCTTTTCTTTCTCTCAAGTGAAGCTTTCTTTTTCATCTAGTGAGAAGAATAATGGTGGAGGAATGAGAATACCAACCATAACAAGAAGGGAGGTGAGTGTAGTATAAAGAGAATGGTGACCATATCCTAAACCTCATCATCACAACCTCACATCAACTCTAATCACAACTAATCAACAAAAAGCAAGTGATGAGAATGGTATCAAAAGATGCTTTCATGATAAATACATTTGCAAGAAAATCCTCCACAATGTGTTATTTGCAAAACTGCAAATAACCCCCTCCATCGGAAAAGTCCGGCCGGGAAAGAACAACGGAAAACCGGCCGGAACGGAATGCAAACTGGCAACTCCAGAAAACTGGTCCCGTAATGAATTACAGGAAAACCCCTATACTGTGCATACACATCCGCATCAGTATTCCGTCCGGATACAAATGCAATGAGACAAAATCTACACTGTACTAAACTAGGATCCGGCTTAAACCAAAACCGGCTAGTAATATCCGTTCGATCCTGATCCGTGCAATACCGCACGTATCTGATCGAACCCTGCCATATAACCATACGGCCACTAGTACAAACTGTCCGATCCTGATCCGTGCAATACCGCACGTATCTGATCGGACCCTGCCATATCTCCATACGGCCTATACAGCGTTTCGCCCGAAAGCTTGAGTAACTGAAAGTGTGGTGGACTCTAAAGACTCGTCAATACTATGGCTGTGGATTTAACCACTAGCACGTCAGAGGTATTAGCCAATACGTGATGGGCCACCAGCTATTGACCAAAAGGGACGTCGATGAGCGAACTCATCCTGACACCCTACTGAGCCTGTCAGTGACAATATCCGTACAGTCCGGTCCGTTCGTCTATGAGCATCGCATGTCGGGCCTAGGGGGTTGGTAAAAGTCAGACCCCCAAAAGCGGTACAAGTCGTGTCGGAGTGTAGCCTAGAACACCCTGAGATCCTACTGGAATACCTACCAGTAAATCTCCTGCCTCGGCCGAGGGCTTTGTGTAATGGCTCTCCTAGACACAGCGCGACCTCACCCCCAATACCGGGAGAGACGAACCCCTGCAGATCCGCTCACTGCCTCCATGTGGCTCGGGACTGTACCCAACTAAAACCTGTTTGCACGACTCCTTTGAGCCGTGGTAGGGTAGTAATCAAAGCACAGTGGGAACTCACACGAGACAAATGACGACCTCAGGTCGATGAACTAACCTGTACACATGTCACCAGGGAACTGCCATCTGACGTCTGGTATAAGACCAACAAGCAGGTTCCCGGCGAGTCCTGTCCGGTGTACTCATAACCCAATGAGCACCTGTATACATCTTAGGTGAACCAACTGACACCAGTGGCTTGTGAGACAGGCCACCGCCCCTCGTCGGGGTATCGACTGTATACACTAGTCTACTAATGGAGTATCGATGCCCTGTCTCGAAACTCCTACGACTAGGGACCTTTTAAGGATGTGCTTATAGACTACCATCTCCCACGTATATGATCGCCATCATACTGCTGGTAGTCAAGCAAGAATCCTAGGGGCTCTATCAACGTGTAATAGCGACATGTCAGGTCACCTAAAGCAGTACACGATGATAAAGATAAACCAGATAGCATACTATCATCTCGTGTAAGACTGTCCTACCGGGATAGGTCCTCCCTCAATCATTGCAATCACGTGCCTGTGATCCAATAATTGACTCTGAGGGCACTATCTCCAACAATCTCCCACTTGCACTCAAGGCTAATTATTGCGATGCCGCATACTCACAGCCCGTGTGATACCGAACACCCAACTCCTCTACTAGTCAGTCTCACAAAGCTCGTTTGCGAAACTATTGCGTTCGAGGAATAGCCTCAGTGAGTGGATCCGCTGTGATGTTTCTTTCTATGTCTCTCTATATCTCAAGTTCGCGGAGAAAGCCATCTCCCGAAATGAGCAATACCTGTCTTAGAATGTCTGGATGTCTGATGGGACCTAGCTCATAAATGAACTCCAAATCCAAACTTCTTAGACTGTATCGTCAACTGAACTTAATCAGTATCCTGCGCCATGCCACTCTCAGTATTGCCTTGGACCACCTGTCCAAAATACTGCCCCTCGTCAGAGGGAAAAACTATAACTCTGACAACCTCCTTGTCGTCCATGTCACCTTGGAAGCCTGGAATGATAACCGTCTCCTAAAGGAGGCAGCCGTTATCATATCCCTAGAACATTCACTTATGATCTAAAAACGCTTCCGACTGTTTCTCCAGGATTGGATCAATGTCAACTTATTGCATCTAGTGCAAGAACAACATCTGGTGTGGTACTTGACATCTCATGATTGACTCAATTGCCTGAGCAAGTGATCTGCCAATCATGCACATCCCTCTCCCCTTTAGTCTGTAAGACACCTTTAGAGAGGGTGACTCCATCACCTGCAGGTACACTACCGTGCCAGGAGTCGTCCATTCTAAATACTCTTAGAATGCTGTCAAGGTACCCTGATTGGGAAACCACCCAAATCTAGATCTAGTAACCAGTATGTCTTATATAATGTCCAAGTCCCTTGTGGAGAAACCACTGTGTGACGACCAAAGTATAACCGATCGTAGTATAGGAATATCACTTCCTACTCTGTGTATGTCATCCAAATACCAGGATATCACACCCTACTACCTTCTCAACAGATCCATCCCCTATTCTGATGACGTCAATCCTATGACTGTCACAACAGAAATAGATGATCTATCTCCGCTACATCTGCTTTAGTCTATAAATAGACATAAGCCTGATGTCCACCAATGCTTCCGCTGCTCCCACTGACTACGACAACCCTCTGCCAGAGTCATATAGACGCGCACTTCAAAAACTAGTTTAGAACGACGCTATACTCATCCTCCTGCCGGGTCTCGCAGCCTGGAACAACAACAATGGCAAGTGTGGGTAAACAAGAACTTCCCTGTCACCGTCCTTGAGGCTACCGAAGTACCTCTCGGGTGCCTGAAGTTACCCACCTTATCTGCGGAGTGGCCAATGGAATGTCAAAACAGATTGAATCTTTAGGTTCCTTATCAAATCTTCAGTAATCGTTTGCGGTTCTGGAATAACTTCCAGTTCTACCATACTCCCACTACTGTATTTGAAAAATCCATTTTTAATAAAACTGTGGCGAGTCAAGAACAATATCTCTATTGATCTTCCAGATGGTAGAAAGTCAACCCTCGTCATAGTCTGGGTCAACCCGCAAACAGCCATTACAGAAACGTGCCTTGAGTTGTCCAGTGTCTGGTTTTAAGCATAAGCCGGACAACTCCCCGTACCTTAACATCGTTAAGATATGAACTGTTCTATATCCAATATAGAACCAGAGGCACTGATTCAATTTAACCAGATTCAAATCATGCAGCTGTCTCCAGTGCATGTCAACTAAATGGAGAGAGGCCGATCAGCGTTACTCAACTTAGGAATGCTTCCAATTATGAGTAACCTGAAAGAGAAGCAATTTCTCTTTAATCATTACTATCAACTGAACACCATACACAAGTATCTACATCTTCGATCACTTTGAAGAATCCCGATACTTGCTACACCTGGTTCTCTACTCTATTCAAATACCTATAACTCCTCAAAACTTAGACCCTGTGTTCCTATGAAACACATGTCTAAGAACTAGAGAAGTTAAAAGTAAACAGAATATAGTATGAGGACCAACCCCTCTGTCCTAATGGACACTGGACAACATACAATACTCTGTATAAGTCCGCTGAGTCTAACAACTCTTTCACTGTGCGTCGTAGGTTGAAAACTGTACTTATGGTTAAGAAGAATTACACCGCTGTTTAATGCTCCTTACCTAACCATCCACTGATATAGGTAAATGTCATCGACATAATATCAAAAGGTATATCTCACTCTAAGAAAATAGACGTACAGATATATCAATTTGAAATTGGTGCACAACAGCGGATATTCAAAACCAAATATTTGCCGACCAGCAAACAGCCCAGATGATCTCCTCAAATATCACCGATTACAACGAATCCCGATATAATGAGGATGATCACCCTATTCCCAATAACTTACTCCCACTCATCATCTGTAAAACCATACAGATGTGAGAATCAAACCTGGTAAATACATACCCTGGAGTAAGTATCTAATCGGGAAATCAGTTTTCTTTTAACATTACACAGTGAAACTGAAACATTGAAATGTTTCGGTGGGGTATTCCGGTATTCTAAGTAATGCCTCTACCATTATCCAGATTCACAACTATAACCGTATAATTCTTTGCCACCACTCCAAATCCCTTTATATGTCTTTAGTCATTATCTTCTGCACACCCCTTAGGCCAAATGGTTTTCTTCCTTCCCTACCGTTCGGCACCAGCCTATGGTTTGGAAGAAGACTATCCAATAAGCATAAAAGGTGTACTGTCCTAATCCTAGGAGCACTCGCAAAGCGAGAGAAGGTGAAGATAAAAGACAACCGAATAAACCTTATTCCTATTTCTCCTGAACCAGAATCCATCCCCGAACTGGAACAAGTTCCTTTCGAGTTCGTATATAACCATACGATGGAGTATCCAAATAAACTGTGGATCTTCGTAGTGATACGGAGTGTCCTGGAGAAATACAAAGGTGATTTAGGATTGGCGAAGAAATATTTGGTTCGGTCGTGAATAGCAGTCGCAATTTACTTTGCCCTCCTACTAATCCCTTACTTTGTCTTAACTTAATACCTTCTGCACACCATCGTTATGCTAATTGGTTTTCTTCATTCCCTACCGGTCGGCACCAGCCTAAGGTTTGGAAGAAGACTATCCAATTTGCGTAATAGGTGTACTATCTCCTAAACCAAGGAGTACTCGCAACCTGAGAGAAGGTAAAAGGAAAAGACAACTGAATAATCCTATCCGTTTTCTCCAGAACCGGAAACCATCCTCGAATTCCTTCGAGTTCGTATATAACCATACGATGGTTTTGTCCAATGGAAGTGGACGTTCGTAATAATACGGGGTGTCCCGGAGAAAAGGGTAAAAGCAGGAGTGGCAATGAGGTCTGCAACTCTGACAATCCAAAAGCCAGTGTTAAGAAGGTTCGGTCAACTTGGTCACTGAGTCATAGTCTTAGGGTCGGGTCAATGGTCGCAGCCAAAGATAGAGAGAAAAGAAACACTCAGCGTGCACTCTAACCTAGATCAGAATGGTTATCACTTTGTCTAATCTGGAAACCTCCCACTGTACCTCAAATTCTCCTCCAAACCTGAAAGAAGAATTAGTCGGGGTCACCCGAGGAGTAAACTAACTCATCAGTAGGAATCGGGATCCAACTATCATCGCATGATAACTTGACGGAATCCACTCAAGTCACCACACTCCAGAAGGTATGCGCATGCCTGGCAAGTTTCAGTTCTTTTGAAACTCCCGATGTGTGCTTTTACCCCTAGGACCCAAGTGACCTTGACAATGCCAACAAATCAAAGAGTCCTAGTCAAGTTCTACCCGTCATTATCTTGATTGCGTTAAACCCACCCGTACGAGTCTTTGACAATGCCAACAAGACCGTACGACTGTCCTAACCAATCCACTTATCCATGTGACAGAAAAGCATTACATAGCTACCGAACACTACGCCACGGCAATGCACGACAAACGCAGCACGAATACTAAGTAACACTAATCTGAAATGACGGAGGGCTTTGACTGGTTTTTGGCGAAAAACCTTTAACGTAATGAACTTGATATCGTTGAAGGAACTGGATAACTTTTTAGAAAATATAGTGACGAAAACCTTTACTAAAGTGGTCACTCCATGTGAAGAGATCTCGGCTCTTTCCCCGTAGAATAAGGTGCAGGATATTCCAACTGAATACCACGATACAAAGCAAAAGTAATCGGCTATAGTGAAGTTAATGCCCTGACGCAAACTTCTGTCCAAGGGGTCACTCCCGGTGAAGGGATCTCGGCCCTTGCCTCGTCGACTAAGGAGCAGGATATTCCAAATGAATACCACGGTGCAAAACAAAAGTGAACGTCCTTGCAATGACAGCTTTTTGAAAAGTGTTCCAACAACATCAGAATTGGTTTGTTTAGCTTGCATTGATCCGAATCAACGCAGTCCCATCAAATGATCACACCAATAAAGAACGAAAATAATGATGTACGTATATGCCATCCGCATTCGCCACTGGGTCCCGTCATCACCCGTTAGGTTACTTAACTAACGACAGAGTGGGGACTGGACTAGCGCGGATGTAAAACATATACAACATCTACTAATATATATACCAATATATTATATTTGCTCAAGGGGTGATAAGAAATGCAACATCACAGAAATGTACAGCATCACAGAACAATACAGATATCTGGGATCCCCGGGTTTCACAGAGCCGCTGCTGAAACCCGACGTTCCCCTGGTCGTGTGGATAGCCTGTGCAATGAAAACCTAGACCCCTACGGGCGCGGCAAGTCACCCGCCAAAACCTGAAGCGAGGCAGCCCCCTTCAGCACCGTGAATGGACCACCCAGCACTTAACGGAATCCGGTAACTTGGGCACCCCTCCTGGGTCAACCTGTACCCCCTACGAGTGCGGCGAATAGCCCGCCAATCCTAGAGTGAAGCCCCTCCGTCTCAATGCCATGAGATGCGGGCCTGTTGCCCTCTAGAACCCGGCTATCCGTGCACCCCTCCGTGGGGTAATCCTAGTACAGAAAGTAAAATATACATACAACGGGTACATCGACCGCAACCAGGTCGTGCCCCAAAAGAATAATACAAACAGGCAGTGACGGCAGTCCACATGTCGGACGCTCGCCCCGCAATATCAAATGTACATAATACAACAAAACTGTACTAGCATTGCATCCAGGCTATCCCCCACGACCGATCCGCAACAACACAACATAAACATAGAACATCAACGTGAAAGTCACGTTCGCAAATCCGTCTATCCGGGCTATAGCAGTTAGACGGGATTTACCGATCAAGTGACATTCACGGTCGCAGATATAATGTAAATACTGTGAAATAATGTGTTTAAAAATATCCGATCGATCAAACAATTAACAAGTGGGCCCCCAAGTAATACTGTAGTAGTCACAAAAGATCTGGGCCCAAATTTAATATCCCAAAACCCCCAAAATCAGTCCACAAGGCCACTGTAAAAATTGGACAAAGTGACGTCATTAAAGTGCGGCGGAACCGCGGCCCAAGAGGGGGATTGGCCGCGGTTCCGCGCTTCACTAATCGACTGACTGTGTCGAATTTTCACAGAAGTCTTAGAATATCTTGTACATCAGTTTTGTACAACCTGAAAAAATTTTTTGAGCAAGAAAAAATTCAACAGAAAACTGATGCATGCAAAAACGCGGTTTTTGGAATTTTGGTCGATCGGAAATGCAAAACACATTAGAACAAGCTAGGTAAGGTTAATGGCGTGGCTCTGATACCATGTTGCGCCACGGCAGCGCCCCGGCCGTCTATCCGAGGCCAAAATGCGGAATCAAAAATTTTCCTTACTTGGAAACCGGCGCTACCGCGGACAATGAAAAACCCGGATCGTTAACCATTAACCTATACTAGCTAACAAGAGATGGGAAGAGAAGTATACCGAGTGATCCGAGTCCTCCGGTCTTCTCTTCATCGTCCCGATCTCCCGCGGAAAGTCTTGTCTCCATATCGTCGCCTCCTCGCCGGAAAGGGCACCACATCGCCTGCGTCTTTTACGGGCTCCCGCCTCGATACCGAGGCAACTCGGGCATGAAGCCGGCAACTCGACATGCTCAAGATATGCTGTAGAATGTGTAGTAGATCATGCTAGTCTCATTTGGGGTTTGTAGTTGCCTTGATGGAGGAATGGGGTTAGGAAAAATGGTGCTTTCATTTTTTCAAAACAAGAAGAAGAAGGAGATGAAGAATTCCTCACATAACAAAGATGAACTCTCTCATTCTTTTCTTTCTCTCAAGTGAAGCTTTCTTTTTCATCTAGTGAGAAGAATAATGGTGGAGGAATGAGAATACCAACCATAACAAGAATGGAGGTGAGTGTAGGATAAAGAGAATGGTGACCATATCCTAAACCTCATCATCACAACCGCACATCAACTCTAATCACAACTAATCAACAAAAAGCAAGTGATGAGAATGGTATCAAAAGATGCTTTCATGATAAATACATTTCCAAGAAAATCCTCCACAATGTGTTATTTGCAAAACTGCAAATAACCCCCTCCATCGGAAAAGTCCGGCCGGGAAAGAACAAAGGAAAACCGGCCGGAACGGAATGCAAACTGGCAACTCCAGAAAACTGGTCCCGTAATGAATTACAGGAAAACCCCTATACTGTGCATACACACCCGCATCAGTATTCCGTCCGGATACAAATGCAATGAGATAAAATCTACACTGTACTAAACTAGGATCCGGCTTAAACCAAAACCGGCAAGTAATATCCGTTCGATCCTGATCCGTGCAATACCGCACGTATCTGATCGAACCCTGCCATATAACCATACGGCCACTAGTACAAACTGTCCGATCCTGATCCGTGCAATACCGCACGTATCTGATCGGACCCTGCCATATCTCCATACGGCCTCTACAGCGTTCCGCCCGAAAGCTTGATTAACTGAAAGTGTGGTGGACTATAAAGACTCGTCAATACTATGGCTGTGGATTTAACCACTAGCACGTCAGAGGTATTAGCCAATACGTGACGGGCCACCAGCTATTGACCAAAAGGGACGTCGATGAGCGAACTCATCCTGACACCCTACTGAGCCTGTCAGTGACAATATCCGTACAGTCCGGTCCGTTCGTCTATGAGCATCGCATGTTGGGCCTAGGGGGTTGGTAAAAGTCAGACCCCCAAAAGCGGTACAAGTCGTGTCGGAGTGTAGCCCAGAACACCCTGAGATCCTACTGGAATACCTACCAGTAAATCTCCTGCCTCGGCCGAGGGCTTTGTGTAATGGCTCTCCTAGACACAGCGCGACCTCACCCCCAATACCGGGAGAGACGAACCCCTGCAGATCCGCTCACTGCCTCCATGTGGCTCGGGACTGTACCCAACTAAAACCTGTTTGCACGACTCCTTTGAGCCGTGGTAGGGTAGTAATCAAAGCACAGTGGGAACTCACACGAGACAAATGACGATCTCAGGTCGATGAACTAACCTGTACACATGTCACCAGGGAACTGCCATCTGACGTCTGGTATAAGACCAACTAGCAGGTTCCCAGCGAGTCCTGTCCGGTGTACTCATAACCCAATGAGCACCTGTATACATCTTAGGTGAACCAACTGACACCAGTGGCTTGTGAGACCGGCCACCGCCCCTCGTCGGGGTCTCGACTGTATACACTAGTCTACTAATGGAGTATCGATGCCCTGTCTCGAAACTCCTACGACTAGGGACCTTTTAAGGATGTGCTTATAGACTACCAGCTCCCACGTATATGATCGCCATCATACTGCTGGTAGTCAAGCAAGAATCCTAGGGGCTCTATCAACGTGTAATAGCGACATGTCAGGTCACCTAAAGCAGTACACGATGATAAAGATAAACCAGATAGCATACTATCATCTCGAGTAAGACTGTCCTACCGGGATAGGTCCTCCCTCAATCATTGCAATCACGTGCCTGTGATCCAATAATTGACTCAGAGGGCACTATCTCCAACATATTATTGTTAATTACATATCATATTCTCATTAGTGTTTAGCAAAAAGTCAATAGTCAACAGTCAACAGTCAACAACCCTAATGAGAATCCTCTGCCTCTGTCTCTCCGTCAACTGTGCATACACACCCGCATCCGCGTTCCGAGGAACACGAACACATACTGGATAAAACCAATCCCAAAACGTATAATAGGATCTGGCTTAAACCAAAGCCCACTAGTGTTAACTGTCCGGACACTGTACGTGCACACTGTATGTCCATGCTACCTCTCCCGGTACTTTCGGGCATGCGGAATTTGACGAAAAACAATTTTCTACAGGTGGTAACATGGACTCAAAACCGGATCTTTGTTAAATATCTAACTAACAACCTAACTAGGAGTTGTAAACTACTCGGTTAGGGGGTTATACCTTTCTTTCTTGAACTCCTTCGTCTTCAAGCCTCGATGGTTGTCCGGATCGGCTTCACCCCGTCGTCTCCTTGCGCCGAAGATCGATCCACCTGAAAGCTTCTACCTTTGGCTTCTACTTCGATCTTTGAAGAAACTAGTTCACTTGGTTTGCTAAACCTTGTGAACTAGAGTGAGTAGAGAAGAGTGTGTTGGGGTTTTCTCTATGGTTCTTGGTTCTCAACTCATGAGACAAGTGAACCATAGACTAAAGAGAGGGAGAGCAAGAGGAAGGAGATGAGAGCTCAAGAACACAAGAGAGAGAATGAGAATGATAAAATGAGAAAGACTTTTCTCTCTTGGCTCTCATAATCCAAAGCCATCATCACAAATCATAGCAATCAAGTATTATGTGATGGTTTAAGCTACAATAGCCATATGTCACGACCCGAAAGAGCACGTGACTGGCCCTTGAACCATATGAAGTCTATAGGACTCCATCTGATCCAAGGGCCAGTCACGTGCTCTTTCGGGTCGTGACAAAGTTGGTATCAGAGCGCTAGGTTGACCTTGGTTCGAGTCTAATTTTGACTATGTGGAGCCTAGGGCGTTTATATATATACGGAACTTAGGCTTGACCTTACGGAACTTAGACTTGGTCGAGGGGGTATTCGACCCGAACATTCGTCGTATTAGGATGACCCTTGGTTGATGGATTAGGTGACTAAAGTAGAGTGACGTACCGTTGGTATGTTCCGCGGCATACTTACGACACGCCACTCCGCTTAAGGAACCATAGGATGTACATACTTTCGAGATCAGTGATTCTCTTCATATCCTGGATTATACATCCATTTGAGATCCCCGATTCTATTAGTTTCATGATCATACCTCCATTGATGCTGTTCCTTCCTATGATCATGTATCCACTTTGGATCTGTTGTTTTCTTTCTTGCCATTGATGTGCTCTCTTTGATACTCGACTGAGGTTCCTGTCGCCATGTTTGAGCGCAGTTTGGGCTGCTGCTAGGGTTACGGCCGGTGTGAGCTCGTTTGGTACGAGGGCCGACCATTGTGTTTTCTGGTGACATGGAAACGTCTCGAGTTAGTGTTGGTGATTGTGACCTCTAGTGGAGGCGAGTGCTTGGTCTTGCACCGGATGATCGGGCCCTTGTTAGAGCTGCCAGTTGAGAGAGGACTGTTGATGTACAGCATACCTCAGAGATTGTGATGTCGCCTACCGTGCAGACAGATGGACCAGCTGTTGCTGAGATTGACAGGATGTCGCTTTCGAAGCTTACGAGCTGAGATTGCCGTAGCTTTCAGGCAGATATGAGACAGATGATAGCTAGTCTACCCGATTTGAGAGACGAAGGTGATTCGTCCGATTTTGCGCCGGAGCGGGCCCTGATGAGTTTAAGATTTCCAGTGTGGAGAGTCTTACTCAGATCTAGAGCAGACCGACTCAGAGATGACCGCCTATGTATTGCCTTTCCTGGAGGATTGAGGCGCTATTCGGCGTACAGGCGAATAAGCCAGTTGCTGCTGCAAATGACGAGATGTCGCCCAGATGGTTGGAGCTACTGCAGCGTGAGCATATACTTAGAGAGATGATAGCGAGTCGCTAGTCACCTGAGGATGAATGACTAGGACAGGTGGTTCGTTTGTTTACCGATGCGAGGTCATCAGATAGATTGTTTCCAGCTAGAGACGACTTCACGCAGGTTCGTTGAGAGTCGATAGAGACGATCGAATGTCAGGAGCCCATTTTCCAAGTTTAAAGTATACGGAAAGACATGCAGGTGATTCTATGGACTCTCTGAAGAATGAAACCATAACCCGACTTAATGACCGTGTGAAAGCCTTTGAACCTTCGGGTTTGCGGCGGTTCCTCGGCGCCATTAGTGAGGCTTGGGTTTGCCCTTCTACGGCTGGACCACCGACGCTGTGGCATGTACTCGATACTATTAAACTGTACCCATGATGTGATCTCTTGGGGGATTATGAGGATCTGACGAGTCGATCGGATGGTTCGACATCTTTCGGATATCGTGATGGGACACTGCTTGGGAGACTCCAGATGCGAGCGTAGCCGTCGGAGCGCAGTTCGTGTAGCCACGATGAGTTAAGTCCGAATCAGTCGACATTGAGCAAGGTGGAGTAAAGAGTTCGTACGAGATTTCGACGAGATGACGTCCCACTCCGCTGACATTAGAGATGTGATATGCACCCCGAGGCGTGGTATATGGATGTATCTTCCAGAGAGAAGCGCGATAGGTATGCAGCCGTTCCGGAATAAGCTTTAGCTTCAGCATTGGATGATGACTTCCGGGCATTTCGGCAGGATTGAGATTTGAGAAAGGAACCTCGACAGGACCTTTCTGGAGTACGTTACGAGAAGACCTAGACCAGGAGTGGTCGTATTGCGCACACCCAGCAGGACAGAGTTCGGCATTGTCGACGAGGTAGTTGACCATGTTCGGATAAAGGAACTTACCCAGATGCGTTGCAGATTGATCAGGGACAGACGAGTGATGAGTATTCCTCCGATGGTTGGGACGTGTTCCCGAGGACCTGTTCGGCCTGACATCCTCTACAGAATGATGAAGCTACAGAATATGCGATTTCGAGTCCGTGCGAGAGACTTCAGATTGACCGTGGCCGAGAACAGTGCAGTGCGTAGTAGCTTGGCGTGACGTCATAGTGGACGACGACAGATACAGGTGGAACAAGAGGTTCGTGTGAGACACTGACGAGCTGTCATTGCTTCCCGTCGAGACTAGAGACCTGATATGCTTACAGAGACGTTGGGATGTGACCAGTTTCTGAGAAAATATTGTGCTGAGGACACAGGTGTCTTTTGAGCGAGAAGAGGTTGTGCAGGAAGGCCAGCCTCTGTACAGATCGGCATAGGCATGCTTGGAAGAGACCTTGAGCAGGATCCCTTCCAGGACATTGCTGCCATGATGATTGCACCCAGGATCAGATGTGTGACGTGCTTTCAGAGAGCCAGAGGCCGACGCCAGTGATATGCTGCCTTACGAGTGGTCGTGAGGTTTGACCGAGAGGTGACCAGAGAAGTGCCTGAACGGAATCGTCCCCGTTAGCACATCTGACAGGGCCGATGAGCCGGTTGACTGTGAGATTGGAAATCCACGGAGAAGATAAGGACCCAGAGAGCCAGAGGACGCCAGATCGTGAGCAAGAGGCAGGTAGATATCCTGCGCTGCTAGCAGTGGATTGCACCGACTCCTTCTCGACCTTGAAGGAGGAACTACCGACGACGGTATTTATGATTTGTGATTTTGTGATTCGATTATCACGTATCCGTCATTTTGGATTTCGGTATTTTGGGCGTTCTGTTTGCATGATTTAGTTTTGATGACTGAGTTTCATGATATTTGATTTTGTGCACCATGGTTGCACCTACTGGGTATTTATACCTTGTACATAGTTATTACTCTTGAGCTGTTGATTGCGATTTCATGCCTATTTTATGCTGGTGATTTGATTTACGTTCCCAGCAGAGTTTCATGTAATTTTAGTGTTTTGATTTTGCACTCGGTATAGCTTATATGTACTTGTAGTGCATCGATATGTGTTTTGTGCCCGCAGCTGCACACGTTTATGATTTTCTTCATATCTGGATACACTTGGTGTTGCTGCTTACGTATTTGAGTTATTGCTTGGTATTTGTGCATGGGATGCACCAGTTCTATACTTCGTGCATTTGTCGCACCAGTTTTATGTTTCTTGCGTTTATCGCATCAGATTTATATTTCGTGCCTTTGTTGCACCGGATTTATATTTTGTGCATTACGATTGCACCTGACTTCGATTTGATGCCTTTCGGTATGTCGATTTTGATTGTGATATTGATGTGGATTCTTGCACTCCGTGCTTTTGACTGGACTTACGCATATTCGACGTTGCTATTGGATTTTGTGATTCCGTGCATATTGAGTGCGCAGGGTCTAGATTTTCATTCGTGCATGATGGATGCACCGATTTGGATTTTCGCTCATGTTGGGCGCATGTTTTGAGATACGATTTTGGGGCACACCAGATGCACTAAATCGAGATTCTTCGTGCATGTCAGATGCACCTGTTTTGGCTGCCAGGCACACGTTGCCTATGACAGATGCTTCGTGCACACCCGTTGCACCTAGATGTTGTTTTGTGCACATGTTTAGCACATATATGGATTTTGATTTCCGTGCGCACCAGACGCACAGGGTGGTGTTATGTGATTTTTGTGATTTATTCCTTTTGGAGCAGTACATTTTTATGATGTTGGATATTTGCTTTCATACTGAGCAGGACTAGTCAGTGGGCAGTACCTGGATATATTTTGCATGCATCGATAGTTATCGAAGGGATTTCCGAAAAGCGAGCTATAGTCTCAGTATATACCTACGTGTCCGATATGACACGAAACGTTTTAAAAACAAGGAAACCCTTCTAAACTGTTTTCAAAACGGCGGAACGTACCTATTAAACAAAGGATATATATACACATATATAGTTATTTTCTTATGAGAAACGTCCGCCACTGTGCAGTGTTACGCGCATCGCACAGCGACTTAAAAAGATTTGGCATACATTTGCATCAGCTATTTACATGTATAGATTGGATGTCTACATGTATAGTCTTGGTCCATATCATATTGATTTTGTATTGGATTTGACATTGTGTCGTTACCATGACTCCGATGATTGCGGATGCTTGATGGAGTGTTGCTTTTGAGTTATCTGCTCAGTACTCATGCGCATGCATTGCGCTATGATGTTTTATGTATAGATGATTTCGGAGCCCCGATGACTTGGAATTTGTATTGAAATATTTTAGTATTTGGGGGTTTAAATTTAAATTCGGGGACCGAATTTCTTTAAGGGGGGTAGATTGTAACGTCTTCAAAATAATAAAATATGATTTTTGGGAAATTTTATAATTTAATATTATTTTAATGAATATTTTAATATTCTGGTATAATTAAATACAGATAAATGGGGAAAAATTATGGAAAATTCTAAAATAAGGTATTTTAAGGAATTGCTTCGTTTTCTGTGCATGCCCCCATTTCCTCTAGTTTTGACCCTGAGTATGTCTAGTTTTGACTGATTCCATCTAGGGTGAAATCTGGGTTGATTTTCCTATGTTGGTGTATAATTTGGAACTTGATTTAGCATGGATTTTGGTATTTGGTGATTCATTCCTGTCGGGTGGCGTTTGGACGTCAACGACAAGTGGATTTTGATTGTGTTTACATGCGAGTCGATAGGTTTTTACCTATGCGGGTAGCGTGTGCTATTTTGGTTTCCGATGTGATTTTCATGTGCTTTAGCATTGTGATATACTTGTAGGTACCCCGCGTGATGTTGAGGCAAAGGAGGTGAAGATAGCGACATCGGCTTTGGCACACGAGAAGCAATGTGAGTAGATTTATATCTGTGGGGAGAAGTCGGGTGGATGGCGTATAGCACCCCCGCAGTCCGTGGTGATGTATACGAATACGTATACACACGAATATTTATTATGTGTTGTTTAGGGTTGTTGATGGTAATAATGATATTTTGATGATAAGAATATATTGGTTTAGTTTAGTGCGAACCCTAGAGTAGTGGTTGCACTCACACATACATTTACACACACACTTGCATTCATTCTTTCATTTATTAGAGTGCATATGATGGTGCGTATATCTACACATGGGTATGGGACTATGTGTTTATATACTGGATTTGAGGATAGTATTTGGGATTTGAGATGAGTCGATGAGATTGGGCTTGAGGCCAGGAGATCGGTGATGTGATTTGGTTCGTATTGAGGTACGACACGATGTTTTAACGGGTCTTTTGACGTAGTGATTCTTACACCTGCATGCATACATAGAGGGTATCAATATTGTACTAGACGTAGATCAGTACCCCGATCATGACATTTGATAAAGAGGATACCAGATAAATAGTATGATGAATGTGATATTGACCCGTACCCAGATTTGGGATGCCGTACGACGGATTTACGTACAAGCTATATTTTGATGATTGATCCGCACTCTTGACTTGGGATGTCTGATTATAGATAGGGTATCGGATATGATATTATTGAGGCGGGATCACCGACTAATATATATACATGTATGTATATGTATCGACTCAGATGTTAGACGGTTTCCTCACCCGTAGCTCTACTTGTTAGTTCAGCCGTATAGTTTAGGATGGTTGTTAGATTAGATTAGACTCCTACCTATTTCAAAAACTAACGAATCGTGGATATTTTAAAAGACAGCCCAAGGGATCCTACGGATATTTCAAAAGACGTATCTTTTCATAAAAACACCGTAGCCCCTATTTTCAAAACCCCATGATTCGTGTTATTTCAAAAGGCACCAATTGTAGAGGTTATTTTAGATTAATGCAGATTAGTTATAGTTGCGTCTAGTATTCAGCTTCCGCTCATTATTGTGGTTCGCATCGCATGCTTATATTATGTTTCATACTCCATTATTGATGTTATGCTGTTAGGACACCAGCACCATTACCGATGATGCGTATGTACCACGTACACTTACTTGCCGGCTCACACACATCTTCATCGGTAATTGCCATGTCACGTACACCTTAGAAAATATTATTGCATCGACATAGGTTGTTAGCTAATAATTTAGACATGATATTAGTGTACTTGCCTTATATGCTAGATTAGACATTGTAATTATTAGTTGTTACATCATGCATGTTATTATTCATGGATTTTTATTCCTGTATGCACTGTTTACATGCTATTGAGGATTGGATTCGGATTTCCATGAGATTTTCTGGATTTGGGGGAAAACCGCAAAACTTATATAAACTTCTTCTCTCTCTTTAAAATAAAAAGTGCGGTTTTCCCATGATGTATGAGTCGTCCACCATGAGTTTGCTGATGGATTTGGAAACCCGATTCGAGGAGACGGATGAACCGTTTCGGGTACATGGTGGACCCGGTAAGGTACCCCGGGGCAAGAAGCGCGTGGTGATGACGATGTGAGCCTGGCAGGGGAGCACTACCTACCGGTGATTTTACCCGACGCGTCGGATATCCGGAGGATACCGTCGTGGTCTTGAGATGGATGGTAGGGGCCGGTCTGGACTGACGGCGCCCTAGATATTATGATTGAGACATTGGGATTTCGAGATTTCGAGGTACAGAGACTGTGATACTGAGATATCGAGATATTGGGATTACGTTTTGTGCCGATGCTAGGCACTGTTTTATGCTGATTTCATTATGATACCTCAACTAAAAATACAAGGGAAATCTCACTAAATTATGAAAACAGTTTCTTCATTTACATGTATTCTGCTTTCATGCATTCATACCTCATATTCATGACATACTATTACCTGAGGCACTAGCACGAGCACTTGGCACTACATTCACGTATAGAGATTACATTGCCAGTTTAGCATGCTTCAGCTTTATTCATATTGAGGTTTCTTTATATCTGATCGTATTGACCTAGGTTGGGTCATGCATTCGATCTCTGCTTGTAGATATCTTTCTATTCACGAGTTGGCAACTCACCCCCGTTGTGCCCCAGTTCTTGCAGGTTTGCCGTACAGTTCTATAGCGGCATTTCTGGCACACTGCTTCCTTTTGGGTGATTTGCTTGGATAGGTGGGTTCTTTTGTATCAGAACCGCCGTTGTATTTATATTATTCATTGTATCTAGAATATCCATCAACCAAAACTCGTATATTGTTTCAGACCTAGACTAGTGATGTGTTATTCGACCATAGAGTCGCGCTTAGTAGTGTTGCGGTTTTCTTGTTGCTTTTGAGCTTTCTTTTGGATTTGATCCTCGCCACTTGGCGTTGTATATTATTGTTGCATGTGTGGTGGTGACCGTCGATTGACGAAGAGCTAGCTCCCGCTTGGGGATGCCTTTATCATTGCATATATTGTTATCCTTGTTATACCCCATTCGGGGCCAGTTTTACAAAAGAAACTCTGCCAAAATTTTTAGAAAAGACTGTACTGTTTTTAAAAATGCATATTCGGCTTAGTTATTTAAAAACCTTGATTTCAAACATGTTTTTCTTCACTTCTTTAAACCAGTTTCTTTACTTATTCTTAAAAATGGTTTTAGATTTCTGGGCTTTTGGCTTACTTGGATCAGATGGAGTCCTATAGACTTCATATGGTTCAAGGGCCAGTCACGTGCTCTTTCGGGTCGTGACACCATATCATTTCTTGCACTCATTTTTCACAAGAGAAACAAGCAAGTAAAAAGTCTTTTCCATGAAATGATAGCCATTGTCATCATGATGGTCAACTAGTCCAACCTAGTCAACCGGTCAACAAAGTCAACAAGTCAACAAAGTCAACCCCTCAACAACCATGTCACCATAATACTTAATTAATATTATTGTTAATTACATATCAAATTCTCATTAGGGTTGAGCAAAAAGTCAATAGTCAACAGTCAACAGTCAACAACCCTAATGAGAATCCTCTGCCTCTGTCTCTCCGTCAACTGTGCATACACACCCGCATCCGTGTTCCGAGGAACACGAACACATACTGGATAAAACCAATCCCAAAACGTACACTAGGATCTGGCTTAAACCAAAGCCCGCTAGTGTTAACTGTCCGGACACTGTACGTGCACAAGCGCACGGATGTGACCGAACCCTCTCGCAAAACCATGCGACCTGTCGCAAAACCATGCGACCTCTACTCTTTTGCCTAAAGGCGAATAGTATTCTGTGTGGGACTCTAAAGACTCGACACTACGCCGGTAGTGGGTTTAACCACAGACCGCAAGCGGCACTAGCTGTGCGTAACGGTCCCCAGGTAGATGCCGACAAGAAGACTGACGAGGTGAAACCCATCTGAACTCCTACTGAGCCAGAATGTGACAGTCTCCGTACAGTCCGGTCTGTTCGTCTGATACCTCGCATGGCGGGCCTAGGGGGGCGGTAAACGTCAGACCCTTAATAGCGGTACAAGTCGTGTCGGAGTGAAGCACAAAACACCCTGAGATTCCACTGGATGCCTACCAGTATATCTCGATTGCCCTGGCTAGGGACTACTCGTGTAATGGCTCTCCTAGACACATCGCGATGTCAACCCCCAATACCGGGAGAGATGAATCATGTCTAACCGTCACTGCCTCCAAGTGCTTTGGGACTGTACCCAACTACTACCTGTTTACACGACTCCTTTGAGCCGTGGTAGGGTAGTAATCAAAGTACAGTGGTAACACACTCGAGGCGAAGTGACAGTTTCAAGTCAGCGGACTAAGCTGTATTCAAGTCACCTGGGAACTGATAACTGACGATAGGTATAATACAAACCGGTCAGTTCCCGATGAGTCCTGTCCAGTGTACTCGTAACCTAACGAGCACCCGTATACTATCTCCAGTACGACGTACTGATGGCTGTGGGACAGACCATCTCCCACACCGGGATGAGAAGCGCATACGCTAGTCTACTCCGGAGTATCGATGCCCTGTCTCGATAGTCCTGCGACTAGGGACCTGTATAAGGATGTGCTTATAGATTACCCAACCCCCACTAGTGTGACTGCCATCACAACACTGGTAATCAAGCAAAGATCCTAAGGGCTCCACTAATGTGTATAGGTGATATACTAAAATAAACACATGTACACATTGAAGTAGAAACAAACCAAGTAGTATACTACTATTTTGAGCAAGATTGTATATACAAGGTGAATATCCCAAGCTTCCATTAAGAAATATACAAACTAGTATGATACAGTAATGGCCTCTAGGGCATATACACTAACATCTTCCATGCTTAATCTTTTCAGTATGGTGTCGATGTACCTGGACTGTGAGAGTCCCAGTATCCTCTTGGATCTGTCACGATAGATCCGGATCCCCAGAATGTATGAGGCATCACCCAGGTCTTTCATGGAGAACCTGTGTGACAAGAACCCTTTGACAGACTGTAGCATAGGAATACTACAGTTCTCGCTACAAATCTACTATAGATGCATGGTTCATCTGGATTTTTGATAAAGCCAAATTCTTTGACCGTCTCATCAAAACAGATGTTCCAACTCCGTGATGCCTGCTTTAGTCCGTAGATGGACTTAAGCAACTTGCACACCTTTCCTGTCACGACCCGAAAGTACGGAACATGACCGGCACTTAGACTACGAACGTCTCGAGGCGTACGTACTCTAAGTAAGCCGAACCCAGAAATCCAAACCAGGATAAGTAGTAGAGAGTAGGAAGAACCATATCAAAACAACCTGTATGCAACATAATATACACGCCTAAAGGCGAGGATCACAACAGAAAAGGGAACTCCAACCAGCAAGAAACCCATAAAAATATAACGCGCGACTCTAAGGTCGAAAGAATAACATCACTGGTCTCTATCTCAAAAATAAATACATGTTTGGTTGATGGAACTTCTAGATACAACAGAATAATAATATACAAGTTATATAATGGGGGTACGATACAAGTAAACCCACCAACTAGCAAATCACCCAAAGGAAACTATGCCCGCAAGCCGTAAAGAAACCTGTACGGCAAACCTGCAAGAAACTGGGGCACAACGGGGGTGAGTTGCCAACTCGTGAATAGAAAAACGTCTACGCACAGAAATCGCATAAATAACGCAACCTAGGTCAATGATCATAATATATCCTCAAATATATGAATAACACGTAGCCTATAACAAGGCGAGGGTAAATATCTAACCCGAGTGTAATCTCATGTACCCGTGTCAGTGCCTCAGGTAACAATATATCATATGGATGATGTATGAATGCATAAAACAGAATGCATATACTGAATAAAACTGGTTTCATAAATCAGTGAGATTTCTGTATTTTAAAAGAAATGAGGTACCATATATGAAATCAGCATAAAACAGTGCCCAGCATCGACAAAAAACAAGTGTCCAAATACCTCAATATCTCTGTGTCACAATCTATGTACCTCAAGTCTCAATATCTAGGACGCCGTCAGTCCAGACCGGCCCCTACCATCCATCTCAAGACCACGACGGTATCCTCCGGATATCCGACGCGTCGGGTAATATCACCGGTAGGTAGTGCTCCCCTGCCAGGCTCACATCGTCATCATCACGCGCTTCTTGCCCCGGGGTACCTTACCGGGTCCACCATGTACCCGAAACGGTTCATCCGTCTCCTCGAATCGGGTCTCGAAATCCATCAGCAAACTCATGGTGGACGACTCATACATCATGGGAAAACCGCACTTTTTATTTTAAAAGAGGAAAAAGTTTATTTATGTTTTTGCGGTTTTCCTCCAAATCCAGAAAATCTCATGGAAATCCGAATCCAAAACCTCAATAACACGTAAAATGGTGAATATATGCATGAAAATCCAAGAATGCGGCATAACAATGAATAACAGTATGCATGAAGTAGCAGGTAATAACTACAATGTCTAAACTAACATATAAGGCAAGTACACCAATATCATGTCTAACTATTAGCTAACAGGCTATGTCAAGCAATAATATTTTCTAAGGTGTACGTGACATGGCAATTACCGATGAAGATGTGTGTGAGCCGGCAATTAAGTGTACGTGGTACATACGCATCATCGGTAATGGTGCTGGTGTCCTAACAGCATGATATCAATAATGGAGTATGAACATAAAATAAGCATGCGATGCGAAGCGGACCACAAAAATGAGCGGGAGTTGAAAACTAGACGCAACTATAACCAATCTGCATTAATCTAATATAAGTCCTACAAATGGTGCCTTTTGAAATAACATGAATCATGAGGTTTTGAAAATAGGGGCCACGGTGTTTTTATGAAAAGATACGTCTTTTGAAATATCCGTAGGATCCCTTGGGCTGTCTTTTAAAATACCCACGATTCGTTAGTTTTGAAATAGGTAAGAATCGAATCTAATCTAACAACTAAACTGAACTAAAGGGCTAAGCTAACAAGCTGGACTACAGGTAAGAAAACCGCCTATCATCTGCGTCACTACATATACATACCTGTATATGTATAGTCGGTGATCCCGCCTCAATAATATCATATCCATAACCAGACATCCCAAGTCAAGAGTGCGGATCAATCATCAAAATATAGCTCGTACGTAAATCCGTCGTACGGCATCCCCAAATCTGGGTACGGGTCAATATCACATTTGTCATATTATTCATCAAGTATTCTCTTTATCAAGATCATCATCTGGGTACTGACCTACGTCTAGCACAATGCCAACATCATCACAAAAAATCAAGATCTGACTACTGATCGACAGTCTAGTATAAATCGGTATTTTCATCATATATCATCACAAGAGTATACATCGCCCATGGCGGCCTATCACAAGTATCCTGTCATATCATATCCCATAACATAATCAAATGTCGATCATCTAAAATATATATATCACTATTGATATGGCATCATCATTCCCAAAATCCATGTGAACACATATCCACATAGGATCTTATCATATCACCGATATCATAATCCAGATCGAACTCACCGACTCATATCAATCCCAGGTATCATCCTCAAGTCCGTATGTGAACACAAAATCCCAAACCTATGTGAACACATATCTATGTTGAATCCCATCTATGCACATATGACGTGAGGACGTATGCAAGTATGTATGTGTGAGTATGTATGTGGAGTGCTCCCACTACCCTAGGGTTTCGTAACCATTTACCAATCCAACATACCAATATCCATTTAAACATCAATAATTCATCACAATGAACATAAAATGATTGTTGGTGTGTATACGCATCCGTATACATCACCACGGACTGCGGGGGTGCTATACGCCATCCACCTGACTTCTCCCCGTAGATATAAATCTACTCACCTGGTCCTCGCTCGCCGGTGCCGACGTCGCCACGCGCGTGCTTGTCGTCTCGAAGTCTACATGGGGTACCGATTGATCCGTGTCCTTCGGTCTTCAATCTCTGTGCCAAACTCCCCATTGTTGTGCCAACGAAGTTCGCTCCCCGATCATGCTCGTCAAGATGGCTCCACGTCGATGAATCTGTATACCGGCTCCCGGCTCAAATATCGAGGTAACTCGGGCATGAAGTTTGCCAGCCGACATGTCCAAGAATGAAGTAGAGAATGTGTAGAATATATTGTCTCAAGACACCCAAGTAATCAGGTGGAGGTAATTCGAAGTTGCCAAGGATGTGTGATGAAATGAGCATAGGATTTTTGGCTTTGGAAAAATGCTTGCAGGGGATTTCATGGGCTCGGCCAGTGAGCAAATTTTCTTCTCTGTGGAATGCAAAACAAAAGATGTTTTTGTGCTCTGTGGATTCTAAAAAGAATGATGTGTTTTTTTTGAATGAATGTTGAATGATTAATTAAAGCAACAAATGCCTTCCCCTCACCAAACTTGCCAGCACACTCAACAACCCATGCTTCCCACTCTAATAAATTAATCAGCCACATAAGGAAAAACAATTTCGTTTCAAAATGAAAGCAAAACCTCCTACACAGGAAACACCCTGCTCCTATGCTTGCGAAATTGCAAGGAACCCCCTCAAACACCAAAGACCAGCAATTACATAGCTAGAATATGTATATTTAATTTTTATAATGAGATATTTGTATTTTGACATTTTACAGAAAACCCCCTTATTTTACCGATTTTTTTTGAAATTTCACCGAAACGATTTTCAAAACGTTACAATCTTCCCCCCTTAAAGAAATTACGTCCCCGAATTTAAATTCAAACTCCCCCAAATACTAAAACATCTAAGAAAAACCATCAAGTCGTCGGGGCTCCGAAATTGTAACTACATAAAACAATTCGTAGCGCAGCGCATGCGCTTGAAAAATGAGTATATAACTCAAATCAAAACTCCGTCAAGCTTCCCGCAATCATCGGAGTCATGGGGAAGACATCAATGCCAAATCCAAATCAAAACCAATATGATATAACTCGAAACTATACATGTAATATCGAATCTATATATGTAAGTATCTGAAGGAAATGCTTGCCAAATCTTTTTAAGTCGCTGTGCAACGCGTATAACACTGCACAGTGGCTGACGTCTATCATAAGAAAATAACTATATACATATATACCTTTGTTTAAAATGTACGTTCCGCCGTTTTGGAAACAATTTAGAAGGGTCTTCTTGTTTTAAACATTTCGTGTCATATCAGACACGTAGGTAAATACTGAGGCTATAGCTCGCTTTTTGGAAATCCCTTCAATAACTATCAATGCATGCAAAATATATTCAGGTACTGTCCTCTGACTAGTCCTGCTCAGTACGAAAACACATAGCAATATCATAAAAACGTACTGCTCTATAAGAAAAATCAATCCCAAAATACGCGTATGAATACTACGTGCGTCTGGTGCGCACGGAAATCAAAATCCATGAATGTGCCATACATGCGCACAGAAACAACATCTAAGTGCATCGGGTGTGCACGAAACATCTGTCGTAGGCAACATGTGTGCCTGACAGCAAAATCAGGTGCATCTATCGTGCACGAAATCATGAAATCCAATATCAAGCGCCGAACGTGCGCAAAATCAATCAGGTGCACAAGGTGCACAAAACAAATATCGGGTATCACAATCGAAATCGAAGTCCAGTGCATCTAAGTGCACAAAAGGCGTATCACTGCACTGCAAGCATATATAAACTATACCAAGTGCAGGAACGAAATCGTGTGCATGCATACGCACAAAACCAACTCAACTGTTTAAAATCGTAAAATCACAAACATGTGAAACTGAAGCACGAAAACGATATCAAGTGCAACACTGTGCAAAGATCGTAAATCCTCAATCATCAAAATCAAATCATACGAATAAATCACCCAAAACATCGTATCAACAATGGCGGAATAGTACTGCTCAAGCGCATCTCTAAGAATCTCGGCCAACTGGCGCGGTCACTAGTAGGACGTCTCGTCGATGATTATGAACTCTGTCCTGCTGATGTGCGTAACCATGACCACTCCTGGGTCAAGGTCTTCACTGTGAATTACCAATCTTTTGGTCCATCGGCTCATCGGCCCTGTCAGGTGTGCTAACGGGGACGATTCCGTTCTGGCACTTCTCTGGTCATCTCTTGGTCAATCATCGCGACCACTCGTAAGACAGCATGCCACTGGCGTCGGCCTCTGGCTCTCTGAATGTACATGACACATCTGATCCTGGGTGTAAGTATCATTGCAGCAGTGTCCTGGAAGGAATCCTGCTCACGGTCTCTTCCATTTCTCGTCTCTGCCAACTGTCCGAAAGTCATTGTCCTTTCCTATATCTGCATCTTGCTCTGGAACGACTGCATACTCATCGCGACTCCTTCTGGAAGGTAAGTCCAAGTACCATGCCTCGGCATGCGCATCGCATCTCTGATGTCGGCGGAGTGGAACGTCATCTCATCTAGATCTGGTACGAACCTCTTACTTCACTTTCCTCTATTGTCGTCTTCTTGGACTCGTCTCGTCGCGGCTGCATGGACTGAGCTCCAACGGCTATCCTCGTATCGGGAGTCTCCCAAGAAATGCATCTCACCACTTAGCATCCGAATTAAGTCGAGCCATCCGATCGAGTCGTCAAAACCTCATAATCCCCCAAGAGCTCAACATCTTGGGCACAGTTTTATAGTATCGAACACATACCACAGCATCGGTGGTCCAGCCGTAGAAGGGCAAACCCAAGCCTCACTAATGGCGCCGCAGAACTGCCGCAAACCCGAAGATTCCAAGGCTTTCACACGGTCATTAAGTCGAGTTAGGGTTCATTCTTCTAGAGGGACCATAGAATCACCTGCATGTCTTTCCGACTACTTTAAACTTAGAATAATAGGTTTCTGACATTCGATCGTCTCTGTCGACTCTCAACGTCTCCGCGTGAAGTCGTTTCTAGCTGGAATCAATCTATCTGATGACCTTGCATCGGGGTAGCGAACGAACCACATGTCCTAGTCGTATCATCCTCGGTGACTAGCGACCTTCTATAATCTCTTAGTACAATCTCGTACTGTAATAGCTCCAACATCTGGGGCGGTATCTCGTTGCCCGCAGCAAAAACTGGCTCGCTCGTCTGCACGCTGAACCGTGCCTCAATCATCATGAGTAAGCAATACACCAACGGTCATCAATATCTGGCTGGCCTCTGCCAGTGGCTCAATCCTCTGGTGCTGATCTGCACGTCCGAGTAATCTCATACAGTGATCCATCCAACGCTCGTGGCGCAAAACACAATCAAAAGACACATTTCTGCAATCGTGTGTCGCCGGAGTCACGCCCTGGTTAGTCCTCGTTCGTAACGAGCTCGTGCCGACCGCAACTCTAGCCATAGCTCTCCCTGCCCATAATCGTGGCAGCAAAACCATAACCGGTAACGATGAGGCTAGATCAGGAATGAATATGATACTGCATAAGGAAATGTACATCCTAAGTCTTCTTAAGTGAAGTGGCGTGTCGTAAGTATGCCGCGGAACATACCAACGGTACGTCACTTTACTTTAGTCACCAATTCCATCAACCAAGGGTCATCCTACGCTCCGAAGGTAAAACCTAACGCTCTGATACCAACTTTTTCACGACCCGAAAGTACGGAACATGACCGGCAATTAGACTACGAACGTCTCGAGGCGTACGTACTCTAAGTAAGCCGAACCCAGAAATCCAAACCAAGAGAAGTAGTAGAGAGTAGGAAGAACCATATCAAAACAACCTGTATGCAACATAATATACACGCCTAAAGGCGAGGATCACAACAGAAAAGGGAACTCCAACCAGCAAGAAACCCATAGAAATATAACGCGCGACTCTAAGGTCGAAAGAATAACATCACTGGTCTCTATCTCAAAAATAAATACATGTTTGGTTGATGGAACTTCTTGATACAACAGAATAATAATATACAAGATATATAATGAGGGTACGATACAAGTAAACCCACCAACTAGCAAATCACCCGAAGGAAACTATGCCCGCAAGCCGTAAAGAAATCTGTACGGCAAACCTGCAAGAAACTGGGGCACAACGGGGTGAGTTGCCAACTCGTGAATAGAAAAACGTCTACGCACAGAAATCGCATAAACAACGCAACCTAGGTCAATAATCATAATATATTCTCAAATATATGAATAACACGTAGCCTATAACAAGGCTAGGGTAAATATCTAACCCGAGTGAAATCTCATGTGCCCGTGTCAGTGCCTCAGGTAGCAATATATCATATGGATGAAGTATGAATGCATAAAACAGAATGCATGTACTGAATAAAACTGGTTTCATAAATCAGTGAGATTTCTGTATTTTAAAAGAAATGAGGTACCATATATGAAATCAGCATAAAACAGTGCCCAGCATCGACACAAAACAAGTGTCCAAATACCTCAATATCTCTGTGTCACAATCTATGTACCTCAAGTCTCAATATCTAGGGCGCCGTCAGTCCAGACCGGCCCCTACCATCCATCACGACGGTATCCTCCGGATATCCGACGCGTCGGGTAATATCACCGGTAGGTGGTGCTCCCCTGCCAGGCTCACATCGTCATCATCACGCGCTTCTTGCCCCGGGGTACCTTACCGGGTCCACCATGTACCCGAAACGGTTCATCCGTCTTCTCGAATCGGGTCTCGAAATCCATCAGCAAACTCATGGTGGACGACTCATACATCATGGGAAAACCGCACTTTTTATTTTAAAAGAGGAAAAAGGTTTATTTATGTTTTTGCGGTTTTCCTCCAAATCTAGAAAATCTCATGGACATCCGAATCCAAAACCTCAATAACACGTAAAAATGGTGAATATATGCATGAAAATCCATGAATGCGGCATAACAATGAATAACAGTATGCATGAAGTAGCAGGTAATAACTACAATGTCTAAACTAACATATAAGGCAAGTACACCAATATCATGTCTAACTATTAGCTAACAGGCTATGTCAAGCAATAATATTTTCTAAGGTGTACGTGACATGGCAATTACCGATGAAGATGTGTGTAAGCCGGTAATTAAGTGTACGTGGTACATACGCATCATCGGTAATGGTGCTGGTGTCCTAACAGCATGATATCAATAATGGAGTATGAACATAAAATAAGCATGCGATGCGAAGCGGACCACAAAAATGAGCGGGAGCTGAAAGCTAGACGCAACTATAACCAATCTGCATTAATCTAATATAAGTCCTACAAATGGTGCCTTTTGAAATAACACGAATCATGAGGTTTTGAAAATAAGGGCCACGGTGTTTTTATGAAAAGATACGTCTTTTGAAATATCCGTAGGATCCCTTGGGCTGTCTTTTAAAATACCCACGATTCGTTAGTTTTGAAATAGGTAGGAATCGAATCTAATCTAAAAACTAAACTGAACTAAAGGGCTAAGCTAACAAGCTGGACTACAGGTAAGGAAACCGCCTATTATCTGCGTCGCTACATATACATACCTGTATATGTATAGTCGGTGATCGCGCCTCAATAATATCATATCCATAACTAGACATCCCAAGTCAAGAGTGCGGATCAATCATCAAAATATAGCTCGTACGTAAATCCGTCGTACGGCATCCCCAAATCTGGGTACGGGTCAATATCACATTTGTCATATTATTCATCAAGTATTCTCTTTATCAAGATCATCATCTGGGTACTGACCTACGTCTAGCACAATGCCAACATCATCACAAAAAATCAAGATCTGACTACTGATCGACAGTCTAGTATAAATCGGTATTTTCATCATATATCATCACAAGAGTATACATCGCCCAAGGTGGCCTATCACAAGTATCCTGTCATATCATATCTCATAACATAATCAAATGTCGATCATCTAAAATATATTATATCACTATTGATATGGCATCATCATTCCCAAAATCCATGTGAACACATATCCACATAGGATCCTATCATATCACCGATATCATAATCCAGATCGAACTCACCGACTCATATCAATCCCAGGTATCATCCTCAAGTCCGTATGTGAACACAAAATCCCAAACCTATGTGAACACATATCAATGTAGAATCCCATCTATGCACATATGACGTGAGGACGTATGCAAGTATGTATGTGTGAGTATGTATGTGCAGTGCTCCCACTACCCTAGGGTTTCGTAACCATTTACCAATCCAACATACCAATATCCATTTAAACATCAATAATTCATCACAATGAACATAAAATGATTGTTGGTGTGTATACGCATCCGTATACATCACCACGGACTGCGGGGGTGCTATACGCCATCCACCCGACTTCTCCCCGTAGATATAAATCTACTCACCTGGTCCTCGCTCGCCGGTGCCGACGTCGCCACGCGCGTGCTTGTCGTCTCGAAGTCTACATGGGGTACCGATTGATCCGTGTCCTTCGGTCTTCAATCTCTGTGCCAAACTCCCCATTGTTGTGCCAACGAAGTTCGCTCCCCGATCATGCTCGTCAAGATGGCTCCACGTCGATGAATCTGTATACCGGCTCCCGGCTCAAATATCGAGGCAACTCGGACATGAAGTTTGCCAGCCGACATGTCCAAGAATGAAGTAGAGAATGTGTAGAATATATTGTCTCAAGACACCCAAGTAATCAGGTGGAGGTAATTCGAAGTTGCCAAGGATGTGTGATGAAATGAGCATAGGATTTTTGGCTTTGGAAAAATGCTTGCAGGGGATTTCATGGGCTCGGCCAGTGAGCAAATTTTCTTCTCTGTGGAATGCAAAACAAAAGAGGTTATGTGCTCTGTGGATTCTAAAAAGAATGATGTGTTTTTTTTGAATGAATGTTGAATGATTAATTAAAGCAACAAATGCCTTCCCCTCACCAAACTTGCCAGCACACTCAACAACCCATGCTTCCCACTCTAATAAATTAATCAGCCACATAAGGAAAAACAATTTCCTTTCAAAATGAAAGCAAAACCTCCTACACAGGAAACACCCTGCTCCTATGCTTGCGAAATTGCAAGGAACCCCCTCAAACACCAAATACTAGCAATTATATAGCTAGAATATGTATATTTAATTTTTATAATGAGATATTTGTATTTTGACTTTTTACAGAAAATCCACTTATTTTACTGATTTTTTTGAAATTTCACCGAAACGATTTTCAAAACGTTACATTTCCGCTGCTCCCACTCTGAATGAAACCCTCTGGCTGGTCTATATAAACACACTCCTCTAAATTTCCATTTAGAAAACCGGTCTTTACGTCCATCTGCCAAATCTCATAATAGTGGAAGGCAGCAATGGCAAGAAGGATCCGAATGGATTTCAGCATAGCTACTGGAGAAAAGGTCTCGTCATAGTCCAAACCAGGTCTTTGACGAAAACCCTTTGCAACCAGTGTAGCTTTATAGGTCTCAACCCGTCCATCTACACCAATCTTCCTTTTGAAGATCCACTTGCTTCCTACGGGATTTACCCCATCTTGAGCAACGTCCAACGTCCATACTTTGTTGGTGTACATGGGCTCCATTTCGGTCCGCATTGCATCCAACCATTTTACCGAGTCAACGCTCTGAATGGCCTGCTGGAAGCTAGTCGGCTCATCATATTCAATGATGCAATCCTCTCTATCCCCGTCTATGAGAAAACCGTAGTATCTCTCGGGCGGATGAGACTGCCTACTACTCCTGCGGAGCGGCGTAGGAATGTCATGTTCTTTTGAACCCTCTGGTTCTACTACGCTTTCAGTAATAGTCTGTGGTTCTGGAATTTCTTCCAGTTCTATTTCGCTCCCACTTGTTTCATTTTCTAAGAACTGGTGTTCACCAGAAGAGCGGCATCCGTTTTCCACAGGACAGAAAATGGGCATTACGAGAAACAATGATCTTTTGTTCCTCTGCGTAATAGAAGAGATACCCCCTGGAGTTCTTTGGGTATCCCACAAACTTGCACAATACTGAGCGTGCCTCGAGTTTGTCCGCATGCTGCTTTTTGACAAAAGCCGGACATCCCCAGACCTTCAGATATTGAAGATAGGGTTCTTCCCACTCCATATCTCATATGGTGTGGTAGGCACAGTCTTAGTTGGAACTCGGTTCAAAAGGTATGCAGCTGATTCTAATGCATATCCCCAGAATGATCACGGTAACTCAGTGTTACTCATCATGGAACGTACCATATCCAATAGGGTTCGGTTCCGTCTCTCCGATACACCGTTATGTTGCGGAGTGTATGGAGGAGTAAGCTGAGAGAGAATTCCATTCTCTTTTAAGTAATCCAGGAACTCGGCACTCAAGTATTCACCACCTCGATCCGATCTCAGTGTCTTGATACTTTTGCCGGTTTGATTTTCTACTTCATTCTTATATTCCTGGAATTTTCTAAAGGCTTCGAATTTATGTTTCATTAAGAAGATATAACCGTACCTTGAAAAGTCATCCGTAAAAGTAATGAAGTAAGAATAACCGCTTCGCGCATGTGTAGATATTGGACCGCACACGTCGCTGTGAACGAGTCCCAAGAGCTCGCTCGCTCTTACTCCGTGTCCAGTGAACGGAGTCTTTGTCATCTTTCCTTTGAGACAGGATTGACAAGTGCCATACGATTGATATTCGAACGGATTCAAATATCCTTCTGTATGTAACTTCGTCAACCTTCTCTCATTGATGTGACCCAGTCTACAATGCTATAAGAAAGTCTGATTTATTTCCGGAGACTTTCTTTTGTGTGTATTCTTGATATTGAAAATCTGTGGTTGGTTTAATACGTATATACCATTGCTTAATGTACCTGACCCAATCAGAACTTGATTAAGGTGAATGTTTACAACATTACTTACAAACGCAAATTCATAACCTTCTTTAGAAATCAAAGATACAGAAATGATATTACAAGTTGCGTTGGGTACAAAAAAGCAATTACGTAAAACCAAAACATGTCCATCTGACAATCCCAGGTGATAGTCCCCCACGGCCTTAGCATCCATGCTAGCTCCGTTTGCAACTTTGAGGGTCATGTCACCTGCTTTCAAAACCCTACGGTTTCTCAACGCCTGCAAAGAATTACAGATATGAGATCCTGATCCGGTATCCAATACCCAAGAAGTTGAGTTTATTGTTAGACAGTTTTCAATAACATACACACCTGAAGCTGAAGCCGCAACTTGCTTCAAATCCTGTGTTCTGGCTTTCCAAGCCCTGCAATCTTTCTTCCAGTGCCTACTCTTATGATAGTAAAAGCACTCTTCCTTCCCCACAAGTTTTCCCGCTATCTTTGTTGCTTTTGTCTTTCCCTTCGTATCCACTTTACTAACACCGCCCCTTGGTTTGGCGGAGGATTTCTTCTTCTTTCCTTTGGCTTTCGCCTTGGACCTAGAAGAGGAAGATCCTCCTACAAATAAAGTGGATGTTTCCCTACCTTTCTGTAGGGTGCCCTCTGCACTCCTCAGCATGTTGAGGAGTTCTGAAAGTTCAACTTCTTTTTCTTGCAAGTTGAAGTTCAGGATAAACTGGGCGTAAGTGGAAGGAAAGGACTGGAGAATCAAGTCCGTATAGAGCTCGTTCTCTAACGTGGTCCCAAGGTCCGCGAGCTCCTCAATGAAGCCAATCATCTTAAGCATGTGTTCCGCTACCGATGATCCGACGGCCAACCTTGCCGAAAATAACTTCTTCGACACTTCGTATCTTGCGATACGAGATTGCTCTCCATACAGTTCTTTTGTATGGAGAAATATGGATTCGAGGTCCATATTCTCGTGCCTCCTCTGATGTTCGTTGTCCATAGAGGCAAGCACGAGGCACTTGGCCTTCGCGCAATCGATTTCCCAGGTCTTACGGATTTCCCTATCCGCGACGCTGGTTTTGGGACCTGGGACAGGGGGAGCTTTGGTGGTAAGGAGATACCCCAACTTGTCATAAGTGAATGCCATTTTGACATTCCTGAGCTAATCTTTGTAGTTTGGCTCTGTCAGTATGTTTTTATCAAGTAATAACTTAAGTCCGGTCATGATGTTTGGTCGCTGCAATTAGGAGAGAGAGAAGAAATACTTTAGCATGATGCTCTTGCAAGTTTAGAATGGTTTTTAATTTGTCTAAACAGGATGGCTCCCACTGTCTCTCGAATCCCTCCTCAAACCAAAAAGGAAGAATTAGTCAGGATCAATCTCACCGTACAATACTTGCTTAACCGTTCGTCCAGGCTGGTGTCGGTACTTCGAGGGAGGTTTTCCAACGCTTTTGCGAAGTTCCTTAATTAAATAACCTCTTTTCCTTGTGGGCGTAGCCCCGCTAACACCTTTCTAGACACCTACTTGGTTTATAGCATTGATCATTAAGTGAGAAATTTCCCGAGGAGTAGCATATACTCACAGTAGGATCGTGATCCAAATATCATCGCGTGACGAAACTGAAGGAATCCTACCAGAATCATCACACTCCAAATGGTATGCAGCGCTAGCAAGTTTCAGTTCTTTTGAAACTCCCGATGTGGATTTTTTCCCCATGCTCTTATGACCTTGGCGTGAGGTCAAAATGTCATAAGTCACATGTCAAGTTCTTCCCATCATTATCCAGGTTAATTTGAACCCACCCGTACCTACCCTTGACGTAGGCCAAAATGGCAGTACGACTGTCTCAAAACAACGCATTCTATCTATGCAACAGATAAATATCCGGCAGCTACCAATCACTATGCCTTGGCGTGAGGTCAAAATACATAGCTTGAATACTACCGAATATTTAACTGAAATGATGGAGGGCTACGGATGGTTTTGGCAAAACCGTGAACGTAGTGAACTTGATATGATCGATGGAACGAGATAGCTTTTAAAAGGAGTGGCTTAAGCTCCGCGTTTAAAAGTTCTTTTTGAAAGGAAACCGAGTGGTTTTGAAAGTGTTTCAACGACTTTTATTTGGTTTATTTTTTCTTGCATTAATTCCAATGCGACCCATCATTTAATCCTACCATTGCAGAAAACAACCAAAATATGACGTACGCTTATGCCATCCGCATTCGCCACGGGGCCCCGTCATTACCCGTTTGGTTACTTAACTAACGACAGAGCGGGGGCTGGACTAGCGCGGATGCAAAACATAAGCAACGCCTAAATAATATCATACATAGATATATTGCAATGATAGCCATTTCAGATCACAGATGAATACATTGGATATACTAGGAATCCGCAATTCGTACGAGCCTGTAACGAAAAGCGGTTTACACGGTCGCGATGAATAGCCAATACCCCACCCTAGACCCTTACGGGTGCGGCAAACCACCCGCCAAATATTCGAAGCGGAGCAACCTCCCTCAACGACGTGAGTAGGCCACTCGGCACTTCGAGATACCCGGTAGTTTGTGCACCCCACCTTGGGTATATCCTTGGTGCAAAAACAGTAAAATGAAATTATACAATGACGGCTACAACCCCGACCTGGTTGTGCGGCCAAAAATAATATTACATCAATTTACATATTACATGAATTGAAAGATAAAAGGAAAAACTCTCATCTCATAACCCCCGGCTATTCATCCGCGACAATCCAATGAATTCATATACACATACCATCAACATTACAGATCACAGATATGTATAACCCCCACTAATCGACGTATAGCGATTAGCGGACGTTCAATACATATAACACATCACAGATATATACCCGTCAGCTTAAGTATTTAGAAGTTCGATCAAAATACGGATTTTCAAGCCCCAAAAACTAATTTTTCTTTCTGGAAAATCTGGGCAGAAAAATCATATTCAAAAAATCCCAAAACACCCAAATAAACAAACCGTGAGAAAAATCGCCCACGGCCGAGTCAACTCGGCCGCGGCGGGAGCAAGCTCCCACCGCGGTTCCGCGGTGCGTTGATCGGTTCAGTGGACCATTTTTCCACAGTTGCTTCTAAAAACCCGGAGCCAAATTTTAAGATAAGATTTATCAATTTTTGGACAGAAAAAAAATTCGGCTGAAAGTATACTTTTCGGGCGTGTTTCGCGACTTTTTCTCCGATCGAATTTCTAGTTACTTTGCTAACATGTTAGATAGTGTTTAACTAGGCTCTGATACCACTGTAAGCCCACGTTACCTCTCCCGGTATTTACGGGCTTGCGGAAATTATGAAAAACGATTTTTCAAGAGGTGGTAACATGGACTCAAAATACGGATCTTTGTTAAACAACTAACTAACAACCTAACTAGAGTTTTACCTACTCGGTTAGGGGGCTATA
The DNA here is from genome assembly GCA_030015575.1 of Agapanthus africanus. Lineage (NCBI taxonomy): Eukaryota > Viridiplantae > Streptophyta > Magnoliopsida > Asparagales > Amaryllidaceae > Agapanthus > Agapanthus africanus. The sequence continues at coordinate 157,200,722 of JASDDO010000010.1, forward strand.
CCTTTCTTGAACTCCTTCGTCTTCAACTCTTTCCGGTGTACGGATCGGCCTCACCTCGTCGTCTCCTTGCGCCGAAGATGGATCCACCTGAAAGTTTCTACCTTTGGCTTCTTCTTCGAACTTGAAGAAACTAGAACACTTGATTTGCTAAACCTTGTGAACTAGAATGGGTAGAGAAGTGATTTGGGTTTTCTTTTTATCTCTAAGGCAATGTTTCTCAACTCATGAGAGGGTGTTGCCTTGAGCTAGAGAGAGAGCAAGAGGGAGAGCTCAAGCAAGAGAGAGAAATGAAATGAGAGAATGAGTAACTCTTTTGCCATCCTAGCTCTCATAATCCACAACCATCATAACAAAATAGTAATAAAGTATTATGTGATGGTTCAAGTCAAAATGGCTATATCATTTCATGCACTCATTTTGCATAAATAAACAAGCAAGCAAAAGTCTTTGCCATGAAATGATAGCCATTGTCATGATGATGGTCAACTAGTCCAACCTAGTCAACCGGTCAACAAAGTCAACAAGTCAACAAAGTCAACCCCTCAACAACCATGTCACTATAACACTTAATTAATATTATTGTTAATCATATTTCTTATTCTCATTAGGGTTTAGCCAAAAGTCAATAGTCAACAGTCAACAACCCCAATGAGAATCCTCTGCCTCTGTCTCTCTGTCAACTGTGCATACACACCCGCATCCGCGTTCCGAGGAACACGAAATACAAACGAGATAAAACCAATCCAAAAATGAACACTAGGATCTGGCTTAAACCAAAGCCCGCTAGTGTTAACTGTCCGGACACCAAACATGCACAAGTGCACGGATGTGACCGAACCCTATCGCAAAACCATGCGACATGTCGCAAAACCATGCGACCTCTACTCTTTTGCCTAAAGGCGAATAGATTTCTGTGTGGGACTTTAAAGACTCGACACTACGCTGGCAGTGGGTTTAACCACAGACCGCAAGCGGCACTAGCTGTGCGTAACGGTCCCCAGGTAGATGCCGACAAGAAGACGGACGAGGTGAAACCCATCTGTACTCCTACTGAGCCTGAATGTGACAATCTCTATACAGTCCGGTCTGTTCGTCTGATACATCGCATGGCGGTCGTAGGGGGCGGTAAACGTCAGTCCCCTAATAGCGGTACAAGTCGTGTCGGAGTGTAGCGCATAACACCCTGAGATAGCACTGGAAACCTACCAGTATATCTCGCTTGCCCTGGCCAGGGACTACTCGTATAATGGCTCTCCTAGACACAGCGCGATGTCAAACCCTAATACCGGGAGAGACGAATCATGTCTAAACGTCACTGTCTCTAAGTGCTTCGGGACTGCACCCAACTACTACCTGTTAGCACGACTCCTTTGAGCCGTGGTAAGGTAGTACAATGGGAACACACTCGAGGCGAAGTGACAGTTTCAAGTCAGCGGACTAAGCTGTACTCATGTCACCTGGGAACTGATAACTGACGATAGGTATAGTACCAACCAACAGTTCCCGACGAGTCCTGTCTAGTGTACTCGTAACCTAACGAGCACCCGCAAACTATCTCAAGTACGACGTACTGACGGCTGTGGGACAGACCGTCTCCCATACTGGGATGAGAAGCGCATACGCTAGTCTACTCCGGAGTATCGATGCCCTGTCTCGATAGTCCTGCGACTAGGGACCTGCATAAGGATGTGCTTATAGATTACCCAGCCCCTACTAGTGTGACTGCCGTCACAACGCTGGTAATCAAGCAAAGATCCTAAGGGCTCCACTAATGTGTATAGGTGATATACTAAAATAAACACATGCACACATTAAAGCAGAAACAAACCAAGTAGCATACTACTATATTGAGCAAGATTGTTTATACAAGCTGAATATCCCAAGCTTCCATTAAGTAATATACAAACTAGTATGATACAGTAATGGCCTCTAGGGCATATACACTAACATGGGATTATGATATGGATCATACTAGTGGGACATGTGTAGTTTATAAGCATATCCTTGAAATGTTCCTAGTTGTGGGTATATCGAGACGGGGCATCGATATTCCAGAGTAGACTAGCGTATACCATTCTTGTCCCATATGATGGGCGATGGATGATCCCATATCCATCTGGTGTGGTGACACCAAAGATTGTATACGGGTGTTCAGTAGAGACTGGGTATACTGAACGGACTCGCCGAGATCTCCTATGTGGTATTATATCTAACGTCGGATAGCAGTTCTCAGGTGACAGTAGTACAGGTTAGTCTGTAGGCCCGAGATCGTCATAGAGTCTTGTGTGTCCTCCCACTGTACTTTGATCTCCACCCTACCACTGTATACTGAGTCGTGCAAACAGGTGGATTTTGGGTACAGTCCCGAGGCACATAGAGGAAATGAGCGATAGGAGGGGTTTCGTCTTTCCCGTATTGGGAGTTGATGTTGCACCATGCTCGATTGGCTATAACAGCAAGTCCCTGACCAAGGCTGCTAACATTTACTGATACGTGTTATCAGCAGTTTCTCGATCTGTTATGAGCCATATACCGACATGACTTATTGAGTTATTGGGGTCGACGATACCATCCCTAGACTCGATGTGCAGCATATCTGACGAAGAGACCGGACTGTACGGTAAGTGTTTCCAGTTGGTTCAATGGGAGTTTTGACAGGTTCGCTTGTTCTTCTTCTGATCGCTCAATACCCGGGTGGCCGTTACGTTTAGCTGACCGGTTGCGGCTTATGGGTGTTTGATGTGATCATCACCTACTGCCGGCGTATTGACGGGTCTTAGAGTCCAACACAGGAGTTTCCTAACTCAGGCAAAACGATGTGGTGTGCATATGCGATATGCGCGGGAGCTCGATTAAATGCGTGTATATGATACCGTATTTTAATCGGGCGTTTTCTATTGGTCGGGTCGTATGAGATATAACAGATTTATTAAATCAAGTGTTGATTTAATATTGACTTTTAGCTCACTTATTTAAAACCTTTTCTATTTGGATGCATGCATGAATGTATGCATATACACATGTTGATGTGAATGCAAACATACATGCATACATGTGTGTCATGGTTGTTGATCCATAGAAGATGGCAATGCAAGACTCACATGGAATAAATATACATATATATATATATATACATATATATATATATATATTATTGAGAAAAAGAAAAGGGTTTAAATCATGGTTGAATTTTCTACTAACTATTCTTTACTTGACCAAAGTATGACCATGGTTTAATTTCGTTTGTTCTTTAACTCAATGATGAAAATATCTAGATATTTATTGACCATGGTTACTTGTGAGAGTGTCTCTCATATATATTTTCTTTTCTCATTTTATTTGAGAATTATCCAAAACAAAAGAGCTCATGCTAGCCATCTCCTTCTTCTTCCTCCTTCATCCTCTCTTGATTTTTCTTTAGAGTGAGGAACACAAAAAGAAAGGGTTTTTAAGTGAGAATACAAACCACATCACCAATCTATACTACTATAGCCCACTAGTGTAGGTTGTTTGCTCCACTTCTTCATAGATCAAGTGAAGCTAGAAGCTTGAGCCAAGGGACTCCGGGTGGATCGTCGTGGACTTGGAAGGATTCAAGCAAGCCGGTTCAAACTCTAGGAGATCCAAGGAGTCACAAGGGAGGTCTACAAAGGTTGTATTTCCTCTCACTAGTGTTAGACACTACATAGTATGCGATACTATATGTTGTTACCCTAGATTTCTAGTTCGATTCATGGTTTGAATTGTTTAGCACCCCCAAAAGTTTTAATATAGCATGTGTGATGCAACCCTAACCTTAGGCATGGTGCTAATGAATCCCTTCATCTACAACATCTTTTGGTTTCTTTCTTTTCATTAATCTTATTAATGAAGTCCCATAATTTAATGTTTCCTAAACATTACAGAAAAATGAAACGAAAATAGAACGTATGCTTATGCCATCCGCATTCGCCATGGGACCCCGTCATGCACCGTTAGGTTACTTAACTACCGGTAGAGCAGGGGCTGGACTAGCGCGGGTGCAAAACATAAGCAACGTTTATTATATATCATATATTTAATATTACATTCGTCTCATGCAGTTATATGATCAACATAACAGAATCGAGTAGCAGAAGCAACATATGAAATATTGGATATACTAGGATGCCCATGTTTTAAATTTAGCCAGTAATTTAAAACACGGATTCCACGATCGTAATGAATAGCCAAACCCACATCCCTAGACCCTTACGAGAGCGGCAAGTAACCCTGCCAATTCTAGAGTTAGGAGACCCGGTCTCAACTCCTTGAGATGGTGTCCCACTGGACTATAAAACCCGGTTACTTGTGCTCCCATCCTTGGGTCTATCCTAATGCGGAAAAGTAAATAATATACAACAGTGGTGACATCATCCTCAACCCGGAAGTGCCCCAATAAAAGAATATTACATAAAGATTTTACATGAATGAAAATAAAAAAAAATCTCATCTCACATAAAACCCTCGGCTATTCATTCACGACGATCCAATAAATCATATCAACAGCAACACATGATATCACATATCATCAACATAAGCAAATATGCGTATTCCTAAAACTCGTTGACATATAGAAACGAGATTGGGATACCCCACATATTACACTTACGGTCGCAGAAAAAGAAAAAAGAAAACTACAATAATTAGAATCCGCAATATCCTTAGACATCATAAACCCGGAATATCTCATATTCCGGATTTCATACCTAACTTATAAAACTTGCATTTTAGTCTCAAATTGAAAACCCTTTTCAATAAACTGTCGGATAATTCAACAAGATTCCCGACCAATTGATTGCATACTATACGCAATTGCGACGGAATTTTGATCCGAATAAAAATTCTGTGGCAATCGATCAAACGAGACTAAACGGCTAGATTTATAATACTAACTAGTTTTCACAAAACTAATTAAATGTGGATTCCAACTACTGCCACCATATCAAACTTAAACTCGAAACGACGTAACAATTACGTCTACGAAACACTCCGTATTATCCCCAATAGAACTATTAACATCACATGAAAACTGGGCTAATCAAACAATACCTGAAACCCCAAAATCTACAGACCAGAACACTAAAGAAAAACGATGAATTTTGGAGAATGGGGGACCAGACATGCCGGCCAAAATTGGGTTTTCACCCGGTCAAAGCCGGTGGAATAGCCTCTAATTTCTCCAGTGTTCTTAGTACATCAAATACAAGTTTCTGCAGTTGTTTAAAAAAATTTTAGAGGCCATTTAAAATTTGACAAAAACCGGTGATCTTGGGTATCGTTGTTTCGGAGTTTTTCGGTTTCGTGATTCTAATTACATCGTCTAATCTTCTATCTTAGGCTCTGATACCATGAAAGTATAACCTAGCACCACCAAGAGGTCCAAGTGACATCAAGCATACCAAATTCAAATTTTTATAGGTGCTAAGCTAGACCAAACAAGATCTTTAACTAGTTGATTAAGGTTTGAAGTTTGATATCATTAAACTATGAGAAGTGAAAGAAGGTTATACCCTTGTAGATCGAGCCCTTCTCTTCTCTAGCTCCGGGTTGTGGTCCACGGGACTCCACTAGGCTCCTCTTCAATATGAAAGAAGCTCCTTCCTGATCTTCGCGCCAAAGACGATCCACCCGAAGTACACTAGCTCAAGCTAACCCTTCACTAATCTTATTAGTGAAGGAAACACACCACATCAAATGGATAATCTAATGTGAGATGTGAGATGATTAAGTAGGGTTTTATTTGCTCACTAAGGTTCTCACAAGTTCAATGATTCACATCACATGTGAGGGTTTGAACATGGAGTTGAGGTGAAGAAAATTGTGGAGAGCAAGAGGGAGTAAGAGCTCAACTCTAGAAAATATCACAAGTGTAGAATGAAGTGTTGTGAATGGAAAGCCTTGACCCCCACTCATTCAAGCATGGAATTATTGCAATATAAAATTGCAACTATGCTTGAATAATGAGTCAAGATGAATAAACAAACAATAAAAGCCGATGCCTCACCATGCTTCACAAAGTCTCCTCATTTTCCACCTCATTTCTATTTTTCACAAAAATAGAAATCATATGCTATGCTTCATATAATATATATATATATATATATATATATATATATATATATATCAAATATACATTAATATATATGCACTTTAATAAAGCAATTAGTGAGCTAATGGTATTCGTTAATACATAATCATATCAAATATAATTTATATCAAATTATTAAATCAACACTTGATCTAATAATCCGGTTATATCATATATGACCGACTAATATCATTTATCTGTTTATCAATTTATCAAATCAACACTTGATTCGATAATCTGGTTATATCACATATAACCTAACCGACAACAGATAATAGCCAGATTAGAATACGGTATCACATACTCATATTTAATCAGGCCTACACACATATCAACACAGGTGCCCTACTTCGTTTCGCTTGAACCAGGAAACATCTGTGCGGGACTCTAAAAACTCATCAATACACCAGCAGTAGGTGATGATCACATCAGTCACCTACAAGCCGTCAGCGGTATTAGTTGGACGTAATGGCAACCCGGGTATTGAGCGATATGACAATCAACAAGCAAGCTTGTCCATATTCTCCATGAAGCCTATCAGTAACACTAACGTACAGTCCGGTCTCTTCGTCTGATATGTTGCATATAAAGTCTAGGGGTGGTAAACGTCAGACCTCATTAACTTGATAAGTCATGCCGATATTTGGCTCATAACAGTTTGAGAAACTACTGATAACTGTAAGTCCATGCTACCTCTCCCGGTACTTTCGGGCATGCGGAATTTGGTGAAAAACAATTTTCTAGAGGTGGTAACATGGACACAAAACCGGATCTTTGTTAAATATCTAACTAACAACCTAACTAGGAGTTGTTAACTACTCGGTTAGGGGGTTATACCTTTCTTTCTTGAACTCCTTCGTCTTCAAGCCTCGATGGTGGTCCGGATCGGCTTCACCCCGTCGTCTCCTTGCGCCGAAGATAGATCCACGTGAAAGCTTCTACCTTTGGCTTCTTCTTCGGTCTTTGAAGAAACTAGTTCACTTGGTTTGCCAAACCTTGTGAACTAGAGTGAGTAGAGAAGAGTGTGTTTGGGATTTTACTCTATGGTTCTTGTTTCTCAACACATGAGACAAGTGAACCATAGACAAAAGAGAGGGAGAGCAAGAGGAAGGAGATGAGAGCTCAAGAACAAGAGAGAGAATGAGAATGATAGAATGAGAAAGGCTTTTCTCTCTTGGCTCTCATAATCCAAAACCACCGTCACAAAAATAGTAATCAAGTATTGTGTAAATGGTTTAAGTCAAAATGGATATATCATTTCATGCACTCATATTGCACAAGAGAACAAGCAAGTGAAAAGTCTTTGCCATGAAATGATAGCCATTGTCATCATGATGGTCAACTAGTCCAACCTAGTCAACCGGTCAACAAAGTCAACAAGTCAACAAAGTCAACCCCTCAACAACCATGTCACCACAATACTTAATTAATATTATTGTTAATCATATATCATATTCTCATTAGGGTTGAGCAAAAAGTCAATAGTCAACAGTCAACGGTCAAAAACCCTAATGAGAATCCTCTGCCTCTGTCTCTCCGTCAACTGTGCATAAACACCCGCATCCGCGTTTCGAGGAACACGAATACACACTGGATAAATCCAATCCCAAAACGTACACTAGGATCTGGCTTAAACCAAAGCCCGCTAGTGTTAACTGTCCGGACACTGTACGTGCACAACTGCACGGATGTTACCGAACCCTGTCGCAAAACCATGCGACCTCTACTCTTTTGCCTAAAGGCGAATAGCTTTCTGTGTGGGACTCTAAAGACTCGACACTACGCTGGCAGTGGGTTTAACCACAGACCGCAAGCGGCACTAGCTGTGCGTAACGGTCCCCAGGTAAAAGCCGACAAGAAGACTGACGAGGTGAAACCCATCTGAACTCCTACTGAGCCTGAATGTGACAATCTCCGTACAGTCCGGTCTGTTCGTCTGATACATCGCATGGCGGGCCTAGGGGGCGGTAAACGTCAGTCCCCTAATAGCGGTACAAGTCGTGTCGGTGTGAAGCCCAAAACACCCTGAGATAACACTGGAAGCCGACCAGAATATCTCGATTGCCCTGGCCAGGGACTACTCGTGTAATGGCTCTCCTAGACACAGCGTGATGTCAACCCCCAATACCGGGAGAGACGAATCCTGTCTAACCGTCACTGCCTCCAAGTGCTTCGGGACTGCACCAACTACCACCTGTTTGCACGACTCCTTTGAGCCGTGGTAGGGTAGTAATCAAAGTACAGTGGGAACACACTCGAGGCGAAGTGACAGTGTTAAGTCAGCGGACTAAGCTGTACTCATGTCACCTAGGAACTGATAACTGACGATAGGTATAATACCAACCGGTCAGTTCCCGACGAGCCCTGTCCAGTGTACTCGTAACCTAACGAGCACCCGTATACTATCTCCAATACGACGTACTGATGGCTGTGAGACAGACCATCTCCCACACTGGGATGAGAAGCGCATACGCTAGTCTACTCCGGAGTATCGATGCCCTGTCTCGATAGTCCTGCGACTAGGGACCTGTATAAGGATGTGCTTATAGATTACCCAGCCCCCACTAGTGTGACTGCCATCACAACGCTGGTAATCAAGCAAAGATCCTAAGGGCTCCACTAATGTGTATAGGTGATATACTAAAATAAACACATGTACACATTGAAGTAGAAACAAACCAAGTAGCATACTACTATATTGAGCAAGATTGTTTATACAAGGTGAATATCCCAAGCTTCCATTAAGTAATATACAAACTAGTATGATACAGTAATAACCTCCAGGGCATATACACTAACAATCTCCCACTTGCACTAAGGCCATGTACTGGCGTATCGAAGACCTATCATCTCGATCAGCCGCTCGAACTGAGTCTGGGGCAAGGCCTTAGTGAATGGATCTGCAGTGTTATCTTCTGAAGCGACCCTCCGAACCTCGATCACCTGGTGATCCACGATCTCCCTGATCAGGTGATAACGCCTCAAGATGTGTCTGGATCTCTGATGGGACCTGGGTTCCTTCGCTAAAGCTATAGCCCCGTTGTTGTCGCAATACAGAGGTATTGGATCAACAATGGACGGAACCACCTGAAGTTCTTTCAAGAACTTCCTCATCCAGACAGCTTCTTTTGCGGCATCATATGCAGCGATGTATTCCGCTTCCATCGTTGAGTCTGCAACGGTTTCCTGTTTGGAACTCTTCCAACACACCGCCCCTCCATTGAGGGTAAAGAAAAAACTCTGGAAGGTGGAGTCAGCAAAGGCCTCGATCTGGAGGTCTTTTCCGCCATACACCAAGAACATCTCCTTAGTCCTTCTCAGGTACTTGAGAATGTTCTTTACCGCTATCCAGTGTTTCTCCCCAGTGTTTGACTGATACGGCTTACCACACTCAGTGCATAAGATACATCTGGTCTGGTACATAACATCGCATACATTATAGAGCCTACCGCAGAAGCGTAGGGTATAATAGGCATGCAATCCCTCTCCAAATCAGTCTTGGGAGACATCTCTTTAGAGAGGGTGATCCCGTGACAAGCCGGTAGGTTACCATGCTTGGAATCTTCCATATTGAATCTTTTCAGTATGGTGTCGATGTACCTGGACTGAGAAAGTCCTAATATCCTCTTGGATCTATCACGATGGATCCGGATCCCCAGGATGTATGAGGCATCACCCAGGTCTTTCATGGAGAACCTGTGTGACAAGAACCCCTTGATAGATTGTAGCATCGGAATATCATTTCCTACTAAGAGAATGTCATCCACGTATAAAATGAGAAATACTACAGTTCTCGCTACAAATCTACTATAGATGCATGGTTCATCTGGATTTTTGATAAAGCCAAATTCCTTGACCGTCTCATCAAAACAGATGTTCCAGCTCCGCGATGCCTGCTTTAGTCCGTAAATGGACTTAAGTAACTTGCACACCTTTCCGCTGCTCCCACTCTGAATGAAACCCTCTAGCTGGTCCATGTAGACACACTCCTCTAAATTTCCATTTAGAAAAGCGTTCTTTACGTCTATCTGCCAATCTCATAATCGTGGAAGGCAGCAATGGCAAGAAGGATCCGAATGGATTTCAGCATAGCTACTGGAGAAAAGGTCTCGTCATAGTCCAAACCAGGTCTTTGACGAAAACCCTTTGCAACCAGTCTAGCTTTATAGGTCTCAACCTGTCCATCTACACCAATCTTCCTTTTGAAGATCCACTTGCATCCTACGGGTTTTACCCCGTCTGGAGCAATATCCAACGTCCATACTTTGTTGGTGTACATGGACTCCATTTCGGTCCGCATTGCATCCAGCCATTTTACCGAGTCGACGCTCTGAACGGCTTGCTGGAAGCTAGTAGGCTCATCATAATCCATGATGCAATCCTCTCTATCCCCGTCTATGAGAAAACCGTAGTATCTCTCGGGCGGATGAGACTGCCTACTCCTCCTGCGGAGCAGCATAGGAATGTCATGTTCTTTTGAACCCTCTAGTTCCACTAAGCTTTCAGTAATAGTCTGTGGTTCTGGAATTTCTTCCAGTTCTATTTCGCTCCCATTTGTTTCCTTTTCTAAGAACTGGTGTTCTAGAAAATGGGCATTACGAGAAACAATAATCTTTTGTTCCTCTGCGTAATAGAAGAGATATCCCTTGGAGTTCTTTGGGTATCCCACAAACTTGCACAGTACTGAGCGTACCTCGAGCTTGTCCGCATGCTGCTTTTTGACAAAAACCGGACATCCCCAGATCTTCAGATATTGAAGATAGGGTTTCTTCCCACTCCATATCTCATATGGTGTGGTAGGCACAGTCTTAGTTGGAACTCGGTTCAAAAGGTATGCAGCTGATTCTAGCGCATACCCCCAGAATGATCGCGGTAACTCAGTGTTACTCATCATGGACCGTACCATATCCAATAGGGTTCGGTTCCATCTCTCCGATACACCGTTATGTTGCGGAGTGTATGGAGGAGTAAGCTGAGAGAGAATTCCGTTCTATTTTAAATAATTCAGGAACTCGGCACTTAAGTATTCTCCACCTCGATCCGATCTTAGAGTCTTGATACTTTTGCCGGTTTGTTTTTCTACTTCATTCTTAAATTCCTAGAACTTTCCAAAGGCTTCGGACTTATGTTTCATTAAGAAGACACAACCGTACCTTGAAAAGTCATCCGTAAAAGTAATGAAGTAAGAATAACCGCTTCGCGCATGTGTAGACATTGGACCGCACACGTCGCTGTGTACGAGTCCCAAGAGCTCGCTCGCTCTTACTCTGTGTCCAGTGAACGGAGTCTTTGTCATCTTTCTTTTGAGACAGGATTAACAAGTGGCATACGATTGATATTCGAACGGATTCAAATATCCTTCTTAGGTAACTTCGACAACCTTCTCTCATTGATGTGACCTAGTCTACAATGCCATAAGAAAGTCTGATTTATTTCCGGAGACATTCTTTTGTGTGTATTCTGGACATTGAAAATCTATGGATGGTTTAATACGTATATACCATTTTTAATGTACCTGACCCAATCAAAACTTGATTAAGGTGAATGTTTACAACATTACTTACAAACGCAAATTCATAACCTTCTTTAGAAACTAAAGATACAGAAATGATATTACAAGTTGCGTTGGGTACAAAAAAGCAATTACGCAAAACCAAAACATGTCCATCTGACATTCCCAGGTGATAGTCCCCCACGGCCTTAGCATCGATGCTAGCTCCGTTTGCAACTCTGAGGGTCATGTCACTGGCCTTCAAAACCCTACGGTTTCTCAACGCCTGCAAAGAATTACAGATATGAGATCCTGATCCGATATCCAATACCCAGGAAGTAGAGTTTATTGAAAGACAGTTTTCAATAACAAACACACCTGAAGCTGAAGCCGCAACCTGCTTCAATTCCTGTGTCCTGGCTTTCCAAGCCCTGCAATCATTCTTCCAGTGTCCCTTCTTATGACAATAGAAGCATTCTTCTTTATCCACAAGCTGCCCCGCTTTCTTTGTTGCTATTGCTTTTCCCTTCGTATCCACTTTACTAACACCGCCCCTTGGTTTGGCGGAGGCTTTCTTCTTCTTTCCCTTGGCTTTCACCTTGGACCTAGAAGAGGAAGATCCTCCTACAAACAAAGTGGATGTTTCCCTACCTTTCTGTAGGGTGCCCTCTGCACTCCTCAGCATGTTGAGGAGTTCTGAAAGTTCAACTTCTTTTTCTTGTAAGTTAAAGTTCAGGATAAACTGGGCGTAAGTGGAAGGAAGGGACTGGAGAATCAAGTCCGTATAGAGCTCGTTCTCTAACGTGGTCCCAAGTTCCGCGAGCTCCTCAATGAAGCCAATCATCTTAAGCACGTCTTCCGCTACCGATGATCCGATGGCCAACCTTGCCGAAAATAACTTCTTCGACACTTCGTATCTTGCGATACGAGATTGCTCTCCATACAGTTCTTTTGTATGGAGAAATATGGATTCGAGGTCCATATTCTCGTGCCTCCTCTGATGTTCGTTGTCCATAGAGGCAAGTACGAGGCATTTGGCCTTCGCGCTATCAATCTCCCAAGTCTTATGGATTTCCTTATCCGCGACGCCGGAGGTGGGACTTGGGACAAGGGGAGCTTTGGTGGTAAGAAGATACCCCAGCTTGTCGTAAGTGATTGCCATTTTGACATTCCTGAGCCAATCTTTGTAGTTTGGCCCTGTCAGTATGTTATCATCTAGCAGTAACTTATGTCCAGTCATGTCGATTGGTCGCTGCAATTAGGAGAGAGAAGAAGAAACACTCAGCATGATACTCTTGCAAGTTTAGAGTGGTTTTTAGTTTGTCTAAACAGGATGGCTCCCACTGTTTCTCAAATCCCTCCTCAAACCAAAAAGGAAGAATTAGTCAGGATCAATCTCACCGTACAATACTTGCTTAACCGTTCGGCCAGGCTGGTGTTGGTACTTCGAGGGAGGCTTTCCAACGCTTTCACGAAGTTCCTTAATTTAAGAACCTCTTTTCCCTGGGGGCGTAGCCCCGCTAACACCTTTCTAGACACCTACTTGGTTTATAGCATTGATCGTTAAGCGAGAAATTTCCCGAGGAGTAGCATATACTCACAGTAGGATCGGGATCCAAATATCATTGCGTGGAGAAACCGAAAGAATTCTACCAGAATCATCACACTCCAAATGGTATGCAACACTAGCAAGTTTCAGTTCTTTTGAAACTCCCGATGTGGATTTTTGCCCCATGCTCTTATGACCTTGGCGTGAGGTCAAAATGTCATAAGTCACATGTCAAGTTCTTTCCATCATTATCCAGGTTAATTTGAACCCACCCGTACATACCCTTGACGTAGGACAAAATGGCAGTACGACTGTCTCAAACCAACGCATTCTATCTATGCAACAGATAAATATCCGGCAGCTACCAATCACTATGCCTTGGCGTGAGGTCAAAATACATAGCTTGAATACTACCGAATATTTAACTGAAATGATGGAGGGCTACGAATGGTTTTGGCAAAACCGTGAACGTAGTGAACTTGATATAGTCGATGGAACGAGATAACTTTTAAAAGGAGTGGCTCAAACTCCGCATTTTAAAAGTTGATTTTGAAAAGAACCGAGTGGTTTTTCGAAAGTGTTCCAACGACTTTTACTTGGTTTATTTTCTTGCATTAGTTCTTTTAATGCGTGATATCTTGCATTAGTTCTTTTAATGCGTCCCATCATTTAATCCTACCATTGCAGAAAAAAACCAAAATATGACGTACGCTTATGTCATTCGCATTCGCCACGGGGCCCCGTCATTACCCGTTAGGTTACTTAACTAACGACAGAGCGGGGGCTGGGCTAGCGCGGCTGTAAAACATAAGCAACGGCTAAATAATATCATATATAGATATATTGCAATTATAGACATTTCAGATCACAGATGAACACATTGGATATACTAGGAACCCGCAATTCGTACGAGCCTGTAACGAAAAGCAGATTACGCGGTCGCGGTGAATAGCCAATACCCCACCCAAGACCCCTACGGATGCAGCAAACTACCCGCCAAGTACTCGAAGCGAAGCAACCTCCCTCAACCCCGTGAGTAGGCCACTCGGCACTTCGGCATACCCGGTAGTTTGTGCACCCCCTCCATGGGTCTATCCTAGGAGAAAAAACAGTAAAAAGAAATTATACAATGACGGCTACAACCCCGACCCGGTTGTGCGGCCATACAAATAATTATTACATCAATTTACAAATTTACATGAATTGAAAGAAAAGAAAACTCTCGTCTCACACCCCCGGCTATTCACCCGCGACAATCCAATGAATTCAAATGCACATTCCAATGACATTGCAGATCACAGATTTGTATAACCCCCACTAATCGACATATAGCGATTAGCAGACGTTCAATACAAATATCACATCACAGAAAAACCCGTCAGCTTAAGTCTTTAGAAGTTCAATCAAAAATACGGATTTTTAGGCCCCAAACACAAAATTTTCGTTCTGGAAAATCTGGGCAGAAAATACATATTCCAAAAATCCCAAAATACCCCATAGAACAAACTGCAGTGAAGACGATCCAGAGAAGAGCTCAATCGGCCGCGGAACCGCGGCAATATCAAGCTATTGCCGCATTTCCGCGGTGGTTTGGTGAGATCTCTGGACCGTTTTTCTACAGTAGACTATAAAAACCCTGAGTCGATTTTTAAAGCATGATTTATTACTTTTACAGTACTTTGAAAATCGACAGCAACTTTGAATTTCTGGTTTATTTCGGGACTTTTTCTCCGATCGAATTTCTAATTACTTTGCTAACATGTTAGATAAAGTTTAACTAGGCTCTGATACCACTGTAAGTCCATGCTACCTCTCCCGGTACTTTCGGGCATGCGGAATTTGGTGAAAAACAATTTTCTAGAGGTGGTAACATGGACTCAAAACCGGATCTTTGTTAAACATCTAACTAACAACCTAACTAGGAGTTGTTAACTACTCGGTTAGGGGGTTATACCTTTCTTTCTTGAACTCCTTCGTCTTCAAGCCTCGATGGTGGTCCGGATCGGCTTCACCCTGTCGTCTCCTTGCGCCGAAGATAGATCCACCTGAAAACTTCTACCTTTGGCTTCTTCTTGGTATTTGAAGAAACTAGTTCACTTGGTTTGCCAAACCTTGTGAACTAGAGTGAGTAGAAAAGAGTGTGTTTGGGATTTTACTCTATGGTTCTTGTTTCTAAATACATGAGACAAGTGAACCATAGACAAAAGAGAGGGAGAGCAAGAGGAAGGAGATGAGAGCTCAAGAACAAGAAAGAGAATGAGAATGATAGAATGAGAATGACTTTTCTCTCTTGGCTCTCATAATCCAAAACCATCATCACAAAAATAGTAATCAAGTATTGTGCAAATGGTTTAAGTCAAAATGGCTATATCATTTCATGCACTCATATTGCACAAGAGAACAAGCAAGTGAAAAGTCTTTACCATGAAATGATAGCCATTGTCATCATGATGGTCAACTAGTCCAACCTAGTAAACCGGTCAACAAAGTCAACAAGTCAACAAAGTCAACCCCTCAACAACCATGTCACCACAATACTTAATTAATATTATTGTTAATCATATATCATATTCTCATTAGGGTTGAGCAAAAAGTCAATAGTCAACAGTCAACGGTCAACAACCCTAATAAGAATCCTCTGCCTCTGTCTCTCCGTCAACTGTGCATACACACCCGCATCCGCGTTCCGAGGAACACGAATACACACTGGATAAATCCAATCCCAAAACGTACACTAGGATCTGGCTTAAATCAAAGCCCGCTAGTGTTAACTGTCCGGACACTGTACGTGCACAAGTGCACGGATGTGACCGAACCCCGTCGTAAAACCATGCGACTCTACTCTTTTGCCTAAAGGCGAATAACTTTCTGTGTGGGACTCTAAAGACTCGACACTACGCTGGCAGTGGGTTTAACCACAGACTGCAAGCGACACTAGCTGTGCGTAACGGTCCCCAGGTAGATGCCGACAAGAAGACTGACGAGGTGAAACCCATCTGAACTCCTACTGAGCCTGAATGTGACAATCTCCGTACAGTCCGGTCTGTTCATCTGATACATCGCATGGCGGGCCTAGGGGGCGGTAAACGTCAGTCCCGTAATAGCGGTACAAGTCGTGTCGGAGTGAAGCCCAAAACATCCTGAGATAACACTGGAAGCCTACCAGTATAACTCGATTGCCCTGGCCAGGGACTACTCGTGTAATGGCTCTCCTAGACACAGCGCGATGTCAACCCCCAATACCGGGCGAGACGAATCCTGTCTAACCGTCACTGCCTCCAAGTGCTTCGGGACTGCACCCAACTACCACCTATTTGCACGACTCCTTTGAGCCGTGGTAGGGTAGTAATCAAAGTACAGTGGGAACACACTCGAGGCGAAGTGACAGTGTCAAGTCAGCGGAATAAGCTGTACTCATGTCACCTGGGAACTGATAACTGACGATAGGTATAATACCAACCGGTCAGTTCCCGACGAGTCCTGTCCAGTGTACTCGTAACCTAACGAGCACCCGTATACTATCTCCAGTACAACGTACTGATGGTTGTGGGACAGACCATCTCCCATACTGGGATGAGAAGCGCATACGCTAGTCTAGTCCGGAGTATCGATGCCCTTTCTCGATAATCCTGCGACTAGGGACCTGTATAAGGATGTGCTTATAGATTACCCAGCCCCCACTAGTGTGACTGCCATCACAACGCTGGTAATCAAGCAAAGATCCTAAGGGCTCCACTAATGTGTACAGGTGATATACTAAAATAAACACATGTACACATTGAAGTAGAAACAAACCAAGTAGCATACTACTATATTGAGCAAGATTGTTTATACAAGGTGAATATCCTAAGCTTCCATTAAGTAATATACAAACTAGTATGATACAGTAATGGCCTCTAGGGCATATACACTAACAATAACTATTATCAGTAAATCTCAGGAACCCTGGCCAGGGATTTTCAGTTATAGCCAATCGAGCATAGCACAACATCAACTCCCTATACCGGGAGAGACAAAAACCCCTCTTATCGCTCATTGCCTCCATGTGACTCGAGACTGTACTCAAAATCCACCTGTTTGCACAACTCCTTTGAGCGTGGTAGGGAGGAAATCAAAGCACAGTAGGAGCCATACAAGACTCTGACGATCTCGGGTCTACAGACTAACCTGTACCAGTGTCACCAGAGGACTGCTATTTGACGATAGGTTTACTACAAAGTAGGAGTCCTCGGCAAGTCCTATTCGGTGTACCCATTCTCCAATGAGCACCTATGTACAATCTTTGATGTCACACACCAATGGTTGTGGGATCAACCATCGCCCTCTAAGGGGAAAGAATCGTACACACTAGTCTACTCTGGAATATCGATGCCCTAGTCTCGAAATTCCCTCGACTAGGAACTAATTAAAGGATGTACTTTTGGACCACTCTGGCCCTACTAGTATGATCTCATCATAATCCTGGTGGTCAAGTATATATCCTAAGTACTTTATCAACATTTGAGAGCAAGACAGTAAACAATACCAATCAACATGTTAAGATAAAGAGTAACCAGATAGCATACTATCATGTCGAGCAAGAAAGTCCTCTATATATATGTCCAAGCATCCACTATAATATACATCACATGTACAATAATGGCCTCTAGGGCATACATATCCCTAACAAAAGCAATAAGGGGGATGAAGAAGAAAAACTCTAGTCATCAAGTAATGAACCATGGGTGAGAAAATATCTCATATAAACTCATGTAGAGACTAAACTATGGCTAATGATAATGGTTAGGTTAATAAATATCTAGAGTAAAACAAAATTAGTGGACTAAGTCAAGGTTTCCACAAGCTTCTACAAGCATCTTCAACCATGATAATTTCCACCTAATTTTGTTTTTCGCTTAATAATCAAATCCCCAAATTATCTTAAGTATGATATGAGTCTCATACACCCATGTCCAATGTATCATCTAGCATGACACATAAACAAATACTTTAATATATATCACATATATATTTAAAAGTATTTAGAGAAAACAATTTCTTAAGTGGGCTAATATTAGTTAATGTATATTAATATATCAAATATATAATTATGGATTAAATTATTAAATCAACACTTGATTTAATAACCCAGCTGTATCGCATACAACAGACTAATATCATATAATAAATTATTGAATCAACACTTGATCCAATAAACCAATTATATCGCATATAACCTATATTGCGAGATTAGAATACTGTATAACATACACGTATCAATCTCGGTCCTGCACATATCACATATGTGCCCTACTTCGTTTCGCTTGAGTCGGGAAACCTCTGTGTAGGACTCTAAAGACTCGTCAATACGCCGGCAGTAGGTAATGATCATATCAGTTATCCACAAGCCGTCAGCGGTACTAGCTGGACGTAACGGCTACCCAGGTATTAAGCGATCAGAATATCAACAAGCAAGCTTGTCCATACTCCCAATAATCCAATAAGTAACGCTACCGTACAATCCAGTCTCTTCGTATGATATGTCGCATATCGAGTATGGGGGGTGGTAAACGTCAGACCCCAATAACTTGATAAATCATGCCGATGTGAGGCTCATAACGGGTCGAGAAACTACTGATAACACTTACCAGTAAATCTCGGTATCAGCCCTGGCCAAGGACATCCTGTTTTGGCTAATCGAGTACAGCGCAACATTAACCACCAATACCGGGAGAGACAAATCCCCTCCTATCGCTCATTGTCTTCATGTGACTCGGGACTGTACCAAAAAACCACCATTTTGCAAGCTCTCTTGAATGTGGTAAGGTGGAAATCAAAGCACAGTGGGAATGACACAAGACTCTATGACGATCTCAGGTCTACAGACTAACCTGTACCAGTGTCACTAGAGAACTGCTATCCGACGTTAGGTATAATACCATCTAGGAGTTCTCGGCGAGTCATGTTCAGTGTACCCAGTCTCCACTAAGCACCCGTATACAATCATTGATGTCAAACACCAATGTATATGGGATCATCTATCGCCCATCATATGGGTCAAGAAACGTATACGCTAGTCTACTCAGGAATATCGATGTCCCGTCTCGATACACCCATGACTAAGAACAATGAAAGGATGAACTTGTGGACTACCCTGGCCCCACTAGTATGATCTGCATCATAATCCTGGTAGTCAAGTACATCCTAAGGGCTTTACCAACTTGTGAGAGCAAGACAGTATCACAATACTAGTCTACATGTTAAGATAAATAGCAACCAGATAGCATACTATCATGTCGAGCAAGAAAGTCCTCCCTATATATGTCCAAGTATCCATTATAATATACAATCATGTACAATAATGGCCTCTAAGGCATACATATAACTAATAAGATCCACATCAAATCGGATTACAAAACCAAATATGCCGAATATTAGGAGAAAATCGAAGAATCTGGCAACGGCAGAGACTAAGAGAAATATTTTCATAATCTTTGTATTAAGAGGATCTCCAAATATCGAGAGAAAAAGGCACAAAAAAATTGGAGACACGAACCCACCAAACGGCGGCGAAATCGCGGTCAAATAGGGCTATATGAGGTTGTTCAGCGGTCATTTAGCGGCCATAGGATCTGAAACATCAGGATCATGATCGTAATTTCACACACTTCAATATGTCATCTAGGGTTTCACATTCCAGAGCCGATAAAAGGACCGAGATCTATTTATACAATCATCTATTCATCTATCCATCAATCTACAGAAAGATCTAGTGAGCAAACTAGGGTTTTGTAATCTACCTTTTTGAGCGAGAAATTTTGTAATGCAATAGTTAATCAATAAAGGTAGTCTTTTATTTTAATTTTTGTAGCATTTACTTCTGCATTACTTTCCGCATTTACTTTCTGCATTACTTTCCACATTACTTTTCTGCATTGCTTTTCTGCAATTTTAATTTTTAATTATGGGTTCATTCATCTTCCACCTCTCTTTTAAATCGCTAATATCCATGAGCGAGGAAATTCTTACTTGCTAGGTTTTGTAGGATATGGTAGAATAATAAATGAAAACTATAACTTATATTCAATTTAGAAGTTTTAATGTTTATAAATTTTAGCAAAATGAATATTAACCCTCTTATTAGGCACGCTATCAATTCATGATAGTCACGACCATGATTCGAGATTCGTTAATAATCATTTTGTTAAGGGCTTGAGATAAATAGATATCAATGGAAGGACAAGGGGCAGTAGTGGGAAATCCTAATTTCCTCCAAGAACCCTAATCCACATTTATAGCTATCTCTCTAGTTTTAAATAATTAAAAGATAAAAAGAATTATTATATTTTTAACTTCATCCATTAACTACTAAGTCCTATAAACCCTACAAGCCTTTCTATTATAAAATTTTCTAACCATCGATAAACATCTCACCTTCTTATATCAACTCGTCTAAAACAAGATAAGAAATTCACCGTTTCCCTATGGATGACCCGTACTTATCGCGACTAACTATTAGCGACACCGTCTTGATTGCGGTTATTTACAACATACCTACACACAACCTTTTTCACAACAATCAAATGGCGTCGTTGCCGGGGAAACAGTCATAATTATTTTTCTTGTTATTCGGGTTGATTACTAATATAAAAAAAACGAACATAAAAAATATAAATATAAATAAAAAACCGTATTTTGTATTTTTAACGATTCTTGTGCGAGTTTTGCATGAATTCTGGAGCACTTGGAGAGAACCAATAAAGATTCAGAGATTATAAAATAGGAGCAGAGGAGCATTGGAGTGTTGTGACAGAGTTTGGGAGGGTGATCTCATCAACTGGCAGCGGAACCGAGGCCAAAGGTAGCTTTTGGCGGCAGAAACGCCGCCATAGTAAGGTGTTTGGCCCCCAACATTCTCTGGTATCTTTACTCTTCTTCCTATCTCCTCTAAATCTCCAATAAACTGTTTTTACCTCCTGGATTCTTTACAAATATCGCCGCTAAAAATCTTTTTGCCTGTTTTAGATTTTGATTTGTTTTGCATATTTAAAACGGACATTAAGGGATAAGAAACCTAAATTCATATTAGATGGGGATTTCATCACCCTTCCTAGGCTCCACACATTAGAAACGAGCATACGATTAACCCTACATTAATAAAAAAATATCTAGACCAATCCTCTAGAACAGTCGTGCTCAATTAGGACAAAGGAGGGTCGTGTGTAATCTATTACATATCCGCATTTCTCTTATGGTGTCTAAGGCAAATGTAACTAAGGAAAGTGGTTACTTAATTAGGCCCGCTATTTCGGTGATTCGTATAGCGGATTCCTCCCACTTACCTGGCACTTTCCTGGCTGCAAGATTAATAAGTAGGCGATAATGGATTTATCATACGTCTTATCTTTTGGAAGTCTAGGAGCGGTCTAGTAATTTAACCTAGGTGACCCTATTTCTAGGTATTGGTTGTGCACGTTTGTCAAGTCCCTCTTTCCAAGCAAAACAATTTCAAAAATCCAAAAAAAAAACATAGCTTAAAATTATTGCCATTTCACCCTCTTTTATTTTCATTCTCTTATAATGGGCAATCTAAACCGACCAACTCTTGCCGAGCTTTGCTACAAACAACCAGATATTTCTTATTATCTTAAGTGCTTTGGTATAAATTCCGACCCCACCATTTCTTTAAGGGATAGGATAGAACGCTCTCGAAATAACAGTTGGAGACCTCACTCAAAGTCCTATCAACCGCGTCAAAATTCAACACCTTCTTATGTTGATAATCCGTTTAAGGCTAGTGAGGAAACTTCTAAACACATGTCTATTGTTGAGCATATTGCGAAGGCTCGTAGCCAAAGTTTCATACCTTTCACTAATCTAAAACCATTAGGACACCAATTACAATCATTTCCATATGAAAATGTTGATATTCGTTTTGAGGCGAATAGGGCAACTCTTACACCCATGACCATTGCTGAGCAAATTGCAAAAGCCAGTCGCCAACTAACCAACCAATCTCAATATTCTTCATATTACAATGTTGATCCTAATCCTAGCTATGAAACTTTGATACACCCTTCTACCTCTTATCAACAGTACCAAACTTTCACACCCTCTCATGTTGATACTCCTCTTGAGGCTAATGTGGCAAGTCATAAACCCATGTCGATTGCGGTGAACTCGTCCGTAGCCAACAATTCAACACATTCCAACCATACTCAATTGTTGCACCTTATCTAGACAATGCTTCTAAACATCAATTAGGAAGTTCCATGGTTCAAAGAGAATCCTTTATTGAAACTTCTTCACTAACCATGTCTAGTCTTGCAGTAGAGTTGGAATTGAGTAGTATGAAAGAACCAGGGATCTATCAATGTCAAACCATAACCACTTCTTTTGATCTCGACACCTTCCATTAGGAACCCCAACCAAATGTATTTGATGATCAACTGATTAATAATCTAATTGATGAGGTGCCCGAGAATAACATGTTTGACTTGCCCAATCGTGAGTCTGAAAGAGAGCCTTACACCATTCTAAATCAAACCGATTCTTATACGACTACACTTCACATTTCAAACCTTCCAGTTCCATCAAGTGAACCAAGTGATCCATCGATTGAGGATAGTATAATTGATGAATTTTTAAAGAACTATTTGTTTGATTTGACGGAAGGTGTTAGTGAGAGCGGTGATGAGAATATCTTTGAAGATGAATCTGCTATATTGGATGAGTTGGATTCACTGACCTATCATGTCCCTTCCATTGAATGTGAACATCTTCCAGTACATTCAACTGATTCTATTCTTACTACTGACCTATCCAATCTGTAAAACGATATTCAGCTTTCATCTTCCACATCTGGTTCAACAATGCTCGATACCCAAATCCGTTTACCCATTTCTTACACATTTTCTTTTGTTCTTCTAATCTTCTTTCAATTCCACCAAGATTTGATGAACCACACTACGATATTTCGAGTTCTATGATTCTTGAAACACCACTCAAGTTAGACACTTTTGAAAATAAGGTAGATGAGCTTTTCGAGTCTCCTACCTCCATAATTTCTAACGAATCAAGTGTTTTGAATCCTCGTGTGCAACACATTGACCTTGAAACTTTCAACCTTCGTAGTGAATCTGCTTATTCCACTGATTCCTTTCTTTCCGATAAGATCATCATCGATAAAGTTTCGAAAGAATTTGTAGGACATATGCCCTAGTGGCCATTATTTATAATGGATACTATGGATATGTATATATATAGGACGATCTGGCTCGAAATGATAGTATGCTATCTGCTTTAACTTTATCTTAACTTGTGCGTATATTCTACCTGTTATTACGTACTACTTTTACATGTTGATAAAGCCCGTAGGATATGCTTGACTACCAGCGTTGTGATGGCGGTCATACTTGTGAGGGCTAGTTAGTCTATAAGCATATCCTTAAAAGTGTCCCCAGTCGTAGCAATATCGAGACAGGGCATCGATATTCCAGAGTAGACTGGTGTATACATTTCTAGACCCCGATGAGGGGCGATGGTTAGTCTCACAGCCATTGGTGTATTTCACCTAAGATTGTATACAGGTGCTCACTGTGTGTGGGTACACTGGACGGACTTGCCGAGAACTGCAGGATGGTATTATACTAAACGTCGGATGGCAGTTCTCGTGTGGTATGTGTACGGGTAG
This sequence comes from Agapanthus africanus, assembly GCA_030015575.1. Lineage (NCBI taxonomy): Eukaryota > Viridiplantae > Streptophyta > Magnoliopsida > Asparagales > Amaryllidaceae > Agapanthus > Agapanthus africanus. Next base: position 157,224,543 of record JASDDO010000010.1, read on the forward strand.
TCTGTAGACCTAATATTATCATTTTTCTCATGTGAGTTCCCACTGTGCTTTGACTACTACCCTACCATGGCACAAAGGAGTCATGCAAACAGGTTTTAGTTAGGTACAGTCCCGAGCCACATGGAGGCAGTGAGTGATTGTTAAGGATTCGTCTCTCCCGGTATAGGGAGTCGATATCGCACTGTATTTGGTTGGTCAATGCCACAAGCCCCTGGCCAGGGCAGTTGAGAATTACTGATAGTTATATCAGTAATTTCTCGGATGGTATTGACCCACACCAGCACGACTTATCAGGGTTAGTACTGGTCTGACGTTGACCGCCCTCTAGACCCAGTATGCTGTACTCTCAGACGAACAGACCGGACTGTACGGATATTGCCATAGTTAGGCTCAGTAGGGGTTCAGATGAGTTTGCTCATCGGCCTTCCTTTTCGACAGGTACCTGAGTAGCCGTTACGTACCGCTGTACCGCTGACGCGCTTGTGTTTAAACCCACTGCCAGCGTACTGTCGAGTCTTTAGAGTCCCACATAGAAGGTTTCTCTGGTTCAGGCGAAACAAGTGGAGGCCGTATGTTTATACGTCCAGGGTTCTGATTAATTGCAAGTACTAGTTGCGCGGAATTTAATAGGACAGTTTTTAATACTAGCGGGCTTAGGATTAAGCCGATTCATTAAGTCAGGTATTGATTTAATGATAGTATTATTTTTAGTAGTATTATTCTATCTCTTGGATATTCGTATTTTGATACGAATACGGATATGTATATACGGTAGAATTTATTTTGTATAAATACAAAAATACACTCTAGAAGGGGGCACCTCATTATGTGTGATTTTCTATTTATTGATAAATAGAAAATGAGGTGTAAAGGAGGCATGGAATGAAATATGGTTTGGGCATTTATTGCCATCACTATTGAAGTATGGCTACATTTTTTAAAAGTAAAGAAAAGGCTTGATATTATGAGTTGGTAGCCATTCTTCATGGTTGATAGTTTTTCTTGAGCACATTCTTGAGTTGCATCTTCTCTTGGTTCTTTACTCTCTTCTCTTCACGAACAAAAATCCTATCACTCTCATGAGTTGAGAAACAAGGATTTTTGAGATAGAAACTCACCACTAATATTCTCCTCCTATCCTTAACTAGCCATGTTAGCAATCTAGTTAGTTAAGTTTCTTTAATTGTGAAAGTTGAAGCTTGAACCTAGGACCTTCAGGTGGATCATCTATGATCTAGGAGACCGGCGATCAAACTACACCAAGGACCCAAAAAGGAGCTTAAGAAAGGGATTCAAGACCCGAAGGAGACGAATCCGATAGGTATAAAATTCTAACAGGGTAGAATAATAACCTTTTTAGTATAGCTAGTTAGGGTTTTGTGGTAGATCTTGGATAAAAAAAATTCTTGCATGCTCACAAAATTCGGTTTTTGAAATTGCGCTTCTATATAAACCTTGTAGATCATGTAAAATAGACTTACATTGGTATCAGAGCCGGTCCATAAAACTTAACTTGCTAGTTTGCATACGTTTAGAACTTCGATCGACGGAAATTATCCGAATCGCATCTCCAAAACATGCTCGTTGTTCGATTTTAAAAAGTGTTCAAAAAATATTTTCAGTCACCTTAAAATTATGTGCTGGCTTTTCAAAAGTCAAGAAAAAATTTCGAGCAAACGATCATTAAACTAGACCGCGGATCCGCGGGCTAATTATTGTTATGTTGCCCCAAATTTTTTCTGGGGTTCATTTTTATGGAAATGTGATTTTTATGTATATTGGTTTTTGCCAAAACTTGTTTGTGCACTGGTTTGTACATGGGGTAAAAGCAGAAAGTTTTAATCGATCGAATTCAAAATTCTTGCTTTTCTGTGCATTTGTTTCTATGACCGTTAATATCTGTCACGACCCGAAAGTACGGAACTTGACTGGCACTTAGATTACGAAACGTCTAGAGGCGCAACGTAACCTAAGTAAACCGAAGCCCAGAAATCTAAATAAATAAAAGAAGAAGAAGAAGATGAAGAAAACAAGTAGAATGCAAGTTTAAAAGCAACATCAAATTTTTCCAAAAATTTCGGCAGAGTCTCCTCTGTAAAAACTGGCCCCCAAACGGGCTACAACAGGTATAATATGCATAAACAATAAAAAGAATCCCCAAACGGGAGCTAGCTCAACGCCAACAGGCGGAAACAACCACAACAAGCACAATAATATACAACGCCAAAGGGCGTGGCTCAAAACTCAAAAGAAAACAAATCCACCAAATCAGAATAATACATGCGCGACTCTAAGGTCGAAATAAAAGACTGGTCCAATAAACTTATCAATTAATACAAGTATGGTTGATGGAGCTTTCTAGATACAAATGAAATAATACAGATACAATGGTGGTTCAGATACAAGTGAACCAACCTACCGTGCAAATCACCCGGAAGGAAATCATGTGCCAGCAATCTGCCAAGAAAACCTGTACATCGAACCTGTAATAAAATTTGGCACAACGGGGGTGAGTTGCCAACTCGTGAGTAGAAGACATCTACGAAAAGAAATCGAATGCACGACGCTATCCTAGGTCATAGTAATACACCACTAAGTCCCAATCACCTAGTAATAGCAGGGTAATACTACGTGTAAAAGCAAATACTCCGTGCTCGTGTCAGTGCCTCATATAGTACTATGTCATATGAATGGATATGCATGCACCATGAATGTAAAATAACCAAATCCTGAAATCCAGATATGTCTGTATAAGAAATCTTTTAGCTGTTATCACAGTAAAATGTGTATAAGAATTTGAAATCTCAACAATGAAATCCATAGAAATCCGTGTCAAGCATCGACACAAACATGTAAATCTCAAGTCTCATAGTCTCAATATCTCGGGCTCCGTCAGTCCGGATCGGCCCATATCATCAAATCTCACGACAACGGTCGGTATCCTCCGGATATCCGCCGCGCCAGACATCACCGGTAGGTAGCCATCCCCTGCCAGGCTCATCGTCTACAACTCGATCTTCTTGCCCCGGGGTACCATACCGGGCCCACCATGTACCCGAGACGGTTCATCCACTCCTCGAATCGGGTCTCGAAATCCATCAGAAAACACGAAATCGCATGGTGGACGACACATACATCACGAGAAAACCGCATCTTATTTTTAAAAAGAGAGGAGGAGAGAGAGAGAAGTTTTTATATATATTCTTGCGGTTTTCCCCAAAAATCCAGAAATCTCACAGAAATCCAAATCTCAAAACCATGAGTAGTATATGATAAATGTCGGCATATGCTCATAATACTGTGCGATAACATGAAAATATGAATGCAGGAATGTCTAAGTAATGAATATCATGTCTATACTAACATCAGAGAGTAATCACAACATTATATCGGTTTAGTTGTTAACTGATTTTATCAATAAAAGATAATATGATCTAAAGTGTACGTGACATAGCAATTACCGATGATGATGTGTGTGAGCCGGCAAATAAGTGTGCGTAGAATATGCGCATCATCGGTAATGGTGCTGGTGTCCTAACAGGTAAGGTTTATACTGTTTATAGCAACATATGTATGAACATGCAACATTATGATACAATGCGTAAGTAAAGACGAATGTATATTATTTACTCATTTAATATACTAATACTACTACCACTATATGACTCGAACCTAACCTAGTGTCCATCTAACCTCCTAAGGAAAACTAAACCTAAGAACTAGTCAATAGAAATAAGAGTCTACCTAAGGTCTGAATCAATATCCCTAATAGTCGGCGATCCAGCCTCAATAGCGTCACATACGTAGTACGGCTTCCTCGAATCAAGAGTGTGGATCAATCATCATATCCATGCATCGTATGGTAAAATCCATCGCACGACATCCCAATATCGGGGTACGGGTCAAGTATCTCCTAGGTGCCTCATCAATCGTATAATGTCATAATCAACACATCTCATGATCAAGGTGCTAAACTGTAATCCCATACATCAATCATATATCATTGCCATCGTAATATGCATCATTAGTTTATTCTCAGAAATATTATGTCACATGTTTCATATTGTGATTAAGTCATACTGAAATCATGTCGTCATCAAGTCACACCTATATGATATCGGCATCAGGTCACACCTATATAATATCGGCATCAGGTCACACCTATATAATGCCGTAATCAGGTTGTACATATATCATATCGTGATCAGTCACAAGTTGCAGTCCGAGTACTATTTTAGAGTGCCATGCATCTCAATATCATCACTACCAATTATAATTTATATATACCTGTTCATCATCTCATTCTCTAATGATCCGCTAACACTTAATATGACTGTATAGTCAAGAATCACGGCATCAAGCCCAGTTATACTGTTTCATCATACCTCAGATATCATATCGCATCAATGAATCCCATGTACGTGTTGTGTATATATATATATATACCTATACCTAGTCCTATATATATATACACATGCACGTATACACCATGACGTGTTCCAGTGTGTGCGTGTGTGTTTCTATCTGAAACCTACGAACCTCCTCCAAGGTATTCATCCTCTGGTATGCTTTTCCTAAATCGGTCTAGTCCAGCCTAGGGTCATTACTAGGGTCCTACTCATTAAGAATCTAGGGTCACATCTGGTTTCCTAATGTCAATAAGTACTATTCCTATTCTATGTTGCGGGGGTGCTAAACGCCATCCACCCGACTTCCCCCCGTAGATATACATCTACTCACCTGGTCCATGTCTGCCGACGACGGTGTCGCGATCCTCCTCTTCATCGCCCGTAGTCCACTTGAAGGGTACCTAAACGCAAACATATAAATAACATCGTAAACCGAATCACATACAAAAGTCAAACGATACAAGGAACAAGCATAGGTTAAAACCTATGTCCCGTCCACGCAAAAGAACCAAATACCGCTCGATATCGGCGTACAAACTCCGATGGATCGAGATAAATATCAACAAACAACATGTAGTTTTAAAACACATTACTTATACTATAAAACATGATTAAATCTATCGAAACCCTAAAATCTATCAAACTGTCCAATTTCGTAAAACCCGAAAATGCCAGTTTACCGTTTTTTATCAAAACTTGACATTTAAATGAAACCAATGGTCATAAAACTCATCAAATAGCATAACTAGACTATACAAACTATTACTATATTTTTATTACACAAATTTATATAGATTTGAAATTTCTAGTTTGCACCCTTTAACAATTTTCAACATTTTTCAAGCAAAACACAACAATTCCACCACAAAACATGATTTTGCATAAATTAGTGACTTGAACCACAATTCATGATGATAATGATATAATGAAACCATACTTATATTTTTAATCTCATTTATTTAGAAATTTCTAAAATCTAGTTTACAAAAATAACAATTTTTATCACAATTTATCAATTATCCATAGAAACTAGCAATCAATTTAAGTTTTCCATTCCACCAACAAGTTAAAACTCTTATTAAGACCAAAATATAGTATTACAAATATTACTTGAGATTTATTTCATCAATAATTAGGTTTTATAGAAACCTAGTTAGCAAAAATTCCTAATTTAAACAATTTTCAATGAAAAATTTACAATTCAACAACCATGCAATATTTTCCAATTCTAAAAGTGTTAAACTAACTATTATAACCCTAAATAATTAAAAAAAATCATAACTTGAATTTACAAACCCTAACTTGAATTTTTAAAGAAAACATAGAATTAATTCATTAAATCTAATTAAGCTTAATTGAACATCTAATAACAATAAATCAAAAGAAAGAAATTATACCTCCAAAAATATGAAATCCAAACAAGAAATGAGCCTCCAAAATGTATGCTATCCCACTCCAAAATCCATGTAAATATGAGCAAGAATAGAAGGGTAGAAAAATATATGGGATTTTGTGGAATTTTAATTGAATTTTAGATGTATTTTTGATGATTTTTGAATAAAAATGAGGTGGAAAATGGGGGGGGCGCAGCCATGATGATGGGGAGGCCGGCCACAATAAGGGGAAGAGGGAGAAACACATGAGAAATGGTGTAGAAACTTCTTTAAAATGTCATCATCTTAATGTCTTTTAATGCTTTATTCATTTTCTTTTAATTCTTTTCTAAAATAACTCAAGAAAGATCTAGAAACAAGGAAAAATTTGCAAATAAATTTTGCATGATACACACTAAATACTAATATGCCATGGTTCATTTTTACAAATTAAAACCATTTAAATTTGTAATTTACACTAATTTAGTGTAAAAATAAAGCTTATGTTAATATTTAAAATAATTAATTTAGGAAAAATATTTTATTAAACTAAAAATTTATAAGTGGCTAAATAAACACCATTTACTAGTAATTTCATAATTAAAATAGATATTTTTAAAATTATAATGAAAAACAATCCCGGTTTGGTTTTACGAAAATTACATTTTACTTTACCGAAAATCCTAAAATTCACTTAAACACTTTTATTCATTTAATTATTTATTTAATTACTTTTAAAACGTTACAATCTTCCCCGCTTTAAGAAATTCGGTCCCCGAATTTAAATTAAAACTCCCCTTCCAAACACTAAAATGTTTAGCAAACACTCAAATCGTCGGGGCTCCGAAATTATCAATACATAACAAAAATCAACTCCGTCAAGCATAACGCAATCATCGGAGTTATGGCGAGAATAAAATATCAAAACCCAATATGAAAACCATCTTAATATACCTCAATCTATAACTTATATATATAGTGCGCATCATAGTAAAGCCGTTCAAATATCTGAATAAGGAAATATGCAAAAACCCCTTTTTGAAAATCGCCGTGTGATGCACGTGTCACGGCATAAGTAGCGGACGTTTATTTTAAAAAAATAGCTATATATATATATCCTTTATTTAACATACACGTCCCGCCTGGTTACTAAATCAAATAGTAATGGTTATGAAAACATACTGCTCAAACTGAAATCAATCCTAATCACATCGTAAAAATATCATGTGCGTCCGATGCGCACTGAAATCGAAACCATATACAAATACCACGAATACTCATAAAACAAAACCAAGTGCAACAGGTGTGCACCAAAAACATCTGTCATGTGCAACGGGCGTGCACGACTCAATATCAGGTGCATCTAATCTGCACAAAACCCCGATTTAGTGTATCTGGTGTGCACAAAATCGTATCAAGTGCGCCAAGTATGCGCAAGAATCCTAATCAGGTGCACATGGTGCACGAAAACATACATCGAACATCAAAATCGAGATCACAGTACAAAAATACACGAAAACTAGGTCAAAACATATGTCAAAATCATGTGTAACCCCTATACACGAAATCAACTCAAAATCTCAAAATGTGTAAAACCAAATCAAGTGTACTGGGTGTGTACTCAACAACATCAATACAACTGATATATGGAACACAAATAGAATGAAGGTACACACATGAAATACCAATCGTAGCACAAAATCCTCAAAATACTAAAATCCAATCAATGAAAATATGAAATTCAAATCACTAAATCACAATCGTAAACACTATCGTCAATGCGCGCCCCTTTCCTCTGATGTCGATTGCTTCGAACTCGTCTCTTCGTAGCTATGCAGACTGCGCTGCCAACGGCAACACTCATATCTAGAGTCTCCCATGTAATCGATCCCTTCACCTGATATCCGGACTACATTAAACTTTTCGATCGATCCATCAAAATCCCATAATTCCCCGAGAGCTCAACGCTCAAGTACAGCTTAAAAATATCCGGTACATACCCCAGCATCGATGATCCAGCCGTAGAAGGGCAAACCCAAGTCTCACTAATGGCACCGCGGAACTGCCGTAAACCCTAAGGTTCAAGGGCGTTCTCGTGGTCATTATGTCGAGTTAGGATTTCATTCTTCTAGAGGGTCCATCGAAATACCTGCATGTTCTTCCGAATACTTTAAACTTGGGAAAATGGTTTCCTGATAATCGTTCGAACCTTTTAACTTCATCTGGACGGCATGTGAACACCCTTCATCCGCACGCTAAACAATGCTTCAATACTCAAGGATAACCAATACCCTAATGGTTATCACATTCGAGCCGTATCTCCCTCTGCCAGTGCGCCCGTGGTAACAAAAAACCACCCTCCGACATCGACGAAGATAGATCAACGGAACGAATGAAATACGGTGCAAACAAATGTACATCCTAAGGCTCCTTAAGCAGAGTAGCGTATCGTAAGTATGCCGCGGACCATACCCACGGTACGTTACTCTACCTAAATCGCCTACTCCATCAACCAAGGGTCACCTAGACTTATACAAGGTTAAACCTAGCGCTCTGATACCAACTTTGTCACGACCCGAAAGTACGGAACGTGACCGGCACTTAGATTATGAAACGTCTAGAGGCGCAACGTAACCTAAGTAAACCGAAGCCCAGAAATCTAAACCATAAAAGAAGAAGAAGAAGAAGAAGAAAACATGTAGAATACAAGTTTAAAAGCAACATCAAATTTTTCCAAAAATTTCGGCAGAGTCTCCTCTGTAAAAACTGGCCCCCAAACGGGCTACAACAGGTATAATATGCATAAACAATAAAAAGCATCCCCAAACGGGAGCTAGCTCAACGCCAACAGGCGGAAACAACCACAACAAGCACAATAATATACAACGCCAAAGGGCGTGGTGATTGATGTCAAAAACTTGTAATTACCGCAATCAGAACGGCGTCGCTTCGCAGCTAGCCGGTGAGTACGGGTCGATCCACAGAGACGGGTAAATTTCTTTAATGTGTTTTAACGAGTTGATTCTATTTGTCGTTTTGGTTTTATAAAAATCTAAATTATCCTAGGCCAATTTATTAAAAGTTATAACTAGGGCAGGGAAAATAAATCTACCTAGGGCAAGAATTGAAATTAACTAGGGCAAGAAAATAAATAAATCGACTTACTTTACAGATGCATTTCTCCAATCATCCATGCAGGGTTGTCAGATCTGAATTTCAGAATTGAAGAGAGGCACCGATGCTCTGCATAAAGAGTTTTGGAATTTTTATTAAAAGGAGGCATGAGTTTACAATGAATTAGAGTCCCTATTTATAGAAGATAGGAAACCCTAGGGTTACAATGACTTGCATGTTTACAATTACAAAAATAGCCCTAGGTCAACTAGTCAAAGCCACAAATGAATTTTGATAAAATAAAATCTTCCTTTTGTCTTCTTAAAAAGGAAGTATTGGGCCTTTCCTTTATGGGCTCTTCTGTCTTTGGGCTTCCTGGGCTACTTAATTCTTTAATTCTTTCTTTAAAATAGCTTCTGTTCTCTTTCAGATTTTCCAGTAAATAATTGTGGTGGACAAGTTAACCGTGGCTTCAAAATCTTAGACCTTGCATTGCCTTGTACTTTGTGAATTTTATCTTTGATATCGGCTTGATCAAGAGTCTTCTGTTTGTTGGTCAAAGTCCACTTTTGTATCGTCTTTTCATCGTTTTCACTGTTTTCGCTTCAAGAACCTGTAACCTGTAATATGTAGCAGACATGCGTCAAAAGCACCCGTTTATTTGTAAAATATATAACAATGGGGAATATAATAATGCAATATTATGGTATGAACAAATACCCCCAAACTTACCTTTTGCTCGTCCTCGAGCAAACTTATTTTTTTATTCACTACAAAAACCTAACCGCACTTTCGCAGGGAAACGCGATTGCACTGAGCTCGTGCAACAAGCCGTTAAACCTCTAGGTGTCCCTAGTAGGAGGAGTGTTGTCTCCTGAGGGTTTTCAGCGGATTACACCCACAAAATCCTATCAACTTGGCCCATTGACTTTTGTTCTCCAATTAGGTCTTCTAACAAGGAATTCTATTATCTTTTGACTCACAAATTATCCACCCATATTCTTCACACTTCCTCATCATTTAACTTAAGATTATATATGTTATGTAGACTTACTTAGCTTTCGGCATCTCTTAAGTCTTCCTTCTAGGGTTTCATCTCAACTTAGGAATTTCTATCAACTCTACTAAAGATACAAGTTCTATTCTTCATTCCTCTCTCTCATCTAAATTCCAATCACATACCCCTACGTGTGTGTATAAGTCACCCCTACACTTGGAAATTCAAATTAAGCAATCAACCCCTTGTCCGTTGTCCAAAGTACTAATTAGTGGTGAATTTAAATAAAATTTGCTTACACATCCTTCATGCGACCATTAATACTTCCTGAGGTACCAACGACCGATTACAAAATGCGTTTGCACTTTAAAGCATACTTCCTAGTCTTTGCAACACTCAAGGTTTTAGCAGTGACCCCCAAACCAGTTGGTCTAAGGCACTAGGTGATGAAGCACCCTCGCTAAATATTTTTCTATTTTTGCAGCCTTAAGTAATCACAAAAACCAGTGTCCATTTTTTTTTCTTTATTCACACTTTTTCATACTAAGGACTTTAGACAAGAGCCTTTCAAGGTCTCTTCTACTATTCCAAGTTTCAAGGTGCGTGATTGTGCAAATTGTAGGGTAGACGTTTTCAGAATCTAGACTTAAGCTAGGAACTAATTTTCAAACTTATACTCTAATAAGAACATCAATAATCTTCCCTTGTTTCGACTTAGCCCAAAAAGTGAACCCAAAATATGCCTATTTCTAAATAAACTACAAGGCATATACTTTCTACTGTTAAACTTTAAGGAAGGTTATTTTTAGGGTTTTTAATTCACTAAGTCTAAGATCTAGATTTTCCTAGCTAGTTAACCTATTTGTCAAACTCTAGTCAATTAGCCAAAATTGAATTATAATTTTTCAAATTTTTCAAATTTTTATGGGTTTTTCAAATAAGTATGCAAATGCAAAAATATGTACAAATGAATGCGAAGGAAGAAGACGTACCGAGCATACCCCCAAACTTGAACTTGACAGTGTCCTTACTTTCATACTAAACCAAGAGGGTCAAAACACCGATACTCCCCTGTTTATTTATTTATAATTTTTTTTATGTTTTGAAAATTTTTTATTTTTTTTTATTTTTTATAGAAAAAGAAAACAAAAGGATATATACATATATACAAAGGTTCCCCCCAAACTTAAGCTTGGCCTTACACAAGCCAAAGGTTAGCACCAACCATTCAAAGATCTTATCGTGGTAATGGTATAGTTGGTGCAAGAATAGGGTGCGGAGGAAAGAAATGAGAAACACGCGAGACCGTGTGGGAAGAGGGGTAGAATACGGTCTCGGTGGGGGAGAAGAAAGATGGAAAGAAGAAAGAAGTGAAGTGCGATCTTGAGGGTGTAAATTGAGTGAATAAATTAGCGCAATATGTGATGACCGATGTGTTAAAAGCGATTGCGCTAACCTATCAACTCGTCGTGCAATGGGGTCAAAGACCTCAGGATTCGCAAGAAAACATGGGTACGCCGAACTTGGTATAGGAGATGAAAGCGTAACGGTCATTTGTTCGGTCAGAACAATAGGAGGGAGGGAGGGTGATATAACAATCAAAGGTTCAGGAGGCTGAATTGGAAAATCCGACACATCCAATAAAAATGGTTCAACCTCAATATTATCCTCAAGACTCTCCTCGGTACTATCCTTAATATGTAATTCATCCATGCCATCAAAATCTAGACGCATATGAGATTCGGGGAAAACATTTAATAACTCAGGATGATGATTTGAACATAAAATTTCTATTAAATCAACAGGTTCATCATCCGAGATATTCCCGGCGTCTATATCCTCAATCAAGTGAAAATCAATTTCTTTAGACACTTTATCCACAGCATGGATATTTATCAATGTAGGTTCTAGAGTGGAGGTGTAAAGATCGAAAGGATTAGGTACGGTTTCACTTGAAAGGGGTTCCTCACAATTTGGCAAATCAAACACTACAAAATCGCACAACTCATTTTTATTTTCAACTGGTGAATCATTTGGAACAATCGATGGAAAACCGGAGTTGTGGGTTTCAATTGGGTAAGGGTAGGTTTGATTTGAAAATCCTCTCTCATTCTCACTCTGTCCAACTGCCGCCTTACACATTGAAAAATTCGGAGCTAGCGGGACACTAGCTACCGGTTCACTAGGTTGCGTAAGGGCGGCCACGGACGCTTCCACATTCCTAACCATTTTGGTTGTTGCTGCGATATACGCCTCCAACGCCTCTTCCAAACTAGACTTAGGTGGTGAGGGGGTTTCAGTAAAAGATTCAAAATTGGTTGGATATGTGAAACTCCCTAATGGCTGTGTCGAAACAGTGTCTAGTGAAGGTGGGAAGGTTGGGTGTGTCTGGTAGGAAGTAGGTGGTAAGACAGGAGTAGGGTCAACATATGGATAAGAAGGTGAATGGTAGTGTGGATCCCTAAAACTAGATGAGTGGAGAGGGGTGAAAGATCGACTGCGAGATTGAGCAATATGCTCAGCAATGGACATCGGCCTAGGAGTGACAGAAGGACTTGAAGAAGTGGTGTCAACATATGTAGGTTGTAAAGGTTGATTTGGTTAACACAAAGTGGGTTGAAAAGCCAAACTGTTTCTCCTAGACTCTTCTATGTGATCTTTCAAAGATTTCTTTGGCAAGGAGGGATCGTTTTTAAATTGACCGAACACATTGACGAACGACGCAAAGTTAGGTTCGGGATACCAAGATTCGTCAAGAGATTTATGATGTGGGGTACCCATGATAGTAGAATGCAAGGATTTCTTAGCGACACAATTTTTGCAAGTTTTTAAAAGATTTTTCCCCTTTTTTTTTAATTTATGTGAGAGTTTTGCAAATAGGTTTTTGAAAACGGACTCGTGACACAAAAGTATCAACCACACATGCACAATCAGACCTAGATCTAGGGTTGCCTAGGTCTACTAGACAGCTCCTAACTAGGGCTAGAAATAGACCCCAAACCGCCTCTTCACGGACAAATACGGCCAGGTAAGTGGGAAGGAACCACCACTACAGTGGTCCTAATTAATAACCACTAGCCTAGACACCGCAATGTCGGTTAGGATAAACGGCCGATGCCTACCCTAGTCCTTTTCCTATTGAGCTCGATGTCCTTAGGTCTGAGTCTAGTCTTTTTTATTTAATTATGGTCGATGCAAAAATGCTTAGGTGTTTTCTGGGGTCCTGGGAAGGGTGATGAAATCCCCACCCAATCTGAATTTGGTCAAATAGCCCCTTAGAGTCCGGTTAAATTATGCAAAACAAATAAAATTTCACTTGCAATTTCAATTTTTAGCGCGGCGCAAAGAAACCTGCAGAAAATCTGTTATCGAGAAGGGGGAGAAAGATTTTTTTAGCGCAAGAACCCTGCAGAAGATTTTTACAGAGAAATATATGGAAGGTTGCAGAGGGGAGAGAAAGAAATCAAACCAGAAAAATTTGTGCGCTGACGTGGCACAATAGGCGCGGATCCGCTGCGGGAGAGCTATTTTCGCGGCGGAAGAGCGGCCGGCTTGTGGGATCGCGCTCTGAAAAAAATTTGGCTGCTCTGTTAGGCACTTTCTTCTCTGTTCTGATATGTAACTTTCTGATTCCCTCTCTGTAAATCTCCAGATCTACGATTCTTCGCAGTTCTGCAAGATCCAAACAATACACCCTTCAAGCAGATCAAGTTTGATAAATTTTTTTTATATTTTTTATATTTTCGGATTTTTATAATTTTTAAAATTTATAACAACCCGAAAATTCACAAAAAGAAATATTACGCCGTCCCCGGCAACGGCGCCATTTGATTGATGTCAAAAACTTGTAATTACCGCAATCAGAACGGCGTCGCTTCGCAGCTAGCCGGTGAGTACGGGTCGATCCACAGAGACGGGTAAATTTCTTTAATGTGTTTTAACGAGTTGATTCTATTTGTCGTTTTGGTTTTATAAAAATCTAAATTATCCTAGGGCAATTAATTAAAAGTTATAACTAGGGCAGGGAAAATAAATCTACCTAGGGCAAGAATTGAAATTAACTAGGGCAAGAAAATAAATAAATCGACTTACTTTACAGATGCATTTCTCCAATCATCCATGCAGGGTTGTCAGATCTGAATTTCAGAATTGAAGAGAGGCACCGATGCTTTCCATAAAGAGTTTTGGAATTTTTATTAAAAGGAGGCATGAGTTTACAATGAATTAGAGTCCCTATTTATAGAAGATAGGAAACCCTAGGGTTACAATGACTTGCATGTTTACAATTACAAAAATAGCCCTAGGTCAACTAGTCAAAGCCACAAATGAATTTTGATAAAATAAAATCTTCCTTTTGTCTTCTTAAAAAGGAAGTATTGGGCCTTTCCTTTATGGGCTCTTCTGTCTTTGGGCTTCCTGGGCTACTTAATTCTTTAATTCTTTCTTTAAAATAGCTTCTGTTCTCTTTCAGATTTTCCAGTGAATAATTGTGGTGGACAAGTTAACCGTGGCTTCAAAATCTTAGACCTTGCATTGCCTTGTACTTTGTGAATTTTATCTTTGATATCGGCATGATCAAGAGTCTTCTGTTTGTTGGTCAAAGTCCACTTTTGCATCGTATTTTCATCGTTTTCATTGTTTTCGCTTCAAGAACCTGTAACCTGTAATATGTAGCAGACATGCGTCAAAAGCACCCGTTTATTTGTAAAATATATAAGAATGGGGAATATAATAATGCAATATTATGGTATGAACACGTGGCTCAAAACTCAAAAGAAAACAAATCCACCAAATCAGAATAATACATGCGCGACTCTAAGGTCGAAATAAAAGACTGGTCCAAGAAACTTATCAAATAATACAAGTATGGTTGATGGAGCTTTCTACATACAAATGAAATAATACAGATACAAGTGAACCAACCTACCGTGCAAATCACCCGGAAGGAAATCATGTGCCAGCAATCTGCCAAGAAAACCTGTACATCGAACCTGTAATAAAATTTGGCACAACGGGGGTGAGTTGCCAACTCGTGAGTAGAAGACATCTACGAAAAGAAATCGAATGCACGATGCTATCCTAGGTCATAGTAATACACCACTAAGTCCCAATCACCTAGTAATAGCAGGGTAATACTACGTGTAAAAGCAAATACTCCGTGCTCGTGTCAGTGCCTCATATAGTACTATGTCATATGAATGGATATGCATGCACCATGAATGTAAAATAACCAAATCCTGAAATCCAGATATGTCTGTATAAGAAATCTTTTAGCTGTTATCACAGTAAAATGTGTATAAGAATCTGAAATCTCAACAATGAAATCCATAGAAATCCGTATCAAGCATCGACACAAACATGTAAATCTCAAGTCTCATAGTCTCAATATCTCGGGCTCTGTCAGTCCGGATCGGCCCATATCATCAAATCTCACGACAACGGTCGGTATCCTCCGGATATCCGCCGCGCCAGACATCACCGGTAGGTAGCCTTCCCCTGCCAGGCTCATCGTCTACAACTCGATCTTCTTGCCCCGGGGTACCATACCGGGCCCACCATGTACCCGAGACGGTTCATCCACTCCTCGAATCGGGTCTCGAAATCCATCAGAAAACACGAAATCTCATAGTGGACGACACATACATCACGAGAAAACCGCATCTTATTTTTAAAAAGAGAGGAGGAGAGAGAGAGAAGTTTTTATATATATTCTTGCGGTTTTCCCCAAAAATCCAGAAATCTCACAGAAATCCAAATCTCAAAACCATGAGTAGTATATGATAAATGTCGGCATATGCTCATAATACTGTGCGATAACATGAAAATATGAATGCAGGAATGTCTAAGTAATGAATATCATGTCTATACTAACATCAGAGAGTAATCACAATATTATATCGGTTTAGTTGTTAACTGAATTTATCAATAAAAGATAATATGATCTAAAGTGTACGTGACATAGCAATTACCGATGATGATGTGTGTGAGCCAGCAAATAAGTGTGCGTGGAATATGCGCATCATCGGTAATGGTGCCGGTGTCCTAATAGGTAAGGTTTATACTGTTTATAGCAACATATGTATGAACATGCAACATTATGATACAATGCGAAAGTAAAGACGAATGTATATTACCTACTCATTTAATATACTAATACTACTACCACTATATGACTCGAACCTAACCTAGTGTCCATCTAACCTCCTAAGGAAAACTAAACCTAAGAACTAGTCAATAGAAATAAGAGTCTACCTAAGGTCTGAATCAATATCCCTAATAGTCGGCGATCCAGCCTCAATAGCGTCACATACGTAGTACGGCTTCCTCGAATCAAGAGTGCGGATCAATCATCATATCCATGCATCGTACGGTAAAATCCATCGCACGACATCCCAATATCGGGGTACGGGTCAAGTATCTCCTAGGTGCCTCATCATTCGTATAATGTCATAATCAACACATCTCATGATCAAGGTGCTAAACTGTAATCCCATACATCAAAAATATATCATTGCCATCGTAATATGCATCATTAGTTTATCCTCAGAAATATTATGTCACATGTTTCATATTGTGATTATGTCATACTGAAATCATGTCGTCATCAAGTCACACCTATATGATATTGGCATCAGGTCACACCTATATAATATCGGCATCAGGTCACACCTATATAATGCCGTAATCAGGTTGTACATATATCATATCGTGATCAGTCACAAGTTGCAGTCCGAGTACTATTTTAGAGTCCCATGTATCTCAATATCATCACTACCCATTATAATTTATATATACCTGTTCATCATCTCATTCTCTAATGATCCGCTAACACTTAGTATGACTGTATAGTCAAGAATCACGGCATCAAGCCCAGTTATACTGTTTCATCATACCTCAGATATCATATCGCATCAATTAATTCCATGTACGTGTTGTATATATATATATATATACCTATACCTAGTCCTATATATATATATACACATGCACGTATACACCATGACGTGTTCCAGTGTGTGCGTGTGTGTTTCTATCTAAAACCTACGAACCTCCTCCAAGGTATTCATCCTCTGGTATGCTTTTCCTAAATCGGTCTAGTCCAGCCTAGGGTCATTACTAGGGTCCTACTCATTAAGAATCTAGGGTCACATCTGGTTTCCTAATGTCAATAAGTACTATTCCTATTCTATGTTGCGGGGGTGCTAAACGCCATCCACCCGACTTCCCCCCGTAGATATACATCTACTCACCTGGTCCATGTCTGCCGACGACGGTGTCGCGATCCTCCTCTTCATCGCCCGTAGCCCACTTGAAGGGTACCTAAACGCAAACATATAAATAACATCGTAAACCGAATCACATACAAAAGTCAAACGATACAAGGAACAAGCATAGGTTAAAACCTATGTCCCGTCCACGCAAAAGAACCAAATACCGCTCGATATCGGCGTACAAACTCCGATGGATCGAGATAAACATCAACAAACAACTTGTAGTTTTAAAACACATTACTTATACTATAAAACATGATTAAATCTATCGAAACCCTAAAATCTATCAAACCGTCAAATTTCGTAAAACCCGAAAATGCCAGTTTACCGTTTTTCATCAAAACTTGACATTTAAATGAAACCAATGGTCATAAAACTCATTAAATAGCATAACTAGACTATACAAACTATTACTATATTTTTATTATACAAATTTATATAGATTTGAAATTTCTAGTTTGCACCCTTTAACAATTTTCAACATTTTTCAAGCAAAACACAACAATTCCACCACAAAACATGATTTTGCATAAATTAGTGACTTAAACCACAATTCATGATGATAACGATATAATGAAACCATACTTATATTTTTAATCTCATTTATTTAGGAATTTCTAAAATCTAGTTTACAAAAATAACAATTTTTATCATAATTTATCAATTATCCATAGAAACTAGCAATCAATTTAAGTTTTCCATTCCACCAACAAGTTAAAACTCTTATTAAGACCAAAATATAGTATTACAAATATTACTTGAGATTTATTTCACCAATAATTAGGTTTTATAGAAACCTTGTTAGCAAAAATTCCTAATTTAAACAATTTTCAATGAAAAATTTACAATTCAACAACCATGCAATATTTTCCAATTCTAAAAGTGTTAAACTAACTATTATAACCCTAAATAATTAAAAAAAATCATAACTTGAATTTACAAACCCTAACTTGAATTTTTAAAGAAAACATAGAATTAATTCATTAAATCTAATTAAGCTTAATTGAACATCTAATAACAATAAATCAAAAGAAAGAAATTATACCTCCAAAAATATGAAATCCAAACAAGAAATGAGCCTCTAAAATGTATGCTATCCCACTCCAAAATCCATGTAAATATGAGCAAGAATAGAAGGGTAGAAAAATATATAGGATTTTGTGGAATTTTAATTGAATTTTTGATGTATTTTTGATGATTTTTGAATAAAAATGAGGTGGAAAATGGGGGGGGGGGGCAGCCATGGTGATGGGGAGGCCGGCCACAATAAGGGGAAGAGGGAGAAACACATGAGAAATGGTGTAGAAATTTCTTCAAAATGTCATCATCTTAATGTCTTTTCATGCTTTATTCATTTTCTTTTAATTCTTTTCTAAAATAACTCAAGAAAGATCTAGAAACAAGGAAAATTTTGCAAATAAATTTTGCATGATACACACTAAATTCTAATATGCCATGGTTCATTTTTACAAATTAAAACCATTTAAATTTGTAATTTACACTAATTTAGTGTAAAAATAAAGCTTATGTTAATATTTAAAATAATTAATTTAGGAAAAATATTTTATTTAACTAAAAATTTATAAGTGGCTAAATAAACACCATTTACTAGTAATTTCATAATTAAAATAGATATTTTTAAAATTATAATGAAAAACAATCCCGGCTTGGTTTTACGAAAATTACATTTTACTTTACCGAAAATCCTAAAATTCACTTAAACACTTTTATTCATTTAATTATTTATTTAATTACTTTTAAAACGTTACAATATCATTGAGCGGTATAACCCGACTGATTGCTATATGTACAATCAGACGGGTTTACAAACATAATATTCACGTTGATGTTCTGTGATTGCACTGATGTTATGGATAATTTGTCATGGTGGATGGCCTATTATGCAATGGCTGTAGTACAGTGTTAATTCAATTGTATATTCATTATTGCGGGGCGAGCGTCCGACATGTGGACTATCGTTTTCTCCCGTTTGTATATTATTTTATTGGGGCACGACCGGGTTGAGCTCGATGTCACCGTTGTATATATTTTTATTTTTCTGTACTAGGATTACCCCACGGAGGAGTGCTCGAGTAGCTGGATTCTAGAAGGCAATAGGGCCCCATCTCATGGCGTTGAGACCAGGGTGCCTTACTCTAGAATTGGCAGGCTACTCGCCGTATAGGATGACCCACGGTGGGGTGCACAAGTTACCAGATTCCGTGAAGCGCTGGGTGGCCCACTCACTTTGTTGATTGGGGTTGTCTCGCTTCCGGGATTAGCGGGTGGCTTTCCGTGCTCGTAGGGATCTAGGTTTTTCATTGCACAGGCTATCCACACGACAAGGAACGTCGAGTTTCATTTATGGCTCAAATGAAACTCAGGGCTCCAAAATTATCTGCTATTCTTGTTGCTTATTAGTTTTCTGTGATGTTGCTTATATCATGGTTGGGACGAATGGTTATATATGTATACACACACACACACACACACACACTAGTAGATGTTGTATATGTTTTGCATCCGCGCTAGTCCTGCCCGCTCTGCCGTTAGTTAAGTAACCTAACGGTGCATGACGGGGCCCCGTGGCGAATGTGGGTGGCATATACGTATATTTTATTTTCATTCTTTTCTGGTGTGATAGAAATTAAATGATGGGACCGCATTAATCCTCATTAATGCAAGATAAGAAACTGTAACATTTCAGAAAATATAAAATATTACTTTTGGAATTTAATATTAAAATAATATAATTCCCGAAAACGGCCCGAATTGCGAAATTGGGGTTTTCGAAAATGGGTATAAAAATCTACCAATAATTGTGAAATAAATGGAAATTAAAATAATTTATTCATTTAAAAATATATTTAAAGGATTTGGCATTTTTAAAATTTATTATATGCAGTTTGGATAAAAACCCGATTAGTGCACTGCTAATCGCGATTAAGAAAAATCCGTGTTTCTACAGTTTTCTTGGTTAGTGCACCATGGCATGTCTCATTTGGTTGCATGTTCATTTGTGTTGTTTTATGTTATGGTTTTATTTTGGTGAGAAAAGGGGAAAAGAAAAGAGAAATGATTGGGGAGAGAGAGAGGGGGGACATAATGATGAGAGTGGGCATGCTAGGAGAGAGAATGAGAGTGAGAAAGAGAGAGGGGGGGAGGGAGGGCTGCCCATTCTTTTTCCCCAACATTTCATTCATCTCATTCTTCATCCTCAAGCCCCTCATTCTACCCTCTGACCCATCTCCAATCTTTCGTCAAAACCCTATACCCCCTTCACAAAAGATGATCACCTCCTCACCCTCATCACATTGGACCCATCAAAGTTAGATTTTGAAGATATGGGACTTCTAGGGTTTTGCTTGGTGGCATTAATGAGGTATAATCTCTACCAATTAGTTTAGTTTTTAGTTAGTTATATTCTAGTTTAAGTTTAGAATCGATTTAGTGTGGATATGTGAACTTTAGAAATTTCTAGAAGAGGTTGGGATTGGAATCGAATCCAAAGATGAAATTGAGGTTAGTAGAGACCTTATAATCCCTCTGGAGTTAGTTTCATGGACGGAAACTTGAGATAGAACCCCAAACCCCAAACCTAGAAACCCCGATATCGTGAATATGTGAAAATTATGAGGTTGTTTAGAGATCTGATAACACCCGGGGGCACTAGAATTTATTTAGCAAACACAGGGAGTCATGAAGGCACCTAGGAAGTTACCACTGAAACCCTAGCCCCATACCCCAATTCCTGGCCGCAAATTGCGGCCTGGGTAGGTTGGATTTGGCTCGTACTTGGTCTGTAGCTCCTATATCTTCTATCTAGAGCAACCCAATATGCAAAATCTCTTAGTTTAGCCTAGGGTGAAATCTGGGAGTGGTTTTTCTATGTTGCTGTTTTCGTATTTTCCGTATTCTGAAATTTGGATTTTCAACAACTAGGGATAATTGGTTGGTTTAGCTTGCGTGGGCTATAGGTTCTAACCTATAGGCGATCCGTGTGCCGTATCGGTTTTCTGGATTCGATTATAATAGCGATTGCGATTATGTATTATTGTAGGTACCTTCGCGTGGATTCCGAGGCGACGGAGCATGGCGTTATCGACTTCGGTAAGTAAGAAGCAATCTGAGTAGATCCAAATCTACGGGGGAAGTCGGGTGGATGGCGTATAGCACCCCCGCACACTTTGATGGAAACCGATTTATATATAGATTATGGCTAATGAAACCTTTAATAGAAAACTATAGATAGAGTAAAAAGATAGTTAGAGAACCATATTAGAAACTAAGGATAGTTAGAAGTGATATGATACGACTAGTATGTGATGACGGGATTTGAGGATGATATTTGATGATATTGCCGTTTAGGGTACTATAAGACTAGATAGTCGACGTAGATGTGTCATCCGAACCATACCTATTTCCAAACTGAAGAATCATATGAATCTTTTAAGTAGATACCTTGAGGGACGTTACGGATTTTCAAATGATATCTTTTCCTTAAAAACATCGTAGCCCCTACTTTCAAAACTACGATTCGCATCTTTCAAAAACTGTTTGTATGGTTCGGGTGTTTAAGTTAGATTAGATTGTAAGTGTACGGTAGTGCCCCGGCCGTCATTCTGAGGCCAAAATGCGGAAACGAAAACTTTCTCAAACTAGAAAAACGGAGCTATCGTATGCTTAAAACCCGGATCGAACCATTAACCTACAACTAGCTATCTAGAGAAGGGATAGAAGGGCTATACCGATCGATCCTTGTCCTTCGGTCTTTGGCCACCATCCCAAGCTCCTCGCGGCATCTCTAGTCTCGATCTCCTCGTCGGAAAGGGCACCACATCATCGATTCTTATACAGGCTCCCGCTTCATCCGAAGCAACTCGGGCATGAAGTGTGCTAGCCGACGTGTCCAAGGTGATGTAGAGAATGTTTGTGATCACTTTGTCACTTACATCCATTGATTTGGATGGAGGTTAGAGATGAAGCCATTGATGGAGATAATGAGCTGGAGGAAGAAGAAGAAGAAGAAGAAGGAGTTTCTTTTCGTTTTGTTTTGCTATCATAAAAAGAGAGAGTATTCTAGCATCAAAAATACAAGACCAAAAATACTCATAAGGCAGCCCCTCTCTCTCTCCTCTCATCATATCAACACAAATCAAACATCAAATGTGACGTATGCACAATAAAAGAGACCATGAGTCACTAGGTTTGCATGTGTCACAATTAATGCACAAAATGATGAATTCTAGCTCATTATTTCCATAAACAAACATTAATCCAAATGTTTGCAACAATAAAAAGATACGGCAACATCTAAAGTAAACTCGTGACGGATCACAAGGATACCCCTCACCTGTATATACATACATGCATCCGCATTCCGACTGAATGCGAATGCGATGAGACTAAAGTAATCCAACAAATCTAATACTAGGATCCGGCTTAAACCAAAGCCCACTAGTATGATCCGCCAGATCATGATCCGTGCAATACCGCACGTATATGATCGAACCCTGCCATATATCATACGGCCTCTACAACGTTTCGCCTGAAACTTGAGAAACTGTCTGTGGGGGACTCTAAAGACTAGTCAATACTTTGGCTGTGGATTTAACCACTAGCTCGTCAGAGGTACTAGCCGTACGTAACGAGCTACCAGGTATTGACCAAAAGGGAGGTCGATGAGCGAACTCATCCTGACACCCTACTGAGCCTGTCAGTGACAATATCCGTACAGTCCGGTCCGTTTGTCTATGAGCATCGCATGTCGGGCCTAGGGGGTTGGTAAAAGTCAGACCCCTAAAAGTTGTACAAGTCGTGTCAGAGTGTAGCGCAGAAAACCATGAGATACTACTGGAATACCTACCAATAAATCTCCTGCCTTGGCCAACGAATTCGTGTAATGGCTCTCCTAGACACAGCGCGATCTCACCCCCAATACCGGGAGAGACGAAACCCCTGCCGATCCGCTCACTGCCTCCATGTGGCTCGGGACTATACCCAACTAAAACCTGTTTGCACGACTCCTTTGAGCCGTGGTAGGGTAGTAATCAAAGCACAGTGGGAGCTCACACGAGACAAATGACGATCTCAGGTCGATGAACTAACTTGTACACATGTCACCATGGAATTGCTATCTGACGTCAGGTATAATACCAACTAGCATGTTCCCGGCGAGTCCTGTCTGGTGTACTCATAACCCAATGAGCACCTGTATGCATCTTAGGTGATCCAACTGACACCAATGGCTTGTGAGACCGGCCACCGTCCCTCGTCGGGGTCTCGACTGTATACACTAGTCTACTAATGGAGTATCGATGCCCAGTCTCGAAACTCCCATGACTAGGGACCTTTTAAGGATGTGCTTATAGACCCCAGCTCCTACGTATATGATCGCCATCATACTGCTGGTAGTCAAGCAAGAATCCTAAGGGCTCTATCAACGTGCAATAGTGATCTGTAAGGTCACCTGAAGCAGTACACGATGATAAAGATAAACCAGATAGCATACTATCATCTCGAGTAAGACTGTCCTACCGGCATAGGTTCTCCCTCAATCATTGCAATCACGTGCCTGTGATCCAATAATTGACTCTGAGGGCACTATATCCAACAATCTCCCACTTGCACTCAAGGATAATTATTGCGATGTCGTATACTCACAGCCCGTATGATACCGAACACCCAACTCCTCTACTAATCGGTCTCACAAAGCCCGTTTGCGAAACTATTGCGTTCGAGGAATAGCCTCAGCTAATGGATCCGTCCGGATGTTTCTTTCTATGTCTCTCTTTATCTCAAGTTCAGAGAGAAAGCCATCTCCCGAAATGAGCAATACCTGTCTTAGAATATGTCTGGATATCTGATGGGACCTGGTTCATAAATGAACTCCAAATCCAAACTTCTTAGACTGTATCGTCAACTGAACTTAATCAGTATCCCGCGCCACACCTCCTTCAGTATCCGCTTGGACCACCTGTCCAAAATACTGCCCCTCGTGAGAGGGAAAACTATAACTCTGACAGTCACTCTGTCATCTAGGTCACCTTGAAAGCCTGGAATGATAACCGTCTCCTTAAAGAGGTTGTTGTTATCATATTCCTAGAACATCCACTTATATTCTAAAACTGCTTCCGAACGTTTCTCCAGGATAGGATTAATATCAACTTATTGCACCTGGTGCAAAAAACAACATCTGGTGTGGTACTTGACATCTCATGATTGACTCAATTGCCTAAGCAAGTGATCTGCCAATCAAGCACATCCCTCTCCCCTTTAGTCTGTAAGACACCTTTAGAGAGGGTGACTCTATCACTTGCAGGTACACTACCATGCCAGGAGTCGTCCATTCTAAATACCTTTAGATTGATGTCTAAGTACCCTGATTGGGAAACTACCTAAATCTAGATCTAAAACCATAGATCTAGTAACCAGAATATTTGATATAATATCCACATCCTATATGGAGAAACCACCGTGTGACAACCAAAGTATAACCGATCGTAGTATATGAATTTCACTTCCTACTCTGTGTATGTCATCCAAATACCAGGACATCACACCCTACTACCTTCTTAACAGACCCATCTCTTATTCTGATGAAGTCAAACCTATGACTGTCACATCAGAAATAGATGATCTATCTCCGCTATATCTGCTTTAGTCTGTAAATAGACATAAGCAACCTTTCCACTATGCTTCCGCTGCTCCCACTGACTACGACAACCCTCTGGCAGAGTCATATACACGTACACTTCTAAAGCTAGTTTAGAACGACGCTATACTCATCCTCCTGCCGGGTCTCACAGTCTGGAACAACAGTAATGGCAAGTCTGGGTAATCAAGAACCTCCCTGTCACCGTCCTTGAGGCTACCGGATTACCTCTCGGGTGACTGAGCTTTCCCACAATATCTACGGAGTGGCCAATGGAATGTCAAACCAGATTGAATTTTTAGGTTCTTATCAAATTTTCAGTAATCGTTTGTGGTTCTGGAATCACTTCCAGTTCTACCATACTCCCACTACTGTTTTCTGAAAATGTCCATTTTACTAAAACTGTGGCGAGTCAAGAACAATATCACTATTGATCTTCCAGATGGTAGAAAGTCAACCCTCATCATAGCCCGGGGCAACCCACAAACAACCATTACATAAGCGTGCCTTGAGTTATCCAGATTCTGGTTTTAAGCATAAGCCGGACCCATCCCCGTACCTTAACAATGTTAAGATGTGAACTATTCTATATCCAATATAGAAACAGAGGCACTTATTTAATTGGAACCAGATTCAAATCCTGCAGTTGTCTCCAGTGCATGTCAACTAAATGGAGAGAGGCCGATCAGCATTACTCAACTTAGGAGTGCTTCCAATTATGAGTAACCTGAAAGAGAAGCAAGTTCTCTTAATCATTGTTATCATCTGAATACCATACACAAGTATCTGCATCTTCGATCACCTTGAAGAATCCCGATACTTGTAACACCTGGTTCTCTACTTTATTCTTATACCTATAACTTCTCAAAACTTAGACCTTGCATCTCTACGAAACACATGTCTAAAAACTAGAGAAGTCATAAGTAAACAGAATATAGTACGAGTACCAACCCCTCTGTCCTCATGGACACTGGACAACATACAATACTCTGTATAAGTCCCCTAAGTCTAATAACTCATTCCCTGTGTGTCGTAGGTTGAAAACCGTACTTATGGTTAAGAAGAATTACACCTCCGTTTAATGCTCCTTACCTAACCATCCACTGATATAGGTAAATGTCATAGACATAATTTCAAAAAGTTATATATCACTTTATAATAATAAACGTACAGATATATCAATTTGAAATTGGTGCATAACAACGGATATACAAAACCAAATATTTGTCGTCCGGCAAACATCCCAGGTGATTTCCTCAAATATCACCAATTACAACGAATCCCGATATAATGAGGATGATCACCCAATTCCCAATAGCTTACACCCACTCATCATCTGTAAAACCATACATATGTAAGAATCAAACCTGGTAAATGCATACCCGTGAGCAAGGGCTAATTGGGAAATCAGTTTTCATTTAACAGTACACAGTGAAACTGAAACATGTAAATGTTTCGAAGGGGTATCCGGGTATTCTTAGTAATGACTCTTCCATTATCAGATTCACAACTGTAACCGTATATTTCTTTGTCATCTCTCCAAATCCCTTTATATGTCTTTAGTCATTACCTTCTATACACCCCTTTAGGCTAAATGGTTTTCTTCCTTCCCTACCGTTCGGCACTGTTCATATCAGATTTTTGCAATTTCATACCGCTCAATTTTTATCACATTGCATATCGGTAGGTACTCTTGAGCCGTGTTTGCTAGTCAATTGCAGGATACAGGTTCTCGGCTCTAAATGGTGAAATCCATGGAAAAACACGACAAAATCCGGGTTCCTGCCAACCACAGATAAAACACGGGTCTCCGCTCTTTATCCGTCTGTTGCCACACACCAGTTTAGGAGACAAAATGGCAAATCGATTGTCACCTTCATGCACAAGGCTCAATGGCAACACAAGATCCAAGAAATCTACGCGGAGCTCAAGAAAATCATGACAAAAGATCTATGTCCAATCAGCTTTTGATCCACTAGAATTCTGGAAAAATCGTGAAGAAAATTTGAGAAAATACATATACCAGAATAAAGTACAGAGAAAACCAGGGAAGAACAAAAAGTTGGAGGGCTCAACTCGACCATAGGGCCACGGATCCGCGGCCAATAGGGGGTCTAGGCCGCGGATCCGCGGCCGTACTGGCGCCGCAGCTGGTCAATTTTCAAGGGTTGTTTGGTCTTTTCATGTTGGTTCAGAATGTTGCCCTAGATTTCCATCTCCCTGCCTATAAATAGTCCAGAACCTTGTGAAGCCAAGGGTGCATAATCTTGTATTTATTTTTTAGGTTTTAGTTGTTGTTCTTCTTCCTCCTCTCATCTCTTCTCCATTAAAAATCTTGCAGTGAGCTTTTGTGAGTGAAGAATGAATAAAGGAGTTCTTTTTACTTATCATGCTTGTCTTGTTCTTGAGTTAAATTGTTAATTGCTTGTAATTTTCATTTGTTAACTTAGTTGTTGTTATTTCTTGTTGTTTCTTTCTTTTCTCTTTTCCTTTATCATTAAAACAACCATGATGCTTACGCTTGATCCTTGCCAAGGTGAGGTCGCAAATAGCTAGTTGTTATCTTCTAATCTCTTTCTTTCTATCTTCCTCTTTTGTTTTGTTTTCTTTTCATTATGATGTGTGAGTAGTTTCATACTTGTTAGGCTAGGATAAGGGAAGTTTGAGAGAAGGAAATCTCTCTCACTCTTTCCTTGCCCAACATCTTAAATCGACTCCCGTTAATTGAACCACAATCCGCTCCTTACGGCACCCTATCCTACATGATAGCGGTGATTCCGTAGTGAGACCGGTTGTGGTTGAATTAACCGGAGGGTATGGCTAAGAGCCAAGAACGGACGGACAAGCACCAAAAGGAAGAACTTATGTGTTGGAAAGCCTAGCTTATACTCGCGAGTTCCTTTCTAGTCGTGCTAATCCCCGTTGTTGCCGATTACCGTAACACCGATATTAAGAGGGGCAACGAAAGAGGTGAGCGACTCCTAACTCAAACTAACCTAATCCTAACCCTAACAAGCTCTCTTTACATATCATTTTAACACCTAATTAATCACAACAAAATCTGGAAAACTGGACTTAACTCGTTAAAGCACATAGAAAAAGATTCCCATCTCCCTGCGGACGACCCGTACTCAACCGGCTAGCTACAAGCGAAACCGTCTTGATTGCGGTAATTAACTAAACTTGAACACGTATAATCTTTACCAATCAAATGGCGCCGTTGCCGGGTAGACGGTAGTTTATTTCTTTGTGTAATTTCGGGTTAACTTGTGAATATAAATATAACCGAAAAACAAAACAAAACAAATATACTTTGTAAAAAAATCATCTTGTTATTTTTGATTAGTTTTTGTGCAAGTGTGCAGGATAATACGGAGTTCAAGTTCAGTGCCAAAGACGTGGGAAGATAGACCCATATTTCACGGCTACACCGCGACGGATCAAAACGAAACAAACGGTCTACTGTCAAAATCTGGAGCAGGTACAGTGAGCAAATAAAAATTCAGAAAATCCAAACAAGCAGAGGACACCCACAGGAGCTCACACCAGAAATCCAGAAGCCCAAATCTTCCATATTGCCACGGAACCGCGGCATAAGCCAGCCTAGGCCGCGGAACCGCGGCCGTTTGGTCCCCTCAGTGTGCCAAAATTTTTGGGTGAGTCTCTCTTATCTCCCCCACTTCTCTGGACTCCAATAAACTGTGTTTTCTGCAGCATTCTTTGCGCAAACTCTCTTCCCCCTTCCAATAAACTGTTCTTGTGCAGGATTCTTTGTGCCGCGCTAAAAATAAAAATTGTTTGCAGTTGATTTGTTATCGCTTTGCATTCATTAATACGGACTTAAGGGACTTGAAACCAATTCAGATTGGGTGGGGATTTCATCACCCTTCTCAGGACCCCAAAAATCACAAAAAGCATATGCATTGACCATTGTTAAATTAAAAAATACTAGACTCAGCCCTAAGGACTTCGCGCTCAATAGGACAGAGGACTAGTTACAGGCATCGGCCGTTTATCCTATCTGACTTTTGCGGTGCCTAGGCAAGTGTGACGAAGGCAAGAGGTTATTTAATTAAGGAACTTCACGAAAGCGTTGGACAACCTCCCACTTACCTGGCACTTATCTGGCCGCATTAGACGGAGAAGAGGCGGTTTGAGATCCTATTTCTAGCCCTCTGGAACAGTTAGGAGCTGTCTAGCAGACCTAGGTGACTCTAGATCTAGGTGAGATTGTGCATATCTTATTTGTGATTGCTTAAAGCCGTAAGTCCGTACATATTTCTGTAAAGCTCTTTCTAAAAAAAAAATATCAAAAACTTTTATAAAAACTTGCCCTTTGTCGCCAAACCCATTTTTCACCCACCGCCCATCGTATTTCTCCATTGATGTTTTCTTACCCTCACCTTCTCCGCTTTGACTATACTAAACTCGTTTAGTGTATGTCCGCTTGGACTCGGGACACTAGCGCCCGCCTAGTCCGCGTTACGTTAGTCGCTACCGACTACGCGATCGACTCAGACGTCGAAACTCTGTCCATTCCTCTTTCACCCCTTCCTTTGCCGGCCAACTCCGACGTTGACCGGAATTCTGTTCATACAACTTCACCTTCACCATCACCAACCTCTTCTTCCGCGATGTCAGGATTTAATCCAAACATCTCTTTGACTACCCCTGGATTGGCTCCACCTCCTACGGAGACCAATAACCTACCACCACCGCCTGTTGTAGCGCCGCAGCGAATCGCGCTCCAGGATCATTTCTATCCCACCCGTTCTGCACTTCCCACCTGCCTTTCTCTTCCACCGGCCAATAAGGATAATTTTGAAATTAAGCCCCACTTCATCAACATGCTTCCACGATTTCATGGGCTTGAATCTGAAGATGCCTATATCTTCATTAATAAATTTCAAAACGTCTGTGCCATGATGAAAACCACCCAGCTGTCGGACGATGCTATACGTCTACGGGTCATTCCGTTCACTTTATGCGATCTTCTTGAAAAATGGCTGTATAGCACCACTTCCCACTCAATAACCAGCTGGGACGAGTTTGTTAAAGCGTTTCTAAAAAAATTCTATCCGAATCATAAAACCGCAAGGATTCGAAATGAAATCAACCAATTCTCTCAGCTTCCTTCTGAACCCTTCTGGAAGTGCTTTGACCGGTACAAAGACCTTCTTATTCAGTGTCCTCACCATGGTATAGAGAAATGGCAACTTTGCCAAACCTTATACGAGGGCCTGAACCCAGCAACGAAGCAGTTGTTGGAAACCATCTGTCAGGGCCACTTCCTATCGAAATCTGACGAGGAAGCGTGGCAATTCTTTGATGACCTTGCGGAGCAAACGCTACAATGGGAGAGCACCAGACCGACTTCTTCTTCTTCTACCTCTACTTTTACCGGTCAGTCTAGGGTAGGAATTCACCAATTTGATGTCTCTATTGCGATGAAAGATGAAATGGCTGCAATAACAAGAAAGCTTGAAGCGATAGAGGGTAAATTTTCTTCTCCTGCTCCTGCCCCTGTTCTTCCCCTTCGTACCATTTGCGCTTGTTGTTCCGATCCTTCTCACTTGACCGAAGAGTGTCCTTACAATCCACCATCGCAAGGACAGGATCAGGTTAACGCTGCATTTCAGCAAAGACCGAGGAATGATCCATACTCTTCCACTTACAATCCCGGTTGGAGGAACCACCCCAATTTCGCCTGGAATCAGAATCAGAATCAGAATCAATTCCAAGGCAACAATTTCCAAAGGGCCCCTCCGCCGCAACAACAAGCGCAATAACAAACTCAGTATTAGCAGCCCTTCCAATCCCAACCTTTTCAAAATCAGACGAACAACTTTGCACCCAACAATTCTTTTCCACCAAACAACTTTGTTCCGTCAAACAACGATAAGGTTTCCTCGCTCGAACGAAGTCTGGAGGCGTTCGTTAAACAATCGACTCAGTCCACCGCTAACATCCAGTCTTCCATTCAGTCCTTAGTGCAACACACTGCCGCTCACGGGCAAAGCATCAAAACCATCGAGGCCCAGATTGCATAGCTGAACGCGGCCTTAAGCGAGCGAGAAAAGGGGAAGCTCCCGTCCCAGCCACTCCCAAATCCCGATCACCCACATAATGTACATGTTGCTCTTGAACAACAGAACCATAATGTGAGTGCCGTGACCACATTGAGATCGGGAAGGATGCTGCAAAACAACATTGGCACACGGATCAACGATGACACCCCGGCCGCTTCTTCTTCTTCTACTTCTTCTTCTTTTTCTCCTGCTTCTTCGTCTTCTGAGCCCATTCTCCATTCTTCACAAGCCTCTCCTTCCTCTTCTTCTGCTCTGAACGGACCCACTTCTCACTCCACGAAAACAGCTGTTCTGGGATCCGTTCCAAATCCACAATCTCCTCCTCCAACAATAGACTCAACCAATTTTAAAAATGTTCCATTTCCAAACCGGTTGAGGTCTAATAAACAAAATCCTCAGATGGAGAAGATTCTGGAGTTATTTAAGCAGGTTAACATTAACATTCCTCTTTTAGATGATGTCCAACAAGTCCCGTACTACACGAAAATCTTAAAGGACTTGTGCACGAAAAAGAGGAAGTCTCAGGTACCCAAGAAAGTTTTCTTGGCTAGTGCTGTGAGTGATGCCCTTACCCAATCTTTACCACAAAAACGGAAGGACCCTGGCTGTCCTACGATTTCTATTACTATTGGGGATAAGAACATCAACCGCGCACTATTAGATCTTGGTGCCAGTGTTAACCTGCTTCCGTACTCGGTATACGAGCAATTAGGCATCGGAGAGCTGAAACCCACGCACTGCACTCTCCAAATGGCCTACCGATCGATCACCCATCCTAGGGGTGAGCTAGAGGATGTGTTAATAAAAGTCGGGAACTTCATATTCCCCGTTGACTTCATTGTATTAGACACACAGCCTATAGCTAACCCCCGGAATCAAATTCCGGTGATACTCGGTCGCCCATTTCTTGCAACCTCAAATGCTGTGATCAATTGTCGCAATGGTTCGATGAACCTCTCTTTTGGAAACATGACGATTGAACTCAACATTTTTAGGTTGGGGAATCATCCCGCCGAACCTAATGCTCATATACAGGACGTCTGCTCGATCCAGGAGATCACCCCAGAAGAATGTGAATTCGAGAAGTTTCTGTTTAATCACGATAATCTTAACTCCACTAGTGCGTTCCTCCTCGAACCTGCTGCTGTTTCTGTGCCCGACAACGACTATGAGTGTTTCACGTTCTCGAACGATCTTAGCCGTGCACAACCCGAGTTTGAATCTTTCGAATTTCCGGATGAGTTACCTGAACCATCCAACTCGGTCGCCTACACTCATTTTGAACCTTTGCTGGAGTCCTTTGAGTTCGAGACCTCTGCACCAATCTTTCCTTCAATCGTTTCACCTCCAGCGCTCGAACTCAACCCTTTGCCGTCTCACCTTAAGTATGCTTACTTAGGTGAGAACGAGACCCTCCCTGTCATCATTTCGGCTTCACTAGCTCCAGAACAAGAGAAAGCCCTTCTTGCGGTCTTGCACAGCAATAGGCAAGCTGTCACGACCCAAAAATGGCCCGTGACGGACCTAATACTACGCAACGCCTAAAGACGCAACGTAGTAAAAGAAAGCCAAACCCAGGAATCTAAACCATAAAAAAACGGAAAAGATAATATAAGTTTTGAAACATTTGAAATCGCAACCCAAATTCTTTAAAAGTCTTACTTTCTTTCTTTCTTTAAAACTTTAGCAACACCCCTTTTTGTAAAACCCAGCAAAGATGAATACAACAGAAAATAGTAACAGTAGAGAAAGAAGCTGTAAATATAAAAGACCTTAAATCCACACTAATACACATATCGTCCTCACCAAGTCTCTAAGTCAATAATACAATAGCTGATGGAGAGTACAAAATACAACGAATATACAATAAGAAACACAGATAACCATCTAACCCACCTAAGCAAAAAGGTACTGTGAGCTGATGCGGTATTTGAAGCAAAAGGTGACAGCTGGATAGCTGAATAGAGAAATAGCCTGCCTCGACTACTCTGGGGAACAACCTGAAACACCTGTGGCACAACGGGGGTGAGTTGCCAACTCGTGAATAGTATAAAACTTATACAGGTAATCGCAGGAATGGACGTACAGCATGAATCTAAGATATGCGATTACAGTAGTAATATGTCATGCAATGCTGAAATAAGAGAGTACACTAGCAGGTACAATCAATATGTGAAGCAATGATGACATGATAAAAGTATGCAATAACTATGCAATAGAGATATGAGAAAGAAAATATGCAACTATCATAAGGGTACACTACAAGTACTACCAATATATGAATCTGTGCATAAGGTAGGTAAGGGTGAGGTATAGGGTGGAATATGTCATTCCCCACGGAAACCTGACGTCGTGGTAGGATCACAATCCATCAAGATACTCCAATCCCAAGTCCTCAAATCAGCCCCCACATAGGGCACTCACATCATATAAGTCTCGCATCTCCTCAATGTACAATATCGAGTAATCTCCCATATCCCGAATGTACAATCACCAATCACATAGGTATATCCAATGTCCAATCCCAATGAATCACCTAGTATCCCAAGTCCAATCTCAAGTAAGAATCTAACATCCTAAAGGTATATATATGTACAGAAATAAATATGATGGGGGCAATACACATATATTAGCGTCCCAGTCCACTAATATTGGTGTAAGGGTATATATAACAACGGCTAAATCCCCTGTTATATATACAAAAAGGGGGTTAAAGAAATATCATGAAACCGTGTGCCAAGCATCGACATAGAAATCCTCGTATATAAGGCTCCGTCTGCAGTGTCGGCCCTCGGCCCCGACAGTACAGGTCATCCCGCATCCATCTCTCTACTCTGGCCAGTAGCCTCCGGACTACTGCCAGGTCCAAACAATCACCGGTAGGTACTCGCCCGCCTCCAGGCTCAATCGGCAAACCCATCGATCTTCTTGCCGAGGGGAACCATACCGGGCCCCACCATGTACTCTCATACGGCAACCACACCTCGTATGGAGTAGATAATCAGCACCAATAAAACTCATGGGGGACGCTCAAATATCATATCAAGGAAACCGGGTTGTTATATGTATGCATAATTTCATGAACTCCCGCGGTTCCCAAATCCCGAAAACATCATATAGAATCCAGATAAACAATGCATGAATCCAAGAATAAATGTATGCAATATATCTGAATGCGAGCAGGTAAACACATGTATATAGCTGAACCAGATGTATGCGAAAAACAAAATAAGGTACAGCTAAGTAACATCAGTAAATGTAAATATGCGACAGCAACTGAATATGTGTCTAACATACAGGTGTAGCAAGGTATAGGTATCTACCTATAGGAACTGATGTCGTATACCCCCCTGGGTATAAGTAACATATGTAGGAAATCCCTCCCGGTATAGGTAAAATATGTAGGAGGTATACGTGTAGCTGTATCGTAAGTGAAAATATACCTATCACTAAAGGTATGATACGCTATAGGTATACCGATAGGCTAGATGTCATGTGTGGCAAGCAATAGTAGCTATAAGGGGTAGTGTGTGACATGGAAATTATTGACGGTGTGTGTGTAGCATGCAATCCGTGCTCGTGCAACATGGACCGTCAATAATGTGTGCAGTGTCCTACGGCTACTAGTCACAGTATAACAATATCTAAGGAAATGCAGTAAGGCGCAATTCTACAATGACGTAGAATGTGCGACAAGTAATTGAATCCTAGCCCAGACGCATAACGCCATGCGGGCGATTCCCCTGTAGATGTTATATCTACTCACCTAAACTCCACGCTGGGTGAATCCTATCACCTGCTCCCCCTGTAGCCGTGTCCGTAGCTCCTGCCTGCAAACCTGAAAATATAACATGGAAATCACATATAAGCCAAGATATCTCGCGAAACACGATATCGAAACGAAACGAGAAACTCGCGTCGCGATCTAAGCGCGCGTGTGCACGATACGCTGAATCGTGTGTGTACGCGTCTAAAACCATCGCGACACGCCGCGATACGCTGGATCACAGAACCCACTCACGTATCGCGCGTATCGCGCAAACACCACGAACATCAAAAACCGACATATGATCCCAGATTTTGCCTACTGTGAAAACTAAGTAAACAAACAAGACCAGAGGAGCCTAAACCATAGCAGACACCTACACAGGAAAACCCAAACCCTAACTCCTCTACTTGGCCGGCGTCGCCGGCCCCTCCTTCAGCCGTCGCCGGCCCTAGCCGGTGGTCTGGGGTCCATCTCCTAGGTGGTGCTCCAGGTCCTCTAGCACAACACTACAACTATGTTTAATTTACCAGTAACAATCTCGGATCATAGCAGGTTCCAGATATCACAAATATCGCATAAAAACACCAATTTTGCACAAATTAGAAATCTTATGGTATTTTAGTGTAATCTGGGGATTCTCAATTGATGTGGCCTTACTAACACTAAACTAACCTAAGGTAGCTAACCAATTCAACAATTTACCACAATTCCACTTAAACACCATAAACTAGCACTAATTTAGCTAATTTAGCACTAATCGAATCAATCGATGCACAACTAAGCAAACCATGCAATGTGGTTAAGGAAATATACCCACAGAACCCTAGAAGGCAGGTGAAGGTGTGGAGAAGAGCTCCTGCGAGCACTGGGGTCCCTGTTGCTGTTGCTGCTGCCTGCTAATGCTGCTTCTATTGTTGCTGCTATTGTTGCTGCTCTAGTTGCTGTTGTTGTTGTTATTGTGTTGATGATGATGATAATGATGATGATGTTGCTGCTGCCCCCAGCTGCTGCTGCTGCCTCTCTCTCTCTCTCTCTCACTCTGTTGCTGCTGCTGCCTCTCTCTCTCTCACTCTGTTGCTGCTGCTGCCAAGGCTTGCTGCTGCTGCTTCTCTCTCTCTCTGTGCAGTGAGTGTGTGTGTGTGTGAGAGAGTGTGAGGGAAATGAAAGAAAGAAAAGGAAATGGAGAAATGGGCACCCCCAAGGACCCCTTCTTACTCTCTCTCTCATAATGAGGCATGGGCAAAGCCATGATGCCCATGCTCACTCTCTCTCAAAGTCAACCACATAAAGAAATCCCTTTTTCTTTAAATTCATTTTAAAATTCCTTTTTCATTTTAAAACAACCACTACTAATTACAACCATGCAACTATTAAACACAAAACATTTAAACAAAACCTAATACTAGATTAAGAGATGGTTAAACCACAAAAACAACCCTAGTTATCATGCACAAGTGTGTGTGTGCCCAACAAAATTCCAATAAAATACACACTAAATAGGATAAAATATTTAAAACCCAATTTGGTAAACTTTTTATTAAAAACCATATATTAAAATATAATTAGCTACAAAACACATTCTAAGGTGTTACAATCTCCCACCTTAAAAGAAATTCGTCCCCGAATTTAAAACTTATACTGTTACGCGTACCTTCAAAAGAAGATTAAAATCCTCAATTCTTGCTTGCAGCCTCCCAAGTGACTATCTCACTACACGGCTACGCCCGAGAAAACCCTTCACAGATGGCAAGACCTTTGACCGACGTTTCTCCACCTGTCGAGCCATTAACACACATGGCTGCGGGTGAACGAAAGATCGCATCCAGCTAAAAGGTCTGGTGCAAACATGTGAGAAAGGTCAAGAAGGTAATTGTGAAGTATCATCACAAGGAATACGGGGTGAAAATCCAATAATCTGGGCGGAAGTGCCAAATTGAAGGCAACAAAACTAACTCGCTTATAGGATCTCAGAAGGACCTAAATCCTGGGATAAGCTTCCCAAAATCCAACACGTCATTCATCGGAAGGTCCGTAGGAATACATGATGTGCCACTGCGCACTCAAGCCTGCGACCAGCACAGTCGCATAAGACATCTGTTTGCAATGGACAGTTCTCATCCTGACCTGAACACAACTGGACCGTCTCCGAAATCTCTAGACTAGCTGGGGTCCAAAGTCCTACTTACGCAGAGTCAGAAAACAACAGGCTGGCGATCGACACGACCTAACCCTTAAGCCTAAGGGTGGCCAATTGGAGTGTCTCCTGATAATAGCTATCGAAAGAGAACCCTAACGATGGCGAGTGACGATCCCAAGCTGCTGACGACCAAACAAAACAAACACACAACTTAACAAACACAAATGTGCACATTGAGTAGAACCGGATAACAAGAATCCGAAAGGAGTCATACCCTGACTAAACTTGGGTAGAACCCATAACGAAATTTGTGGAGATCTGCTCCCATTCCTTCTTCGGAACGGTAAAAGATTGCAATTCTCCAGCCGGCCTCAGATGCTCGACCCAAAGCACACAACAAGACAGACACTTGAAACGAAACCTGAAACTTCTCCTTACATTCCTGCCCACTCGTAACTATCTCACAAGTCACGCCAAAGCTGGTGGAACTTGAATGCATAAGGAGAGTTGACAGATGTGCATGCTCTAGGATTACACGCCTCTACCTGGTAACGGCAAGTACACAACGCGTCCCTAACTTAGCACATCATTGTCACAATCCAGGTCTCCGAATCATTACCCAGCCGAATATGCTCAAGTATCTCTGACGTACGAGCTTCGACGGGCAGTGTCTCGCGACAACGATTTAAGGAAAGTGGTCGGGCGCGGACATGAGCAAGCTGTCCCCTCCGTAGAGACGAACTAAGCTATACTCGACGATCACACAAGAACTGTAAATCTGCAGAAGATCATCACAACAATCCAAATCTGCTGCAGGAAGATGTACATTAAGCTCTAGTGGTCCGTGGAAAATCTGACATGACTCTCAAGCAAGTAGTGTCTCCAAATATCCAACGCAAAACCACAGCGGCCATCTCCAGATCATGAGTGGAATATCCTCCTCGTACTTCCTCCAAATGTAGGGAAAGCAAAAGCGATATCTCTATAGTGTCACCTCAGTACACACTCGAGTCCACTCAAGAAACATTACAGTTAAACAACAAGGTCGCCCGAACCAAAAGCAAAGAAAGAACTGATGCAGCTGTTAACTGAATCTTCAACTGCTGAAAACTCCGTACACATGCCTCACTCCAAAGAAAAGAAACCTCCCTTCCGGTCCATTCGGTCGACGGTGCAGCATTACTCTAGCAATCCTGCATGAAACGGCGGCAAAAACCTGCTAAGCCCAACAATCTGCGGATCCCCGCCCTGCACACAAGTCTGGGCCTAAGCCGTACGGCCACGATCTCCCTCGGAACCATAGGGAACCGTCTCCCGTGACTACAAGACCTAGGAGTCAACACAAACAAGCCTGAAGAAACACTCTGAGAATTTAGCAACTGCTGGTACTCTCCCAGTATCTGCATAACAAATCCTTAAGTGCTACTCCTGTCCCTCAAGACACATTAAGTAGACCAGAGTGTCGTAAATAACACAACAAAAACTGGTCGAGGAACGGCCTGCAGAAATCTGGTTCATCATATCTACGAGTGCTGCTAGGGCGACAGTGAATCCAACGACTCACAAAACACACAAAGCCCGTAGCACGCACAAGGCAATCTTCGGAATGCCGTCACTCCGAATCCGCAATAATGATGACCTGATCCCAAACACTCTTAGAAAATGTCTCGCACTCTGGAGCTGATCGAAGAAATCGTCACGGCGAGATGAAGGATACCTATCCGCACCGTAAGCCGGTTCAATTGACGATCCATCGATACACAACCTCAACTGCCGTATTTCTCCTGACGAACAGAAAT
Source organism: Agapanthus africanus (assembly GCA_030015575.1). Taxonomy (NCBI): domain Eukaryota; kingdom Viridiplantae; phylum Streptophyta; class Magnoliopsida; order Asparagales; family Amaryllidaceae; genus Agapanthus; species Agapanthus africanus. Next base: position 157,263,155 of record JASDDO010000010.1, read on the forward strand.
AGGAGTTTCCAAAAGCGAAACACTCAGACGCACAAAACTCCCCAAACCAAGACTCTGCAGCTGATCCTTAAGCTCCCTCAGCTTCGCCGGCCCATCTGGAACAACGTCGGAAAAACTCTCGCACGAAAAGAACCCGGTCCAACAATCCCACGGTGGCTCCGGTATCACGAAGGAACGTCAAGAATCCACGACATCTCTTCAGAAGCCGACTAGCGAAAAAGGCTGAATTCAAGCTGTGAGAGGCGGCACAACTATCCACCTGCACAACAAGAACTGACTTGCCGGGGAAAACAAAACCTAACTTGTTTCCACACTGTAATCCACAGACGCTTAACACGTAGTTAACCAATCCGTGCCCCGGAGAACGTCAAATCCAACATCTCGAGAAGGATCAAAACGATGGACGAAACTCTATCTCCTATCCGATTGGTACAAAACTGAAATACGTGTCGCGCAATAAAAGGATCGCTGACAGAAGTTAAAACAACTACTACTAATCTACCCAACCACAGTACAAGCAAGAAACAAACAAATACACCAAGAGAACATAAAACTCAAGGGTACCTGAAAACTCCACATTGGACGTCTGCGCGTCCCGATGAGTAGAAGCAAACTCCTGTGTCTGCACTCTACTCGCAGCTGGATGAACTCCTCTGGTAAACTGAGCCCTCTGAGCGAATTTTCCACGTCCACGGCCTCTCTGAATACGATCCTGACGCCGCGCTGAGGAACAATCCCTGACGAAGTGCTGAAAGCTTCCGCATCGAAAACATCCACGTGCTGACTGCTGACCATCCTGGGGATGAGAGCTGAACGACTGTCCTCGTCCCATGCCTCTGCTACTCCCGCGACGGCCATGAAATCTTTCTCGACGACCAAACCTCTGCCTCTTGGCTGGTACACTGGTACGAGTCCTCCACTGTCCTGGAACATGTGCCTCGTCAACTGGAGCCGCAACAACTGGTGCTATGTAGGTGACGGACTGCTGCACGCTGATCGTAAGGGACAGCTGAGTAACAGGGGTGGCAACCTCTTGTCGTAGCTCCCGAACGACATCAACCAAAGAACTCATCGTCTGGCGGAACTCCTGCATCTCTACCAAAAGTCTATCCATGGTATAGGTGGTAGGCTGATCTGTCTGCACCTGTGCAACTAGAGTGCCATCCTGGTCAGTACTCGTCTCACCCGAGCTAACTCTGACCTCGGCCCTCGCTGCATCGCTCTGAGTCCCCATAGTCATCGGCGGCAAGGCTATAAATAGATATAAGATGAGACTCGATAAGAATGAGGAAATCGAATCCCAAAGATATGAATCATCAAGGAAGGAATGTCAAGCAATTTGTACTTAGGTCACTTAATGCAAGGTACCGCGCTGTGAGTATGCTGCAGACATACACACACTGCGTTACTCTGCTTAAGCTACCTACTCCATCATACTAAGGTCATCCTACACTCCGAAAGGTAAAACCTAATGCTCTGATACCAACTTTGTCACGACCCAAAAATGGCCCGTGACGGCCCTAATACTACGCAACGCCTAAAGACGCAACGTAGTAAAAGAAAGCCAAACCCAGGAATCTAAACCATAAAAAAACGGAAAAGATAATATAAGTTTTGAAACATTTGAAATCGCAACCCAAATTCTTTAAAAGTCTTACTTTCTTTCCTTCTTTAAAACTTTAGCAACACCCCTTTTTGTAAAACCCAGCAAAGATGAATACAACAGAAAATAGTAACAGTAGAGAAAGAAGCTGTAAATATAAAAGACCTCAAATCCACACTAATACACATATCGTCCTCACCAAGTCTCTAAGTCAATAATACAATAGCTGATGGAGAGTACAAAATACAACGAATATACAATAAGAAACACAGATAACCATCTAACCCACCTAAGCAAAAAGGTACTGTGAGCTGATGCGGTATCTGAAGCAAAAGGTGACAGCTGGATAGCTGAATAGAGAAATAGCCCGCCTCGACTACTCTGGGGAACAACCTGAAACACCTGTGGCACAACGGGGGTGAGTTGCCAACTCGTGAATAGTATAAAACATATACAGGTAATCGCAGGAATGCACGTACAGCATGAATCTAAGATATGCGATTACAGTAGTAATATGTCATGCAATGCTGAAATAAGAGAGTACACTAGCAGGTACAATCAATATGTGAAGCAATGATGACATGATAAAAGTATGCAATAACTATGCAATAGAGATATGTGAAAGAAAATATGTAACTATCATAAGGGTACACTACAAGTACTACCAATATATGAATCTGTGCATAAGGTAGGTAAGGGTGAGGTATAGGGTGGAATATGTTATTCCCCACGGAAACCTGATGTCGTGGTAGGATCACAATCCATCAAGATACTCCAATCCCAAGTCCTCAAATCAGCCCCCACATAGGGCACTCACATCATATAAGTCTCACATCTCCTCAATGTACAATATCGAGTAATCTCCCATATCCCGAATGTACAATCACCAATCACATAGGTATATCCAATGTCCAATCCCAATGAATCACCTAGTATCCCAAGTCCAATCTCAAGTAAGAATCTAACACCCTAAAGGTATATATATGTACAGAAATAAATATGATGGGGGCAATACACATATATTAGCATCACATTCCACTAATATTGGTGTAAGGGTATATATAACAACGGCTAAATCCCCTGTTATATATACAAAAAGGGGGTTAAAGAAATATCATGAAACCGTGTGCCAAGCATCGACACAGAAATCCTCGTATATGGGGCTCCGTCTGCAGTGTCGGCCCTCGGCCCCGACAGTACAGGTCATCCCGCATCCATCTCTCTACTCTGGCCAGTAGCCTCCGGACTACTGCCAGGTCCAAACAATCACTGGTAGGTACTCGCCCGCCTCCAGGCTCAATCGGCAAACCCATCGATCTTCTTGCCGAGGGGAACCATACCGGGCCCCACCATGTACTCTCATACGGCAACCACACCTCGTATGGAGTAGATAATCAGCACCGATAAAACTCATGGGGGACGCTCAAATATCATATCAAGGAAACCGGGTTGTTACATGTATGCATAATTTCATGAACTCCCGCGGTTCCCAAATCCCGAAAACATCATATAGAATCCAGATAAACAATGCATGAATCCAAGAATAAATGTATGCAATATATCTGAATGCGAGCAGGTAAACACATGTATATAGCTGAACCAGATGTATGCGAAAAACAAAATAAGGTATAGCTAAGTAACATCAGTAAATGTAAATATGCAACAGCAACTGAATATGTGTCTAACATACAGGTGTAGCAAGGTATAGGTATCTACCTATAGGAACTGATGTCGTATACCCCCCTGGGTATAAGTAACATATGTAGGAAATCCCTCCCGGTATAGGTAAAATATGTAGGAGGTATACGTGTAGCTGTATCGCAAGTGAAAATATACCTATCACTAAAGGTATGATACGCTATAGGTATACCGATAGGCTAGATGTCATGTGTGGCAAGCAATAGTAGCTATAAGGGGTAGTGTGTGACATGGCAATTATTGACGGTGTGTGTGTAGCATGCAATCCGTGCTCGTGCAACATAGACCGTCAATAATGTGTGCAGTGTCCTACGGCTACTAGTCACAGTATAACAATATCTAAGGAAATGCAGTAAGTCGCAATTCTACAATGACGTAGAATGTGCGACAAGTAATTGAATCCTAGCCCAGACGCATAACGCCATGCAGACGATTCCCCTGTAGATGTTATATCTACTCACCTAAACTCCACGCTGGGTGAATCCTATCACCTGCTCCCCCTGTAGCCGTGTCTGTAGCTCCTGCCTGCAAACCTGAAAATATAACATGGAAATCACATATAAGCCAAGATATCTCGCGAAACGCGATATCGAAACGTAATGAGAAACTCGCGTCGCGAACTAAGCGCGCGTGTGCACGATACGCTGAATCGTGTGTGTACGCGTCTAAAACCATCGCGACACGCCGCGATACACTGGATCACAGAACCCACTCACGTATCGCGCGTATCGCGCAAACACCACGAACATAAAAAACCGACATATGATCCCAGATTTTGCCTACTGTGAAAACTAAGTAAACAAACAAGACCAGAGGAGCCTAAACCATAGCAGACACCTACACAGGAAAACCCAAACCCTAACTCCTCTACTTGGCCGGCGTCGCCGGCCCCTCCTTCAGCCGTCACCGGCCCTAGCCGGTGGTCTGGGGTCCATCTCCTAGGTGGTGCTCCAGGACCTCTAGCACAACACTACAACTATGTTTAATTTACCAGTAACAATCTCGGATCATAGCAGGTTCCAGATATCACAAATATCATATAAAAACACCAATTTTGCACAAATTAGAAATCTTATGGTATTTTAGTGTAATCTGGGGATTCTCAATTGAAGTGGCCTTACTAACACTAAACTAACCTAAGGTAGCTAACCAATTCAACAATTTACCACAATTCCACTTAAACACCATAAACTAGCACTAATTTAGCTAATTTAGCACTAATCGAATCAATCGATGCACAACTAAGCAAACCATGCAATGGGGTTAAGGAAATATACCCACAGAACCCTAGAAGGCAGGTGAAGGTGTGGAGAAGAGCTCCTGCGAGCACTGGGGTCCCTGTTGCTGTTGCTGCTGCCTGCTAATGCTGCTTCTGTTGTTGCTGCTATTGTTACTGCTCTAGTTGCTGTTGTTGTTGTTATTGTGTTGATGATGATGATAATGATGATGATGTTGCTGCTGCCCCTAGCTGCTGTTGCTGCCTCTCTCTCTCTCTCTCACTCTGTTGCTGCTGCTGCCTCTCTCTCTCTCACTCTGTTGCTGTTGCTGCCTCTCTCTCTCACTCTGTTGCTGCTGCTACCAAGGCTTGCTGCTGCTGCTTCTCTCTCTCTCTCTGCAGTGAGTGTGTGTGTGTGTGAGAGAGTGTGAGGGAAATGAGAGAAAGAAAAGGAAATGGAGAAATGGGCACACCCAAGGACCCCTTCTTACTCTCTCTCTCATAATGAGGCATGGGCAAAGCCATGATGCCCATGCTCACTCTCTCTCAAAGTCAACCACATAAAGAAATCCCTTTTTCTTTAAATTCATTTTAAAATTCCTTTTTCATTTTAAAACCAACACTACTAATTACAACCATGCAACTATTAAACACAAAACATTTAAACAAAACCTAATACTAGATTAAGAGATGGTTAAACCACAAAAACAACCCTAGTTATCATGCACAAGTGTGTGTGTGCCCAACAAAATTCCAATAAAATACACACTAAATAGGATAAAATATTTAAAACCCAATTTGGTAAACTTTTTATTAAAAACCATATATTAAAATATAATTAGCTACAAAACACATTCTAAGGTGTTACACAAGCTTTTGGCTGGTCCATGGTGGACATCAAGGGGATTAGTCCCTTGATCGTTGAGCATCACATTCATCTGATGGATGATGCCAAACCAGCCCGGGATCCACAAAGACGTCTCAATCCAGTCATAAAAGAGGCTGTGAAGAAGGAGATCGTAAAATGACTAGATAGTGGTATCATTTACCCTATCTCTGATAGCCAGTGGGTTAGCCCCATCCACGTTGTTCCCAAGAAATCAGGTATAACGATCATCACTAATGAGGCGAACGAGTTAATCCCTACTCGCACCCAAACTGGGTGGCGAGTATGCATCGATTACAGAAAACTCAACGCCGCAACGCGGAAAGACCACTTTCCGCTACCTTTCATTGACCAGATGCTTGAACGATTGGCCGGACACGAGTACTACTGCTTTCTTGATGGCTACTCCGGCTATAATCAGATTCCCATCGCCGAAAAAGACCAGGACAAGACCACATTCACTTGTCCTTTCGGCACGTTTGCATATCGTCGCATGCCCTTTGGGTTATGCAATGCGCCCGCTACCTTCCAGCGGTGTATGATGGGAATCTTCTTAGACATGGTGGAAAAATTTCTGGAGATTTTCATGGATGATTTCTCCATCTTCGGCGATTCCTTCAACGAGTTTTTGCTGCATCTTGACGCTGTCCTTACCCGATGTAAGGACAAGAATCTCACTTTGAATTGGGATAAGTGCCACTTCATGGTGCGCGAAGGTATTGTCTTAGGACATATTATCTCGCAAAATGGCATAGAGGTCGACAAAGCAAAGATTGAGGTCATTTCCAATCTCCCTCCTCCCAGATGCGTCAAAGATATCCGAGCCTTCCTTGGCCATGACGGTTTCTATAGACGGTTCATCAAGGACTTTAGCAAGATTGCTAGGCCCTTGACTCTTTTGCTGGCCAAGGACACGCCATTCGACTTCAACTCGAGCTGTGTGACTGCATTCGAGTCACTAAAACGCTCACTCACTTCTGCTCCCGTTCTTTCTTCACCTGACTGGACGCACCCATTTGAGATTATGTGCGATGCATCCGACTTTGCCATTGGTGCTGTCCTTGGACAAAACATCAACAAGATGCCGCACGTAATCTATTATGTGAGCCGAACCCTGAACGACGCCCAACTCAATTATACAACAACTGAGAAGGAATTCTTAGCTGTTGTATTTCCTTTAGAAAAGTTCAGGCCTTACCTCATCGGCTCTCCAGTCATTGTCTGCACTGACCATTCTGCTCTGCGCCATCTTTTTGCGAAGAAAGATGCAAAATCTCGGTTAATACGTTGGATCCTCTTGCTTCAAGAGTTTGACCTTGTCATTAAGGACAAACGAGGATGTGAAAACGTAGTTGCCGACCATCTCTCACGACTTCCTTCTTCTCCTTCGCTTCCAATTCCGATCAACAACGTTTTCCCGGATGAACACCTCTTGACAGTATCTTGCGAACCCTGGTTCGCAGATATTGTGAACTATTTGGCCACGGGATTACTACCGACTGAATGGTCAAGTCAGGACAAACTTCGCTTCTTATCCCAAGTAAAACACTCTTACTGGGACGAACCCTATCTGTTCAAGTACTGTCCCGACCAGATTATTCGTCGATGTGTCCCTGACGAGGAATTCAAGAGTGTGCTGTCATTTTGCCACGATCAAGCGTGTGGCGGGCATTTTGGCCCCAGAAAGACAGCTGAGAAGATCTTGCAATGTGGTTTCTACTGGCCACAACTCTTCAAAGACGCTCATGACCATTGCAAGACTTGCTCCCGGTGCCAACACTTGGGCCGGATATCCCGGAGGAACGAGATGCCGCTCCAACCAATCTTGGTTGTAGAGATTTTCGATGTTTGGGGGATAGATTTCATGGGGCCGTTTCCCAGCTCTTTTGGGAACTTGTACATCCTTCTCGCTGTTGATTACGTCTCTAAATGGGTCGAGGCTTTGCCCAGCCGGACTAACGACAACAAGGTTGTCGTTAGGTTCCTTAAAGAAAACATTTTCTCCCGGTTTGGGCATCCCCGAGCGATCATTAGCGACAATGGCAGTCATTTCTGCAACAAAACTTTCGAGGCCTTGATGCGGAAATACTCCATTAATCATAAGCTATCCACACCCTACCACCCCCAAACCTGCGGGCAGGCCGAAGTTTCAAATCGGCAAATCAAGCAAATACTGGAGAAGACGGTTTCCAAGAACCGTAAGGATTGGTCGCTGAAACTCACTGATGCCCTTTGGTCCTTTCGAACCGCTTATAAGACCGACCTTGGCATGTCTCCCTATCGGCTTGTATACGGAAAAGCCTGCCACCTACCTGTCGAAATAGAGCATCGCGCATTTTGGGCGATAAAGGAGCTGAATCTGTCTCTCGAAGATGCGGGCAGCTATCGGAAGCTGCAGTTGAATGAATTAAGCGAGCTTAGGGATGAGGCTTACGATAACGCTGTTGTAGTTAAGAATCGAACGAAGGTGTTTCACGATAAACACCTTTTGCGCAAAACCTTCGTACCTGGTCAACAGGTACTGCTTTACGACACCCGACTTCACTTCCATCCAGGAAAGCTCCGATCTCGCTGGAAAGGGCCGTATTTTGTGCGGAATGTGTTTCCGCAGGGCGCTGTGGATTTAGAGAATCCAAAGGAGGGTTCATTTTTCAAAGTGAACGGACACCGACTAAAACCGTACCTTAGCGCCGAACCAACAAAGGAGCTCCTGGTCTTACAGGAGCCGGTTTACCCTGCCTAATCTTTCTCTGCCTACCTCCAAACTTCGGTTATCCAGCCAAGAACAGTGGACAATGTTCCAAATAAGTTTGGGGGTATGTATAAACCATTTTGTATATATTTGTGGATATTCTTTGCCATTCTTTTTCTTTTTCTTTTCTTTAAAAACAAAAACAAAAAAAAAAAATTGTGTATCGCTAACCGACAATTTTGACCCTTCAAATGATCTCTTCATGCAATGACAGTGAGGACACTGTCCAGTTTAAGTTTGGGGGTACGCTCGGTACGCATTTCTTACCTTTGCATTCATATGTATATTTTGCATCTGCATATTAAAATCCATAAAATCCATAAAAATTTGAAAATTTTCTAAAAACATAAAAACTTTTCTGTCAAGTTAGCTGGTGGAAGAACTCTGATTCAACATTTCGACGGTTTTGGTTGATAAAATAATAATAACTAAGTCTGTAACATTTAGGAAAAACATAGAAATAAATAAATTTAATTAAAATAAGAATAAGCTGATAAATCACAAAATGCTTAAAAGCTAATATGTCAATCTTTATAAGATATATGTAATACAAATTAAATTAGAATTTTAGAATGTAATTTTAATAAGTTATAAGGGTTTTTAAGATAATTTTAGCTTCATTTTAATAAAAGATGTGTTTTGTAATAAGTTAATTGTGAAGGGCTAAATTGCAAAGTTAGGTTTTATGCTAATTCAAGATTGTCAAGGGTTTAAGTGAATAAAGGGTTAACAATTCAGTTCTGAATTTAAATTCAAAATAAAACACAAGATAAAGGAAAATGAGAAGATAATCCTTAAAACCACCTCATGCTTCATGCCACCACCATTTTCCACCTCCTCCTTGCATGAATTGTGCACACCCTTGGCCTTGACACCTCCACCTTACCTTATCCTTCCTCCTCCCACATATATAAACCATTTCAGTTCTGAAACTCAAATTAAAACTGAAAAGAAAATCAAAAGAAAAGAAAAGTAAAGGAAAAAGAAGAACAAGAGGAAGAAGAAGATGATGAGGAGCTTGTTCATAGAGATAATTCACCATCAAGCTAGGAAGAGCCTATAGATCTTTGGGGGTTATTCCTACAGCTAATAGGAGGGTAAACTTCTTAAACTTAGTAGAGATTAAGTTCTGTAGATTAGTTAAATTTAGTTTAGCTAGGTTGCATAATATCGTATTTTAGTTAGAAATTGTGTCTGTTAGAATCTGCTGTATTCTGAAACCTAATTAAATAAATTCAACAGTGTAGAAATGATGTAGGAATCAAGGTGAAAACACCACAAGAAAACGACAGTGGGGCGCCGGTTTTGGGCCGGCGACATGAGGAGTTTGGCCGGCGTCGCCGGCCATGGTGAGGGTTTTGGGGGTTTGGTCTATTGGGGTGGTTGCAGTATACAATTTGGGGTATTTTGGTACTGTTGATTTTAATTAGTTTCACTACAGTTAAAATCTGGAATGATATATCGGAAATGAAATCGTAAAACGCTAAATACGACACGACGAAACTACGTCGCGTGTTAATTTCTGAAACTGTGCAGAATTAAGCTAAAATCCAGCGAGACTAAGTGTGAAACAACTTGATATAACCTAATATTAGATAACTAGCAAAAAGGGTATAACGTGTTTTTATTTCCGTTATGTCGGAATAACTAGTTTGCTTATATACGTTATATTGGTATATTTAGATGCGGATACAAGGAATACGGAAGCCGCGAGGAAAGGGAAAGGATTAGCGATTCCGGAGTAGATCAACTTTCCGGTGAGTAGACTAAACATCTACCGGGGAATTTAGTAGAGATGGCGTGTTTCGCCCATGGTTTTACATTAATACGATATTCATATCATCATGTTAAACAATTAGAATATCATTCATTTCATTACTTATATGTTGCTTAGTTGTTAGAACACTTCACAAGTATCGACGAGTCATGCCACGTGCACATCTTATATGCTACACACACCTCGTCGATATTGCCATGTCACATACACTTAAATATCATACTTATTAACATGGATTATATTATCTTTCATATGTTAAGTATATTGGTAGAATTCCTTATTTACATTTTGTTGCTTTATGCGTATTTCCATGTTGGATATGAGATAGATACATAATTGAGGATTTATGATTTTGAGTTTTTAAATACTATTACATAAATCCCGTTTTCATGATTGATGTGACATGTCCACCCTGAGTTGATTTCTGTTTTTGGTTTTATTCCGGACCGAGTGGGGGAGATATACGGTCGTGGATTTACGTTATCCATACTGAGTGGGGGAGATATACAGTTGGATACAGGGTGGACCCGGTCGAGACCGAGGGGCAGGATAGCCGTATTGAGACGGGGGAGCCTAGCGAGGTTACTCGATTCCGGATATTGGTTTTAGAAAAATGCGGCGTGCATCTAGAGGATGACGACCGATATTATGGGTATAGGATCATTCGGGGAATGATGCCTATAAGAAATGAAAGTTTTGTGTCGTTGATAGACACCGAGAGATGATTTCTATTGAGTTGTGATTTCAGAAGTATGATGTGATTTATTTTGGATTTCACATATACTCATATATCATATTGATTCATGTTCATTATCATGATTACCATATTTACTTTATTCGCCGTTATATGTTAGTTGTATTCACTGAGTTGGCAACTCATCCCCGTTGTGCCACAGTTCCTTGCAGGGATAGAGTGGACGGGTAGCTGCGAGGCAGGATCACTTTTGCTGTTGTTTCCATCTTTTGATCGGTAGGTTACATGTGTAGTAACCTCCTTTTTGGTTTTTGTACTTTGTATCTAGAAAGACTCCATCAGACTTGTATTTTGACTTAGAAAAGAGAGTTAGTAAATATATGTATAGTTGAAAAATGTGGATCAGTATTATAGTCTTTTCTTTATGAGATTCAGTGATGTTCATTATATGCATATTCATATTCTTATTGATATTGTTGATTCCAACTAGGAATACAACCACACTTAACCTTTATTACTTGTTTAATGAATTAACTTCATAACTCGAGATTTCTACTTAAAACTAAATTTTTCATAAATAATTCCGAAACAAGGTATTTTGATCTTGGTTTTTGGCTTACTTGGAATTGTGCATATCTTAAGATATGATACAATCTAAGTGCCTGTCACATCCAAACTTGGGTCGTGACAAAGTTGGTATCAGAGCTTAGGAGTAACCTTACGGAATTTAATAAGGGATTTCAATAGGTTGATGTAAGTCTGAGAGTTAGGATGACCTTTGGTTTGATGGAGTAGGTGAGTTAGGACGAATGCAGTACCGTACGTATGTTCCGCGGCATATTTACGTTATCGTATTCAGCCTAACTAACCTTAGGATGTTTATCTTGATCTATTCTTCCGTTGATTCTCCGATATTGAATTCTTCTGTTCCCACACCTTATCAACTCTCGTTTCTTGTTCCAGTTGCTATGGCTACGCGGGCTAGGCGAGCCGCAGCCAGGAATGCAGCTAGGGCGAATCCGCCTGTGATGAGGACTGGTACACCGGACGTGCAGGAGGTGCATGAGCATGCTGATCCTCCTCCTCCAGATCGCATGACTAGGATCGAGGAGGGTATGTTGGGATTACAGCGAGTGGTAGGACAGTTAGCTGAGACCACTCGAGCTTTGAGATCAGATCCAGCACCGACCGTAGCAGAGTCCGAGGTACAGCCTACACAGACGGTAGCACCAGTAGATACGAGAGTGATGGAGGTATCACTTGCGGAGTTTATGAGATTGAGACCGCCGGTTTTCACAGGGACCGATGTGGCGGTAGATCCTCAGTCTTTTCTTGATAGAATGGCGAGGATATGCAGATCATTACGATGTTCTGATGCGAGGTCAGTTGAGCTGACTAGTTTTCGTTTGGAAGGACTTGCACAGGAGTGGTGTGAGTCGATGGAGAGAGGGCGAGCTACGAATCTTCCTCCGATGACGTGGACTGAGTTTTCTACAGTCTTTCTTGCCAGATTTCTTCCCGAGAGTGTGAGGGATGCTAGAGCTAGCAGTTTCGAAGCGTTGAAGAAAGCAGCAAGTATGTCAGTAGCCGATTATGACTTACGATTCACCCAGCTTTCGCGATATGCTCCATACTTAGTACCTACAGAAGAGCTTCGGGTGAAGAGGTTCCTAAGGAGTTTGGACACACAGTTGTATCTGGCGATAGGCTCCCAGCATTTTGATACATATGCACAGGCCTTGGATGCGGCGATACGAGTAGAGGAGCGTTTGAGCCAGTCAGGAGTTGTCCCGGAGCCAAAGAGGAGTAGACCATTTGTACCGACAAATAGACAGTTTGGCCGAGGTAGAGGGTCCTATCCAGGCAGATATATTCCAGGCCGCAGTGTTGGACGAGATTGGACACAGGGCCAGATGTTCAGCTCATATCCTGATGATCAGAGATCACCATATACTTGTTATAGATGTGGACTTCCCGGGCACTTTGCGAGAGATTGCAGATCTCAGGGCGGGACCGTTGCTCCACAGGCTGCTTTACCCCTTCCTTCTCCTACACCGATGGCTTTACTTCCTCCCCCAGTTGGCGCTACACGCCAGGCAGTTGCACCACGAGGTCGAGGCTATGCGGGACGTGCTCAGAGAGGTAGAGGAGATAGAGGTAGAGGACGACAGGATGCGGGCAGGGGCCAGGCACGGGTTTTTGCACTGACTCCACAGGATGCCCAGGCATCAAATGCAGTCGTGACAGGTACTCTTACAGTATGCTCTTTAGAGGCACATGTCTTATTTGATCCCGGTTCTACACACTCTTATGTATCTTCACGATTCGCACTTTTATTGAGGAAGGAGTCGTCATTGTTAGAGTTACCTTTGGTAGTGATTACTCCAGTTGGAGATTCCTTTATAGCTCGGCACGTATTCAGATCGTGTTCGGTGCGTATTGGTAATAGGGATTCCCTAGTTGATCTGATTCTCCTGGACATGTTGGATTTTGATATACTTCTTGGGATGGATTGGTTAGCCGCTTGTCATGCCTATGTAGATTGTAGAGGAAAAGCGGTTAGATTTTGTTTTCCAGGTGAACCGATGTTGGTTGTGCAGGGGGATTGCAAGTTAACCCCTGTCAACATGATTTCTGCTTTTTGTGCGGGGCGGCTTTTGAAGAAGGGTTGTCTTGGGTTCTTGGCTTTTATTCAGGACATAGAGGTCGCTGAAGTTCCTTTGGACCAAATCCCGATCATACGAGAATTTCCTGAGGTATTTCCTGCAGAGTTGCCAGGATTGCCACCTGATCGAGATATCGAGTTTTGTATCGATTTGATTCCGGGTGCAGGGCCTATTTCTATACCACCCTATCGAATGGCACCGACGGAATTGAAAGAACTCAAGGGCCAGTTGCAAGAGTTGTTAGATAGAGGACTTGTTCGTCCTAGTGTTTCACCGTGGGGAGCTCCTGTGTTATTTGTAAAGAAGAAGGACGGTAGTATGAGAATGTGCATTGACTACCGACAGCTGAATCGCGTCACGGTACGAAACAGGTATCCATTACCGCGAATAGATGATTTGTTCGATCAGTTGCAAGGAGCCGGATTCTTCTCAAAGATTGACTTAAGGTCAGGATATCATCAGTTGAGGGTTCGGAAAGACGATATTCCGAAGACAGCATTTCGTACGAGATATGGGCATTATGAATTTCTGGTGATGTCGTTCGGACTCACCAATGCTCCAGCAGCTTTTATGGATATGATGAACCGTATCTTTAGACCATTTATCGATCGGTTTATTATAGTATTCATAGATGATATTCTTGTATATTCTCGGAGTCAGACGGAGCACGAGCAGCATTTACGCATCACATTGCAGACTTTGAAAGAGCATCAGTTGTATGCAAAGTTTTCTAAGTGTGCTTTTTGGCTCGATAGTGTAGATTTCTTGGGTCATATTGTTACGAGAGAAGGTATATGTGTAGACCCAAAGAAGATTGAAGCAGTACAACACTGGCCCAGGCCTATGTCAGTTACAGAGGTTCGGAGTTTCTTAGGTCTGGCAGGTTATTACAGACGCTTCGTGCAGGATTTCTCAAGGATAGCGGCACCTTTGACAGGATTGACTAGGAAGGAAGTTCCTTTTCAGTGGACAGATGCATGTGAGCAGAGTTTCCAACAGCTAAAGACGCGTTTGACGACTGCACCTGTATTATCTTTACCTTCCGGGTCAGGGGGTTTCGTTGTGTATTGCGATGCTTCTAGAGTGGGCTTAGGCTGTGTGTTGATGCAACACGGCAAAGTTATAGCATATGCTTCTCGACAGTTAAAGAGGCATGAACAAAATTATCCCACTCATGATCTAGAGATGGCTGCTGTAGTTTTCGCATTGAAGATTTGGATACATTATTTATATGGAGAAACGTGTCAAATCTTCACAGATCATAAAAGTTTAAAGTATATCTTTCAGCAGAAAGATCTGAATCTCAGGCAGCGTAGATGGATGGAATTGGTGAAAGATTACGACTGTGAGATTTTGTACCATCCAGGCAAAGCAAATGTGGTGGCAGATGCCTTGAGTCGGAGGCCTGGAGGTAATTTATCTCATGTGAGTATTTTGCAGAGACAGTCTTCTACAGACTGGCAGATCTTATGTGATAGTCGTATACAGTTTGAGTTTACATCGACAGGAGGTCAGTTGGCTCATGTTCGCACCAGACCTCAGCTATTGGATCGTATTCGAGATCCGCAGCCTACCGATACTCGCTTGATGGAAATTATGGATCATGTTAGGCAGGGCAAAGAGACGGAGTTCGTGATTGATGATTATGGAGTATTACGTTTTAGGACTCGTCTCTGTGTGCCAGATTCTGATGGATTGAGGTGTGAGATTTTGGAGGATGCCCACAGATCAGTATACAGTATCCATCCTGGTTCCACCAAAATGTATCGTGACTTGAAGGATAATTATTGGTGGGAAGGAATGAAGAAGGATGTTGCGGATTTTGTGTCACGATGCTTGACTTGTCAGCAAGTCAAAGCAGAACATCAGAGACCAGCCGGAGAGCTGCAACCCTTACCCATTCCAGAATGGAAATGGGAACAGATTTCCATGGATTTTGTGGTGGGTCTACCCAGGACTAGCAGAGGGTATGATTCCATTTGGGTGATAGTAGACAGGCTGACGAAGGCCGCTCATTTTCTTCCAGTGAAGACGACATATGGATTTGCTCAGTATGCACAGGTTTATATCGATGAGATTGTACGTCTACATGGAGTGCCGACATGCATAGTGTCAGATCGAGGTACCCAGTTCACGAGCAGGCTATGGCAGAAACTTCAAGATGCTCTTGGTACACGACTGAGTTTTAGTACAGCTTTCCACCCACAGACAGACGGTCAGTCGGAGCGGACCATTCAGATACTAGAGGATATACTTCGGGCTTGTAGCTTAGATTTCGGTGGTAGTTGGGATCGTCACCTACCTTTGGTAGAATTCTCTTATAACAACAGTTTTCAAGAGACGATCCAGATGGCACCCTTTGAAGCCTTGTATGGAAGGAAATGTAGATCACCTGTTTGCTGGACGGAACTTAGTGAGAGTAGTATATTGGGACCGCAGATAGTACAAGAAACTACAGAGAAGATTCACTTGATACGAGATAGAATGAAAGCGGCTCAAAGAAGACAGAAGTCGTATGCAGATCGAAGACGACGCAAACTCGAGTTTGATGTGGGAGATCATGTGTTCCTTCGAGTATCTCCAATGAAGGGTGTGATGCGCTTCGGGAAGAAAGGGAAACTCAGCCCCAGATATGTTGGACCTTATGAGATTTTAGAGAGAGTGGGCGCTGTAGCTTATCGGTTAGCGCTTCCACCTGGTTTTCCCGACGTACATCCAGTGTTCCACGTATCGATGCTTCGCAGATATCTTCACGATCCATCTCATGCGATCCAGCATCAGACTCTACAGCTTGAGCCAGATCTATCCTTCACAGTACAGCCAGTAGCTATTCTGGACAGGCAAGCAAAGCAACTACGATCGAGGATACTGCCATCTGTAAAGGTTCTCTGGCAAGGAAAGGATCGCGAGGAGATTACTTGGGAGACGGAGGACGCGATGCGAAAGAAATTTCCACATCTTTTCTTAGGTATGTATAGTAATTAGTTTAAATTCGGGGACCGAATTTTCTTAAGGGGGGAATATTGTAACATTTAGGAAAAACATAGAAATAAATAAATTTAATTAAAATAAGAATAAGCTGATAAATCACAAAATGGTTAAAAGCTAATATGTCAATCTTTACAAGATATATGTAATACAAATTAAATTAGAATTTTAGAATGTAATTTTAATAAGTTATAAGGGTTTTTAAGATAATTTTAGCTTCATTTTAATAAAAGATGTGTTTTGTAATAAGTTAATTGTGAAGGGCTAAATTGCAAAGTTAGGTTTTATGCTAATTCAAGATTGTCAAGGGTTTAAGTGAATAAAGGGTTAACAATTCAGTTCTGAATTTAAATTCAAAATAAAACACAAGATAAAGGAAAATGAGAAGATAATCCTTAAAACCACCTCATGCTTCATGCCACCACCATTTTCCACCTCCTCCTTGCATGAATTGTGCACACCCTTGGCCTTGACACCTCCACCTTACCTTATCCTTCCTCCTCCCACATATATAAACCATTTCAGTTCTGAAACTCAAATTAAAACTGAAAAGAAAATCAAAAGAAAAGAAAAGTAAAGGGAAAAGAAGAACAAGAGGAAGAAGAAGATGATGAGGAGCTTGTTCATAGAGATAATTCACCATCAAGCTAGGAAGAGCCTATAGATCTTTGGGGGTTATTCCTACAGCTAATAGGAGGGTAAACTTCTTAAACTTAGTAGAGATTAAGTTCTGTAGATTAGTTAAATTTAGTTTAGCTAGGTTGCATAATATCGTATTTTAGTTAGAAATTGTGTCTGTTAGAATCTGCTGTATTCTGAAACCTAATTAAATAAATTCAACAGTGTAGAAATGATGTAGGAATCAAGGTGAAAACACCACAAGAAAACGACAGTGGGGCGCCGGTTTTGGGCCGGCGACATGAGGAGTTTGGCCGGCGTCGCCGGCCATGGTGAGGGTTTTGGGGGTTTGGTCTATTGGGGTGGTTGCAGTATACAATTTGGGGTATTTTGGTACTGTTGATTTTAATTAGTTTCACTACAGTTAAAATCTGGAATGATATATCGAAAATGAAATCGTAAAACGCTAAATACGACACGACGAAACTACGTCGCGTGTTAATTTCTGAAACTGTGCAGAATTAAGCTAAAATCCAGCGAGACTAAGTGTGAAACAACTTGATATAACCTAATATTAGATAACTAGCAAAAAGGGTATAACGTGTTTTTATTTCCGTTATGTCGGAATAACTAGTTTGCTTATATACGTTATATTGGTATATTTAGACGCGGATACAAGGAATACGGAAGCCGCGAGGAAAGGGAAAGGATTAGCGATTCCGGAGTAGATCAACTTTCCGGTGAGTAGACTAAACATCTACCGGGGAATTTAGTAGAGATGGCGTGTTTCGCCCATGGTTTTACATTAATACGATATTCATATCATCATGTTAAACAATTAGAATATCATTCATTTCATTACTTATATGTTGCTTAGTTGTTAGAACACTTCACAAGTATCGACGAGTCATGCCACGTGCACATCTTATATGCTACACACACCTCATCGATATTGCCATGTCACATACACTTAAATATCATACTTATTAACATGGATTATATTATCTTTCATATGTTAAGTATATTGGTAGAATTCCTTATTTACATTTTGTTGCTTTATGCGTATTTCCATGTTGGATATGAGATAGATACATAATTGAGGATTTATGATTTTGAGTTTTTAAATACTATTACATAAATCCCGTTTTCATGATTGATGTGACATGTCCACCCTGAGTTGATTTCTGTTTTTGGTTTTATTCCGGACCGAGTGGGGGAGATATACGGTCGCGGATTTACGTTATCCATACTGAGTGGGGGAGATATACAGTTGGATACAGGGTGGACCCGGTCGAGACCGAGGGGCAGGATAGCCGTATTGAGACGGGGGAGCCTAGCGAGGTTACTCGATTCCGGATATTGGTTTTAGAAAAATGCGGCGTGCATCTAGAGGATGACGACCGATATTATGGGTATAGGATCATTCGGGGAATGATGCCTATAAGAAATGAAAGTTTTGTGTCGTTGATAGACACCGAGAGATGATTTCTATTGAGTTGTGATTTCAGAAGTATGATGTGATTTATTTTGGATTTCACATATACTCATATATCATATTGATTCATGTTCATTATCATGATTACCATATTTACTTTATTCGCCGTTATATGTTAGTTGTATTCACTGAGTTGGCAACTCATCCCCGTTGTGCCACAGTTCCTTGCAGGGATAGAGTGGACGGGTAGCTGCGAGGCAGGATCACTTTTGCTGTTGTTTCCATCTTTTGATCGGTAGGTTACATGTGTAGTAACCTCCTTTTTGGTTTTTGTACTTTGTATCTAGAAAGACTCCATCAGACTTGTATTTTGACTTAGAAAAGAGAGTTGGTAAATATATGTATAGTTGAAAAATGTGGATCAGTATTATAGTCTTTTCTTTATGAGATTCAGTGATGTTCATTATATGCATATTCATATTCTTATTGATATTGTTGATTCCAACCAGGAATACAACCACACTTAACCTTTATTACTTGTTTAATGAATTAACTTCATAACTCGAGATTTCTACTTAAAACTAAATTTTTCATAAATAATTCCGAAACAAGGTATTTTGATCTTGGTTTTTGGCTTACTTGGAATTGTGCATATCTTAAGATATGATACAATCTAAGTGCCTGTCACATCCAAACTTGGGTCGTGACAAAGTCTTATGTTTAGATTTTGAAAACCTGAAAGATAACTCTCCTTTGAAGTTAACTATAGCTGATATACGTCTTTACATCACACTACACGTGTCGTGAGTTTTTGGGAATTAGATGACAAGTCTTTTATGTCGAAAAAAACTTTTAAATGGATCAATGAATTTCTGAGGATCAAATAGGTTTGTTCTGAAATAAATAATATCAAGAATAGTTTATGAAGTGAGTGAATATGAAGGAATGTTATTGATGCCTTAATTGGAACTAAGTCTGAAAAATAACCCATCTGAAACTTGATTGGAATGATTACACACCGAACCCACTAAACACGTCTTTTATCCAAAAAAATAATTGAACTACCAGTTATATCTCCGTTCGTATTAAATCATCTGATTTTCACGCCAAACTGTCTTTTGTTTTTGGACCTAGGTAACTTGAGTAATTAAGTCCACTGGGGTGTTTCTACACCTAATGCCCTAAAACCAACTGATTTGGGTGCATTGGCCCGAAGCTCGCTAAGAAACCGAGAAAGTCCAGATTAAAACAAAATCAAGCAAGTGTTCTCTCCGAGTTAAAATTCCTAACGGTCCTTTGTGTGAGAATAATCTTGATAAAAGACAGGCTTTTATAAAAATTTTAGCGGAGATATGAAGGTTTTATTCTATGATAAAGACTATTGCACGTTCACAGAGGTGTGTATGAAATGAAAACAAGAAAAAGGTGGAGTGAAAAATAAGACCTAGTTTCCTGTTAAGGAAGATTGAAATTCTGAAGTTGAAACTTTACTGGAAAACGAAACTTGAAAAATTGCTTAACTCTTTATAAAACTTATGTGATCCTTTCAAAAATTTTATCTGGGCTTTATTGTGTGACATGATGACGTAAATCGATCCTTCTGGAAACTTAACAACACTATTTGCACTGCATGTAAAGGCATATAAAATCTGTAGTTAAATAAGAAGCGAGGTGTGAAAAATAAAGGTTCGATAGTCTAGACTTAGGATAATAGAATTGTTATTTTCTGAAACAAAACCTTAGGGTTTGAATCTTAGTTATTTTACAAAACTAGCTTGACCGGATTTTGTGGGTAGTATCCGCTGAAAACCCTCAGAAGACAACACTCCTCCTACTAGGGACACCTAGAGGTTTAACGGCTTGTTGCACATGCTCAGTGCAATCGCGTTCCCTGCGAAAGTGAGGTTAGGAATTTTTTTGGGAATAAATTGGCTTTGCTCGGGACGAGCAAATGATTAGTTTGGGGGTATTTGTTCATATCAGATTTTTGCATTTTCATACCGCCCTATTTTTATCACATTGCATATCGGTAGGTACTCTTGAGCCGTGTTTGCTTGTCAATTGCAGGATACAGGTTCTCGGCTCTAAACGGTGAAATCCATGGAAAAACACGACAAAATCCGGGTTCCTGCCAACCACAGATAAAACACGGGTCTCCTCTCTTTATCCGTCTGTTGCCACACACCAGTTTAGGAGACAAAATGGCAAATCGATTGTCACCTTCATGCACAAGGCTCAATGGAAACACAAGATCCAAGAAATCTACGCGGAGCTCAAGAAAATCATGACAAAAGATCCATGTCCAATCACCTTTTGATCCACTAGAATTCTGGAAAAATCGTGAAGAAAATCTGAGAAAATACATATACCAGAATAAAGTAGAGAGAAAACCAGGGAAGCACAAAAAGTTGGAGGGCCCAACTCCACCATAGGGCCGCGGATCCGCGGCCAATAGGGGGTCTAGGCCGCGGATCCGCGGCCGTACTGGCGCCGCAGCTGGTCAATTTTCAAGGGTTGTTTGGTCTTTTCATGTTGGTTCAGAATGTTGCCCTAGATTTCCATCTCCCTGCCTATAAATAGTCCAGAACCTTGTGAAGCCAAGGGTGCATAATCTTGTATTTATTTTTTAGGTTTTAGTTGTTGTTCTTCTTCCACCTCTCATCTCTTCTCCATTAAAAATCTTGTAGTGAGCTTTTGTGAGTGAAGAATGAATAATGGAGCTCTTTTTACTTATCATGCTTGTCTTGTTCTTGAGTTAAATTGTTAATTGCTTGTAATTTTCATTTGTTAACTTAGTTGTTGTTATTTCTTGTTGTTTCTTTCTTTTCTCTTTTCCTTTATCATTAAA
Organism: Agapanthus africanus; assembly: GCA_030015575.1. Classification (NCBI taxonomy): domain Eukaryota; kingdom Viridiplantae; phylum Streptophyta; class Magnoliopsida; order Asparagales; family Amaryllidaceae; genus Agapanthus; species Agapanthus africanus. The sequence goes on from JASDDO010000010.1 coordinate 157,284,336, forward strand.
ACAACCATGATGCTTACGCTTGATCCTTTCCAAGGTGAGTTCGCAAATAGCTAGTTGTTATCTTCTAATCTCTTTCTTTCTATCTTCCTCTTTTGTTTTGTTTTCTTTTCATTATGATGTGTGAGTAGTTTCATACTTGTTAGGGTAGGATAAGGGAAGTTTGAGAGAAGGAAATCTCTCACACTCTTTCCTTGCCCAACATCTTAAATCGACTCCCGTTAATTGAACCACAATCCGCTCCTTACGGCACCCTATCCTACATGATAGCGGTGATTCCGTAGTGAGACCGGTTGTGGTTGAATTAACCGGAGGGTATGGCTAAGAGCCAAGAACGGACGGACAAGCACCAAAAGGAAGAACTTATGTGTTGGAAAGCCTAGCTTATACTCGCAAGTTCCTTCCTAGTCGTGCTAATCCCCGTTGTTACCGATTACCGTAACACCGATATTAAGAGGGGCAACGAAAGAGGTGAGCGACTCCTAACTCAAACTAACCTAATCTTAACCCTAACAAGCTCTCTTTACATATCATTTTAACACCTAATTAAACACAACAAAATCTGGAAAACTGGACTTAACTCGTTAAAGCACATAGAAAAAGATTCCCATCTCCCTGCGGACGACCCGTACTCAACTGGCTAGCTACAAGAGAAACCGTCTTGATTGCGGTAATTAACTAAACTTGAACACGCATAATCTTTACCAATCAGGCACCAGCCTATGGTTTGGAAGAAGGCTATCCAATAAGCATAATGAGTGTACTCTCCTAGTCCTAGGAGTACTCGCAACCCGAGAGAAGGTAAAGATGAAAGCAAACTGAATAAACCTTATTCCTATTTCTTCTGAACCAGAATCCATCCCCGAACTGGAACAAGTCCCTTCGAGTTCGTATATAACCATACGATGGAGTATCCAAATAACTGTGGATCTTCATAGTGATACGGAGTGTTCCAGAGAAATACAAAGGTGATGTAGGATTGGCGAAGAGATACTTGGTTTGGTCGTGAATAGCAGTCGCAGTTTACTTTGCCCTCTTACTAATCTTTTTATTTGTCTTTACTTAATACCTTCTGTGCACCGTTTAGGCTAAATGGCTTTCTTCATTCCCTACCGTTCGACACTAGCCTATGGTTTGGAAGAAGACTATCCAATTAGCATAATAGGTGTATCGTCCTAATCCAAGGAGCACTCGCAACCTGAGATAAGGTAAAAAGAAAAGACAACTGAATAGTCCTATTCGTTTTCTCCAGAACCGGAACCATCCTCGAATCTGGAACAAGTTCCTTCGAGTTCGTATATAACCATACAATGGTTTTATCCAATGAAAGTGGATGTTCGTAATAATACGGGGTGTCAATGAGGTATGCAACTCAGACAATCCAAAAGCCAGTGTTTTAAGAAGGTTCGGTTAACTTGGTCACTGAGTCATAGTCATGGGTCGGGTCATGGTCGCTGCCAAAGAGAGAGAAAAAAGAAACGCTCAGCGTGCATTCTAACCAAGATCAGAATGGTTATCAATTTATCTAATCAGGAAACTTCCCACTGTAACCTCAAATTCTCCTCCAAACCTGAAAGAAGAATTATTCGGGATCACCCGAGGAGTAAACCAACTCATCAGTGAGAATCGGGATCCAACTATCATCGCATGATAACGTGACGGAATCCACTAACGTTATCACACTCCAGAAGGTATGCGCATGCCTGGCAAGTTTCAGTTTGTTTAGGAACTCCCGATGTGATTTTTACCCCATGCTCTTATGACCTTGACTTTGGCCAACAAACCGATGATTTTCCGTATGTGATGAGTTTAACTTGAGGTTTGATCTATACCCATGACTAGAGGATGCCATACAATGGAGTATACCGTACGTGATGTTGTGAGGCTGGATGCCGATTGATAGATTCACCGACTCGATCATGTTAGATATGTATACCTTATAGCTTTTAGCTGACGATTTACCTCATGATGCATTCATGTTATTCGCATTGCATTACTTATACCTGTGCTAGTACACTTACACTATTATCGATGATGCGTATGTTACACGTACACAGATTTGCCGGCTCACACACTTCATCATTGATAATTGCCATGTCACTACACAGTAGGGCTGCTGCATCATGATATGCATATTGTACACTCATACTTGCGTATATACCCACTTGTACATCCATATTGGTGCATATACATATTGTACACCCATAATTGCGGACATACACATTTGTACGTCCATACATGCGTACATACATATTGTACACCCATACTTGCGGACATACACATTTGTACGTACATACACATATGCACCTTTATACGATATTGCATTCGATTTTGGAGATTTGGGAACCGCATGATATATTTTAAAAACTGGATTCATTTAAAAGAGCGGTTTTCCCTCGATATGTGCATATTACTGTTCTATGTTGCATGATATACGAATATGCTTACATTTCTGTTATATATCGCATACATTTCTGTTATACTTTCAAAGCTAGACTTGTAGCAAAGGGTTTTCGTCAACGACCAGGTGTGGATTATAACGAAACCTTTTCTCCAGTGGCTATGCTTAAGTCCATCCGGATCTTACTTGCCATTGCTGCATACCATGACTACGAAATCTGGCAAATGGATGTTAAGACCGCCTTTCTAAACGGTGATTTAGAAGAGAGCGTGTACATGACTCAGCCAGAGGGCTTCATAGATAGTGGGAGCAGCGGAAAGGTGTGCAAGCTGCTTAAATCCATTTATGGGTTAAAGCAAGCATCGCGGAGTTGGAACATCTGTTTTGATGTTGTAGTCAAAGAGTTTGACTTCATCAAAAATATAGATGAACCTTGTATCTATAAGAAGGTAGCAGAGGGTAAGGTTGTCTTCCTCGTATTGTACGTGGATGACATACTCTTGATAGGAAATGATATTCCTATGCTGCAATCAGTCAAGCTCTTCTTATCACAGAGATTCTCAATGAAAGATCTAGGTGATGCCTCCTGCATATTGGGAATCATGATCTATAGAGATAGATCTAAACGGATACTGGGATTGTCCCAATCCAGGTATATTGACACCACACTAAAGAGGTTTAGTATGGAAGAATCCAAGCGTGGGAACCAACCCACGATCTCTGGACTCACTCTCTCCAATGAGATGTCTCCCAAGACTGATTTGGAGAGAGCTCGCATCCAAGGGATACCCTATGCTTCGGCAGTAGGCTCTATCATGTATGCGATGCTATGTACCAGACCCGATGTAGCATACTCACTAAGTGTAGTGAGTCGGTATCAAGCAGATCCTGGAGAGAGTCACTGGACAGCTGTGAAGAACATTCTCAAGTACTTGTGAAGGACTAAGGAGATGTTCTTGGTGTATGGTAACGGAGAACTCCAGGTGGAGTCCTTTACCGATTCCAGCTTCCAAAGTGATAAGGACGACTCTAAGTCGCATTCGGGTTTTGTCTTTACCCTCAATGGAGGGGCGGTATGTTGGAAGAGTTCCAAACAGGATACCGTTGCAGACTCGACGATGGAGGCTGAATACATCGCTACCAACGATGCTGCCAAGGAGGCTGTCTGGATAAAGAAGTTCATTAGTGAACTTGGTGTGGTTCCATCCATTGAGCATCCAATACCTCTGTATTGCGATAACAATGGAGCTGTGGCATTAGCCAAGGAACCCAGGTCCCATCAAAAGTCCAGACATATTCTGAGGCGGTATCACCTGATCAGGGAGATAGTTGATCGCCGGGAGATCGAGGTCAGGAGAGTAGATATGAAGGACAACACTGCGGATCCATTCACGAAGGCTATTCCCCAGATACAGTTTGAGAGATTATTCGGGATGCTAGGTATGCGATACTACAACAGCTGGCCTTAGTGCAAGTGGGAGATTGTTAGTTATGTATATGCCCTAGAGGCCATTGTTGTACATATGATGTATATTATGATGGATGCTTAGATATATACAGAGAGGACTTTCTTGCTCGTCATGATAGTATGCTATTTGGTTTCACTTTATCTTAACATGTTGACTTGTATTGGTTTACTATTTTACTCTCACATGTTGATAAAGCCCTTAGGATCTGTACTCGACTACTGGGATTATGATGAGATCATACTAGTGGGTCTATAGTGGTCGATGAGTACATCCTATAACTGTTCCTAGTCGAGGGTATATCGAGACAGGGCATCGATACACCAGAGTAGACTAGCGTATACGCATCTTGACCCATATGATGGGCGATGGATGATCCCATATCAATCGGTGTTTGACATCAGAGATGGTGTACGAGTGCTCAGTGGAGACTGGGTACACTGGACGGAGTCGCCGAGAACTCCCAGATGGTGATATACCACACGTCAGATGGCAGTTCTCCGGTGACACTGGTACAGGGTAGTCTGTAGACCCGAGATCGTCATGGAGTCTTGTGTGATTCCCACTGTGCTTTGATTTCCACCTCACCACGTCCAAGAGGGCGTGCAAAACGGTGACTTTTAGGTACAGTCCCGAATCACATGGAGGCAATGAGCGATAGGAGGGGATTCGTCTCTCCCGGTATAGAGAGTTGATGTTGTGCTGTGTTCGATTGGCTATAACTGGAAGTCCCTGGCCAGGGCTGATATAGAGATTTGCTGGTAAGTGTTACTAGTAGTTTCTCGACCCGTTAAGAGCCACACATCGACCCGACTTATCGGTTACTGGGGTCTGACGTATACCACCCCTAGACTTGATATGCGACATATCAGACGAATAGACCGGACTGTACGGGAGTGTTACTGATTGGATTCACAGGAGAACGCACAGGCTAGCTTGTTGATCTTCTGATCGCTCAATACCTGGGTGGATGTTACGTTTAGCTGACCGCTTGCAGTTTGTGGGTGTTTGATATGATCATCACCTGCTACCGGCGTATTGACGATTCTTTAGAGTCCTACACAGAGGTTTCTTGGCTCAGGAGAAACGGAGTAGAGGCACATATGTGATATGTGCAGGACCGAGAATAATGCGATATGAGATACCGTATTATATTCTCGCGATATTTAGATATGAACTGAGACATCGGATCGAGTGTTGATTCGATGAATCGGTACATGAAATATTAGTCGGTAATATTCGATATAGCCGGATCGTCGGATCAAGTGTTGATTCGATGATTTAATGTATAATAATATATATGATATATTATTACATTATCTAATATTGGCTCGCTTTATTATTTCATTTTCTCATTGGATGATACATTGATATATATGCGATATATGTTAATTGTATTATTTTCTTTTTTTGCAAATATATAATATATATATGATATATATTATTGTGACATGATATGATTAATTGTTAAACATGTTTAAGGATGATTAATTGAGGTTAGGGTTTGATTAGGGTTAGATGCTTCATGCACCTTCTAGAAGCATTTTTCTTTTGTCATTGTAAAGATATTTTTGGATGACACATTCTTAACCCAACCAAACCCTAACTCTAGTTTATTCTCTACTAAATCCTAGCCACTCATCCTTGACCATGGTTGATAAATCAATCATATAGTCTTCTTTCTATTCATCACAAAAGGATTAATCTTATTATTCATTTTCCATTATCATCTTCTTCTCTCTTGAAGAAGCTCACTTGATTTTCTTTATGTGATGAAATAATATGAGAAAATGATTTAAAAAGAAAGCAAAAATACTACTCTCTCATCCTCATCTCATCTAGCCCATGAGATTAGTGTGTTCATCTCTTTAGAGTGAGATAGCTTGAGTCTTTGCAACTTCGAGGTAGATCATCGGAGATTTGGAATACTTCGAGCTAGCATGGATCGTTCGAGTCGTGGAGCCTCTCATGAGTCCGGGAGATCGTGGATCGCGGCAAAGGGACTTCTACTCAGTGCTTGTGAAGCGAAGGAGCGGACTACAAAGGTTGTAATCCCTCACACTTAGATAAAAGTTATCATCTTGCATGTTAAACCCTAATAATCTAGCAAAGATCCCGGCTTTGGGTTGTTCGGCACGTCTAAATTTTTATCCGGGCATGTTTGATGCCTTATGAACTTTCACAAGTGTGCCTAGGAACCCTACACATATTGTATCTATTCAACTCCATCAAATCGAATTAGTATTTGTATAAGTAATGAGACTTAGCATGACTTATAGTTGCGAGACTTGAGCGATGGGTCTATGTTCGCTTTGGGGGGGTTTATGTCTTGCTTTTCCTTATCTTTTGTGGTGATCTTCGCCGTTGAGCGTCGTATACTTATTTATACTGTCTTGTGTGGTTGTAATCCGCCGGTTGGCGAAGAGCTAGCTCCCGCTTGGGGATGCCTTTATTTTATCATGTATTGTAGTTTAGGATCAAAAAATACAAAGGAGGTGCTGCCCAAATTTTTAAAAGACGAAACATGTTTTCAAATTAGAAAATTTCACTTGCATTATTTATGTCCCTTTTTCCATGCATTTAAGAAAACTTGATTTCATTATACTTTTATTTCAAAACGTCAACTCTTTTATTTTCTTAAAAAGGTTTAGATTTCTGGGTTTCAGCTTACTTGAATTCCGTTATGCCTTTAGACGTTGCGTGATTCAAGTGCTGGTCACGAGATAATATTTCGGGTCGTGACAGAAACCTAAAAAGATGTTGTTGGAAAATTTTGAAATCCCACTCGGTTCTTTTCAAAACACTCGTTTAAATGGCGGATTTGAACCACTCCTTTTCAAAGCTATCGTTCCTTCAACGATATCAAGTTCATTACGTTCAAGGTTTTTTCCAAAAACTAGCCATAGCCCTCCATCATTTTAAATGAGTAGCACATCGTATTCATTCTATGTTTATTGGCCTTCATCGAGGTATAGTGAATGGTAGCGGTATGTTGCTTGTTTGTAGCATAGATAGATGCATTGGTTTTGGACAATCGTACAACCTTGTTGGCCTTCGTCAATGGTGAGTACGGGTGGGTATAAATTAATCAGGAAAACGACGGGAAGAACTTGACTTGCATCTTATAATTTGTTGGCCTTCGTCAAGGTCATAAGAGCTTGGGGCAATAATCATATCGGGAGTTTCAAACACAAAGGAAACCTGCAGATTTAGCATACCTTCTGGAGTGTGGTGACTAGAGTGGCTTCCATCTAGGTAATTACACAATGATAGTTGGATCCCGATCCCACTGATGAGTATGATTACTCTAGAGTGATACTTTTCACTTCACAATTAGCTAACCTATTAGGTGTCTAGAAAGTGTTAACGGGGATATGCCTCTGCGGAAATAAGGTTTAATTTAATTAGGTCCGTACGGGAGCACGGGGAACCTTCCTCGGAGTACCAACACCCACCTGGATGAACGGTTAGCATACTTATAAAGTGTAACTGATCCAGACTAGTTCTTCTTTTAAGGTTTGATGGAGAATTCGAGAAAACAGTTGGAGCCATCCTGGTTAGATAGGATAATAAACCAATCTAATCTTGTAAGAACATACGCTGAGTGTTTATTTTCTCTCTTTCTGACAGCAACCATGACAGGACTTAAATTACTACTTAAAAAAAATACACTGACTGGGCCAAACTATAAAGATTGGCTGAGGAACGTCAACATTGCACTTACTTATGACAAAGTAGCATGCGTCCTCACCAGTACTGCTCCCCATGTCCCAAGACCAGACTTCTCAGTTGCAGACATCTAGGTCAGCAAAACGTGGGACCTGGATTGCGAGAAAGCTAAGTACATCGTGTTGGCGTCCATGAATAATGAACTCCAGAAGTAGCATGAGAATGGACATTTAATCCATTTTTCTCCATTGCAGGGATTTGTATGGAGAGCACTCTCGTATAGCAAGGTACGAGACCTCAAGGAAGTTATTCCAGATGAGGTTAGCTCCCGCATCACCTGTAGGAAAGCACGTCCTAAAGATGATCAATCTCATTGAGGAACTCGCAAACCTGGGATGCATATTAGAGAACGAGTTATATATTGACTTGATTCTACAGTCCCTTCCTCACACCTTCTCTCAGTTCGTGCTAAACTTTAACATGCATGGCATGGAAGCTGATCTTCCAAAGCTCCTCAACATGTTAAGAGTAGCAAAGAGCTCCTTGAAAAAGATGAAGACACATGTTCTTATTTTTGGGGAATCTTCCTCTTCTAAATCCAATGCGAAAGCTAAGAGGAAGAAGAAGAAGACCACCACCAAGCCGAAAGGAGGTGTGAAAAAGGTGCAAGGAATGAACAAATCGAAGAGAGTTAAAGCGGAAAAAGATGAGGGCTACTACTGTCATAAGAAGGGGCACTGGAAGAAGGATTGCAAGGCTTTCTAAGCCAAGGGAAAGGACACGAAGCAAGCTGATGCTTTTGCTTCAGGTGTGTTCGTAATCGAAAACTGGTTTTTAGTAAACTCTATATCATGGGTACTAGATAGCAGTTATGGTTTTCACATCTGTAATTCTTTGCATGCTCTAAGAAACCGTAGAGTACTGAAGGCAGGTGATATGACCCTCACGGTTGGCAACAGAGCAAACGTTGATTCTATTGCGTTAGGGGATTATCACTTGGGGTTGATAAGTGGGCACATTTTGGTGTTGTATAGCTGTTTTTGTGTACCCAGTATGCTATTTAATATTATATTAGTATCTTTATTATCTAATGAAGGATATAATTTTTCACTTAAAAGAAATGTCAAGAACATTCACCTAAATCAAGAACTGATTGGGTCTGGCACACTAGAAAACGGCGTATACATACTCAATCAACATCAAGTTTTCAACATCCAAAACACACTCAAAAGAAAGGCTCCAGATTCAAACCGAGGCTTCTTATGGCATTGCAGACTTGGTCATATTAATGAAACAATGTTGACTAAGTTGAATAAAGATGGATATTTAGATCCGTTTGAATATACATCATGTGCAACTTGTCAATCATGTATCAAAGGAAAGATTACCAAATCTCCGTTCACAGGATACGGAGAAAGAGCCACTGAGCTCTTGGGACTCATCAAAGCAATGTATGTGGTCCGATGTCTATACATGCACGAAGTGGTTACTCCTACTTCATCACTTTTACTGATATTTTCTCAAGGTATGAACATGTATTCTTAATGAAACATAAATCCGAGGCCTTTGAGAAATTCAAGGAGTATAAAAATGAAGTAGAGAAACAAACGGGTAAAAGTATCAAGAAACTTCGATCTGATTGGGGTGGAGAATACTTAAGTACTAGTTTCGTTAAATGCTTAAAAGAGAATGAAATTCTCTCTCAGTTTACTCCTCCGTATACACCTCAACATAACGGTGTATCAGAGAGAAGGAATCACACGGTACTCGATATGGTGCGTTCCATGATAAGTAGTGCTGAGTTGCCACTTTCCTTCTGGGTTTTGCGCTGGAATCAGCAACATACCTGTTGAATAGGGTTCCAACTAAGTCTGTGCCTACCACTTCATATGAGATGTGGAGTGGGAAGAGACCATGTCTCAAGTATCTTAAGATATGGGGGTGTCCAGCTTTTATCAAAAAGCTGAATCCGGAAAAGCTCGAGTCACGATCAGTTTTATGCAAGTTTGTGGGAAACCCCAAGAATTCAAGAGGATATCTAGTCTACCACACTGAAGATCAAAAAGTGTTTGTCACTCGCCACATAGTATTTTTAGAGAGCGAATTTCTTGCAAAAGAAATTAGTCGGAGCGCGGTGGAACTGGAAGAAATTCCAGAACTACAAACTACTGCTGAGAATTTAGTAGAACCTCAGATTTCAATAGAGCCCGACGAATCGACGCCGCTCCACAGATATAGTAGGCACTCTCATCCGCCTGAGAGATACTATGGGTTTCTCATAGATGAGGATCGAGAGGATTGCATTATCAAAGATGATGAGCCTACTAATTTTCAGCAGTCTATCAAGAATAAAGACTCGGTGAAATGGCTGGATGCTATGAGATTGATAAATGGAATCCATGTACACCAACAAAGTATGGACTTTACAAGTTTCTTCTCATGGGGTAAAACCCGTTAGATGCAAATGGATCTTCAAAAAGAAAATTGGTGCAGATGGATAAGTGGAAACCTTGTTAGGGATATGTATGCCCTAAAGGCCATTATCAAGATTCATGGTTTCAGTTCCCTAAAGGCCATTATATTGGATGCTTGGACATATATATAAAGGACTTTCTTGCTCAGCATGATAGTATGCTATCTGGTTGCTCTTTATCTTAACATGTACACTTGTATTATTTTACTGTCTCTTGTTCACACTAGAATATTGCATTATTATATTCCCCATTCTTATTCATTTTATAAATAAACGGGTGCTTTTGACGCATGTCTGCTACATATTACAGGTTACAGGTTCTTGGAGCGAAAACAGTGAAAAAAGACAAAAGATGATACAAAAAGGGACTTTTGACAAACAAACAGAAGACTCTTGATCAAGCCTACATCAAAGATAAAATTCACAAAGTACAAGGCAATGCAAGGTCCAAGATTTCGAAGCCACGGTTAACTTGTCCACCACAATTATTCACTGGAAAATCTGAAAGAGAACATAAGCTATTTTAAAGAAAGAATTAAAGAATTAAGTAGCCCAGGAAGCCCAAAGATAGAAGAGCCCATAAAGGAAAGGCCCAATACTTCCTTTTTAAGAAGACAAAAGGAAGATTTTATTTTATCAAAATTCATTTGCGGCTTTGACTAGTTGACCTAGGGCTATTTTTGTAATTGTAAACATGCAAGTCATTGTAACCCTAGGGTTTCCTATCTTCTATAAATAGGGACTCTAATTCATTGTAAACTTCATGCCTCCTTTTAATAATAAATTCTAGAAATCTTTTGGAGAGCATCGGTGCCTCTCTTTAATTCAGAAATTCAGATCTGACAACCCTGCAAGGATGATTAGAGAGAGCCATCTGTAAGTAATTTATTTTCTAGCCTTAGTGTAGATTTAAATTCTTTGCCCTAGGTAAATTTATTTTCCTGCCCTAGTTATAACTTTTAATTAATTGCCCTAGGATAATTTAGATTTTTAGATTTAATAATCTGTCCGAACACCTTTCGGAATTAACTCGTAAGAACGAATCGGAAATTCACAATATCCCTGTGGACCGACCCGTACTCACCGGCTAGCTGCAAAGCGACGCCGTTCTTGATTGCGGTTACAAATATTTTTGATCTATTTTTTAGAAAGCGCAAGCACGGTAAATCATACCAATCAAAAGGCGCCGTTGCCGGGGATGGCGTAGAATTTTCTTTTCGTAATTTCGGGTTAATCATAAAATTTAAAAAATCATAAAAATCTGAAAAAAATCAAAAAAAAATTATAAAAATATATCAATTGTTATTTTTGGAAGGGTACTTTGTTGTGTGAAATCTTGCAGGAACAAACTCGGATCTGGAAATCTACAGAGAGAGAAACAGAAAACCAAATATCAAAACAGAAGGAGAATTCAAAATCAGAGCAGCAGAATTTTTCCCGAGACCCGAGCCCTCCATTGCGCCGCCCTTCCGCCGCGCTAACCCACTTTAGACCGCGGATCCGCCGCGGTCTTGTAAGATCAGAGCGTCAGAAAAAATCTTGGGACTCGAGCCAGCTAACCGACCGCGGAAACGCCGCGGGAGGTGGCCTCAGACCGCTGAAACGCGGCATCTTGGTGACTTTAGCTCTTGAAATTGCACTGTAAGTCTCCTCTGTTTTTTCTCTGTACATTTTGAAATATCTTTTCTGAAAATTCCTGCAGGATTTTGTGCGCTATAAAAATATATTCCTTTCCAAATAACGATCTTGTGCAGGATTTTGGGCCCCGCTTGAACTAAATTGATTGCAAGAAATATTTTTTTTGTTGCATATCTTTTCTCAAATATCTTTTTGCAACAATTTTTTCCAAATAAAGATTCTTGTGATATGCTTAAGATAATAACTGATTGCAGGTAATATATTTTCTGTTGCATATCTTTAATTAAAAATCTGTTTGCAACAATTTTCAAATAAAGAAAAAGAATAAGGAAAATTTTTAGAACTTGCAAAATTTTGCCGCAAATAAATCCTTGCACCATCCAACCTTCCTTCTTGTTACCTTTCTTCTTTTAACATGGGTACCCCACATAAAAAATCATTAGCCGAACTTTGGTATCCCGAACCTAATTTTGCGTCATATGTCAATGTGTTCGGTCAATTTAAAGACGATCCTTCCATGCCTAAAAAATCTTTGAAAGATCACATAGAGGAGTCTAGGAGAAACAGTTTGACTTTTCAACCCATTTTGTGTCAACCAAGTCAACCTTCACCACTTCCATATGTTGATACCACTCTTTCGAGTCCTTCTGACACTCCTAGGCCGATGTCCATTGCTGAGCACATTGCTCAATCTCGCAGCCGATCTTTCACCCCTCTCCACACATCTAGTTCTAGGGATCTGCACGATTATTCACCTTTTTATCCACATGTTGACCCTACCCCTGTCCAATCTCCCACTTCCTACCAGTCCTTCCCGACCTTACCACCTTCACTAGACACTGCTTCGATACAGTCATTAGGGAGTTTCACATATCCAAACAATTTCGAATCTTTTCCCGAAACCCCCTTACCACCAAAGTCTAGTCTGGAAGAGGCGTTGGAGGCGTATATCGCAGCAACAAATAAAATGGTTAGGAATGTGGAAGCGTCCGTGGCCACCTTTATGCGACCTAGTGAACCGGTAGCTAGTGTCCCGCTAGCTCCAAATTTTTCAATGTATGAGGCGGCAAGTGGACAGAGTGAGAATGAGAGAGGATTTCCAAATCAAACCTACCCTTACCCAATTGAAACCCACAACTCCGGTTTTCCATCTATTGTTCCAAATGATTCACCAGTTAAAAATAAAAATGAGTTGTGTGATTTTGCAGTGCTTGATTTGCCAAATTGTGAAGAACCCCTTTCGAGTGAAACCGCACCTAATCCTTTCGATCTTTACACCTCCACTCTAGAACCTACATTGATAAATATCCATGCTGTGGATGAAGTGTCTAAAGAAATTGATTTTCACTTGATTGAGGATATAGACGCCGGGAATATTTCGGATGATGAACCTGTCGATTTAATAGAAATTTTATGTTCAAATCATCATCCTGAGTTATTAAATGTTTCCCCCGAATCTCATATGCGTCTAGATTTTGATGATAATGGCATGGATGAATTAAATAGTGAAGATAGTACTGAGGAGAGTCTTGAGGATAATATCGAGGTTGAACCATTTTTATTTGATGTGTCGGATTTTCCAGTTCAGCCTCCTGAACCTTTGATTGTTATATCACCCTCCCTCCTTCCTACTGTTCCGACCGAACAAATGACTGTTACGCTTTCATCTCCTATACCAAGTTCGGCGTACCCATGTTTTCTTGCGAATCTTGAGGGATTTGACCCCATTGCACGACGAGTTGATAGGTTAGCGCAATCGCTTTTAACACATCGGTCATCACATATTGCGCTAATTTATTCACTCAATTTACACCCTCAAGATCGCACTTCACTTCTTTCTTCTTTCCATCTTTCTTCTCCCCCACCGAGACCGTATTCTACCCCTCTTCCCACACGGTCTCGCGTGTCTCTCATTTCTTTCCTCCGCACCCTATTCTTGCACCAACTATACCATTACCACGATAAAATCTTTGAATGGTTGGTGCTAACCTTTAGCTTGTGTAAGGCCAAGCTTAAGTTTGGGGGGAACCTTTGTATATATGTATATATCCTTTTGTTTTCTTTTTCTATAAAAAAAATAATAACAAAAAAATTTCAAAACAAAAAATAAAAATTATAAGTAAATAAACAGGGGAGAGCCGGTATTTTGACCCTCTTGGTTAAGCATGACAGTGAGGACACTGTCAAGTTCAAGTTTGGGGGTATGCTCGGTACGTCTTCTTCCTTTGCATTCATTTGTACATATTTTTGCATTTGCATATTTATTTGAAAACCCATAAAAATTTGAAAAATTTCAAAAATTATAAAAATTATTGTATTCAATTTTGGCCATACTTGACTGGAGTTTGACAGATAGGTTAACTAGCTAGGAACAACTAGATCTTAAACTTAGTAAATTAAAAACCCTAAAAATAACCTTTCTTAAAGTTTAAAGGTAGAAAGTATATGCCTTGTAATTTATTTAGAAATAGGCAAATTTTGGGTTCACTTCTTGGGCTAAGTCGAAACAAGGGAAGAGTATTGATGTTCTTATTAGAGTATAAGTTTGAAAAATAGTTCCTAGCTTAAGTCTAGATTCTGAAAACGTATACCCTACAATTTGCACAATCACGCATCTTGAAACTTGGAATAGTAGAAGAGACCTTGAAATGCTCTTGTCTAAAGTCCTTAGTATGAAAAAGTGTGAATAAAGAAAAAAAATGGACACTGGTTTTTGTGATTATTTAAGGCTGCAAAAATAGAAAAATATTTAGCGAGGGTACTTCATCACCTAGTGCCTTAGACCAACTGGTTTGGGAGTCACTGCTAAAGCCTTGGGTGTTGCAAAACTAGGAAGTACGCCTTAAAGTGCTAACGCATCTTGTAATCGGTTGTTGGTACCTCAAGAAGTATTAACGGTCGCATGAAGGATGTGTAAGCAAATTTCATTCACCAACTAATTAGTACTTTGGACAATGGACGAGAGTACGATTGCTCGATTTGAATTTCCAAGTGTAGGGGTGATATATACACACACGTAGGGATATGTGATTGGAATTTAGATGAGAAAAAGGAATGAAGAATAGAACTTGTATCTTTAGTAGAGTTGATAAAAATTCCTAAGTGGAGATGTAACTCTAGAAGGAAAACTTAAGAAATGCCGAAAGCTAAGTAGATCTGCAAGATATATATAATCTTAAGTTAAATAATGAGGAAGCGTGAAGAATATGGGTGGATAATTTACAAGTAGAAGATAATAGAATTCCTTATTAGAAGACCTAATTGGAGAACAAAAGTCAATGAGCCAAATTGATAGGATTTTGTGGGTGTAATCCGCTGAAAACCCTCAGGAGACAACACTCCTCCTACTAGGGACACCTAGAGGTTTAACGGCTTGTTGCACGTGCTCAGTGCAATCGCGTTTCCCTGCGAAAGTGTGGTTAGGATTTTAGAGAATAAAATAATAAGTTTGCTCGAAGACGAGCAAAAGATAAGTTTGGGGGTATTTGTTCACACTAGAATATTGCATTATTATATTCCCCATTCTTATTCATTTTATAAATAAACGGGTGCTTTTGACGTATGTCTGCTACATATCATAGGTTACAGGTTCTTGGAGCGAAAACAGTGAAAAAAGACAAAAGATGATACAAAAAGGGACTTTTGACAAACAAACAGAAGACTCTTGATCAAGCCTACATCAAAGATAAAATTCACAAAGTACAAGGCAATACAAGGTCCAAGATTTCGAAGCCACGGTTAACTTGTCCACCATAATTATTCACTGGAAAATCTGAAAGAGAACAGAAGCTATTTTAAAGAAAGAATTAAAGAATTAAGTAGCCTAGGAAGCCCAAAGATAGAAGAGCCCATAAAGGAAAGGCCCAATACTTCCTTTTTAAGAAGACAAAAGGAAGATTTTATTTTATCAAAATTCATTTGCGGCTTTGACTAGTTGACCTAGGGCTATTTTTGTAATTGTAAACATGCAAGTCATTGTAACCCTAGGGTTTCCTATCTTCTATAAATAGGGACTCTAATTCATTGTAAACTTCATGCCTCCTTTTAATAATAAATTCTAGATATCTTTTGGAGAGCATCGGTGCCTCTCTTTAATTCAGAAATTCAGATCTGACAACCCTGCATGGATGATTGGAGAGAGCCATCTGTAAGTAATTTATTTTCTAGCCTTAGTGTAGATTTAAATTCTTTGCCCTAGGTAAATTTATTTTCCTGCCCTAGTTATAACTTTTAATTAATTGCCCTAGGATAATTTAGATTTTTAGATTTAATAATCTGTCCGAACACCTTTCGGAATTAACTCGTAAGAACGAATCGGAAATTCACAATATCCCTGTGGACCGACCCGTACTCACCGGCTAGCTACAAAGCGACGCCGTTCTTGATTGCGGTTACAAATATTTTTGATCTATCTTTTAGAAAGCGCAAGCACGGTAATTCATACCAATCACTCTGATACATGTTGATAAAGCCATTAGGATGTTGGCTTGACTACCAGGATTATGATGCAAATCATACTACTAGGACTTGTGTAGTCTACAAGCACATCCTTTAACAGTTCCCAGTCGAGGGAGTATCGAGACAGGGCATCGATATTCCATAGTAGACTAGTGTGTACGTTTCTTGACCCTGTATGGGGATGGTTGATCCCATATCCATTGGTGTTTGACATCAAAGATTGTACACAAGTGCTTATTAGAGAATGGGTACACCGAATAGGACTCGCCGAGAACTCCTAGAAGATACTATACATATTGTCAGATAGTAGTTCTCGGGTGATACTACTACAGGTTAGTCTGTATACCCAAGATCGTCATAGAGTCTTGTGTGGTTCCTACTGTACTTTGATTTCCTCCCTACCACGGCTCAAAGGAGTCGTGCAAACAGGTGGATTTTGGGTACAGTCCCGAATGACATGGAGGCAATGAGCGATAGGAGGGGTTTCGTCACTTCCGGTATAGGGAGTTGATGTCGCTGTATGCTTGATTGGCTATAACAAGAAGTCCCTGGCCAGGGCTGTTGATGAGATTTACTGGTAAGTGTTATCAGTAGTTTCTCATACCGTTATAGGCCTTACATCGGCATGACTTATCAAGTTATTAGGGTCTGACGATTCCACCCCTAGACTCGATATACGACATATCAGACGAAGAGACCGAACTGTACGGTAAGTGTTACCTAAAGGCTTCATGGGAGTTAGGACAAGCTTGCTTGTTGATCTTCTAATCGCTCAATACCAGGGCAGCCGTTACGTCCAGCTAGTACCGCTGACGGCTTGTGGGTAACTGATGTGATCATTACCTACTGCTGGCATATTGACGAGTCTTTAGAGTCCCACACAGAAGTTTGCTGGTTCAAGAGAAACGAAGTAGGGCACATATGTTGATATGTGCGGGGGGCCTGATTAAATACGAGTATGTGATACCGTATTCTAATCTGGCGGTTATTTGATACCAGTTAGGTTATATGTGATATAACCGGATTATTGAATCAAGTGTTGATTTGATAATGTGATATACAGATAAATAATATTAGTCAGTTATATGTGATATAACCGGATTATTAAATCAAGTGTTGATTTAACAATATGATATATATTTATATTTGATATAATTATATATTAACTAATATTATTAGCTCACTAATTATTCTTCATAATATATATATATATATATATATATATGAAGCATGGCATGAATTTTCTATTTTTGGAAAATAGAAAAAATGAGGTGGAAAATGGGGAGACTTTTTGTAGAATGGGCAAGCATGGCTTTGTTATTTATTTTATTCATTTGCTTGCACTATTGAAGCATGGTTACAATTTTTAATGGTTAAAAAATGGTATGCTTCAATTATGTGTGAGCTTTGAAGAGCCATTCTACACTTCATTCTATACTTGAGTTATTTTTCCTCACTTGAGCTCCTTGCTCTCTAGCTCTCTCCATTTTATTCACCTCCTCCTCCAAGCTCAAACCCTTACATTAGTTATGAAACCTTGAGCTTGTGAGAATCCTAGTAAGCAAACAACACCCATACTTGACCATCCTACACTAGATTAGCGCTTTGGTGTAGTGTGTTTCCTTCACTAAAGACTTTAGTGAAGAGGTAGCTTGGATTAGCGGACTTCGGGTGGATCATCTTCAGCACGAAGGTTATTGAAGCAAGTTCGTTCAACTTTCAAGTGGAGCCTATTGGAGTCGCGTGGACTACTACACGGAGCTTGAGAAGAGAAGGACACGGTCTAAAAAGGTTGTAACCACCTTTCTCTTAGCTAGTTTTTATGATATCATAGTTAAACCCTAATCATCTAGTTTAAGATCTTGGTTAGTGTTGATTAGCACCCCGAAATTTTTTAAAATGGCATGCTTGATGCTAGTAAAACATTGTGGTGGTGCAAACATACACTTTCATTGTATCAAAGGCAAAGCTAGAAGATTAGAAGTTGTTTATAGAATTGTGAAACCGAAAAAATCTGAAACATGCAAACTCGAAACCCTATTCTCTGTTGTTTTTAAAATGGTTTCTGAAATTTTTTTAAACAAGTGCAGAATGTTACATCAGATGTAACTAGAGCACCAGAGAAAAACGAGCACCAAAATTGATTTTTTGGCCGGCGAGAATTTCTTTATGATCGGCCTCATCGGTTCAGTCATGTTGGAATGGGTTCGTTTTTGTTTGGTGTTCTGTGGTGTTGAGTTTAGGGTTTCATAGTTATGTTTGATTACCCCAGTTTGCATGTGATGTTAACTTTTCTATTGGGGCTAATACGGAGTGTTTCGTAGTCATAATTTTTACATCGTTTCAGGTTTAAGTTTGATATGTGATACAGTAGTTGGAATCCACATTAAATTTGTTTGTGAAAACTAGTTTGTTTGTAAATCTAGCATGTTAGTCTCTATTGATCGATTGCCACGAAATTTCGATTCGGATCGAAACTCCGTCACAATTGCGCATCATACGTGAATACTCTCCAGATAACTTTACTAGGTAGCCACGCCCCATAGCCCCGACCAAGTGACTTAAGGAGAACCCCATTGCCGAAAGCATCCACTCGGGTGCTTGCGGCCATGGTGTTCCGCCAAAGTCCACTTGGTCGACGGCATTGGGGGTGCAGCCATCTACTAAAATTCCCGATGAGTGTTCGATCGGGTAGTCGGGAATCTTGTTGAATTACCCGACTAAGTTATTGAAAAATGTTTTCGATATGAGACTAAAATGCAAGGTTTATACTGTTAGGCATGAAATTCGGAATATGAGATATTCCAGGTTTATGATGTCTAAGGAATGCAGATTCTAATTATTGTAGTTTTCATTTCTTTTCTGCGACAGTAAGTGTAATATGGGGGTATCCTAAATCTCATTGCTATATGTCAACGGAATTTGGGATACACGTATTTACTTACGTTGATGATATATTATGTTATGTGTTGCTGTGATATGTTATATTGGATCGTCGTGAATGAATAGCCGGGTTTTTTTTTATGTGAGATGAGAGTTTTTCAATTTTCATTCATGTAAAAATTTGTATGTAATATTCTTTTATTGGGACACTTCCGGGTTGAGGATGATGTCACCATTGATGTATATTATTTACTTTTCCGCATTAGGATAGACCCAAGGCGAGGAGCATAAGTAACCGGGTTCTAGAGTCCAGTGGGAGACCATCTCAAGGAGTCGTGACCAGGTCTCCTAACTCTATAATTGGCAGGGTTGCTTGCCGCTCTCATAGGGGTCAAGGGATGTGGGTTTGTCTATTCATCATGACCGTGGAATCCATGTTTTTCATTATTGGCTGAATTTAAAACTCGGACCTCCTAGTATATCCAATATTTCATATGTTGACTTCTGCTGCTTGGTTCTGTGATGTGATCTTATAACCGCGTGAGACGAATGCTATATATATATATATATATATATATATGATATATATAATAAACGTTGCTTATGTTTTGCACCCGCGCTAGTCCAGCCCCCGCTCTGCCGTTAATTAAGTAACCTAACGGTGGATGAAGGGCCCCGTAGCGAATGCGTATGCCATAAGCATACGTTCTATTTTCGTTTATTTTTCTGTGATGTTTAGGGAAACATTAAATGATGGGACATCATTAATAAGATTAATGAAAAGAAAAGAAACCTAAAGATGTTGTAGAATCAAAAGTTTTTTTAAAAGGTAGCTCTAGTTCTTGCATTGCATAGTGCTATTCCTTGATGAATATCCAGCACCTCATTCGATGAGGAAAGAGCCGAGATCCCATCACCAGGAGTGACCTCTTTAGCAAAACTAGAAAATGCTACAACCCACTCGGTTTTTTTTATAGTTTCTCTAGTTCATGCTTTGCATAGTGATATTCCTTGATGAATATCCAGCACCTCATTCGATGAGGAAAGAGCCGAGATCTTTTCACCGGGAGTGACCTTTTTAGCGAATCTAGCAAAAGCTACAAAAAACACTCCTTTTCAAATCACTAGATTCTACAATGATATCAAGTTCATTACGTTAAAGGTTTTCTTCAAAACCAGCTGTAGCCCTCCATCATTTCAGATACGTACTATTTAGTATTCGTGCTGCATTTGTTGGCATGCGTCAAGGCGTAGTGTACGGTAGCTAATTAGTGCCTATCTGCAGCATGTGATGCGATTGGATTAGGGCAGTAATGCGACTTTGTTGGCCTGTGTCAAGGTCGTGCGGGTGGGTTTAATTCAATCATGAAATGAACGGGTTGAACTTGACTAGTGCCTTTTGGTTTATTGGCCTGCGTCAAGGTCATAGGACGCTAGGGGTAAAAACAATTATCAGGAATTTTAAGTGTTGTAATTTGCAATGAGATAGCATACCTTTTATATAATGGTTGGATCCCGATACCCACTGCGAGTAAGAGTTACTCATGGGAGTGTTTTCCACTTTACAATTAGCTGATCAAGTACGTGTCTAAGAAAGTTGTTAACGGGGTTATTCCCCTGCGAAAACAAGGTTATTTAATTAGTTCCATGCGAAAGCATGGGGAGGCTCCCTCAGAGTACCAATACCTTCCTGGCCGAACGATTGGAAAACTTGTAGGGTATAATTAATCCCGGCTAATCTTACCTTTTATGGTTTGAAGGAAGATTTGATAAAAACAGTGGGAGCCATCCTGATTAGATAAGATAATAACCAATCTAATCTTGCAAGATCGCACGCTAAAGTGTTTCCTTCTCTCTCTCTCTAGGTAGCGACCAATGACACGCCTTAATTAAGATAATAATATGGATGTATTGACCGAACCCACTTATTATACTGGGCTAGGTTTCGCTCTATCTTATGACTGTCAAAAGTCTGAGCAAGGAATAGGGGAATACCCGGATTCCCACTCCACCCGAACGAAGAAGGAGCATACTGATGCATCTTCTTCGGGTGTGTTCGTTACCGAGAACTGTTTCTCGGTTTGATCTACGTCCTGGGTATTGGATACCGGATTAGGATCCCACGTATGTAATTTGATACATGGGCTAAAGAGAGGTAGAGAACTGGAAAGGGTGATAAGTCTCTAGTGGTAGGGAATGGTACAATTGTTGCAGCCAAAGCAGTTGGCGAATATCACATAGTGTTACCAACTGGTAATAGATTGATTCTGAACGACTGTTACTACGTACCAAAGATTATGTGCAATATTATATCAGTTTCTTTGCTAATTAAAAAAGGATATAATTTAACATTAGAGGATAATATTATGAATATTTTTCTCAATCAAGTGTTGATTGGGTTTGGCACGTTATGTAATGGTATATACGTTCTAAATCAAACGACAGTTCTAAACGTACAGAACAAACACAAGAGGAAGAGTTCAGAAATGAACGAAGCCTACTTGTGGTATTGTAGACTAGGTCATATCAATGTGACAAGACTAGGTAAGTTACATAAAGATGGATATTTGAATCCGTTCGAATTTACATCTTATGAAACTTGCAAGTCATGTCTCATAGGTAAAATAACCAAAACTCCATTTACTGGACACGGAGAAAGAGCTAATGAACTCTTGGGACTCATACTTAGTGATGTATGCGGTCCTATGTCTACTCATGCCAGGAATGGTTCCTCATACTTTATTACATTCATCGATGATCTCTCAAGATTCATACATTTGTTCTTATTGAAACACAAGTCTAAAGCTTTTGAGAAATTCAAGGAATATAAGAACGAAGTAGAGAATCAGACGGGTAAAAGTATTAAAATCCTTCGATCTGATCGGGGAGGAGAATACTTGAGCACGGAATTCTGAGACTACTTAAAAGAGAACAGGATTCTCTCTCAGCTTACTCCTCCGTATACACCACAACACAACAGAGTATCAGAGTGGAGGAATCGCATCCTATTAAATATGGTGCGCTCTATGATGAGTGTTGCTGAGTTACATATTTCCTTTTAGGGTCATGCACTTGAGACAGCTGCAGACCTATTGAATATGGTTCCCACCAAATCTGTGCCTACCACTCCATATGAGATATAGAAAGGAAAGAGACCATGTCTTAATTATGTTAAGATATGGGGTTGTCTGGCTTATTTTAAAAAGAAAAATCCGGACAAGCTCAAGGCAAGGTTAGTTCTGTGCAAGTTTATAGGATATCCCAAACATTTGCGATGTCATATCTTCTACCTCACCGAGGAACAAAAAGTGTTTGTTTCTCGAAATGCCACCTTTTTAGAAGAGGAATTTCTTGTGAAAGAAATTAGTGGCAATGAGGTAGAACTGGAAGAAGTTCCGGCTACACAAACTATAACTGACAATTTGGTAGAACCGGAGGATTCAATAGTCCCCGACGAATCCCAGCCACTCCGCCGATCTAGCAGGGTTCCTCATCCACCTGAGAGATACTACGGTTTTCTCGTAGATGGTGAGAGCGAGAATTGCATCATGAAAGATGATGACCCAACTCGTTTCGAGTAGGCCATCACAAGTAGAGACTCTGTGAAATGGCTGGATGCTTTGCGATCAGAGATGGAATCCATGTACACCAACAAAGTATGGACTTTGGAAGTTCCTCCTGAAGAGGTAAAACCCATCGGGAGTAAGTGGATCTTTAAGAAGAAACCTGGTGTAGATGGAAAAGTTGGACTTTCAAAGCTAGACTTGTAGCAAAAGGATTTCCTCAACGACCTGGTGTCGACTATGATGAAACCTTTTCTCCTGACGCTATGCTTAAGTCCATCAGGATCCTACTTGCCATTGCTGCATACCATGACTACGAAATCTGGCAGATGAATGTCAAGACCGCTTTTCTGAATGGTGATTTAGAATAGAGCGTGTACATGACATAGCCAGAGGGCTTCGTAGATAGTGGTAACAGCGGAAGCGTATGCAAGCTGCTTAAATCAATCTATGGATTAAAGTAGGCATCTCGGAGCTGGAACATCTGTTCCGATGAAGCTATCAAAGAGTTTGACTTCATAAAAAACGTAGATGTACCTTGTACATACAAGAAGGTTATAGAGAGTAAGGTTGTCTTCCTCGTATTGTACGTGGATGACATACTCTTGATAGGAAACGGTGTTCCTACGCTACACTCGGTCAAGCTCTTCTTATCACATAAGTTCTCCATAAAAGATCTTGGTGATGCCTCCTACATCCTGGGGATTAAAATCTATAGAGATAGATCTAAGCGGATATTAGGATTGTCCCAATCCAGGTACATTGACACCATTCTAAAGAGGTTTAGTATGGAAGATTCTAAGCATGGTAATTTACCCACTTCCTAAGGAATCACTCTCTCCAAAGAGATGTCTCCTAAGACTGATTTGGAGAGGGCTCGCATGCAAGGGATACCCTATGCTTCTGCAGTCGGGTCAATCAGGTATGCGATGTTGTGTACCAGACCGGATGTAGCTTACTCGCTAGATGTAGTGAGTAGGTATCAATTAGATCCAGGGGAGAAACATTGAACAGCCGTGAAGAACATTCTTAAGAACTTGAGAAGGACTAAAGAAATGTTCTTGGTGTATGGTAACGGTGAACTCCAGGTGGAGTCCTTTACCAATTCGAGCTTCCAGAGTGATAAGGACAACAGTAAGTCGGTCTCGGGTTTCGTCTTCACCCTCAATAGAGGGGCGGTATGTTGGAAGAGTTCAAAGTAATATACCGTAGCAGACTCGACGATGGAGGCTGAATACATCGCTGCCAACGATGCTGCCAAAAAGGTTGTCTGGATGAAGAAGTTCATAGCTGAACTTGGTGTGGTTCCATCCATTGAGCATCCAATACCTGTGTATTGTGATAACAATGGAGCTGTGGCTTTGGCCAAGGAACCCCAGTCCCATCAGAGATCCAGACATATTCTTAGGCGGTATCATTTGATCTGGGAGATAGTTGATCGCAAGGAGATCGAGGTCAGGAGAGTTGACAAGGAGGATAACACAGCGGATCCACTCAAAAAGGCCCTCCCCCAGATAAGATTCGAGGAACTATGTAGGATGTTGGGTATGAGATACTACAACAACTGGCCTTAGTGAAAGTGGGAGATTGTTAGGGATATGTATGCCCTAGAGACCATTATTGTAAATTGATGTATATTATAGTGGATGCTTGGACATATATATAGAGGACTTTCTTGCTCGACATGATAGTATGCTATCCGGTTGCTATTTATCTTAACAAGTACACTTGTATTATTATACTTTCTCTCTGAAACATATTGATAAAGCCCTTAGGATGTTGGCTTGACTACCAGGATTATGATGAAGATCATACTACTGGGACTTGTGTAGTCTACAAGCACATCCTTTAACAGTTCCTTGTGGAGGGAGTATTGAGACAGGGCATCAATATTCCATAGTAGACTAGTGTGTACGTTTCTTGACCCTGTATGGGGCGATGGTTGATCCCATATCCATTAGTGTTTGAAATCAATGATTGTACACAGGTGCTCATTAGAGAATGGGTACACCGAATAGGACTCGCCGAGAAATCCTAGATAGTACTATACCTATCCTCAGATAGCAGTTCTCTGGTGACACCGGTAGAGCTTAGTCTGTAGACTCGAGATCTTCATATAGTCTTGTGTGGTTCCCACTGTGATTTGATTTCCTCCCTACCATGACTCGAAGGAGTCGTGCAAACAGGTGGATTTGGGGTATAGCCCCAACTCACATGGAGGCAATGATCAATAGGAGGGCTTTCCTCTCTCCCGGTATAACAAGTTGATGTTGCGCTATACTTGATTGGCTATAACAGGAAGTCCCTGTCCAGGGATATTGATGAGATTTACTGGTAAGTGTTATCAGTAATTTATCGTACCGTTATAGGCCTTACATCGGCATGACTTATCAAGTTATTGGGGTCTGACGATTCCGCCCCCAGACTCGATATGCGACATATAAGACGAAAAGTCTGTACTATACGGTAAGTGTTACTTATAGGTTTAATGGGAGTTTGGACAAGCTTGCTTGTTGATCTTCTAATCGCTCAATACCTGGGTAGCCGTTATGTCCAGCTAGTACCGCTGACGGCTTATGGGTAACTGATGTGATCATTACCTACTGCTGGCATATTGACGAGTCTTTAGAGTCCTACACAGAAGTTTCCTGGTTCAAGCGAAACGAAGTAGAGCACATATGCTTATATGTGCGGGGGCCTGATTAAATACAAGTATGTGATATCGCATTCTAATCTGGCGGTTATTTGATATCAGTTAGGTTATATGTGATATAACCGGATTATTGAATCAAGTGTTGATTTGATAATGTGATATACAGATAAATGATTATATGTGATATAACCGGATTATTAAATCAAGTGTTGATTTAATAATATGATATATATTTATATTTGATATAATTATATATTAACTAATATTATTAGCTCACAGATTATTCTTCATAATATATATATATATATATATATATATATTTTATGAAGCATGGCATGGATTTTTCTATTTTTGGAAAATAGAAAAAAATGAGGTGGAAAATGGGGGGACTTTTTGTAGAATGGAAAAGCATGGCTTTGTTATTTATTTTATTCATTTTCTTGCACTATTGAAGCACGGTTACAATTTTTAATGGTTAAAAAATGGTGCTTCAATTATGTGTGAGCTTTGAAGAGCCATTCTACACTTCATTCTATACTTGAGTTATTTTTCCCCCACTTGAGCTCCTTGCTCTCTAGCTCTCTCCATTTTCTCCACCTACTCCTCCAAGCTCAATCCCTCACATGAGTTATGAAAACTTGAGCTTGTGAGAACCCTAGTGAGTAAACAACAGCCCTACTTCACCATCCTTCACTAGATTAGCGCTTTGGTGTAGTGTGTTTCCTTCACTAAAGAGTTTAGTGAAGAGGTAGCTTGAATTAGCAGACTTCGGGTGGATCATCTTCAGCATGAAGGTCATTGAAGCAAGTTCGTTCAACTTTCAAGTGGAGCCTAGTGGAGTCGTGTGGACTACTATACGGAGCTTGAGAAGAGAAGGAAACGGTCTACAAAGGTTGTAACCACTTTTCTCTTAGCTAGTTTTTATGATATCATAGTTAAACCCTAATCATCAAGTTTAACATCTTGGTTAGCGTTGATTACCATCCCGAAATTTTTTAAAACGGCATGCTTGATGCTAGTATAACCCAGTGGTGGTGCTAACATGCACTTTCAAACCTACAAAGCTAGACTTGTTGCAAAAAGTTTTCGTTAAAGACCAGGATTGGACTATGTTGAAACCTTTTCTCCAGTGGCTATGCTTAAATCCATTCGGATCCTGCTTTCGTTTGCTGCCTTCCATGACTATGGCATTTGGCAGATGGACCTGAAAACAACTTTTCTAAATGGAAATTTAGAAGTGAGTGTTTACATGGATCAGCCAGAGGGTTTCTTGGACAGTGGGAGCAGCGGAAAAGTGTTCAAGTTGCTTAAATCCATTTATGGATTAAAGCAAGCATCGTAGAGTTGGAACATCTACTTTGATGAGATGGTCAAAGAATTTGATTTTATTAAAAATGTAAATGAACCATGCATTTATAGTAAGATTGTAGGAGGAGCAGTAGTATTCCTTGTACTGTACGTGGACGACATACTCCTGATAGGGAATGACATCCCTATACTACAATCAATCAAGCTCTTCTTGTCTCAGAAGTTCATCATGAAAGACTTGGATGATGTCTCCTACATTCTAGGAATTAAGATCTATCGTGATAGGTCTAAAACAATGTTGGGACTTTCACAGTCCAGGTACATTGACACTATACTGAAGAGGTTTAGTATGGAAGATTCCAAACGTGGTAATTTACCCGCTTGCCACGGGATCACCCTCTCCAAAGAGATGTCTCCAAAGACTGATGAAGAGAGGGCTCGAATGAGCATTATACCCTACGCTTCGGCGGTAAGATCTATAATGTATGCGATGTTATGTATCAGACCAGACGTAGCTTACACACTTAGTATGGTAAGT
Organism: Agapanthus africanus; assembly: GCA_030015575.1. Taxonomy (NCBI): domain Eukaryota; kingdom Viridiplantae; phylum Streptophyta; class Magnoliopsida; order Asparagales; family Amaryllidaceae; genus Agapanthus; species Agapanthus africanus. The sequence goes on from JASDDO010000010.1 coordinate 157,311,383, forward strand.
AGGTATTAGTCAAATCCGAGTGAGAAGCATTGTATAGCAGTAAAGAGCATTCTCAAGTACCTGAGAAGGACTAAGAAGATGTTCTTGGTGTACGGTAATGGAGACCTCCAGATCGAGGGTTTTACCGACTCAATCTTCCAAAGTGACAAGGATGACTCTAAATCCGTCTCGGGTTATGTGTTTACTCTCAATGGAGGGGGCGGTGTGTTTTAAGAGTTCCAAACACGACACTGTCGCAGACTCAACAATGGAAGCTGAGTATATAGCTGCTAACGATGCCGCAAAAGAGGCAGTCTGGATGAGGAAGTTCATTTCTGAGCTTCAGGTGGTTCCTTCCATTGCTAATCCAATACCCTTTTATTGCAATAACAATAGGGCTATAGCTTTAGCGAAGGAACCAAGGTCCCATCAGAAATCCAGACATATCATGAGGCGGTATCACCTGATCAGGAAGATCGTGGATCGCAGGTTCGGAGAGTGGACAAAAAAGACAAGATAGAAGATTCATTCATGAAGGCCTTACCTCAAGCACAGTTCGAGCGGTTGTTCAAGATGTTGGGGATGTTATGCAAATAACTGGCCCTAGTGCAAGTGGGAGATGTAGGATATATATGCCCTAGAGGCCATTATTTATAATGAATACTATGGATATGTATATATATAGGACGATCTTGCTCGAAATGATAATATGCTATATGGTTTAACTTTATCTTAATATGTATGTATGTTCTACTTGTTATTACGTACTACTTATACATGATGATAAAACTCATAGGATATGCTTGACTACCAGCGTTGTGATGGCGGTCATACTTGTGAGGGTTGGGTAGTCTATAAGCATATCCTTAAAAGTGTCCCCAGTCGTAGGAATATCGAGACAGGGCATCGATATTCCAGAGTAGACTGGTGTATACATTTCTAGACCCCAACAGGGGCGATGGTTAGTCTCACAGCCATTGCTCTGTTTCACCTAAGATTGTATACAGGTGCTCACTGTGGGTGGGTACACTTGACGGACTTTCCGAGAACTGCAGGATGGTATTATACCAAACGTCAGATGACTGTTCTCGTGTGGCATGTGTACAGGTAGTCTGTAAACCTAAGATCATCATTTGTCTCATGTGAGTTTCTACTGTGTTTTGACTATTACCCTACCCCGGATCAAATGAGTCATGCAAACAGATTTTAGTTGGGTACAGTCCCGAGCCACATGGAAGAAGTTAGTGATTGTTAGGGACTCGTCTCTCCCGGTATAGGGAGTCGATATCGCACTGTGTTTGATTGGTTAACTCCATAAGCCCCTGGACAAGGCAGTTGAGAATTACTGATTGTTAGATCAGTAATTTCTCGGATGCTATTGAGCCACACCAGCATGACTTATCAGGGTTAGTATGGGTCTGACGTTGACCTCCCCCTAGACCCGTTATGTGGTACTCTTAGAAGAACAGATCGGAGTATACGGATATTGCCAAAGTTAGGATCAGTAAGGGTTCAGATGAGTTTGCTCGTCGGCCTTCCTTTTCGACAGGTACCTGGGTAGCCATTATGTACAGCTAGTACCGCTGATGCACTTGTGGTTAAACCCACTTCCAGCGTACTGTCGAGTCTTTAGAGTCCCACACAGAAGGTTTCACTGGTTCAGGCGAAATGAGTGGAGGCCGTATGTTTATAAGTGCAGGGTTCCAATTGATTGCGTGTACTAGTTGCGCGGAATTTAATCAGACGGTTTTTAATACTAGCGGGCTTAGGATTAAGCCGGTTCATTAAATCAGGTATTGATTTAATGCTAGTATTATTTTTAGTGGTGTTATTCAATCTCTTGGGTATTCGTATTTTGATACGAATACGGGTATGTATATACGGTAGATGTATTTTGTATTTATACAAAATACATTCTAGAAGGGGGCACCTCATTATGTGTGATTTTCTATTTATTGATAAATAGAAAATGAAGTGTAAAGGAGGCATGGAATGAAGCATGGTTTTGGCATTTATTGCCATCACTATTGCAGTATGGATACATTTTTTAAAAGAAAAGAAAAGGCTTGATATTATGAGGTAGTAGCCATTCTTCATGGTTGATAGTTTTTCATGAGCTCATTCTTGAGTTGCATCTTCTCTTTCTTCTTTGCTCTCTTCTCTTCACAAACAAAAATCCTATCACTCTCATGAGTTGAGAAACAAGGATTTTTAAGATAGAAACTCACCACTAATATTCTCCTCTCATCCTTAACTAGCTAGATTAGCAATCTAGTTAGTTAAGTTTCTTTCATTGTGAAAGTTGAATCTTGAACCAAGGAACTTCGGGTTAATGTAACATTTCAGAAAATATAAAATATTATTTTTGGAATTTAATATCAAAATAATATATTTCCCGAAAACTGCCCGATTTGCGAAATTGGGGTTTTCGAAAAAGGGTATAAATATATACCTATAATTATGAAATAAATCAAAATTAAAATGATTTATTCATTTAAAAATATATTTAAAGGATTTGGTATTTTTAAAATTTATTATATGCAGTTTTGAAAAGAAAACAACCGATTAGTGCACTGCTAATCGCGATTAAGCCAAATCCGTGTTTCTACAGTTTTCATGGCTAATGCACCATGACATGTTACATGTTGTTTCATTTCATTTGTGTTATGTATTTGGTTTTATTGTGGTGAGAAAGAAAAAGAATGGAAAAAGGGTGTAATGATTTCTTGAGGAGAGAGAAAAGAGGACATAATCATGATAGGAGACCATTCTTGAGAGAGAGAGAAAGGGGGTGCTGCCTAATTGTTCCTCCACCATTTTCTTCTTCTTCTTCCTCATCTCCCTCCATCTTCTACCTTCATTGACCCATATCAAAATATTCACCAAAACCCCATACTCATTTCTTTAAAAACATGCAAAGGCCTCAGGGAAGCATATTGGACCAAGCAAAATGGGATTTTGACAACTTTGGGGAGCTAGGGCTGTCTTGAGTGGCCTGAAGGAGGTATAAATTCTCTCATTTAGTTTAGTTTCAGATTTCTTCTATTCTAGATTAGTTTAGAATGTGTTTGGTTTGGGTATGTGGTGTTTAGAAAATTCAAGATGAGGGTTTGAGAATTTTGGGGAATTAGTGATGTGTGGTAGTTGCACAAGACCCTACGGATCAAATTAGAGACCTGGAAATGAGTTTAGAACAGAGAATACAAACTTTAGAATTGATCCATGCCGTTTTTGTGAGTGTTTAGGATGTGCAGAGAAATGTTGAGTGACCCGGGGAGCTTTTGAGAGTAGAAAACAATATCTGGGACCTAGATACACCACCAGGAGACCACCCTACGAAGACGAAGCCCAACAGAGCAGGGAGGGCCGAGCTGGCCGGAATTTTAGGGGTAGGGGCCGGCCACTTGGTGTCATGAGGTGTAGGGGTCGGTCGAGTAGCTCATATACATCATATACAACACCGTAGACTTGTTTGCTTAGCTTTATTTGACCTGAGTCAAAATCTGGGAGCATTCTAGTGTGATTTTGGCTATGTTTCCAGTATTTTGAAATGCTAATTCTTGATATTTGGATTCGTATTGGGTTGTTGCATGTTTGTACATCAACAAAAAGGGTTGTTTAGTCGTTTTTGCACGCGTGGGCTATAGGTTTTGACCAATAGGCAATCCGTGTGCCGTTTTGGTTTCTGGACTTGATGTTAATAGCGATTGCGATTGTTTATTATATGTAGGTACCCTCGTGAAGACTTAGAAATGACAAGCAAGCACGTGGCGACATCGGCATCGGCAAGCAATGGTGAGTAGATATATATCTACGGGGGAAGTCGGGTGGATGGCGTATAGCACCCCCGCTTTTTCATAAAATATGATGTGATGTGATATAGTTATACATTTTTGTGTTATGACGAGATATGAATTCTTATCAAGAAAAGATTTTGAAGATCATGGCTTAGTGTTAGCGAGATTTGAGGAAAGTGATTTATTTGGTTTCATAGTCGCGAACCCTAGAGTAAGGTTGTTACACATAGACATACACACACGAGATATGGGTTCGAGTGTATATGTTATATGTATATAGATATATATGGATGCATGGGTTTATATATATATACATATACGTATGCACGGATGTTTGTGGATAGTATATGGTATTTGGAGATGAGTCGATGAGATTGGGCATGGTGCCATGAGATCGGTGATGTGACGTGGTTCGTATTATGAGATACGACACGATGTTATAGTGGGTCCTTGGGCGTTGTGTTTCATACACACGCATATGTATATATAGATGGTATCAGTATTGTACTAGACGTAGATCAGTACCCAGTTCACGATAGGTGATGATGAGGATACCAGATGAATAATGTGATAAATGTGATATTTGACCCTACCCTGATTTGGCATGCCGTACGATGGATTTACCGTACGAGCAATATTGATGATAGAACCGCACTCTTGGCTCGAGGATGTCATATTATACAGTGTATCGTGTGAGGTACTATTGAGGCGGGATCACCGACTATTATATATATATATATACATATATCGACTCAGACTTAGGTGGTTTTCCTTACCTTTTTCTATTAGCCTGTTAGCTCAGTCCTGTAGTTTATTTGTAGAGGTTAGACTAGATTCGATTCATACCTATTTCAAAACAAACGAATCGTGTGCATTTTAAAGACAGGACAAAGGATTCTACTGATATTTCAAAGGACGTATCTTTTCTTAAAAACACCGTAGCCCTCATTTTCAAAACACCACAATTCTTGTTATTTCAAATGGCAAAACAGTATGACACATATATAGTAATGTAGGTTCCTTATTGTTACGTTATTATTCATGTTCCGCATATTATTGCTGCATTTACTTTTCATTTGCCATTTATTATGTGGTTATCGTCTCATTGCATGTTTATTGTGTACTTAGTGATTATGACACCATGCTGTCAGGACACCAACACCATTACTGATGATGCGTATGCTTCACATACCCTTTCTTGCCGGCTCATACACATCATCATAGGTAATTTCCATGTCACGTACACTTTAGAGAATACTATTTCATTGACATATCTTGCTAGCTGATAGTTGCAATAGGTTATAGCTTTCATATGCTAGTTTTACTATTGCATTCATTGCGTGATATCATATTCATTTATATATTCATTGGTTATGCAGTATTATGGAGATTTATGCCGGTTTTCACTTTTTATTGACATGGTGATTTGATGACTTCGGATCCTACTCGAGATTTTCTGGATTTGGAAACCGCATGTGAAAGTTTTATAAACTGATGATTTATTTTAAAGAGAAAAATATGGTTTTCCTGGATATGATGAGTCTTGTCCACCATGATGTTTTCTCGGTTCTGAGATGGTTTTCGAGACCTGATTTGAGGATTTGGATGATCCTTCTACGGGTATATAGTGGACCCGGTATGGTACCCCAGGGCAAGAAGATCGAGTTGTAGTCGATGAGCCCGACAGGGGCAGACTGCCTACCGGTGATTGTCTGGCGCGGAGGATATCCGGAGGATACCGTTCGTGGTCGTGTGATTGATGATATGGGCCAATCCGGACTGACGGAGCGCGAGGTATTGAGATATTGGGATGTTGAGATTTGAGACACTGAGATATTGAGATTTGACGATACAGGCCAGTCCGGATAGCCGGAGCCTGAGATATTGAGATATTGAGATTCATGTTTTGTGTCAATGCTTGACACTGGTTTCTCTGTTGATTTCATTGATGATATTCAATTTATATACATACATGAATCTCATTAAATAAAGAAAATAATTGTCTCACTCATGATGTATTCTGTTTCCATTCGTAATGCATTCATACATTATATATCTGATATGTTGCTATCTGAGGCACTGACAAGAGCACGTAGTATTGCACTTATATGTAGATGGATCAGGATTTTATTTGAGGATATTACATAATATGACCTAGGATGCTTCATACATGCAATTTCTGCTCTGTGATGTTTTCTACTCATGAGTTGGAAACTCACCCACGTTGTTCCACGGTTCCTTGCAGGTTTTGCCGTACAGGTTTCGTTGCGGCTTTGTTGGCACACTGTCCCTTCCGGGTTATTGCTTTAGTAGGTGGGTTCATTTACATCGTGACCACCATTGTATATTTGTTATTTCAGTTATATCTAGTAAAACTCCATCAACCAGACTTGTATATTTGATAGAGATAGATGACCAGTGTATATTCTTTCGACTTTAGAGTCGCGCGCTGTATTATTATGGTTTTCCTCAGGTTTTCATGATGATGTTGGATTTTTATCCTGAGTTTGATCCTCGCCTTTCGGCATTGTATTTTATATTGCATTGTATGGTTTCGTCCGCCGGTTGGCGAAGAGCTAGCTGCCGCTTGGGGATGCCTTTATTCATTATATAGGCTTTATTCATGTTGTATCCCGTTTGGGGTCAGTTTTTACAAAGGAAACTTTGCCAAAATTTTCAGAAAAGACTTAAAATTTTGAAATGCATACTTCGGCTTATGTTGCTAAACTTCTTACTTTAAAATTGGTTTTTCCTTCACTTTACTGCTTTAATTGGTTTAGATTTCTGGGTTTTGGCTTACTTAGATTACGTACGCCTCGAGACGTTTCGTAATTTAAGTGCCGGTCATGTTCCATACTTTTCAGGTCATTACAAAGTTGGTATCAGAGCATTAGGTTTTTCCTTCTGAGTGTAGGATAACCCTTGGTTGATGGAGTAGGTGACTTTAGTAGAGTGACGTACCGTGCGTATGTTCTGCGGCATACTTACGATACGCTACTCTGCTTAAGAAGCTTTAGGATGTAAATTTCTTTGCATAGCATTATATTCATTCCTATGATCTATCCTCATCGGTACCAGTTTATGGTTTTGTTATCACGGTTGTACGGGCGTGGAGAGCTACTGCTAGAGTTGCGGTCAGCACGAGCTCGTCACGGACGAGGACTGACTAGGGCGTGATTCCAGGGACATACGATTGCATAGAAGCGTCATTTTATTGTGTTTTCACGCCATGAGCGTTTGATGGATCGCCTTTACGAGATTTCTCGGACGTGCAGATCAGCACCGGCGGATTGGGCTACCGCTAGAGGCCAGCCAGATTGTGATGACCGTCAAGGCACAAATTATTTTGATGATTGAGGTACTGTTCAGCGTGCGGACGAATGAGCCAGCGACTTAGGCAAATGAAAAGATTTCTCCCCAGATGTTTGAAGTTAATGCCGCACAAGTTATACTTCGAGATATGATAGAAGATCGCTAGTCACCAAAGATGAAGGACTAGGACATGTGATTCATTGCCTACCCCGATACGAGGTCATCAGATTGATTGATTCCAGCTAGAGACAACTTCATGCTGATACGTCGAGAGTCGATATAGACGATCGAATGTCAGGAACCCATTTTCCAAGTTTAAAGTATTCGGAAAACAATGCAAGTAATTCTACGGACCCTCTAGAAGAATGAAACCCTAACTCGACATAATGTCCATGGAACGCCGATGAACCTTAGGGTTTGCGGTAGTTCAGCGGTGCCATTAGTGAGGCTTGGGTTTGCCCTTCTACGGTTAGTCCATAGGTATTGTGGCATATATTTGATACTATTAAACTGTACCCAAGATGTAGAGCTCTTGGGAGATTATGGAACCTCGACGAATCGATCGAAAAGTTCGACATCATTCAGATATCATGTGATGGGATACATTGCTTGGGAGACTCCAGATACGAATATAGCCGTTGGAGCGTAGTCCATGCAGCCATAAGGAGACAAGCCCGAATCAGTCGACATTGGAGAAAGGTGGAGTAAGAGGTTCGTACGAGATTGTAACGAGAGGACGTTCTACTCCGCTGACATCACAGATGTGATACGCATGCATAGGCGTTGAAAATGGATATATCTTCCAGGAGGAGTCGTGATGAGTATGCAGCCATTCCTGAACAAGAAAGAGATATAGTAAAAGATGATAGCCTCTGTACAGTTCGGCATAGGCGAGATCGGAAGGGACCCTGAGCAGGTTCTTTCCAGGACACTGCTGCAATGAGATTTGTACCGAGGATCAGATGTGTGACGTATATTCAGAGGACCAGAGGCCAACGCCAGAGACGTGCTGCTTGATGAGTGGTCGTGCTAATTGGCCGTGGGAGGACCAGAGGAGTACAAGAGCGGATCGTTTCCATTAGTACACCGGACCGGGCCGACGAGCCGATGGATTGCGAGATCGGTGATCCACAGAGAAATGAGGACCCAGGGACAGAAAACGCCAGACCGTGAGCAGGAGGCAGCGGATGTTCTTGCTCTGCTAGTTTTGAACGTACCGACACTTTTCGATGTTGTAGGAGGCATACCTTAGTGTCTTTCGTTGCCATTTGCGTTGTGATCCAAGTATCACGCTTTTATCGCTTGGATTTGAGTTTTGATGATTGGGCTTTATGGTATGGTTTTCATGCACCATGGCTGCACCTACTGGGTATTTACGTTTTTGTGCATAGTAATTGCACTTGAGATATGTTTTTGTAGACCGTTGTGTTGATTTATGATTTGTGCGTATTTATTGCACTTGATATCGGTTTGTGCCTTGGCTGCACATGTTTATGATTTCGTGAATTTGCTATAGTTGATTTGATTTTTTTGGATATGGCATGCACTCAATTTGGTTTTTGCACTCGGTATAGCTTACATGTGCTTGCAGTGTACTGATACGTGTTTTGTCCACGCAGTTGCACGCGTTTATGATTTTATACACCTTGGCACACTCGGTGTTGCTTTTTATACGCCTTTGAGTTATTGATGCATCTCCGTGCACTTGTTGCACCCGATTTGTATTGTGTGCACCGGATGCACTGTATTTAGTATTTTGTGCACTGGATGCACTGTATTTGGTATTTTGTGCACTGGATGCTCTGTATTTGATATTTCATGCACTGGATGCACCGGATTCGAATTTCGAGCATTTGTTGCACCAGCTAGGTATTTTGTGCATTGGTTGCACCGGACAAATACTCCGTACCTTGGTTGCACCCGATATATATCTTGAGCATTTGTGTTACCAGATTTGTGTTTTGTGCGCGTCTGCATTTGAAGTTCGTTTTCATGCATGTTACTGCACTAGATACTTTTCACGGACTGACGCGCTTGGGTTGGATTTTGCGCATATTAGGCGCTTGGTTTTGGATTTTGTTCGCCTTGGATGCACTTGATTTAGATTTTATTATGTATGTTAGATGCACTTGATTTATCCTTCATTCATGCAGGACGGATGCACTTGATTTGGGATTTTCGCGCATGTTGTGCGCATGATATGAGATTTGGTTTTGTGCGCTCCGGATGCATTCGATTGGGATTTCCATTCGTGCATGTTAGTTGCACTGGATTGAGATTTTGTGCACCACAGTAGCACTTGACTTTGATTAGATATCATTCGAGATGTTGATTTTGATTTCATGCCTATGGTATGCATGTGATTTGACTTATGCTTTCGGCATAGTTTTCATACACTTTTAGTATTTTGATTCAATTTTGTGCATACTGATGCACATGGTTGTGAGATTATATTCCACGGTATACCTGATTTGGATTTGAATTGAGATGTGTTGTATACCGTTGATTTCAATTGCGATATTCGATATTGTTTTCGAGCACCTTGTGCACTGGATTTGGATTCTTGCGCATATTTGGGCGCTTGATGCGATTTTAATGCACACCAGATGCACTCAATCGAGATTCTTCGTGCATATCAGACGCACCTGGTTTTGGCTGTCAGGCACACTAGTTGCCCTTGACAGGTGTTCGTGCACACCCGTTGCACTTAGATGTTGGTTCTGTGCACATGTATGGCACATTTATGGATTTTGATTTTCGTGCGCACCAGACGCACATACCATTCGTATGCACATTTCGGGATTGATTCTTATAGAGCAGTACGCTTTTATGATATTTACTATTTGTTTTCGTACTGAGCAGGACTAGTCAGAGGACAGTACTTGGATATGTTTTGCATGCATTGATAGCTATCGAAGGGATTTCCAAAAAGGCAGCTATAGTCTCAGTATTTACCTACGTGTCTGAGATGACACGAAACATTTTATAAAGGAAACCCTTCTAAATCATTTCAAAACGGCGGGACGTACATATTAAACAAAGGATAAGTATATATATAGTTATTTTCTTACAATATACGTCCGCCACAGTGCCGCGATACGCGCGTCGCACAGCGACATGAAAGGTTTAGTATGCATTTCCTTCTGATGTTTACATGTATAGTTTTGATGTTTACATGTATGGTTTTGATGTATATCATGATTGGTTTCGTTTTGGGCTTTGAAACTGATGTCTTCACCATGACTCCGATGATTGCGGGATGCTTGATGGAGTTTTTATTTAGAGTTATCTTCTCATTGTTCATGCGCATGCATTGCGCTATGATGCGTTTTATGTATTGATGATTTCGGAGCCCCAACGGCTTGGACTTTTTACTGAAATGTTTTAGTATTTGAGGGGTTCAAATTTAAATTCGGTGACCGAATTTCTTTAAGGTGGGATGATTGTAACATTTCAGAAAATATAAAATATTATTTTTGGAATATAATATCAAAATAATATATTTCCTGAAAACTGCCCGATTTGCGAAATTGGGGTTTTCGAAAAAGGGTATAATATATACCTATAATTATGAAATAAATGGAAATTAAAATGATTTATTCATTTACAAATATATTTAAAGGATTTGGCATTTTAAAAATTTATTATATGCAGTTTTGAAAAAAAACCGATTAGTGAACTGCTAATTGCGATTAAGCCAAATCCGTATTTCTACAATTTTCATGGCTTGTGCACCATGACATGTTACATGTTGTTTCATTTCATTTGTGTTATGTATTTGGTTTTATTGTGGTGAGAAAGAAAAATAATGGAAAAAGGGTGTAATGATGACTTGAGGAGAGAGAAAAGGGGACATAATCATGATAAGAGACCATGCTTGAGAGAGAGAGAAGGGGGTGCTGCCTCATTGTTCCTCCACCATTTTCTTCTTCTTCTTCCTCATCTCCCCCCATCTTCTACCTTCATTGACCCATATCAAAATATTCACCAAAACCCCATACCCATTTCTTTAACAAAATGCACAAGCTCAAGGGAAGCACATTGGACCAAGCAAAATGGGATTTTGACAACTTTGGGGAGCTAGGGCTGTCTTGAGTGGCCTGAAGGAGGTATAAATTCACCCATTTAGTTTAGTTTTAGATTTATTGTATTCTAGATTAGTTTAGAATGTGTTTGGTTAGGGTATGTGGTGTTTAGAAAATTCAAGAGAAGGGTATGAGGATTTTGGGGAATTAGTGATGTGTGGTAGCTGTACAAGACCCTTGGGATCAAATTAGAGACCTAGAACTGAGTTTAGAATAGAGAATACAAACTTTAGAATTGATCCATGTCGGTTTTGTGAGTGTTTGGGGTGTGCAGAGAAATCTGGAGTGACCCGGGGAGTTTTTGAGAGTAGAAAATAATATCTGGGACCTAGATACACCACCAGGAGACCACCCTAAGAAGACGAAGCCCAACAGAGCAGGGAGGGCCGAGCTGGCCGGAATTTTAGGGGTAGGGGCCGGCCACTTGGTGGCATGAGGTGTCGGGGTTGGTCCAGTAGCTCATATACATCATATACAGCACCCTAGACTTGTTTGCTTAGCTTTATTTGACCTGAGTCAAAATCTGGGATCATTCAAGTGTAATTTTGACTATGTTTTCCGTATTTTGAAATGCTAATTCTTGATATTTGGATTCATATTGGGTTGTTGCATGTTTGTACATCAACAAAAAGGGTTTTTTAGTCGTTTTTGCACGCGTGGGCTATAGGTTTTGACCCATAGGCAATCCGTGTGCCGTTTTGGTTTCTGGACTTGATGTTAATAGCGATTGCGATTGTTTATTATATTTAGGTACCCTTGCGAAGACTTAGAGATGACAAGCAAGCACGTGGCGACATCGGCATATGCAAGCAAATGTGAGTATATATATATCTACGGTGGAAGTCGGGTGGATGGCGTATAGCACCCCCGCTTTTTCGTGAAATATGATGTGATGTGATATAGTTATACATTTTTGTGTTACGACGAGATATGAATTCTTAGCAAGAAAAGCTTTAGAAGATTATGGCTTAGTGTTAGCGAGATTTGAGGAAAGTGATTTTGTTGGTTTCATAGTCGCGAACCCTAGAGTAAGGTTGTTACACATACATATACACACACGGGATGTGGGTTCGAGTGTATATGTTATATGTATATAGATAAATGTGGATGCGTGGATTTATATATATATACATATACGTATGCACAGATGTTTGTGGATACTATATGGTATTTGGAGATGGGTCGATGAGATTGGGCATGGTGCCATGAGATCGGTGATGTGACGTGGTTCGTATTATGAGATACGACACGATGTTATAGTGGGTCCTTGGGCGTTGTGTTTCATACACACGCATATGTATATATAGATGGTATTAGTATTGTACTAGACGTAGATCAGTACCCAGTTCACGATAGGTGATGATGAGGATACCAGATGAATAATGTGATAAATGTGATATTTGACCCGTACCCTGATTTGGGATGCAGTACGATGGATTTACCGTACGAACTATATTTATGATAGATCCGGACTATTGACTCGAGGATGTCATATTATACAGTGTATCGTGTGAGATACTCTTAAGGCGGGATCAACGACTATGTATATATATATATATATATATATATATCGACTCAGACTTAGGTGGTTTTCCTTACCCTTTTCTATTAGTCTGTTAGCTCAGTCCTGTAGTTTATTTGTAGAGGTTAGACTAAATTCGATTCATACCTATTTCAAAACTAACGAATCGTGTGTATTTTAAAGACAGGACAAGGGATTCTACAGATATTTCAAAGGTCGTATCTTTTCTTAAAAACACTGTAGCCCTTATTTTCAAAACACCACGATTCGTGTTATTTCAAATGGCAAAACAGTATGACACATATATAGTAATGCAGGTTCCTTATTGTTACATTATTATTCATGTTCCGCATATTATTGCTGCATTTACTTTTCATTTGCCATTTATTATGTGGTTATCGTCTCATTACATGTTTATTGTGTACTTAGTGATTATGTCACCATGCTGTCAGGACACCAGCACCATTACTGATGATGCGTATGCTTCACATACCCTTTCTTGCCGGCTCACACACATCATCATCGGTAATTGCCATGTCACGTACATTTTAGAGAATACTATTTAATTGACATAGCTTGCTAGCTGATAGTTGCAATAATTTATAGCTTTCATATGCTAGTTTTACTATTGCATTCATAGCATGATATCATATGCATTTATATATTCATTGGTTATGCAGTATTATGGAGATTTATGCCAGTTTTCACTGTTTGTTGACATAGTGATTTGATGATTTCGGATCCTTCTCGAGATTTTCTGGATTTGGAAACCGCATGTGAAAGTTTTATAAACTGATGATTTATTTTAAAGAGAAAAATACGGTTTTCCTGGATATGACGAGTCTTGTCCACCATGATGTTTTCTCGGTTCTGAGATGGTTTTCGATACCCGATTCGAGGAGTTGGATGAACCGTCTGCGGGTATATGGTGGACCCGGTATGGTACCCCGGGGCAAGAAGATCGAGTTATAGTTGTAGGGTTCCTAGGCACTCTTACAAGGGTTCATAAGGCATCAACCATGCCCGAATAAAAATTTATACGTGCCGAACAACCCAAAGCCAGGATCTTTGCTAGATTATTTGGGTTAAACATGCATGTAAACATCTTTACAACTAAGTGTGAGGGATTACAACCTTTGTAGTCCGCTCCTTCGCTTCATAAGCTCCGAGTAGAAGTCCCTTCGCCGCGATCCACGATCTCCCGGACTCAAGAGAGGCTCCAAGACTCGAACGATCCATGCTAGCTTGTAGTGTTCCTTTTCTCCGATGATCTACGTCGAAGTCTCTATAACTCAAGCTCTCTCGCTCTAATGAGGTGAACACCCTAATCTAATTGGCTAAATTAGATGAGGATGACGGAGCAGTATTTATGCTTTCTTTTTATATCAAATTCTCACATGAAATCATCACAAAATGAAAACCTGGTAAGCTTTCTCAAAGCTCAAGGTTGAAGAAGAAGATGATAAATGAATTAAACCTTTTGTGATGAATAATGAAATGAATATATGATTAATAAAGTAACCATGGTCTAGAATGACAAGGATAACTCATGTAGAGAATTAACTAGGGCTAGGGTTTGGGTTGATTTAAAGAATGAGTCATAAGAAAATATCAACTATAATATCTTCTTCATGACAAAAGAAAAGCTTCTAGAAGGTGCAAGAAAGAACTAACCCAAATCAAATCCTAACCTTGTTTAATCTCCACTAAACATGTTTCATTATTAATCATTATATCACATATACATTATATATTTGTAACTAAAGAAAATAATACAATTAATATATATCGCATATATATCAATGTATTATCCGGTGAGAAAATGAAATAATAAAGCGAGCCAATATTACATAATGTAATACAATATAACATATATATTATTATACATTAAATCATCGAATCAACACTTGATCCAACAATCCGTCTATATCGAATATAACCGACTAATATATCATGTACCGATTCATCGAATCAACACTTGATCCGTTGACCAGGCTCATATCTAAATATCGCGAGAATATAATACGGTATCTCATATCGCATTATCCTCGACCGTGCATATATCACATATATGACCTTACTCCGTTTTGCCTGAGTCAAGAAACCTCTGCGTAGGACTCTAAAAAATCGTCAATACGCCGGTAGCAGATGATGATCATATCAAACACCCACAAGCTGCAAGCAGTAAGCTAAACGTAACAGCCACCCAGGTATTGAGCGATCGGAAGATCAACAAGCTAGCCTGTACATTCTCCTGCGAATCCAATCAGTAACACTCCCGTACAGTCCGGTCTCTTCGTCTGATATGTTGCATATCAAGTCTAGGGGTGGTATACGTCAGACCCCAGTAACCGATAAGTCATGTCGATGTGTGGCTCATAACAGGTCGAGAACCTACTGATAATACTTACCAGTAGTACTCAATACCCGCCCTGGCCAGGGACTTCCAGTTACAGCCAATCGAACACAACACAACATTAACTCCCTATACCGGGAGAGAAGAATCCCCTCCTATCGCTCATTTACTCCATGTGATTCGGGACTGCACCCAAAAGCCACCATTTTGCATGCCCTCTTAGACGTGGTAAGGTGGGAATCAAAGCACAGTGGGAATCACATAAGACTCTATGACGATCTCGGGTCTACAGACTACCCTGTACCTGTGTCACCGGAGAACTGCCATCTGACGTGTGGTATATCACCATCTGAGAGTTCTCGGCGAGTCCGTCCAGTGTACCCAGTCTCCACTGAGCACCCGTACACCATCTCTGATGTCAAAACACCGATGGATATGGGATCATCCATCGCCCATCATATGGGTCAAGATGCGTAGACGCTAGTCTACTCTGGTGTATCGATGCCCTGTCTCGACACACCCTCGACTAGGAACAGTTATAGGATGTACTCATCGACTAACATGGCCCTACTAGTATGATCTCATCATAGTCCCAGTAGTCGAGTACAGATCCTAAGGGCTTTATCAACATGTGAGAGTAAGACAGTAAACTAATATAAGTCAACATGTTAAGATAAAGGAAAACCAAATAGCATACTATCATGACGAGCAAGAAAGTCCTCTCTGTATATATCCAAGCATCCATTATAATATACATTATATGTACAACAATGGCCTCTAGGGCATATACATAACTAACAATCTCCCACTTGCACTAAGGCCAGCTGATGTAGTATCCCATACCTAGCATCCCGAATAATCTCTCAAACAGTATCTGGGGAATGGCCTTCGTGAGTGGATCCGTAGTGTTGTCCTTCATATCTACTCTCCTGACCTCAATCTCCCGGCGATCAACTATCTCCCTGATCAGGTGATACCACCTCAGAATATGTCTGGACTTTTGATGGGACCTGGGTTCCTTGGCCAAAGCCACGGCTCCATTGTTATCGCAATACAGAGGTATTGGATGTTCAATGGATGGAACCACACCAAGTTCACTAATGAACTTCTTTATCCAGACAGCCTCTTTGGCAGCATCGTTGGCAGCGATGTATTCAGCCTCCATCGTCGAGTCTGCAACGGTATCCTGTTTGGAACTCTTCCAACATACCGCCCCTCCATTGAGGGTAAATAAAAATCCCGAGTGCGACTTAGAGTCGTCCTTATCACTTTGGAAGCTGGAATCGGTAAAGGACTCCACCTGGAGTTTTCTGTTACCATACACCAAGAACATCTCTTTATTCCTTCGTAAGTACTTGAGAATGTTCTTCACAGCTGTCCAATGATTCTCTCCATGATCTGCTTGATACCGACTCACTACACTTAGTGAGTATGCTACATAGGGTATGGTACATAGCATCGCATACATGATAGAGCCTACTGCCGAAGCATAGGGTATCCCTTGCATGCGAGCTCTCTCCAAATCAGTTTTGGGAGACATCTCTTTGGAGAGAGTGAGTCCAGAGATCGTGGGTTGGTTTCCACGCTTGGATTCTTCTATACTAAACCTCTTTAGTATGGTGTCAATGTACCTGGATTTGGACAATCCCAGTATCCGTTTAGATCTATCTCTATAGATCATGATTCCCAATATGCAGGAGACATCACCTAAATCTTTCATTGAGAATCTTTGTGATAAGAAGAGCTTGACTGATTGCAGCATAGGAACATCATTTCCTATCAAGAGTATGTCATCCACGTATAATACGAGGAATACAACCTTACTCTCTGCAACCTTCTTATAAATACAAGGTTCATCTATATTTTTGATGAAGTCAAACTCTTTGACTACAACATCAAAACAGTTGTTCCAACTCCGCGATGCTTGCTTTAACCCATAAATGGATTTAAGAAGCTTGCACACCTTTCCGCTGCTCCCACTATCTACGAAGCCCTCTGGCTGAGTCATGTATACGCACTCTTCTAAATCACCGTTTACAAAGGCGGTCTTAACATCCATTTGCCAGATTTTGTAGTCATGGTATGCGGCAATGGCAAGTAAGATCCGGAAAGCATAGCCACTGGAGAAAAGGTTTCGTCATAATCCATACCTGGTCGTTGACGAAAACCCTTTACAACAAGTCTAGCTTTGAATGTCTCAACTTTTCCATCTACACCAAACATCCTTTTAAAGATCCACTTGCTCCCAATGGGTTTTACCCCTTCAGGAGCATTTTCCAAAGTCCATACTTTGTTGGTGTACATGGATTCCATCTTAGATCGTATTGCATCCAGCCATTTCACAGAGTCACCACTCGTGATGGCCTGCTCGAAACTAGTCGGGTCATCAACTTCCATGATGCAATCCTCGCTTCCACCATTAATAAGAAAACCGTAGTATCTCTCAGGTGGATGAGAAAACCTACTAGATCGGCGGAGAGTCTGGGGTTCGTCGGGTACTACTAAATCCTCTGGCTCCACTAAATCATCTGATATAGTTTGTGTTGCTGGAACTTCTTCCAGTTCTACCTCAGAGCCACTAGTCTCTTTTGGAAGAAATTCTTTTTCTAAAAAGGTGGCATGCCGAGAAACAAACACCTTTTGTTCTTCGGTGTGGTAGAAGATATACCCGCGCGAATGTTTGGGATATCCAATAAACTTCCACAGAATAGACCTTGCCCCGAGCTTGTCCGTATTTTTTGTTTTCACATATGCCGGACAACCCCATATCCTAACATAATTAAGATATGGACTCTTTCTTTTCCATATCTCATATGGAGTGGTTGGCACAGATTTGGTGGGAACCATATTCAATAGGTCTGTAGCTGTCTCCGGTGCATATCCTAAGAAGGAAATAGGCAACTCAGCTGTGCTCATCATAGAGCGCACCATATCTAATATGGTGTGATTCCTCCGTTCCGATACACCGTTGTGCTGTGGTGTATAAGGAGGAGTAAGCTGAGAAAGAATCCCATTCTCTTTTAGATAATCTAGGAACTCATTGCTTAAGTATACACCTCCTCGATCAGATCGAAGAATCTTAATACTTTTGCCCGTTTGGTTCTCTACTTCGTGCTTATATTCTCTGAATTTCTCAAAATCTTCAGACTTGTGTTTCATCAGGACACATGTCCGTATCTTGAGAGATCGTCAATGAATGTAATGAAGTAGGAAGATCCGTTCCTGGCATGTGTAGACATAGGACCGCATACATCACTATGTACCAGTCCTAAGAGTTCTGTAACTCTTTCTCCGCGTCCACTAAACGGAGCTTTGGTCATTTTGCCTTTGAGACATGAATGGCAAGTATCATAAGATGATAATTCGAACGGATTCAAATATCCATCCTTATGTAACTTAACTAGTCGTGCGCATTGATATGACCAAGTCACAATGCCACAAGAAGAATTCGTTCATTTCTGAACTCTTCCTCTTGTGTGTGTTTTGTATATTAAGGACTGTATTTTGATTGAGAATGAATATGCCATTATGTAACGAGCCTGATCCAATCAACTTTTGATCTAGGAATATGTTCATAAAATTATCCTTCACTACAAAATTATATCCTTCTTTACTTAATAAAGAAACTGATATAATATTGCACATCATGTTCGGTATATAATAGCACTCATTCAGAATCAGTGTATTACCACTTGGTAATACTAGGTGATATTTACCAACTGCTTTGGCTACAATACTTGCACCATTCCCTACTTGAATGGAATGATCACCTTTTCCAAGTTCTCTACCTTTCCGTAGCCCATGTAACAATTTACATATGTGGGATCCCGATCTGGTATCTAATACCCAGGACGTAGGGTGAACTGAGAAACAGTTCTCAATAACTAACACACCCGAAGAACATGCATCAGATTGCATGTTCTTTGTTTGGGCTTTGTGAGAATTCAGATATTCTCTTGTTTCCTGTTCAGTCTTATAACTCTTATAAAAAAGAACGGGACCAACGATCCCCTGCTCAGTATAATAAGCGGGTTCAGTCAATATATCCATTTTATTATCTTGATTAAGTCCTGACACGGTCGCTACCTAGAGAGAGAGAGAAGGAAAACACTTTAGCGTATGCTCTTGCAAGATTAGATTGGTTATTATCTTATCTAATCAGGATGTCTCCCACCGTTTTTATCAAATCTTCCTTCAAACCCAAAAAGGTAAGAAGCCGGGATTAGTTACACCCTACAATTTCGTCAATCTTTCAGCCAGATCAATGTCGGTTCTTGAGGGAGGTTCCACGTGCTTTCGCACGGACCTAATTAAAATAAACCTCGTCTTCCAGAGGCATAACCCCGTTAACACCTTTCTAGACACCTACTTGATCGGCTAATTGTCCTGTGTAAAATTCTCCCGGGAGTAACTTTTACTCGCAGTGGGTATCGGGATCCAACTATCACATAGGAGGTATTCAATCTCATTGCAAATTTCAACACTTGAAATTCCCGATAATACTTTTACCCCTAGCGTTCTATGACCTTGACGCAGGCCAACAAACCATAGTCCGCTAGTCAAGTTCAACCCGTACATTTCTTGATTGAATCAAACATACCCGTACGACCCTTGACGCAGTCCAACAAAGTCGTACGACTACCCTAATCCAATCTCATCTCATGTTGCAGATAAGTATTAGTTAGCTACCGCACACTACGCCTTGACGCAGGCCAACAAACGTAGCACAAATACTAAGTAATATCTATCTGAAATGACGGAGGGCTACGTAGGTTTTTCAGAAAACCTTGAGCGTAATGAACTTGATATCGTCGTAGAATGATGTTATTTTTGAAAAGGAGTGTTTTTTAGGCTTTTCTAGTTTCACTAAAGAGGTCACTCCCGGTGAAGGGATCTCGGCTCTTTCCCCATCGAATAAGGTGCAGGATATATCTTATATACCGCTGTGCAAAGCAAGAACTATAGAAACTGTCAAAAACTAAACCGCGAGTTTGTAGCATCTGCCAGATTCACTAAAGAGGTCACTCCCGGTGAAGGAATATCGGCTCTTTCCTCATCGAATAAGGTGCAGGGTATATCATATATACCTCTATGCAAAGCAAAACTGTAGCTACCCTTTTTTATAAAGTTTTGATTCTACAACATCTTTTAGGTTTCTTTTCTTTTTATTAATCTCATTAATAAATACCATCAGCTTATGCTTCCTAAGCATCACAGAAGAAATGAAAGCAGTAATATTTATATATCAGCATATATATATAGTATAAGCATTCGTCTCAGGCAGTAATATGATCTCATCACAGAACATTGCAGCAGAAGAACATATATAAAATATTGGATATACTAGGATGTCCGTGTTTTTAATACGAGCCTGTATAAAACACGGATTGCACCATCGCGATGAATATCCAAACCCACATCCTTAGACCCCTACGAGAGCGGCAAGTAACACTGCCAATTCTAGAGTTAGGAGACCCGGTCTCGACTCCTCGAGATGGCCTCCCACTGGACCCTAGAACTCGGTTACTTGTGCTCTCCTCCTTGGGTCTACATAATGCGGAAAAGTAAATAATATATACTGGTGACATCAACCTCATCCCGGAAGTGCCCCAATAAAAGAATATTACATACAAATGAATTTTACAGGAATGAAAATAAAAACCTTCATCTCACATAAAACCCCCGGCTATTCAGAACACGATGATCCAATATAACATATCACAGCAACACATAATATCTCATATCATCAACGTAAGTAAGTATGCATACACCGATCGTCGTTGATGTATAGCAACGAAAACCGGCAATACAACTACATAATACACATACGGTCACAGAAAAGAAATTGTAAAGCTACAACATTTGGAATCCACAATCTCTTTAGACATCGTAAATCCGAAATATCACATACTTCGCATTTCATGCCTAACTATATGAATTCCACATATTGTATCACATTCCAGATAAATAGAAAGTATTAAACTTTCCGATCGAATAATCAAATACCCAAGATTTCCTAAATAGCTCAACACTTGAGCGGAGTTCAAAAAGACCCAGAATACGTCACAGTACCAATGGTCCAGCCATAGAAGGGTCAAGCCAACGCCTCACATGTGGCACGCCGTACTGCCCCAAACCCTAAGGTTCAGAGGCGGTTCAGACGGTCACATAATCGAGTTAAGGTTTGTGTTCTTCTAGAGGGTCCACCGCGTTACTTGCACGTATTTCCGAAAGATTTAAACTCAAGAAAAATTCAACACTTGAAAGTTTTTCGTGCCGGGAAAAAATGAGTTAATGATATCCGTTCGAACATTTTAACAGTTTCTAAAATAACGGGAAAACATAACGAAATTAAATTTTCTGATCGAATCAACGAATACAAAATAATCCCCAGAACACTCAACACTTGAGTCAGATTAAAAATACCCAGAAATATACTTAATCACTTACGGATATAACTGTGGCAAAATGAGTCAATAAGTCTTCTGTACGGCCGCGGATCCGCGGCAGAAGTAAGGTATTGCCGCGGTTCCTCGGCGGTTTGTACGGCTTATTGCCTCGTTTTTCACAGTGATGCTTATATTTCCCTGCTGGTATTTTTAGTATTTTTAATTCATAAAAAACACATTTTTTAAATTTGTCCAGAGAGGGGGTCGTTTTGACGTTTCGGGGTTCGATCGGAGTTTTAACTTCGTATACACGTCGCCTAATGCTCTAGCTAGGCTCTGATACCACTGTAGGGTTTCTAGGCACTCTTACAAGGGTTCATAAGGCATCAACCATACCCGAATAAATATTTAGACGTGCCGAAAAACCTAAAGCCGGGATCTTTGCTAGATTATTAGGGTTAAACATGCAAGTAAACATCTTTACAACTAAGTGTGAGGGATTACAACCTTTGTAGTCCGCTCCTTCGCTTCATAAGCTCCGAGTAGAAGTCTCTTCGCCTAAATCTACGATCTCCCGGACTCAAGAGAGGCTCCATGACTCGAACGATCCATGCTATCTTGTAGTATTCCTTTTCTCCGATGATCTACGTCGAAGTTTCTATAACTCAAGCTCTCTCACTCTAATGAGGTGAACACCCTAATCTAATTGGCTAGATTAGATGAGGATGATGGAGCAGTATTTATGCTTTCTTTTTATATCAAATTCTCACATGAAATCATCACAAAATAAAAACCTAGTAAGCTTTCTCAAAGCTCAAGGTTGAAGAAGAAGATGATAAATGAATTAAACCTTTTGTAATGAATAATGAAATGAATATTTGATTAATAATGTAACCATGGTGAAGGATGACAATTATAACTCATGTAGAGAATTAACTAGGGCTAGGTTTGGGGTTGAGTTAAAGAATGAGGCATAAGAAAATATCAACCATAATATCTTCTTCATGACAAAAGAAAAGCTTCTAGAAGGTGCAAGAAAGAACAAACCCAAATCAAACCCTAACCTTGTTTAATCTCCACTAAACATGTTTCATTATTAATCATATCATGTTACTATAATATATATCACATATATTATATATTTGTAACAAAAGATAATAATACAATTAATATATATGGCATATATAACAATGTATTATCTGGTGCGAAAATGAAATAATAAAGCGAGCCAATATTATATAATGTAATACAATATATCATATATATTATTATACATTAAATCATCGAATCAACACATGATCCGACAATCTGGATATATCGAATATAACCGACTAATATATCATGTACCGATTCATCGAAGCAACACTCGATCCGATGACCCGACTCATATCTAAATATCGCGAGAATATAATACGGTATCTCATATCGCATTATCCTCGGTCGTGCACATATCACATATGTTCCCCTACTCCGTTTTGCTTGAGTCAAGAAACTTCTGTGTAGGACTCTAAAGAATCGTCAATACGCCGGTAGCAGGTGATGATCATATCAAACACCCGCAAGCGGCAAGTGGTCAGCTAAACGTAACAGCCACCCAGGTATTGAGCGATCAGAAGATCAACAAGCTAGCATGTACATTCTCCTGTGAATCCAATCAGTAACACTCCCGTACAGTCCGGTCTCTTCGTCTGATATGTTGCATATCAAGTCTAGGGGTGGTATACGTCAGACCCTAGTAACCGATAAGTCGTGTCGATGTGTGGCTCAAAACAGGTTGAGAACTTACTGATAACACATACCAGTAGTACTCAATATCCTCCCTTGCCAGGGACTTCCAGTTACATCCAATCGAACACAGCACAACATCAACTCCCTATACCAGGAGAGACGAATCCCCTCCTATCGCTCATTGCCTCCATGTGATTCGGGACTGCACCCAAAAGCCACCATTTTGCACGCCCTCTTGGACGTGGTAAGGTGGGAATCAAAGCACAGTGGGAATCACACAAGACTCTATGACGATCTCGGGTCTACAGACTACCCTGTACCAGTGTCACTGGAGAAATGCCATCTGACGTGTGGTATATCACCATTTGGGAGTTCTCGGCGAGTCCGTCCAGTGTACCCAGTCTCCACTGAGCACCCTTACACCATCTCTGATGTCAAAACACCGATGGATATGGGATCATCCATCGCCCATCATATGGGTCAAGATGTGTATACGCTAGTCTACTCTGGTGTATCGATGCCCTGTCTCGATACACCCTCGACTAGGAACAGTTATACGATGTACTCATCGACTACCGTGGCCCCACTAGTATGATCTCATCATAGTCCCAATAGTCGAGTACAGAACCTAAGGGCTTTATCAACATGTGAGAGTAAGACAGTAAACTAATATAAGTCAACATGTTAAGATAAAGGAAAACCAAATAGCATACTATCATGACGAGCAAGAATGTCCTCTCTATATATATCCAAGCATCCATTATAATATACATCATATGTACAACAATGGCCTCTAGGGCATATACATAACTAACAATAGTCGATGAGCACGACAGAGGCAGACTGCCTACCGGTGATTGTCTGGCACAGCAGATATCCGGAGGATACCGTTCGTGGTCGTGTGATTGATGATATTGTAGGGTTGCTAGGCATGCACATAAGGGTCTATGAGGCATCAACCATGCCCGATTTAAAAATTAGCCGTGCCGAACAACCCGAATACGGATCTTTAAACTAGAGATTAGGCGAAAACCAACATGTTAACAACTTTAACACTAAGTGAGAGGGATTACAACCTTTGTAGATCTGGTCCTTCACTTCATATGCTCCGTGTTGTGGTCCCTTCGCTGCGATCATCGGGTTCCGGACTCTCGAGAGGTTCCACGAAAAGAAAGATGCAACCTTTGCTTCCGATCTTCAATACTAAGATGATCTATCTTGAAGTTTCTTTAACACAAGCTAACACTCATGAAATGATGTGAACACCCTCATCTAAATGGCAAGGGAAGATGAGGATGATGAAGTTGGATTTTTGCTCTCTTTATTTATCTTTTTGTCATATTTATTCATCACTTTTGAAAAACTAGTAAAGCTTTTTCATGATGAGAATGAAGGAAGAAGATGAACAATATTAGAATTCCTTTTTGTGATGAATAATGCAAAGGAGATAATGATGAATTATGCAACCATGGTCAAGTAACCATTGTAGAGATTGAACTAGGGTTAAAGGGTGTGGTTGGGTTAAGAAATATCATGCTAAAATATCTTTTCCAAAACAAAAAAGAAAACCTTCTAGAAACATCTAGAAAGGTTTAACCCTAATCAAACCCTAACTATGTTTAATCTCTACTAAACATGTTGCATTAGTAATCATATCATGTTAAAATATTATATATCACATATATAATATTTATTGTAACCAAATAAAATAATACAATTAACACATATCGCATATATATCAATGTATTACCCGAGTGAGAAAAAGAATCTTTTAGTGAGAAAATATTATTTAATGTAATTTAATATATCATATATATTATTATACATTAAATTATCGAATCAACACTTGATCCGACAATCCGGCTATATCGCATATAACCGACTAATATTTATCCGTACCGATTCATCGAATCAACACTTGATCCGATGACCCGGCTGATATCAAATATCGCGAGAATACAATACGATATCACATACCGCATTGTCCTCGGTCCCGCACATATCACATATGTGCCCCTACTCCGTTTTGCCTGAGCAAAGAAACCTCTGTGTAGGACTCTAAAGAATCGTCAATACGCCGGCAGTAGGTGATGATCATATCAAACACCCACAAGCTGCAAGCGGTCAGCTAAACGTAACAGCTACCCAGGTATTGAGCGCTCAGAAGATCAACAAGCAAGCCTGTACATTCTCCTGTGAATCCAAACAGTAACACTCCCGTACAGTCCGGTCTCGTCGTCTGATATGTTGCATATCTCGCCTAGGGGTGGTAAACGTCAGACCCCAGTAGCTCGATAAGTCGTGTTGATATGAGGTCTATAACAGTTGGAGAAACTACTGATAACACTTACCAGTAAATCTCAACAACCCTGGCCAGGGATTTCCGGTTATAGCCAATCGAACACAGCACAACATCAACTCCCTATACCGGGAGAGACGAATCCCCTCCTATCGCTCATTGCCTTTATGTGATTCGGGACTGTACCCAAAAGCCACCTTTTTGCACACCCTCTTAGACGTGGTATGATGGAAATCAAAGCACGGTGGAAATCACAAAAGACTCTATGACGATCTCGGGTCAACAGACTACTCTGTACCAGTGTCACCGGAGAACTGCCATCTGACGTATGGTATAATACCATCTGGGAGTTCTCGGCGAGTCCGTCCAGTATACCCAGTCTCCACTGAGCACCCGTACACCATCCTTGATGTCAAACACCGATGGATATGGGATCATCCATCGCCCATCATATGGGTCAAGATGTGTATACGCTAGTCTACTCTGGTGCATCGATGCCCTGTCTTGATGCACCCACGACTAGGAACAATTATAGGATGTACTCGTCGACTACCGTGGCCCCACTAGTATGATCTCATCATAGTCCCAGTAGTCGAGTACACATCCTAAGGGCTTTATCAACATGTAATATAGAGACAATCAGAGTACATGTTAAGATAAAGTACAACCAGATAGCATACTATCATGTCGAGCAAGAAAGTCCTCCCTATATATGTCCTAGCATCCACTACAATATACATCGTATGTACAGTAATGGCCTCTAGGGCATACATATAACTAACAATCTCCCACTTGCACTAGGGCCATCTGTTGTGGTATCGCATACCCAACAATTAGTTGTGGTTGAAGTATCTCATACTCAACCATCCCATAAAAGTCTCTACTGGGAAAAAAGGCCTTTGTGAGTGGATCCGCGCTGTCGTCCTCTGTGTCTGCTCTCCTAATCTCGATCTCCCTGGAGATCAACCATCTCCATGATCAGGTGATACTGCCTAAGAATTATATCTGGATTTCTGATGGGACGGTAGTTCCTTGGCTGAAGCCACAACTCCATTGTCGCACAATGGTAGGAACGAAGTTCATCTTATGAACTTATATATATCCAGACTGCCTCTTTGGTAGCATCCTTGGTAACGATGTATCTTGCCATTAATCGTCTAGTATGTCACGGTATCTAGCTCGGAACTCTTCCAACATACCGTCCCTCCACTGAGGGTATAGACAATGCCTGCAACTGACATTCAGTCGTCCTTATCACCCTGTAACCTTTCCAGTGATTCTCTCCAGGATCGATTGATACCATCTCACTACAACTAGTGAGTATCCTAACATCCAATTAGAACTATCTCATAGATCCAAAACACAGGATTTAGGAGGTATCATTTTGATCCTATATGGAGAATCATTGTGATAAGCGGAGATTGACCAAGCGTAGCATAGGAAACTCCTTCCCTATCAAGAGTATGTCATCCACGTACTCTACGAGGATCACCACCATACTCTCTATTACCTTTTTGTATATACAAGGTTCATCTACCATTTTGATGAAGTCAAACTCTTTGACTACCACATCAAAATAGATGTTCCAACTCCGCGATGCCTGTTTTATCATATAAAACATCTTACACACGTTTCCGCTGCTCCCACTGTCTACGAAGCCCTCTGGCTGTGTACTTATAGACGCTCTTTTCTAATACATCATTTAGAAAAGCAGTCATGACACCCAACCGCCAGATATCGTAGTCATGGTATGTAGCCATGGCAAGTAGGATCTGGATGGACTTTAAGCATAGCTTTGAAAGTCTCAACTTTTCCATGTACACCAAGTAATCTTCTCAAGATATACTCGCTCCTGATGGGGATTTAACCCTTCAGATAAATCAACCAAAGTCCATACTTTGTTGGTGTATAAGGATTCCATCTCAGATCGCTAAGCATCCAGCCATTCTTACAGAGTCCTACTCCTGATGGCCAGCTCGAAGCTAGTTGGGTCATCATCTCATGATGCAATCCTCGCTCCCACTGTCATAGAGAAACCGAAGTATCTCTCAGGTGGGTGAGGAACCCTACTAGATCGGCGGAGAGGCTGAGGTTCGTTGGAAACTATTGAATCCTTTGGTTCTACCAAATCATTAGCTGCAGTTTGTATAGCTGGAACATTTCCAGTTCTACATGACAGACCTTACCTCGAGCTTGTCCGGATTTTTCTTTTAGACATAGGCCGGACAACCCCAAATCTTAACAAACTTAAGATATGGGCTCTTCCCTTTCCATATCACATATGAAGTGGTAGGTAGCTGATTTGATTTGAACCCTATTCAATAGGTATGCAACTTCACAAGTGCATAACTCCCTAAAGGAAATAGGAAACTCAGTAGTACTCATCATAGAGCACACCATATCACATAGGGTGCTATTGCTCCGCCCCGATACACCGACGTGCTGTGGTGTATACGGAGGAGTAATGCTGAGAGAGAATCTCATTCTCCTTTAGAATAGTCCAGGAATTCCGTGCTCAAGTATTCTCCTCCTTGATCTCATCAAAGGACATAATACTTATACCCGTATTTTGGTTCTCTACTTCTAACTTATATTCTGTGAATATCTCAAAAGTTTCAGACTTGTGTTTCAACAAGAACATATGTCTGAATCTTGAGAGATCATCAGAGAATATAATGAAGTACAAAGAACCGGTCTTGGCATGTTTAGACAGGGGAGTTTCATACATCATCATGTATCATTCCCAAGAGTTCACTAACTCTTTCTCTGTTTCCAATAAACAGAGCTGTGGTCATCTTATCTTTGTGACATGACCGGCAAGTTTCACAAGATGTAAATTCAAACTAATTTAAATATGCATCTATATGTAACTTCAGCCAGTCGGGTCGCATTGATATGACCTAGTCTATAATACCTCAAGAAGGATTCATTCATTTCTGAACTCTTCCTCTTGTGTGTGTTCTGTATACTAAGGACTGTAGTTTGATTTAGAACGTCTATGCTTTTAGATAACGTGCCTGAACCGATCAACTCTTGATATAGGAAATGTTCAAAACATTATCCAACAATAGAAAATTATATCACTTCTTTGCTAATAAAGAGACTGATATGATTTTGTATATCAGGTTCGGTATCTAATAACATTCGTTCAGAATCAATGTATTCAGGTAATACAGGGTGATAGTGACCAACAGACTTGGCTGCAACACTTGCACCGTTTTCTGTCTCAGGAAACTTATCACCCGTTCTCAGTTCTCTACCTTTCTGTAGCCCATGTAACAGATTACATATGCGGGATCCTGATCCGGTATCACATACCCAGGACGTAAAGGATACTGAGAAACAGTTCTCTGTAATGAACACACCCGAAGATGATGCATCAACATGCACTTTCTTCGTTTGGGCGGCACGGAAAATCTGGTATTCCCCAATTTCCTGCTCTGTCTTATAACAATTATAAGTTGGAGCGGGACCAACGTTCCCCAGCTCAGTATAACAAGCGGGTTCGGTCAATATATCCATTTTATTATCTTGATTAAGGCGTGATATGGTCGCTACCTGGAGAGAGAGAGAAGAAAACACTCAGCGTATGCTCTTGCAAGATTAGATTGGTTATATAATATATCT
This sequence comes from Agapanthus africanus, assembly GCA_030015575.1. NCBI lineage: Eukaryota > Viridiplantae > Streptophyta > Magnoliopsida > Asparagales > Amaryllidaceae > Agapanthus > Agapanthus africanus. Next base: position 157,340,477 of record JASDDO010000010.1, read on the forward strand.
AATCAGGATGTCTCCCACTGTTTTAATCAAATCTTCCTTCAAACCCTAAAAGGAAAGACTAGCCGGGATTAATTACACGCTACAAGTTTGCCAATCTTTCAGCCAGGCCAGTGTCGGTACTTTGAGGGAGGTCCCCCGTGCTTTCGCACGAAGCTAATTAAAGTAAACCTCGTTTTCCCAGAGGCGTAACCCCGTTAACACCTTTCTAGACACCTACTTGATCGGCTAATTGTAATGTGTAAAACTCTCCCAGGAGTAACTCTTACTCGCAGCGGGTATCGGGATCCAACTATCTCATAGAAGGTATGCAATCTCATTGCAAATTTCAACACTTGAAATTCCCAATAATATTTTGCCCCAAGCGTCCTATGACCTTGACAGAGGTCAACAAACCATAGGCTGCTAGTCAAGTTCAACCCGTCATTTCCTGATTGAAGTAAACCCACCCGCATGACCCTTGACAAAGGTCAACAAGGTCGCACGACTACCCTAAATCAATCACATCATATGCTTATACAGATAAGCACTAATCAGCTACCGCACACTACGCCTTGACAGAGGTCAACAAACGCAGCACGAATACTAACTATTACTTATCTGAAATGACGGAGGGCTACGACAGGTTTTTAAGAAAACCTTTTGCGTAATGAACTTGATATCGTTGTAGAATCGAGTGATTTTTAAATGGAGTGCTTTTGAGGCTTTTCTAGTTTTGCTAAAGGGGGCACTCCCGGTGAAGGGATCGTCGGCCCTTTCCTCATCGAATAAGGTGCAGGATGTATCATATATACCGCTGTGCAAAGCAAGAACTATAGAAGCAATCAAAAAACAAACCGAGTTTGTAGCATCTGCCAGTTATTGCTAAAGGAGTCACTCCCGGTGAAGGGATCTCGGTCCTTTCCTTATCGATTAAGGTGCTGGATGTTCTACAAGGAACACCGCTATGCAAAGCAAGAACTAGAGCTACCAGTTTTTAATAAACAAGTTTCTACAACATCTTAGGTTTCTTTTATTTCATTAATCTCATTAATGAAGTCCCATATTATTATGCTTCACAAGCATCTCTTTTGAAACGAAATCTGCAATATAACATATATCTCATATATATAATATAAACATTCGTCTCAGGCAGTAATATGATCTTATCACAGAACATTGTAGCAGAAGAAACATATATGAAATATTGGATATACTAGGACGTCCGTGTTTTTAATATGAGCCTGTATAAAACACGGATTCCACGGTCGCGATGAATAGCCAAACCCACATCCCTACACCCCTACGAGAGCGGCAAGCAACACTGCCAATTCTAGGGTTAGGAGACCCGGTCCCGACTCCTCGAGATGGTCTCCCACTGGACCCTAGAACCCGGTTACTTGTGCTCCCCTCCTTGGGTCTACCTAATGCGGAAAAGTAAATAATATACAACGGTGACAGCTTCCGCTACCTGGAAGTGCCCCAATAAAAGAATATTACATACAAATGAATTTTACATTAATGAAAAAGAAAAACTCTCATCTCACATAAAACCCCCGGCTATTCAAAACGCGACGATCCAATACAACATATCAAAACAACACATAATATCTCATATCATCAACGTAAGCAAGTATTCGTATCCCGATTGTCGTTGATGTATAGCAACGAAGCCGGTGATACACCACATACTACGCTTATGGTCACAGAAAAGAAAGTGTAAAACTACAACAGTTGGAATCCGCAACCTCTTTAGACATCGCAAGCCTAACCAAATGATTTCCTTAGACATCACATGCCTAACAATTATAAACCACGCATTTTAGTCTCTTTATCGAAAAATCTTTTCAATATCAAGTCGGGCAATTCAACAAGATTCCCGACGTCCTGATCGAATGCTCGTCGCAAACTTTAGTAGACGGTCGCACCCCAAGATGCCGTCGACGAAGTGCACTAAGGCGGAACACCGCTGCCGCGAGCATCCGAACGGATGCTTTCGGCGACGGGGTTCTCCTACAGTCACTTGGTCGAGGCTATGGGGCGTAGCTGTCTATTAAGTTTACCCGGCGAGTATCCGCGTACGCTACGTGATTGCGACGGACTTTTGATCACATCAAAATTCCATGGCAACCGATCAATTGGAGACTAAACTGCTCGATTTATAACATTCAAATTAGTTATCTCATAACAACTAGTGGATTTCAAATATTGTATCACAATCCAGATAAATAGACAAAGTTAAACTTTTCGATCGAATAATCAAACACCCAAGATTTTCCCAATATATCTCAACACTTGAAATCAGTTTAAAAACATCCATCACATGCCACAGTACCAATGGTCCAGCCGTAGAAGGGTCAAGCCAACGCCTCACATGTGGCACGCCGTACTGCCCCAAACCCTAAGGTTCAAAAGGCAGTTCAAGACGGTCACATAATCGAGTTATGGTTTGTTGTCTTCTAGAGGGTCCACCGCGTTACTTGCACGACTTAGAATGTTCTAAACACGACGAAAAATCCAACTTTTGAAAAATTTTCCGACAGGGGAAATAGTGAGTTATTGATATCCGCCCGAACTTTTTAGCAGTTTCTAAAATTATCCGGACAAACTAAACAAAGTAAAATTATCCGATCGAATCAACGATTCCCCAATACAACCCTTGAAAACTCAACACTTGAGTGGAATTAAAATATTCCCAGAAAAACGTAACAAGAAAGGGCCTAAAAATAATTACATGAAATTTCAGGGACTTAGTCAAATTTTGGCCGCGGAACCGCCGAAAAACGCATGGTTTGGCCGCGGTTCCGCGCTCCAATTTTGGAATTAGAGGTCCGTACTTCACAGTAATTCTTAGTTTTTCCTGCTTGTTTTTCTGAGCATTTTTAATTCAGAAAATATCAACTTTTTGAAAAATGTACAGAGAGTATTCCGTGTCGGGGTTTCGGCGTTCGATCGGACTTTAAAGTTCGTCTAGACTTCGCCTAAAGCTCTAGCTTGGCTCTGATACCACTGTAGGGTTGCTAGGCACGCGCACAAGGTCTACGAGGCATCAACCATGCCCGATTTAAAAATTAGCTGTACCGAACAACCCGAATACGGATCTTTAAACTAGAGATTAGGCGAAAACCAACATGTTAACAACTTTAACACTAAGTGAGAGGGATTATAACCTTTGTAGATCCGGTCCTTCACTTCATATGCTCCTTGTTATGGTCCCTTCGCTGCGATCATCGGGTTCCGGACTCTCGAGAGGTTCCACGAAGAGAAAGATGCAACCTTTGCTTCCGATCTTCGATACTAAGATGATCTACCTTGAAGTTTCTTTAACACGAGCTAACACTCATGAAATGTTGTGAACACCCTCATCTAAATGGCAAGGGAAGATGAGGATGATGAAGTAGGATTTTTGCTCTCTTTATTTATCTTTTTCTCATATTTATTAATCACTTTTGAAAAACTAGTAAAGCTTTTTCATGAAGAGAATAAAGGAAGAAGATGAACAATATTAGAATTCCTTTTTGTGATGAATAATGCAAAGGAGATAATGATGAATTATGCAACCATGGTCAAGTAACCATTGTAGAGATTGAACTAGGGTTAAAGGGTGTGGTTGGGTTAAGAAATATCATGCTAAAATATCTTTTCCAAAACAAAAAAGAAAACCTTCTAGAAACATCTAGAAAGGTTTAATCCTAATCAAACCCTAACCATGTTTAATCTCTACTAAACATGTTGCATTAGTAATCATATCATGTTACAATATTATATATCACATATATAATATTTATTGTAAACAAATAAAATAATACAATTAACATATATCGCATATATATCAATGTATTACCCGAGTGAGAAAAAGAATCTTTTAGTGAGAAAATATTAGTTAATGTAATTTAATATATCATATATATTATTATACATTAAATTATCGAATCAACACTTGATCCGACAATCCGGCTATATCGCATATAACCGACTAATATTTATCCGTACCGATTCATCGAATCAACACTTGATCCGATGACCCGGCTGATATCAAATATCGCGAGAATACAATACGATATCGCATACCGCATTGTCCTCGGTCCCGCACATATCACATATGTGCCCCTATCCAGTTTTGCCTGAGCCAAGAAACCTCTGTGTAGGACTCTAAAGAATCGTCAATACGCCGGCAGTAGGTGATGATCATATCAAACACCCACAAGCTGCAAGCGGTCAGCTAAATGTAACAGCTACCCAGGTATTGAGCGCTCAGAAGATCAACAAGCAAGCCTGTACATTCTCCTGTGAATCCAAACAGTAACACTCCCGTACAGTCCGGTCCCGTCGTCTGATATGTTGCATATCTCGCCTAGGGGTGGTAAACGTCAGACCCCAGTAGCTCGATAAGTCGTGTCAATATGAGGTCTATAACAGTTGGAGAAACTACTGATAACACTTACCAGTAAATCTCAACAACCCTGGCCAGGGATTTCCGGTTATAGCCAGTCGAACACAGCACAACATCAACTCCCTATACCGGGAGAGACGAATCCCCTCCTATCGCTCATTGCCTCCATGTGATTCGGGACTGTACCCAAAAGCCACCTTTTTGCACGCCCTCTTGGATGTGGTATGATGGAAATCAAAGCACAGTGGGAATCACACAAGACTCTATGACGATCTGGGGTCAACAGACTACTCTGTACCAGTGTCACCGGAGAACTGCCATCTGACGTATGGTATAATACCATCTGTGAGTCCTTGGCGAGTCCGTCCAGTGTACCCAGTCTCCACTGAGCACCCATACACCATCCTTGATGTCAAACACCGATGGATATGGGATCATCCATCGCCCATCATATGGGTCAAGATGCGTATACGCTAGTCTACTCTGGTGCATCGATGCCTTGTCTCGATACACCCACGACTAGGAACAATTATAGGATGTACTCGTCGACTACCGTGGCCCCACTAGTATGATCTCATCATAGTCCCAGTAGTCTAGTACACATCCTAAGGGCTTTATCAACATGTAATATAGAGACAATCAGAGTACATGTTAAGATAAAGTACAACCAGATAGCATACTATCATGTCGAGCAAGAAGTCCTCCCTATATATGTCCTAGCATCCACTACAATATACATCGTATGTACAGTAATGGCCTCTAGGGCATACATATAACCAACAGATATGGGCCGATCCGGACTGACAGAGCCCGAGGTATTGAGATATTGGGATGTTGAGATTTGAGACACTGAGATATTGAGATTTGATGATACAGGCCAGTCCGGATTGCCGGAGCTTGAGATATTGAGATTCATGTTTTGTGTCGATGCTTGACACTGATTTCTCTGTTGATTTCATTGATGATATTCGATTTATATACATACAGGAATCTCATTAAATAAGGAAAACAGTTGTCTCGCTCATGATGTATTCTGTTTCCATTCGTAATGCATTCATACATCATATATCTGACATGTTGCTATAAGAGGCACTGACACGAGCAGGGAGTATTGCACTTATATGTAGATGGATCGGGATTTTATTTGAGGATATTACATGATATGACCTAGGATGCATCATACATGCGATTTCTGCTCTGTGATATTTTCTACTCACGAGTTGGCAACTCACCCCCGTTGTGCCACAGTTCCTTGCAGGTTTTGCCGTACAGGTTTCTTTGCGGCTTTGCTGGCACACTGTCCCTTCCGGGTGATTGCTTTAGTAGGTGGCTTCATTTGCATCGTGACCACCATTGTATATTTTTTATTTCAGTTGTATCTAGTAAAACTTCATCAACCAGACTTGTATATTTGATAGAGATAGATGACCAGTGTATATTCTTTTGACCATAAAGTCGCGCGCTGTATTATTATGGTTTTCCTCTGGTTTTCTTGATGATGTTGGATTTTTATCCTGAGTTTGATCCTTGCCTTTCGGCGTTGTATATTATATTGCATTGTGTGGTTTTGTCCGCCGGTTGGCGAAGAGCTAGCTCCCGCTTGGGGACGCCTTTATTCATTATATAGGCTTTATTCATGTTGTACCCCGTTTGGGGTCAGTTTTTACAAAGGAAACTCTACCGAAATTTTCAAAAAAGACTTAAGATTTTAAAATGCATACTTCGGCTTATGTTGCTAAACTTCTTTCTTTAAAATTGGTTTTTCCTTCACTCTACTACTTTAATTGGTTTTGATTTCTGGGTTGTGGATTACTTAGATTACGTACGCCTCGAGACGTTTCGTAATTTAAGTGCCGGTCATGTTCCGTACTTTTCGGGTCGTGACAGTTGATCATCTACGATCCAGGAGACCTGCGATCAAACTACCCCAAAGACCCTAAAAGGAGCTTAAGAAGGGGATTCAAGACCCGAAGGACAGGAATCCGATAGGTATAAAATTCTAACACAGTAGAATAATTACCTTTGTAGTATAGCTAGTTAGGGTTTTGTGGTAGATCTTGGATAAAAGTCTTTCTTGCATGCTCACAAAATTCAGTTTTTGAAATTCCGCTTCTCTACAAACGTTGTAGAGCATGTAAAATAGACTTACAGTATTTTCGCCGAAGAACTCGTGTTCCTTAAAGACTTAGATGCAGTGATGAATCAATCTCCACTGGAAATTCGTGCGCTTCCTTTTGAGGCCGAAGAAGTTAAACCGCCACCCCTTCTTCTTATCCAATATGAGAATGCGACTATTCTACTCATTTCTTATCTTTCAAATTCTCGTTTTCTTTCACCGTCACTTTTTTGTCTCTACCAACCGAGACGTAAAACCTTTCGATTACACCTCTTTTCTCCTCCCCACTTCATCTCTTATCGTTACTCTCATTTTTGTTTCTTCTACTTGAGATATTATATAACCTCCATTCTTATACAGTCATGAGTATTCTTCTACACGTCTATCTATTTCGCATTCTTCTAAAAACCATGGTGTCACCTTGATAAAATATTTGAATGGTTGGTTTTAACTTTTGGTCTTTGTAAAGCTTTGAGTAGACCAATAATATTTCCCCCCTCTTATGTTTAGTAATGAAAACACTGTTTTACCCAAGTTTGGGGGGAAGATTTTTTTTTTTTTAAATGGCTCTTGAAAGAAAATAAATTTTTTCACGATCGTGAGCCAAGAACAAGTTTGGGGGAGGATTTTACTGTCATTCACTCTTAACCCCTTCTTTATACCATCTTATTGAATTGTTCCTCCTAGTCTTCAGGTTTTGAGCTTACAGGACAGCATCAGTGAGGTCACTGCTGCAAACAAGTTTGGGGGGATGGTTTGTAAGGATGGTTTGTATATATCTACGCATCATTTGTAAATATTGCATATTGCATTGCATAATAAATTTTGAAAATAAAAGTTAGAAAGTGAAAAATACATATGAAAGAGAGGAAGAGATTTAAGAAATGCAAGAAAATTAGATGTTTTAAAACGAAGCTAGTAATACGTAGTCATGAGCTGTTGTCCCAAGGGTTCGTAAGATGAAGGAATCACTAATTTGCGGATAGAAATAAGTCTGAAAAATAGTCCCAATTCTTGAGTCCAACCTTCTGAACGTTGATACCCTACTATACGCACTTGCACACATCTTGAAATTTGGGATAGTAGAGAATACCTTGAAATACCCTTGCCTAGAAGCCTTAGTACGAAGAATTAACAAAATATAAGTGGTGCATAAAAAAATGAAAAAGAAAAATGAACACTTGTTTTGTAATTACTTAAGACAGCATAAGAAAATATAACAAGAGTGCCTTATCACCTAATGCCTTAGACCAAATGGTTTGGGAGTCACTGCTAAGCCTTAAGTATTGCAAGACTAGGATATTGCTAATTATGCCTTAAATAGTGAGCACATTCGGTAATCGGTTGGTTAGTACCTCAAGAAGTATTAACGGTCGTATGAAGAATGTGTAAGCAAAATCCATCTAAAAACATCATCGACTAAAAAGTACTAAGGAATATAGACAAAGGGTATGATAGCTTGAATTGAATTCTCAAAGTGTAGGGATGTCTTTTATACATACGTAGGGGTATATGATCGATATTTGGAAGAAAGGTAGGGAGGAAGACTAAAGACGTTGTTTTATTGAGAGATGGTGTGATTTCTGACATCTTTTCAAGACCGTTAAGATAGGGCTCATGACAACTAAAAATCTAGTGTAGTTTAAAACACTTATTTTCAAGTTCTTTGTTTTTTATATTCCTTATCTTTGCATGTAATTTTTATCTTCATTCTTTTATTTTGGGATTTTGTGGGTGTAATCCACTAAAAACCCTTAGGAGACAACACTCCACCTACTGGGGACACCTAGAGGTTTAAAGGCTTATTGCACGAGTTAAGTGCAATCGTGTTGCCTACGAGAGTATGCTAGGTTTTTCTTTTTCTTTTTAATAAATAGTTTGCTCGGGACGATCAAAGATAAGTTTGGGGGTATTTGATCAGTCAAATTTACTGCATATTTTTATGGACATTCTCCCTTCTATTATTAATTACTAAAAGGTGTTAATTGTAAATAAAGAACATATGTAGGTTTATTTGTAAAAATATTATCATATGCTTCTTAATTTATAATTAATATAATTAGGGAAAATATATACATATCATATTTAAATAAAAATATCCATGAGATTATTAATTAAAATATGCATATCATATGAAATATTCCTAATCAATATTCTTAAGATATCATATCATATAATTGGTTAGAATAATATCTCAAATAAAACAAATGCTACTAAGAATTTGATTTGAGATATTGTGCAGGTATTATAATAAGATTAGCTCAGGTCTGAAATCTAAGTAGGAGATCCACATCAAATCGGATTACAAAACAAAATCTGCCGAATATTAGGAGCAAATCAAAGAATTTAGCAACGGCAGAAACTAAGAGCAATATTTTCAGAATCTTTGTACCGATAGTATCTCCAAATATCGAGAGAAAAATACACAAAAAATTTAGAGGCACGAACCCACCAAACGGCAAAGGAAACACGGTCAAATAGGGCTATAGGCGACGGTTCAACGGTCATTTAGCAGCCGTAGGATCTGAAACTTCAGGGTCATGATCGTAATTTCACACACTTCAATATGTCATCTAGGGTTTCACATTCCAGAGCCTATAAAAGGACCAAGAGCTATCTATACAATCATCTATTAATCTATCCATCGATCTAGAGAAAGATCTAGCGAGCAAACTAGGGTTTTGTAATCTACCTTTTTCAGCTAGAAATTTTGTAATGCAATAGTTAATCAATAAAGGTAGTCTTTTCTTTTAATTTTTTTATCATTTACTTTCCGCGTTACTTTTCTGCATTACTTTCCGCATTTACTTTTTGCATTACTTTCCGCATTACTTTTCTGCATTACTTTTCTGAAATTACTTTCTGCAATTTAAATTTTTATTTATGGGTTCATTCATCTTCCACCTCTCTTTTAAATCGCTAATATCCATGAGCGAGTAAATTCTTGCTTGCTAGGATTTGTAGGATAGGGTAGAATAATGGATGAAAACTATAATTTAAATTCTTTTTAATAGTTTTAATATTTATAAACTTTAGCAAAATAAGCTTTAGCAAGAATCCTATGGGCTCTATTGTAACGTTTTAGAAATCATTTTGCGAATTTTCCGTTTTTAGGGTAAAATAGTCGGTGTTTTCCGTTTTAACCCGATTGTGATCAAACTTCTGTATAGACTGGTCGGCATCTAGCTTAGCTAGAATAAAGCTAGTGCGCGGACTTTGGGGGTCAATAGGAAGTTTTGGTTCACATAGTTTTTTTCTCTAATTAAATATTATTTTAATGCTTTATTTGCGCACTTTATTAGTGGTAATTACTTTTTGGCTTGGGTTAATTACTACTAATGTGGTTTTATGCTAATCTAATCACTAGATATTTTGTTAAACCATCCATCCATAATATCTAGATATTTTGAGTTTAAAATGAAATTTTAAAAGAAAAGAAAAGAAAGGAAAAGGTGGCAATTTGCATTAATTGATTTACTTTGCTAGAACTTTCTTCATTCTTCACAAAACACCCCCCTCTTTCTTCCTCATGGCCGGCCCTCTCTCTCCCTTTAGCTGCCCTAAAATTTCCCCTCCCTTTTCATCTCATTTTGCTTCAAATAAATCATCAAAAATCCAAATAAATTCATCCAAACTCAAATATAATCAAAACCCATCATTCTTCTTGTTCAATCAAGCTTGGATCATCAATCTAGTGAGGATTTTGGAGGCTAAACTTGAATTTCTAGTTGCTTGATCTTGACCTTTTGTGAGGTATAAAACCCCAACCCTATTCCTTAATTGTTATGTTTAAATCATAAGCTAGCTATTTAATTATTTAATTATAGCTTTAATTTCATGTTTAATTCATTCATGTTAATGTTAATGAAGTTCAAGTTAGGTTTTATCTTGATGAAATGGTTAATTGTTAATTGAAGTTTATGAAAACTAAACCAAGTTGCTAATTTGTTAAATGTTATTTTTCCAAATTGGTTAATTAAGCTAATTAGAAAACTAAACTTTTACTAATCCTAATTAGTGAGATTTAAATTTATAGTAAAGGTTTAAATGGTTTAATCTTGCTAATTAGTGATATTTGCAAATTCTAGTTTAGTAAAAAGTTGTAGTTTGGTGCTAAATTGATATATGTTGCTTACTAGATTTCGGTAAATTTTAGGCATGGATTTCTTTTGACGTTGCGACTTTAATTATATTGATTCCACGTTTATTATTGTGTTTTGAATGCATGATCGGTACGATCAAGGTCTAGGCTTAGTAGTTGTGTCGCTATGCGTTCCTAGTTAGGGTCGTGCCGATGTCGTTCGTGTTTTTGTGTAGCTTTTGCTCTTGAGTTGGTTCGTAGTGTCGCTACGCGCGTTAGCCACAATACGAACACTTGAGAGTAAGTTTTGTGTTGTCGCGTTGGTCAGCATAGTTTGTACGTGTTTTGGGTCTATTGCTACTATATACCTGTTAATTGTTATATGCTTTCAGGATCGCAGTCGGGGACTTCGGGCGCCGCGAACAGGGGAAAGCGAGTGGTAGGATTTACATAGCCAGGAGCGTTGGTGAGTAGATTTAACATCTATAGTGGAATCGCCCGCATGACGTTATGCGTCTGGGCTAGAGATGTTATGAATTGTCGCATATTTTATTTCAGATATAGAGTTGCGCATAAACCTTATTGCTTAGTTATTTGTTGTGCTTGGACTTATACCTTTAGGACACTGCACTATTATTGACGGCTCATGTTGCACGAGCACTGATTGTATACCATACACACCGTCAATAATTGCCATGACACGCATAACACACATACCTATATGATATTGTTTGGTTAGGTATATTGAGACATTGATTCATATTTCTTTATACATATGACATATAGCATACCTGTATACCTACATGCTTACACATATATCTTGACATGCTTACGTGCTAGTTACCTGTATACCTATAGGTTATTGTACCATTAGCAATAGATACATACACACATAATGACATAGCTACGTGTATACCTTGCATACACACTTCACTTATCCCTAGAGGGTATATTACATAATTATTGATAGGTAGATACATATAACTTGCTATACCTTCATGTTTACAAACATGTCCGGTTATAGCTACATATTTACCTTTATTTGATGTTATATAGAATTGGAGAAATTTGGAACCGCGTAATATATTATATTAACTTGTTGCAGTTAAATAGCGGCTTTTCCTTTATATGCTTACATTGCAGTTTTATGTTGCATATATTATATTCATGGATTTTCGCATTGAGATATGGATTTTTCATGATGTTTTCTGGATTTGAGGACCGTGGTAGTTTCATGAAATTATGCATTATTTGAAAAACCCGGTTTCTTTTGATATGATATTTCAGCATCCACCATGAGATTTATCGGTTTTGATATATATATACCCCACGCGAGGAACGGAAGGAGCCGTGTGCGAGTACATGGGGGGCCCGGAGGTACTCCGGGGCAAGAATTTCGTGGAGCAGATGATGAGTTAGTGGGGGACCCATACCTACCGGTGAAAGTATCTATGACTCGGTGGTTATCGTGGGGATACTCACGGGAGTCATGTACGTATGGATACATCGAGTGGCGAGGGTCAGAGCTAGGCACTCGAGCTTTCGGTATTGCGAATGATACGTACCTATCAGGGGGCCAGTCGTGGTGACAACACCCGATAGATCAGTATTTATGTGTCGATGCTTGACACTTGGTTTCATGATATTTTTACTTCTAAGTATATATAACAGTGGAATAGGACGCCGTTAAATATATTTATATATATATATATATATATTAGTGGAATGGGACGCTAATATATATGTATACATTTCAATTCATATGCATCATCATAATTATTCATGCAAATATACTTATTCAGGATATATGAGTTTCACTTGATATTGGATTCAAGATATATGTGATTCACTTGATATTGGATACAGGATATATGGGATTTATTTGATTTTGTACATTCTGGATAAATGAGATTTACTTGATGTTGTAAATTAGGGGTTTGTGAGACTTACATGATATGAGAGCCAATTTGGGGGCTGATTTGAGGAATTGGGATTTGGATTGTCTTGATGGATTTTGGTCTTTCCACGATGTCAGGATTCCGTGGAAATGACATGTTTCATCTCATACTTCGCATTTATTATTTATGCACTGCTTCATGTATTAGTAGTACCTGATAGAGTACCTTCCATGACTGTTGCATTTACATACTTTATTTTATATGCATTGCTTCATGTATTAGTTGTACCTGCTAGAGTACCTTTCATGACTGTTGCATATATACATTGTCTTATCATTGTTTCATATATTAGTTGCACCTGATGGGGTACATTACATGACTGTTGCATACATATTGTCATATTACTGCTTCATGTATTAGTGATACATGCTAGTATACCTTTCATGACTACTGCACACATATGAATTTTATTGCTATTAGTTTGCATATGTTAGATTCACACTGTACGTGCATATTTGCTATTTCCTGCATATGTTATTTACTATTCACGAGTTGGCAACTCACCCCCGTTGTGCCACAGGGTTTTGCAGATTTTCCCCAGAGTAGTCGAGGCAGGCTATTCATCGATCATATCATCTTTTGCTGCGGATACCGCTTCGGCTCATAGTGTGCAGTTTTGCTTTATGTGGGTTTTGTGGTTATCCATTCATGTTTCTTATTGTATATTCGTTGTATCCATGTACTCTCCATCTATCATTATCTTGTATGACTTAGAGACTTGATGTGAGGGCGATATTGTATATTTTAGTGACTTGGATCTCTTTTATGCAGTATTACTTATATCTTCTTTTATTTCTTCGCTACGGCGTCGTATATCTGTTGTGGTGGTTGTTTTCCGCCGTTGGGCATGGATTTGCTCCCGTTGGTGATGCTTTACTTATATTTTTGTTGTACCCATTTTTGGGGTTGGTTTTTACAAAGGAGGTGCTGCCAAAATTTTTAAGAAAGTAAAGTTGGACTTTAAAGAATTTGGTTTGCAATTTCAAAAGTTTTGAAAATGCTATTATCACTTACTACTTTTGATGGTTTAGATTGCTGGGTTTTCGTCTTACATAAATTGCGTTACGCCTGTAGACGTTGTGTAGTTTAAGGGCCGTCACGTGCCAATTTCAGGTCGTGAAAAAGTTGGTATCAGAGCGCTAGCTTTTACCTTTCGGAGTGTAGGATGACCTTGGTATGATGGAGTAGGTAGCTTAAGCAGAGTAACGTAGTGTGTGTATGTCCGCGGCATACTCACGATGCGGTACTCCGCCTAAAGTGACCTAAGTACTAATTGCTTGAAATAACATCCTTGATGATACATATCCTTGCGATTCGATTTCCGTGTTCATATTGAATCTTATTTCCATTTATACCCTTTGCCGCCGATGACTATGGGGACTCAGAGAGGTGCAACGAGGGCCGAGGTCTGAGTTGGCTCATATGGGACGAGGACTGACCAGGATGGTACACTCGTTGCATAAGAGCAGATGGATCCTCCTTCGACAGATCGTATCGATAGTCTTATGGAAGATATGCTGGATTTGCGCCAGACGATGATGTCTTTGGTTGAGGTCAGTAGAGCGCAACGACAGGAGGTTGTCACCCCTGTTACCCAGTTGTTGCTTGCGATCAACACTCAGCATAGTGTTACGTATACAGCACTAGTGGATGCAGCCCAAGTTGACGAGACACATATTCCAGAGACTATAGGAGTTCCGGAACAGTGGAGGACTCGTATCGGTGTACCAGCCCAGAGACAGAGGCGTAGTCGTTGAGACAGATTTCGTGACCGTCGCGGGAGTAGCAGAGGCTTAGGATGAGGTGAGTCATGTTAGCTAGATCAGCCATTTGTTGTGTTAACTTCTGTCAGCGATTCTTTGGTTGCGCGACACGTATTTCGGTCGTGTGCCAATCGGATAGGAGATAGAGATTCGTCCGTCATTTTGATCCTTCTTGAAATGTTGTATTTGACGTTCTCCTGGGCGTAGACTAGTTAGCTATGTGCTAGGCGTCTTTGGACTACCGTGAGGAAACAATCAGGTTTTGTTTTTCCGGCGAGTCAGTTCTCATTGTGCAGGGGGACAGTGGTGCCGCCTCTCACAGCTTGAATTCAGCCTTTTTCGCTAGTCGGCTTTTGAGGAGAGGATGTCGCGGATTCTTGGCATTCATTCGTGATACCGGAGCCACAGTGGGATTGTTGGACCGGGTTCCTATCGTGCGAGATTTTTTCGACGTTGTTCCAGATAAGGCGGCAGAGCTTAGGGAGCTTAAGGATCTGCTGCAGAGTTGATAGATAGGGGGACTTGTACGTCCAAGTGTTTCGCTTTGGGGAGCTCTTATTCTGTTCGTCTGGAGAAAGACGACAGTTTGAGGTTGTGGTTGATTAATCGTCAATTGAACCGGCTTACGGTGCGGATAGGTATCCTTTACATCGGATTGACGATTTCTTCGATCAGCTCCAGAGTGTAAGACATTTTCTAAGTTTTTTTGGGATCGGGTCATCATTTGTTGCGGGTTCGGAGTGATGACATTCCGAAGACTGCTTTGTGCACGCTACGGGATTTATGTGTTTTGGTGGTGTCGTTGCACTCACCAATGCCCTAGCAGCATTCGTGGAAGTGATGAACCAGATTTCTTCAGGCCGTTCCTCGACCAGTTGATTGTTGTGTTATTGATGACATTCTGGTCTATTCCAAGAGTCATGAGGAATGTGAGCAGCACTTGAGGATTTGTTTTGTAGATACTGGGAGAGCACCAGCTGTCTGCTAAATTCTCGGAGTGTTCCTTCAGGCTTGATTGTGTTGACTCCTTGGTCTTGTAGTTACGGGAGACGGTTTTCGTATGGTCCCGAGGAAAATAGAGGCCGTACAGCTTTGGCCCTGACTTGTGTACAGAACGGAGGTCCGCAGATATTTGGGCTTAGCAGGTTTTTACCGCCGTTTCATGCAGGATTGCTAGTGTATCGCTGCACCGTTGACTGGACTGACCGGAAAGGAGGTTCTTTTCTTTGGACTGAGGCATGCGTGCGGAGTTTTCATCAGTTGAAGACTCGGTTGACAACTGCACCAGTTCTTTCTTTGCTTTCTGGTTCGGACGACTTTGTTGTTTAACTGTGATGTTTCGCGAGTAGGGCTCGATTGTGTACTGATATGACACTATAGAGTTATCTCTTATGCTTCCCTAGAGTTGGAGGAAGTATGAGCAGGATATTCCACTCCTGATCTGGAGATGACCGCGGTGGTCGTGCGTCGGAGATTGGAGACACTACTTGTTCGGAGAGTCGTGTCAGATTTTCACGGACCGCCAGAGATTAATGTACATTTTCATGCAGCGGGTTTTGATTGTTGAGACATCGCCGTTGGATGAAGCTTATGTAGGATTGTGTTTGTGAGATCCTCGTTGCCAGTGGCAAGGCGATTGTGGTAGCTGATGCTGGAGTCGTAGGCCCGGGGTTAGCTTGTTCCAGCAGTGCGCAGTATTGAGACAGTTTTATGCATATTTACAGTTCTTGTGCAATCGTTTAGTACAGCTTAAGTTCGCCTCTACTGAGGGGATAGCTTGCTCATGTCCGTGCCCGTCCACTTTTCCTTAATCGCTTTCGCGAAGCACAGCCCGCCGATGCTCGTTCGTCAGAGATTCTTGAGCATACTCGGCTGGGTAATGATTCAGAGTCCTTGATTTGTGACTAGGGTGTGCTACGTTTAGGGACGCATTTGTGTGTACCTGTTACTGACAGGTAGAGACGCGAAATCTTAGAGCAGGCACACCAGTCAGCTTTCGGTGTTCATTCAAGTTCCACCAATTTGTAGCGTGACTTGTGAGATAGTTACGGGTGGACAGGGATGAAGAGTGAAGTTTCGGATTTCGTATCAAGGTGTATGTCTTGTTGTGAGCTAAGGTTGAGCATTTAGACCGGCTGGAGAGTTGCAACCTTTAACCATTCCGGAGTGGGAATAGGAGCAGATCTCCATGAATGTCGTTGTGGTGTCTACCTAGGTTTAACCAGGGTGTGACTCCATTTGGTGTTTGTTGTCGGGTTATGCTCAGTTTGCTCAGTTGTTCTTTGTTAAGTTTGTGCGTTTGCAAGGAGTTCCTTCATGCGTTGTATCCAATAGAGGCACCCTTTTCGCTTGCCGTCTTTGGCAAAAGCTTCAGGAAGCCTTGGGTACTGGTTGATCTTTAGCTCCATTTTTCCATCCGCAGGATGATGGTTTTGTGAGAGCGGGCTATACCGACTCTAGAGGATATGCTTGTGTGTACATACTAGTTGTTGTTGGCTGTTGGGATCGTCACTTGCCATTGTTAGGGTTCTCCTTCGATAGCTATTATCAGGAGGCACTCCAATTGGCAATCTTTAGGATTTGTTGTTAGGTCGTGTCGATCGCCATTCTGTTTTTCTGACTCTGCGTAAGTAGGATTTTTGGACCCCAGCTAGTCTAGAGACTTTGGAGATGATCCAGTTGGTTCAGGTCAGGATGAGAGTAGCCCGATACATACATAGGTCTTATGCCGACCGTGGTGGTCGCAGACTTGAGTGCGCAGTGGGAGATCATGTATTCCTACGGATTTTCGATGAATGACGTGTTGAGTTTTGGGAAGCTTATCCCAGGATTGTAGGTCCTTTTGAGGTCCTCAAGCGAGTTAGTTCTGTTGCCTATAAATTGGAACTTCCGCCCAGATTATTGAGTATTCACCCCGTATTCTTTGTGTCGATACTCCGCAATTACCTTCATGACCTTTCCCACATGATTTAGCATCAGACATTTAGCTTGGACGCGATCTTTTCGTTCACCAGCAGCCGACAGTGTTAGTGGATCGGCAGGTGGAGAAATTTCGGTCAAGAGTCTTGCCATCTATGGAGGGTTTTCTTGGCGTAGCCGTATAGTGAGGTGATCACTTGGGAGGCTGCGAGCGAGATTTGGGAGTTTTGTACTCGTCTCTTTGAAGGTACGCTTAGTGAGAATTTTAAATTCAGGGACCGAATTTCTTTAAGGGGGTAATATTGTAACGTTTTAGAAATCGTTTTGCGAATTTTCCGTTTTTAGGGTAAAATAGTCGGTGTTTTCCGTTTTAACCCGATTGTGATCAAACTTCTGTCTAGAGTTGTCGGCACCTAGTTTAGCTAGAATAAAGCTAGTACGCGGACTTTGGGGGTCAATTGGAAGTTTTGGTTCACATAGTTTTTTCGCTAATTAAATATTATTTTAGTGATTTATTTGTGTACTTTATTAGTGGTAATTACTTTTTGGCTTGGGTTAATTACTACTAATGTGGTTTTATACTAATCTAATCATTAGATATTTTGTTAAACCATCCATCCATAATATCTAGATATTTTTAGTTTAAAATGAAATTTTAAAAGAAAAGAAAAGAAAGGAAAAGGTGGCAATTTGTATTAATTGAAGCATTAATTGATTTACTTTGCTAGAACTTTCTTCATTCTTCACAAAACACCCCCACCCCTTTCTTCCTCATGGCCGGCCCTCTCTCTCTCTTAGGCTGCCCTAAAATTTCCCTTCCCTTTTCATCTCATTTTGCTTCAAATAAATTATCAAAAATCCAAATAAATTCATCCAAACTCAAATATAATCAAAACCCATCATTTTTCTTCTTCAATCAAGTTTGGATCATCATTCCAGTGAGGATTTTGGAGGCTAAACATGGATTTCTAGTTGCTTGATCTTGATCTTTTGTGAGGTATAAAACCCTAAACCTAATCCTTAATTGTCGTGTTTAAATCATAAGCTAGCTATTTAATTGTTTAATTATAGCTTTAATTTCATGTTTAATTCATTCATGTTAATGTTAATGAAGTTCAAGTTAGGTTTTATCTTGATGAAATGGTTAATTGTTAATTGAAGTTTATGAAAACTAAACCAAGTTGCTAATTTTTTAAATGTTATTTTTCCTAATTGGTTAATTAAGCTAATTAGCGAACTAAACTTTTACTAATCCTAATTAGTGAGATTTAAAATTGTAGTAAATGTTTAAATGGTTTAATCTTGCTAATTAGTGATGTTTGCAAATTCTAGTTTAGTAAAAAGTTATAGTTTGGTGCTAAATTGATATATGTTGCTTACTAGATTTCGGTAAATTTTAGGCATGGGTTTATTTTGACGTTGCAACGTTAATTATATTGATTCCACATTTATTAGTGTGTTTTGAATGCGCGATCGGTACGATCAGGATCTAGACTTGGTAGTTGTGTCGCTTTGCGTTCCTAGTTAGGGTCGTTTCGATGTCGTTCGTGTCTTTGTGTAGCTTTTGCTCTTGAGTTGGTTCGTAGTGTCGCTACGTGCGTTAGCTACAATACGAACACTTGAGAGTAAGTTTTTTGTTGTCGCGTTGGTCAGCGTAGTTTGTACAAGTTTTGGATCTATTGCTAATATATACCTGTTATATTGTTATATGCTTTCATGATCGCAGTCGGGGACTTCGGGCGCTGCGAACAGGGGAAAGCGAGTGGTACGCTTTACTTAGCCAGGAGCGTTGGTGAGTAGATTTAACATCTACAGGAGAATCGCCCACAAGGCGTTATGCGTACGGGCTAGAGATGATATGAATTGTAGCATATTCTATTTCTTATATAGAGTTGCGCATACACCTTATTACTTAGTTATTTGTTGTGCTTGGACTTGTACCTTTAGGACACTGCACTATTATTGACGGCTCATGTTGCACGAGCACTGATTGTATGCCACACACACCGTCAATAATTGCCATGACACGCATAACACACATACCTATATGATATTGTTTGGTTAGGGACATTGAGACATTGATTCATATTTCTTTATGCATATGACATATAGCATACTTGTATACCTACATGCTTACACATATGCCTTGACATTCTTACATGCTAGTTACCTATATACATATAGGGTATTATACCATTAGTAATAGGTACATACACACATAATGACATGGCTACATGTATAACTTGCATACATACTTCACTTATACCTGGAGGGTATATTACATCATTATTGATAGGTAGATACATATACATTGCTATACTTTCATGTTTACACACATATCTGGTTATAGCTACATGTTTACCTTTATTTGATGTTATATAGAATTGGAGAAATTTGGAACTGCATAATATATTATATTAACTTGTTGCAGTTAAATAGCGACTTTTCCTTTATATGCTTACATTGCAGTTTTATCTTGCATATATTATATTCATAGATTTTCGCATTGAGATATAGATTTTTCATGATATTTTCTGGATTTGAGGACTGTGGTAGTTTCATAAAATTATGTATTATTTGAAAAACCCGGTTTCTCTTGATATGATATTTCAGCATCCACCATGAGATTTATCGGTTCTGATATATATATACCCCACGCGAGGAACGGAGAGAGCCGTGTGCGAGTTCATTGTGGGGGCCCGGAGGCACCCTGTGGCAAGAATTTCATGGAGCAGACGATGAGTTAGTGGGGGAACCATACCTACCGGTGACAGTACCTATGACTCGGCGGTTATCGTGGGGATACCGACGGGAGTGATGTACGTATGGATACGTCGAGAGGCGAGGGTCAGAGCTAGGCACTCGAGCTTTCGGTATAGCGTATGATACGTACCTATCAGGAGGCCAGTCGTGGTGACAGCACCTGATAGATCAATATTTATATGTCGATGCTTGACACTTGGTTTCATAATATTTTTAGTTCTAAGTATATATAACAGTGGAATAGGATGTTGTTATATATATATATATATTAGTGGAATGGGACGCTAATATATATGTATACATTTCAATTCATATACATCATCATAATTATTCATGCAAATATATTTATTCAGGATATATGAGTTTCACTTGATATTGGATTCAGGATATATGAGATTCACTGGATATTGGATACAAGATATATGAGATTTACTTGATTTTGTACATTCAGGATAAATGAGATTTACTTGATTTTGTACATTCAGGGTTTGTGAGACTTACATGATATGAGAGCCAATTTAGGGGCTAATTTGAGGAATTGGGATTTGGATTGTCTTGATGGACTTTGGTCCTACCACGATGTCAGGATTCCATGAAAATGACATGTTTCATCTCATACTTCGCATTTATTGTTTATGCACTGCTTCATGTATTAGTAGTACCTGATAGAGTACCTTCCATCACTGTTGCATTTACATACTTTATTTTATATGCATTGCTTCATGTATTAGTTGTACCTACTAGAGTACCTTTCATGACTGTTGCATATGTTGGAGATAGTGCCCTCATAGTCAATTATTGGATCGCAGGTACGTGATTGCAATGATTGCGGAGGACCTATACCGGTATGACAGTCTTACTCGAGATGATAGTATGCTATCTGGTTTGCCTTTATCAGTCGTGTACATGTTCAGGTGACTGATTGCATGTTACACTTTGATAGAGCCCTTAGGATCTTGCTTTTACTACCAACAGTATGATGGCGATCATATACGTGAGAGTTGGGTAGTTTATACGCATATCCTTAATGGTGGTCCCTAATCGTGGGAGTTTCGAGACAGGGCATCGATACTCCGGAGTAGACTAGTGTATACAGTCGAGACCCCGACGAGGGGCGGTGGCCGGTCTCACAAGCCACTGGTGTCAGTTGGATCACCTAAGATGTATACAGGTGCTCATTGGGTTATGAGTACACCGGACAGGACTCGCCGGAAATCTGCTAGTTAGTATTATATCTACCGTCAGATAGCAGTTCCCTGGTGACATGTGTACAGGTTAGTTCATCGACCTGAGGTCGTCATTTGTCTCGTGTGAGTTCCCACTGTGCTTTGATTTCTACCCTACCACAGCTCAAAGGAGTCGTGCAAACAGGTAGCTTTTGGGTACAGTCCCGAGCCATATGGAGGCACGTGAGCGGATCGGCAGGGGATTCGTCTCTCCCGGTATTGGGGGCGAGGTCGTGCTGTGTCTAGGAGAGCCATTACACAAAGTCCATGGCCATGGCAGGAGATTTACTGGTAGGTACTCCAGTAGTATCTCAGGGTGTTATTGGGCTTCACTCCGACACGACTTATACTGCTATTGGGGGTCTGACGTTACTAGCCCCCTAGGAAGATATGCGATACTCATTGACGAACGGACCGGACTGTATATACATTGTCACTGTAAGGCTCAGTAGGGTTTCTGGATGAGTTCACTCATCGGCCTCCCTTGAGTTCGCTCATCAGCTTCCCTTGAGGTCAGTCCATGGGCAGCCGTTACGCATAGCTAGTGCCGCTGACGGTTTGTGGTTAAACCCACTGCCACGGTACTGACGAGTCATTAGAGTCCCCCACAGAAAGTTTCCCAAGTTCGGGAGAAACGTTGTAGAGGCCGTATGGTTTTATGGCAGGGTTCGGAAAATGCACGTGCGTTTACGCACGTGTTATTTTTCGGGCAGATGATACTGGTCGGCTTTGGTTTAAGCCGGATCCGAGTATTATATTGAGTAGGTATAATATCTTTGTCTCAGTTGCATTTGTATTCTGTCGTAATACAAATGCGGGTATATTTATACAGTTTCGGGGTTGTCCTGAAAGTCGTTTCAGGATCACTTTTGGAAGTTGCCAGTTTCCAGTTTTCTATCAGCCGTCTTTTAACATTCGGTTAAAGACGGATTTATCTTTTCTTGGATGAGAGAGAGTCATGCTTCTAGAAGCTTCCAGAAGGTTCTAGATGATGACTAGGCTTCATGACTCATTAGTGCATTAATGGTTTTTTTGATGATGTGTTTAATGACTCATGCTTTGATGTTAATGGTTTTGTTTTCCTTAGGATATTTGTTCATAATATCTTTTGCTTAAGGTTACTCTCCATCCTCCTACCATCACCTCCCTCCTCTTTATAAGAGGCCGACCCCCTCCTCTCTCTCTCATGGTTGTTGATTTCATTTTAGGGAAAAAGATTATGATAGATATTTGGTGTGTATAGAATTTACAGCTCATTTCATTCCATCACCCGATTCCCTCGGCAACTTCATTAACCGATCGTCCACGGATTTGGACGAAGTGAGACAAAGTCATCTACTCATTCTCTACATCATTCTTGGTCGTCTCTTTTGGCAAACTTGACGATCGAGTTGCCTCAAGTCAGAGGCAGGAGCCCGTTTAAATAATCGGTGATGTGGTGCCACTTCGACGAGGATATCGGAGATCGACGAGATCGGAGCAGCCGCAACGGAGCGTGGGATGATGGTTGAAGAACGAAGGACTCGGATCGTTCGGTATAACCTTTCTACAGTCTTTACAGTTTGTTAGTTTAGCAATAATGGCAGATCCGGGTTAAAGTATACGATAGCGCCAGATAAAAAGTTTTGTCCCGCATTTGGCGTCTGTAGACGGCCGGGGCGCTAGCGTAGACTTACAGCATATATACATTGTCTTATCATTGTTTCATGTATTAGTTGTACCTGATGGGGTACATTACATGACTGTTGTATACATATTGTCATATTACTACTTTATGTATTAGTGATACCTACTAGTGTACCTTTCATGACTACTGCACACATATGACTTTTATTGCTATTAGTTTGCATATGTTAGATTCGCGCTGTACGTGCATATTTGCGATTACCTACATATGTTATTTACTATTCACGAGTTGGCAACTCACCCCCGTTGTGCCACAGGGTTTTGCAGATTTTTCCCAGAGTAGTCGAGGTAGGCTATTGTTCATATCATAATTTTGCATTATTATATTCTCCATTCTTAATAATTTTACAAATAAACAGGTGCTTTTGATCTATGTCTGCTAAATAGTTGCAGGTTACAGGTTCTCAGAAAAAAACAGTGAAAATGGTGAAAAGACGCTACAAATGTGAGACTACGACCAACAAATAGATGAATCTGGAAGATGCCGCCTACCAGTACGAGGAACAAACGAAGATCAGCAAACAGTTCAATACACAAAGTACAAGGGAAGCACAAGATTCAAGACATCAACGCGAAGCAAACGGTAAAAGTCCAAAAATTCTGCACTGTTGGAAATCTGGAAGAAAGTGGAAAAGATTCTGAGGAACCAAGTGAAGAAAACAGATGGAAAAAGCAACTTGAATCTACACAGATGAAATCAGACCAAGACCCCATCATATGGCCGCGGATCCGCTGCCAAACATGGCTTATGGCCGCGGTTCCGCGGCCGTACTGTGCACGTGTCGGTTTAAAATGTCGGTCGGTGTCGGTGCGTTGACCAGGCTTCTCAGGGTAGTCTTGTAATTTTAGATGTGGATCCGATGTAAATCCTAGGGTTTTTCCTTTCTATAAATAAGAAACCCTAAAGCCTAATTAGGTGTGCCTCCTTTAGGTGCCTCTTTTGAGATGCCTCTTTTTTATTCTAGATCTTAGATTTTCAATTCCTTGTAATCGTCAAAGAGTGCATCAATAAAGGTATTTTTTTTATCTTGTGTTCTTCATAATTGCAATTTTATTTCTCTGCATTTTTATCTGTCTTTATTTATCTGCAATTTAATTAGTTTCTTAAAAAGAAAATTATAAAAAAGAATTTCATCATAACATCCTTAATGAGTGAGTAGTTCCTCACTTGTTAGGGTTAGGATTGGGAAGGTTAGAGAGAAGTAAATCTATCTCTCTCCTTTCTTTTCCCCTATAATTTTAATTAATTAGGACTCTATTTAAATTAACCACACACCGCTCACTACGACACCCTATCCTACGAGATAGCGGTGATCCCTAGTTAAGACCGGTTGTGGTTGATTTACATAGAGCTTAGGGCTAAGAGTTAAGAAAGGACGGAAAAGGACCAAAAGGAAGAAACTAAGTTTCTTCCCAGTCGTGCTAATCCCCTTTGTTACTTATTACTCTAACACCTATGTTCTTAACTAAGGCAAAGAGAGCAGTGAGTAGAATTCTTTTTTTCCAAACTAACCTAATCATAACCCTAGCAAGATTTTAAATCATTTTAATCTCATTCTTAGATATTAAAACAAAACCCAAAATAATTGGACTTAACTCGTTAGAACACAATGAATAGGAATCCATCTCCCTGTGGACCGACTCGTACTCAACCGGCTAGTTACCAAGCGACACCGTTATTGATTGCGGTAATTCTTAACTTTGATTCAAAATGCAAGCACAAAATCTTTCAACAATCAAATGGCGCCGTTGCCGGGGAGACGGTAGTCTCTTTCTTTGTGTAATTTCGGGTTAAAAAAATAAAATAAAAAAAATAAAAAATTATAAAAATTATAAAAATTGAAAATTTTTAAAAAAAATAAAAATAAAATAAAAATAAAAATCATCTTGTTCTTTTTGAGAGGTATTGTGTGAATTGCGTAGGAAAAGAAGATGGACTGATTCAGATATGGAAAAAGCCACTGAACAAATCAACAAACAGAAGATCTGAACAGACAGAGGAGAATCACAACGGACAACAGAAAAATTTTGGAGATCCAAGACAACTTAACCACCACGGAACCGCGGCGGATTCAAGCATTTGACCGCGGAACCGCGGTCAACTGCTGACGTCAGCACCCCAAAATTTTCTGTAAGTATTTTTGTCCCCTCTCCTACCGTGAGCTTCACTGAAATTTTTTCCTGCAGGGTTCTTTGCGCAAAATTCTTCTCCCTCTCCAATAAATTGTTTTTGTGCAGGATTCTTTGCGCTGCCAAATAAAAAAAAATTGCAAGTGTTTTAGATTTTTGTGTGTTTACCGCTTTGCATTTTTTAAACGGACTCTTAAGGGGCTATAACACCAATCCAGATTGGGTGGGGATCTCATTACCCTTCCTAGGGCCCCAAAAATCACAAAAAAGCATTTGCATCAACTCTCGAGTTAATTAAAAAATATTTAGACTCGGCCAATAAGGACTGTCGCGCTCAATAGGACAAAGGAAGGTTGTGGGCAATCGGTCGTTTATCAAAACCTGACTTTGTGGTGCCTAGGCTAGACAAGTAGGAAAGGTAATTTTAAAAGGCCCGTCTCACGGTGATTCGTGAGCGGATCCTTCCTTTCTTTACTTATGCTTACCTGGCCACAATTGGCTGTGAAGAGGCGATTTGAGGGATATATCTCACAACTTGTCCTTTGGACCAATTAGGAGTAGTCTAGTTGACTTAGGAGACCTTAGCTCTAGGTTTGATTGTGCATGTTTAAACTGTGATTATTTAAAATTGTGCCGTAGTTCCATACAAATTTTGCAAAAACACTTTCTAAAACAAAACACTTTTAAAATTTTCAAAAAACTCCAAAAAAAACAATTTTTTTAAAATAAAAAAAATTTAAAAAAAAAAATCAAAATAAAAAAAAATCATCACATTCTTTTTCTTCTCCTTTCTCTCATCACATCATGGGTACCCCACCTCGCAAAACTCTTGCCGAACTTTGGTACTCTCAAACAGACATTAATTCTTACGCTCATCGTTTTGGTCGAATTACGGACGACCCCTCCATGCCCAAAATTTCTTTGAAAGATCGAATAGAAGCGTTTAGGACAAACAGTTGGATTCCGCAATCCACCTTGTATCAACCATTTCAATCTTCACCACCTTCTTACGTTGATAATCCTTTTTCGAGTCCTGTTGTAACTCCGAAACCCATGTCTATTGCTGAACATATTGAACAATCTCGTAACCGATCTTTCACTACTTTCACCACTGCGAATTCTTTGGATCAAAAATTCCATTCACCTTCTAATCCAAATGTTGATCCTACTCCTGTCCAACCATTCAATTCCTACCAGTCCTACCCGCCTTTTGCACCTTCCCTGGACATTGCTTCTACACGGCCATTTGGGAGTTTCACGTATCCAAACAACTTTGAATCTTTTACTGAAACCCCGTCATAACCAATGTCTAGTCTGGAACATTCATTAGAAGCTTATATAGTAGTGACAAACCAACAGATGATGGATTTGAATGCGTCAATGGCCGCCCTTATACAACCTAGTGACCCGGTAGCTAGTTTCCAACTAGCTCCAAATTTTCCAATGTATGATGAGGCGGTTGGACAGATCGAGAATTTGAGTGGAAAGAGTAAGATATACACCCTTCCAAATCAAACCTACACATCCCCAGTTGAATCCTACAACTCCGGTTTTGAATGTTTATCAAGTGTCCCAAATGATTCACCAGTTGAAGATAAAACGTGTAATGAGTTGTGCGACTTTGTAATGTTTAATTTACCTGATTGTGAAGAGCTCTTTTCAAGTGAAACCATCACCAATCCTTTTGACCTCTACACCTCCACTCTAGAACCTGAATTGATTGATATCCATGCTTTTGATGAGGTGTCTAAGAAAGTAGATTTTCATTTGATTGAGGATATTGACGCTGGGAATATTTTGGATGATGATCCCGCAGATTTGACTGAATTTCTTTCTCCACTTCATCATCCCGAGTCATTAAATGTTTTTCCAGAACTTCATATGCGTCTTGATTTTGATGAAAATTGCATGGATGAGATAACTTTTGAGGAGAATTATGAGGAAATTATTGAGGATAAAACAGTTTTGTTTGATGAGTCGGATTTTCCAATTCATCCTGTCCCTTCCACTGATTGTGTACACCCTCCTGAATCTTTAACCGATACCCTTCTTCAATCACTTCCCTCCATCCTCGTTCCAATCTTGCAAGAAACCGTTACACTTTCATTTTCAATGTCTGGTTTACCAAGTTCGACACACGCATGTTTTCTCATGAATCTTAAGGGATTTGACCTCATCTCTCGGTGGGTTGATAGATTAGCACAATCGCTTTTTACACATCGGTCATTACAAATTGTGCTAAGTTATACACTCCATTTCCACCCTCAAGTTCGTATTCCACTTCTTTCTCCCACTTTTTCTGGTTCTTCTTCTAATCTTTCTTTAATGATAGTGAGTGTTGATGAATCACAATCCGATAATTCAAGTTTGATCATTTCAGAAAGCCAACTTGATTTGGATACTTTTGAAAATGAGGTAGATGAGTTTTTCGAGTCTCCTACCTCCATAATTTTTGACAAATCAAGTATGATAAATTCTGGCACAAAACTTACCGACAGCAAAATGTTCAATTACATCGATGAGAGTTTCGAAGAACTTTTCGCTGACGATCGTGCATTCCTAAACGACATGGACTTTGTGATTAATCAACCTCAACCTATAGAAGTTGAACCACCACCCTTTCTTCTTATAAAATACGAGAATGCCAATATTCCACTCATTTCTGATCATTCACATTCTCGTGTTTATTTATCATCACCTCTTATCTCCTCACATTCACGTTCATGCAAAGCCTTTCCATACCACCACTTCTCGCTTCCCCACTTCTTGGTTCTATTTAACACGTTCTTCCACCAACCATACCATTATAATGATAAATTTTTTGAATGGTTGGTGCTAACCTTTAGCCAGTGTAAGGCCTTGTATAGCTTGATACAGAGTTTTTCTCCCCCCTAACTCTGAACTTAACGCTTAAACAGTGGAAACACTGTTTCACTTAAGTTTTTTGGGGGGGGGACCTTTTTGTGTATATATATTTTGTTTTCTTTTTCTGTTAACAATAATAATAAAAAATAAAAAAAACAAAAACAAAAAAAATAGGGGAGTGCCGAGAATTTTGACCCTCTTGGTGTAGCCTGACAGTGAGAACACTGTCAAGTTTAAGTTTGGGGGTGTGCTCGGAAAGCTTTCTTTCTTCGCATTCATATGTATATTTTTGCATTTGCATACTTTTTTTTAAACCCATAAAAATCAAAAAAATTTAAAAATTATAAAAATTGAAAAGTTCAATTTTGGCATATTTGACTTAAACATGACGGTTGAATAGTTAGGAAAAACTAGATCCTAAACTTAGTAAATTAAAAATCCTAAAAATAACCTTTCTTAAAGTTTAACTAAAAAAAATATATGTCCTTGTAGTTTATTTAGAAATAAGCAAATTTTGAGTTCAGTTCTTGGGCTAAGTCAAATAAGGGAAGGGTATTGAAATCTTTATTTGAAGTGTAAGCTTGAAAAATAATTCTGAACCTTAAGTCTAAATTCTGAAAATATATACCCTACAACTGGCACAAACACGCACCTTGTAACTTGTAATAATAGACGATGCCTTGAAATGCTCGTGTCTAAAATCCTTAGTATGAAAGAAAATAAAATAAAAGTACAAGTGTGAATGAAGAGACATAAAAAAAATTAACACTAGTTTTGTAATTACTTAAGGCTGCATAAATAAAAATATACATAGCAAGGGTGCTTTATCACCTAGTGTCTTAGATCAACTGGTTTGGGAGTCACTGCTAAGCCTTAGGTATTGCAAGACGAGGATTTATGCCTAAATGCGTAAACACATTTTGTAATCGGTCGTTAGTACCTCAAGAAGTATTAACTGTCGCATGAAAGATGTGTGAGCAATTTCATCTAAAATTCACCAACTAAAAGTAATTTGGACGATGGACAAGAGTATGATATCTTGAATTGAATTTTCGAGTATAGGGGTGATACATACACACACGTAGGGGTATATGATTGGGGTTTGGATGAGAGATATGAATGAAAGATAGGACTTATATCTTCAGTAAAGATGATAAAAATTCTTAAGTTGAGATGGAACCTTAGAAGGAAAATTCAAAAGATGCTAAAAGCTAAGTAAATTTACAGAACATATACAATCTTAAGTTAAATGATAAGTGAGTGTGAAAAATATGGGTTGATAATTTCTAAGTTAAAGATAATAGAATTTCTTGCTAGAATACCAAATTGAAGAATGAAAGTCAACAGGCCAAATTGATCGGATTTTGTGGGTAGTATCCGCTGAAAACCCTCAGGAGACAACACTCCTCCTACTAGGGACACCTAGAGGTTTAACGGCTTGTTGCACGAGCTCAGTGCAATCGCGATTCCGTGCAAAAGTGAGGTTAGGATTTTTCGAGAATAAATTGGTTTTGCTCGGGACGAGCAAAATTTAAGTTTGGGGGTATTTGTTCATATCATAATTTTTCATTATTATATTCCCCATTCTTCATCATTTTGTAAATAAACATGTGCTTTTGATCCATGTCTGCTAAATAATTACAGGTTACACGTTCTCAAAACAAAACAGTAAAAATGGTGAAAAGACGCTACAAATGTGAGACTACGACCAACAAATAGATGAATCTGGAAGATGCCGCCTACTAGTAAGAGGAACAAACGAAGATCAGCAAACAGTTCTATACACAAAGTACAAGGGCAGCACAAGATTCAAGATTTCTACGCGAAGCAAACGGTAAAAGTCCACAAATTCTGCACTGTTAGAAATCTGGAAGAAAGTGAAAAAGATTCTGAGGAACCAAGTGGAGAAAACAGATGGAAAAATCAACTTGAAGATACACAGAAGAAATCAGACCAAGACCCCATCATATGGCTGCGGATCCGCGGCCAATCATGGATTATGGTCGCGGTTCCGTGGCCGTGCTGTGCACGTGTCAGTGAAAAATGTCGGTGGGTGTCGGTGCATTGACCAAGCTTCTCACGGTAGTCTTGTAATTTTAGATGTCGATCCGATGTAAACCCTAGGGTTTTTCCTTTCTATAAATAGGAAACCCTAAAGCCTAATTAGGTGTGCCTCCTTTGGGTGCCTCTTTTGAGATGCCTCTTTTTAATTCTAGATCTTATATTTTCAATTCCTTGTTATCGTCAAAGAGTGCATCAATAAAGGTATTTTTTATTTTTATCTTGTGTTCTTCATAATTGCAATTTTATTTCTCTGCAATTTTTACCTGTCTGTATTTATCTGCAATTTAATTAGTTTCTTAAAAAGAAAATTATAAAAATGAATTTCATCATAACATCCTTAATGAGTGAGTAGTTCCTCACTTGTTAGGGTTTGGATCGGGAAGGTTAGAGAGAAGTTAATCTATCTCTCTCCTCTCTTTGCTCCTATAATTTTAATTAATTAGGACTCTATTTAAATTAACCACACACCGCTCACTACGACACCCTATCCTACGAGATAGCGGTGATTCCCTAGTTAAGACCGGTTGTGGTTGATTTGCATAGAGGTTAGGGCTAAGAGTTAAGAAAGGACGGACAAGGACCAAAAGGAAGAAACTAAGTTTCTTCCTAGTCGTGCTAATCCCCTTTGTTAACTATTACCCTAACACTTATGTTCTTAACTATGCCAAAGAAAGCATTGAGTAGAATTATTTTTTTGCAAACTAACCTAATCCTAACCCTAGCAAGCTTTTAAATCATGTTAATCTCATTCTTAGATATTAAAACAAAACCCAAAATAATTAGACTTAACTCGTTAGAACATAAAGAATAGGAATCCATCTCCCTGTGGACCGACCCGTACTCAACCGGCTAGCTACCAAGCGACACCGTTATTAATTGCGGTAATTCTTAACTTTGATTCAAAACACAAGCACAAAATCTTTCAACAATCAACTATTCATAGATCTTATCATCTTTTGCTGCGGATACCGCTTCGGCTCACAGTATGCAGTTTTGCTTTACGTGGGTTTTGTGGTTATCCGTTCATGTTGCTTATTGTATATTCGTTCTATACATGTACTCTCCATCTACCATTATCTTGTATGACTTAGAGACTTGATGTTAGTACGATATTGTATATTTTGGTGACTTGGATGTCTTTTATGCAGTTTTACTTATATCGTCTTTTATTTCTTCGCTACGGCGTTCTATATCTGTTGTGGTTGTTGTTTTCCGCCGTTGGGCGTGGATTTGCTCCCGTTGGGGATGCTTTACTTATATTTTTGTTGTACCCATTTTTAGGGTTGGTTTTTACAAAGGAGGTGCTGCCGAAATTTTTAAGAAAGTAAAGTTGGACTTTAAAGAATTTGGTTTACGATTTCAAAAGTTTTGAAAATGCTATTATAACTTACTACTTTTGATGGTTTAGATTGCTGGGTTTTTGGATTACTTAAATTGCGTTACGCCTGTAGAAGTTGCGTAGTTTAAGGGCTGTCACATGCCTATTTCGGGTCGTGACATCTATCAACATGTAATAGTGATCTGTAATACCACATAATGCATGTACATGATGATAGAGACAAACCAGATAGCATACTATCATTTTGAGTAAGACTGTCCTACCCGTATAGTTCCTCCCTCAATCATCACAATCGCGTGCCTAGGATTAAAATAATT
Organism: Agapanthus africanus; assembly: GCA_030015575.1. Lineage (NCBI taxonomy): Eukaryota > Viridiplantae > Streptophyta > Magnoliopsida > Asparagales > Amaryllidaceae > Agapanthus > Agapanthus africanus. The sequence goes on from JASDDO010000010.1 coordinate 157,372,073, forward strand.
GACTTGAGGGCACTATAGCCAACACCTCTCTCAATAGACTCGCACGAAGTCTAGTCAAGACCCTCCAGACAGAAACACGCAAGCTCAACCGATCTCGCATCGGAACACCTCAGGGAACGACAAATCCTGGCCATCCTGTCGAAAAATGGCTGTGGATCCTCTGCTGCGTCTGTGCCAGTGAAAACCGGATGCATCAGTCTCATAAACTCTGATAGTGATATTGCGATAGTCTCGGTAGCGGTAGGTATAACTGTCTTAGTAGTAGGTACTATCATGGTCCCCGTAGTAGGCGGAACATCATCTGATCTCTGGGCTCGGCTGGCCTTAACTAAAGATCCAACCATCTTGCGCTAATCCGGAATATTGGCCTCCAGCCTAGAAATCCGGCCTGGAGAAGGTGGATCAATCTGTTCCTGAGGGGTAGGTGTACCACCCTGATCGGCCCTCGTATCGGACGAGCCCGCCCTGACCTCATCTCTGGCGGTAGTCCTCTGGGCCCTTGTAGTCAACGGCATAGTGGCTGGAACAAGAAACAGGATTCGATAAGAATACAGCAATCGGAACTAAAGGATACATGGAATCAAGGATGGAATTACAAGCAAATATCCTAAGGTTACTTAGGCGGAGTATTGTATCGTGAGTATGCCGCGGAACATACACACGCAACGTCACACTGCTTAAGTCACCTACTCCATCATACCAAGGGTCATCCTACAATCATAAGGTAAAACCTAACGCTCTGATACCAACTTTGTTACGACCCAAATCAGGAACGTGACCGGAACTTAAATCACGCAACGTCTAAAGGCGTAACGTAATTCAAGTAAGCTGAAACCCATAATCTAAACCGTGAAAATAAAGTGGGGGTGGTAAAACATTGTTTCAAAACTTCACCTTTTAAAAGTAGAAGAGTTATATCACCTTTTTAATATCTCAAGTTGTTGCTAAAAATTTCGGCAGCATTTTCTTTGTAAAAATTATCCAAAACGAATACATAACATAATATATATAAAAGCATCCCCACTTGGGAGCAATCTCACGCCTGGAGGCGGAACACAAGCACAAGCAGGTATACGATGCCATAGGCGAAGAAATAAGAAAATAAGAAAGGAAAAAACATTCGCAACATAGCACAAAAGTCGGCTCACACGAACACGACACCCAGAGTCAAATATAATACAAATATCAAGCTCCCAGTCTCGTCTCTAAGTCAATACATACATGTGGTAGATGGAGTATACTAGATACAAAGATAAGAGTACAAGTAGAAAGCACAAGAATACTCGCAACCCAGCTACAAAATATATCACGCCCAAAATTAACGGTAGCAGCAGTAGTAGCAAAAATAGAGTGCCCCGCCGCGACTATACTGAGGATCGGCCCTGCAAAAAACTGTGGCACAACGGGGGTGAGTTGCCAGCTCGTGAGTAGTAAATAACATCATACGTGGTAATCGCAAGTATGGACGTAACAACGACAATCCTAAGTATGAGGTCATGATGGCATATATAACAGTATGGATGCAGCATAAATCGTGAGCAAGGTATAACATCAGGGCTCGTGAGTAGTAAATAACATCATACGTGGTAATCGCAAATATGAATGTAACAGCGACAATCCTATGTATGAGGTCATGATGGCATATATAACAGTATGGATGCAGCATAAATCGTGAGCAAGGTATAACATCATGGTGCAACAACTATATGAAACAGAGCATGTCATAACGAGTCCTGAAGGTGGATTAAAACAGAGGAGCTATCAATAAATCATTATAAAAACAGTGTCAATCAACGACACTCAAATCCCAATATCTCAGGCGTCGTCACTCTGATCGGCTATCATATCCATCTGATCATATAACTCCGGTCGGTATCCTACGGATATCCGCCGAGTTTCTATACAATCACCGGTAGGTAGTGCTCCCCTGCCGGGCTCAACGCCTTTCTATACGATCTTCTTGCCTCGGGGTACCGTACCGGGTCCACCATCTACCCGTAGATGGTGCCTCCTCACTCCTCAAATCGGGTATACTCATAACTCAGAATCGAGAAAATCCATGGTGAACATCAAATATCATATCAAGGGAAAACCTCATTTTTAAAATAATCTAAGTTTTGAAAATGTACTTTCCGGTTTCCCAAATCCACGAAAACCGAAATCTCATGAAACATCATATGAGAATATGGTATTAATAGCAATGTATGTATGATGTTGACATGATGCGTGCTAGTGCAATAAACGAGAGTCTAACTACCAATTAAGATGTAATACAATGTAATCATTCATGGCCAATTCTATAGTGTGCGTGGCATGGCAATTACCAACGGTGTGTGTGGGCATATGAATCAGTGCTCGTGCGACATGAACCATTGGTAATGGTGCAATGTCCTACTGAGGATATGTCAATGCATAACAGGTAATAGGATGCACATTATGATACTCATGCAAAAATCACAAATGTAAAAGCATATAGTATAAGGTTTTATAACTAAAATCTAGCCATCGGCGCTTAAGTCCATACAGGCGATTCCTCCGTAGATGTTAAATCTACTCATCGAAACGGTCTCGAGTGATCAGTCGAAAATAGTGCATTCTCAACACGTTAATTTCCCTACTCTTATCAATCATGTAAGGATGTTTATTGTAAATATAACATAGATTACGAATTCATTTGAAAATACCAAATACCTTGTGTTATAGTTATAATCGACACTCTAAAGGGAAATTAAGTGTTTATTACCACTCGCATGATTTCTATATCTCAACACTTTTATCAAGATTGTGTGCTGGAAATTCTTCAAGTTAAAGAGTTGGAACTAATAAAAGCACCGATAAAATACAGCAAGCCAAAGACTTGAGATCTGGCAGTAAATAAGAAAGAATAAAAAGATTCCAGGTGTCAGAAGAAGACCATAGAAATTTCATGCAGCGAGCCAACTATATGGCCGCGGATTCGCGGCCTACTTGACACGTCATCAAATCAGATTGTCTCCAGAAGCTTCTTCTCAACGGCTTCGCTTCCTCAGGACGCTTAAATTACCATGTGGCTTCTTCCGAAAGGCTCTGCATAACAACCTCCTTCTAGAATATTCCTTGTAACAACCCCATTCTAGAATATTTCCTCTAACAACCTCATTCTAGAAGGCACTCTCTAACAACCTAGCTTTGGAAGGAAGATTCATTTGAATTTTATAAAAGGGGAGCTAGATCTAGGGTCATGGTTGTTCAACAATTTGTTACACAATTAGGGTGAAAATTCTAGCACAAATCCAAATCAAGTTGGGTGACACAACTTGAACAAAATCAAGATCCATTGAGTGAAAAATCGAGCGAAGACCGAAGATCCTTTAATTTGCAACGTCATTCATCAACCGAGCAAGAGATCCACGACGATCCGCGACTCACGACGATCGAGCCACGCAAAGATCGACGCCAAATCCCCTTTCAAATGAGTGAGCTAGAGCTAGTCTTGTAAACTTGAGTGGGAGGTGTAATTTGAAGAAGATCTAAATAAATGTGATAATTGTTACTCTCGCTCTTTATTCATTCTTGCATTACGAAATTCTTCATTCTTGAATGTTTTATGATGATGAGTGAGTAAATTCTCCACTTGTGGAGGATCCGAGAGAATTGATAGATCTAATGATGATCAAATCTTAATACTAATTCTTAATTCTTATGAGATTTGTGAACCTTAGCAAAATGAATCGTTGATGACCTAATTTGGAGCGAAATGACTTCTTAATTATTTCGTTGCAAATTAGGGATCAAACTATTGATGATTTTCTTTGCTAGAGGCTAGATCCGAATGGTTATGATTGAAAAGACAAGGGATAGTAAGGAGAAACCCTAGTTTCATTAATAGATCCCTAATCATCGTTGATCGTCATTGATCTAGAAACAAATCCTCAATGGATAAGATTTCAAAATCTTTAGTATTTATAATCGCTACTTATTTGATCGATTCCTATAAGCTACTTTACAAATCTTGATAATTCAATTGGTTTGGACATTTTCTTGATCTTTTTTAATTCTCGATTTTAGATCTATTTATTTAGGATTCTTGAAACTAAATCTCACAGATATTGAATCATTTTCTTTCATCTTTTCTTTTCAACTCAACTAAAACGATTTTGAACAAATTCACACAATCTCTGTGGACGATCCGCTCTCGCTAACGAACCTACAATAGACACCGTTAATTGTGGTTTACAAATTTCTTTGGTTGTGATTAAAACTTTTCCAAATACACACGAAGATGATCATTCAAATGGCGCCGTTACCGGGGATGCGTACTATTTTGTTCGTTTTTATAATTTGAGTTGAAAAATTATTATTCCATCAAATTTTCATCCAAGAATCGCTTCAAGTGCTTAACGTTTAGTGTTTGAATTTTTGCGAGGGAATCTGGAATCATTTCGGCAGTTAGATCAAGATTCAGAGAAGATCTACAAATTCCAGAGGAGTACAAGAAGCTACAGGAAAAGTTTGAAACCCTACTTTCTCCATTCCACCGCGGATCCGCGGCGTAGTGCTGGTTTTTGCGGCGGTTCCACCGCCGTTTAGGCGTTTCACTGTTCCCAACTTCTGTGGTATATTCTCTATTCTCTTCTCTTCTCTCTGATCTTGTCCAATAATAAATTTTCTGCAGGATTCTTTGCAAAATTCGCAGCGCTACTAAAAGAAAAAAAATTCTTGTTGCATTTCTTGAAATTGGGTGTTTTGTGCATATTTTAATACGGAAATTAAGGGGCAAAGACCAAATTCAGATTAGGTAGGGATTTCATTACCCTTCCTAAGCCCCAAAAATCATGAAACTTGCATCCGCATCAGCCTCATTAATTAAAAAAATATCTAGACAAGACTCTAAGGACCGTCACGCTCAATTAGGATAGAAGGAGGTCGTGGGTAATCTATTGCTTATCCGCATTTCTTTTGTGGTATCTAAGGAAAGTGTGTCTAAGGCAAGTGGTACTTAATTAGGCCCGCTACTTACATAGCGGATAACCACCCACATACCTGGCACTTACCTGGCCACAGGAGGGATAAAGAGGCAGTAGAGGATTTATCCTGCGATTTGTCTTCTTGAAGTCTAGGAGCGGTCTAGAGACTTGACCAAGGTGACCATTAGATATAGGATTGCTTGTGCATGTTTCTATGAATTTTCATAAATCCGTCCTTTTTCAAAACAAACCAATTATTTTCTCCCTTTTTTACCATTTCCCCCCTCTTCTCTTCTTATAATAGGTGACCCAAACAGACGAACACTTGTCGAGCTTTGCTGTCTACAACCAGATATTTCTTGTTTTCATAATCGCTTCGGTATACCATCCGACTCTCCCATGTCTTTAAGAGATCGAATAGCGCAAGCGGATAGAAATAGTTGGCCACCTCAATCCAGGTCTTATCAACCGTTTCCTAATTCTACATCTGTTTCCATTGATACTCCGAGTGAGGATGCCCCTAGACGCATGTCCATTGCTGAACACATAGCTAGGTCTAAAGGCAAAAGTTTCAATCCGGACCAATATCAACCATCACCTCCACTTTCTAAAGAAGAATTTCATAATCGGTTTGTGGCATGTATGATGTCCAATAGACAACCGACCAACCAATATCAATATTCTTCTTATCACAATGTTGACCCTACTCCTGCCCAATTTTCACAACCATTCTGTTCCTATCAATCCAATCCGACATTTCCACCTTCTCTAAACGGTCCTTCTAATCAGTCATTTGGGAATTTTAATTTTCCACAAGAATTTCAATCTTATCCTGAAACTCCTTATCGAACCAAGTCTAGTCTTGAGCAGACATTAGAAAAATATTTGGAAATGTCGAACCAAATTAGGAAGGAACTAGCAGAGTGGAGGCTAGAAAAAAATGTCAAACCTGCCCAAAAATTTTCAGTGTATAATTCTGGCATAGGACAAAGTGAGAATTTGGGTAGTGAGACAGGAATGTACACCTTTCCTAATCAAACCTTCCCTTTCCAAACTGAAATCCACAACTCCAGTTTCACAGATTCATCGAGTGCACCAATTGATCCACCAATTGATAAGTTGTGTGACTTTGAAGTGTTTGATTTACCCGACTGTGAAGGGTCCATTTCAAGTGAAACCATGCCAAATCCTTGTGATCTCTACACCTCCACTCTTGAACCAAAATTGATTGAAAACCATACTTTTAATGAGGTGTTTGAGAATTTTAACCTTCACTTGAATGAAGTGATTGATGTTGGGGATATATTGATTGATGAACCCGAAATTTTGGATGAGTTTGTCCCACCAATTCATCAGATCCTTTCACTTCCTTGTAGTCATCATCTTTAGCCTTTAATTCTTCCTGAACCCCAAATGCGTCTTGAAGTTGATGATAATTGTATAACCGAAGATCAGACCGAAATTCAGCCTCCATCTCTCACACCTTGTTTAGCGATACTCGACACATCAATTGGTTACCCATTTCATATTCCACTCTCTCTGGTTCTTCTTCTGTTCCTGTAATGATAGCGAACGTTGATGAATCACAATCCGATAATTCAAGTTCAATAATACCAGAGAGTCAACTTGATTTGGATACTTTTGAAAATGAGGTAGATGAGTTTTTCAAGTCTTCTACCTCCATAATTTTTGACAAATCAAGTATGATAAATTCTGGCACAAAACTAATTGACAGCAAAATGTTCGATCACACCATTGATGAAAGTTTGGAAGAACTTTTTGCTGACAAACTTGCATTCTTAAACAACACGGATTTTGTGATTAATCAACCTCCACCTATAGAAGTTGAACCGCCGCCACTCCTTCCTAATTATTCACATTCTCGATGTCATTCATCCTCATTCTTTCATTTCTATAATTTAAAACTCAAACCGTTTCCTTCACAGCTGTTATCTCTTCCCCATTTCTTCCTGACTCTATACAACATGTTCTTCCACCGACCTATACGTTACATTGATAAAATCTTTGAATGGTTGGTATTAATTTTTGGTCTTTGCAAAGTCTTATATTGACCAAATTACTTTACCCCCTCCTAAAATGCTTAATATTGTTTAACTCAAGTTTGGGGGGGGGTTATATTTTTGGCTCTTGAAAATAAAAGTTGTCCTAAAAATTGTGAGCCAAAAATAAGTTTAGGGGAGGATTTTCACGATCATATTTATTGGCCCCGTTAATACATTTCCACCCAAGTCTACAAGTTTTTGAGATTTAACAGATGACAACAGTGAGGACACTGTTATAAACAAGTTTGGGGGAGGTTTGTCCTTATTTACGCATCACTTCGCATCACTTTGCATAAGCACAAAACATATAATAAAAAAATAATGTGTACATAAATAAGATAATAAAAGATTAGATAGTGAAAAATTACATCCAAAAGATTGGAAAAATTTAAGAAAACCAAGAAAGTTAGAAGTTTTCTTAGACGAACTAGTAATAAGTAGTTATAAGCCGTTGTCCCAAGGGTTAGTAAGATGAAAGAAGTCACTAATCTGCGGATAAAAAATAAGTCTGAAAAATAGTTTCTATTCTGGAAGCCAAACATTTGAATATTGATACCCTACTATACGCACTTACACACGTCTTGAAACTCGGGATAGTAGAGGATACCTTGAAATGCTCTTGTTTAAAAGCCAAAGTATGAAGAAAATAATAAATAAAGCATAAAAGATAAAATGGTGAAAAGAAAAATGAACACTGGTTTTGTTATCACCAAGGCAGCAATAAAAAATACAGCGAGGGTGCTTCATCACCTAGTGCCTTAGACTAACTGGTTTAGGAGTCACTGCTAAGCCTTAGGTGTTGCAAGATGAGGAAAATACTAATACGCCTAATAAGCAAGCACATGAGTAATCGGTCGGTTAGTACCTCAAGAAGTATTAACGGTCGCATGAAAAATGTGTGAGCAAATCCATCCAAATATTCATCAATTAAAAAGTACTGAGGTAGATGGACAAGGGTATGATAGCTTGAATTGAATTCTCCGAGTGTAGGGATGTCTCTTACACACACGTAGGGGTATATGATCGGTGTTTGGAAGAAAGATAGGAATGATGAATAAAGATGATGTTTTATTGAGGGATGATGTGATTTCTAACTTCTTTTACATGACTATTAAGATAGGCTCATAGTAACCGAAAAGCTAGTATTAGTTGGAAACTCTGATTTTCAAAGTCATTCTTTTACAATTCTTATCTTTAAATGTAACTTTCACAGTCTTCCTTTTATTATGAGATTTTGTGGGTGCAATCCGCTGAAAACCCTCAGGAGACAACACTCCTCCTACCAGGGACACCTAGATGTTAAAAAGCTTGTTGCACGTGCTCAGTGCAATCGTGTTGCTTACGAAAGTGTGCTAGTTAGTTTTTCTTTTTCTTATATTTTCTCCTTCTCTTAAATAAAAATAAAAGACGTTTACTCGAGACGACCAAAATTAAGTTTGGGGGAATTTGATCAGTCGAAAATAGTGCATTTTCAACATGTAATTTCCCTACTCTTATAAACCATGTAAGGATGTTTATTGTAAATATAACACAGATTACGAATTCATCTGGAAAATACCAAATACCCTGTGTTATAGTTATAATCGACATTCTAAAGGGAAATTAAGTGTTTAATACTACTCGCATGATTTCTATATCTCAACACTTTAATCAAGATTGTGTGCAGGAAATTCTTTAGGTTAAAAAGATGGAACTGATAAAAGTGCCGATAAAATACAGCAAGTCAAAGACTTGAGATCTGGCAGTAAATAAGAAAGAATAAAAAGATTCCAGGTGTCAAAAGAAGACCACAGAAATTTCATGCAGCGAGCCCACTATATGGCCGCGGATCCGCGGCCGAGTCAGGCCGATCCGCCGAGGATCCGTGGCCTACTTGACACGTCATCAAATCAAATTGTCTCCAGAAGCTTCTTCTCAACGGCCTCGCTTCCTCAGGATGCTTAAATTACCACGTGCCTTTTTCCGAAAGGCTCTGCATAACAACCTTCTTCTAGAATATTCCTTGTAACAACCTCATTCTAGAATATTCACTCTAACAACCTCATTCTAGAAGGCTCTCTCTAGCAACCTAGCTTTGGAGGGAAGATCCATTTGAATTTTATAAAAGGGGTGCTAGATCTAGGGTCATGGTTGTTCAAAAAATTGTTATGCAATTAGGGTGAAAATTCTAGCACAAATCCAAATCAATTCAAATCAAGTTGGCTGACACAACTTGAACAAAATCAAGATCCATTGAGAGAAAAATAGAGCGAAGACCGAAGATCCTTTAATTTGCAACGCCGTTCATCCTCCGAGCAAGAGATCCACGACGATCCGCGACTCACAACGATCGAGCTGTTAGATATGTATGCCCTAGAGGCCATTATTGTATAGTACTGGTTTGTATAATATATTTTGGAGGCTTGGGATATATATATGGTTTTACGACAGTCTTGCTCGATATAGTAGTATGCTACTTGGTTTGTTTCTATCTTAATATGTGTATATGTTTCTTTTAATATCTCGCTAAAAACATATTGGTAGAGCCCTTAGGATCTTTGCTTGACTACCGGCGTTGTGATGGTGATCACACTAGTGGGGGCTGGGTAGTCTATAAGCACATCCTTATTTTGGTCCCTAGTCGTAGGATTATCGAGACAGGGCATCGATACTCCAGAGTAGACTGGTGCATACTCTTCTCTTCCCAGCAGGGGAGATGGTCTTTCCCACAGCCATCAGTACGTCGTACTGGAGATAGTATGCAGGTGCTCGTTAGGTTACGAGTACACTGGACAGGACTCGTCGGGAACTGTTGGTTGGTATTATACCTATCGTCAGTTAACAGTTCCCAGGTGACATGAGTACAACTTAGTCCGCTTACTTGACACTGTCACTTCGCCTCGAGTGTGTTCCCACTGTTCTTATATTACTACCCTACCACGGCTCTACTGAGTCGTGCAAACAGGTAGTAGTCGGGTACAGTTCCGAAGCACTTGGAGGCAGTGACGGTTAGACAGGATTCGTCACTCCTGGTATTGGGGGTTGATATCGCGCTGTGTCTAGGAGAGCCATTACATAAAGTCCCTGGCCAGGGCAAGCGAGAATTGCTGGTAGGTTTTCCAGTAGTTTCTCAGGGAGTTTTGGGCTACACTCCGACACGACTTGTACCGCTATTAGGGGACTGACGTTTACCACCCCCTAGGCCCGCCATGCGATACTCTCAGACGAACAGATCGGACTTTACGGAGATTGTCACATACAGGCTCAGTAGGAGTTCGGATGGGTTCACCTCATCAGTCTTCTTATCGGCATCTACCTGGGGACCGTTACGTACAGCTAGTGCCACTTACGGTCTGTGGTTAAACCCACTGCCAGCGTAGTGTCGAGTCTTAAGAGTCCCACACAGAGGGTTATTCGCCTTTGGGCAAAACTGAGTAGAGGTCGCATGGTTTTGCGACGAGGTTCGTTCACATCCGCGCACTTGTGCACGTTTGGTGTCCGGACAGTTATTACTAGTGTGCTTTGGTTTAAGCCAGATCCTAGTATATGTTTTGGGGTTAGTTTTATCTCATTGTATTCGTGTTCCTCGGATCACGGATGCGGGTGTGTATGCACAGTTGACTGAGGCAGAGGCAGAGGATTCTCATTAGGGTTATGGTACGGGTGTGTATGCACAGTTGACTGTTGTCTTTTTCCAAACCCTAATGAGAATAGGAAATATGATTAATAATATTAGTTAACAATTTTTGTGCCATGGTTGAGTTGAATTCTTGACTTTTGTTGACTTGTTGACTTCATTGACCGGTTGACCAAAGTAGACTTGTTGACCATCATCATTTGTTTTCAAAGATGCTTCTTATTCTTTGCAAAAGCATTTAATGAATGAAATGATAATGGTCATTCATCAACTCACCATCACAAATTGTTAATTATTATTATTATTATCATTTTTCTAAATTATGAGAGCATGGTTGTAAATTGTATCATTCTCACTTGCATCTTCTCTCTCATCCATTGCTCTCCTTCTTGCTCTAGCTCAAGGAAAATCCATCTCATGAGTTGAGAACCATTTTCCTTTGAGATAAAACACTAATACTACTCTCTACTCTTTCTAGGGTTCTAGGTTTAGCAAACCAAGCACCTTAGTTACCTCTAGGTTGAGGTAGGAGCTCAAGTTCAAACCCTCGGGTGGATCTATTTTCGACAAAGAGGAGACGACAAGGAGGAGCCGTACAAACTACTACAAGGAGCAAGTAAGGAGGAGAACAACAAGAAGAGAAGGAGTTCAAGAGAACAACAAGAAGAGAAGGAGTTCAAGACTAGGTATAACCATTCTACATAGTAGTTAGAACTTGTAGATTTTATGTTAGTTTTGTTTAGCAACGATCCTCCATGATACGGTCCATGTTACCTAGATAGGGAAAAATTTTCGTTTTACCTATTCCGCTTCCCCGAAAGAACCGGGGTGGGTAACGTGGACCTAACAGTGGTATCAGAGCCAGGCTAAACACAAACTAGCATGTTAGCAAAGTATCTAGAATTTCGATCGGACAAAAATCGCAAAACACGTCCTAAAAAACCATGTTTCTGCCGATTTTTTATACTGCTCTAAAAATGATTTAACATACATGAAAAATCGGCTCAGGGTTTTGTAAAAATACATAACAAAAACGATCCAGTGACTCAGTCAAAGCGCCGCGGATCCGCGGCACGAACATGCTTCCTGCCGCGGAACCGCGGCCGAGTTGACTCGGCCGTGGATCGGGTTTTGTGCAGTGTTCTTATTTGGATGTTTTGGGATTTTTAGTATATGTTTTTTCTGCCCAGATTTTCCAGAGAACAAATTTGTGTTTGGGGTGGTTACAAATCCGTATTTTGATCGAAGCTCTGTAGACTTTGGATAATGGGTTATATCTGTAATGTGATATATGTATTGAACGTCTGCTAATCTCTATACGTTGATTAGTGAGGGTTATACATATCTGGGATCTGTAATGTTGATGGTTTGTGTATATGAATTCGTTGGATTGTCGCGGATGAATAGCCGGGGGTTGTGAGATGAGAGTTTTCTTTATCTTTCAATTCATGTAATATGTAAATTGATGTAATATTATTTATTTGGCCGCACATCCGGGATGAGGTTGTAGCCGTCATTGTATAATTTCTTTTACTGTTTTTTCTCCTAGGATAGACCCAAGGTGGGGTGCACAAACTACCGGGTACCTCGAAGTGCCGAGTGGCTTACTCACTTTGTTGAGGGAGGTTGCTTTACTTCGGGTATTTGGCGGGTAGTTTGCCGCACCCGTAGGGGTCTAGGGTGGGGTATTTGGCTATTCATCGTGACCGTGTAATCTGGTTTTCGTTGCAGGCTCGAACGGAATGCAGATTCCTAGTATATCCAAAGTATTCATCTGTGATCTGGAATGGCTATCATTGCATCTGACGAATGTGAATATATATATCTATATATGATATCTATTAAGCCGTTGCTTATGTTTTGCATCCGTGCTAGTCCAGCCCCCGCTCTGTCGTTAGTTAAGTAACCTAACGGGTGATGACGGGACCCCGTGGCGAATGCGGATGACATAAGCGTACGTCATATTTTCGTTGTTTTCTGCAATGGTAGGATTAACTGATGGGACGCATTAAATTAATGCAAAGAAAAATAAACCAAAAAGACGTTGTTGGAACAATTTTTCAAAAAGCTGTTATTGCAAGGACGTTCTCTTTTGTTTTGCATAGAGGTATTCGGTTATGAATGCCCAGCACCTCAGTCGACGAGGCAAGGGCCGAGATCCCTTCATCGAGAGTGACCCCTTGGACAAAAAGTTTGCGTCAGGGTAATAACTTCACTATAGTCGATTATTCTTGCTTTGCATCGAGGTATTCAGTTTGGAATATCCTGCACCTCATTCGACGAGGAAAGAGCTGAGATCCCTTCATAGTGAGTGACCTCTTTAGCAAAAGTTTTCGCCACTATATTTTCAAAAGGTTATCAGGTTCCTTCAACGATATCAAGTTCATTACGTTAACGGGTTTTTCGCCTAAAACCCAGCCGTAGCCCTCCGTCATTTCTTATAAGTTATACTTCGTATTCGTGATGCGTTTGTTGACTGTGTCAAGGCGCAGTGAACAGTAGCTGAGTATTGCTTATCTGCTGGATACAATGTGATTGGTTAGGACAGTCGTGTAACCTTGTTGACTGTGTCAAGGGTTATGCGGGTGGTTTTAATGCAATCATGATAATGATGGGTTGAACTTGAGTAGGACTCTTTGATTTGTTGACCGTGTCAAGGTCACTTGGGTCCTAGAGGCAAAAATCCACATCGGGAGTTTCTAAAGAAACCGAAACTTGCAGATTCAGCATACCTTCTGGAGTGTGGTGACTAGAGTGGATTCCATATAGGTTATCGCACAATGATAGTTGGATCCCGATCCCACTGATGAGTTGGATTACTCTCGGGAGATTATTTCACTTAACAATCAATGCTATAAACCAAGTAGGTGTCTAGAACGGTGTTAGCGGGGCTACGCCTCCAAGTTAAAGAGGTTATTTAATTAAGGAACTTCGCGAAAGCGTTGGAAAACCTCCCTCGAAGTACCAACACCAGCCTGGCTGAAAGGTTAAGCAAGTATTGTGACGTGCAATTAATCCTGACTAGTTCTTCTTTTAGGGTTTGAAGAAGAATTTGAGGAAACAGTGGGAGCCATCCTGGTTAGATAAATCAATAAACCAATCTAATTTTGCAAGAGCGCACGCTGAGTGTTTCTTTTCTCTCTCTCCAGGTAGCAGCCATTTCACGCCCTAATCAAGATAATAAAATATATCGCTTGACCGATCCGAATTCTTATTCGGGGCTGGGGAACGTTGGTTCGGCTCTGACTTACGACAATAGTCATAAGTATGAGCAAGGGAAAGAGGATTGTATGGATTCCAAGGATACCCAGTTGAAGAAGAAGCATGGTTTTGCATCTACTTCAGGTGTTCTTGTAATTGAGAACTGCTTTACGGTCACCCCTACCTCCTGGGTACTTGATACCAGATCAAGATCTCATATCTTTAATTTATTGCAGGGACTGAGAAAAAGTAGGAAAGTTGTACCTGGTGATATGTCGCTCAGAGTAGCGAACGGAGCACAAGTTGATGCTGCAGCCGTCGGTGAATATCACCTAGTGTCGCCAAATGGCAATACTATGATTTTGAACGATTGCTACTATGTACCTTCCATGGTTTGCAACATCATATCAGTTTCTTTACTCGATAAAGATGGATATAACTTTGTTCTTGATAGAAATATCATGAACATCTACCTTCATAAGGTACTGGTTGCAGAAGGTACACTGTGTAATGGTATCTACGTTCTAAATCAGAATACAGTTCTCAATATACAAAACACACGCAAGAGGAAGAATTCAGATACGAATGAATCCTACTTGTGGCATTGTAGACTTGGTCATATCGGAGAGAAAAGACTAAGTAAGTTGCGTAAAGATGCACTCTTGAATACGTTCGAGTTTTCATCTTATGAAACTTGTCAGTCTTGTCTTAAAGGGAAGATGACCAAATCTCCGTTCACCGGACATGGAGAAAGGGCAGCAGAGCTCTTGGGACTCATACACAGTGATGTATGTGGTCCGATGTCTATACATGCAAGGGGTGGGTTCTCGTACTTCATCACATTCACTGACGATCTTTCTAGATTCGGATATGTGTATCTTATAAAACATAAATCTGAAGCTTTTGAGAAATTCAAGGAATCCAGAAACGAAGTAGAGAACCAGACTAGCAAAAGTATCAAGATCCTCCGATCAGATAGAGGAGGGGAGTACTTAAGCAGGGAATTCTTAGATTACTTAAAAGAGAATGGTATTCTCTCTCAGCTTACTCCTCCTTATACACCACAGCACAACGGTGTATCGGAACGGAGGAATCGTACCCTATTAGATATGGTTCGCTCCATGATGAGTAGTGCTGAGTTGCCTCTTTCATTCTGGGGATATGCGCTTTAAACAGCAGCACATCTATTGAATCAAGTTCCATCCAAATCCGTGCCTAAGACTCCGTATGAAGTATGGAGTGGTAAGAGTTTGTATCTTAAACGTATTAAGATTTGGGGTTACCCAGCTTATGTCAAAAAGCAGAACCCAGACAAACTTGAGGCACGGGCAGTTTTATGTAAGTTTGTGGGATACCCAAAAGATTCAAGTGGGTATCTATTCTACCATGCAGAGGAACAGAAGATAATTGTTTCTAGGAATGCCACATTTTTGGAAAAAGAATTTCTTGTTAAAAATATTAGTGGCAGCACGGTAGAAATAGATGAAATTCCAGAAACACAAACTTTAACTAAAGATTTGGAGGAACCGCTGGATTCAGTTACACCCAACGAACTTCAGCCACTCAGCAGATCTGGTAAGATTTCTCATCCGCCCGAGAGATACTACGGTTTTCTCATAGACGGGGATCGAGAGGATTGCATCTTGGAAAAAGATGACCCTACCTGTTTCAGGAAGGCCATTATCAGTAGGGACTCTGATAAGTGGCTGGATGCAATGCAATCCGAGATGGAGTCCATGTACACCAATAAAGTGTGGACCTTGGATATTGCTCCACCTGGGGTAAAACCCGTTGGATGCAAATGGATCTACAAAAGGAAACTTGGTGTGGATGGGCAGGTGGAAACCTATAAGGCTAGATTCGTTGCAAAAGGTTTTCATCAAAGACCTGGTTTGGACTATGACGAAACTTTTTCTCCAGTGGCTATGCTCAAATCCATTCGGATCCTACTTGCCATTGCTTCCTTCCATGTCTATGAAATCTGGCAAATGGACATTTAAACGACTTTTCTAAACGGCTGTTTAGAAGAGTGCGTTTACATGGATCAGCCAGAAGGTTTCGTAGACAGTGGGAGCAGCGGGAAGGTGTGAAAGTTACTTAAATCCATTTATGGATTGAAGCAGGCATCACGGAGCTGGAACATCTGTTTTGATGAGGCAATCAAGGAATTTGATTTCATCAAGAACGAAGATGAACCTTGTGTCTATAAGAAGATTGTAGGACGAACTGTCGTGCTCCTAGTATTATACGTGGACGATATTCTTTTGATAGGAAATGACATTCCTATGCTACAATCGGTCAAGCTATTCTTGTCACAACGGTTCTCCATGAAGGACCTGGGTGATGCCTCGTACATTCTGGGGATCAAGGTCTACAGAGATAGATCCAAGAGACTACTGGGACTTTCGCAGTCCAGGTACATAGAGACCGTACTAAAGAGATTTAGTATGAAGGATTCTAAGCGCGGTAACATACCCGCATTGCACGGAATTACCCTCTCCAAGAAGATGTCTCCTAAGACTGACGAGGAGAGGGTTCGCATGAACACTATACCCTACGCTTCGGCGGTAGGATCTATAATGTATGCAATGCTATGTACAAGACCAGATGTAGCTTACGCGCTAAGCGTGGTGAGCCGGTATCAGTCAGACCCAGGTGAGGACCACTGGACAGCAGTGAAGAACATTCTCAAGTACCTGAGAAGGACTAAGGAGATGTTCCTGGTTTACGGTAATGGAGACCTCAGGGTCGAGTCCTTTACCGATTCAAGCTTCCAGAGTGACAAAGATGACAGCAAGTCTGTCTCGGGTTTTGTGTTTACCCTCAATGGAGGTGCAGTATGTTGGAGGAGTTCCAAACAGGATACCGTCGCAGACTCGACGATGGAGGCTGAATACATTGCTGCAAGCGATGCCGCAAAAGAGGCGGTCTGGATAAAGAAGTTCATTAGTGAACTTCAGGTGGTTCCGTCCATTGTTGACCCAATACCTTTTTATTGAGATAACAATGGGGCTATAGCTTTAGCGAAGGAACCAAGGTCCCATCAGAAATCCAAACACATCTTAAGGCGGTATCACCTGATCAGGGAGATCATTGATCGCCAGGAGATCGAGGTACGGAGAGTGTACACAAAAGACAACACAGCGGATCCATTCACGAAGGCCAACCCTCAAACACAGTTCGATCGACTTTTTGAGCTATTGGGTATGCGGTACGCCGGCAGCTGGCCTTAGTGCAGACGTTGGGTATGCGGTACACCAATTACTGGCCTTTAGTGCAAGTGGGAGATTGTTAGATATGTATGCCCTAGAGGCCATTATTGTATAGTACTGGTTTGTATAATACATTTTAGAGGCTTGGGATATATATATGGTTTTACGACAGTCTTGCTCGATATAGTAGTATGCTACTTGGTTTGTTTCTATCTTAATATGTGTATATGTTTCTTTTAACATATCGCTAAAAACATATTGGTAGAGCTCTTAGGATCTTTACTTGACTATCGGCGTTGTGATGGCGATCACACTAGTAGGGGCTGGGTAGTCTATAAGCACATCCTTATTTTGGTCCCTAGTCGTAGGATTATCGAGACAGGGCATTGATACTCCACAGTAGACTGATGCATACGCTTCTCTTCCCAGCAGGGGAGATGGTCTGTCCCACAGCCATCAGTACGTCGTACTGGAGATAGTATGCATGTGCTCGTTAGGTTACGAGTACACTGGACAGGACTCGTCGGGAACTGTTGGTTGGTATTATACCTATCTTCTAGTAAACAGTTCCCAGGTGACATGAGTGCAGCTTAGTCCGCTGACTTGACACTGTCACTTCGCCTCGAGTGTGTACCCACTGTTCTTAGATTACTACCCTACCACGGCTCTACTGAGTCGTGCAAACAGGTAGTAGTCGGGTACAGTCCTGAAGCACTTGGAGGCAGTTACGGTTAGACAGGATTCGTCTCTCCCGGTATTGGGGGTTGATATCGCGCTGTGTCTAGGAGAGCCATTACACAAAGTCCCTGGCCAGGGCAAGCGAGAATTGCTGGTAGGTTTTCCAGTAGATTCTCAGGGTGTTTTGGGCTACACTCCGACACGACTTGTACCGCTATTAGGGGACTGACGTTTACCGCCCCTTAGGCCCGCCATGCGATACTCTCAGACGAACAGACCGGACTGTATGGAGATTGTCACATACAGGCTCAGCAGGAGTTCGGATGGGTTCACCTCATCAGTCTTCTTATCGGCATCTACCTGGGGACTGTTACGTACAGCTAGTGCCGGTTGCGGTCTGTGGTTAAACCCACTGCCAGCGTAGTGTCGAGTATTTAGAGTCCCACACAGAGGGTTATTCACCTTTGGGCAAAACTGAGTAGAGGTCGCATGGTTTTGCGATGGGGTTCATTCACATTCGCGCATTTGTGCACGTTTGGTGTCCGGACATTTATTACTAGTGGGCTTTGGTTTAAGCCAGATCCTAGTATATGTTTTGGGGTTAGGTTTATCTCATTGTATTCGTGTTCCTCGGATCACGGATGTGTAAGTGCACGGCGGTGTCCCGGCCGTCAATCCGACGGCCAAACGCGGAAACGGTGATAAACTTTAATTTTTGCGGACTTGGCAAAATGGCACCACCGCGCACTAAAACCGGATCGGGCCATTAAACTAAATCTAGCTAACTACAAAGGGAAGGGGAAGAGATATACCGACGATCCAAGTCCTCCGGTCTTCATCTCCACTCCGATCTCCTCGCGGGATCTCCGTCCGTCTCCTCCTCGTCGGAAAGGGCACCACGAAGCCGGGTACTTTTACGGGCTCCCACCTCAATACCGAGGCAACTCGCGCATGAAGCCGGCTACTCGACATGCTCAAGATATGCTGTAGGGAGTGTAATGTAGAATGTATGTCTCACTTTGGGGTTGGTTGCCATTTGAAGAGGATGGAGGAAACAAAGATAAGAAAAATGGTGCTTGCATTTTTCTTGGCATGGAATGAGATCAAGAATGAAAACCTCTCTCAAAGATGAAGCTCTCTCTTCTTCTCTTTTCTTCTTCTCACTTTTCTAATGAAAACTCTCATAACAAAAAATGGTGGAACAAGGAATTATGAAGCAACCATGATCAAAACTAAGAAGGAGAGTGAGTGTAGGATAAAGCAAGTGGTGACCTTAACCAAAAACATAATCATCACTAAATCAACATCAAACCTCTTTTCATTTCTAATCTCATCAAGTCATGAAAAGCAAAGATGCTTATCATATCAACCCTTATGCAAAAAAGTCCCCCACAAAATGTTATTTGCAAAACTGCAAATAACCCCCTCCATCGGAAAAGTCCGGCCGGGAAAGAACAAAGGAAAACCGGCCGGAACGGAATGCAAACTGGCAACTCCAGAAAACTGGTCCCGTAATAAATTACAGGAAAACCCCGATACTGTGCATACACACCCGCATCTGTATTCCGTCCGGATACAAATGCAATGAGACAAAATCTACACTGTACTAAACTAGGACCGGCTTAAACCAAAGCCGGCTAGTAATATCCGTCCGATCCTGATCCGTGCAATACCGCACGTATCTGATCGAACCCTGCCATATAACCATACGGCCACTAGTACAAACCGTCCGATCCTGATCCGTGCAATACCGCACGTATCTGATCGGACCCTGCCATATCTCCATACGGCCTCTACAGCGTTTTGCCCGAAAGCTTGAGTAACTGAAAGTGTGGTGGACTCTAAAGACTCGTCAATACTATGGCTGTGGATTTAACCACTGGCACGTCAGAGGTATAAGCCAATACGTGACGGGCCACCAGCTATTGACCAAAAGGGACGTCGATGAGGAAGCTCACCCCGACACCCAACTGAGCCTGTCAGTGACAATATCCGTACAGTCCGGTCCGTTCGTCTATGAGTATCGCATGGCGGGCCTAGGGGGTTGGTAAAAGTCAGACCCCCAAAAGCGGTACAAGTCGTGTCGGAGTGTAGCCCAGAACACCCTGAGATACTACTGGAATACCTACCAGTAAATCTCCTGCCTTGGCCAAGGTCTTCGTGTAATGGCTCTCCTAGACACAGCGCGACCTCACCCCCAATACCGGGAGAGACGAACCCCTGAAGATCCGCTCACTGCCTCCATGTGGCTCGGGACTGTACCCAACTAAAACCTGTTTGCACGACTCCTTTGAGCCGTGGTAGGGTAGTAATCAAAGTACAGTGGGAACTCACACGAGACAAATGACGATCCCTAGGTCGATGAACTAACCTGTACACATGTCACCAGGTAACTGCTATCTGACGTCAGGTATAAGACCAACTAGCATGTTCCCGACGAGTCCTGTCCGGTGTACTCATAACCCAATGAGCACCTGTATACATCTTAGGTGAACCAACTGACACCAATGGCTTGTGAGACCGGCCACCGCCCCTCGTCGGGGTCTCGACTGTATACACTAGTCTACTCTGGAGAATCGATGCCCTGTCTCGAAACTCCCACGACTAGGGACCTTTTAAGGATGTGCTTATAGACTCCAGCTCTCACTTATATGATCGCCCTCATACTGCTGGCAGTCAAGAAAGAATCCTAGGGGCTCTATCAACGTGCAATAGCGACATGTCAGGTCGCCTAAAGCAGTACACGATGATAAAGGTAAACCAGATAGCATACTATCATCTTGAGTAAGACTGTCCTACCGGGATAGGTCCTCCCTCAATCATTGCAATCACGTGCCTGTGATCCAATAATTGACTCTGAGGGCACTATCTCCAACAATCTCCCACTTGCACTCAAGGCTAATTATTGCGATGTCGCATACTCACAGCCCGTGTGATACCGAACACCCAACTCCTCTACTTGTCAGTCTCACAAAATCCGTTTGCGAAACTATTGCGTTCGAGGAATAGCCTCAGTGAGTGGATCCGCCTAGAAGTTTCTTTCTATGACTCTCTATATCTCAAGTTCGCGGAGAAAGCCATCTCCCGAAATGAGCAATACCTGTCTTAGAATGTCTGGATGTCTGATGGGACTTAGCTCATAAATGAACTCCAAATCCAAACTTCTTAGACTGTATCGTCAACTGAACTTAATCAGTATCCTGCGCCAAGCCACCCTCAGTATTGCCTTGGACCATCCGTCCAAAATACTGCCCCTCGTCAGAAGGAAAACTATAACTCTGACAACCTCCTTGTCGTCCGGGTCACCTTGGAAGCCTGGAATGATAACTGTTTCCCGAATGGGGCTTTCGTTATCATATCCCTAGAACAGCCACTTATGTTCTAAAACTGCTTCCGACTGTTTCTCCAGGATTGGATCAATGTCAACTTATTGCATCTAGTGCAAGAACAACATCTGGTGTGGTACTTGACATCTCATGATTGACTCAATTGCCTAAGCAAGTGATCTGCCAATTATGCACATCCCTCTCTATTTTAGTCTATAAGACACCTTTAGAGAGGGTGACTCCATTACCTGCAGGTACACTACCATGCCAGGAGTCATCCATTCTAAATACTCTTAGAATGCTGTCTAAGTACCCAGATTGGGAGACCACCCAAATCTAGATCTAAAACCATAGATCTAGTAACCAGTATGTCTGATATAATGTCCAAGTCCCATGTGGAGAAACCACTGTGTGACGACCAAAGTATAACCGATCGTAGTATAGGAATGTCACTTCCTACTACCTTCTCAAAAGATCCATCCCCTATTCTGATGACGTCAAACCTATGACTGTCACATCAGAAATAGATGATCTATCTCCGCTACATCTGCTTTAGTCAATAAATAGACACAAGCCTGATATCCACCAATGCTTCCGCTGCTCCCACTGACTACGACAACCCTCTGGCAGAGTCATATAGACGTGCACTTCTAAAGCTAGTTTAGAACGACGCTATACTCATCCTCCTGCCGGGTCTCGCAGCCTGGAACAACAGCAATGGTAATTGTGGGTAAACAAGAACTTCTCTGTCACCGTCCTTGAGGCTACCGAAGTACCTCTCGGGTGCCTGAAGTTACCCACCTTATCTGCGGAGTGGCCAATGGAATGTCAAATCAGATTGAATCTTTAGGTTCCTTATCAAATCTTCAGTAATCGTTTGCGGTTCTGGAATCACTTCCAGTTCTACCATACTCCCACTGCTGTTTTTGAAAAAATCCATTTTTAATAAAACTGTGGCGAGTCTAGAACAATATTGCTATTGTTCATCCAGATGGTAGAAAGTCAACCCGCGTCATAGCCTGGGTCAACCCACAAACAGCCATTACAGATACGTGCCTTGAGTTGTCCAGTGTCTGGTTTTAAGCATAAGCCGGACAACTCCCCGTACCTTAACAACGTTAAGATATGAACTGTTCTACATCCAATATAGAACCAGAGGCACTGATTTAATTGAACCAGATTCAAATCATGCAGCTATCTCCAGTGCATGTCAACCAAATGGAAGGAGGTCGATCAGCGTTACTCAACTTAGGAATACTTCCAATTATGAGTAACCTGAAAGAGAAGTAATTTCTCTTAATCATTACTATCAACTGAATACCATACACAAGTATCTACATCTTCGATCACTTTGAAGAATCCCGATACTTGCAACACCTGGTTCTCTACTATATTCAAATACCTATAACTTCTCTAAAAACCCTGTGTTTCCACGAAACACTTGTCTAAAAACTAGAGAAGTCATAAGTAAACCGAATATAGTACGAGAACCAACCCCTCTGTCCTGATGGACCCTGGACAACATACAATACTCTGTATAAGTCCCTTGAGTCTAGTGACTCATTCACTGTGTGTCGTAGGTTGAAAACTGTACTTATGGTTAAGAAGAATTACACCGCTGTTTAATGCTCCTTACCTAACCATCCACTGATATAGGTAAATGTCATCGACATAATATCAAAAGGTATATCTCACTCTATGAAAATTGACGTACAGATATATCAATTTGAAATTGGTGCACAACAGCGGATATTCAAAACCAAATATTTGCCGACCGGCAAACAAACCAGGTGGCATCCTCAAATATCACCAATTACAACGAATCCCGATATAATGAGGATGATCACCCAATTCCCAATAACTTACTCCCACTCATCATCTGTAAAACCATACAGATGTGAGAATCATACCTGGTAAATACATACCCTGGAGTAAGTGTCTAATCGGGAAATAAGTTTTCCATTAACAGTATACAGTGAAACTGAAACATTGAAATGTTTCGTTGGGGTATCCTGGTATTCTTAGTAATGCCTCTACCATTATCCAGATTCACAACTATAACCATATAATTCTTTGCCACCTCTCCAAATCCCTTTATATGTCTTTAGTCATTACCTTCTGCACACCCCTTTAGGCCAATTGGTTTTCTTCCTTCCCTACCGTTCGGCACCAGCCTATTGTTTGGAAGAAGACTATCCAAAAAGCATAAAGGGTGTACTGTCCTAATCCTAAGAGCACTCGCATCGCGAGAGAAGGTGAAGATAAAAGACACCTGAATGTTCTTTATTCCTATTTCTCCTGAACCAGGATCCATCCCCGAACTGGAACAAGTT
This sequence comes from Agapanthus africanus, assembly GCA_030015575.1. NCBI lineage: Eukaryota > Viridiplantae > Streptophyta > Magnoliopsida > Asparagales > Amaryllidaceae > Agapanthus > Agapanthus africanus. The sequence continues at coordinate 157,395,448 of JASDDO010000010.1, forward strand.
CCTTTCGAGTTCGTATATAACCATACGATGGAGTATCCAGTAAACTGTGGATCTTCGTAGTGATACGGAGTGTCCTGGAGCAATACAAAGGTGATTTAGGATTGGCGAAGGAATACATGGTTTTTGGTCGTGAATATCTGTCGCAATTTACTTTGCCCTCTTACTAATCCCTTGCTTTGTCTGAACTTAATACCTTATGTACACCGTTTAAGCTAACTGGTTTTCTTCATTCCCTACCGGTCGGCACCAGCCTATGGTTTGGAAGAAGACTATCCAATTTGCGTAATAGGTGTACTACTCCTAAACCAAGGAGTACTCGCAACCTGAGAGAGGGTGAAAAGAAAAGACAACTGAATAATCCTATCCGTTTTCTCCAGAACCGGAAACCATCCTCGAATAAATTCGAGTTCGTATCTAACCATACGATGGTTTTGTCCAATGGAAGTGGACGTTCGTAGTAATACGGGGTGTCCTGGAGAAAAGGGTAAAAGTAGGAGTGGCAATGAGGTTCGCAACTCTGACAATCCAAAAGCCAGTGTTAAGTAGGTTCGGTCAACTTGGTCACTGAGTCATAGTCTAGGGTCGGGTCAAAGGTCGCTGCCAGAGAGAGAGAGAAAAGAAACACTCAGCGTGCACTCTATCCTAGATCAGAATGGTTACCAATTTATCTAATCTGGAATCCTCCCACTGTACCTCAAATTCTCCTCCAAACCTGAAAGAAGAATTAGTCGGGGTCACCCGAGGAGTAAACCAACTCATCAGTGGGAATCGGGATCCAACCATCATCGCATGACAACGTGACGGAATCCGCTCACGGTATCACACTCCAGAAGGTATGCGCATATCTGGCAAGTTTCAGTTCTTTTGAAACTCCCGATGTGATTTCTGCCCCATGCTCTTATGACCTTGACTTTGGCCAACAAATCATAAGTCACATGTCAAGTTCTACCCGTCATTCTCCAGGTTGATTCGAATCCACCCGCACAAGCCCTTGACTTTGGCCAACAAGGCTATACGACTGTTCCAAACCAACGCATCTATCTATGCTGCATATGAATAACCAACAGCTACCAAACACTGTGCCTTGACTTTGGCCAACAAACACAGCTTGAATACTATTGACTACCCATATGAAACGACGGAGGGCTACGAATGGTTTCTGGCAAAAACCTTTAACGTAAAGAACTTGATATCGTTGAAGGAACGGATAGCTTTTTAGAAAATATAGTGACGAAAACCTTTACTAAAGAGGTCACTCCCGGTGAAGGGATCTCGGCTCTTTCCCCGTAGAGTGGGGTGCAGGATATTCCAAATGAATACCACGATGCAAAGCAAAAGTAATCGGCTATAGTGAAGTTAATGCCCTGACGCAAACTTCTGTCCAAGGGGTCACTCCCGGTAAAGGGATCTCGGCCCTTGCCTCGTCGACTGAGGAGCAGGATATTCCAAATGAATACCACGATGCAAAACAGAAGTGAACGTCCTTGCAATAACAGCTTTTAGAAAAGTGTTCCAACAACATCAGATTAGGTTTGTTTAACTTGCATTGATCCGAATCAACGCAGTCCCATCAATTAATCACACCAAAAAGAACGAAAATATACTGACGTACGTATATGCCATCCGCATTCGCCACTGGGTCCCGTCATTACCCGTTAGGTTAGCTAACTAACGACAGAGCGGGGACTGGACTAGCGCGGATGCAAAACATATACAACATCTACTAATATATATACCAATATATTATATTTCGCTCAAGGCGTGAAAAGAAATGCAACATCACAGAAATGTACAGCATCACAGAATAATACAGATATCTGGGATCCCCGGGTTTCACAGAGCCACTACTGAAACCCGACGTTCCCCTGGTCGTGTGGATAGCCTGTGCAATGAAATCCTAGACCCCTACGGGCGCGGCAAGTCACCCGCCAAAACCTGAAGCGAGGCAGCCCCCTTCAGCTCCGTGAATGGACCACCCAGCACTCCACGGAATCCGGCAACTTGGGCACCCCTCCTGGGTCAACCTGTACCCCCTACGAGTGCGGCGAATAGCCCGCCAATCCCAGAGTGAAGCCCCCTTCATCCCAATGCCATGAGATGCGGGCTTGTTGCCCTCTAGAACCCGGCTATCCGTGCACCCCACCGCGGGGTAATCCTAGTACATAATGTAAAATATACATACACCGGGTACATCGACCGCAACCAGGTCGTGCCCCAAAATAATAATACAATCAGGCAGTGACGGCAGTCCACATGTCGGACGCTCGCCCCGCAATATCAAATGTACATAATACAACAGCACAGTACTAGCATTGCATCCAGGCTATCCCCACGACCGATCCGCAACATCACAGCATAAACATAGAACATCAACGTGAAAGTCACGTTCGCAAATCCGTCTAACCGGGCTATAGCAGTTAGACCGGATTTACCGATCGAGTGACATTCACGGTCGCAGATATAATGTAAATACTGTGAAAAATGTGTTTAAAATTTTCCGATTGATCAAACTTAACAAGTGGGCCCCCAAACAAAACTGTAGCACTCACAGAAAACCTGGGCCCAATTTTAATATTCCAAAACCCACATTTATCACTCAGGAACACACTGCAAAAATTTCGGGGGGTGAACAGTTACATCCGCGGCGGAAGCGCGGCCAAAGCAGGGGTTTGGCCGCCCTTCCGCGGCGGTATGGTGAGTTCGTGGTACCAAATTTTTACAGTAACCTTAAAATTCCCTGCACATCACTCTGAGACAACCAGAAAAATTTTTGCACTCAAAAAAAATTCGACAGAAACTGATGTGCATGAAAAATGCGTTTTCGGGATTTTGTTCGATCGGAAAAGTAAAACACATCAAACGAAGCTAGACTATGTTAATGGCGTGGCTCTGATACCACTGTAAGTGCACGGCGGCGCCCCGGCCGTCAATCCGACGGCCAAACGCGGAAACGGTGATAAACTTTAATTTTTGCGGACTTGGCAAAACGGCACCACCGCGCACTAAAACCGGATCGGGCCATTAAACTAAATCTAGCTAACTACAAAGAGAAGGGGAAGAGATATACCGACGATCCAAGTCCTCCGGTCTTCATCTCCACTCCGATCTCCTCGCGGGATCTCCGTCCGTCTCCTCCTCGTCGGAAAGGGCACCACGAAGCCGGGTACTTTTACGGGCTCCCACCTCAATACCGAGGTAACTCGCGCATGAAGCCGGCTACTCGACATGCTCATGATATGCTGTAGGGAGTGTAATGTAGAATGTATGTCTCACTTTGGGGTTGGTTGCCATTTGAAGAGGATGGAGGAAACAAAGATAAGAAAAATGGTGCTTGCATTTTTCTTGGCATGGAATGAGATCAAGAATGAAAACCTCTCTCAAAGATGAAGCTCTCTCTTCTTCTCTTTTCTTCTTCTCACTTTTCTAATGAAAACTCTCATAACAAAAAATGGTGGAACAAGGAATTATGAAGCAACCATGATCAAAACTAAGAAGGAGAGTGAGTGTAGGATAAAGCAAGTGGTGACCTTAACCAAAAACATAATCATCACTAAATCAACATCAAACCTCTTTTCATTTCTAATCTCATCAAGTCATGAAAAGCAAAGATGCTTATCATATCAACCCTTATGCAAAAAAGTCCCCCACAAAATGTTATTTGCAAAACTGCAAATAACCCCCTCCATCGGAAAAGTCCGGCCGGGAAAGAACAAAGGAAAACCGGCCGGAACGGAATGCAAACTGGCAACTCCAGAAAACTGGTCCCGTAATAAATTACAGGAAAACCCCGATACTGTGCATACACACCCGCATCTGTATTCCGTCCGGATACAAATGCAATGAGACAAAATCTACACTGTACTAAACTAGGACCGGCTTAAACCAAAGCCGGCTAGTAATATCCGTCCGATCCTGATCCGTGCAATACCGCACGTATCTGATCGAACCCTGCCATATAACCATACGGCCACTAGTACAAACCGTCCGATCCTGATCCGTGCAATACCGCACGTATCTGATCGGACCCTGCCATATCTCCATACGGCCTCTACAGCGTTTCGCCCGAAAGCTTGAGTAACTGAAAGTGTGGTGGACTCTAAAGACTCGTCAATACTATGGCTGTGGATTTAACCACTGGCACGTCAGAGGTATAAGCCAATACGTGACGGGCCACTAGCTATTGACCAAAAGGGACGTCGATGAGGAAGCTCACCCCGACACCCAACTGAGCCTGTCAGTGACAATATCCGTACAGTCCGGTCCGTTCGTCTATGAGTATCGCATGGCGGGCCTAGGGGGTTGGTAAAAGTCAGACCCCCAAAAGCGGTACAAGTCGTGTCGGAGTGTAGCCCAGAACACCCTGAGATACTACTGGAATACCTACCAGTAAATCTCCTGCCTTGGCCAAGGTCTTCGTGTAATGGCTCTCCTAGACACAGCGCGACCTCACCCCCAATACCGGGAGAGACGAACCCCTGAAGATCCGCTCACTGCCTCCATGTGGCTCGGGACTGTACCCAACTAAAACCTGTTTGCACGACTCCTTTGAGCCATGGTAGGGTAGTAATCAAAGTACAGTGGGAACTCACACGAGACAAATGACGATCCCCAGGTCGATGAACTAACCTGTACACATGTCACCAGGGAACTGCTATCTGACGTCAGGTATAAGACCAACTAGCATGTTCCCGACGAGTCCTGTCCGGTGTACTCATAACCCAATGAGCACCTGTATACATCTTAGGTGAACCAACTGACACCAATGGCTTGTGAGACCGGCCACCGCCCCTCGTCGGGGTCTCGACTGTATACACTAGTCTACTCTGGAGAATCGATGCCCTGTCTCGAAACTCCCACGACTAGAGACCTTTTAAGGATGTGCTTATAGACTCCAGCTCTCACTTATATGATCGCCCTCATACTGCTGGCAGTCAAGCAAGAATCCTAGGGGCTCTATCAACGTGCAATAGCGACATGTCAGGTCGCCTAAACCAGTACACGATGATAAAGGTAAACCAGATAGCATACTATCATCTTGAGTAAGACTGTCCTACCGGGATAGGTCCTCCCTCAATCATTGCAATCACGTGCCTGTGATCCAATAATTGACTCTGAGGGCACTATCTCTAACAGGATGCGGGTGTGTATGCACAGTTGACTGAGGCAGAGGCAGAGGATTCTCATTAGGGTTATGGTACGGGTGTGTATGCACAGTTGAGTGTTGTCTTTTTCCAAACCCTAATGAGAATAAGAAATATGATTAATAATATTAGTTAACAATTTTTGTGCCATGGTTGAGTTGAATTCTTGACTTTTGTTGACTTGTTGACTTCGTCGACCGGTTGACCAAAGTAGACTTGTTGACCATCATCATTTGTTTTCAAAGATGCTTCTTATTCTTTGCAAAAGCATTTAATGAATGAAATGATAATGGTGATTCATTAACTCACCATCACAAATTGTTAATTATTATTATTATTATCATTTTTCTAAATTATGAGAGCATGGTTGTAAATTGTATCATTCTCACTTGCATCTTCTCTCTCATCCATTGCTCTCCTTCTTCCTCTAGCTCAAGGAAAATCCCTCTCATGAGTAGAGAACTATTTTCCATTGAGATAAAACTCAAGACTACTCTCTACTCTTTCTAAGGTTCTAGGTTTAGCAAACCAAGCACCTTAGTTACCTCTAGGTTGAGGTAGGAGCTCAAGTTCGAACCCTCGGGTGGATCTATCTTTGACAAAGAGGAGACGACAAGGAGGAGCCGTACAAACTACTACATGGAGCAAGTAAGGAGGAGAACAACAAGAAGAGAAGGAGTTCAAGAGAACAACAAGAAGAGAGGGATTTCAAGACTAGGTATAACCATTCTACATAGTAGTTAGAACTTGTAGATTTTATGTTAGTTTTGTTTAGCAACAATCCTCCATGATACGGTCCATGTTACCTAGCTAGGGAAAAAATTTCGTTTTACCTATTCCGCCTCCCCGAAAGAACCGGGGTGGGTAACGTGGACCTAACACGAGCCACGCAAAGATCGACGCCAAATCCCCTTTCAAATGAGTGAGCTAGAGCTAGTCTTGTAAACTCGAGTGAAAGGTGTAATTTGAAGAAGATCTAAATAAAGGTGATAATTGTTACTCTCGCTCTTTATTCATTCACACATTATGAAATTCTTCGTTCTTGAATGTTTTATGATGATTCGTGAGTAAATTCTCCGCTTGTGGAGGATCCGAGAGAATTGATAGATCTAATGATGATCAAATCTTAATACTAATTCTTAATTCTTATGAGATTTGTGAACCTTAGCAAAATGAATCGTTGATGACCTAATTTGGAGCGAAAAGACTTCTTGATTATTTCGTTGCAAATTAGGGATCAAACTATTGATGATTTTCTTTGCTAGAGGCTAGATCCGAATGGTTATGATTGAAAAGATAAGGCATAGTGACGGAGAAACTCTAGTTTCTTCAATAGATCCCTAATCTTCGTTGATCGTCATCGATCTAGCTACAAATCCTCAATAGATAAGATTTCGAAATCTTTAGTATTCATAATCACTACTTATTTGATCGATTTCTACAAGATACTTTACAAATCTTGATAATTCAATTGGTTTGGACATTTTCTTGATCTTTATTAATTCTCGATTTTAGATCTATTTCATTAGGATTCTTGAAACTAAATCTCACAAATATTGAATCATTTTCTTTCATCTTTTCTTTTCAACTCAACTAAAATGATTTCGAACAAATTCACACAATCTCTGTGGACGATCCGCTCTCGCTAACGAACCTACAATAGACACCGTTAATTGATTGCGGTTTACAAATTTCTTTGGTTGTGATTAAAGCTTTTCCAAATACACACGAAGATGATCAATCAAAAGCCTTATGAGGTTTGTTACTCATGTCCAAACCAATCAAAAGCCTTAAGGCCATACAGGCGATTCCCCCGTAGATGTTAAATCTACTCATCGAAACGGTCTCGAGCTATACGAATCCGACCACTTCCTTCCCTTTCCTAGCCACGTCCGAAGTCTCCGCAATCGATCCTAGCATCGTACAAAACCATAATATATGAGGCTAATAAATTCCCGATAAGACACGTACACATACGCTACATAAACGAACCAACTCCCACAAGTTATCATATGTGAGCTTAGCGTGTTAAACGCGTGCAACGTCATATAAGACTACCCCTAAGGGCTGCTAACCACACAAAACACCTAAACGAGAGTCGGAAAAATCCGTATCGCACGTTTTCAAAACACCTAAAATATGGTAAAACGGTCCCAGATTTTTCTATATAAACAATTAGAGAAAGTTGCATATACCATAGGCCTAATTGGAGTTCCAGAGAGCACTCGACAAAGATTCACACCCAATGTCTCCAAATAGGCCGTAATTTGCGGCTAGAATCATTAAATCTGAGGCTTGGAAATGGAGGGGAGGGCTCAGGTTCTGGGGTTGCATTCGTGGCCCTAAGACTAGCTCCCAGTAATAGCAACTTCTCATAAAGGTTTTTGGGTTGATAACGATTCGAAAAGAAACTCTAATCTTAACTAAATACGACATTTAACACTAAACCAAAACATTGAGGTGGTTTAGTGAAATTTGGTGTTCTAACGAGGCTATTTGGTTACCAAAACACTCTATTAAACCTACATTATGTCATAACTGTTGGGTTCCCTAGGGTCGCCGCTGGGTTTCAGGAGGCATCGACCATGCCTTTTTCAAAAAATTGGCGTGCTAAAGAACCCAAGACAAGAATCTTAACTAGAGAATTAGACGAAACTACAATGTAAACAACTTTACATCTAAGTGAACAAGGAATACAACCTTTGACCGGTCCTTCACTTCAATAGCTCCGTGCAGTAGTCCCTTCACTCCAAGTAGTGAACTCCCGGACTCTAGAAAGGATCCACAAGATGAAAGGAACAAGCTTTCTTGAAGTCTTCGAAGCCCAAGATGATCTACGTCGAGGAGATACCAACTCAAGATACCTCTTCACTAATATGGAATTAGTGAAGCAAACACCCTAAACTAAATGGCTAATCTAGTAGAGGATGATGAAGTAAGAATTTTTCTCACATTAGAAATATTTTTCTCACTCATTTTCTTCACCCCTCAAAACGCTAGAGAGCTTGAGGAAGGAGATGAAGAAAAGCAACCATGGAAAATGTCAAGTGTAGAATGGCAACCATGGGTGAGTTAATATCATATACTAACCCTTATAGAGATTAAACCATGGCTAATTATAATGGTTGGGTTAATAAATATCTTAAGTAAAACAAAATTAATGGACTAAGTCAATGGTTCCACAAGCTTGCACAAGCTTCAACCATTAGACTATTTTCCAACTAATTTTGATTTACATTAAATAAACAAAACCCTTCATTATGTTAAGCATGGTGTGAGTCTTATACACCCATGTAGCATGAGGTAGCAAGCACGACACAATAATATATATCTCATATATATTAAGTGTACACACAAGTGAGAAAAAGAAATGCTTAAGTGAGCTAATATTAGTTAATTTAAATTTATATGTCAAATATATAATTATGCATTAAATTATTAAATCAACACTTGATTTAATAATCTGGCTATATCACATATAACCGACTAATATCATATGTATCATTTTATCGAATCAACACTTGATCCGATAACCCGGTTATATCACATATAACCGTCCGATATCACATATCGCGAGAATAGAATGCGGTATCACATACATTCATTAATCTCGGTGCCGCACATATCACATATGTGCTCCTACTTCGTTTCTCTTGAGCCAGGTGTCACGACCCGAAAATATTAGCTCGTGACCGGCACTTAAATCACGCGACGTCTAAAGGCGTAACGTAACTCAAGTAAGCCGAAACCCAGAAATCTAAACCTTTTTATGAAAATAAAAGAGGTAAGGTTTTGAAAATAAGTTATGATGAAATCAAATATCTTCTTAAATGCATAGATAAAGGAACATGAAAATGCAAGTGGATTTAGTAGTCGGAAAACATGTTTCGTCTTTTAAAAATTTGGGCAGCACTTCCTTTGTATATTTCGATCCAAAACCACAAATAAATAATAATAATAAAGGCATCTCCAAGCAGGAGCTAGCTCTTCGCCAATCGGCGGATTCACAACCACGCAAGTCACAATATAGTACATGACGCCCAACGGCGAAGATCAACACCGAAATGATAAAGAATAAAGTAAGACATCAACCCAATAAGCGAACATAAACCTTTGCTCTAAGTATTGCAACCAGTCTCACTAAGTCTTACTACTTTTACAAATACTAGTTTCTGATTTGATGGAGTTAACTACATACAACAAGGATAATAAATACAAAAGGGGTACGATCCAACATGTACCGCCTACCAAAGCAAGTCACCCGAATGCAAGATGTGTGCCAACGATGCCGCTACCGATCCATGCGGTCAACCTGCAAGAACTGTGGCATGATTGATTCTTAATTCCGATTGTGTCGTGTAACTCGAATAAGTTTCTTTGTGTCGGTATTTAGAAAATGAATAAAATTCACAATCAAAGAATTATTTGACCGCAATCAACTACGGTGTCAGATGTAGATCGTTAGCGAGTGCGGATCGTCCACAGGGATTGTGCGATTCGTTTGTATGTTTGATTTGTTTGAATTGAAAAGTTAATAGAAAAGAAAAGAAAACATGATTCAAGATTTTTATCGATGGGTTTCAAGTGTCACTATTCTAATCAAGAATCAAGAAAATGATAAACAATCTAGAATCGAGTCTTGATAGAATTCCAATCACTTTAGGGTTTCAAGATTTGAAGAAAAGCTCGTAGGAATCCAGTAAATTGTAGATGTGATGAAGATTCAAGATTACGATTTTTAAATTGATGCTAAATCGATTTCGAATTCATCGAGGATCAAGGATCTTGCGAGGAATTAGGGTTCCTCATCCTATCCTTTGTCCTTTTGATGAATAACATTCACTAGATAGCTTCTTGATGGTCGAATGATCAATTATCGATCTCTAGATCATGCGAAAGGAATCAAGAACACATTCGCATCGATCTAGATCATTGATCAATCGATTTTCAAGAATTTATATTTGTTTTAAGACTTAAGAAAACGTTTAACAATTCATCAACATCATCATTTTACAATTGTTTCGATTCCTCCACGAGCGGAGTTTTATCCAAACATCATCACAAAGTACATATTCAAGAATCTAAATGAATCATAATGCTTGAATTGAAATATAAACAAGTTAAAGAATCTTCTCCTTTATCACAACAACAAGTAGTTACAACTCTTGAGATTTACAAGAGGTAGGAACTTCGCTCGTTGAATCTTGCATCGCTCGGTTTCTTGAGTCTTGGATCGCTTCGATCTCGTGCTCCGTTGAATACCGTCTTTGCTTCTAAAGGTTGCTTGAAGACTTGCTTTGCTTGAACTCCATGGATCTTGAATTGGGTATTTCTAGATTGGATTAGGGTTAGGGTTTGGAGGTGGAAAGAATTGGGTAGATGAAGAACTAGGGCTTAGCCAACAATGAGTTGTCTAAGATCTATGATATGAGATGATATCTAAGATGAGATGGGATCTAGATGATGTGATACAAGTGAGCCTAGGGGTCTATTTATAGGTTTTCAAAACACTAGGTCTAGGTTTTGAATCTGCAATTCCCTCCAAAAGTTTGTTGTAAGTTAGTCAGGAGCTTAGCTTAGGCTTTAAGCTAGGAATGTTTTAGCTTAGAAACCCTAGTTTGCTGAACTGGCAGAAGCTTCGAGATCCCTCTGGAAACTGTAGTGTCTTTCTGAAGTTTAGGAGCTGAGAGAAGAATTTTGCACTAAATATGGGGAGCTGACGTGGACAAGCCGCCGTGGAACCGCGGCGCAAGGCGGCTCTGGCCGCGGTTCCGCGGCCACTTGGCTGCCTTAGGGCTTCAAACTTCCAGTGTTGGCTTCTTCTGCAATTTGATGTATTTTCTGATATGTTAAATCTCTGAATGCTTCTTAGAACAATACCAGATTCCAAATCCATGAGTTGGCGTCTTTTCACAGTCTTCGTTTGTAAATTTGACCGTTCTTTTGTAATGTCCTGCACAGACTTCGAAACACAAGTTGCGATATATAGGAATGATGCCATGCTTTGAAATGCAGTCAATTTCCTTTATAGTGTCGGTTTTAGAGTCTAACACATGCAATCTGATATTTAACGACTGATTTTCTAATATGTGCGATATGAATGCCGAACACTTCTATATGAATGCAAATGATAGGGAAATTGCCGGTTAAGAGATGCAGTATTTTCGACTGATCAAATTCCCCCAAACTTATTTTCGATCGTCTCGAGCGAACTGTTTTATTAAAAAGAAAGGAGAAAATAAAGAAAGTGAAAAACTAACTAGCACACTTTCGTAAGCAACACGATTGCACTGAGCACGTGCAACAAGCCTTGAAACCTCTAGGTGTCCCTAGTAGGAGGAGTGTTGTCTCCTAAGGGTTTTCAGCGGATTGCACCCACAAAATCAAATAATAATAGAAAGATCATAAAATTTACATTTAAAGAAAAGAATTGTAAAAGAAAAGCTTAGAAAATTAGGTTTCCAACTAAGCTAGCTTTTCGGTTGTCATGAGCCCTATCTTAATGGTCATGAAAAGATGTTAGAAATCACGTCCTCCCTCAATAAAACATCGTCTTATTCTTCATTCCTATCTTTCTTCCAAACATCGATCATATAACCCTGCGTGTGTGTAAAGACATCCCTACACCCGGAGAATTCAATTCAAGCTATCATACTCTTGCCCATCAGCCTCAGTACTTTTTAATTGATGAATATTTAGATGAGATTGCTCACACACTTTCATGCGACCGTTAATACTTCTTGAGGTACTAACCGACCGATTACTCATGTGCTTGCTTACTTGGTGTATTTTCCTCGTCCTGCACCACCTAAGGCTTAGCAGTGACTCCCAGACCAGTTGGCCTTAGGGCACTAGGTGAAGAGGCACCCTCGCTATATTTTTTTATTGCTGCCTTAGTGATAACAAAACCAGTGTCCATTTTTCTCACCACTTTATATTTTCTTCATTTCTTTATTTCCTTCATACTTTTGGCTTAAAGACAAGAGCATTTCAAGGTATCCTCTACTATCCCGAGTTTCAAGACGTGTGTAAGTGCGAATAGCAGGGTATCAACGTTCAAAATGTTTGGATTCCAGAATAGAAACTATTTTTCAGACTTATTTGTATCCTCAGATTAGTGGCGGCTTTCATCTTACTAACCCTTGGGACAACGGCTCATAACTACTTATTACTAGTTCGTATAAGAAAACTTCTAATTTTCTTGGTTTTCTTAAATTTTTCTAATCTTATGGATGTTATTTTTCACCATCTAAACTTTCATTATCTTATTTATGTACAAATAATGTTTAAATATTAAAATATTTTTATATTTTGAAAATTTTAAATTTTTATTGATTTTGAAATTTTTTAAATTTTTATAGGTTTTAAAAGAAATGTTTTGTGCTTATGCAAATGATATGCAAATGATGCAAAAATAAGCAAAAACCTCCCCCAAACTTGTTCTCAACAGTGTCCTCACTGTTGCCAACAGCTATATCTGCAAAACCTGTAAGTCTGGGAAGAATTATTAGTGGGGGCAAAACATATAAGTGAAGATCCTCCCCCAAACTTACTCTTTTCACTCACCTCCATTCAAAAAGATGATGCAGTGATATACAGGACATGAAGGTGAGACGGAGGAATTTTAATCCAAATAAACTGGCTCCTGTAAGAACAGGAGCTTCTTCGTGGGGTCAGTGGAAAAATACGGCTTTAGTCTATGTCCATTCACTTTGAAAAAGGTACCGTTTTTAACATTTTCTACTTCTAATGCCCCGTGCGGGTATACAGTCCGCACAGCAAAAGGTCCCTTCCACCGAGATCGGAGCTTACCCGCGTGAAGGTGTAGTCGTGAATCATAAAGAAGGACTTGTTGACCAGGTGAAAATGTTTTCCTCAAAATGTTTTTATCGTGAAAAACCTTGGTCATATTCTTTATGATTACAGCGTTATCATAAGCTTCATCGCGGAGTTCGCTTAGCTCATTTATTTGCAGCTTTCGAAAGTTGCAAGCAAGGTTTAGATCAAAATTTATTTCCTTAATGGCCCACAATGCTTTATTCTCAATCTCGACGGGTAAATGGCATGCCTTCCCAAACACTATCCTATATGGAGACATCCCTAGGTCGGTTTTAAATGCAGTTCGGAATGCCCAAAGAGCATCCGTCAGTTTGGTCGACCAGACTTTTCTATTCTTAGCAACAGTCTTCTCCAGGATTAGTTTGATCTGTCTGTTTGAGATCTCAGCCTGCCCGCTCGTTTGGGGATGATAGGGTGTAGAAAGTCGGTGGTTGATTGCGTATTTCCGCACCAGAGTCTCGAAAGACCTGTTGCAGAAATGTGTCCCATTATCGCTAATAATAGCGCGTGGGTGTCCAAATCGCATAAAGATATTCTCTTTCAAGAACTTAATGACAACTTTCCTGTCATTAGTGCGACATGGAATGGCTTCAACCCACTTTGAGACATAATCAATCGCCAGCAGTATGTACAAATTCCCAAAGGAGTTGGGAAAGGGACCCATGAAATCAATTCCCCAAACATCGAAAATTTCAACAACCAAGATGGGTTGCTGAGGCATTTCATTTCTCCGGGATATTCTACCCGTGTACTGACATTGTGTACAGGTTTTGCAATAGTCAAATGCGTCCTTGAATAAGGTCGGCCAATAAAATCCACATTGCAAAACCTTCTCCGCCGTCTTTTTAGGACCGAAGTGACCCCCACAGGCCTGATCATGACAAAAAGAAAGAACACTCTTGAACTCTTCTTTCGGGACACACCGGCGAATGATCTGATCAGGACAATACTTAAACAAATATGGATCATCCCAGTAAAAGTGTTTTACTTGGGATAGAAAGCGGTATTTGTCCTGTTTTGACCAATCGCTAGGTATAAGTCCCGTGATAAGATAGTTCACAATATCCCTGAACCAAGGTTCATTAGATACGCTCAAGAGTTGTTCGTCAGGAAACGAATCATTGATCGGCAGGGTCACAGGGGAAGAAAAGATACGTGAAAGATGGTCGGCTACTACGTTTTCACATCCTTTCTTATCTTTAATAACAAGATCAAATTCTTGTAGTAGAAGGATCCAACGTATTAGTCGACCTTGTTCATCTTTCTTCGCCAGAAGATGTTTTAAGGCGGAATGGTCAGTGTACACAACTATAGGTGAGCCAATTAAGTAAGGCCTGAATTTTTCTAATGCAAATACAACCGCTAAAAGTTCTTTTTCGGTGGTTGTATAATTGATTTGTGCATCATTCAGGGTCTTACTCGCATAGTATATCACGTGTGGCATCTTTCGATGTGCTGTCCTAAGAATGCACTTAATGCAAAATCGGATGCGTCACACATCAGCTGAAAGGGGTAGTCCCAATTTGGAGAAGATAGAACGGGGGCTGAAGTGAGTGAGTGTATAAGTGAGTCGAAAGCTGTCTCACAATCCGAGTCAAAGTGGACGGTCGTATCCTTGGCCAGGAGAAGAGTTAAAGGTCTAGCAATTTTGCTAAAGTCCTTAATGAATCTCCTATAAAAGCCCGCATGGCCAAGGAAAGATCGAATATCTTTGACGCTTTTGGGATGAGGGAGGTTTTGAATGACATCTATCTTAGCTCTGACAACCTCAATGCCTTTCTGTGAAATAACATGTCCAAGTACAATTCCTTCTTGGACCATGAAATGGCATTTTTCCCAGTTCAAAGTTAAGTTCTTCTCTTTGCAACGAGTAAGAACTGCGTCAAGATTCGATAGGCAATCAGAAAAAGAGTCTCCAAAATTCGAGAAATCGTCCATAAAGATCTCCAGAAAATTCTCTACCATATCAGAGAATATCCCCATCATACACCGCTGAAAGGTAGCGGGAGCATTGCATAACCCAAAGGGCATGCGACTGTAAGCAAAGGTACCAAAAGGACAAGTAAAAGTGGTTTTATCTTGATCCTTTTTGGCGATGGGGACCTGATTATAGCCTGAGTATCCGTCCATAAAACAATAATACTCTCGTCCCGCTAAGCGTTCCAGCATTTGATCAATGAATGGTAGAGGAAAGTGGTCTTTCATCGTGGCAGCATTGAGTTTTCTATAATCAATACATACACGCCACCCAGTTTGGGCGCATGTCTGAATCAACTCATTCACCTCATTGGTTATAACAGTGATGCCGGATTTCTTAGGGACGACATGTATAGGACTCACCCATTGGCTATCGGAAATGGGGTATATAATACCATTATCTAGGCATTTGACGATCTCTTTCATCACCGCTTCCTTCATGACGGGATTCAACCGTCTCTGTGGTTCTCGGGTTGGTCTGGAATCATCCATCACATGTATATGATGTTCTATTATCAAGGGACTAATCCCTTTGATGTCCGCCATACTCCAACCAA
Organism: Agapanthus africanus; assembly: GCA_030015575.1. Taxonomy (NCBI): domain Eukaryota; kingdom Viridiplantae; phylum Streptophyta; class Magnoliopsida; order Asparagales; family Amaryllidaceae; genus Agapanthus; species Agapanthus africanus. The sequence goes on from JASDDO010000010.1 coordinate 157,410,962, forward strand.
ACGCCTCTTTGTTAGATCTCAATACCGATAAAAGAGCATTCTCTTGCTCTGATGCTAGAGAAGTGGATATTATAACCGGTAAAGACTCCTTCTCACCTAAATATGCATATTTCAGATGAGAAGGTAAAATTTTTAGATCTAATTCGGGCGGAGAAATGATAGAAGGAGGATCATTGAGTGATTTTTGGAATTACAAAGAAGCTCAGAGCCTGTGAAAGATACAGACTCGGGTGGAGAAAAATCAGGAGTGCAGGACTCAAGTGTAGGAAAAGTGTCCTCACTAAGATCATGTGTAAAGTCAAACAGAGATGTGGTAATGTCGTCGAGATCAGTAAAGCAAAGTTCCTCAGCTCCGCAACTATCGGGAGCGATCTCGTGGACAGAGCACACATCTAGAATATGAGCAGAGGGTTCTGATAGCTGACTTCCAACTTTGTAGATGTTTAGTTCAATGGTCATATTTCCAAATGATAAGTTCATTGAACCATTTCTACAGTTTATAACAGCGTTGGAAGTGGCAAGGAAAGGATGACCCAGAATCACCGGAATTTGGCCCCGGGGGGTTTGCTACAGGCTGTGTGTCGAGCACAATGAAGTCTACAGGGAATAAAAATTCCCCGACCTTTATCAACACATCCTCTGGTTCACCCCTTGGTTTGGTGATTGAACGGTCTGCTATTTGGAGAGTGCAGTGAGCAGGTTTCAACTCTCAAATCCCTAGTTGCTCATATACAGAATATGGAAGTAGGTTAACACTTGCGCCAAGGTCTAAAAGAGCACGATTTATGTTTTTACCCACAATAGAAATCGATATTGTAGGACATCCTAGGACCTTTCGTTTCTTTGGTAGCTGGGGGATAAAAGCAGTGCTAATATTATTAGACATAAAGACCTTCTTTGGCACTTGAGTCTTCCTCTTCCTAGTGCATAAGTCCTTAAGAATTTTCGCATAAGCGGGGACTTGTTGAATCGCATCTAGGAGAGGGATGTTGATGTTAACCTGTTTGAACATTTCCATAATTTTCTCCATATGAGGACTCGTTCTGTTACCCCTTAACCGATTCGGGTAAGGAGCTTTCGCAATAAGCGTCGGGTCCATCATAGGAGAAGGAAGAGGGGGAGACGAGATCCCAAAAGAGGAGTGGGCACCGTCTGTGGAGAACTATAAGGGTTGGGTTGAGGTGTCGAGCCTAGTGGAAAATGGAGAATAGGCTTGTGAGAAGGTGTTGGGGTAGAAGAACAAGGATCAGAAGTAGAAGTGTGTGTGTGAGGAAAGGTCTCAGCCGGGGTGTTATTGATAGGATTTTCAATATCATCAATTCCTTCCCCGACATGGTTGTTCAGCACTCTTCCCGATCTCAACGTTGTGACGGCATTTACATTGTAATGCCTAGGATTCTGTAGGGGTTGAGAAGGAAGTTTCCCTTTTTCTCTCGCACTCATCTCGGCTTTAAGTCGTGCGATTTCAGCTTCCATCGATCTAATATTCTCAGCTTGGGATGCTGAGTTTTTCTTTATCTCACTGACGGAAGTTCTAACCTCAGCCGAAACCTCTATGAAATTTGACAAAAGTGATTTCATGGTTTGAGTGAATTGAGAGAGTTCGTCAGAACTGGTCAACTGCATAGGATTAGACTGTGCAGGAGTGTTGACCTGGTTGTAGAAATTTTGTGACTGGTAGGGGTGCTGAGTGAGTTGAAGTGGTTGCTGTTGTGGTGGAAGAGCCCTTTGAAAATTATTTTGGCTTGGAACCGTGTTTTGAGATTATTGTTGGTTCCAAGAAAAATTCGGGTGATTCCCCCAACCCTGATTTTATGTGGAAGAATATGGATCGTTTCTAGGTCTTTGAAATGCGGCATTTGTATGCTCGTGACCTTGAAACGCAGAGTTTGATGGACATTCTTCCGTTAAATGAGACGGATCAGAACAGCAGCCACATACAGTTTTGGGGAGCGACATTGGGTTTAGGGAGGCTGCGGAAAATTTGTGTTCTATAGCGTCGAGCTTCTTTTGCATTGCTGCCATCTCAGCTCGAACACCTATGGACACATCTATTTGGTGTACGCCACCCCTATTCAATGATTGGGTTCCACTCTCCCACTGTAGTGATTTTGCAGCGAACTCTTCTAAAAATTTCCAAGCTTCCCCATCATCCTTAGTCATAAAAGTACCTTGACACATGTTTTCAAGGTTCTGTTTAGTGTTTGGGTTAATGCCCTCATAAATGATTCGGCAAAGATCCCATCTCGGGATGCCGTGATGAGGACACTGAACCAATAGATCCTTGAAATGTTCAAGAATTTAGAGAATGGTTCAGTAGGGAGCTGGGTAAATTGATTAAGTTCGCTACGGATTCGAGCTGTCTTTTGCATTGGGTAAAATTTCTTATGGAATGCCGCAACGAATTCTTCCCAATTCATGATTGAATGTGCGGTAGTGTTATATAGCCACTTCTCGGCTATATCGCACAAAGTAAATGGAAGAAGTCGTAGACGCATAGCATCCACTGAAAGTTATGATGTACCCATCATTGCGCATATGTTTTCAAATTTGGTAATGAAAACGTAAGCGTCCTCAGTCTCTAGTCCGTGGAATTTGGGTAAAAGGTTGATGTATTGGGGTTTAATTTCAAAATTATCCCCGTTGGCTGGTGGAATGGATAAGCAGGTCGAAAGATGACATCACAATGGATAGCACCTCTCTTGGAGAGAGATGCGGGGTGGATTCTGCGCACCAATGGACGGCGGCAGATTAGGGTTAAAGAAGTTCGATGGAGGTGGATCCATCGATGTGGGTGTGGAGGCGGGTAAAGAAGAAGTAAATGGAGAAATACCGACTTCGGAGTCGATAAAGGGTACGCGGACTAAACGGGCACTAGAATCCCGTGTCCAGCCTAGCTTGTACTAAAAAGGGTTAGTACAAGTGGCAGCGTTGACTTATAATTAGGGGTAATGAATGAATGCAATGTTTGTTTTGAAAAATTGGACGGATTTTTGAAAATATGATGCAACACAACAAATGCAACACACAAAAACCCTAATTCTAGGGGTCGTCTAGGTCAGATCTCTAGACCGCTCCTAACTGCCAGAAGACAAGACGCAGGATAAATCCTCCACTGCCTCTTTGTCTCTCCTGTGGCCAGGTAAGTGCCAGGTAAGTGGGAGGTTCTCCACTACGTAAGTAGTGGGCCTAATTAAGTAACCACTAGCCTTCGACACACTTGCCTAAACACCACAAGAGAAACGCGGATAAGCAATGAATTTCCCACGGCCTTCTTCTGTCCTAAGTGAGCGCGACAGTCTTTAGAGTCATCTCTAGATCTTTTTTAGTTAATTGGGGTAAATGCGGATGCAATTTTGCGATTTTCGGGACTTAGGAAGGGTAATGAACTCCCCACCTAATCTGGATTTGGTCTTTGCCCCTTAATGTCCGTATTAATTATGCAAACAACCACAAGAATGAAAACAAGCACAATTTAATTTTGCTATTTGCGCGCTGCGATTATTTGCAAAGAAACCTGCAGGAAATTGTTAATTGGAGCAGATGAGGGGAGAGATAAGAAAGATAGAAGTTTACCTGAGCAAATTTGGTGCAGAAACACCTTGAGGGGGACCGCGAAACCGCCGCAATAGGAGGCTAGGGCTGCGGAAACGCAGTCTGGTGATGAGATCACTGCACTCAATTTCCTATAGAGGCTTCTGTTCACTTCCTCAGCTCTCTGGAAATCTCCCAAAAATTATTTCAATTTCGCAGCAAGGTCCAGATCTCCTTGCAATGAACCACAACAAATCGTTTAGATTTTGCGCGAATTTTGATTACAAAATTATAATGGAATAAATCTTTCAATTCAAATTTCAATATAAAACGAATTAGCGCGCGATCCCCGGTAACGGCGCCATTTGATTGATTCTTAATTCCGATTGTGTCGTGTAACTCGAATAAGTTTCTTTGTGTCGGTATTTAGAAAATGAATAAAATTCACAATCAAAGGATTATTTGACCGCAATCAACTACGGTGTCAGATGTAGATCGTTAGCGAGTGCGGATCGTCCACAGGGATTGTGCGATTCGTTTGTATGTTTGATTTGTTTGAATTGAAAAGTTAATAGAAAAGAAAAGAAAACATGGTTCAAGATTTTTATCGATGGGTTTCAAGTGTCACTATTCTAATCAAGAATCAAGAAAATGATAAAAAAAATCGAGAATCGAGTTTTGATAGAATTCCAATCACTTTAGGGTTTCAAGATTTGAAGTAAAGCTCGTAGGAATCGAGTAAATTGTAGATGTGATGAAGATTCAAGATTACGATTTCTTATCTAGTAACAAATTGATGCTAAATCGATGTCGAATTCAGCGAGGATCAAGGATCTTGTGAGGAATTAGGGTTCCTCATCCTATCCTTTGTCCTTTCGATGAATAACATTCACTAGATAGCTTCTTGAAGGTCGAATGATCAATTGTCGATCTCTACATCATGGGAAAGGAATCAAGAACACATTCGCATCGATCTAGATCATTGATCAATCGATTTTCAAGAATTTACAATTGTTTTAAGACTTAAGAAAACGTTTAACAATTCATCAACATCATCATTTTACAATTGTTTCGATTCCTCCACGAGCGAAGTTTTATCCAAACATCATCACAAAGTACATATTCAAGAATCTAAATGAATCATAATGCTTGAATTGAAATGTAAACAAGTTAAAGAATCTTCACCTTTATTACAACAACAAGTAGTTACAACTCTTGAGATTTACAAGAGGTAGGAACTTCGCTCGTTGAATCTTGCATCGCTCGGCTTCTTGAGTCTTGGATCGCTTCGATCTCGTGCTTCGTTGAATACCGGCTTTGCTTCTAAAGGTTGCTTGAAGACTTTCTTTGCTTGAACTCCATGGATCTTGAATTAGGTATTTCTAGATTGGATTAGGGTTAGGGTTTGGAGGTGGAAAGAATTGGGTAGATGAAGAACTAGGGCTTAGCCAACAATGAGTTGTCTAAGATCTATGATATAAGATGATATCTAAGATGAGATGGGATCTAGATGATGTGATACAAGTGAGCCTAGGGGTTTATTTATAGGTTTTCCAAACCCTACGTCTAGGTTTTGAATTTGCAATTCCCTCCAAAAGTTTGTTGTAAGTTAGTTAGGAGCTTAGCTTAGGCTTTAAGCTAGGAATGTTTTAGCTTAGAAACCCTAGTTTGCTGAACTGGCAGAAGCTTCGAGATCCCTCTGGAAACTGTAGTGTCTTTCTGAAGTTTAGGAGCCGAGAGAAGAATTTTGCACTAAATATGGGGAGCTGACGTGGACAAGCCGCCGCGGAACCGCGGCGCAAGGCGGCTCCAGCCGCGGTTCCGCGGCCACTTGGCTGCCTTAGGGCTTCAAACTTCCAGTGTTGGCTTCTTCTGCAATTTGATGTATTTTCTGATATGTTAAATCTCTGAATGCTTCTTAGAACAATACCAGATTCCAAATCCATGAGTTGGCGTCTTTTTCATAGCCTTCGTTTGTAAATTTGACCGTTCTTTTGTAATGTCCTGCACAGACTTCGAAACACAAGTTGCGATATATAAGAATGATGCCATGCTATGAAATGCAGTCAATTTCCTTTATAGTGCCGGTTTTAGAGTCTAACACATGCAATCTGATATTTAACGACTAATTTGCTAATATGTGCGATATGAATGCCGAACACTTCTATATGAATGCAAATGATAGGGAAATTGCCGGTTAAGAGATGCAGTATTTTCGACTGATCATGGCACAACGGGGGTGAGTTGCCAACTCCTGAGTAGAAAACATCATCAGGTAGAAATCGAATAATCAACGATTCCTAGGTCAACTATATCATAAAGGTAATACTATGATATTTAAGGTGACCGTATCTACATATATGCCAACAATAATCAAAGCCTGCATGCATGTGGATATCATCCAACAATGTAATCAATGCTCGTATGCATGTGGATCTTGTCCACTCGAAACATCATAAAAGCATATGCATGTAAATATATGAGAATATCAAAGAACGTGTGTCTATCAATGACACATCAAATCATGGAACCTGAGTGTCCAACACCGACACTCGAAACATCATGAAACCTGTGTCCAGCATCGACACGTAAATCCTCATATCTCAGGCGCCGCATCCTCAGATCGGCCCTCAGGCGCCGCATAATCAGGTCGGCCCTAATATCCATCTCCGACTGCGGTCGGTATCCTTCGGATAACCGCCAGGTCCAAATACTATCACTGGTAGGTAGTTGTCCCTCTGCCAGGCTCATTGTCTACTCTACAAAATCCCTTTTCTTTCCCCGGGGTACCATACCGGGTCCACCATGTGTTGGATATAGTGCCCTCTAAGTCAATTATTGGATCGCAGGTACGTGATTGCGATAATTGAGGGAGGACCTATACTGATAAACAGTCTTACTTGAAATGATAGTATGCTATCTGGTTTGTCTTTATCATCATGTAGATGTTGATAGAGCCCATAGGATTCTTGCTTGACTACCAGCAGTATGATGGCGATCATATATGTGGGAGCTGGGGTCTATAAGTGTCACAACCCAAAATTTGGCCCGTGACCGGCACTCAACCACGTAACGTCTACAGGCGTAACGCAACTAATCCGAAAACCCAGAAATCAAACCAGTAAAAGTATAGAGTGATTTAAGCAATTTATAGAACCAATTACTAAGATGTCAAGAAATCTTAAGTAGACAATCACTAAGATAACAATATACGACGCTGTAGCGAAGAAAATGAGCAACAGGTGGGAAACATCACAGATGGAATAAAATGCATAAGTAAAGTCGGCTCACAACGAGCTCGACGCCAGAATACAAAATAATATACATCGTCCTCACAACTGGTCTCTAAGTCAATACATAAGTGGTAGATGGAGAGTACTAGATACAACAATGTACATAACTGCAAGATAACCAGATACCGCACAAAACCCACCTATCAGCAAAAGAGCTAGTACACCAACTGTAGGGGTATCTGTGTCAAAAGATGCAAGAATGCAGCCTGCCGCGACTACTCCGAAGGGCAACCTGCAAACACTGTGGCACAACGGGGGTGAGTTACCAACTCGTGAATAGAAGATAACATATAAAGGTAATCGCGAGTATGTACGTGCTACGATACTCTAACCTATATCAACAGATAACGTCTATATGATGAACTGGATGATCAAATCATGCAACAAGTGCGATCTAATAACATCTCCATGTGATGAGCAAGAAATGTGATGATTAGGTATAACAATGCAGTCTAACAACCCTATATAGAATGAACAGGGTATGCAATGATCAGGTATAGCAATGCAATCTAACAACCCTATATAGAATGAACAGGTTATGCAATGATCAGGTATAGCAATGCAATCTAACAACCCTATATAGAATGAACAGGGTATGCAATGACCAGGTATAGCAATGCAATCTAACAACCCTATATAGAATGAACAGGGTATGCAATGATCAGGTATAGCAATGCAATCTAACAACCCTATATAGAATGAACAGGGTATGCAATGACCAGGTATAGCAATGCAATCTAACAACCCTATATAGAATGAACAGGGTATGCAATGATCAGGTATAGCAATGTGTACTATATCAGGTATAATAGATACAGGATGAGATATCAATTACTACATACTGAGCATGGGAAATATAACATCTACACGGAATGTCATCGTGGAAAATATAATCGGTACCTATCAATGTACCCAAATCCCAATACTACTCAGGCGTCGTCATCCTCCTCGGTCCTCCAATCCTTTAAATCTCATATAACCCTGAGTGCCCAACATCGGCACCCAAAATATCAAGAAATACTCGTGCCTATCAAGAAATACTCGTGTCAGTCCGGATCAGCCCACGGGCTCTGTCTGCGGTATCGGCCCTCGGCCCCGGCAGTATGAGTCGTCCCGTATCCATCCATAGACTTTGGTCGGTATCCTCTGGATAACCGCCAGGTCCAACCAATTACCGGTAGGTAGTAGTCCCTCTGCCAGGCTCACCGTCTACTACACAGCGAAACCGTTCTCGCCCCGGGGTACTATACCGGGTCCACCATGTACCCGTAGTCGGCCTCATCCAACTCCTCGATTCGGGTTCACATATATCACTCTAGTACCGAGAAAACACATGGTGGACGCACCGAAATATCATATCAAGGGAAACCGGGTTTTTAAATAATTAACTATTCTCTTTGAAATATCCATGGTTCCCCAAATCCAGAATTAACATGGAAACAATATATCTCAATGCGTAATCTAAGCAAGTATGAAGATATCAATATATGTGTGCACTGGCATGAATGTACAGTGTGCATGTGCGCAGGTATGAAGATATCAATATATGTGTGCACTGGTATGAATATACAGTGTGCATGTGCGCAGGTATGAAGATATCAATATATATATGCACTGGTATGAATATACAGTGTGTATGTGCGCAGGTATGAAAATATCAATATATGTGTGCACTGGTATGAATATACAGTGTGCATGTGCGCAGGTATGAAGATATCAATATATATGTGCACTGGTATGAATAAACAGTGTGCATGTGCGCAGGTATGAAGATATCAATATATGTGTGCACTGGTATGAATATACAGTGTGCATGTGCGTAGGTATGAAGATATCAATATATGTGTGCACTGGTATGAATATACAGTGTGCATGTGCGCAGGTATGAAGATATCAATATATGTGTGCACTGGTATGAATATACAGTGTGCATGTGCGCAGGTATGAATATAACATATGCTGTTATGCGGCAAATCATGACAACATCAATAAGGTAGAATCAGTATGATATATGATTTGTAGCAATCCTATAATGTGAGTGTCATGGCAATCACTAACGGTGTGAGTGTAGCATATCAATCGTGCTCGTGCGACTTGAACCGTTAGTGACAGTGCAGTGTCCTATGCTATCATTTCTATATGCAACAATAAGGTATGCTACTACAATCCATATGAACATCTACAATCTAATATCCTGACTCGTCTTGACGCTTAACGCCATACGGGCGATTTCCCCGTAGATGTTAAATCTACTCACCTGGTCGTGCGCTACTCGTAGCCGACCACCTGCTTTCCTTTCCTAGCTTCGTCCGACGTACCCGCCTGCGAACCTGGAATTACATAAGAATCCATATATAAGCAACTATCTCGCAAAACGCGATATCGAAGTCAAACGATACGCTCGCGTCGCGAACTAAACGCGCGTGTGTACGATACGCTAAACGTGTGCACGCGTCTAAAACTAACCCCGATACGCCGCGATACGCTAAATCATGGAACCCTCTCGCGTATCGCGCGTATCGCGCGAACCAAACGTACTAGAAATACGATATAACGTCTCAGATTCTACCCAGGCTAACAACTTACAAAACTATACATACCACTGGCCTAGAAATAACAACAGACTCCTACCCATCCAAACATCACCCAAAAATTCCCCTATCTGGCCGCAAATTCCGGCCAGAAAGAATAAATCGGCGGCCTCGCTATGGGGTGGGGGTTTCGGGCTCTGGTGGTGTGGTCTATGCCTTGTATACAAGCTCCAGTTAACTCAATTTCAACCTGAACTACTCGGGCCTATAGCAGATCACAGAAATCCAAAAAGTTCACTTAAAAACACTAAATTTGCACAATTAGAAACCCTATGGTATTTTGGTGTAATCTGGGGTCTAACTAGGTTTACATGGCCTTAATAACACCTAATTAGGCTAGGTTAACCAATATTAACAGCACTAAACCATAAGTCCACACAAATCACCATTTCAAGCACAAAATCTCACTTTATACACAAACCGAAGCTAAACTACACATACGTTAAACAAACAAGAAGTTGGGCTCGGATTATATACCTTACAAGACCCTAGGTGCAAGGAGAAAGGAGGTGGAGAAGATGGGAGTGCTGCTGCAGCTGCTGGGGGCTGCTGTTGGTGTTGTTGCTGCTGCCACTGCCTGCTGCTGCTGTTGTTACTGCTTGCTGCTGCTGCTGCCTCTGCAGCTGCTGCCTCTCTCTCTCTCTCAGCTGAGTGTGTGTGTGTGAATTGTGAGGAAAAATGAGGAAAGAAATGAGGCCCCAAGTCAAAACCTCCTCTCTCTTTCCCTCTCTCTTCATTTAATGAGCATGGCTCAAGCTATGCCCATACTCCCTCTCTCATGCACCAAGTCAACAAAAGAAAAGAAAAGAAAAAAAAATTAACAAAACACTCAAATAAATAAAACCCCATTAAAGCCCAAAACACTTAATACAAATAGGGTAACCCACCATGGTTGTTAATCATGGTTTTAACCCCAAATCTAAACCCTAGTTTACATGCACAAGTGTGTGTGCGCCTAGAAAAATCCTAATAAAATATTCATTAATTAGAATAAATTATCTGAAACTTAATTTGGTAAACCTTTACCAAAAGCTATCTAGTAAAATATAATTAACCCCTAAATACGACCTAAGGTGTTACAATCTTCCCCCCTTAAAAAAAATTCGTCCCCGAATTTTAAAATACATAGCTACGCATACCTTCAGAGAGATGAGGGAACTTCTTCCGCATCTCGTCCTCAGCCTCCCAAGTGATCTCTTCACTGTTTGGGATGCACCAAAATACCTTCTCTGATGGCAAGACCTTCAATCGAAGTTTCTTCACCTGCCGGTCCAATATTACGACTTGCTGTTTGGTGAACGAAGGATCACGCTCGAACTAAATGGTCTGGCGCTAAATCCAAAAGAAAGGTCCTGAAGGTAATTGCAAGGTATCGACATGGGAAAATACAGGGTGAATATTCAATAATCTGGGTGGAAGTGCCCAACTTAAGGCAACGAACCAACTCGCCTTAGGGATCCTAAAAAGACTTACTATCCTGGAAAACTTCCCAAAACTCAACATGTCATTTATCGGAAATTTCCGTGGGAATACATGATCTGCCATTGCGAACTTGAATCTGCGACCATCTTGGTCAGCATCTGATCTCTATCCGTAATATACCGTTTTCATCCTGACCCAAAACAACCGAGTCAATTTCCGAAATTTCTAAACTAGCTGAGGTCCAAAAATCCTATAACACGGAGTTAGGAAAAACAGACTGGTGATCGACATGACTTAACCACTAATCCTAAAGGTTACCAATTGGAGTGTCTCCTGATAACTGCTATCAAAGGAGAACTCTATCGATGGCAAACAACGATCCCCAACTGCCGACAACAATTTCTACATACGCCCAACTTAACAAGAACAACTGAGTATCACCGGATGACAAGCATCCGAATGGAGTCACATCCTGACAACTCCTGGGTGGACACCATAATGAAAATTCGGGGAGATCTGCTCTCGTTCCCTCTTCGGAACGGTTAAAGGTTGCAACTCTCCCGTCAGTCTCAATTTCTCAACTCAAGTACACAACAAGACAGACATCTAGAAACGAATCCCAAGACTTCTCTTTCTATCCCTGCCCCCCCGTAACTACCTTACAAGTCACGTTAACAGTTGGTGGGGCTTGAATGAGTACAGAGAGTTGACCGATGTGCCTGTCCTAGGATTCCTCGTCTCTTCCCTATAACATTAGGTACACAAGTGTCTCTCTAGCCTAGCACACCCTTGCCACAAGTCAAGGATTCCAAAATCATTACCCAGCCGAGTAGGCTCCAATATCTCTGACGAACGAGCGTCGACGGTCAGTGTCTCGCGAAAGTGATTTAAGAAAAGTGGTCGGGCGCTGACACGAGCAAGCTGTCTCCTCAGTAGAGACGAACTTAAGCTGCACTCAACGATCGCACAAGAACTGTGAATCTGCGGAGGACTTATCACAACAATCAAATTCCGCCGCAGGAAGATGTACATTTAACTCTGGTGGTCCGTGAAAATCTGACACGACCCTCAAACAAGTGGTGTCTCAAATCTCCAACGCAAATCCATCGTGGCCATCTCCAGATCATGAGTGGGATATCCTTCTCGTACTTCCTCCAAATGTAAAGAAGCAAAAGCAATAACTCCATTGTGTCACCTCAGTACACATTCGAGTCCTACTTACGAAACATCACAGTTAAACCACAAAGTCGCTCGAACAAAAAGCAAAGAAAGGGCTGAAGCAGTTGTTAACCGAGTCTTCAACTGCGGAAACTCCGCACACAAGCCTCAGTCCAAAGAAAAGAAACCTCCATTCCAGTCAATTTAGTCAACGGGGCAGCATTACACTAGCAATCCTGCATGAGACGGCTGTAACACCTGCTAAGCCAAAAATATGCGGACCTCCGTCCCGCTCACAAATTTGGGCCTAAGCTGTATGGCCACGATCTTCCTCGAAACCATACCAATTCGTCTCCGTAACTACAAAACCTAGGAGTCAACACGAACAAGCTTGAAGAGAACACTCCGAGAATCTAGCAAACCACTGGGGCTCTCCCAGTATCCATAAAACAGATCCTCGAGGGCTACTCATATCCTTCAAGACACACTAAAAAGACCAGGATGTCGTAAATAACATAACAATAACTGGTCGAGGAACGGCCCGAAGAAAACCAGTTCATCACACCTACGAATGCTGCTAGAGCATTGGTGAGTCCAGTGACACACCCAAAACACACAAAGCCCGCAGCACGCACAAGGCAGTCTTCGGAATGTCATCACTCCGGACCCGCAACAATGATGACCTGATCCCTAACGAACTTACACAAGGTCTCGCACTCTGGTGCTGATCGAAGAAATCGTCAATGCGAGGTACATGATACTTATCCGCACCGTAAGCCGATTCAAGTGACGATCCATCAATACACAACCTCAATCTGTCGTTTTCCTCCTGGACGAACAGAAATAGGAGCTTCCTAAATGCGAAACACTCAGACGCACAACTCCCTCAACAACCACTCTGCAGCAGATCCTTAGCTCCTTAAGCTTCGCCGGCTCATCTTGGAATGACGTCGGAAAAATTCTCGCACGAAAGAAAACCGGACCAACAAACCAACTGTGGCTACAGCATCACGAAAAAACGCCAAGAATCCACGACATCTCCTCAGTGCCGACTAGCGAACAAGGCTGAATTCAAGCGGTAAGAGGCAGCACCACTATCCACCTGCACAACAAGAACTGACTTACCCGGGAAAACAAAACCTAACTGTTTCCTCACGGTAGCCCACAATGCCTAACACGTAGCTAACCAGTCCGTGCCCAGGAGATTGCCAAATCCAATATCTTTAGGAGGTTCAAAATGACAGACGAATCTCTATCTCCTATCCGATGGGCACACGACCGAATTTGTCACGACCCAAAATATTAGCTCGCGACCAGCACTTAAATCACGCGACGTCTACAGGCGTAACGTAATTCAAGTAAGCTGAAACCCAGAAATCTAAACCTTTTTAAGAAATAAAGAGGTGATGCTTTGAAATAAATGTAGTAAATCATGTTTTGTCGTTTGAAAATTTGGGCAGCACCTCCCTTGTAAAAACTAACCCCGAAAACGGGTACAACACAGAACATATATAAAGCATCCCAAACGGGAGCAAATCACGCCCAACTGCCGAAACAATCACCACAAGTATAAATAGCGAGTATACGACGCCCAACGGCGAAGATCCACATAAAGAAAAGTAAAGCAAGACATCAACCCCAAAAGCGAACATAAAACCCATCGCTCAAGTCTCGCAACTATAAGTCCTCTAAGTCTGCAACATATACATTTACTAGTTTTTGAATTGATGGAGTGACTAGATACAATATGAATATCAAATACAAAAGGGGCACGATCCAATATGTACCACCTACCAAAGCAAAACACCCGAAAGCAAGCTGTGTGCCAGCAATGCCGCTACTGATCTAAGCGGACAACCTGCAAGAACTGTGGCACAACGGGGGTGAGTTGCCAACTCGTGAGTAGAAAACATCAACAGGTAGAAATCGAAATAAACAACGTTTCCTAGGTCAACTATATCATAAAGGTAATACTATGATATCTAGGATAACTGTATCTGCATATGTGCCAACACATAATAAATGCCTAACAGCAAGTGGATATCATCCAACAATATAATCAATGCATGTATGCAGGTGGATCTCGTCCAACAATATAATCAATGCATGTATGCAGTGGATCTCGTCCACGTGTTAACCACCGACACAACTCCTGCATGTAAATATCATAAAAGTATATGCAGGTAAATACGAGGATATCAAAGAATGTGTGTCCATCAACGACACATCAAATCATGGAACCGGAGTGTCTAAAGTCGACCACTCGAAACATCATGAAACCCGTGTCCAGCAGCGACACGTAAATCCTCGTCTGTCAGGCGTCGTCACCATGACCGGCCCTGCTGTCAGTACATATCATGGAACCTGAGTGTCCACATCGACACCCGAAATCCACGTAGCATGTCTGAACATGACTCCGGTCGGTATCCCCCAGATATCCGCCGAGTCCAAATAATATCACCGGTAGGTAGTGGTCCCTCTGTCAGGCTTATCGTCTACACCACGAAATCACCACTCGCCCCGGGGTACCATACCGGGTCCACCATGTACCCGCAGACGGTGCCTCCCGCTCCTCGAATCAGGTTTAACATGCCAATCTCAGAACCGAGAAATCACATGGTGGACGCACTAAAATATCATATTAAGAGAAACCGGGTTTTCAAACAACACATAATTTCTTGAAATACCCCCACGGTTCTCAAATCCATAAATCACATGAAATCCATATCTCAATGCGTAAATCCATAAAAAAAATGATATATGAAACATAAAACAACAATATGAGCATATTAAGGGAAAACCGCTCTTTAAATGAATCCAGCTTAAAATATATTACGCGGTTCCCAAATTCTCCGAAAATAAGTGCAGTATATATGAAGTGTACATGTAACTGTAGTAAGGTATAAGTATCTACATGTAATTAAGTATGTATGATGCATTTCATAAGTGCAATAGCGCAATAGTCAACGTCTCAATATCACATGTCAATGCAATACCACCTAGGGTATATGCAACTGTAGCGAGATATGTGGGTGTACATGTCAGTATGTATGCATGATCTACATGTAGCTGTAGCAAAGTATGTGGGTGTAAATGTCAATATATCTTGCAACCTAGCATAGTGATATGAACATGGCAGTATATCATAGCAGGATATAGCAATTCTACTGTGTAAGTGACATGGCAATTATCGATGAAGAAGTGTGTCAACCGGCAAATCTGTGTATGTGTAACATACGCATCATCGATAATGGTGTAGGTGTACTAGCACAGGTATAAGAAATGCAATGAGAATAGCATAAATGCAGCATAATGCAAATAATGAATCAAATGCTATGGGGTATACATATCAACAAGACCGAGTCGGTGAATCTATCAATCGGCATCCAGCCTCCCAACATCACGTACGGTACAATGTATCGTACGGCCTCCTCTAATCAAGGGTATGGATAAATCAACAGGTAAAAGTCATCGCGTACGGTAATCTAACGTATAGCGGCACTAACAAATAGGGATCCTATCAACCTATATAATATCGGGGTACAGATCTATGTCTCGTACGTCATGTCACTCATTATGCAATCATTATCCATAAAAAATATATACCTATCTCTCAGGTCACATCCATGTCAATCTCGTATCAGTGGACCTACAAAGGTATCAACAATCTCATATCGACTCGAATCCATAAAATGACATATCATACTAAGTCCTAATATCACATCGTATACTCGTTCATTGCATTAATATCTCGCATCAATTTAAATAAACGTCACACTGGTTCTCTTTTAAATAGTACTTATCATGATTCACTTATCATATCATTTTCTCCTAAGTCAATTGTTTATTAGCATCAACTTCAATCATCTTATCGTTTGTAAATCTTACAATCAAGTCCGTCGCATATCATTTATCAGGATAACAGAAACAAACGATATTCCATATCAATCGTTGCGGGGGTGCTATACGCCATCCACCCGACTTCCCCCGTAGATATAAATCTACTCACCTGCTAAACTCCTCGCTTAGCCGTAGTCGATGCGCTTTGTCGTTTCGGAATCCACGCGAAGGTACCTACAATCAATAGGAATTCGCAAAGCTATTAACATCAAGTTCCGAAAACCAAAACGGCACGGGGTGCGCTCGTAGGTTAGAACTTATAGCCTGCACATGCAAAACAACCAAACAACTCTCGTCGTTGACGTAAAAACGTCGAACGCCCAAATACAATATCCAGTCGCAAAGCCAAGAAATCCAAATACCGGAAAACATAGCCAAAACCCTCACTAGGGTCGCTATACATGAAAACTGCCACACCAAAAACCCAATGGTACAAATACTCATTTACAAACACAATAATATCGTAGGTTTTAATATTTACGTCACCTCCACTTTCATTTAAAACCCACGCCAAATTTTACCGAAAACCTATTAAGCAGTTTATATCATTTTAGCACAAAGTTATATGTTTAAACAATTCTAGTGATCGTAATCATCATAAAACGGCTTAATTAAGTCATCCAAACTATTTCTACCATTTTATCTCATCCAAAACATGTTTTAGTGAAACCTAGTTTGCTAATTATCTCAATTAGACAAATAGGAATTTAACAAATATCATTCTCACAAATTGAATAAAGTTTCCAAGTTAACACTTCATGATTAACCATTTAATCACATCAAAACCCTTTTCATGAAAATTCTAAATATGCAATTAAAGCTATATTAAACACCTAATAAGTAAGCTTTAAGGATCTAAACAACAAATTTAAAGATTAGGATTAGAATTATACCTCTTCAAGAACACAAACTAGCAACAAACTCCAAATTTGACCCTCCAAAATGAAGTCTTCATGAAGATCTATGCAAGCTTAGAGATGAAGAATGATGGGTACTGATTTATTTTTGAGTTTGTGAGATTATTTGAGGATTTTTGTAGAAATATTTAGCTTGAGGAAGATGAAAATGGAGCAAGGGAAAAAGAGGACAGAACTTGGGGGAGGCTCGGCCAGAATTGATCAAGAATAGTGCTTTGTGGATTTTTTGGGAGAGATCATCACAAAGGAAATCAAGTGGTGAGTGTTGCAGAATGAATAATTAATTCAACCCCAAAAAGAATCATTCTCCAATTAATCCCACACCCAATAGTGCTCGGCCACTCACACTGAAGGAAAATGGTCACTTGCAATTTTCAATTGGGAGAGGTGAGCTTAACAATCAAGTGGTGAGCATAAGGATTAAACAACACAAATATCCTCATGAAATATCCTAAGCATGACAAACATAATTAAAGCCAAAGGAAATATCCTACCCATCCCAATAGGCAACCACATCACCCCACTGTCCATGAAATTTCGAAATTAGCTCTGGGAATTTCAAAATGTTCTCTGGCCATTCTTGGTGAATGGTGAGGGATATTAAAAAGAAGTGAGTGTATTAATAAATTAATAGCAACTAAAAAAATTAACACCTTGCAATCAAAAGGATCGAAATTTCCCGGGAAAGGAAAATCCACCAAATGCTTGCACCAATTAATTAATGCTTACACAAATTTAACACATGAAATATGGCCCAAAAAAAAGCTAACAAAATCCATCACCACAGTATTTTTTTTTAAATGATTAAATTATTTAACCTCCCAATTATTTCACAAATATTGGTATATATTCATACCGTTTTACGAAAACCCCAATTTTCACAAATCGGTAGTTTTCGCGAAATATATTATTTTAATATTAAATTCCAAAAATAATATTTTATTAGGGAAAAATCCTATTTGAACCAAATCATCCCGTATACCCCCAAAGCTCGCGCACTAGTTTTATTTTAGCTAAACTAGGTGCCGGCAAGTTTCTACGGACGTTTGATCACAATCGGGTTAAAACGGAAAATACCGACTATTTTACACTAAAACGGAAAAATTCACATAACGATTTCTAAAACGTTACAGAATTACGTGTCGCGCAACAAAAGGATTGCTGACAGAAGTTAGCACAACAAACGGCTGATCTACCTAGCACGACTCTTGTCCTAAACTCGGCACGAGGTGTGTAAACATACGAGTGCAACAAAAGGTCATACTGATAGAGTACCTGTGGGCTCTGCATTGGACGCCCGCGCGTCCCGATGAGTCGAAGCGAAAACGTGTCCCTGTCCTCCATCTGCGACTGATTGAACTCCTCCTCTACTAGCCTGACCCCTCTGTGCAAACCCTCCGCGTCCACGACGTCTCAGAATACGACCCTGACGTGCTGTGAAGGAACACTGCCTGATGAGGTGTTGAAGGATTCCGCATCGTAAACACCTACGCACTGAATGCTGTCCTGCCTGGGGATGGAATCCAAACGACTGTCCTCGTCCTAAGCCTCTGCTCTGGGCTGGTACACCACTACGATTCCACAACTCTTCCGAAACTCTCACGGTCTCTGGAAGACGTGTCTCGTAAACGGGGGCTGCCTCCACCGGTGCTATGTAGGGGACGGAATACTGCATGATGATCGCAATGAACAACTGGGTAACAGGGGTGGCAACCATCTGTCGCTGCGCTCGAACGTACTCTACCAATGAGCTCATCGTCTGGCGCAAGCTCTGCATCTCTGCCACTAGTCTAGCGATCTGATCTGTCGTAGGAGAAACAATCTGTCCTTGTACAACATGGGTACTACTCGGATCAGTCCTCGTCTCAGATAAATCAACTCGAACCTTGGCTCTTCCGGCCTCTCTCTGCACCCTCGTAGTCCTTGGCGGCATAATGGCTGAAAAGAAGGTAGGATTCGATGAGGAAACGAAAATCGAATCACAAGGATGTATACGATCCTGAAGGAAATTCAATCAATAACTCCTAAGGTCGCTTAGGCGGAGTACCGTGTCGTGAGTATGCCGCGGAACATAGGCACGCTACGCCACTCTGCTGCAGCTACCTACTCCATCATACCAGGGTCATCCTACACTCCGAAGGTAAAACCTACACTCTGATACCAACTTTGTCACGACCCAAAGTTTGGCCTGTGACCGGCACTCAACCACGTAACGTCTACAGGCGTAACGCAACTAAGTAAGCCGAAAACCCAGAAATCAAACCATTAAAAGTATAGAGTGATTTAAGCAATTTATAGAACCAATTACTAAGATGTCAAGAAATCTTAAGTAGACAATCACTAAGATAACAATATACGATGCCGTAGCGAAGAAAATGAGCAACAGGTGGGAAACATCACAGATGGAATAAACTGCATAAGTAAAGTCGGCTCACAACGAGCTCGACGCCAGAATACAAAATAATATACATCGTCCTCACAACTGTTCTCTAAGTCAATACATAAGTGGTAGATGGAGAGTACTAGATACAACAATGTACATAACTGCAAGATAACCAGATACCACACAAAACCCACCTATCAGCAAAAGAGCTAGTACACCAACTGTAGGGGTATCTGTGTCAAGAGATGCAAGAATGCAGCCTGCCGCGACTACTCCGAAGGGCAACCTGCAAACACTGTGGCACAACGGGGGTGCGTTACCAACTCGTGAATAGAAGATAACATATAAAGGTAATCGCGAGTATGCACGTGCTACGATACTCTAACCTATATCAACAGATAACGTCTATATGATGAACTGGATGCTCAAATCATGCAACAAGTGCGATCTAATAACATCTCCATGTGATGAGCAAGAAATGTGATGATCAGGTATAGCAATGCAGTCAAACAACCCTATATAAAATGAACAGGGTATGCAATGATCAGGTATAGCAATGCAATCTAACAACCCTATATAGAATGAACAGGGTATGTAATGACCAGGTATAGCAATGCAATCTAACAACCCTATATAGAATGAACAGGGTATGCAATGATCAGGTATAGCAATGTGTACAATATCAGGTATAATAGATACAGGATGAGATATCAATTACTACATACTGAGCATGGGAAATATAACATCTACACGGAATGTCATCATGGAAAGTATAATCGGTACCCGTCAATGTACCCAAATCCTAATACTACTCAGGCGTCGTCATCCTCCTCAGTCCTCCAATCCTGTAAATCTCATATAACTGTGAGTGCCCAACATCGGCACCCAAAATATCAAGAAATACTTGTGCCAAGCATCGACACGCAAATCATCCTGTATAGGGCATCCGTCAGTCCGGATCAGCCCACGGGCTCTGTCTGCGGTATCGGCCCTCGGCCCCGGCAGTATGAGTCGTCCCGTATCCATCCATAGACTCTGGTCGGTATCCTACGGATAACCGCCAGGTCCAACCAATCACCGGTAGGTAGTAGTCCCTCTGCCAGGCTCACTGTCTACTACACAGCGAAACCGTTCTCGTCCCGGGGTGCCATACCGGGTCCACCATGTACCCGTAATCGGCCTCATCCAACTCCTCGATTCGGGTTCACATATATCACTCTAGTACCGAGAAAACACATGGTGGACGCACCAAAATATCAAATCAAGGGAAACCGGGTTTTTAAATAATTAACTATTCTCTTGGAAATATCCACGGTTCCCCAAATCCAGAATTAACATGGAAACAACATATCTCAATGCGTAATCTAAACAAGTATGAAGATATCAATATATGTGTGCACTGGCATGAATGTACAGTGTGCATGTGCGCAGGTATGAAGATATCAATATATGTGTGCACTGGTATGAATATACAGTGTGCATGTGCGCAGGTATGAAGATATCAATATATGTGTGCACTGGTATGAATATACAGTGTGCATGTGCGCAGGTATGAAGATATCAATATATGTGTTCACTGGTATGAATATACAGTGTACATGTGCGCAGGTATGAAGATATCAATATATGTGTGCACTGGTATGAATATACAGTATGCATGTGCGCAGGTATGAATATAACATATGCTGTTATGCGGCAAATCATGACAACATCAATAAGGTAGAATCAGTATGATATATGATTTGTAGCAATCTTATAATGTGAGTGTCATGGCAATCACTAACGGTGTAAGTGTAGCATATCAATCGTGCTCGTGCGACTTGAACCGTTAGTGACAGTGCAGTGTCCTATGCTATCATTTCTATATGCAACAATAAGGTATGCTACTACAGTCCATATGAACATCTACAATCTAATATCCTGACTTTCCCTGACGCTTAACGCCATACGGGCAATTTCCCCGTAGATGTTAAATCTACTCACCTGGTCGTGCGCTACTCGTAGCCGACCACCTGCTTTCCTTTCTTAGCTTCGTCCGACGTACCCGCCTGCAAACCTGGAATTACACAAGAATTCATATATAAGCAACTATCTCGCAAAACGCGATATCGAATTCAAACGATACGCTCGCGTCGCGAACTAAACGCGCGTGTGTACGATACGCTAAACGTATGCATGCGTCTAAAACTAACCCCGATACGCCGCGATACGCTAAATCATGGAACCCTCTCGCGTATCGCGTGTATCGCGCGAACCAAACGTACTAGAAATACGATATAACGTCTCAGATTCTACCCAGGCTAACAACTTACAAAACTATACATACCACTAGCCTAGAAATAACAACAGACTCCTACCCATCCAAACATCACCCAAAAATTCCCCTATCTGGCCGCAAATTGCGGCCAGAAAGAATAAATCGGCGGCCTCGCTATGGGGTGGGGGTCTCGGGCTCTGGTGGTGTGGTCTATGCCTTGTATACAAGCTCCAGCTAACTCAATTTCAACCTCAACTACTCGAGCCTATAGCAGATCACAGAAATCCAAAAAGTTCACTTAAAAACACTAAATTTGCACAATTAGAAACCCTATGGTATTTTGGTGTAATCTGGGGTCTAACTAGATTTACATGGCCTTAATAACACCTAATTAGGCTAGGTTAACCAATATTAACAGCACTAAACCATAAGTCCACACAAATCACCATTTCAAGCACAAAATCTCACTTTATACACAAACCGAAGCTAAACTACACATACGTTAAACAAACAAGAAGTTGGGCTCGGATTATATACCTTACAAGACCCTAGGTGCAAGGAGAAAGGAGGTGGAGAAGATGGGAGTGCTGCTGCAGCTGCTGGGGGCTGCTGTTGGTGTTGCTGCTGCTGCCATTGCATGCTGCTGCTGTTGTTACTGCTTGCTGCTGCTGCTGCTGCTGCCTCTGCAGCTGCTGCCTCTCTCTCTCACTCTCTCTCTCTCTCTCTCTCAGCTGAGTGTGTGTGTGTGAGTTGTGAGGAAAAATGAGGAAAGAAATGAGGCCCGAAGTCAAAACCCCCCTCTCTCTTTCCCTCTCTCTTCATTTAATGAGCATGGCCCATACCCCCTCTCTCATGCACCAAGTCAACAATAGAAAAGAAAAGAAAAATAAATTAACAAAACACTCAAATAAATAAAACCCCATTAAAGCCCAAAACACTTAATACAAATAGGTTAACCCACCATGGTTGTTAATCATGGTTTTAACCCCAAATCTAAACCCTAGTTTACATGCACAAGTGTGTGTGCGCCTAGAAAAATCCTAATAAAATATTCATTGATTAGAATAAATTATCTGAAACATAATTTGGTAAACTTTTACCAAAAGCTATCTAGTAAAATATAATTAACCCCTAAACACGACCTAAGGTGTTACAATAAGCACATCCTTAAAATGTCCCTAGTCGTGGGAGTTTCGAGACAGGGTATCGATACTCCAGAGTAGACTAGTGTATACAGTCGAGACACCGACGAGGGGCAGTGGCCGGTCTCACAAGCCACTGGTGTCAGTTGGATCACCTAAGATGTATACAGGTGCTCATTGGATTATGAGTACACCGGACATGACTCGACGGGAACATGCTAGTTGGTATTATACATATCGTCAGATAGCAGTTCCCTGGTGACATGTGTACAGGTTAGTTCATCGACCTGAGATCGTCATTTGTCTCATGTGAGTTCCCACTGTGCTTTGATTTATACCCTACCATGGGTCAAAGGAGTCGTGCAAATAAGTATATTTTGGGTACAGTCCCGAGCCACAATGGAGGCAAGTGAGCGGATCGGCAGGGGATTCGTCTCTCCCTGTATTGGGGGTGAGATCGCGCTGTATTTAGGAGAGCCATTACACGAAATCCCTGGCCAGGGTAATCGAGATATACTGGTAGGTATACCAGTAGTATCTCAAGGTGTTCTGGGCTGCTCTCTGACACGACTTATGCAGCTATTGGGGGTCTGACGTTTACCGACCCCCTAGGCCTAATATGCGATACTCATAGACGAAAGTTCCGGACTGTACGGATATTGTCGCTGTCAGGCTCAGTAGGGTTTATAGATGAGTTCGCTCGTCAGCTTTCCTTCCAATCGATACATAGGCAAACCGTTACGTACAGCTTGTACCTCTGACGTGCTAGTGGTTATACCAGTACCAATGTATTGATGAGTCATTAGAGTCCCCCAGACACTTTCCCAAGTTCGGGCGAAACGTTGTAGAGGCCGTATGGTTTTATGGCAAGGTTCGGAAAAAGCACGTGCGTTTTCGCACGTGTCGTTTTTCGGGCAGATAATACTGGTCGGCTTTGGTTTAATCCGGATCCAAGTATTATACTGTATAGATATAATATCTTTGTCTCAGTTGCATTTATATTCGGTCGTAATATAAATGCGGGTATGTTTATACCATTACGGGGTTATCCTGAAATTCGTTTCAGGATCACTTTTGGAAGTTGCCAGTTTCCAGTTTTCTATCAGCCGTATTTTGACATTCGGTTAAATACGGATTTATCTTTTCTTGATGAGGTGAGTCAGTGTTCTAGATGGTTCTAGAGAGGGTGATTTGGCTTGTGACTCACTTGTTCATTAATGGTGCATTTATTGTGTTCATACTTTGTGTTCACACTTTGTGTTCACACTAGATATTTCTCTTATTGTCACCCTCCCCTCTTCTACACTCACTCTCCCTCTCCTATATATAGTTTGGCCGGCCCTTCTTGTAAGGGTATGGGATTTTGATTCATTCATTTTTGCAAAAGATCATGATAGTTTATGTGTATGGAAATTTCCTAGTTCAATTTCCATTCACCCGACTCCAAATGTCAACTTCTATTAACCGTTCGTCCATAGCCTTGGACGTAACGAGACAAAGTATTCTAGTCATTCTCTACTTCATCTTGGTCATCTCTTTTAGCAAACTTGACGACCGAGTTGCCTCGGTTCAGAGGCGGGAGCCCGTTTAAAGATCCGTCGACGTGGTGCCACCTGGATGAAGAGACTGGAGTTTCAGAAGATCGAAGCCACCGCAACAAAGCGTGGGATGATGGTTAAAGACCGAAGGACTCGGATCGTTCGGTATAACAATTCTACCCTCTTTAAAATTTGTTAGTTTAGCTTTAATAGACGATCCGGGATATAGTACGCGATAGCGCCAGTCGTAAAAGTTTTGTTCCGCATATTGGCGTTTGTTAGATGGCCGGGGCGCTGCCGTGGACTTACAGTGGTATCAAAGCCTCACCATTAAGCTATACTAACTTGTGCTAACGCGTTTAAAATATCGATCGAACGGATTTTCGAAAATCGCAATTTCATGTGTTAAAGTTTCTGTTGATTTTTAAACCGTTCTAAAAATTATTTTGCATGTCACAGAAAAACAAGCAGGCTTTTTTAAGCAATCCGTACAAGTTTGGTCAAGTGATCCCATATAACGACCGCGGAACCGCGGCCGTTTAGTGGGAACAGTGCACCAAAATTGTACAGGGGCTTCTTTACAGGGAATTGTGGTTTTTGGTAATATTCTTTTGGGCCCAGATTTGGTTACTGTATAGCAGATGTTTGTGGGGCCCACTTTGGGATATTTTGTCGATCGAAATTTAAACGTGTTAGTTTACAGTCATTACTTTGTATCTCTGACCGGGAATGTCATTTGATCGGTAAACCGCGTCTGATTGCTATAGTTCTTTTAGACGGGTTTGCGAACGTGACATTCGCGTTGATGTTCTGTGTTGTGCTGTGATGTTGCGGATTTGTCGTGGTGGATAGCAGGGTGCAATGATAGTGCAGTTTGGATTTATTTGTACATTTGATATTGCGGGGCGAGCGTCCAACATGTGGACTGCCGTCACTGCCTGTTGTATAATATTCTTTTGGGGCACGACCGGGTCGAAGTTGATGTACCCGTTGTACATATTTTTATTTCTGTACTAGGTTTATCCCGCGGAAGAGTGCACGGATAGCCGGATTCTGGAGGGCAACGGGTCCGTATCTCATGGCTTTGAGAGGCAAAGGGACCTCACTCTAAAATTGGCAGACTATTCGCCGCACTCGTAGGGGGTACAGGTTGACCCAAGGAGAGGTGCTCAATTTACCGGATTCCGTGAAGTGCCGGGTGTTCCATTCACTATGTTGTGGGGACCACCTCGCTTCAGGTTTTGGCGGGTAACTTGCCGCACCCGTAGGGGTCTAGTTTTCATTACACAGGCTATCCACACGACCAGGGGAACGTCAGGTTTCAGCAGCGGCTCTGTGAAACCCGGGGATCCCAGATTATCTGTATTGTTCTGTGATGCTTATTACTTTTCTGTAATGTTGCATATAATCACGCCTGGAGCGATTATTGTATATTAGTTTATATACTATTAGATGTTGTATATGTTTTACACCTGCGCTAGTCCAGCCCCCGCTCTGTCGTTAGTTAAGTAACCTAACGGGTGATGACGGGACTCAGTGGCGAATGCGGATGGCATATACGTACATTTTATTTTCGTTCTTTTCTGGTGTGATTGATTGATGGGACTGCGTTGATTCTTATCAATGCAAGAATAAAACAAACCTATATTTGATGTTGTTGGAACAAATTTTAAAAGGGAGTTATTACAAAGACGTTTCCTTTTGTTTTGCATAGCGGTATTCAGTTAGAATATCATGCACCTCATTCGACGAGGCAAGGGACGAGATCCCTTCACCGGGAGTGACCCCTTGGGCAGAAGTTTGCGTCAGGGTAATAACTTCTATATACTCGATTACAAGTTGCTATGCATCGCGGTATTCAGTTGGAATATCCCGCACCTCATTCCACGAGGAAAGAGCCGAGATCCCTTCACCGGGAATGACTTCTTTAGCAAAAGGTTTTTGCTACTATATTTTTTATAAAATTCTATCAAGTTCCTTCAACGAGATCAAGTTCATTACGTTAAAGGTTTTTCGCCAAAAACCAGCCATAATCCTCCGTCGTTTCTTATGGATGGTCAGTAGTATTCAAGCTATGTTTGTTGGCCTACGTCAAGGCGTAGTGTTTGGTAGCTGCTGGGTATTCATTTGTTGCACAGATAGATGCATTAGTTTAGGACAGACGTACAGCCTTGTTGGCCTACGTCAAGGGCATGTATGATGACCTAAATTAATCAGGACAACGACGGGTAGAACTTGACATGTGGCTTATGATTTGTTGGCCTACGTCAAGGTCATAAGTGCATGGGATAAAAATTATATCGGGAGTTTCAAAACATACGTGAAACTTGCCAGACTTGCGCATACCTTCTTGAGTGTGTTAACTTGAGTGGCTTCCATCAAGTTATCATACGATGATAGTTGGATCCCGATTCTCACTGATGAGCTGGTTTACTCTTCGGGTGATCCCGACTAATTCTTCTTTCAGGTTTGGAGGAGAATTTGAGATTACAGTGGGAGGTTTCCTAAATTAGATAAAATGATAACCATTCTGATCTAGGTTAGAGTGCACGCAGAGTGTTTCTTCTCTCTCTCTTTGGCAGCGGCTTTTTACCGACCCTAGACTATAACTCAGGGACCAAGTTGACCGAACCTTCTTAAAATACTGGCTTTTGGATTGTCTATAGTTGCATAAGTCATTGCAGCTTCTTCTTTTACCCTTTGTATTTCTCAGAACAACCCGTATTATTACGGACATCCACTTCCATTGGATAGATCCATCGTATGGTTATATACGAACTCGGAGGGATTTATTCGAGGATGGATCCAGGTTCAGGAGAAATAGAATTAGTTTATTCAGTTGTCTTTCATTATCACCTTCTCTCAGGTTGCGAAGGCTCCTTGGTATAGGAGAGTACACCTATTACGCTTGTTGGATAGTCTTATTCCAAACCATAGGCAGGTGCCGAAAGGTAGGGAATGAAGAAAACCAATTAGCATAAGTAGGGTGTACAGAATGTAATAACTAAAGACAAAATAAAGGAATTAGAAAGAGGAGAAAGTAAATTGCGACTATTCATATTCACAACCAAACTACGTGTTTCATCGCCATTCCTACTTCACCTTTGATTTCTCCAGAACAACCCGTATCACTACGAACATCCAATTCCATTGGATAAATCCATCGTATGGTTATATACGAACTCGAAGGATATTTTTTCGAGGATGGATTCCGGTTCAGGAGAATTAGGAATAAGGTTTATTCAGTTGTATTTTATCATCACCTTCTCTCAAGTTGCGAGTACTCCTAGGATTAGGAGGGTACACCTATTATGCTTACTGGATATTCTTCTTCCAAACCATAGGCTGGTGCCGAACGGTAGGGAAGGAAGAAAACCATTTAGCCTAATGATGGTGTACAGAAGGTAACGACTAAAGACAAATAAAGGGAATTGGAAAGATGGCAGGGAAATATACGGTTAAAGTCATGATTTAGATTATGGAAGAGGCATTACTAAGAATACCTTGACACCCCTTCGAAACATTTTCATGTTTCAGTTAAACTGTGCATTGTTAATTGAAAACTGATTTCCCGATTAGATACTTACTCCAGGGTATGTATTTACCAGATATGATTCTCACATATGTATGGTTTTACAGATGTTGAGTGGGAGCAAGTTATTGGGAATTAGGTGATCATCCTCATTATATCAGAATTCGTTGAAATTTGTGATATTTGAGGAAATCGCTTGGAGACAGTTTTCAACCTACGACGCACAGGTCTTGAGTTATTCAACTCAGCAGACTTATACAGAGTATTGTATGTTGTCCATTGTCCATCAGGACAAAGGGGTTGGTCTTCGTACTATTCAATTTACTTATGACTTCTCTTGTTTATGGACAAGTGTTTCGTAGAAATACAATGTCTAAGCATTGAGAAGTTGTGGGTATAAGAATAAAATAGAGAACCAAGTATTGCAAGTATCGGGATTCTTCAAAGAGATCGAAGATGTAGATTCTTGTGATTGGTATTCAGTTGATAGTAATGGTTTTGAGAAACTTGTTTCTCTTTCAGGTTACTCATAATTGGATGGATTCCTAAGTTGAGTAATTCTGATTAGCCTCTCTCCATTAAGTTGATATGCACTGGAGACAACTGCAGGATTTGAATCTGGTTCCAATTAAATAAAGTGCCTATGTTTCTATATTGGATATAGATTGCTTCATATCTTAACGATGTTAAGGTAAGGGGAGTTGTCCAGCTTATGCTTAAAAACAGACTCTGGAAAATTCAAGGCACGTTTCTGTAATGACAGTTTGTAGGTTGACCCTAGCTTTGACGAGGGTTGATTTTCTACCATCTGGAAGATCAATAGTGATATTGTTCTTGACTCGCCACGGTTTTATTAAAAATGGATTTTTTCAGAAAACAGTAGTGGGAGTATGGTAGAACTGGATGTAATTCCATAACCACAAACGATTACGGAAAATTTAATAAGACCTATATATTCAATCAGGTTTGACATTCCAATAGCCACTCCGCAGATATGGTGGGTAACCTCAGACACCCAAGAGGTACTCAAGTAGCCTCAAGGACGGTGACAAAGAGGTTCTTGTTTACCCAAACTTGACACTACTGTTGTTCTAGACTATGAGACCCGGCAGGAGGATATGTGTAGCGTCGTTCTAAACTAGTTTTAGAAGTACACGTATATATTATTCTGCTAGAGGGTTGTTGTAGTCAGTGGGAGCAGCGGAAGCATAGTGGGAAAGTAGCTTATGTCTATTTATAGACTTGAGCAATTATAGCGGAGATAGATCATCTAATTTTTATGTGACAGTCATAGGGTTTGACTTCATCAGAATAGGAGATGGATCTGTTAAGAAGGTAGTAGGGTGTGATGTCTTGGTATTTGGATGACATACACAGAGTAGGAAGTAAAATTCCTATACTACGATCGGTTGTACTGTGGTCGTCACACAGTTGTTTCTCCACAAAGGATATGGATATAATATTTGATATTCTGGTTACTAGATCTATGGTTTTAGATCTAGATTTGAGTAGTTCCCAATGTGGGTACTTTGACAGTATTCTAATAGTATTTTAGAATAGATGACTACTAGCATGGTGGTGTACCTGCAGGTGATGGAGTCACCCTCTCTAAAGGTGTCTTAAAGACTAAAGGGGAGAGGGACGTGCATGATTGGCAGATCACTTGCTTAGGCAATTGAGTCAATTGTGAGATGTCAAGTAACACACCAGATATCGTTATTGCACTAGATGCGATAAGTTTATATTAATCCAATCCTGAAGAAACGTACGGAAGCAGTTATAGAACATAAGTACATGTTCTACGGATTTGATGACGGCAGCCTCCTTCGGATGACGGTTATTATTCCAGGCTTCACAGGTGACATGGATGACAGAGCGATTGTCAGAGTTATAGTTTTCCCTCAGACGAGGGACAGTATTATTGACAGGTGGTCCAAGGGGATACTGTAGGAGGCATGGTGCTGGACACTGATTAGTTTCAGTGATTGATACAGTCTAAGAAGTTTGGATTTGGAGTTCATTTATGAACTAGGTCCCATCAGATATCCAGACATATTCTAAGGAAGATATTATTCAATTCGGGAGATGGTTTTCTCCGCGAAGTTGAGATATAGAGAGATACAGAAAGAAACACCGAAGCGGATCCACTCACTGAGGCTATTTCTCGAACACAATAGTTTTGCAAACAAGCTTTGTGAAACTGATTAGTAGAGGAGTTGGATGCTCGGTTTCACACGAGCTGTGAGTACACGACATCGCAATAATTAGCCTTAAGTGCAAGTGGGAGATTGTTGGATATAGTGCCCTCTAAGTCAATTATTGGATCGCAGGTACGTGATTGCAATGATTGAGGGAGTACCTATACCGATAAACAGCCTTACTTGAAATGATAGTATGCTATCTGGTTTGTCATTATCATCATGTAGATGTTGATAGAGCCCATAGGATTCTTACTTGACTACCAGCAGTATGACGGCGATCATATATGTGGGAGCTAGGGTCTATAAGCACATCCTTATAATGTCCCTAGTCGTGGGAGTTTCGAGATAGGGTATCGATACTCCAGAGTAGACTAGTGTATACAGTCGAGACCCCGACGAGGGGCAGTGGCCGGTCTCACAAGCCACTGGTGTCAGTTGGATCACCTAAGATGTATACAGGTGCTCATTGGGTTATGAGTACACCGGACAGGACTCGCCGGGAACATGCTAGTTGGTATTATACATATCGTCAGATAGCAGTTCCCTGGTGACATGTGTACAGATTAGTTCATCGACCTGAGGTCGTCATATGTTTCATGTGAGTTCCCACTGTGCTTTGATTTATACCCTACCACGGGTCAAAGGAGTCGTGCAAACAGGTATATTTTGGGTACAGTCCCGAGCCACATTAGAGGGAAGTGAGCGGATCGGCAGGGGATTCGTCTCTCCCTGTAATGGGGGTGAGATCGCGCTGTGTTTAGGAGAGCCATTACACGAAATCCCTGGCCAGGGTAATCGAGATATACTGGTAGGTATACCAGAAGTATCTCAAGGTGTTCTGGGTTGCTCTCTGACACGACTTATGCAGCTATTGGGGGACTGACGTTTACCGACCCCCTAGGCCTAATATGCTATACTCATAGACGAACGTTCCGGACTGTACGGATATTGTCACTGTCAGGCTCAGTAGGGTTTATAGTTGAGTTCGCTCGTCAGCTTCCCTTCCAATCGATACATAGGCAAACCGTTACGTACAGCTTGTACCTCTGACGTGCTAGTGGTTATACCTAGTGCCAATGTATTGATGAGTCATTAGAGTCCCCCACAGACACTTTCCCAAGTTCGGGTGAAACGTTGTAGAGGCCGTATGGTTTTATGGCAAGGTTCGTAAAAAGCACGTGCGTTTTCGCACGTGTCGTTTTTCGGGCAGATAATACTGGTCGGCTTTGGTTTAAGCCGGATCCGAGTATTATACTGTGTAGATATAATATCTTTGTCTCAGTTGCATTTATATTCGGTCATAATATAAATGCGGGTATGTTTATACCATTACGGGGTTATCCTGAAATTCGTTTCAGGATCACTTTTGGAAGTTGCCAGTTTCCAGTTTTCTATCAGCCGTATATTGACATTCGGTTAAATACTGATTTATCTTTTCTTGATGAGGTAAGTCAGCGTTCTAGAAGGTTCTAGAGAGGGTGATTAGGCTTGTGACTCACTTGTTCATTAATGGTGCATTTATCGTGTTCACACTTTGTGTTCACACTAGATATTTCTCTTATTGTCACCCTCCCCTCTCCTACACTCACTTTCCCTCTCCTATATATAGTTTGGCCGGCCCTTCTTGTAAGGGTATGGGATTTTGATTCATTCATTTTTGCAAAAGATCATGATAGTTTATGTGTATGGAAATTTCCTAGTTCAATTTCCATTCACCCGACTCCAAATGGCAACTTCTATTAACCGTTCGTCCATAGCCTTGGACGTAACGAGACAAAGTATTCTACTCATTCTCTACTTCATCTTGGTCGTCTCTTTTAGCAAACTTGACGACCGAGTTGCCTCGGTTCAGAGGCGGGAGCCCGTTTAAAGATCCGTCGACGTGGTGCCACCTGGGCGAAGAGACTGGAGTTTCAGAAGATCGAAACCGCGGAAACAAAGCGTGGGATGATGGTTAAAGACGGAAGGACTCGGATCGTTCGGTATAACAATTCTACCCTCTTTACAATTTGTTAGTTTAGCTTTAATGGACGATCCGGGATATAGTACGCGATAGCGCCGGTCGTAAAAGTTTTGTTCCGCATATTGGCGTCTGTTAGACGGCCGGGGCGCTGCCGTGGACTTACACCATGAACCTGCAAATGGATCATCCACCTCCTCGAATCCGTTTTCTATCACACGTCTCAGAACCGAGAAAACGCATGGTGGATACACTGAAATATCATATCAAGAGAAACCGGGTTTTTAAAACAATATATACTTTCTTTTGAAATAACCACGGTCCTCAAATCCAGAAATCTCATGAAAACAGCATCTCAATGCAAATAATCGTAAAGCATGATGTATGCGAATGTATAACAGGAATGTGAGCATATCCGTATATCATGCAACATGGAACAGTGATGTGATAATATCAGTATATCATGCGACATATCATAATGATGTGAGCATAGCAAGTATATCATGCAACATAGCATAATGATGTGGCAAGTCTATTGTGTGAGTGACATAGCAATTATCGATGATGAAGTGTGTGAGCCGAACAATTTGTGTAAGTGTAACATACGCATCATCGATAATGGTGTAGGTGTACTAGCACAGGTATATATAATGCAATGAGAATGACATGAACGTAGCATAAGGTACATCGTCAGCTAAATGCTATAAGGTATACGTATCTAACATGACTGAGTCGGTGAATCTATCAATCGGCGTCCAGCCTCACACATCACATACGGTATAATCCATCGTACGGCATCCTCTAGTCAAGGGTATGGATCAATCATCATAAAACTCATCACGTACGGTAAATCATCGTACGACGGCATTAAACCATTAGGGATCCTATCAACCTATATGACGCTGAGGGTACGGACCTAACGTCTCGTACGGCATATCACTCATGATTCATAACATTATATATATCTATATACCTATATCCCAGGTCGCATCCATAACAATCTCATATCAGGGGACCGGTAAAGGTATCAATCATCTACTATCGACTCGCATCCGTATACCGACATATCATTCAAGTCATCATATCACATCGAATATTCTTTTCATCACATTAAGTCATCATACATCAATTCAATTTTATATACACATTCTACCTTATCAATCTCGTTTCATGCTAGTCTAAAACTCCTACTTATACTCGTGCACTACCTATCTATATATCGTGGTTCACGTTCACTTTTCATATCCTTATATATATCCATTTGAGACATCGTTTCGATCATAATATGTCAAAGAGTCATATCCCTATAGTTTTCATCTCATACCTCGATATATATATTCAATCATTCACATCATCTCAAACTATTTTTTTAACCATATCCATAGTTTCTAATCTAGGTTTCCCTAACCATATTCTATATATCGAGTTCCATCAAAAACTTGCGGGGGTGCTATACGCCATCCACCCGACTTCCCCCGTATATATAGAACTGCTCACATTGATCCTTGCTTGCCGAAGCCGATGACACCATGCTCCGTCGTCTCGGAATCCACGCGAAGGTACCTACAATAAATACATAGTCGCAATGCTATTAAAATCGAGTTCAGAAAACCAATACGGTACACGGTGCGCTCATAGGTTAGAACCTATAGCCTACACATGCAAAACAATCAAACAACCCTTGTTTTTGACGTACAAACGCCTAACAACCAAACAAAATATCAAATACTAAAACCAAGAAATCCAATATCGGAAAACATAACCCGACACCAAAGCAGCAACTCAAGAATTCACTCCTAGATTTTTAGTCAGGTGAAAAGAGCCTAAACAAACAATGCAGTGGGGTTGTATATGAAGTAACTGAGCTACAGGCCAAACCGAGACCCAAATGCCCACACTGAGGCCGGCCACATTGCCCCAAAATCCGGCCACCTTGGCCTAATCTGCTCTGTTGGGGTTCATCTTCGCAGGGTGGTCTCCTAGTGTCTTAAATAGATCCCTGGTATTGTTTGTTTTTCTCAGAATTACCCCTGGTTGCTCCAGATTCCCTGTAGGCCACTAAATGTCACAAAACCGACGTGGATAATTTCCTAAGTTCGTATTTTGGGTTCTATACTCTGGTCCATGTCAAGAATCACCTCTAAAGTCTTGTAAACAGCCACCACATCACCACAACACAACTCGAACCCTAATACTTCTCTTGAAATTTCCAAAACATCACAATCCAAAACGATTTAACTCTAAACTACTATAGGATGCTAAGAAACAAAAAACTAAACTAAATGAAAGGAATTATACCTCATTTGGGAAACTCAAGAAAAACCCTAGCTTCCCGAAGTCTTCAAAATCCAACTTTGCTTGGTCCAATGTGTTGAGGATGAGGTGGGGATCAACTTTTATGAAGGGAGTATATGATTTTGATGAAGATTTTGAGATGGGTCATGAGGGTAGAGGAGTTGGAGGAGGAAATGAACAAAACAATGGGGGTGAGGATAGATGGCAGCCCCCTCTCTCTCTCTCCCTCTTATCCACGTTCTCTCTCTCAATTATTCAAGCCTAGTGACACTCTCTCTCTTGCCTATTCCTATTATTCTATTCTATTCCCTTTTTTTCTTCACAAAACCAAATACAACATGAAACCAACAAATAACACAACATGCAACAATAATGCAACATGTCATGGTACACTATCCATGGAAAAATGTAGAAACACGGATTTGGCCTAATCGCGATTAGTAGTACACTAATCGGTTTAAATTTTAAACTTCATATAATTAATTATAAAATTGACAAATCCAATAAATATATTTTTAAATGAATAAAATATTTTAAACTCCAATTATTTCATAAATATTGGTATATATTTATACCATTCTACAAAAACCCCAATTTCGCAAATCGGGTAGTTTTCGCGAAATATATTATTTTAATATTAAATTCCAAAAATAATATTTTGTATTTTCTGAAATCTTACACCAGGAAACCTCTGTGTAGGACTCTAAAGACTCGTCAATACGCCGACAGTAGGTGGTGATCATATCAGTCACCCACAAGCCGCAAGCGGTCTGCTAAACGTAACGGCCACCCGGGTATTGAGCGATCAGAAGATCAACAAGCAAGGCTGCTCATACTCCTGCGAATCAAATAAGCAACACTACCATACAGTCCAGTCTTTTCGTCTAATATGTCGCATATCTCAGCCTGGTGGTGGTAAACGTCAAACCCCAATAGGCTGATAACTCATGCCAATGTGAAGCTCATAACGGTTCGAGAAACTACTGATAACACTTACCAGTAAATCTCAGCAACCCTGGCCAGGGATTTCCTGTTATGTACAATCGAGCATAGCGCAACATCAGCCCCCAATACCGGGAGAGACAAATCCCCTCTTATCGCTCATTGCCTCCATATGACTCGGGACTGTTCCCAAAAACCACCGTTTTTCACGATATCTTGAACGTGATAAGGTGGAAATCAAAGCACAGTGGGAATCACAGACTCTATGACGACCTCGGGTCGACAGACTAACCTGTATCAGTGTCATCAGAGAACTGCTATCTGGCGATTTGTATAAAACCATCTAGGAGTTCTCGGCGAGTCCGTTCAGTGTACCCAGTCTCCACTGAGCACCCGTATACCTTCTCTGATGTCAAACACCAATGGATGCAGGATCATCCATCGCCCATCATATGGGTCGAGAATCGTATACGCTAGTTTACTCTGGAATATCGATGCCCCGTCTCGATACTCCCATGACTATGAACAATTGAATGATGTACTTACCGACTACGCTTGCCCCACTAGTATGATCTGCATCATAATCCTGGTAGTCAAGTACTCATCCTAAGGGCTTTATCAACATGTAATAGAGAGACAATAAGTGTACATGTTAAGATAAAGAGCAACCAGATAGCATAATATCATGTCGAGCAACCAAGTCCTCCCTATATATGTCCATGCATCCACTATAATATACATCATATGTACAATAATGGCCTCTAGGGCATACATATATCTAACAATCTCCCACTTGCACTAAGGCTATTTGTTGTAGTATCTCATATTCAATGTCCTATAGAAGTCTCTCTAGGAAAAGGCCTTTGTGAGTGGATCCGCCGTGTTATCCTTTGCGTCAACTCTCCTAACCTCGATCCCTTGGAGATCAACCATCTCCGTGATCAGGTGATACTTGCCTCAGAATATGTCTAGATCGTTGATGGGACCGGCGTTCCTAGGCTAAAGCCACAACTCCATTGTTGTCACAATAACAGTTATTGGACGCTCAATGGTAGGAACCATGTTCATCTCAAGAACAAGAAATGTCCAGACATCCACTTTGGCAGCATCGTTGGTAGCGATGTATCCAGCCTTTATCGTCTAATATGTCACGGTATCTAGCTTGGAACTCTTCCAACATACCGTACCTCCACTAAGGGTAAAGACAATGCATGTGACTGACTTTCAGTCGACCTTATCACTCTGGAAGCTCGAGTCGGTAAAGGACTCCCACTGGAGTTTACTGTTATCAAACACCAAGAACATTTCTTCAGTGCTTCTCAAGTACTTAAGAATTTCTTTCACAGCTGTCCAGTGATTCTCCCAAGATCCGATTGATTCCTGATCACTACTCCTAGTGAGTTAGCTACATCTGGTCTGGTACATAACATCGCATACATGATAGAGCCTAGTGCCGAAGCATAGGGTATCCCTTGTATGCGAGCTCTTTCCAAATCAGTCTTGGAAGACATCTTTTTGGAGAGAGTGATTCCCAAGTAAGTGAGCGAACCACCACGATTAGAATCTTCTATACTAAACCCCTTTAGTACGGTGTTAATGTACCTAGATTTGGGACACTCCCAACATCTACATAGATCTATCACCTTAGATCATTATCCACAAGATATAGTAGGTATCATCCAGATCTTCCATGAAGAATCCTCGTGATAAGAGGAGCTTGACCGAGTGTATCATAGAAAACCATTTCCTATCAAGAGTATCTTCTATGTATAATACAAGGAAGACAACCTTACTCTTTACAACCTTCTTGTATATACAAGGTTCATCTACTTTTTTGATGAAGTCAAACTCTTTGACTGCCACATCAAAACAGATGTTCCAAATCCGCGATGCCTGCTTTCATCCTGATAGACTTAAGCATAACTACTTGAGAAAAGGTTTCATCATAATCCACACCTGCTTAATGACGAAATTTTTTTAATACAAGCCTAGTTTTGAAAGTCTCAACTTTTCCATCTACACCAAGAATCTTCTCAAGATCCATATGCTCCCGATGGGTTTTACCCCTTCAGGTGCAACATACAAAGTCATACTTTGTTGGTGTACATGGATTCCATCTTTGATTGCATAGCATCCAGCCATTTCACAAAGTCTCCACTTGTGATGGCCTGCCTGAACCTAGTTGGGCCATCATCTACCATGATGCAATCTTCGCTCCCACCGTCACCGAGGAAACCGTAGTATCTCTCAGGTTGATGAGGAACCTTACCATATTCGCGGAGAGGCTGAGGTTCGTTGGAGACTATTGAATCCTTTGATTTCACCAAATCATCAGTTGTTAGTTTGTGTAGCTGGAACTCCTTCCAATTCTACCTCATGGCCACTAATTTCATCATAAGAAATTCCTTTTCTAAAAAGGTGGCATGCTGAGAAACAAAACACCTTTTGCTCCTTAGTGTGGTAGAAGATATCCCCTCACAAATGTTTAGGATATCCAACAAACTTACAGAACTGACCTTGCCTTGAGTTTGTCCGGATTGTGCCTTTCAACATAGGCTGGACAACCCCATATCTTAACTTGTTTAAGACATGGTCCCTTCCCATACTATATCACATATGGAGTGGTAGGCACTGATTTGGATGGAACCCTATTCAATAGGTATGTAGCTTCTCAAGTGCGTAACTCCAAAAGGAAACAGGCAACTCAGCAGTACTCATCATAGAGCGCACCATATCTCATAGGGTGTGATTCCTCCGCCCCAATACACCATAATGTTGTGGTGTATACGAAGGAGTAAGCTGAGAGAGAATCCTATTCTCTTTTTAGATAATCTAGGAACTCCATGCGCAAGTATTCTCCGCCTCGATCACATCGAAGGACATTAATACTTCTACCCATCTGGTTCTTAACTTCATGCTTATATTCCTTGAATTTCTCAAAATTTTCAGACTCGTGTTTCAACAGGAACACATGTCCGAATCTTGAGAGATCGTCGATTAATGTAATGAAGTACAAAGAACCAAACCTGGAATTTATAGACATTGGACCGTATACATCACCATGTATCAATCCCAAGAGTTCAATAACTGTATCTTTGTTTCTAGTAAACGAAGTATTGGTCATTTTACCTTTAAGACAAGACTGACTAGTATCATAAGATGAAAAATTCGAACAGATTCAAATATTCATCCTTATGTAACTTAGCTAGTCGTGTCGCATTGATATGACCTAGTTTACAATGCCACAAGAGTGATTCGTTCATTTCAGAACTACTCCTCTTGTGTTTGTTCAATATATTTTGAACTGTGGTTTGATTTAGAACGTATATGCTATTACATAACGTGCATGATCCAATCAACTCTTGATTAAGGAAAATGTTCACAACATTATCCATCAATACAAAATTATATCATTCTTTAATTTATTAAAGAAACCGATGTAATGTTGTATATCAGGTTCGGTATGTAATAACATTTGTTTGGAATCAATGTATTAATACAAGGTGATATTTGCCAACTGATTTGGCTCCAACACTTGCACCATTCTCTACACTTAGAGACATATCACTCATTCTCAGTTCTCTACCTATCTGTAGCCCATGTAACATATTACATATGCGAGATCCTGATCCGGTATCACATACCCAGGACGTATAGGATACTGAGAAACAGTTCTCGGTAATGAACACACCCGAAGAAGATGTATCAACATGTACTTTCTTCGATTGGGTGGCAAGGAAATACTGGTATTCCCCTATTTCCTGCTTGGACTTATAACAATTATAAGTTAGAGCGGAACCAACGTTCCCCAGCACAGTATAATAAGCAAGTTCGGTCAAAGCATCCATATTATTGTCTTGATTAAGGCGTGACATAGTCGTTACCTGGAGAAAGACAGAAGAAAACACTCTGCGTGCGCTCTTGCAAGATCAGATTGTTTATTATTTTATCTAATCAGGATGTCTCCCACTGTTTTTTTTATCAAATCTTTCTTCAAACCCTAAAAGGTAAAACTAGTCGGGATTAATTACACCCTACAAATTCGCCAATCTTTCAGCCAGGCCAGTGTCGGTACTTTGAGAAAGGTTCATCGTGCTTTCGCACGGAACTAATTAAAATAAACCTCGTTTTCCCTGGGGCGTAACCCCGTTAACACCTTTCCAGACACCTACTTGATCGGCTAATTATGATGTGTAAAACTCTCCCAGGAGTAACTCTTACTCACAGTGGGTATCGGGATCCAATTATCACATAGAAGGTATGCAATCTGATTGCAAATTTCAACACATGAAATTCCCAATAATATTTTGCCCCGAGCGATCTATGACCTTGACAAGGTCAACAAGCCATAAATCGCAAGTCAAGTTCAACCCGTACATTTCATGATTGAATTAAACCAACCCGCGGGATCCTTGAAAAGGTCAACAAGGCAGCACGACTACCCTAATCCTATCGCATCTCATGTATAGCAGATAAGCACTAATCAGCTACCGCACACTACGCTTTGACAAGGTCAACAAACGCAGCACGAATACTAAATAGTCCTTATCTAAAATGACTGAGGGCTACGACAGGTTTTTAAGAAAACCCTTTGCGTAATGAACTTGATATCGTTGCAGAAACGAGTGATTTTGAAAAGGAGTGTTTTTGAGGCTTTTGCTAGTTTTGCTAAAGAGGTCGCTCCCGGTGAAGGGATCTCGGCTCTTTCCTCATCGAATGAGGTGCTGGATATTCATGAATATCACCATGCAAAGCATGAACTAAAAAAGCAATCAAAAACAAAACCGAGTGGGTTGTAGCATCTGCCAGTTTCGCTAAAAAGGTCACTCCCGGTGAAGGGATCTCGGCTCTTTCCTTATCAAATAAGGTGCTGGATATTCTACAAGGAATACCGCTATGCAAAGTAAGAACTAGAGCTACCAGTTTTTAAAAAAAGATTCTAGAACATCTTTAGTTTTCTTTTATTTCATTAATCTCATTAATGAAGTCCCATCAATTATGCTTCCTAAGCATCACAGAAGAAATGAAAGCAGCAATATTTATTATATATCATATATATAATATAAGAATTCGTCTCTACATATCAAGTGATCACATCACAAAATATCAGCAGCAGAAGAAAACATATGAAATGTTGGATATACTAGGATTTCCGCGTTTTAAATTAAGCCAGTAAAAAACATGGATTCCACGGTGGCGATGAATAGCCAAACACACATCCCTAGACCCCTACGAGAGCGGCAAGCAACCTTACCAATTCTAGAGTTAGAAGACCCGGTCTCGACTCCTCGAGATGGCCTCCTACTGGACTCTAGAACTCGGTTACTTGTGCTCCCCTCCTTGGGTCAATCCTAATGCGGAAAAATAAATAATATACATCATTGGTGACATCATCCTCAACCCGGAAGTGCCCCAATAAATGAATATTACATACAATTTTTTACATGAATGAAAATGAAAAACTCTCATCTCACATAAAAAAAACCCGGCTATTCAAACACGACGATCCAATAAAACATATCACAGCAACACATAACATCACATGTCATCAACGTAAGTAAATATGCGTATCCCAATTGTCGTTGACATATAGCAATGAAACCGACGATACACCACATATTACACTTACGGTCGCAAAAAAGAAAGTGAAAAACTACAACAATTGGAATCCGCAACCACCTTAGACATCATAAGCCCAATGTATCACATACTTTGGATTTCATGCCTAACCTAATGAATTCCTTAGACATCGCATGCCTAATAATTATAAACCTCGCATTTCAGTCTCGATATTGAAAACACTTTTCAATAACCAGTCGAGTAATTCAACAAGATTCCCGACAACCTGATCGAATGCTCATCGGAAACTTTAGTAGACGGCCGCACCCTCGATGTCGTCGACGAAGTGCACTTAGGCAGAACACCGCGGCCGTGAGCACCCGAACGGATGCTTTTGGCAATGGGGCTCTCCTACAGTCACTTGGTCGGGGCTATGAGGCATGGCAATCTAGTAAGGTTACCCGACGAGTATCCGCGTACACTACATAATTGCGACGGACTTTTGATCCACATCAAAATCCTGTGGCAATCGATCAAATGGGACTGAATTACTAGATTTATAAAATTCAAATTAGTTTTCATAAAACTAAATTTTGTGGATTCCAAATATTGCATCACAATCACAGATAGCTAGACGATGTTAAACTTTTCGATTGAATCAACAAACACCCAAAATTTCCCAAAGAGCTCAATGCTTGAGCACAGTTTAAAAAACACCCAGAACATGCCACAGCCCCTATGGACCAACCGTAGAAGGGTCAACCCTTGCCTCACCTATGGCGCCGTAGAACTACCGCAAACCCAAGGGCTTGGTGGCGGGTCCGACGGTCACAGAATCGAGTTAGGGTTTCGTTCTTCTAGAGGGTCTATAAAAAACACCTGCATGATTTTCTGAAGATTTTAAACTCGGAAAAATCCAACTCTTGGAAAATTTCCAACGAGGGAAAAAATGGGTTATTGATATCCGTTCGAACTTTTAACGTCATCTAAATTACCCGAAACAATGTTA
Organism: Agapanthus africanus; assembly: GCA_030015575.1. Classification (NCBI taxonomy): domain Eukaryota; kingdom Viridiplantae; phylum Streptophyta; class Magnoliopsida; order Asparagales; family Amaryllidaceae; genus Agapanthus; species Agapanthus africanus. Next base: position 157,452,595 of record JASDDO010000010.1, read on the forward strand.
GAATTACGAATACGAAACACTCTGAATTTCCTTTACTTAAAGATAACTTCACATGCACTTTCTGTAAAAACAAGCAACACCTGAACACCAAAACCCAGAGCCTGAAGCACCAAACCAAAACGAACCTGAGACGGCATCAATGGGTCGGCCAAGCCGGATTATTAAAGCATCTTGCCGGGTCAAATCCGTCGGATCGGATTCGTGTTCGTTTGGTGCTCATATTCCATCTCATGTAACATTCTGCAATTGTTTAAAAAAAATTTAGACACACTGAAAATTTCGACAGAAACTAGGTTTTTATTTCGTGTGTTTCGGAGTTGTTTCGGTTTCGTAATTCTACAAACATCGTCTAATTCTCTAGCCTAGCTCTGATACCACTGTTGGGTTCCTTAGGATCACCGCTGGGTTTCGAGAGGTATCGACCATGCCTTTTTCAAAAAACTGGCGCGCTAAAGAACCCAAGACAAGAATCTTAACTAGAGAATTAGACGAAACTACAATATAAATAACTTTACATCTAAGTGAACAAGCAATACAACCTTTGTAGACCGGTCCTTTACTTCAATAGCTCCATGTAGTAGTCCCTTCGCTTTAAGTAGTGAACTCCCAGACTCTAGAAAGGCTCCACAAGATGAAAGGAACAAGCTTGCTTGAAGTCTTCGAGGCCGAAGATGATCTACGTCGAGGAGACACCAACTCAAGCTACCTCTTCACTAATATGGAATTAGTGAAGCAAACACCCTAAACTAAATGTCTAATCTAGTAGAGGATGATGAAGTAGGAATTTTGCTCATATTAGAAATATTTTTCCCACTCATTTTCTTCACCTCCAAAAAAGCTAGAGAGCTTGAGGAAGAAGATGAAGAAAAGCAACCATGGAAAAGGTCAAGTGTAGAATGTCAACCATGGATGAGTTAATATCATATACTAACCCATATAGAGACTAAACCATGGCTAATCATAACGGTTGGGTTAATAAATATCTTAAGTAAAACAAAATTAGTGGACTAAGTGAATGGTTCCACAAGCTTCAACCATTAGACTAATTTCCAACTAATTTTGATTTATTTTAAATAAACAAAACCCTTCTTATGTTAAGCATGGTATGAGTCTTATACACCCATGTAGCACGAGGTAGCAAGCATGACACAATAATATATATCTCATATATATTAAGTGTACACCCAAGTGAGAAAAAGAAATGCTTAAGTGAGCTAATATTAGTTAATGTAAATTTATATGTCAAATATATAATTATACATTAAATTATTAAATCAACACTTGATTTAATAATCTGGCTATATCACATATAACTGTAGGGTTACTTTGCACAACAGCAAGGTTTCGAGGGGCATCGTCCATGCCATTTTCAAATTTTTGCCATGCTACTTAACCCTAACCCTAGAATCTTAACTAAAGATTTAGACAATCTGATATGTAAACAACTTTACAACTAAGTGATTGCGGAATACAACCTTTGTAGACCGGTCCTTCATTTCAAATGCTCCAAGTAGTGGTCCCTTCGCTGCGATCAAAGAACTCCCGGACTCTTGAGAGGCTCCATAAGGTGAATGATGCATGCTTGCTTAAAGTCTTCAAAATCCAAGATGATCTACTTCGAGGAGACACAAACACAAGCTATCTCTTCACTAATATAGAACTAGTGAAGCTAACACCCTAAACTATATGGCTACTATAGAAGAGGATGATGAAGTAGGAATTTTGCTCACTTTAGAATTCTTTTTCTCACTATTTATCCTCACTTGCACAAAAGCTAGAGAGATCTTGAGCTTGAAGAAGAAGATGAAGAGAGATAATGTTGTGAGAGTAAATTGCAACCATGGGTGAGAAAATATCTCATATAACCCTTGTAGAGAATAAACCATAGTTGTAGATAATGGTTAGGTTAATAAATATCTAAGGAAAAACAAAATGGGTGGACTAAGTCAATGGTCATACAAAGCTTCTCCAAGCTTCTAACCATGAAAAATTCTACTCAATTTTGAATTTCTCAAATAAATAAAAACTTTAATATTATCTCATATATGTTGTAAGTCTCATACACCCATGTTGCATATATAATCAAGCATGACACATTAATATATATCACATATATATTAAGTGTCCAATAGTGATTAAAAGAAATACACAAGTGAGCTAATATTAGTTAATGTAAATTAGTATATCAAATATACAATCATACATTAAATTACCAAATCAACACTTGATTTAAAAATCTGGCTATATTACATATAACTGACTAATATAAAATGTATCATTTCATCGAATCAACACTTGATCCGATGACCTGGCTATATCACATATAACCGGCCGATATCATATATCGCGAGAATAGAATACGGTATCACATACACGTATTAATCTCGGTCCCGCACATATCACATATGTGCTCCTACTCCGTTTCAGCTGAGCCAGGAAACCTCTGTGTAGGACTCTAAAGACTCGTCAACACGTCGGCAGTAGGTGATAATCATATCAGTCGCCTACAAGCCGTCAGCGGTCAGCTAAACGTAATGGCCACCCGGGTATTGAGTGATAAGAAGATCAACAAGCAAGCCTGCTCATACTCTTGTAAAGCCTGTCAGTAACACTACCGTACAGTCCGGTCTCTTCGTATGATATGTCGCATATCCAGTCTAGGGGTGGTAAACGTCGGACCCCAGTAACCGATAAGTCGTGCCGATGTGAGGCTCATAACGGGTTGAGAAACTACTGATATAACTTACCAGTAGATCTCCATATCAGCACTGGCCAGGACTTCCAGTTATAGCTAATCAAGCACAGCGCAACATCAACCCCCAATACCGGGATTGACGAAACCCCTCCTATCGCTTATTTCCTCCATGTGATTCGGGACTGTACCCAATAGCCACATTTTGCACGTTCTCTTGAACGTGGTAAGGTGGAAATCAAAGCACGGTGGGAATCACACAAGACACTATGACAATCTCGGGTCTACAGACTAACATGTACCAATGTCACCAGAGAACTGCTATCTGACGATAGGTATAATACCAGCCAGGAGTTCTCGGCGAGTCCGTTCAGTGTACCCAGTCTCCACTGAGCACCCGTATACCATCTTTGATGTCAAACACCAATGGATGTGAGATCATCCATCGCCCATCATATGGGTCAAGAAGCGTATACGCTAGTCTACTCTGGAGTATCGATGCCCTGTCTCGATACACCCTCAACTAGGAACAATTATAGGATGTACTTGTGGACTACCCTGGCCCCACTAGTATGATCTCCATCCATAGTCCTGGTAATCAAGTTCACATCCTAAGGGCTTTATCAACATATGAGAGCAAGACAGTATCACAATACAAGTCAACATGTTAAGACAAAGAGCAACCAGATAGCATACTATCATGTCGAGCAAGAAAGTCCTCTCTATATATGTCCAAGCATCCACTATAACATACATCATATGTACAACAATGGCCTCTAGGGCATATACATAAATAACAATCTCCTACTTGCACTAAGGCCAGTTGTTGTAGTATCTCATACCCAACATCCCAAAGAGCCTCTCAAATTGTTTCTGGGGTATGGCCTTTGTGAGTGGATCCACTGTGTTGTCCTTCATGTCAACTCTCCTGACCTCGATCTCCCGGCGATCAACTATCTCCTAGATCAGGTGATACCGCCTTAGAATATGCCTGGATCTATGATGGCACCTGGGTTCCTTGGCTAAACCCACAGCTCCATTGTTATCACAATACAAAGGTATTGGATCTCGATGGACGGAACCACACCAAGTTCGTTTATGAACTTCTTCATCCAGACAGCCTCTTTGGCAGCATCGTTGGCAGCGATGTATTCAGCCTCCATCGTCGAGTCTTCCACGGTTTCCTGTTTGGAACTCTACCAACAAACATCCCCTCCGTTGAGGGTAAAGACAAATTCCGAGTGCGACTTAGAGTCGTCCTTATCACTCTGGATGCTCGAATCGGGAAAGGACTCCACTTGGAGTTGACCGTTACCATAAACCAAGAACATCTCTTTAGTCCTTCTCAAGTACTTAAGAATGTTCTTCACAGCTGTCCAGTGACTCTCTTCTGGATCTGCTTGATACCTACTTACTCTACTTAGTGAGTATGCTACATCGGGTCTGGTACATAGCATCGCATACATGATAGAGCCTACTGCCGAAGCATAGGGTATCCCTTGCATGCGAGCTCTCTCCAAATCAGTCTTGGGAGGCATCTCTTGGGAGAGAGTGAGTCCAGAGATCGTGGGTAAATTCGTACGCTTGGATTCTTCCGTACTAAACCTTTTTAGTATGGTGTCAATGTACCTGGATTGGGACAATCCCAGTATCCGTTTAGACCTATCTCTATAGATCTTAATTCACAAGATGTAGGAGGCATAACCTAGATCTTTCATTGAGAATCTTTGTGATAAGAAGAGCTTGCCCGAGTGCAGCATAAGAACATCATTTCCTATCAAGAGTATGTTATCCACGTACAACACGAGGAGCCAAAGTATGAAGGAAATTCTAAAATATAAAATGGTGTAGAAAAATGAACACTGGTTTTGTAATCACCAAGGCGGCAATAAAAAAATATAGCAAGGGTGCTTCATCACCTAGTGCTTTAGACCAACTTGTTTGTGAGTCACTGCTAAGCCTTAGGTGTTGCAAGACGAGGAAAATACTCAATACGCCTAATAAGCAAGAACATGAGTAATCGGTCGGTTAGTACCTCAAGAAGTATTAACGGTCGCATGGAAAATGTATGAGCAATTCCATCTAAATATTCATTAATTAAAAAGTACTAAGGTAGATGGATAAGAGTATGATAGCTTGAATTGAATTCTCCGAGTGTAAGGATGTCTTTTACACACACGTAGGGATATATGATCGATGTTTGGAAGAAAGGTAGGAATGAAGTATAAAGACGATGTTTTATTGAGAGAAGATGTGATTTCTAACATTTTTTCATGACTATTAAGATAGGGCTCATGACAACCGAAAAGCTAGTATAGTTGGAAACTCTAATCTTCAAAGTCTTTCTTTTATAATTCTTATCTTTATATGTAAATTTCACAGTCTTCCTTTTATTATAGGATTTTGTGGGTGCAATCCGCAGAAAACCCTCAGGAGACAACACTCCTCTTACTAGGGACACTTAAAGGTTTAAAGGCTTGTTGCACATGCTCAGTGCAATCGTGTTGCCTACGAAAGTGTGCTAGTTAGTTTTTCTTTTTCTTTTATTTTCTCCTTCTCTTGAATAAAAGATGTTTGCTCGAGACAACCAAAATTAAGTTTGGGGGAATTTGTTCAGTCGAAAATATTGCATTCTTAACACGTCAATTTCCCTACTCTTATTAAACATCTTAAGGTGTTTATTGTAAATATAACACGGATTAAAAATTCATCTGGAAAATACCAAATACCACGTGTTATATATATAATCGATACACTGGAGGGAAATTGTGTGTTTATTACTTCACGCATGATATTGTACATCTCCACACTTTTTCATCAAGATTTTGTGCAAAAAAATCTTCAGGTCAAAGAATCGGAATCGTAAAATTGCCGATAAAGCGCATCAAGTCAAATACTTGAAATCTAGCAGCAACCAAGAAATAATTATAAGATTCCAGACATCAGAAAAAGACCCTAAAGACAACATCAAGAGACACCAGAGATATGAGCCAACAAACTCATCATACGGCCGCGGAACCGCGGTCGATCCAGCCCTATCCGCCGCGGATCAACGGCCGTGTTGACTCATCGGTAGTTGACATTTTTCCCGAGGCCTCCTTATAACTTCCTAGCTTCTCCAAGACGCTTCGAATTGTGTAGATTTCTTCAGAAGCTTTCCTTCTAACAGCCAAGCTTCTTGTGCAAGTTTGATACCTACCTAGCTTCCTATGCAAGCTTCATAACAACCTAGCTTCTAGTGGAAGATGGAGTAAAACTATAAAAGGAGACCTAGGGCTTCATTCAAAAGGTTGTTGAATAGGTTGTTGAATAGTGACCCAATTAACGACACAAGTTGAGTGACACAACTTGTGATCCAAACCCTAACCCAAATCCAAATCCAAAGCAAAATCCAAGATCTATTGAGAAGCAAATCAAGCGAGCAATCTACAATCTTTATTGCAATGCCGGTCTTCATCAAGAGCAAGAGATCCGCAACCGATCCACGACTCACGAAGATCGATGCGAAGCGAATTTCGACGGAACTAGTTACCTCTTTAAGGGAGCGATCGAGAGCAACTCTTATAATCTTGAATTGAGAGAATGTGTAATTAGTCATCGATTAATAAAGGTGATAATTGTAATTCTTGCTTTCTTTACATTCTTGCATTATGAAAATTCTTGATTCTTGATTGTTTTATCTTCATGATGCGTGAGTGAAATCTCTGCTTGTAACGGAATCGAGAGAATCGGTAGATCTAATGATGATGAAATCCTTTTACTAACTTTAAGTCTTATGAGAATTGTTAACTCTAGGAAAAAGAATCATCGGTTACCTAATTTGGAGCGAGAACACCTTCTTGATTATTTCGTTGCAAATTAGGGATCAAACAATTGATGATTTTCTTTGCTAGAGGTTAGATTTGAATGATGCTCAATGAAAAGACAAAGGATAGTGAAGGAGAAACCCTAGTTTCTTCAATAGATCCCTAATCTTCATTCATCATCATCGATCTAGCTACAATCCATCAATAGATAAAATTAGTTATAATTAGTATTCATCATTACAACTAATTTGATCGATTCCTACAAGCTATTCTACTTAATCTTGATAACTAAATTGATTTGGACATCTTCTTGATTCTTGATCTTTTTCTTAATGTTTTTTGAAATTAAACCTCACAAATCTTGAATCATCTTCTTAAATTTTCTTTTATATTTCCTTTTCGACTCAACTAAAGCATAATCGAACAAGTAAACGCATCTCAGTGGACGATCCGTAGTCATTAACGAAACTACCTCGACACCGTTAATTGATTGCGGTTATAAATTTTTTGGTTGTGATTACTTTTCAAAACACGAACCATACGATCAATCAAAATGGCACCGTTGCCGGGGATGTGTGCTATTTTGTTTGTTTTTGCAATTTGAGTTGAAAATTTTATTATTCCATCAGAATTTTTTAGATCAAAATCGCATCAAGTGCTTAAGGATTTGTTATGATTTTTGCAAGGGAATCTGGAATCTCTGCAGCAATGGGAAAAATATTCAGATCATCTCAGGGAGGCCAGAGAACTGAAGGGAGTAGCTGAAGAAATTTTCGTGCAGCCATCACATCAGAAAACTGAGGAACCGCGGCCATAACAGCAATTCTGTGGCGGATAGAGGCTTCAGTGTTCCAAATTTCTCAGGTATATCTCTTACTATCATATCTCCTCTCTGCTCTTGTCCAATAATCATTTTCTGTAGAATTCTTTGAAAAATTCGCAGCGCCGCTAAAAGAAAAATTGTTGCTTGTTTTGATCTTGGTTGTTTGCATATTTTTAATACGGAAATTAAGGCGCATGACCAAATTCAGATTAGGTGGGGAGTTCACTACCCTTCCTAAGCCCCGAAAATCATAAACTTGCTTCTGCATCACCCTCATTAATTAAAAAAGATCTAGACAAGACTTTAAGGACCGTCGCGCTCACTTAGGACAGAAGGAGGTCGTGGGTAATCTACTGTTTATCCGTGTTTCTTTTGTGGTGTCTGAGGCAAGTGTGTCTAAGGCAAGTGGTTAGTTAATTAGGCCCGTTACTTACATAGTGGAGAACCTCCCACTTACCTGGCAACAGAAGGGATAAAGAGGCAGTAGAGGATCTATCTTGCAACTTGTCTTCTAGAAGTCTAGGAGCGGTCTAGAGACTTGGCCTAGGTGACCATTAGATCTAGGGTTGCTTATGCATTTTTTGTGTGATTTTTCAAAATCCGTCTTTTCCAAACCAAACACTAATCCAACTTTTCTCTAATTATCACAATGCTGCCACTTGTGCTAAACCATTTAGTGCATGCTCGGCTAGACACTGGATTCTAGTGCCCGTCTTGTCCGCGTTCCTCCTATCGACTCCGAAGTCGGTAATTCTACATCTACTTTTTCTTCACCACATACCACACCCACTTCGATGGACGAATCTCCATCGAACTTCTTTAACACCACTCTACCACCGTCTGCAGGTGCGCAGAATCCGCCCCGCATCTCTCTGGAAGAAAGATGCTACCCTATTCGATGTCCTCTTTCGACCTGTCTTACCATTCCACCAGCCAATGGGGAAAATTTCGAAATAAAACCTCAATACATCAATCTTTTACCAAAATATCACGGTCTCGAGTCTGAAGACGCATACATTTTTATTACCAAATTTGAAAACGTATGCGCTATGATGGGTACTTCACAGCTTTCTGTGGATGTTATGCGTCTACGTCTTCTCCCATTCACTTTGTGCGATATAGCCGAGAAGTGGCTTTATAACACAACAGCACATTCTATTTCAAACTGGGATGAATTCGTCGTAGCTTTCCTTAAGAAGTTCTATACCAATTATAAGACAGCTCGAGTCCGTAGCGAAATAAATCAATTTACCCAGCTTCCCAATGAACCATTTTCGAAGAGTTTTGAACGCTTCAAGGATCTGTTAGTTCAATGTCCTCATCACGGAATCCATCGATCGGATCTGTGCAGAATAATATATGAGGGCATTAATCCTACAACAAAACAGATACTTGAATCCATGTCTAAAGGCACCTTCATGTCTAAAGATGATGGTGAAGCCTGGAGATTTTTAGAAGATTTCGCTGAAAAAACTTTACATTGGGAGAGTGTAAACCAACTATCGTCTAGGGGTGGTATTCATCAACTTGATGTTTCCATAGGAGTTAGAGCTGAAATGCAGCAATGCAAAAGAAACTCGAAGCTATAGAACACAAATTTTTATTAGTCTCCCTAAATCAGATGACACTCCCTAAAACTTTCTGTGGATGCCGTTCTAATCCATCACATCTTACGGAAGAATGTCCTTTAAATTCTCCGTTTCAAGGTCAAGAGCACACTAATGCTGCTTTCCAGCAAAGACCTAGAAACGATCCGTATTCTTCCACTTATAATCAGAGTTGGAGACATCACCCTAATTTTGCTTGGAACCAATCACAAACTCAAAACACGGTTCCAAACCAAAACAACTTTCAAAGGGGCCCTCCACCACAACAGCAGCCATTACAACTGAGTCAGCACCCCTATCAATCACAAAATTTTCAAAATCTGGTCAACACTTCTGCACCGTATAATAATTCTTTGCAATTGGCCGGTATTGATAACTCCTCTTCACTCGAACAAACCATGAACTTGCTTCTGAATAATTTCATGCAAGTTTCGGCTGAGATAAAGACTTCTGTCGATGATATAAAGAAAAAATCTGAATCACACGGTGAGAGTATTAAATCGATGGAAGCACAAATTGCACGAATAAATGCCGAAATGAGTGCTAGAGAGAAATGGAAACTTCCGTCTCAACCCCTACCAAATCCTGGACATTCACAACTCTACAATGTGAATGCTATTACAACGTTGAGATCCGGAAGAGTGCTGAATAATCAAGTCGGTGAAGAGATTGATGATAATGATAAATCTATCAACAACACCCCGTCTTTCACTTCCACTTTTCCTTCCACTTCCACTTCCACTTTTCCTTCCACTTCTACATCTAATTCTGACCTTTGTTCGTCTACCCCACCACCTTCTTGCGAGCCTATTCTTTATTTTCCTCAAGGCTAGAACCCTTAGCACATTTCTTCTAGTCCACAAAAGACGATCCCCACTCCTATTCTGGGATCAGTTCCACACACACCACCTTCTCCAATGTTGGACCCAGCTATCATTGCTAAAGCTCTTTATCCGAATCGGTTAAGGGGAAACAAATCGAGTCCACATATGGAAAAGATTATGGAAATGTTTAAACAGGTTAATATCAACATTCTTCTCTAAGATGCTATCCAACAAGTTCTAGCTTATGCGAAAACTCTTAAGGACTTATGCACTAGGAAGAGGAAGACTCAAGTGCCTAAAAAGGTCTTTATGACAAATAATGTTAGCACAGCTTTTACCCCACAATTACCAAAGAAACGTAAGGACCATGGCTGTCCTACAATATCGATTTCTATTACGGGTAAAAAGATTAACCGTGCTTTACTTGACCTTGGCGCAAGTGTTAACCTGCTTCCATATTCTGTCTACGAGCTGTTAGGGATTGGAGAGTTGAAACCAGCTCATTGCACTCTCCAAATGGCAGACCGATCAATCACCAAACCTAGGGGTGAACTAGAGGATGTGTGGATAAAAGTCGGGGAATTTATATTCCCTGTGGACTTTATTACACAGCCTGTAGCGAACCCACGGAACCAAATTCCGGTGATTCTTGGTCGACCATTCCTGGCCACTTCCAATGCTGTCATTAATTGTCGAAACGGTTCTATGAACCTATCATTTGGAAAAATGACAATTGAGCTTAACATTTACAAAATTGGAAGTCAGCCGTCTAAACCCTCTGCTCACATTCTTGATGTCTGTTCTGTCCACGAGATAGCTCCCGAAAGCTACGAGTTTGATGAACTTTGCTTTGATAATCTCGACGTCATTATCACATAAATGTTTGATCATACACATCTTAGTGAGCACACTTTTGATGAGTCCATTCCTGAGTCTGAAACATTGGACTCATCACTTCCCGAGTCTGTATCCTTTGCAGGCTACGAGCTTCTTCCTGAATCTGAATATCATTCGGTTACCACACCTTCTATTGTCTCTCCGCCAACATTAGATCTCAGATTATTACCTTCTCACCTTAAATATGCCTATTTAGGTGAGAATGAGTCTTTACCCGTGATCATATCAGCTTCTCTAGCCTTAGAGCAAGAGAACGCTCTTTTGATGGTCTTGAGATCTAATAGGCAGGCTTTTGGTTGGACAATGGCTGACATCAAAAGGATTAGTCCCTTGATTGTTGAACATCATATACATCTGATGTATGAAGCCAAGCCAACTCGAGAACCACAAAGACGGTTGAATCCCGTCATGAAGGATGCGGTAAAGAAAGAAATTGTCAAATGCCTTGACAGTAGTATCATTTACCCAATCTCTGATAGCCAATGGGTAAGTCCTATTCATGTAGTCCCTAAGAAATCTGGCATCATGGTCATAAAAAATGAGGCTAATGAGTTGATCCAGACAAGCGCTCAAACTGGGTGGCGTGTATGTATTGATTATAGAAAACTCAATGCTGCAATGAGGAAAGACCACTTTCCTCTACCTTTTATTGACCAGATGTTAGAACGCTTAGCTGGACGTGAATATTATTGTTTCATGGACGGATACTCTGGCTATAACCAGGTCCCTATTGCCGAAAAGGATCAAGACAAAACCGCATTTACTTGTCCTTTCAGTACTTTTGCTTATAGACGCATGCCCTTTAGGTTATGCAATGCTCCCGCTACATTTCAGCAGTGTATGATGGGGATATTCTCGGACATGGTGGAGAATTTTCTGGAGATTTTCATGGACGATTTCTCGATATTCGGAGATTCTTTTGATGACTGCCTATCCTATCTTGACGCTGTTCTTACTCGTTGTAAAGATAAGAACTTAACTTTGAATTGGGAAAAATGCCATTTCATGGTCCAAGAGGGAATTGTGCTTGGGCATGTCATTTCACAGAAAGGAATTGAGGTTGAAAGAGCTAAATTAGATGTCATTCATAACCTTCCTCATCCCAAATGCGTCAAAGATATACGATCTTTTCTTGGCCATGCAGGATTTTACATGAGATTCATTGAGGATTTTAGCAAAATTGCTAGACCTTTAACTCTTCTATTGGCCAAGGACAAAACATTTCACTTTGACTGGGATTGTGAGGCTGCTTTTGACTCACTTAAGAATTCCCTCACTACAGCCCCCGTTCTATCATCTCCTGATTGGAACCACCCGTTTGAGCTTATGTGTGATGCATCAGATTTTGCAGTTGGTGCAGTCTTAGAACATCACATTGAAAAGATGCCACATATGATTTATTATGCAAGCAAGACCCTGAATGATGCTCAAATTAATTATACAACTACCGAAAAGGAACTTTTGGCAGTTGTATTTGCATTAGAAAAATTCAGGCCTTACTTGATTGGCTCACCAATTGTTGTGTACACTGACCACTCCGCCTTAAATCATCTTTAACCGAAGAAGGATGCTAAAGGTAAGTTAATATGTTGGATCCTTCTATTACAAGAATTTGATCTTGTCATTCGAGATAAGAAAAGATGTGAAAACGTAGTAGCCGACCAACTTTCGCGCATCTCTTCTTCACCTGTGACCCTGCCAATTAATGACTCTTTTCCGGATGAACAACACTTGAATTTATCCAGCGAACCTTGGTTCGGGGATATTGTGAATTATCTTGCAACGGGACTGATTCCCCGCGAATGGTTGAAACAGGACAAACATCGATTTCTATCCCAAGTAAAGCATTTTTACTGGGATGAACCCTATTTGTTTAAATATTGTCCTGATCAAATCATTCGTAGATGTGTCCCTAATGATGAATTCAAGAGCGTTCTATCTTTTTGTCAAAATCAGGCATGCGGTGGTCACTTTGGTCCTCGAAAGAAGGCGGAGAAGGTTTTGCAATGCGGTTTTTACTGGTCGACTTTATTCAAAGATGCATTTGATCATTGCAAAACATGTCCACAGTGTCAACACACTGGTAGGATTTCTCGAAAAAGTGAAATGCCTCTTCAGTCGATCTTGGTGGTTAAAATTTTCGACGTTTGGGGTATTGACTTCATGGGTCCTTTTCCTAACTCCTTTGGGAATTTATACATATTGCTTGGGGTTGATTACGTCTCGAAATGGGTGGAAGCTATTCCCTGTCGCACTAATGACAACAATGTTGTCATTAAGTTCCTTAAAGAAAATATCTTTTCGTGATTTGGACACCCTCGCGCTATTATTAGCGACAACGGAACGCATTTCTGTAATCGGTCTTTCGAGACTTTGATGCGGAAATATGCAATCAACCACAAAATTTCCACACCCTATCATCCCCAAACGTGCGGGCAAGATGAGTTTTCTAACAGACAAATCAAACAAATTTTGGAGAAAACAGTTTCTAAAAATCGGAAAGATTGGTCAACCAAATTGACGGATGCTCTTTGGGCATTCCGTACTGCACATAAAACTGATCTTGGTATGTCTCGTTATCGTCTAGTGTTTGGTAAGGCTTGCCACCTTTCGGTCGAGATTGAACACAAAGCATTGTGGGCCATTAAAGAACTGAACTTTGACTTAAATCAAGCCTGCAACTTTCGGAAGCTGCAATTAAACGAACTAAGCGAACTCCGCGATGAAGCTTACGATAATGTTGTAATTGTAAAGAATCGGACTAAGGTATTTCACGATAAAAACATTTTGAGAAAAACTTTTTCACCTGGTCAGCAAGTCCTTCTTTATGATTCACGTCTCCATTTTCATGCGGGTAAGCTAAAATCTCGGTGGAAAAGACCTTTTGTTGTGCGGTATGTATACCCGCACGGGGCAGTTGAGGTTAAAAATGTTGAAAACAGTACAATTTTCAAAGTGCATGAACATAGATTAAAACCGTATTTTCAACTGACCCTACGGAGGAGCTCCTGTTTTTACAGGAGCCGCTTTATCTTGACTAAAATTCCTCCGTCTAACCACCATGTCTTGAAAAATACTGTATCATCTTTAGAATGGAGGTGAGTAATAAAAGAATAAGTTTGGGGGAGATTTTCACGATCATATTTTAAGTCCCCATTAATAAATTTTTCCTCCCAAGTTTACAGGTTTTTGAGATTTAACAGATGGCAACAGTGAGGACACTGTTGTAAACAAGTTTGGGGGAGGTTTGTGCTTATTTACGCATCACTTTGCATCATACTTTGCATAAGCACAAAACATACATAAAAAAAATATTTAATATTTAATCTTTTATAATAAAAGATTAGAAAGTGAAAAATTACATCCAAAAGATTGGAAAAATTTAAGAAAACCAAGAAATTTAGATGTTTTCTTAAACGAAACTAGTAATAAATAGTTCTGAGTCGTTGTCCTAAGGGTTAGTATGATGAAAGAAGTCACTAATCTGAGGATAAAAATAAGTCTGAAAATTAGTTCCTATTATGGAAGCCAAACATTTGAATATTGATACCCTACTATACGCACTTACACACGTCTTGAAACTTGGGATAGTAGAGGATACCTTGAAATGCTCTTGTCTAAAAGCCAAAGTATGAAGGAAATTCTAAAATATAAAATGGTGTAGAAAAATGAACACTGGTTTTGTAATCACCAAGGCAGCAATAAAAAAATAGCAAGAGTGCTTCATCACCTAGTGCCTTAGACCAACTGGTTTGGGAGTCACTGCTAAGCCTTAGGTGTTGCAAGACGAGGAAAATATTCAATACGCCTAATATGCAAGCACATGAGTAATTGATCGGTTAGTACCTCAAGAAGTATTAACGGTCGCATGAAAAATGTGTGAGCAATTCCATCTAAATATTCATTAATTAAAAAGTACTAAGGTAGATGGACAAGAGTGTGATAGCTTGAATTGAATTCTCCGAGTGTAGGGATGTCTTTTACACACACGTAGGGATATACGATTGATGTTTGGAAGAATGGTAGGAATGAAGAATAAAGACGATGTTTTATTGAGAGATGATGTGATTTCTAACAATTTTTCATGACTATTAAGATAGGGCTCATGACAACCGAAAAGCTAGTGTAGTTGGAAACTCTGATTTTCAAAGTCTTTCTTTTATAATTCTTATCTTTATATGTAACTTTCACAGTCTTCTTTTTATTATAGGATTTTGTGGGTGCAATCCGCTGAAAAACCTCAGGAGACAACACTCTTCCTACTAGGGACACCTAGAGGCTTAAAGACTTGTTGCACATGCTCAGTGCAATCGTGTTACCTACGAAAATATGGTAGTTAGTTTTTCTTTTTCTTTTATTTTCTCCTTCTCTTGAATAAAGGTTGTTTACTCGAGACGACCAAAATTAAGTTTGGGGGAATTTGTTTAGTCGAAAATATTTCATTCTTAACACGTCAATTTCCCTAGTCTTATTAATCATCTAAGGGTGTTTATTGTAAATATAATACGGATTACAAATTCATCTGGAAAATACCAAATACCATGTGTTATATATATAATTGATACTCTGGAGGGAAATTGTGTGTTTATTACTTCATGCAAGATATTGTACATCTCCACACTTTTTCATCAAGATTTTGTGCAGAAAAATCTTCAGGTCAAAGAACTGGAATCGCAAAATTACAGATAAAGTGAATCAAGTCAAAGACTTGAAATCTGGCAGCAACCAAGAAATAATTATAAGATTCCAGAAATCAGAAAAGGACACTAAAGACAACATCAAGAGACACCAGAGATATGAGCCAACAAACTCATCATACGGCCGCGGAACCGCTGCCGATCCAGCCCGATCCGCCGCGAATTCGCGGCCGTATTGACTCATCTGCGGTTTACATTTTTCCCGAGGCCTCCTTATAACTTCCTAGCTTCTCCAAGACGCTTCGAATTGTGTTGATTTCCCCATAAGCTTCCTTTCTTACAGCCAAGCTTCTTGTGCAAGTTTGATACCTACCTAGCTTCCTATGCAAGCTTCATAACAACCTAGCTTCTAGTGGAAGATGGAGGAAAATTATAAAAGGAGACCAAGGGCTTCATTCAAAAGGTTGTTGAATAGGTTGTTTAATAGTGAACCAATTAACGACACAAGTTGAGTGACACAACTTGTGATCCAAATCTAACCCAAATCCAAATCCAAAGCAAAAATTAAGATCTATTGAGAAGCAAATCCAGTGAGCAATCTCCGATCCTTTATCGCAACGCCGGTCTTCATCAAGAGCAAGAGATCCGCATCCGATCCACGACTCACGAAGATCGATGCGAAGCGAATTTCGACGGAATAAGTTACCTCTTCAAGGGAGCGATCTAGAGCAACTCTTGTTACCTCGAATTGAGGGAATGTGTAATTAGTCATCGATTAATAAAGGTGATAATTGTAATTCTTGCTTTCTTTACATTCTTGCATTATGAAAATTCTTGATTCTTGATTCTTTTTTCTTCGTTATGCGTGAGTGAAATCTTTGCTTGTGACGGAATCGAGAGAATCGGAAGATCTAATGATGATGAAATCCTTTTACTAACTTTAAGTCTTATGAGAATTTTTAACTCTAGGAAAAAGAATCATCGGTGTCCTAATTTGGAGTGAGATCACCTTCTTGATTATTTCGTTGCAAATTAGGGATCAAACAATTGATGATTTTCTTTGCTAGAGGTTAGATTTGAATGATGATCAATGAAATGACAAGGGATAGTGTAGGAGAAACCCTAGTTTCTTCAATAAATCCCTAATCTTCATTCATCATCATCGATCTAGCTACAATCCATTAATAGATAAAATTAGTTATAATTAGTATTCATCATTACTACTAATTTGATCGATTCCTACAAGCTATTCTACATAATCTTATAACTAAATTGATTTGGACATCTTCTTGATTCTTGATCTTTTTCTTAATGTTTCTTGAAATCAAACATCACAAATCTAGAATCATCTTCTTAAATTTTCTTTTATATTTCCTTTTCGACTCAACTAAAGCATAATCGAACAAGTACACGCATCTCAGTGGACGATCCGTATTCATTAACGAAACTACCTCGACACCATTAATTGATTGCGGTTATAAATTCTTTGGTTGTGATTACTTTTCAAAACTCGAACCATACGATCAATCACCCATCATATGGGTCGAGAAGCGTATACGCTAGTCTACTCTGGAATATCGATGCCCCTTCTCGATACCCCCACGACTAGGAACAATTGAAGGATGTACTTACTGACTACCCTTGCCCTATTAGAATGATCTACATCATAATCTTGGTAGTCAAGTACTCATCCTAAGGGCTTTATCAACATGTAATAGAGAGACAATAAATGTACATGTTAAGATAAAGAGCAACCAGATAGCATAATATCATGTCGAGCAAGAAATTCCTCCCTATATATGTGTAACACCTTAGGATGTGTTTAATGGCAATTTATATTTAAATATAGGGTTTTTAATAAAAAGTTTACCAAATTGAGTTTCAAATATTTTTCCCAATTTAATAAATTTTTTTTTGAATTTTCTTAGGCTTGCACACACATGTGCATGTAAACTAGGGTTTTAAAATGAGGTAATACCATGATTAGCAACCATGGTGGGTTTAATCATGGGGATTAAGTCTTTTGGGTTTTAATGAAGTTTAATTAGTTAATTGAGGGTTGCTTTAATTTGAATTTCCTTTTTGGAGTTTTGACTTGGTGAGAATGAGAGAGAGAGAATGCATCATGGCAAAAGCCATGCTTGCATTTAATGAAGAGAGAGAGTGGAGGGGTTGACATTTGTGTTATGATTCCCTCTCATCCTTGGGTTCTTTTCTCTCAACCTCACTCTCACACTCACACACTTACCTCTCCACAGAAGCAGCAGAAGCATCCACAACAGCAGCAGCAGGCAAGCTCAGCAGCAGCTGAAGCAAGCACAGCAGCAGCCAGCAAGCAGCAACAGCAGCACCAGTGAGCAGCAGTAGCAGCAGTTAGCAGCAGCAACAGCCACAACTCCAGCTGCAGCTCCTTCCCTCCACTTCTTCTTCTTCCTCCAGCTCCCTAGGGTCGAGTATGGGGTATACTTCTTGAACTTACCCCCTAGTTTGCTTAATTAGTGTAACTTAGCTTCGATTAGTGGTTATTGGTGCGTTTTAGTGCGATATGTGGTGATTAGTGGGAACCATGACCAAGTGATGGTTGAACTGGTTTTAGTAAGTTGATAGAGTGTTGTTAGGGCCATATTAACCCAGCTTAGCCCCCTATTGCGCTAAAATACCACCAGATCCCTATTTGATGCAAATTCATCGGTTTTAAGCAAATTTTGACCTTCTGTAAACTGCTATCGACCCGGTGAGTTCAGAATAATTTTGAGAAGACTGCAGTATAGTTGTTAGGTGCTGATCCCCCAGGTAGAACCCGACCCCCATACCTCTTGTTCAGGTCGCCGGAAAATTGGATCTGGCCGCAAATTGCGGCCAGATAGGGAGGGTTTGGGTTTGGGTTGGGGTTTGGTCCTATAGGTGTCTGCTGCAACCCTTAGACTCTTGGAATGTATAATTTTATTTTATTCTTGCTGCAGAAAAATCTGGAGCTAGTTACCCTATTTCTCGTATTTTAAACCATCGCGACACGCGTGATACGCATGTGGTTTGGGGTTTCTGCGTATCGCGACGCGTCGGGGTAGTTTCAGGCGTGTAATCACACGTTTTAGCGTATCGTGCACACGCGCGCTTGGTTTGTGACACGGGTCTCTAGGTTGACCCTAATATCACGTTTTTGTGGATTTGAGCTTATGTGTGATTCTAGGTTCGCAGGCGAGTGAGACGGACGCTGCGAAGAAAGGGAAGCAAGTCGTCGGCTACACTTAGCGCGAGACTTCGGTGAGTAGATTTAACATGTACGGGGATATCGCCCGCATGGCGTTATGCGTTAGGGCTGATAGGACCTTATAGTTATATACTGCATTCCCTGCCATATGTATGTAAACTTAGAATTGGTAGAACACCACACTATTACTAACGGTTCATGTTGCACGAGCACTAATCTGCATGTTACACATACACCGTTAGTAATTGCCATGACACACTCACTGTAGAATTGCCATGATTATATTGCTGTAGTTCATTTCATATCTGATTCGTTATGATTTCATAGAAATTGGGAGCCGCAAGATGTCTTTGAAAACTGAAACTATTTTGAAAAGCGGTTCTCCCTTGTACCTACATTATGACTTGATGTACATAGCACATCGCATTTGATTTACTCATTGGTGTTGGATTTCCATGTGATTTCTGGTTTTGATGACCGTGGAATTAATTAAAGAAAAGATGCATTATTTGAAAACCCGGTTCCTCAAGATATGATATTTTGGTACGTCCACCACGCGTTTTCTCGGTGCTGAGAGGTGTGCTTGAAACCCGATTCGAGAAGTTGGATGATCCGTTTGCGGGTTCGTGGTGGACCCGGTATGGTACCCCAGGGCGAGAACGGTTTCGCTGTGCAGTAGACGGTGAGCCTGGCGGAGGGACTTCTACCTACCGGTGATTGGTTGGACCTGGTGGTTATCCGGAGGATACTGACCAGAGTCGAGAGATGGATGCAGGATGATCCGTACTGCCGGGGCCGAGGTCCGATACCGCAGACGGAGCCCGTGGGCTGATCCGGACTGACGAAGCCCGATATATGAGGTTTTGCGTGTCGATGCTGGACACGAGTATTTTATGATATTTTGAGTGCCGCTGTTGGGTACTCGTGATTCTCAGAGATTTACAGGATTTGAGGGCCGAGGAGAGTGCCGGCGCTTGAGTTTATTTGGGATTTGGATGCAGTTTGGGTCACCGATTATTTTTCCATGCTGATATTTCCATGTAGATGTTGTTTATCCCATGCTCAGCATTGATTCTCATGTATCTCATCCTGTAGTTATTTTACCTGACAGAGCATTTGCATGATTATTGCACATACTGCTTATCACGCATTGATATCATCTGCTGGCATTTGATAGAGTAGCGCAGTACGTGCATGCTCGCGATTTCCTTTCTATGTTATCTCTATTCATGAGTTGGCAACTCACCCCCGTTGTGCCACAGTATTTGCAGGTTGCCCTTCAGAGTAGTCACGGCAGACTGCCTTTTGTATCTTTTGGCTGCAGATACCACTACAGTTGGTGCGAGAGCTGTTTTGCTTTTAGGTGGGTTGTGGTATCTGATTACTTTTATTGTACCCGTTTTGTATATAGTATTCTCCATCTACCATATATGTACTGGACTTAGATACTGTGTGAGGACGATGATGTATATTTTTGTATTCTGGTGTCGAGCTCGTGGGAGCCGACTGTTTTTATATGCAGTTTATTATTCTGTGATATTTACTTATTGCTCATTCTTCGCTACGGCGTCGTATATTACTCTTGTGATGATGGTTTCCGCCGTTGGGCGTGATTTCTCCCGTTTGGGAATGTTTTGTTTCATTATATCTCATTTTCATTCATATCCTGTTTTATACCCGATTAAAGGGTTTACTTTTACAAAGGAAATGCTGCCAAAATTATTTAAATGATGACGTAACTATAAAAGAACTTATTGAACTATTTAAGGTTTTCTAAATATCTTAATTAAATGTTTTCAACACTCGCTACTTTTAAATGGTTTTGATTTCTGGGTTCGGCTTACTTTGTCGCGTTACGCCTGTAGACGTAGCGTGGTTAAGTGCCGGTCACGAGTCAAAATATTCGGGTTGTGACAAAGTTGGTATCAGAGCGTAGGTTTTACCCTTCGGAGTGTAGGATGACCTTGGTATGATGGAGTAGGTAGCTGAAGCAGAGTGGCGTAGCGTGTGTATGTTCCGCGGCATACTCACGACACGGTACTCCGCCAAGGCGTCCTTAGGACTTATTGATTTAAATTCCTTCTTGAGTATATATATTCTTGTGATTCGATTTCCGTATTCTTATCGAATCCTAATTTCCTTTTAGCCATTATGCCGCCAAAGACTACGAGGGCGTAGAGAGCGGCCGCGAGGGCCGAGATTCGAGTTGACTCGTCTGAGACGAGGACTGATCCGGGCAGTACACCGGTTGTATCCGAGTAGGTTGTTCCTCCCGTGACAGATCAGATCGCCACGCTAGGGGCTGGTATGCAGTAGATGCGCCAGACGGTGGGATCCAGCATACAGGATATGCGCCAGATGATAGGATCGCTAGTTGAGACGCTTCGAGCGCAGCGACCAGAGGTAGCTCCACCCGTTACAGAGACCGCGATGGTACCTACCGCACAGTCAGTTGCCCCTGCAGCCACGGAGGTGATTACAGTATCGCTATCAGAGTTCATAAGGCTGAAGCCTCCGGTCTTCACAGGTACCGATACAGCCGAGGACCAACAGTCTTTCATTGATAGGATGGCCCGGATATGCCGTTCCCTCAGATGCGCAGATGCAAGATGGGTCGAGTTCGCGAGCTTTCGCTTGGAAGGTCTTGCGCAGAAGTGGTGTGAATCAGTTGAGAAGGGCAGAGCGGCAGGATTTCCTCCTATGATCTGGATGGAGTTTGTGACAGTATTTCTAGCCCGTTTCCTTCCCCAGAGTGTTAGGGATGCCCGAGTACGCAGATTTGAGTCCTTGCGCCAGACGCCAGGGATGACAGTGGTAGAGTATGACGTGTTGTTTACAGAGCTAGCAGTTTATGCCCCGTATTTAATGGCTACCGAGGAGTTGCGAGTCAAGAGATTTGTTTGAGGCTTTCTTACACCACTGTTCCTTGCAATCAGCGCGCAGCACTACGAGACCTATGCAGCAGCTGTAGATGCAGCCTTATTGGTTGAGGAGCGCCTTGCTGAGACTTCGGCAGTCCCAGAGCCGAAGAGAGTTTGTGCAGATACATCGGTGCAGAGACAGCCTTTTCGGCGCCGTGACAGGCACCTTGCAGGTGGCAGAGATTCGAGGCGAGGCCGGTTGTTCAGCTCCTATCCCCAGGAGGGTCAGCGACCATCATCGGGATGTTTCCGTTGCGGGAGTTCTTCTCATCGTATGCGAGATTGTCCTGAGATACACCGGAGGGAGGCGGCAGCACCGCATGTTACTTTACCACCTTCACCACCCCAGAGGGCATTGCCTGTTGTACCTACCATTGTTCCGCGTCAGACTCATACTCAAAGAGGTCGTGGGCGTGGAGGAGTTGCTCAGAGAGGACGGGATGACCGAGGCAGAGGGAAGTCTGTCACCGGTGGAAGACATGCGCGGGTTTTTGCTTTGACGCATCGGGACGCGCAGGCGTCCAATGCGGTGGTTTCAGGTATCCTTCCAGTATGCTCTGTTGATGCACACGTGTCGTTCGATCCCGGATCAACACACTTTGTGCCGAGTTTGGGTAGAGGGTCCGGTTTGCTTGATCAGCCGCTTGTTGTGACCACTCCTGTAGGAGTGTCGTTTGTTGCTAGGCACGTGTTCCGATCCTGTACCGTCTGTATTGGCGAGAGGGAGTTGCCTGTCGACTTGATCCTTCTTGAGATGTTGGACTTCGACGTCCTTTTGGGTATGGATTGGTTAGCCACGTGCTATGCTTCTGTGGACTGCCGTGAGAAGACAGTTAGATTCTGTTTCCCCGGCTAGTCGGTTTTTGTTGTGTTGGGGGACCGTGGTGCCGCCCCTCACAGTGTGATTTCTTCTTTTCGCGCTGGACAGCTTTTGAGGATGGGATGTCAGGGATTTCTCTCCTATGTTTGCGACGCTAGCGCTACAGAGGTTCCATTGGATCAGGTTCCGGTTGTTAGCGAGTTTCCTGATGTGTTCCTTGACGAGCTTCCTGGGCTACCGCCCGAGCGTGACATTTCTTTCTGTATTGATCCGGTTCCTGGCACGGGGCCTATTTCCATACCGCCTTATCGGATGGCCCCGGCGGAACTTCGAGAATTGAAGGGTCAGTTGCAAGATTTGCTGGATAAGGGACTTATTCGACCCAATGTTTCTCCTTGGGGTGCTCAGTCCTTTTCGTTAAGAAGAAGGACGGCAGTTTGCGTCTGTGTATCGACTACCGCCAGCTGAACAGGGTGACAGTGCGGAACATATATCCCTTCCCACATATCGATGATTTGTTCGACCAGCTTCAGGAGGCAGGATACTTTTCGAGGATCGATTTACGATCGGGCTATCATCAGCTGCGGGTTCGACAGGAGGACATTCCTATGACAGCTTTCCGTACGCGCTACGGCCATTATGAGTTTTTAGTGATGTCGTTCGGACTCACCAATGCGCCAGCAGCATTCATGGACTTGATGAACCGTATTTTTCGGCCATATTTGGATCTGTTCATCATAGTGTTCATTGACGATATCTTCGTGTATTCCCGGAGTAGTGGGGAGCACGAGTAGCACCTGCGGATTACACTGCAGACTTTGAGGGAGCACCAGCTTTACGCGAAATTTTCCAAGTGTGCTTTCTGGCTGGGCAGCGTAGACTTCTTGGGGCATGTGATTTCACGAGACGGTATATGTGTAGACCCGAGGAAGATCGAGGCCGTTCAGCGTTGGCCCAGACCCACATCGGTTACGGAGATTCGCAGCTTTTTGGGGTTGGCCGGTTACTACAGGCGATTTTTGCAGGATTTCTCCAGTATTGCTACACCTTTGACCGGGTTGACCCAGAAGGGAGTTCCTTTCGATTGGACGGAGGAGTGAGAGCACAGTTTTCAGCAGCTACGGACTCGGCTGACTACGGCACCGGTATTATCATTACCTTCAGGATCAGGCGGATTTGTGGTCTATTGTGATGCCTCTCGAGTGGTGCTTGGGTGCGTATTGATGCAGCATGACAGGGTGATCGCGTATGCTTCGCGACAATTGAAGAAACATGAACAGAACTACCCCACTCACGATTTGGAGATGGCTGCAGTGGTCTTTGCACTTAAGATCTGGCGACATTACCTATACGGCGAGTCGTGCCAGATATTCACTGATCACAAGAGTTTAAAGTATATATTTCAGCAGCGAGACCTGAACCTTAGACAGTGCCGATGGATGGAGTTAGTGAAGGATTACGACTGCGAGATCTTGTATCACCCGGGCAAGGCGAATGTGGTGGCGGATGCCTTAAGCAGGAGGCCCGGGGGTAGTCTTGCTCGTTTGAGCGCAGTACAGGGGCAGTCATCGGCAGATTGGCAGATATTATGCGACAACCTAGTACAGTTCGAGTTCACGCCGATTGGAGGACAGATCGCGCATGTTTGTGCACGCCCAAGTTACTTGACCGCATACATGAAGCACAACACAGTGATGACCGATGTTCAGAGATTAGGACGCAGATTGTACAGGGCAGATTTTCAGAGTTCGTGATCGATGATCAGGGGTTGCTGAGATTTAGGACTAGACTGTGCATACCAGATGCTGAGGGGCTGCGGCGTAAGATTCTCGAGGAAGCACATCGATCGGTGTACAGCGTCCATCCCGGTTCCACCAAGATGTATCATGATATGAGAGATGTTTACTGGTGGGACGGAATGAAGAGGGACATCGCAGATTTCGTGTCGAGATGCCTGACTTGTCAGCAAGTCAAGGCTGAGCACCAGAGGCCCGTGGGCGAGCTACAGCCGTTACCCATTCCGGAGTGGAAATGGGAGCAGATTTCGATGGATTTCGTTGTGGGTCTACCCAGGACTAGGCGAGGGTATGACTCCATTTGGGTGATCGTAGATCGTTTGACGAAAGCGGCTCACTTCCTACCAGTGAAGACGACTTTCGGATTTTCTCAGTACGCCCATATTTACATCGACGAGATAGTACGACTACACGGAGTCCGGACATGTATCGTGTCCGACAGAGGCACCCAGTTTACCAGTCGACTATGGCAGAAGCTTCAGGAGGCTTTGGGCACTCGCTTGAGTTTCAGCACAGCATTTCATCCGCAGACCGACGGACAGTCAGAGCGGACTATTCAGATTCTCGAGGACATGCTCAGAGCATGTGTATTAGATTTCGGAGGTAGCTAGGATCATCACTTACCCTTAGTAGAGTTCTCCTACAATAACAGCTACCAGGAGACCATTCAGATGTCACCATTTGAGGCTCTTTATGGGAGGAGATGCAGATCGCCCGCCTGTTGGACAGAGCTCAGTGAGAGCAGTATCTTAAGGCCACAGATTGTTGAGAAGACGACCGCGAAGATCCAATTGATTCGCGGTAGGATGAGAGCATCCCAGAGTAGGCAGAGATCTTATGCGGACCGTCGGTGGTGCAGACTTGAGTTTTCTGTTGGTGATCATGTATTCTTGAGGGTCTCCCCAATGAAAGGTGTGATGAGGTTTGGGAAGAAGGGGAAGCTCAGTCCCAGATATGTGGGCCCCTTCGAGATCCTCGAGCGTGTTGGTGCAGTTGCATACCGGTTAGCCCTTCCACCCAGTTTTCCAGATGTGCACCCCGTATTTCACGTTTCGATGCTCCGTAGATATCTTCATGATCCTTCGCAAGCGATTCAGCACCCGACGATCCAGCTTGAGCGCGACCTTTCCTATGCAGAGCAGCCGGTGATGATCTTGGATCGACAAGTGAAGAAATTGAGATAGAAAGACATTCCATCAGTCAAGGTACTTTGGTGTGGTCCGAGAAGCGAGGAGGTCACTTGGGAGACCGAAGGCGAGATGAGGAAGAAGTACCCCCGTCTCTTCGAAGGTACGTGTAGTTAGATTTTGAAATTCGGAGACGAATTTCTTTAAGGGGGAGAGATTGTAACACCTTAGGATGTGTTTAATGGCTATTTATATTTAAATATAGGGTTTTTAATAAAAAGTTTACCAAATTGAGTTTCAAATATTTTTCCCAATTTAATAAATATTTTTCTAGAATTTTCCTAGGTTTGCACACACATGTGCATGTAAACTAGGGTTTTAAAATGTGGTAATACCATGATTAGCAACCATGGTGGGTTTAATTATGGGGATTAAGTCTTTTGGGTTTTAATTAAGTTTAATTAGTTAAATGAGGGTTGCTTTAATTTGAATTTCCTTTTTGGAGTGTTGACTTAGTAAGAATGAGAGAAAATGCATCATGGCAAAAGCCATGCTTGCATTTAATGAAGAGAGAGAGTGGAGGGGTTGACATTTGGGTTATGATTCCCTCTCATCCTTGGGTTCTTTTCTCTCAACCTCACTCTCACACTCACACACTTACCTCTCCACAGCAGCAGCAGAAGCATCCACAGCAGCAGCAGCAAGCAAGCTCAACAGCAGCTGAAGCAAGCACAGCAGCAGCCAGCAAGCAGCAACAGCAGCACCAGTGAGCACCAGTAGCAGCAGTTAGCAGCAGCAATAGCCACAACTCCAGCTGCAGCTCCTTCCCTCCACTTCTTCTTCTTCCTCCAGCTCCCTAGGGTCGAGTGTGGGGTATACTTCTTGAACTTACCCCTAGTTTGCTTAATTAGTGTAACTTAGCTTCGATTAGTGGTTATTGGTGTGTTTTAGTGCGATATGTGGTGATTAGTGGGAACCATGACCAAGTGATGGTTGAACTAGTTTTAGTAAATTGATGGAGTGTTGTTAGGGCCATATTATCCCAGCTTAGCCCCCAATTGCGCTAAAATACCACCAGATCCCTATTTGATGCAAATTCATCGTTTTTAAGCAAATTTTGACCTTCTGTAAACTGCTATCGACCCGGTGAGTTCAGAATAATTTTGAGAAGACTGCAGTATAGTTGTTAGGTGCTGATCCCCCAGGTAGAACCCGACCCCCATACCTCTTGTTCAGGCCGCCGGAAAATTGGATCTGGCCGCAAATAGCGGCCAGATAGGGAGGGTTTGGGTTGGGATTTGGTCCTATAGGTGTCTGCTGCAACCCTTAGACTCTTGGAATGTATAATTTTATTTGATTCTTGCTGCAGAAAAATCTGGAGCTAGTTACCCTATTTCTCGTATTTTAAACCTTCACGACACGCGTGAGACGCATATGGTTTGGGGTTTCTGCGTATCGCGATGCGTCGGGGTAGTTTCAGGCGTGTATTCACACGTTTTAGCGTATCGCGCACACGCGCGCTTGGTTTGCGACACGGGTCTCTAGGTTGACCCTAATATCACGTTTTTGTGGATTTGAGCTTATGTGTGATATATTGTGTGATTCTAGGTTCGCAGGCGAGTGAGACGGACGCTGCGAAGAAAGGGAAGCAAGTCGTCGGCTACACTTAGCGCGAGACTTCGGTGAGTAGATTTAACATCTACGGGGATATCGCCCGTATGGCGTTATGCGTCAGGGCTGATAGGACCTTATAGTTATATACTGCATTCCCTGCCATATGTATGTAAACTTAGAATTGGTAGAACACCGTACTATTACTAACGGTTCATGTTGCACGAGCACTAATCTGCATGTTACACACACACCGTTAGTAATTACCATGACACACTCACTGTAGAATTGCCATGTTTATATTGCTGTAGTTCATTTCATATATGATTCGTTATGATTTCATAGAAATTGGGAGCCGCAAGATGTCTGTGAAAACTGAAACTATTTTGAAAAGCGGTTCTCCCTTGTACCTACATTATGACTTGATGTACATAGCACATCGCATTTGATTTACTCATTGGTGTTGGATTTCCATGTGATTTCTGGTTTTGAGGACCGTGGAATTAATTAAAGAAAAGATGCACTATTTGAAAACCCAGTTCCTCGTGATATGATATTTGGTGCGTCCACCACGCGTTTTCTCGGTGCTGAGACGTGTGCTTGAAACCCGATTCGAGGAGTTGGATGATCCGTTTGCGGGTTCGTGGTGGACCCGGTATGGTACCCCGGGACGAGAACGGTTTCGCTGTGCAGTAGACGGTGAGCCTGGCGGAGGGACTACTACCTACCGGTGATTGGTTGGACCTGGCGGTTATCTGGAGGATACTTACCAGAGTCGAGAGATGGATGCGGGATGATCCGTACTGCCGGGGCCGAGGGCCGATACCGTAGACGGAGCCCGTGGGCTGATCCGGACTGACGGAGCCCGATATATGAGGATTTGCGTGTCGATACTGGACACGGGTATTTTATGATATTTTGAGTGCCGCCGTTGGGCACTTGTGATTCTCAGAGATTTACAGGATTTGAGGGCCGAGGAGAGTGCTGGCGCCTGAGTTTATTTGGGAATTGGATGCAGTTTGGGGCACCGATTATTTTTCCATGTTGATATTTCCTTGTAGATGTTGTTTATCCCATGCTTACCATTGATTCTCATGTATCTCATCCTGTAGTTATTTTACCTGACAGAGCATTTGCATGATTATTGCACATACTGCTTATCACGCATTGATATCATCTGCTGGCATTTGATAGAATAGCGCAGTACGTGCATGCTCGCGATTACCTTTATATGTTATCTCTATTCACGAGTTGGCAACTCACCCCCGTTGTGCCACAGTATTTGCAGGTTGCCCTTCTGAGTAGTCGCGGCAGGCTGCCTTTTGCATCTTTTGGCTGCAGATACCACTACAGTTGGTGCGAGTGTTGTTTTGCTTTTAGGTGGGTTATGGTATCTGATTACTTTTATTGTACCCCTTTTGTATCTAGTATTCTCCATCTACCATATATTACTAGACTTAGAAAATGTGTGAGGACGATGATGTATATTTTTATATTCTGGTGTCGAGCTCGTGGGAGCCGACTGTTTTTATATGCAGTTTATTATTCTGTGATATTTACTTATTGCTAATTCTTCGCTACGGCGTCGTATATTACTCTTGTGATGATGGTTTCCGCCGTTGGGCATGATTGCTCCCGTTTGGGAATGTTTTGTTTCATTATATCTCATTTTCATTCATATCCTGTTTTATACCCGATTTCGGGTTTACTTTTACAAAGGAAATGCTGCCAAAATTATTTAAATGATGACGTAACTTTAAAAGAACTTATTGAACTATTTAAGGTTTTCTAAATATCTTAATTAAATGTTTTCAACACTCGCTACTTTTAAATGGTTTTGATTTCTGGGTTCGGCTTACTTAGTCGCGTTACGCCTGTAGACGTAGCGTGGTTAAGTGCCGGTCACGAGTCGAAATATTCGGGTCGTGACAATATGTCCAAGCATCCACTATAATATACATCATATGTACAGTAATGGCCTCTAGGGCATACATATATCTAACAATAACTAATCTAGGAACTTCATAACCCCAAGAATTTATCTTAAGTCTAATTATCACCAAGCATAACTCTAGTTAGGATTAGGGGTTTTGATTAGCAAAAATTTGTTAACATAAATGCTTTTCTAAAGCCTAATTAAAAGTTTTGATCATTACCTCTCCAAAACTTGAATGAAACCTTAACCATGCAAGCTCCAAGACTCTCAAGAGTGACTAACCATGATTAAAAGAGGGTTTAGTGAGGGTTTTATTGTGATTAAAGCTTAATTGTTGTGGTGGAAAATTTTCAAGAGAAGAGTTGAGTAGGAGAAAAGGAAGAAGAAGAAGAAGATGAAGAAGAAGAGAAGAGGAGGATGAGAGAATGAAGGGGAGAGGGATGGCTCATGAGATCCATGCCCATCTCCCCTCTCTTCATTTAATGCCCCTCACATCCTTGTCTCCTCCATATTTTCTTTTCTTTTCTTTAAAACCCTTTTATTACTTAAAGTATTTTTAGAAACAAATAAATATAGTTAATTTTCCATGGCTAAAAAAACATTTTTTTAACTTAAATTAATCATATTGTTAGAACTAGATTAGCATAAACATGTGTGTGCATAAATATCACAAAGTACATAAATAATTAAATAAAATAATAATTAATTAAATAAAATATGTGAAAAATAATTACTAATTAAGCTTTTCAAAAACCCATGTTAAATCGCTTAATTAAATCTAATAACGTTTTAGGGCGTTACACACCAACTTCTGGGCCAAAAAAGAATATGCCAAAATTCACATTTCAAAATAACAGAGCCCTGGAAGAAGTTTGGGGTCCTATGGCCACTACTTGGCCATGGATCCGCCGCCAATGGCCACGGATCCGCGGCATCTTTGTCGCCTCAGGCCCCCAAATTTCTTCTGGGGTTCTATAAATTCCTGTACGTAATTTTAAGCTTACCAGAAATAATTTTTGAACAACTTTTTAAAAACGAACAACAAGCAAGAAAAATAGGAAACATGAATCGGAAGATTCTCTCGATCGAAATTCTAATTTCGTGCAAACAAGCTAATAGTCTATGGATGGCCCTGATACCACTGTAAGGTTGTCAAGCTTGCCGGATAGGTTTCGAAAACTTTGCTTAAGTGTAAAAATACCAAAATCCGAGCGAACAAGACACCCAAACCCTAGAATGCTACCATAGACTATAATAGCTCACAAAAACTAAAGAGAAAAAGTTAGGAATACACAACCTTTGAAGCATCTTCATTTGCTACAATGGTTGAACTCCGAAATCCGGCAAAGCTCCGAGGCGCTCCGGATCACGTTTGATCTCCGATCGGCTCTGTTAAAGATGATCCACGAAAAGGCCACCGGTTCTAACTTCAACATCAACAACTTGATGCAATTCTCTCTTCATGCTTGCTAGACATGAGTTGGGAGGGATGTAGAATAAGTAGTGAATTCAAGAACTCTTGTGCTCACTCTACAATGGATAGAGAGGCGGAATGCAGAAAAATCAAATTTTGAGCAAGCACAACCAACTAAACCCCGAGTGATCAAACCATAACCCTAAACTAGCAACTACTAGGAGTTTATCTACTATGAAGAGGGGTTATACCTAAAAGATATGTGTCCTTCGGGTCTTCAAAACTCCTTCCTTTTGTGCTCCTAAGGATCCTTGATCAACTTTGCTTGAGGGCCTTCTTGATCCTAGATGATCCACCCGAGAGAATATGGCTCAAGCTTGCACCTCAAGAAAGAAGCAACTAAAAAAACTAGTTTGCTAATCTAGTTTGCTTAGGTGATGTTTAGATGTTTGGTGGTGTTTTTCTATCTCTAAACCTTATGTTTCTCAACACATGAGAGGGTTAGGGTTTGAGGAAAAAGATGAACTCAAGAGAGAAGAGAGAATGGCAAATCTTGAATGATGGAAGAAAGATGGCTAAAGAAAATATCAAGCATCTCATTTTTTCAATAAAGAATACCAACCATGCTTGAATAGTTTTCCCAAATGAATAAATAAAACTAATAGCCATGTTTCTCACCATGCTTGAAGCCTCCTCACCCCTCTACCTCATTTTCTATTTCTAATAAATAGAAAAAAATAAATAATGAGGTGTAATCTTCTAGAAGGTATTATGTATAAATCCAAAATACTTTCTACCGTATATACATACTCATATTCGTACCAAAATACGAATACCTTAGAGATAGAATAATACTATTAATATAATACTAGCAATAAATCAATATCTGATTTAACAAACCGGTTTAATCCTAAGCCTGCTAGTATTATAATTCGTCCGATTAAATTTCGCACAACTAGTACACGTAAATAATCAAAACCCTGCACGTATAAACATATGGACTCCACATCGTTTCGCCTGAACCAGGGAAACCCTTTGTGTAAGACACTAAAGACTCGACAGTATGCTGGCAGTGGGTTTAACTACAAGCACATAAACGGCACTAGCTGTACGTAACGGCTATCCAGGTACCTGTCAAAAAGAAGGCTGACGAGCAAGTTCATCTGAACACCTACTGAGCCTATCCGTGATAATCTCCGTACAATCCGGTCTCTTCGTCTAAGAGTATCGCATACCGGGTCTAGGGGGTGGTAAACGTCAGACCCCAAATAACCTGATAAGTCGTGTCGATTTGGCTCAAGACCGATCCGAGAAACTACTGATCTAACCATCAGTAAATCTCAACTTCCTTGGCCAAGGTCTTATGGTTCTAGCCAATCGGACACGTGCGATATCGACTCCCAATACCGGGAGAGACGAATTCCTGACAATCGCTCACTGCCTCCATGTGGCTTGGGACTGTACCCAACCAAAACCTGTTTGCACGACTCAGTAGAGTCGTGGTAGGGTAGTGATCTAAGTACGGTGGGAACTCACACGAGACAAATGATGATCTCAGGTCTAAAGGCTAACCTGTACTCATGTCACCTGAGAACCACTATTTGACGATAGGTATAATACTATCTAGAAGTTCTCTGCGAGTCCGTTTAGTGTACTCACCCCATTGAGCACCTGTATATGATATTAGGTGATCACACCAATGGCTATGGGACCAACCACCGTCCTATGTTGGGGTCTAGAAACGTATACACAAGTCTACTCTTGAATATCGATACCCGGTCTTGATACTCCTGCGACTTGGGACCTTTAAGGATGTGGCACAACGGGGTTCTTACCATTCTCTTTTCATCACCATTACACAACGGGGGTGAGTTGTACTCATAGGAATTCATGCAATCGACTATGCTTCTTCTTAATGTACAAAACTCACGCAATTTCCTTTGCCCTCACTCTAATCCCCTTATATGTCTTTACTTATTATCTTCTGTACATCATACTTAGGCTAATTGGTTTTCTTCCTTCCTTACCTTTCGGCTCCTTCCTATGGTTTGGAAGAAGACTATCCAATAAGCGTAATAGGTGTACTCTCATGATGCCAGGAGCTCTCGCAACCTGAGAGAAGGGAAAAAGAAAAGACAACCGAATAATCTTATTCAATTTCTCCAGAATCGGAATCCATCCTCGATCAGAATTAAGTTTCTTCGGGTTCGTATGTAACTATACGATGGAATACCCAAGCAATATGGATCTTTGTAGTGATACAGAGTGTTCTGGAGAAATGCAAAGGGAAAGTGGAAGCGGCAGGGATATATGCGACTAAATGACAATCCAAAAGCCAAAGTGTTTTTAAGAAGGTTCGGTTAACTTGGTTCATGTGTTTTAGTTTAAGGTCGGGTCATGGTCGCTGCAAAAGAGAGAGAGAGAAAAAAAACACTCAGCGTGCACTCTAACCTAGATTAGATTGGTTAATCATTTTATCTAATCCGGATGGCTTCCACTGTTTCCTCAAATTCTCCTTCGAGACCCCGACGAGGGGCGGTGGCCGGTCTCACACAACATTGGTGTCAGTTAGTCACCTAAGATAGTATACAGATGCTCATTGGGTTATGAGTTACACTGGACGGACTCTCCGGGAACATGGTAGATTGTATTATACCTATTGTCAGATAGCAATTCTCAGGTGACATGAGTACAGGATAGTCTGTCGACTGAGATCGTCATTTGTCTCGTGTGAGTTTCCACTATGCTTTGATTACTACCCTACCACGGCTCAAAGGAGTCGTGCAAACAGGTTTTACTTGGGTACAGTCCCGAGCCATATGGAGGCAGTGAATGGATCGTCGGGGATTCGTCTCTCCCGGTATTGGGGGTTGATGTCGTGCTGTGCACGGGTGGCCATCACTAGAAATCCTTGGCCAAGGTAGACGAGAATTAATGATTTGGATCAGCAGTTTCTCAGTGGGTGATGGGCTTCATACCGACATGAAATATAGTGTTATTAGGGGTCTGACTTTATCCACCCCCTAGACCCGATATGCGATACTCCTAGACGAACAAACCAGACTGTATGGAGATTGTCATAGAAAGGCTCAGTAGGGGTTCAGATGAGTTTGCTCGTCGGCCTTCCTTTCGCTCAATACCTGGGTTGCTATTACGTACAGCTAGTGCCGCTGACTTACTTGTGGTTAAACCCACCGCCAGCGTATTGACGTGTCTTTAGAGTCCCGCACAGAGGGTTTCCCTGGTTTAGGCAAAATGATGTAGTAGCCGTATTTTGATAGGTGCAGGACTCCGATCGAATGATTATACTAGTTACCCGGACTTTCGATCGGACGGTTGAGAATACTAGTTGGCTCGGGTTTGAGCCAGATTATTAAATCAGGTATTGATTTAATAATTTACGTATATGTATTTCGATATGTATATTCTAGTATTATGATTCTTTGTGTTATTCTATCTCTTTGGGTATTCGTATTTTGGTACGAATACGGGTATGTATATACAGTTGAGTGTAATCCGTATTTATAAGGAAAACATTCTAGAAGGTAAACACTTCATTTTGGATTATCCATTTATTTATTTAAATGGAAATGAGGTGTAAAGGTGAAGAAGAGAGAATGGTGAGAACCATGCTCGAATAGTGTTGACAAATGAATTGTTAATTCATTTATGCAAACTATTCAAGTATGGTTGCATATTATATTTGGAAATGGGTTTTACAAAACCTAGCTTCATATTTTCTCTCACTTGCGGATGGTTCATTTTTGACATGGGATTTTTCTCACTCTCACCATTTTGCTTGCTCTCTTCACTGACCTTTCTTGACCTCCTCTTTCTTCTTCTTCTTCTACTCTACCATCTCATGTATTGAGAAACAAGGGTAGAAGAGAGTTAGATACTCACTTAGAGCAACTCACTACATCCCTAAGCACTCTAGATTAGCAACCTAGAGTCCCTAGTTGCTTCACTAGATTCTTAGTGTGGAGCTAGAGCCATGAGCTACAACCCTCGGGTGGATCATCATCGACGGAGGAAGACCGGCGACCAAGTTCGATCGAGGAAATCTCTAAGAGCTAAGGAAGATGGTAGAAGACCGAAGGACATGCTTACAACTTCTAACCATGTAGTTAAGATCTCCTTTTATAGCTAGTATCGGTTTATGGTTTCGATTCTAGGACGGGTTTTTTAGCGCAAAAATTTTTAAACACTATTTTTTTCTGCACCGGCCATGGTAGATGGCCAGGGCGCTATCAAACCCCAACAAGAGGCCGAGCTGAGGTCTTCCTCCTATGACCTGGGATGAGTTCACGACGATTTTTCTTGCTTGTTTCCTTCCGCAGAGCGTCAGTGATGCTCGAGCTCGCAGT
The DNA here is from genome assembly GCA_030015575.1 of Agapanthus africanus. Taxonomy (NCBI): domain Eukaryota; kingdom Viridiplantae; phylum Streptophyta; class Magnoliopsida; order Asparagales; family Amaryllidaceae; genus Agapanthus; species Agapanthus africanus. Next base: position 157,487,084 of record JASDDO010000010.1, read on the forward strand.
TTTGAGTCTTTGCGCAAGACTCCCGGTATGACAGTGGGCGTGTATGATATCTAGTTCACCCAGCTATCCATATATGCTCCTTATTTGGTGGATACCGAGGAGAAGCGCGTCAAGAGATTCGTGTGAGGTCTTGATACAAAGTTGTTCCTCTCTATTGGCACCCAGCACTTTGATACTTATCCATCGGCGATAGACATAGCCACGCTAGTGGAGGATCGTATTGCCGAGACTATGACCGTTCCGGGACCGAAGCGGATTCGTACTTGTGTATTAGCTCCCGGGCGGTTTGGCAGAGGTATGGCAAGTAGAGGCCGCGGCGGATTCTTTCTAGGCCGTGGTGGCAGTAGAGGCTTAAGACGGGGACAGTTATATAGCTCCTACCTACAGGGTCAGAAGCCATTGCCAGGATGTTTTTGGTGTGGGAGTCCGCATCACCACATCAGGGATTGTGCTATGAGATGCCAGGGTGGGGCAGCGGTACCACAGGTCAGTTTATCCCCTTCACCTTCTCCTTCACGAGCATTGCATCTTCCGCCCGTCGCTACTCCGCACCAGACAGATGCTTAGAGAGGCAGTGGCCGTGGCGGTCCTGTTCAGAGAGGGCAAGGTGGCAGAGGCATAGGACATCAGGATACCGGTAGAGGACATGCCCGAGTTTTTTCTTTGACTCCTCGGGATGAGTAGGCATCGAATGCAGTTGTGACAGGTACTCTTTCCGTGTGTTCTTTCGACGTGCGCATATTGTTCGACCCTGGTTCTACACACTTTTATATATCCACACACTTAATACTAAGATTGGGCCGAGATTCGTCTTTATTAGATCAGCCACTCGTTGTGATAACTCCCGGAGGAAAGTCCTTTGTTGCTCGACACGTGTTCCGGTCGTGTTCCGTTCGTATTGGGGATGAAGATTCTTCTATCGATTTGATCCTTCTTGATATGTTATACTTTGACGTTCTCCTCAACATGGACTGGTTAGCCACTTGCTACGTATCCATGGACTTCCATGAGAAGGCGGCCAGGTTCTATTTTCCGAGAGAGCCAGTTCTTATTGTGCAGGGGGACCGCAGTGCTGCCCCACACAGTTTGATTTTTGTCCTTTGCGCTAGTCGACTCTTAAAGAAAGGATGTCGGGGATTCATAGCTTATATTCGTGATACTGGAGCCACAGCGGTTCCGTTGGATCAGTATCCGATTGTGAAAGAATTCCCCGATGTATTTCCTGATGAGTTACCTGGGTTGCCGCCAGAGCGTGATGTCGAGTTTTACATCGATTTGATCCTCGGCACGGGGCCTATTTCTATACCGCATTATCGGATGTCCCCGACGGAGCTTAAAGAGCTTAAGAATCAGTTGCAAGATTTGTTTGATAAGGGACTTACTCGTCCGAGTGTGTCACCTTGGGGAGCTCCTATCCTGTTCGTTAAGAAGAAGGACGACAGTATAAGATTGTGCATTGATTATCGTCAACTGAACCGAGTTACGGTGCGGAATAGGTATCCTCTACCTCACATTGACGATTTGTTCGATCAGCTCCAGGGTGCGGGACATTTTTTGAAGATTGGCTTACGATTGGGTTATCATCAGTTGTGGGTCCGGAATGATGACATTCCAAAGACTGCTTTTTTGACACGCTACGGGCACTACGAGTTCTAGGTGATGTTGTTCGGGCTCACCAATCCCCCGGCAGCGTTCATGGATTTGATGAACCGGATCATCAGGTCGTTCCTCGACCAGTTTATTATTGTATTCATTGACGACATTCTGGTCTAGTCCAGGAGTCAGAGGAGCATGAGCAACACTTGAGAATTACATTGCAGACATTGAGAAAGCACCGGTTGTTTGCTAAATTCTCGAAGTCTGCTTTCTGGCTTGACAATATTGATTTCTTGGGTCATATGGTTACGAGAGATGGTATATGATGTTAGTTATATGTATGCCCTAAAGGCCATTACTATACATGAGATGTATATTGTAGTGGATGCTGGGACATATATAGGTAGGACTTTCTTGCTCGACATGATAGTACGCTATCTGGTTGCTCTTTATCTTAACATGTATACTTGCAGTCTATCTATTACATGTTGATAAAGCCCTTAGGATGTGTGCTCGACTTCTAGAACTATGATGTAGATCATACTAGTGGGGCCTGGGTAGTCCATGAGTACATCCTTCAATGTTCCTAGTCGTGGGAATATCGAGACGGGGCATCGATATTCCAGAGTAGACTAGCGTATATCTTCTCGACCCATGCGATGGGTGATGGATGATCCTATATCCATTGGTGTTTGACAACAGAGATGGTATGCGGGTGCTCAGTGGAGACTGGGTACACTGAACGGACTCGCCGAGAACTCCCAGATTGTATTATACCTCACGTCAGATGGCAGTTCTCTGGTGACACTGGTACAGCTTAGTATGTTGACCCAAGATCGTCATAGAGTCTTGTGTGTCTCCCACTGTGCTTTGATTTCCACCCTACCACGGCTCTATTGAGTCATGAAAACAGGTGGTTTTAGGGTACAGTCCCGTTTCACATGGAGGCAATGAGCGATAGGAGGGAATTCGTCTCTCCCGGTATTGGGGGTTGATGTTGCGCTATGCTCGACTGGCCATAACTGGAAATCCCTGGCCAGGGTTGCACTAATTTACTGGTAAGTGTTATCAGTAGTTTCATGCTTGTTATGGACCTTACATCGGCATGACTTATCAAGCTACTGGGGTCTGACGTTTACCGCCCCTAGGCGAGATATGCGACATATCAGACGAACAGACCGGACTGTGCGGTAAGTGTTACTGGTTGGATTCACACGAGTGTGAGCTGGCTTGCTCGTTGATCTTCTGATCGCTCAATACCCGGGTGTCCGTTACGTTTAGAAGACCGCTTGCGGCTTGTGGGTGTTTGATATGATCATCACCTACTGCCGGCGTATTAACGAGTCTTTAGAGTCCAACACAGGGGTTTCCTGGCTCAAGCGAAACAAAATAGGAGCGCATATGAGATATGTGCGGGACCGAGAATAATACCAGTATGTGATACTGTATTCTATTCTCGCGATTTGTATCATTGGACGGTTATATGTGATATAGCCGAGTTACCGAATCAAGTGTTGATTCGATATATTGATACACTACATATTAGGCGGTTATATGAGATATGACCAGATCATTAAATCAAGTATTGATTTAATGATTTAATGTATAATTATATATTTGATATATTACTTTACATTAAGTAGTATTTGTTCACTTAAGATTGATTTTCTCACTTGATGTGCATAAGTTGTATATATGATATATGTTTGTGCACTAGTTTGTATCATGATTGATGATACATGCAAACTTGGGTGTGTGTATGAATTACACCATGTTTAGGTTAATGGTTAGGGTTTTATTTGTTTTATTTATTTTAGCAAAAATAAAATGGTGGCTTTCTTTGTTTTATGCTTGAAGCTTCATGAAGCTTTTTAGCATCTTTGAAAAAGTCTAACCATTTTGTTTTGTTCTTTGACCTAACCATCAACCAAAACTCTAGTTTAGTCTCTACAATGGTTTACTCACCCATGGTTGCAACATGATAGACTTCACTTGATTATTCATTTTCTATATTTATTCATTATTCTTTTCTTCTTCTTCTTCATCTTCTTCTTCAAGTGAAAGCCTTCTTGAAAATTTTCAAGTGAAGAATAAGAGTGAGAAATCCAAATCCAAAGTAAACCCACTTTCTATTTCTTCATCCTCTACCACTTGACATGTTGTATAGGGTGTTCTCTTCACAAAGTTCTTGACCAAGTGAAGGAATAGCTTGAGTTTGAGTCTCCCCGACGTAGATCATCTTCGGCCTCGAAGTCAACGACCTAGCCCGCTCTTTTCTCCGATGAAACCAACGCTAGGGTCCGGGATCCCGATGATCGCAGTGAAGGAACGTTAACACGGAGCTTTAGAAGTGAAGGACCGGATCTACAAATATTGTAATCCCTTTCACTTGTAGTTAAAGTAGTCAACTTGCTTTTAGTTTCGCCTAATCTCTAGTAACGATCTTGCATAGGGTTGTTCGGCACATAAAATTTTTGATTTTGGCATGGTAGATGCCTTGTGGAACCTCATGAGTGTGCCTAGGAACCCTACATTGGTATCAGAGCCTAGCTAGAGCTTTAGGCGAAGTGTAGACGAAGTTAGAAACCCGATCGAACCCCGAAACCCTAATCAAAACCCTTCTCTGTACATTTTTTAAAACTGTGATTTTTTATGAATTAAAAATGCTTAGAAAAATAAGCAGGAAAAACTAAGAATTACTGTGAAGTACGGCCCACTAATTCGCTCAGATGACCGCGGAACCGCGGGCAAACCAAGGGTTTGGCGGCGGTTCCGCGGCCAAAATTGTGAATTAGTCCCTGGAATTTCATATATTTATTCTTAGGTCCTTTCTTGGCAATTCTTTCTGGGAATTTTTTAATTACACTCAAGTGTTGAGTTTTCTAGGGTTGTATTGGGGACTCGTTGATTCGATCGGATAATTTAACTTTGTTTAGTTTGTTTGGGTAATTTTTAGAAACTGTTAAAAAGTTCGACCGGATATCAATAACTCACTTTTTCCCCAGTCGGAAATTTTTTCAAAAGTTGGATTTTTTCTCGAGTTTAAGAACGTCTAAGTAGTGCAAGTAACGCGATGGGCCCTCTAGAAGACAACAAACCTTAACTCGATTATGTGACCGTCTTGAACTGCCCTTTGAACCATAGGGTTTGGGGCAGTACGGCGTGCCACATGTGAGGCGTTGGCTTGACCCTTCTACGGCTGGACCGTTGGTACTGTGGCATGAAATGGATGTTTTTAAAATTATTTCAAGTGTTGAGCTTTTTGGGAAAACTTGGGTGTTTGATTATTCGATCGGAAAGTATAACATTGTCTATTTATCTGGAATGTGATACAATATTTGGAATCCATAAGTAGTTATGAGATAACTATTTTGAATGTTATAAATCTAGCAGTTTAATCTCACTTGATCGGTTGCCATAGGATTTTGATGTGATCAAAAGTCCATCGCAATCACGTTGCGTACGCGGGTACCAAGTGACTGCAGGAGAACCCCGTCGCCGAAAGCATCCGTTCGGGTGCTCGCGGCAGCGGTGTTCCGCCTTAGTGCACTTCGTCGACGGTATCGGGGGTGCGGCCGTCTACTAAAGTTTACGACGAGCATTCGTTCAGAATGCCGGGAATCTTGTTGAATTGCCCGACTTGATATTGAAAAGTGTTTTCGATAATGAGACTAAAATGCGGGGTTTGTAATTATTAGGCATGCGATGTCTAAGGAGGTTGCGGATTCCAACTGTTTTAGTTTTACACTTTCTTTTCTGCGACCGTAAGTGTAATATGTGATATCGCCGGTTTCGTTGCTATATGTCAACGACAATTGGGATGGGCATATTTACTTACGTTGTTGACATGTGATGTTATGTGTTGCTGGATATGTTATATTGGATCGTCGTGTTTGAATAGCCGGGGGTTTTTTATGTGAGATGAGTGGTTTTCTTTTTCATTCATGTAAAAAACTTGTATGTAATATTGTTTTATTTGGGGCACTTCCGGGTTGAGGTTGATGTCACCAGTGTTGTATATTATTTACTTTTCCGCATTAGGATAGACCCAAGGCGGGGAGCACAAGTAACCGGGTTCTAGGGTCCAGTGGGAGACCATTTCGAGGAGTCGAGTCCGGGTCTCCTAACTCTAGAATTGGTAGGGTTACTTGCCGCACTCGTAGGGGTCTAGGGGTGTGGGATTGGCTATTCATCACGACCGTGGAATCCGTGTTTTATACAGGCTCAAAATAAAACACGGACGTCCTATTATATCCAATATTTCATATGATATTTTCTGCTGCATTTTCTGTGATGTGATCATGTGATATGTTCAGATTGATACTGTATATAGTATATATGATATATTATACAGACGTTGCTTATGTTTTACACACGCGCTAGCCCTGCCCTGCTCTGCCGTTAGTTACCTAACCTAAAGGTGCAGACGGGACATCAAGGCGAATGCGGATGGCATAAGTGTACGTTGTATTTATCTGTGATATTTAGGTGGACTTAAATGATGGGACATTCATTAATGAGATTAATGAATGAAAATAAACCTAAAAGATGTTGTGGAATCGAATTTCAAAAATAAAATTAGATAGCTCTAGTTGTTGCTTTGCATAGCAGTGTTCCTTGTAGAACATCCAGCACCTTATTCGATAAGGAAAGAGCCGACGATCCCTTCACCGGGAGTGACCTCTTTAGCAATAACTAGCAGATGCTACAACCATCGGTTTGTCTTTTGACTGCTTTTCTAGTTCTTGCTTTGCATAGTGGTATTGTGAATATCCTGCACCTCATTCGACGAGGAAAGAGCCGAGATCCCTTCACCGGGAGTGACCTCTTTAGCGAAACTAGCAAAAGCCTCAAAAACACTCCATTTAAAAACCATTTGATTACGCAACGAGATCAAGTTCAAAGCGTTAAAGGTTTTCTTAAAAACCATCTGCAACCCTCCGTCGTTTTAGGAAGTAGAGTACTTAGTATTCGTGCTGTATTTGTTGACCATAGTCAAGGCACAATGTACGGTAGCTAAGTGATGTCTTCCTACATCGCATATGATGCGATTAGTTAGGACATTCATGTGGCTTTGTTTACCTTAGCCAAGGGTCATGTGGGTGGGTCTAATTAATCACGAAATGACGGGTAGAACTTGACTAGTGCTTATGATTTGTTGACCTTAGCCAAGGTCATAGGTGCTAGGGATAAAAACCTTTATCAGGAGTTTCAAGTGTTGAAATTTGCAATGAGATTGCATACCTTCTATATGATAGTTGGATCCTGATACCCACTGCGAGTAATTGTTACTCCTGGGAGAGTTTTGCACTTTGCAATTAGCCGATCAAGTAGGTGTCTAGAAAGGTGTCAACGGGGTTACGCCCCTGGAAAAATGAGGTTTACTTTAATAAAGTCCGTGCGAAAGCACGGGGAACCTCCCTCAAAGTACCGGCACTGGCCTGGCTGAAAGATTGGCGAACTTGTAGAGTGTAATTAATCCCGGCTAGTCTTTCCTTTTAGGGTTTGAAGGAAGATTTGATAAAAACAGTGGGAGCCATCCTGATTAGATAAAATAAATAACCAATCTAATCTTACAAGAGCGCACGCAGAGTGTTTTCTTCTCTCTCTCTCCAGGTAGCGACCGTGTCACGCCTTAATCAAGATAATAATATGGATGTATTGACCGAACCCGTTTGTTATACAGAGATGGGGAACGTTGGTCCCGTTCCAACTTATAATTGTTATAAGACCGAGCAGGAAATAGGGGAATACGAGGATTCCTATGCCGCCCAAAACGAAGTTAGTGCATGAGATGCATCTCCTTCGGGTGCGTTCATTATAAAGAACTGTTTCTCAGTATCCTCTGCGTCCTGGGTATTTGATACCGAATCAGGATCCCAGATATGTGATCTGTTACATAGGGCTACAGAAAGGTAGAGAACAGAGAACGGGTGATAAGTTTCATGAGACAGAAAACGGTGCAAGTGTTGCAGCCAAGTCTGTTGGTCACTATCACCCTGTATTACCAAAATATACTGATTCTGAACGAATGTTATTAGATACCGAACCTGATATACAACATCATATCACTATCTTTATTAGTAAAGAAAGGATATAATTTTGTATTGTTGGATAATGTTTTGAACATTTCCTATATCAAGAGTTGATCGGTTCAGGCACGTTATCTAAAAGCATTGACGTTCTAAATCAAACTACAGTTCTTAGTGTACAGAACACACACGAGAAGAAGAGTTCAGAAATGAACGAATTCTTATTAAGGCATTGTAGACTAGGTCATATCAATGCGACCCGACTAGCTAAAGTTACATTTAGATGCATATTTAAATCGGTTTGAATTTACATCTTGTGAAACTTGCCCGTCATGTCACAAAGATAAGATGACCATAGCTCTGTTTACTCGAAACAGAGAAAGAGTTAGTGAACTTTTGGGACTGATACATAGTGATGTATAAAGGTCCCCAGTCTACATATGCCAGGACTGGTTCTTTGTACTTCCTTACATTCATTGATGATCTCTCAAGATTCGGACACATGTTTATGTTGAAACACATGTCTGAAGCTTTTGACAAATTCAAAGAATATAAGTCAGAAGTAGAGAACCAATATAGGTATAAGTATTATGTCCTATGATGAGATCAGGGAGGAGAATACTTGTGCATGGAATTCATGGACTATTCTTGTCACGACCCGAAAGTACAGAACGTGACTGGCACTTAGATTACGAGACGTCTAAAGGCGTAACGTAACCTAAGTCAGCCAAAGCCCAGAAAAATCTAAACCAAAATCAAAAGAGAGTGAAGGAAAACCTTACATGAAAGCAATTTTTAAATCAATTAAGTTGCATTGAACTCTTTTTAAAAACATCAAAAATTTCTGAAAATTTCGGCAGAGTCTCCCCTGTATTTTCTATCCCCCAAAATAGGTACAACAGGATATATATAACTTGTAATCATAAATGGCATCCCCAAGCGGGAGCTAGCTCTTCGCCCAAGGCGGATCACAACCACATGCAATATATAAGTAATATCAAGAAAAGAGCATGAAAGAAACGCAAAATATCAGAAAACACAACGCCGGCTCAAGTGAGCTCGACCCAAAAGAAACCACAAATATACAAATCTCTCAGTCTCATCACTAGGTCGCATATACAATATAAAGTGGTAGATGGAGAATACTAGATACAATGATAAAGCAAAAAGAAACAAAGTGTGATCGCAACCCACCTACGGGCGATGTCGCGAGTCAGAGCAAAAGGAGCCGATGATAAGATAGCCGCCGCTACAAGACTGATGAGTCCGACCTGCAAGACACTGTGGCACAACGGGGGTGAGTTGCCAGCTCGTGAGTAGAATATAACATCTAGTAAGGCAATCGTAAGAATGCACGCAATGCGTCACAACATGTATGTCCATATGTGTTATAATACCTCTAGTATGTATGCACATGTATGCAATGTCATTACTAAATCTTTAAGTGTTTTAAATGTTAAGAGTTCTGCATTCTTAACTTTAGAAAAAGGAATATCTGTATAATAACTAAATATCATCAAGAATCATCTGAAAACTGTGTCAAGCATCGACACCAAATATGAAATCACCTCTGTCTCAATGTCTCAAAATATCGGGCTCCGTCAGTCCGGATCGGCCCATGTCATCAAATCTCACGACAACGGTCGGTATCCTCCGGATATCCGCCGCGCCAGACATCACCGGTAGGTAGTCTTCCCCTGCCAGGCTCATCGTCTACAACTCGATCTTCTTGCCCCGGGGTACCATACCGGGCCCACCATGTACCCGAGACGGTTCATCCACTCCTCGAATCGGGTCTCGAAATCCAACAGAAAACATGAAAACTCATGGTGGACGACACATACATCACGAGAAAACCGCAACTTTATTATAAAAATGATAAATATAAGCTTTTGTTAAATTCTTGCGGTTTACCCCAAAAAAATCCAGAAATCGCAGCAATACGGAAATCCTCAAGAAAATCATAATACCCAACATGTTGTATGTGATAAATGTCTATGATATCAAGGTATGCGATGTGATTTGTGGCTAGAAACCTATGTAAGTATGATGATGATGCAAGGTATATACATGCTATACGATTTCATATATCATGTATGATGCAAGTGGTGACACTAAGCTAAACAGGTTCTATGGTGCTCGTGGCATGGCAATTACCAAAGGCGTGTGTGTCACATGAATAGTGCGCGTGCAACAGAAGCCAATGGTAATGGTGTTCGTGTCCTATGAAGTGATATCGCATATGTGTAGATGAATGTCCATGCAATCTAATATACGGTTAGCTATAAGGGTATGCAATGAACATAAAGGGATAAGCTAACTAACAATATAAATCTTGCAAGAAGTAAGGTAATCCTAACTAGGGGACGCCTCGCGCCATCCAGACGATTCCCCCATAGATGAATACATCTACTCACCTGAAAGCCTCGCTAATCCGATCCGACCACCGCCTTGCCTTTATGCACCGTGTCTGATGTTTCCACGACCGATCCTATATTTGCACAACACCAAGCATAGGATTACATATCCTAAAACGATGCAAGTGACAATATACAAATATCAACGCTCTCGAATTAAACGTAACGTGCACTCAGTGCGCGGGAAAACGCACGAAAATCGCTAAATCTTAACTAGAATCGTTATTTCGGGGAAATCGACAAAACTAAAACCCAGCAAGACAAAACCGCACGTTTGCGCACACTAATAGTCATATACGAAGCTAATTATATCGCTAATATAACGCAATTAGATCACATCCTAATTTTAATAAAAATCTAGTAAGCAAAAAGCCTAAAAATTTCGATGCAAACGTCGCGAATTAACGATCAAGCGAGCGCAACATAGCACAAATAACCATTCTAACCAACTAGATAGCCACAATACTAACCTAAACATACTTAATCCACTTCAAACCCTAACTACAACATCACCCCTCTTCTTGAAATTTCATGAGCAACAAATTAACCCAAATTTTACACTAAAACTACTAAATCTAGCAAGCTTAAACTACAAATAACAACTAGATTAGGATTTATACCTTACAATATAACCTTAGCTTGCCCTTGACCTTGAAAGATGCCTCCTTTCACCTTGTTTTAAAACAAATTAGGGTTGGAAATAGGTGGCTTAGGGTTTTGATTTGAATTAGAGAAGGAAATAGTGTATTTTTGTTGATTTTTGCATGATTTTGGAAGCAAGAAAAGTGATAAAAAAATTAGGGCTGAAGGAGGGAGGGCTCGGCCTGAGCATAGGAAGAGGGAAAAGAGTGAGTTTGTGTAGAATTTTCCAAAGAAAAAAAATATCTCTTAAGGTCATAATTGCATATCACATCAAACTTTCAAAAAACATCCTTTTTCTTTCCATTTTTCAACCCCCTTTTACCATAAACTATTAAACTTGAAATGTTTGCTAAAATTTTTTTGTTACACTAAATTTTAGTTATAATGGTTCCTATATGTGTAATTTACCCAATTAAATTTGTATTTATCACTAATTAAATGTATTTTTAAAAGCTTAAAATAATACTAAAAATAATTAATTAAGGAAACAAAATTTATTTGACTAGAAAGTTATAAGTGACATTTTAGTGAAAAAATTGTAGTAATATCTTATCTAAATTTTGTATAATTAGGTCTACAAAGAAAAATACCTATTTTGACTTTTTACGGAAAAACCTGAAAAATTTAGCCGATTACCGAAAAACTGCCTAAACGGTTTTCGAAGGGTTACAATCTTCCCCCCTTAAAGAAATTCGGTCCCCGAATTTAGAATTTAACTACGCGTACCTTCAAAAAGATGGGGATATCTGTTCCTCATCTCGACCTCGGTCTCCCAGGTGACCTCCTCGCTGTTCGGGCCACGCCAAAGGACCTTGACGGACGGTATATCCTTCGACCTCAATTTCTTCACCTGCCGATCCAGAATGACCACCGGCTGCTCGGTGAAGGAAAGATCACGCTCTAGCTGGATCGTCTGGTGCTGAATCGCATGGGAAGGATCATGAAGGTACTTGCGGAGCATCGAGACATGGAATACGGGGTGAACATCGGGGAAGCTGGGTGGAAGAGCTAACCGATAAGCAACTGGACCAACACGCTCTAGGATCTCGAAAGGACCAACATATCTAGGACTCAGTTTCCCTTTCCTCCCAAATCTCATCACACCTTTCATCGGAGAGACCTTCAGGAAAACATGATCGCAAACAGCGAACTCGAGTCGGCGACGGCGCCTGTTAGCATAAGATTTCTGCCTGCTCTGTACCGCTCTCATCCTGTCCCGAATCAGCTGTATCTTCTCGGTCGTCTCCTGTACAATCTGCGGCCCCAAAACACTGCTCTCCCTGAGTTCTGTCCAACATACCGGCGATCGACATCACCTCCCATATAAAGCCTCGAAAGGTGCCATCTGAATCGTCTCCTGGAAGCTATTATTGTAGGAAAACTCGATCAAAGGCAAATGACGATCCCAGCTGCCACTGAAATCTAAAACACAAGCTCTAAGCATGCCCTCAAGAGTCTGAATAGTACTCTCCGACTGACCGTCAGTCTGCGGATGAAAGGCTGTGCTAAAACTCAATCGGGTGCCCAATGCTTCCTGAAGTTTCTACCACAATCGGCAGGTAAACTGGGTGCCCCGGTCGGACACGATGCAAGTCGGAACACCATGCAGTCGCACTATCTCATCAATATAAACCTGGGCGTACTGAGAAAATCCAAAAGTGGTCTTCACTGGCAGAAAGTGAGCCGCTTTCGTCAGTCGATCCACAATCACCCAAATAGAGTCATACCCTCAACTGGTCCTGGGTAGACCCACAATGAAGTCCATGGAGACCTGCTCCCACTTCCACTCAGGGATGGGAAAAGGCTGTAACTCACCGGCTGGCCTCTGGTGCTCGGCCTTGACTTGTTGATAAGTCAGGCATCTCGACACAAAGTCTGTAATATCCTTCTTCATCCCGTCCCACCAGTAAACCTCTCTCAAATCACAGTACATCTTGGTGGAACCTGGATGCACACTGTATACTGATCTATGTGCTCCTCGAGAATATCACGCTTCAGTCCCTCTGAATCTGGCACGCACAGTCGAGTCCCAAATCGATGTATCCTCTGATCATCAATCACGAACTCAGAAACTCTGCCCTGCCGAATCTGCTCAATAATCTCTAAAATACGGGCATCGCCGGACTGTGCCTCGCGGATACGGTCAAGTAACTGTGGGCGTGCTCTGAAATGGGCCAGCTGTCCCCCTGTAGGAGTAAACTCGTACTGCACTCTGCTGTCACATAACACCTGCCAATCCGCCGTCGACTGCATCAGTACTGCGCTCAAGCAAGATAAGGTACCTCCGTGCCTCCTACTCAAAGCATCTGCCACTACATTCGCCTTGCCCGGATGGTATAAAATCTCGCAGTCATAATCCTTCACCAACTCCATCCATCGGCGCTGTCTCAGGTTCAGATCTCGCTGCTGGAAGATATACGTCAAACTCTTGTGGTCAGTGAATATCTGGCACGACTCGCCGTATAGGTAATGTCTCCAGATCTTAAGTGCAAATACCACTGCAGCCATCTCTAAATCATGGGTGGGGTAGTTCTGTTCGTGTTTCCTCAGCTGCCGAGAAGCATAAGCAATAACTCTGTCGTGCTGCATCAATACACAGCCCAGCCCCATTCGAGAAGCATCACAATATACCACGAACCCGCCTGATCCTGAAGGCAATGCTAACACTGGTGCAGTAGTCAGACGAGTCTTCAACTGCTGGAAACTATCCTCACATGTCTGGGTCCAATCAAAAGGAACCCCCTTCCGGGTCAACCCGGTCAATGGTGCAGCAATGCGGGAGAAATCCTGGAAAAAACGTCGATAGTAGCCGGCCAGACCTAGAAAGCTGCGAACCTCTGTAACTGATACCGGTCTAGGCCAACGCTGAACTGCCTCGATCTTCTTCGGGTCCACACAAATACCATCTCTCGTCACCATATGACCCAAGAAGTCGACACTGTCTAGCCAGAATGCACACTTGGAGAATTTGGCGAACAACTGATGCTCCCTCAATGTCTGCAATGTGATACGTAAGTGCTGCTCATGCTCCTCCCGACTCCGAGAATAAACAAAGATGTCGTCAATGAACACAATAATGAATTGATCGAGATACGGCCTGAATACACGGTTCATCAAGTCCATAAATGCTGCCGGGGCATTGGTGAGCCCGAATGACATCACCAAGAACTCATAATGACCATATCGAGTACGGAAGGCGGACTTCGGAATATCCTCCTTCCGAACCCGCAACTGGTGATAACCTGACCGTAAATCAACCTTCGAGAAGAACCCTGCACCCTGGAGCTGATCAAATAAGTCATCAATGCGGGGTAGGGGATATCTGTTCCGCACAGTAACCCGGTTCAGCTGACGATAATCAATGCATAAGCGCATACTTCCGTCCTTCTTCTTAATAAACAAGACGGGAGCACCCCAAGGTGACACACTCGGTCGGATAAGCCCTTTGTCCAGCAAGTCCTGTAACTAATCCTTTAGCTCTCTCAGCTCCGCCGGGGCCATCCGATAAAGTGGTATAGACATAGGCCCCGTGCCGGGGATCAAGTCAATACAGAACTCAATCTCGCGCTCTGGTGGCAGACCAGGCAGCTCGTCAGGGAATACATCAGGAAACTCTCTCACAACAGGGACCTGGTCCAACGGAACCTCTGTGGAGCTAGTATCACAAACATAGGCTAAGAATCCCTGACACCCTTTTCTTAAGAGCTGACCAGCGCGAAGAGAAGAAATCAAGCTGGGAAGGGTAGCGCTACGATCTCCCTGAATAACCAGAACCGGCTCACCAGGAAAACAGAATCTGACTGCTTTCTCACGGCAGTCCACGGATGCATAACAGGTGGCTAGCCAGTCTATACCAAGAAAAACGTCAAAGTCTAGCATACCGAGGAGAATCAAATCAACTGAAGAATCTCTCTCCTCAATACGAACGGAACACGATCGGTACACAAAACGGGCAACAAAAGACTCGCCTACCGGTGTAATAACGACAAGCGGCTAATCTAACGGAGAAGACTCTCGGCCCAACCTCGGTGCAAAGTACGTGGATACATAGGAATGTGTGGAGCCTGGATCAAATAATACCCGTGCATCAAAAGAACATACTGGCAGAGTACCTGTCACGATGGCATTGGATGCCTGTGCATCCTGAGGAGTCAATGCGAACACTCGGACCTGTCCACCACTAATAGCTGGCTGTCCTCTGCCTCTACCTCGGCCTCGGCCTCTGCCTCTGTCGCCTCGGCCTCTCGGAACCGGACTGCCACGCCCACGGCCTCTAGAAGCATCTCACTGGCGTGGAGCATCATCAGGAGTAGGTAGTAGAGCTCTCTGAGGAGGTGGTGAGGGTGGTAAGGTCACATGCGGGACTGTCGCCGCGCCCTAGCGTCCCATGCTACAGTCTCTGACATGGTGGTACTGACTCCCACACCGAAAACATCCTAGAGACGACTGCTGGGTCTGTGGATATGAACCAAATAACTGACCTCATCTCGATTCTCTGCCTCCACCATCTCCCGGAAATAATCTATCACGGTGTCTACCCATCTGCCGCTGAGCTGGCGTATCAGTACGGATCCTCTTCGGCCCAGAAACGACCGGAGTCTCAGAAATACGCTCCTCCAGAAGTAAGGCTGCATCCATCGCGGCCGCGTATGTATCAAAGTGCTGGGTGCCGATGGCAAGGAATAGCTGTGTATCAAGCCCTCGCACAAACCACTTTATTCTCTTCTCTTCTGTGTCTACTAGGTACGGAGCATATCGAGACAACTGGGTAAACTGTATATCATACTCCGACACCGTCACCCCAGGAGTCTTGCGCAAAGACTCAAAACTACGGGCTCGAGCATCTCGGACACTCTCCGGAAGAAAACGGGCAAGAAATGCAGCTGTAAACTCGTCCCAGGTCATAGAAGGTAGACCTGCAGCTCGGCCTCTCTCTACTGAATCGTACCATGTCTGGGCAAGACCCTCCAGACGAAAACTCGCAAACTCCACCAATCTATCATCAGAACACCTCAACGAACGGCAAATCCGAGCCATCCTATCAAGGAATGTCTGTGGGTCCTCTGTCGCATCTGTACCGGTAAAAGCTGGAGGTCTCAATCTCATGAACTCCTGTAGTGAAACAGGGATAGTCTCCGTAGTAGCAGCAGGAGTGACCATCTGTACAGCAGGTACAATCGTGGTCTGTGCGGTGGAAGGAACGTCCTCGGATCTCTGTGCCCGGCTGGACTCAACTAAAGATCCCATCATCTGTCGCAACTCTTGCATGTCGGCCTCTAGTCTGGCAATACGGTCAGGATAAGGCGGATAAGTATGACCCTGAGGGGTAGGCGTATCCTCCCGCTCCATCCTCGCCTCAGACGAGCCCGCTCGAATCTCATCCCTAGCGGCAGCCCGCTGAGCTCTCGTAGTCTTTGGCGGCATCGAAGCTTGAATAAGAAACGTGACTGATAAGAACATTGCAATTGAATCAAGGAATGCAAGGAATCAAGAAAGGAAATACAAGCAATTATGTCCTAAGGTCACTTAGGCGGAGTACCGTATCGTAAGTATGCCGCGGATCATACCCACGCTACGCCACTCTGCTTAAGTCACCTACTCCATCTACCAAGGTCGTCCTATACTCAGAAAGGTAAAACCTACGCTCTGATACCAACTTTGTCACGACCCGAAAGTACGGAACGTGACTGGCACTTAGATTACGATATGTCTAAAGGCGTACCGTAACCTAAGTCAGCCAAAGCCCAGAAAAATCTAAACCAAAATCAAAAGAGAGCGAAGGAAAACCTTACATGAAAGCAATTTTTAAATCAATTAAGTTGCATTGAACTCTTTTTAAAAACATCAAAAATTTCCGAAAATTTCGGCAGAGTCTCCCCTGTATTTTCTATCCCCCAAAATAGGTACAACAAGATATATATAACCTGTAATCATAAATGGCATCCCCAAGCGGGAGCTAGCTCTTCGCCCAAGGCGGATCACAACCACATGCAATATATAAGTAATATCAAGAAAAGAGCATGAAAGAAACGCAAAATATCAGAAAACACAACGCCGGCTCAAGTGAGCTCGACCCAAAAGAAACCACAAATATACAAATCTCTCAGTCTCATCACTAGGTCGCATATACAATATAAAGTGGTAGATGGAGAATACTAGATACAATGATAAAGCAAAAAGAAACAAAGTGTGCTCGCAATCCACCTACGGGCGATGTCGCGAGTCAGAGCAAAAGGAGCCGATAATAAGATAGCCGCTGCTACAAGACTGATGAGTCCGACCTGCAAGACACTGTGGCACAACGGGGGTGAGTTTCCAGCTCGTGAGTAGAATATAACATCTAGTAAGGCAATCGTAATAATGCACGCAATGCGTCACAACATGTATGTCCATATGTGTTATAATACCTCTAGTATGCATGCACATGTATGCAATGTCATTACTAAATCTTTAAGTGTTTTAAATGTTAAGAGTTATGCATTCTTAACTTTAGAAAAAGGAATATCTGTATAATAACTAAATATCATCAAGAATCATCTGAAAACTGTGTCAAGCATCGACACCAAATAAGAAATCACCTCCGTCTCAATGTCTCAAAATATCGGGCTCCGTCAGTCCGGATCGGCCCATGTCATCAAATCTCACGACAACGGTCGGTATCCTCCGGATATCCGCCGCGCCAGACATCACCGGTAGTTAGTCTTCCCCTGCCAGGCTCATCGTCTACAACTCGATCTTCTTGTCCCGGGGTACCATACCGGGCCCACCATGTACCCGAGACGGTTCATCCACTCCTCGAATCGGGTCTTGAAATCCAACAGAAAACATGAAAACTCATGGTGGACGACACATACATCACGAGAAAACCGCAACTTTGTTTTAAAAATGATAAATATAAGCTTTTGTTAAATTCTTGCGGTTTTCCCCAAAAAATCCAGAAATCGCAGCAATACTGAAATCCTCAAGAAAATCATAATACCCAACATGTTGTATGTGATAAATGTCTATGATATCAAGGTATGCGATGTGATTTGTGGCTAGAAACCTATGTAAGTATGATGATGATGCAAGGTATATACATGCTATGCGATTTCATATATCATGTATGATGCAAGTGGTGACACTAAGCTAAACAGGTTCTATGGTGCTCGTGGCATGGCAATTTCCAAAAGCGTGTGTGTCACATGAATAGTGCGCGTGCAACAGAAGCCAATGGTAATGGTGTTCGTGTCCTACGAAGTGATATCGCATATGTGTAGATGAATGTCCATGCAATCTAATATACGGTTAGCTATAAGGGTATGCAATGAACATAAAGGGATAAGCTAACTAACAATATAAATCTTGCAAGAAGTAAGGTAATCCTAACTAGGGGGCGCCTTGCGCCATCCAGAAGATTCCCCCATAGATGAATACATCTACTCATCTGAAAGCCTCGCTAATCCGATCCGACCACCGCCTTGCCTTTACGCGCCGTGTCCGATGTTTCCCCGACCGATCCTATATTTGCACAACACCAAGCATAGGATTACATATCCTAAAACGATGCAAGTGACAATATACAAATATCGACGCTCTCGAATTAAACGTAACGTGCACTCCGTGCCCGGGAAAACGCACGAAAATCGCTAAATCATAACTAGAATCGTTATTTCGGGAAAATCGACAAAACTAAAACCCGGCTAGACAAAACCCCGCGTTCACGCACACTAATAGTCGTATACGAAGCTAATTATATCGCTAATATAACTCAATTAGATCACATCCTAATTTTAATAAAAATCTAGTAAGCAAAAAGCCTAAAAATTTCGATGCAAACGTCGCGAATTAACGATCAAGCGAGCGCAACATCGCACAAATAACCATTCTAACCAACTAGATAGCCACAATACTAACCTAAACATACTTAATCCACTTCAAACCCTAACTACAACATCACCCCTCTTCTTGAAATTTCATGAGCAACAAATTAACCCCAATTTTACACTAAAACTACTAAATCTAGCAAGCTTAAACTACAAATAACAACCAGATTAGGATTTATACTGTTAGTGTATATGCCCTAGAGGCCATTACTGTATCATACTAGTTTGTATATTACTTAATGGATGCTTGGGATATTCACCTTGTATATACAATCTTGCTCAAAATAGTAGTATGCTACTTGGTTTGTCTCTACTTCAATGTGTGTTTGTGTTTGTTTTACTATATCACTTATACGCATTAGTGGAGCCCTTAGGATCTTTGCTTGATTACCAGCGTTGTGATGGCAGTCACACTAGTGGGGGCTGGGTAATCTATAAGCACATCCTTATACAGGTCCCTAGTCGCAGGACTATCGAGACAGGGCATCGATACTCCGGAGTAGACTAGCGTATGCGCTTCACATCCCAGTGTGGGAGATGGTCTGTCCTACAGCCATCAGTACGTCGTACTGGAGATAGTATACGGGTGCTCGTTGGGTTACGAGTACACTGGACAGGACTCGTCGGGAACTGACAGGTTGGTATTATACCTATCGTCAGTCATCAGTTCCCAGGTGACATGAGTACAGCTTAGTCCGCTGACTTGACACTGGCACTTCGCCTCGAGTGTGTTCCCACTGCACTTTGATCACTACCCTACCACGGCTCAAAGGAGTCGTGCAAACAGGTGGTGGTTGGGTGCAGTCCCGAAGCACTTGGAGGCAGTGACGGTTAGACAGGATTCGTCTCTCCCGGTATTGGGGGTTGACATCGCGCTGTGTCTAGGAGAGCCATTACACGAGTAGTCCCTGGCCAGGGCAAACGAGATATACTGGTAGGTTTCCAGTGTTATCTCAGGGTGTTTTGGGCTTCGCTCCGGCACGACTTGTACCGCTATTGGGGGACTGACGTTTACCGCCCCCTAGGCCCGCCATGCGATGTATCAGACGAACAGACCGGACTGTACGGAGACTGTCACACTCAGACTCAGTAGGAGTACCGATGGGGTTTCACCTCGTCAGCCTTCTTGTCGACATCTACCTGGGGACCGTTACGCACAGCTAGTGCCGCTTGCGGTCTGTGGTTAAACCCACTGCCAGTGTAGTGTCGAGTCTTTAGAGTCCCACACAGAGGGTATTCGCCTCTGGGCAAAACAGAGTAGAGGTCGCATGGTTTTGCGACAGGGTTCGTTCTCATCCGCGCACTTATGCACGTTTGGAGTCCGGACAGATATTACCAGCGGGCTCTGGTTTGAGCCGGATACTGGTATAGTATTTGGGGTTGCTTTTATCTCTCAGTATTCATGTTCCTCGGAACAAGAATGCAGGTGTGTATGCACAGTTATTTGAGGAGGAGGAAGATGATTTCCATTAGGGTTTCGGAACGGGTGCGTATGCACAGTTGACAGTCGTCTTTTTCCAAACCCTAATGGATTTGTATTATATCATTTAATAATATATAATAAAATGAAATTGTGTCATGGTTAGTTTTTGTTGACTTGTTGACCATGGTTGACTTGTTGACCATGGTTGAACATTTGACTACCATCATTACAAATGCAAGATGCCTTTTCATTCTTGCTTTATTCATTTAATGCTTGTAATGATATTAGTCATTCTAAACTATCCATCAAACCTTTTTCATTTTGATTATTATTATTATTTGATTATTCTTTTTTCTTTTGTTATGGTTGCAAAAGGAAAAAGAAAGGCTCATTCTATCATACTCACTCTCTCTCTTCACTTCATCTTCTTCTTCCTCTAGTCAAGAGAAACCTTCTCATGAGTTGAGAATCCTTCTCTTGAAAAACAAAAGCAAACCCTAGACACTCTCTACTCACTCTAGGATCAAGGGTCTAGCAAGCCGGCGATTCTAGTTCACTCCAAGTACGAGAAAGAGCCCAAAGGTCGAGCCTTCGAGGTGGATCCATCTTCGACGGAAGAAGGCGACAAAGGAGAACCATCAACCTCTACAAAGTTTGAAGACGAAGGAGTTCAAGTCTAGGTATAACCATCTTCATCCGAGTAGCTAAACTTCTTTAGCTAGTTTGCTAGTTTTAGTTTAGACGACGATCCCGACCTTGCATAGTCCATATTGCCTCTTGCACTAAAAATTTGATTTTTATACCGTTTCCGCATCCCCGTAAGAACCGGGGGTCGCAACGTGGACTTACAGTGGTATCAGAGCCTAACTAAACTTAAACTAGCTTGGTAGTGAAGTGTAACGAAGTTCGGATCCGTAAAAAACCCAAAAACCATTTTTTTTTCAAAACCTGAGTTTCTGTTGAAATTTTTTTGGCTCAAAATGAAAAACTTTATACTTGTAAAATCATCTCAGGGTTTTCTAAGAACACCCATGAAAAACGATCCAGTGTTGAGCTCAAAGCGCCGCGCATCCGCGGCACGAGGTAGGCTCGTGCCGCGGAACCGCCGCGCTTTGTCGTCTTCTGCGCGTCGTTTTTCGTGCAGTGTGTGTAGGTGTTGGTTTTGGGATTTTTAAAATATATTATATGTGCCCAGATTTTCCAGAAAAGAAATTTCCTTTTGGGGTCCTATAATTCCGTATTTTTCCGAACTTCACTGCACTTTGACTATGATGGTTATATCTGTGATGTTTGCATGTATTAAACGTCGGCTAATCGCTATAAGACGATTAGTCGGGGTTATACATGATCTGTAATGTGCTGGAATGTGTATATGAATGTGTTGGACTGTCGCGGGTGAATAGCCGGGGTGGATGTGAGATGAGCTTTTGTTTTTCTTTCATTCATTGTAAATGTAAATTGATGTAATAATATTATTTGTTTGGCCGCACAACCGGGTCGGGGTTGTAGCCGTCATTGTATAATTCTTTTCACTGTTTTTGCTCCTAGGATAGACCCATGGAGGGGTGCACGAACTACCGGGTATGCCGAAGTGTCGAGTGGCCTACTCATGGAGATGAGGGAGGTTGCTATGCTTCGGGTACTTGGCGGGTAGTTTGCCGCACCCGTAGGGGTCTTGGGTGGGGTATTTGGCTATTCACCGCGACCGTGTTATCCGCTTTTCGTTTCAGGCTCGAAAGGATTGCGGATTGCTAGTATATCCAATGCATTCATCTGTGATCTGTAATGTCTACTATTGCTATATCTATAACTATTTAGGCGTTGCTTATGTTTTACAGACGCGCTAGCCCAGCCCCCGCTCTGTCGTTAGTTAAGTAACCTAACGGGTAATGACGGGGCCCAGTGGCGAATGCGAATGGCATAAGCGTACGTCATATTTTGGTTGTTTTCTGCAATGGTAGGATTAAATGATGGGACGCATTAAAAGTACTAATGCAAGAATATCACGCATTAAAAGAACTAATGCAAGATAATAAACCAAGTTAAAGTTGTTGGAACACTTTCGAAAAACCACTCGGTTCTTTTCAAAACTAACTTTTAAAATGCGGAGTTTGAGCCACTCCATTTAAAAGCTATCTCGTTCCATCGACCAAATCAAGTTCACTACGTTCACGGTTTTGCCAAAACCATCCGTAGCCCTCCATCATTTCAGTTAAATATTCGGTAGTATTCAAGCTATGTATTTTGACCTCACGCCAAGGCATAGTGATTGGTAGCTGCCGGATATTTATCTGTTGCATAGATAGAATGCGTTGGTTTGAAACAGTCGTACTGCCATTTTGGCCTACGTCAAGGGTATGTACGGGTGGATTCAAATTAACCTGGATAATGATGGGACGAACTTGACATGTGACTTATGACATTTTGACCTCACGCCAAGGTCATAAGAGCATGGGGCAAAAATCCACATCGGGAGTTTCATAAGTACTGAAACTTGCTAGATTTGCATACCATTTGGAGTGTGATGATTCTGGTAGGATTCCTTCAGTTTCGTCACGCAATGATATTTGGATCCCGATCCTACTGTGAGTATATGCTACTCCTCGGGAAATTTCTCACTTAACGATCAATGCTATAAACCTAGTAGGTGCCTAGAAAGGTGTTAGCGGGGCTACGCCCCCAGGGAAAAGAGGTTCTTTAATTAAGGAACTTCGCGAAAGCGTTGGAAAACCTCCCTCGAAGTACCGACACCGGCCTGGCTGAACGGTTAAGCAAGTATTGTACGGTGGGATTGATCCTGACTAATTCTTCCTTTATGGTTTGAGGAGGGATTCGAGAAACAGTGGGAGCCATCCTGTTTAGACAAACTAAAAACCACTCTAAACTTGCAAGAGCATCATGCTGAGTGTTTCTTCTTCTCTCTCCTAATTGCAGCGACCAATCAACATGACTGGACTTAAGTTACTCCTAGATAAAAACAAGTTGACAGGGCCAAACTATAAAGATTGGCTCAGGAATGTCAAGATAGCAATCACTTATGACAAGCTGGGGTATCTTCTTACCACCAAAGCTCCCCCTGTCCCTGGTCCAACTTCCAGCGTCGCGGATAAGGAAATCCGCAAGACTTGGGAGATTGATAGCGCGAAGGCCAAGTGCCTCCTGCTTGCCTCGATGGACAACGAACATCAGAGGAGGCATGAGAATATGGACATGGAGTCCATATTGCTTCATACAAAAGAACTGTATGGAGAGCAATCACGTATCGCAAGATACGAAGCGTCGAAAAAGTTATTTTCGACAAGAATGGCCGTCGGATCATAGTAGCCGAGCACGTGCTAAAGATGATCGGCTACATTGAGGAGCTCGCTGACCTAGGGATCACATTGGAGAGTGAGCTATATACGGATATAGTTCTCCAGTCCCTTCCTTCCACTTACGCCCAGTTTATAATGAATTTCAACCTACAAGAAAAGGAGGTTGAACTTTCAGAGCTCCTCAACCTGCTGAGGAGCGCAGAGGGCACCCTACAGAAAGGTAGGGAAACATCCACTTTGTTTGTAGGAGGATCATCTTCTTCTAGGTCCAAGGCGAAAGCCAAGGGAAAGAAGAAGAAAGCCCCCGCCAAACCAAGGGGCGGTGTTAGTAAAGTGGATACGAAGGGAAAAGGTAAAGCAACAAAGATAGCGGGGAAGCTTGTGGATAAGGAAGAATGCTTCTTTTGTCATAAGAAAGGACACTGGAAGAATGATTGCAGGGCCTGGAAGGCCAGAACACAGGAATTGAAGCAGGTTGCAGCTTCAGCTTCAGGTGTGTATGTTATTGAAAACTGTCTTTCAATAAACTCCACTTCCTGGGTATTGGATACCGGATCAGGATCTCATATCTGTAATTCTTTGCAGGCGTTGAGAAACCGTAGGGTTTTGAAGGCAGGTGACATGACCCTCAGAGTTGCGAACGGAGCTAGCATGGATGCTAAAGCCGTGGGGGACTATCACCTGGGAATGTCAGATGGACATGTTTTGGTTTTGCGTAATTGCTTTTTTGTACCCAACGCAACTTGTAATATCATTTCTGTATCTTTAGTTTCTAAAGAAGGTTATGAATTTGCGTTTGTAAGTAATGTTGTAAACATTCACCTTAATCAAGTTCTGATTGGGTCAGGTACATTGAGTAATGGTATATACGTATTGAACCAACCACAGATTTTCAATGTCCAGAATACACACAAAAGAAAGTCTCCAGAAATAAACCAGACTTTCTTATGGCATTGTAGATTGGGTCACATCAATGAGAGAAGGTTGACGAAGTTACATACAGAAGGGTATTTGAATGCGTTCGAATATCAGTCGTATGCCACTTGTCAATCCTGTCTCAAGGGAAAGATGACAAAGACTCCGTTTACTGGACATGGAGAAAGAGCGAGCGAGCTCTTGGGACTCGTACACAGTGACGTGTGCGGTCCAATGTCTACACATGCCCGAAGCGGACATTCTTACTTCATTACTTTTACGGATGACTTCTCAAGGTACGGTTATGTTTTCTTGATGAAACATAAGTCCGAAGCCTTTGGAAAATTCCAGGAGTATAAGAATGAAGTAGAGAAACAGACTGGCAAGAGTATTAAGATTCTAAGATCGGATCGAGGTGGAGAATACTTAAGTGCCGAGTTCCTGGACTATTTAAAAGAGAACGGAATTCTCTCTCAGCTTACTCCTCCATACACCCCGCAACATAACGGTGTATCGGAGAGACGGAACCGCACCCTATTGGATATGGTGCGGTCCATGATGAGTAACGCTGAGTTACCGCGATCATTCTGGGGGTATGCGCTAGAATCAGCTGCATACCTTTTGAACCGATTTCCGACTAAGACTGTGCCTACCACCCCATATGAAATGTGGAGTGGGAAGAAACCATATCTTCAATATCTGAAGATATGGGGATGTCCAGCTTTTGTCAAAAAGCAGCATGCGGACAAACTCGAGGCACGCTCAGTGCTGTGCAAGTTTGTGGGATACCCAAAGAGCACCAGGGGGTATCTTTTCTACTACGCAGAGGAACAAAAAGTCCTTGTTTCTCGCAATGCCCACTTTCTAAAACACCAGTTCTTGGAAAAGGAAATTAGTGGGAGCGCAGTAGAACTGGAAGAAGTTCCAGAACCACAGACTGTTACTGAAAGCTTAGTGGAACCAGAGGGTTCAACAGAACAGGACATTCCTACGCCGCTCCGCAGGAGTAGTAGGCAGTCTCATCCGCCCGAGAGATACTGCGGTTTTCTCATAGACGGGGATAGAGAAGATTGCATCATAGATTATGATGAACCTACTAGCTTCCAGCAGGCCGTTCAGAGCGTTGACTCAGTGAAATGGCTGGATGCAATGCGGACCGAAATGGAGTCCATGTACACCAACAAGGTATGGACGTTGGACATTGCTCCAGACGGGGTAAAACCCGTAGGATGCAAGTGGATCTTCAAAAGGAAGATTGGTGTAGATGGACAGGTTGAGACCTATAAAGCTAGGCTGGTAGCAAAGGGTTTCCGTCAAAGACCTGGCTTGGACTATGACGAAACCTTCTCTCCAGTAGCCATGCTGAAATCCATTCGGATCCTTCTTGCCATCGCTGCCTTCCACGATTATGAGATCTGGCAAATGGACGTAAAGACAGCTTTTCTAAATGGAAATTTAGAGGAGTGTGTCTATATGGACCAGCCAGAGGGCTTCATTCAGAGTGGGAGCAGCGGAAAGGTGTGCAAGTTGCTTAAGTCCATCTATGGACTAAAGCAGGCATCGCGGAGTTGGAACATCTGCTTTGATGAGACGGTCAAAGAATTTGGCTTTATCAAAAATCCAGATGAACCATGCATCTATAGTAGATTTGTAGCGAGAACTGTAGTATTCCTCGTTTTATACGTGGATGACATTATATTAATAGGAAATGACATTCCTATGCTACAATCTGTCAAGGGGTTCTTGTCACACAGGTTCTCCATGAAAGACCTGGGTGATGCCTCGTACATTCTGGGTATCCGGATCTACCGTGACAGATCCAAGAGGATATTAGGACTTTCACAGTCCAGGTACATCGACACCATAATGAAGAGATTCAGTATGGAAGATTCCAAGCGCGGTAACCTACCGGCTTGTCACGGGATCACCCTCTCTAAAGAGATGTCTCCCAAGACTGATTTGGAGAGGGATCGCATGTCTATTATACCCTACGCTTCTGCGGTAGGCTCTATAATGTATGCGATGTTGTGTACCAGACCGGATGTAGCTTATGCACTGAGTGTGGTAAGCCAGTATCAGTCAAACCCTGGGGAGAAACACTGGATAGCGGTAAAGAACATTCTCAAGTACCTGAGAAGGACTAAGGAGATGTTCTTGGTGTATGGCGGAAAAGACCTCCAGATCGAGGCCTTTGCTGACTCCAGCTTCCAGAGTGACAAGGATGATTCCAAGTCCATGTCGGGTTTTGTCTTTACCCTCAATGGAGGGGCGGTGTGTTGGAAGAGTTCCAAACAGGAAACCGTTGCAGACTCGACGATGGAAGCGGAATACATCGCTGCATCTGATGCCGCAAAAGAAGCTGTCTGGATGAGGAAGTTCTTGAAAGAACTTCAGGTGGTTCCGTCCATTGTTGATCCAATACCTCTGTATTGCGACAACAACGGGGCTATAGCTTTAGCAAAGGAACCCAGGTCCCATCAGAGATCCAGGCACATCTTGAGGCGGTATCACCTGATCAGGGAGATCGTGGATCGCAAGGAGATCGAGGTTCGGAGAGTTGCTTCAGAAGACAACACTGCAGATCCATTCACCAAGGCCCTGCCCCAGACTCAGTTCGAGCGGCTGATCGAGATGATAGGTCTTCGATACGCCAGTACATGGCCTTAGTGCAAGTGGGAGATTGTTAGTGTATATGCCCTAGAGGCCATTACTGTATCATACTAGTTTGTATATTACTTAATGGATGCTTGGGATATTCACCTTGTATATACAATCTTGCTCAAAATAGTAGTATGCTACTTGGTTTGTCTCTACTTCAATGTGTGTTTGTGTTTGTTTTACTATATCACTTATACGCATTAGTGGAGCCCTTAGGATCTTTGCTTGATTACCAGCGTTGTGATGGCAGTCACACTAGTGGGGGCTGGGTAATCTATAAGCACATCCTTATACAGGTCCCTAGTCGCAGGACTATCGAGACAGGGCATCGATACTCCGGAGTAGACTAGCGTATGCGCTTCTCATCCCAGTGTGGGAGATGGTCTGTCCCACAGCCATCAGTACGTCGTACTGGAGATAGTATACGGGTGCTCGTTGGGTTACGAGTACACTGGACAGGACTCGTCGGGAACTGACAGGTTGGTATTATACCTATCGTCAGTCATCAGTTCCCAGGTGACATGAGTACAGCTTAGTCCGCTGACTTGACACTGGCACTTCGCCTCGAGTGTGTTCCCACTGCACTTTGATCACTACCCTACCACGGCTCAAAGGAGTCGTGCAAACAGGTGGTGGTTGGGTGCAGTCCCGAAGCACTTGGAGGCAGTGACGGTTAGACAGGATTCGTCTCTCTCGGTATTGGGGGTTGACATCGCGCTGTGTCTAGGAGAGCCATTACACGAGTAGTCCCTGGCCAGGGCAAACGAGATATACTGGTAGGTTTCCAGTGTTATCTCAGGGTGTTTTGGGCTTCGCTCCGGCACGACTTGTACCGCTATTGGGGGACTGACGTTTACCGCCCCCTAGGCCCGCCATGCGATGTATCAGACGAACAGACCGGACTGTACGGAGACTGTCACACTCAGACTCAGTAGGAGTACCGATGGGGTTTCACCTCGTCAGCCTTCTTGTCGACATCTACCTGGGGACCGTTACGCACAGCTAGTGCCGCTTGCGGTCTGTGGTTAAACCCACTGCCAGCGTAGTGTCGAGTCTTTAGAGTCCCACACAGAGGGTATTCGCCTCTGGGCAAAACAGAGTAGAGGTCGCATGGTTTTGCGACAGGGTTCGTTCTCATCCGCACACTTGTGCACGTTTGGAGTCCGGACAGATATTACCAGCGGGCTCTGGTTTGAGCCAGATACTGGTATAGTATTTGGGGTTGCTTTTATCTCTCAGTATTCATGTTCCTCGGAACAAGAATGCAGGTGTGTATGCACAGTTATTTGAGGAGGAGGAAGATGATTTCCATTAGGGTTTCGGTACGGGTGCGTATGCACAGTTGACAGTCGTCTTTTTCCAAACCCTAATGGATTTGTATTATATCATTTAATAATATATAATAAAATGAAATTGTGTCATGGTTAGTTTTTGTTGACTTGTTGACCATGGTTGACTTGTTGACCATGGTTGAACATTTGACTACCATCATTACAAATGCAAGATGCCTTTTCATTCTTGCTTTATTCATTTAATGCTTGTAATGATATTAGTCATTCTAAACTATCCATCAAACCTTTTTCATTTTGATTATTATTATTATTTGATTATTCTTTTTTCTTTTGTTATGGTTGCAAAAGGAAAAAGAAAGGCTCATTCTATCATACTCACTCTCTCTCTTCACTTCATCTTCTTCTTCCTCTAGTCAAGAGAAACCTTCTCATGAGTTGAGAATCCTTCTCTTGAAAAACAAAAGCAAACCCTAGACACTCTCTACTCACACTAGGATCAAGGGTCTAGCAAGCCGGCGATTCTAGTTCACTCCAAGTACGAGAAAGAGCCCAAAGGTCGAGCCTTCGAGGTGGATCCATCTTCGACGGAAGAAGGCGACAAAGGAGAACCATCAACCTCTACAAAGTTTGAAGACGAAGGAGTTCAAGTCTAGGTATAACCATCTTCATCCGAGTAGCTAAACTTCTTTAGCTAGTTTGCTAGTTTTAGTTTAGACGACGATCCCGACCTTGCATAGTCCATGTTGCCTCTTGCACTAAAAATTTGATTTTTATACCGTTTCCGCCTCCCCGTAAGAACCGGGGGTCGCAACGTGGACTTACATATACCTTACAATATAACCTTAGCTTGCCCTTGACCTTGAAAGATGCCTCCTTTCACCTTGTTTTAAAACAAATTAGGGTTGGAAAGAGGTGGCTTAGGGTTTTGATTTGAATTAGAGAAGGAAATAGTGTATTTTTGTTGATTTTTGCATGATTTTGGAAGCAAGAAAAGTGATAAAAAAATTAGGGCTGAAGGAGGGAGGGCTCGGCCTGAGCATAGGAAGAGGGAAAAGAGTAAGTTTGTGTAGAATTTTCCAAAGAAAAAAAATATCTCTTAAGGTCATAATTGCATATCACATCAAACTTTCAAAAAACACCCTTTTTCTTTCCATTTTTCAACCCCCTTTTACCATAAACTATTAAACTTGAAATGTTTGCTAAAAATTTTTTGTTAGACTAAATTTTAGTTATAATGTTTCCTATATATGTAATTTACCCAATTAAATTTGTATTTATCACTAATTAAATGTATTTTTAAAAGCTTAAAATAATACTAAAAATAATTAATTAAGGAAAAAAAATTTATTTGACTAGAAAATTATAAGTGACATTTTAGTGACAAAATTATAGTAATATCTTATCTAAATTTTATATAATTAGGTCTACAAAGAAAAATACCTATTTTGACTTTTTACGGAAAAACCTGAAAAATTTAGCCAATTACCGAAAAACTGCCTAAACGGTTTTCGAAGGGTTACAATTCTAAAGGAGAATGAGATTCTCTCTCAGTGTTACTCCTCTGTATACACCACAGCACAACGGTGTATCGGGGCAGAGCAATCACACTCTATATGATATGGTGCGCTCTATGATGAGTACTACTGAGTTACCTATTTCCTTTTGGGGTTATGCACTTGAGAAGCTGCATACCTATTGAATTAGGTTCGAATCAGATCACTGCCTACCACTCCATATAAGATATGGTATGGAAAGAGCCTATCTCTTAAGTATGTTAAGATTTGGGGTTCTCCGGCCTATGTCAAAAGCAAAATCCGGACAAGATTGAGGCAAGGTCAGTTCTGTAGAACTGGAAGGAGTTCCAGCTATACAAACTACAGATGATGATTTGACAGAACCAAAGGATTCTATAGTCCCCGACGAACCTCAGCCTCTCCGCCGATCTGGTAGGGTTCCTCATCTGCCTGAGAGATACTTCGGTTTCTCGATGACAGTGGGAGAGAGGATTGCATCATGAGAAGATGACCCAACTAGTTTCGAGCAGGCCATCAAGAGTGGGGACTCTGTAAGAATGGCTGGATGCTTAGCGATCTGAGATGGAATCCATGTACACCAACAAAGTATGGACTTTGGATGCTGGATCTGAAGGGTTAAATCCCCATCAGGAGCAAGTATATCTTGAGAAGATTACTTGGTGTAGATGGAAAAGTTGAGACTTTCAAAGCTAGACTTGTTAAAGGTTTTCATCATCGACCAGGCGTGGATAATGATGAAACCTTTTCCAGTGGCTGTGCTTAAGTCCATCCGGATCCTACTTGCCATTGCTGCATACCATGACCGCGATATCTGGTGGTTGGGTGTCATGACTGCTTTTCTAAATATTGATTTAGAAGAGAACGTCTATAAGAACACGGCCAGCGGGCTTCGTAAACAGTAGGAGCAGCGGAAATGTGTGCAAGATGCTTTACAGAATAAAGCAGGCATCGTGGAGTTGGAACATCTGTTTTGATGTGGTAGTCAAAGAGTTTGACTTCATCAAAATGGTAGATGAACCTTGTATATACAAAAAGGTAGTAGAGAGTAGGGTGGTGATCCTCGTAGAGTACGTGGATAACATACTCTTGATAGGGAAAGAGTTTCCTATGCTACACTCGGTCAATCTCCTCTCATCACATGGATTCTCCATATAGGATCAAAGTGATACCTCCTAAATCCTGGGTTTTATATCTATGAGATAGATCTAAATGGATATTGGGATTCTCACTAGGTGTAGTGAGATGGTATCAATTGATCCTGGGGAGAATCACTGGAAAAGTTCCAGGGTGATAAGGACGACTGAATGTCAGTCGCAGGCATTGTCTTTAACCTTAGTGGAGGGACGGTATGTTGGAAAAGTTCCAAGATAGATACAGTGGAAAACTAGACGATAAAGGCTGGTGACATCGCTATCAAAGATACTACCAAAGAGGCTGTTTGGGTGTATATTAGTTCATGAGATGAACTAGTTTCCTACCATTGTGTGGCAATGGAAGTGTGGCTTTGGCCTAGGAACCCCGGTCCCATCAGTAACCCAGACATATTCTGAGGCAGCATCACCTGATAATGGAGATAGTTGATCTCTAGGGTGATCGAGGTTTGGAGAGTAGACTCAGAGGACAACACGGCGGATCCACACATAAAGGCATTTTCTCAGAGAGAGACTATTATGGGATGGTTGAGTATGAGATACTGCAACCACTGCTACAGATGGCCCTAGCGCAAGTGGGAGACTGTTAGTTATATGTATGTCCTAGAGGCCATTACTATACATGAGATGTATATTGTAGTGGATGCTGTGACATATATAGGTAGGACTTTCTTGCTCGACATGATAGTATGCTATCTGGTTGCTCTTTATCTTAACATGTATACATGCAGTATATCTATTACATATTGATAAAGCCCTTAGGATGTGTGCTTGACTTCCAGGACTATGATGTAGATCATATTAGTGGGGCCTGGGTAGTCCATGAGTACATCCTTCAATGTTCCTAGTCGTGGGAATATCGAGACGGGGCATCGATATTCCAGAGTAGACTAGCGTATATCTTCTCGACCCATGTGATGGGCGATGGATGATCCCATATCCATTGGTGTTTGACATCAGAGATGGTATGCGGGTGCTCAGTGGAGACTGGGTACACTGAACGGACTCGCCGAGAACTCCCAGATGGTATTATACCTCACGTCAGATGGCAGTTCTCTGGTGACACTGGTACAGCATAGTCTTTTGACCCAAGATCGTCATAGAGTCTTGTGTGTCTCCCACTGTGCTTTGATTTCCACCCTACCACGGCTCTATTGAGTCGTGCAAACAGGTCGTTTTTGGGTACTGTCCCGATTCACATGGAGGCAATGTGCGATAGGAGGGGATTCGTCTCTCCCGGTATTGGGGGTTGATGTTGCGCTATGCTCGACTGGCCATAACTGGAAATCCCTGGCCAGGGTTGCACTGATTTACTGGTAAGTGTTATCAGTAGTTTCATGCTTGTTATGGACCTTACATCAGCAGGACTTATCAAGCTACTGGGGTCTCACGTTTACCACCCCTAGGCGAGATATGTGACATATCAGATGAACAGACCGGACTGTGCGGTAAGTGTTACTGGTTGGATTCACACGAGTGTGAGCAGGCTTGCTCGTTGATCTTCTGATCGCTCAATACCCGGGTGGCTATTACGTTTAGCAGACCGCTTGCAGCTTGTGGGTGTTTGATATGATCATCACCTACTGCCGGCGTATTGACGAATCTTTAGAGTCCTACACAGGGGTTTCCTGGCTCAAGCGAAACGAAATAGGAGCGCATATGAGATATGTGCGGGACCGAGAATAATACCATTATGTGATACTGTATTCTATTCTCGCGATTTGTATCATTGGACGGTTATATGTGATATAGCCGGGTTACCGAATCAAGTGTTGATTCGATATATTGATACACTACATATTACTCGGTTATATGAGATATGACCAGATCATTAAATAAAGTATTGATTTAATGATTTAATGTATAATTATATATTTGATATATTACTTTGCATTAACTAGTATTTGTTCACTTAAGATTGATTTTCTCACTTGATGTGCACAAGTTGTATATATGATATATGTTTGTGCATTAGTTTGTATCATGATTGATGATACATGCAAACTTGGGTGTGTGTATGACTTACACCATGTTTAGGTTAATGGTTAGGGTTTTATTTGTTTTAGCAAAAATAAAATGGTGGCTTTCTTTGTTTTATGCTTGAAGCTTCATGAAGATTTTTAGCATCTTTGAAAAAGTCTAACCATTTTGTTTTGTTCTTTGACCTAACCATCAACCTAAACTCTAGTTTAGTCTCTACAATGGTTTACTCACCCATGGTTGCAACATGATAGACGTCACTTGATTATTCATTTTCTATATTTATTCATTATTCTTTTCTTCTTCTTCAAGTGAAAGCCTTTTTGAAAATTTTCAAGTGAAGAATAAGAGTGAGAAATCCAAATCCAAAGTGAACCCACTTCCTATTTCTTCATGCTCTACCACTTGCCATGTTGTATAGGGTGTTCTCTTCACAAAGTTCTTGACCAAGTGAAGGAATAGCTTGAGTTTGAGTCTCCCCGACGTAGATCATCTTCGGCCTCGAAGTCAACGACCTAACCCGCTCTTTTCTCCGATGAAACCAACGCTAGGGTCCGGGATCCCGATGATCACAGCGAAGGGATGTCAACCCGGAGCTTTAGAAGTGAAGGACCGGATCTACAAAGGTTGTAATCCCTTTCACTTGTAGTTAAAGTAGTTAACTTGCTTGTTGTTTCGCCTAATCTCTAGTAACGATCTTGCATAGGGTTGTTCGGAACAATAAATTTTTGATTTTGGCATGGTAGATGCCTTGTGGAACCTCATGAGTGTGCCTAGGAACCCTACATATGAGTGAACCCGAAGAAGATCAAGGGCATACAGCATTGGCCCAGACCTGTTTTAGTGACAGAGGTTCGCAGCTTCTTGGGCTTAGCCGGTTATTACCGCCGTTTCGTGCAGGATTTCTCTCGTATCACATCACCGCTGACCGGGATGACTTTGAAGGGAGTTTCTTTTCTTTGTACCGAGGCATGTGAGTAAAGTTTGCAGCAGTTGAAGACTCGTTTGACGACTGCGCCAGTTCTATCTTTGCCCTCAGGCTCAGGCGGCTATATTGCTTATTGTGATTCTTCCTGAGTGGGTCTAGGTTGCATGTTGATGCAGCACAGCAGAGTCATCGCTTATGCTTCTCGACAGTTGAAGAAGAACACGAAGAACTATCCCACCTACGATCTAGATATGGCCGCGGTGGTCTTTACGCTCAAGATTTAGAGACATTACTTGTATTGTGAGTCGTGTCAGATCTTTACGGACCACAAAAGCTTAAAGTACATCTTCCAGCAGCGGGATCTGAATTTGAGGCAGCGCCGTTGGATGGAGCTCGTAAAGGACTATGATTGTGAGATCCTTTATCACCCGGGTAAGGCGAATGTGGTAGCTGATACTTTGAGTCGGAGGCCCGGAGGTAGTTTGTTCCATCTGAGCATAGTTCAGGGACAGTCTTCTATAGATTGTCATATCTTATGAGACAGCAGAGTACAGTTCGAGTTCACTTCCACAGGAGGACAACTTGCTCATGTCCGCGCTCGTCCACTTTTACTTGATCGCATCCGAGAGGCACAGTCCAACGTTGCTCGTTTGTCTGAGATTGTAGAGCAGGTTCGGCAGGGGAGAGATTCGGAGTTTGGGATTGACGTCCAGGGAGTGCTACGATTTGGGACTCATTTGTGTGTACCAGATTCTGAGGGGCTGAGATGTGAGATCCTAGAGGAGACACATAAGTCAACATACAGCGTTCATCCGGGTTTCACCAAGATGTATCATGATTTGAGAGATGTCTACTGGTGGGAAGGGATGAAGAGAGATGTTTCAGATTTCATTTCGAGATGCCCGACTTGCCAGCAAGTCAAGGCTGAGCACCAGAGACCGGCGAGAGTGTTACAGCCTTTGCCCATTCCGGAGTGGAAATAGGAGAAAATATCCATGGATTTCATTGCGGGTCTACCTAGGTCCAGTCGAGGGTATGACTCTATTTGGGTGATTGTAGACCGGTTGACGAAGGCGGCTCACTTCCTTCCAGTGAAGACCACTTACGGGTTTGCTCAGTTGCTCAGCTCTACATTGATGAGATTATGCGGTTGCACGGCGTTCCGACATGCATTGTTTCCGACAGAGGCACCCAGTTTTCCAGCCGTCTTTGACAGAAACTTCAGGAGGCTTTGGGTACCCGTTTGAGTTTCTGTACTGCTTTCCACCCACAGACCGATGGTCAGTCAGAGCGGACTGTACAGACTCTCAAGGATATGCTCCGAGCGTGCGTACTAAAGTTTGGTGGCAGTTGGAATCGTCACTTACCCTTGATAAAGTTCTCCTACAATAACAATTTTTAGGAGACGGTCCAGATGGCACCTTTCGAGGCCTTGTATGGGAGAAAGTATCGATCGCCAGTCTGTTGGACCGAGCTCAGCAAGAGCGAGATTTTTGGACCGCAGCTAGTTCAGGAGACTACGGAGAAGATCAAGTTGATCGAGGATAGGATGAGAGCATCCCAGAGCAGGCAGAAGTCTTATGCCGATCGTCATCGTCACAAACTTGAGTTCGCCGTGGGTGATCATGTTTTCTTACGGGATTCACTGATGAAGGGTGTGATGAGATTTGGAAGAAAAGGGAACCTTAGTCCCAGATATTTTGGTCCATTTGAGATCCTTGAGCGAGTCGGTACCGTTGCCTATCATTTAGCACTTCCGCCCAGTTTTCCGTATGTACACCCCTATTTCATGTATCGATGCTTCGCAGGTACTTTCATGATCCTTCTCACGCGATCCAGCACCAGACGATCCAGCTGGAGCACGATCTTTCTTTCACCGAGCAGCCAGTAGTTATCCTCGACCGGTAGGTGAAGAAACTACGGTCAAAGGCCTTACCGTCAGTGAAGGTTCTATGGAGTGACCCAAATAGCGAAGAGGTCACATAGAAAACCGAGAGCGAGATGCGGAAGAAATTTACCCATCTCTTCGAAGGTACGCGTAGTTAGATTTTTAATTCGGGGACCGAATTTCTTTAAGGAGGGAAGATTGTAACGCCCTAAATCGCGATTAGAGTAAATTAAGCGATTTAACATGAGTTATTGACAAGCTTAATCAGTAATCATTTTTCACATATTTTATTTAATTAATTATTATTTTATTTAATTATTTATGTACTTTGTGATATTTATGCACACACATGTTTATGCTAATATAGTTCTAACAATATGATTAATTTAAGTTAAAAACATGTTTTTCTACTAATGGCAAATTAACTATATTTATTTGTTTCTAAAAATATTTTAAGTAATAAAAGGGTTTTAAAGAAAAGAAAAGAAATGATGGAGGAGACAAGGATGTGAGGGGCATTAAATGAAAAGAGAGGAGATGGGCATGGCTCTCATGAGCCATCCCTCACCCCTTCATTCTCACATCCTCCTCTTCTCTTCTTCTTCTTCTTCTTCTTTTTCTTCCACTCAACTCTTCTCTTGAAAATTTTCCACCACAACAATTTGTAAGTCGATGCCGCACACCCTACGCATTTGTGGGGAGGCGGAATTTACAAAAAAAATGATTTTTCATACTTTGCAACACCGACCTAAACTCTCAGATCTTTACGGAAACCTTAAGTACCTATTTTACTTGGAGGTTCTAACTACTCGGTAAGAGTTTTATATCTCCTAGATACTTGTCCTTCAGGTCTTCTCCTCCTCCTCTTCTTGAGCTCCTCGAAGATCCGGGCTTGAACGTCGGTCTCCTCGTGTCAAATACGATCCACCCGAGAGTCTATGGTTCAAGCTCCAACCTCTAAACCGAGATAACTAAGGTACCTAGTTCTCTAATCTAGATAGTTTAGAAGATTTAGAGTATTTATTGGAGTATTTAATCTCAAAGGACCCCCCATGTGAGGGTTAGGGTCTTGAGAAAGAAAGGAAAATATCAAATGAACAAGTGTTGTGTCTTGTGAAGAATGGCTCATCTATTTTCTCATATGAAGCATGGATTATTTTCCAATAGAAATCAACAAACATGCTTCAATAGTAAACCAAAACACATAAACAAATGGAATGAGCCATGCTTCACCATGCCAGAAATATCTCCATTTTCCACCTCATTAATCTATTTCCAAAAATAGATAAATCCAAATAATGAGGTATCCCCTTCTAGAAGCATCTCTTGTG
Source organism: Agapanthus africanus (assembly GCA_030015575.1). Taxonomy (NCBI): domain Eukaryota; kingdom Viridiplantae; phylum Streptophyta; class Magnoliopsida; order Asparagales; family Amaryllidaceae; genus Agapanthus; species Agapanthus africanus. Next base: position 157,524,051 of record JASDDO010000010.1, read on the forward strand.
AAATTATAAGAATGCCCTCACCGTATATACATACCCATATTCGCACTCCAAAAAATACGAATACAATAAGATAATAATAATCCAATAATATAATACTAGAATCCGGCTAAAACCAAAGCCCACTAGTATTATTCGTCCGAACAACATCCGTGCAGCTAGTGCACGTATATGATCGGAACCCTGCACGTAAAACCATACGGCCTATAAATCGTTTCGCCTGAACCAGGGAAACCCTCTGTGTGGGACTCTAAAGACTCGACAATACACTGGCAGTGGGTTTAACCACAAGCCCGTCAGTGGCACTAGCTGTACGTAACGGCTACCCAGGTATCCGTCGATAAGAAGGTCGACGAGCAAACTCATCCGAACTTCTACTGAGCCTATCTGTGACAATCTCCGTACAGTACAGTCTGTTCGTCTAAGAGTATCTCATATCGGGCCTAGGGGGTGGTAATCGTCAGACCCCTAATAGCGCAATAAGTCATGTCGCTGTAGAGCCCAATACACCTTGAGAAACTACTGGTGTACTTACCAGTAAATATCGCTTGCCCTGGCCTGGGAGTTTGTGTGATGTCTATCTGAACACAGCGTGATATCAACTCCCAATACCGGGAGAGACGAATCCCTTCTAACCACTACTGCCTCCAAGTGCTTCAGTACTGCACCCAACCACAACCTGTTTGCACGACAAATTTGAGCCGTGGTAGGGTAGTGATCTAAGTACAGTGGGAACACACTAGAGACGAATAGTGATGTTAAGTCAACGGACAAACCTGCACTCTGTCACCAGGGAACAGCTAACTGACGATAGGTATAATACCAACCAGCAGTTCCCATCAAGTCCGTCCAGTGTAACTCATAACCCAATGAGCACCTGTATACTATCTCCTGTATCGCATACCAATAGCTGCGGGATAGGCCATCTCCCTGACTGGGATGAGAAGCATATACACTAGTCTACTCTGGAGTATCGATGCCTTGTCTTGATAATCTTATGACTAGGGACAAGTATAAGTATGTGCTTATAAACTACGCAGCGTTCACTAGTGTGACTGCCATCACAACGCTGGTAGTCAAGCAAAGATCCTAAGGGCTCTATCAATATGTATTAGCAATATGTTAAAAGAAACACATACATATGTTAAGATAGAATCAAACCAAATAGCATACTATCATGTTGAGCAAGACTGTTATTATATCTGTGTATATCCCAAGCTTCCAAAATGTAATATACAATCCAGTACTTTACAATAATGGCCTCTAGGGCATATATCACTAACAATCTCCCATTCGCACTAAGGCCATGTATTGGCATATCGCAGACCTATCATCTCGAATAGCCTCTCGAACTGCGTCTGAGGGATGGACTTTGTGAGTGGATCTGCAGTGTTGTTCTTCACGTCTACTCTCCGCACCTCGATCTCCCGGTGATCCACGATCTCTCCGATCAGGTGTTACCGCCTCAAGATATGTCTAAACTTCTGATGGGACATGGGTTCCTTTGCTAAAGCTATAGCCCCGTTGTTTTCATAATACAAAGATATTAGATCAACAATGGACGGAACCACCTGAAGTTCTGTTATGAACCTCTTCATCCAGACTGCTTCTTTCGCGGCGTCACATGTAGCAATATACTCCGCTTCCATCGTCGAGTCAACAACGGTGTCCTGCTTGGAACTCTTCCAACAGACCGCCCCTCCATTGAGGGTAAAGACATAACCCATCATGGGCTTGGAGTCATCCTTGTCACTCTGGAAGCTGGAGTCAGCGAAGGCCTCGATCTTGAGGTCTTTACTGCCGTACACCAAGAATATCTCCTTAGTCCTTCTAAGGTACTTGAGAATGTTCTTAACCTCTATCCAGTGCTTCTCCCCATGGTTTGACTGATACCTGCTTACCATGCTCAGTCTGTATTCAACATCTGGTCTAGTACACAACATCGCATACATTATAGAGCCTACCGCAGAAGCATAGGGTATAATACTCATGCGATCCCTTTCCAAATCAGTCTTGGAAGACATCTCTTTGGAGAGGGTGATCCCATCACAAGCCGGTAGATTACCGCGCTTGGAATCTTCCATACTAAATCTTTTCAGTATGGTGTTGATATACCTGGACTGTGAAAGTCTCAACATCCTCTTAGACCTATCATGATAGATCTGGATCCCCAGAATATAGGAGGCATCACCCAGGTCTTTCATGGAGTATTTCTGTGACAAGAACCTTTTGACTGATTGTAGCATAGGAATGTCATTTTCTATCAGAAGAATGTTATCCATGTACAATACGAGGAATACCGCATTTCTTCCTACAATCTTGCTATAAATGCATGGTTCATCTGGATTTTTGATAAAGTCGAATTTTTTGACCATCTCATCAAAACAAATGTTCCAACTCCGCGATGCCTGCTTTAATCCATAAATGGACTTAAGCAACTTGCACACTCTTCCGCTGCTCCCACTCTCTATGAAACCCTCTGGCTGATCCATATAAACATACTCTTCCAAACTTCCATTCAGAAATACGGTCTTTACGTCTATCTGCCAAATTTAATAATCTTGCAAGGCAGCAATGGCAAGAACGATCTGAATGGATTTAAGCATAGCCACTGGAAAGAAGATTTCATCATAGTCCAAACCAGATCATTGACGAAAACCTTTTGCAACAAGTCTAGACTTATAGGTTTCAACTTGTCTATCTGCACCAATCTTCTTTCTGAAGATCCATTTGCAGCCTACGGGTTTTACCCCTTCAGGTGCAATGTCCAAAGTCCATACTTTGTTGGCATACATGGATTCCATTTCGGTCCGCAATGCATCCAGCCACTTTACTGAATCTCTGCTCGTAATGGCCTGCTGAAAACTAGTTGGCTCATCATCATCGATGATGAAATCCTCTCGATCCTCGTCTATGAGAAAACCATAGTATCTCTCGGACGGATGAGACTGCCTACTAGATCTGCGGAGTGGCACAGGGACGTCTTGTTCTTTCGAAACTTCTGGTTCCACTATGCTTTCAGTAATAGTTTGTGATTCTGGAATTTCTTCCAGTTCTATTGCGCTCCCACTTATTTCTTTTTCAAGAAATTGAGTTTCCAAAAAGTGGGCATGTCGAGAAACAAAGACCTTTTGTTCCTCTACGTAATAGAAAAGATACCCTCTGAAGTTCTTTGGGTATTTCAGAAACTTACACAGTACTGAGCGTGCCTCGAGCTTGTCTGCATGCTGCTTTTTGACAAAAGCTAGACATCCCCATATCTTTAGATACTTAAGATAGGGTTTCTTCCCACTCCACATTTCATATGGTGTGGTAGGCATAGAGTTAGTAGGAACCTTGTTCAAAAGATATGCAGCAGATTCCAGTGCATAACCCCAGAAGGATCGCGGTAACTCAGCGTAACTCATCATGGAACGTACCATATCCAATAAGGTGTGGTTCCTCGTTTCCAATACACCGTTGTGTTGAGGTGTGTATGGAGGAGTAAGCTGAGATAGAATTCCATTCACTTTTAAATAATCCAGGAACTCGACACTTAAGTATTCACTACCTCGATCAGATCCAAGTGTCTTGATACTTTTGCATTTTTGTTTTTCCACTTCATTCTTGTATTCTTGAAATTTCTCAAAGGCCTCGGATTTATGTTTCATCAAGAATACATGTTCATACCTTGAAAAGTCATCCGTAAAAGTAATGAAGTAGGAATAACCACTTCTTTCATGTGTAGACATTGGACCACACACGTCGCTGTGTATGAGTCCCAAGAGCTTGGTGGCTCTTATTCCGTGTCCAGTGAACGGAGTTTTTGTCATCTTTCCTTTGAGACATGATTGACAAGTTGCATAAGACAGATATTCAAACGGATCCAAATATCCCTCTTTATGTAACTTCATCAACCATGTTTCGTTGATTTGACCTAGTTTACAATGCCATAAGAAAGCTTTGATTTAATTCTAGAGACTTTCTTTTAAGTGTGTTCTGGACATTGAAAATTTGGTGTTGATTTAATACGTATATACCGTTGTCTAGTGTACCGGACCCAATAAAACCATGATTAAGGTGGATGTTTACAACATCGCTTACAAATGTAAAATCATAAGCTTCTTTAGATAATAAAGATACAGAGATGATATTACATGTCAAACTAGGTACACAAAATCAAAATATTTCCACTTGTCAATCCTAGGTGATATTCCCCTACGGATACATTATCCACGCTCGTTCCGTTAGCAACTCTAAGAGTCATATCACCTGCCTTTATAACTCTACGGTTTCTCAACGCCTGCAATGAATTACAGATATGAGATCCTGAACCGATATCCAATACCCAGGAAGTAGAGTTGATTGACAGACAGTTTTCAATTATAAGCACACCTGAACCCGAAGCCACAACGTGCTTCGAATCCAGGTTACTGGCTCTCCAAGCCCTGCAGTCCTTTTTCCAATGGCCTTTCCTGTGACAATAGAAACATTCCTCTTTCCCTACTGTCGGCCCCGAAACTTTTGCCTTGCCCTTTCCCTCTACCTTACTAACATCGCCTTTCGGCTTGGTGGGGGCCTTCTTCTTCTTCCCCTTGGCTTTCGCCTTGGATCTAGAAGAGGAAGATTCCATAATAAGCAGAGCAGGTGTCTCCCTGGTTTTATGTAGGGTGTCCTCTACACTCCTCAACATACTTAGGAATTCTGGAAGTGTGGCTTCCCTCTCCTGAATATTGAAATTCAAGATAAACTGGGCGTAGGTAGAGCGGAGGGACTATAGAATCAAGTCTGTATATAACTCGTTCTCCAACGTGGTCCCAAAGTCCGTGAGATCTTCAATATAGTTGATCATCTTAAGGACGTGGTCCCCTACATATGACCCGACAGCCAACCTTGTAAGTCCACGTTGCCCACCCCGGTGCTTGCGGGGAGGCGGAAACGTTATGAAAAATCGGATTTTTACAACACTAGGCAACATGGACTATGCTAAAGGAAGGATCATTGCTAAACAAAACTAACAAACAAGCTAAAAGAGTTAGCTACTCGGAAGTGGGTTATACCTAGGTCTTCAAGTCCTTCTCTTCTTACTCCTTGGAGTGAATGAATGGGTTATCCTTGTCGCCTTCTCTTGCCGAAGCAAGATCCACCCGAGGGCTTCTACCTTTGGCTCCAACCTCAAACTAGAAGTAACTAAGGTGCTTGGTGTGCTAAACCTAGGACATTAGAAAGAGTAGAGAGTATTTTTGAAGGGATTATCTCAAGTTCAAATGGTTCTCAACACATGAAAGGGGAGAGCTAGAGAGAGAGGAAGAGGAGGAGAGAGAATGAGAATGTTGAAGTGAGAAGAATAATACAACCTTCTCACATATATCTGAATTATGAAAAATAGATAATTAGCTAAAGATAATTGTGATGGTTAATCAAGAAATGACCATTATCATTTCACATTAAATGCTTTTGCAAGGATCAAAGAGCATCTTTCATATGGAAAGATGATGGTCAACTTGTCGACCTTGGTCAAAAAGTCAAGTATAGTCAAATGGTCAACAACCCTAACCCTGCACAATTATAATTAACTAATATTAATAAATCATAATTCACACATAAACATTATGGTTAAGAAAATGACAATGGTCATCAACCCTAATGAAAGTCCTCTGCCTCTGCCTCAGTCAACTGTGCATACACACCCGTATCCGTGTTCCGAGGAATACGAATACAATGAGATAAAACCAATCCCAAATCATATACTAGGATTCGGCTTAAACCAAAGCCCGCTAGTATAAGCTGTCCGGACACCAAACGTGCACAAGTGCGCGGATGTGAACGAACCCCGTCGCAAAACCATGCGACCTCTACTCATTTTGACTAAAGGCGAATAACCCACTGTGTGGGACTCTAAAGACTCGACACTACGCTGGCAGTGGGTTTAACCGCAGACCGCAAGCGGCACTAGCTGTACGTAACGGTCCCCAGGTAGATGCCGATAAGAAGACTGACGAGGTAAACCCATCTGAACTCCTACTGAGCCTGAATGTGACAGTCTCCTTATAGTCCGGTTTGTTCGTCTAAGAACATCACATGGCGAGCCTAGCGGGGCGGTAAACGTCAGTCCCTTACTAGCGGTACAAGTCGTGTCGGAGTATAGCCCAGAACACCTGAGATAACACTGGAAACCTACCAGTCTATCTCGCTTGCCATGGCCAGGGAGTTTGTGTAATGGCTCTCCCAGACACAGCGCGATATCAACCCCCAATACCGGGATAGACGAATCCTGTCTAACCGTCACTGCCTCCAAGTGCTTCGGGACTGCACCCAAAAACTACCTGTTTGCACGACTCCTTTGAGCCGTGGTAGGGTAGTAATCAAAGTACAGTGGGAACAAACTCGAGGCGAAGTGACAGTATCAAGTCAACGGACTAAGCTATACTTATGTCACCTGGGAACTGATAACTGACGATAGGTATAATATCAACCAACAGTTCCCGACGAGTCCTGTCTAGTGTACTCGTAACTTAACGAGCACCCGCATACTATCCCAAGTACGACGTACTGACGGCTGTGGGACAGGCCGTCTCCCAAGCTGGGATGAGAAGCGCATACGCTAGTCTACTCCGTAGTATCGATGCCCTGTCTCGATAGTCCTGTGACTAGGGACCTGCATAAGGATGTGCTTGTAGATTACCCAGCCCCCACGAGTGTGACTGCCATCACAACGCTGGTAATCAAGCAAAGATCCTAAGGGCTCCACTAATGTGTAAAGGCGATATGCTAAAAGAAACACATGCACACATTAAAGCAGAAACAAACCAAGTAGCATACTACTATTTTGAGCAAGATTGTCAACACAAGGTGAATATCCCAAGCTTCCATCAAGTAATATACAAACTAGTATGATACAGTAATGGCCTCTAGGGCATATACACTAACAATCTCCCACTTGCACTAAGGTCATGTACTGGCGTATCGAAGACCTATCATCTCGATCAGCCGCTCGAACCGAGTCTGGGTAAGGCTTTGGTGAATGGATCAGCATTGTTATCTTCCGTAGCAACTCTCCGAACCTCGATCTCCTGGCGACCCATGATCTCCCTGATCAGGTGATACCGCCTTAAGATGTGTCTGGACTTCAGATGGGACCTGGGTTCCTTCGCTAAAGCTATAGCCCCGTTGTTGTCGCTATACAGAGGTACTGGATCAACAATGGACGGAACCACCTGAAGTTCTATTAGGAACTTCCTTATCCAGACGGCTTCTTTTGCGGCATCTGCAGCAGCGATATATTCCGCTTCCCTCGTCGAGTCAGCAATGGTTTCCTATTTGGAACTCTTCCAACACACCGCCCCTCCATAGAGGGTAAAGACATAACCCGACATGGACTTGAAATCATCCTTGTCACTCCGGAAGCTGCAGTCAGCAAAGGCCTCGATCTGGAGGTCTTTTCCGCCATACACCAAGAACATCTCCTTTGTCCTTCTCAGGTACTTGAGAATGTTCTTTACCGCTGTCCAGTGTTTCTCCCCAGGGTTTGACTGATACCGGCTTACCACACTCAGTGCATAAGCTACATCTGGTCTGGTACACAACATCGCATACATTATAGAGCCTACCGCAGAAGCGTAGGGTATAATAGACATGCGATCCCTTTCCAAATCAGTCTTGGGAGACATCTCTTTGGAGAGGGTGATCCCGTGACAAGCCGGTAGATTACCGCGCTTGGAATCTTCCATACTATACCTTTTCAGTATGGTGTCGATGTACCTAGACTGTGAGAGTCCTAATATCCTCTTGGATCTGTCACGATAGATCCGGATCCCCAGAATATATGAGGCATCACCCAGGTCTTTCATGGAGAACCTGTGTGACAAGAACCATTTGACAGATTGTAGCATAGGAATGTCATTTCCTACGAAGAGAATGTCATCCACGTATAATACGAGGAATACAACAGTTCTTGCTATAAATCTACTATAGATGCATGGTTCATCTGGATTTTTGATAAAGCCAAATTCTTTGACCGTCTCATCAAAACAGATGTTCCAACTCCGCGATGCCTGCTTTAGTCCATAGATGGACTTAAGCAACTTGCACACCTTTCCGCTGCTACCACTCTGAATGAAACCCCTTGGTTGGTCCATATCGACACACTCCTCTAAATTTCCATTTAGAAAAGCGGTCTTTACGTCCATCTGCCAGATCTCATAATCGTGGTAGGCAGCAATGGCAAGAAGGATCCGAATGGATTTCAGCATTGCCACTGGAGAAAAGGTTTCGTCATAGTCCAAGCCAAGTCTTTGACGGAAACCCTTTGCAACAAGTCTAGCTTTATAGGTCTCAACCTGTCCATCTACACCAATATTCCTTTTGAAGATCCACTTACATCGTACGGGTTTTACCCCATCTGGAGCAACGTCCAACGTCCATACTTTGTTGGTGTACATGGACTCCATTTCGGTCCGCATTGCATCCAGCCATTTTACCGAGTCAACGCTCTGAATGGCCTGCTGGAAGCTCGTCAGCTCATCACTATCAATGATGCAATCCTCTCTATCCCCGTTTATGAGAAAACCACAGTATCTCTCGGACGGATGAGACTGCCTACTACTTCTACGGAGCGGCGTAGGAATGTCCTGATCTTTCGAACCCTCTGGTTCTACTAAGCATTCAGTAATAGCTCGTGGTTCTGGAATTTCTTCCAGTTCTACTGCGCTCCCACTTATCTGATTTTTCAAAAACTCAGTTTCCAAGAAATGGGCATGACGAGAAACAAAAACCTTTTGTTCCTTTTCGCAATAGAAGAAATATCCCTTGGAGTTCTTTGGATATCCCACAAACATGCACTGTACTGAGTGTGCCTCGAGCTTGTCCGCATGCTGCTTTTTGACAAAAGCTGGACATCCCCATGTCTTAATGTGATTAAGATAGGGTCTCTTCCCACACCACATCTGATATGGTGTAGTAGGCACAGTCTTAGTTGGAACTCGGTTCAAAAGGTATGCAGCTGATTCTAGTGCATATCCCCAGAATGATCGCGATAACTCAGCATTACTCATCATGGACCGTACCATATCCAATAGGGTTCGGTTCCGTCTCTCCGATACACCGTTATGTTGTGGAGTGTATGGAGGAGTAAGCTGAGAGAGAATTCCATTCTCTTTTAAGTAATCCAGGAACTCGGCACTCAAGTATTCACCACCTCGATCAGATCTCAGTGTCTTGATACTTTTGCTTGTTTGTTTTTCTACTTCATTCATATATTCCTGGAATTTTCCAAAGGCTTCGGATTTATGTTTCATTAAGAAGACATATCCGTACCTTGAAAAATCATCCGTAAAAGTAATGAAGTAAGAATAACCGCTTCGTGCATGTGTAGACATTGGACCGCACACGTCGCTGTATATGAGTCCGAAGAGCTCGCTCGCTCTTACTCCGTGTCCAGTGAATGGAGTCTTTGTCATCTTTCCTTTGAAACAGGATTGACAAGTTGCATATGAATGATATTCGAACGGATCCAAATATCCTTCTGTATGTAACTTCGTCAACCTTCTCTCATTGATGTGACCCAATCTACAATGCCATAAGAAAGCCTGATTTGTTTCCGGAGACTTTCTTTTGTCTGTATTCTTGACATTGAAAATCTGTGGTTGGTTTAATACGTATATACCATTGCTCAATGTACCTGACCCAATCAGATCTTGATTAAGGTGAATGTTTACAACATTGCTTACAAACGCAAATTCATAACCTTCTTTAGAAATTAAAGATACAGAAATGATATTACAAGTTGCATTGGGTACAAAAAAGCATTTACGTAAAACCAAAACATATCCATCTGACATTCCCAGGTGATAGTTGTAAGTGCACGGCGGCGCCCCGGCCGTCAATCCGACGCCGGAATGCGGAAACGAAAAACTTTTCAAACTAGAAAACCGGCACCACCGCGCACAAAAATCCCAGATCGGATCATTAACCTAACTCTAGCAAACAAGTATAAGAGTAGAGAAACTATACCAAGCGATCTGTGTCATTCGGTCTTCTTCTCCACTCCGATCTCCTCACGGAATCTCCGGTCGTCACCTCCTCGTCGAAACGGGCACCACATCGCCGGGTTCTTTTACGGGCTCCCACCTCTGGACCGAGGCAACTTGGGTACGAAGCTGGCGAGCCGACGTGCCCAAGAAATGCTGTAAGCTAGTGTAGAATCACTTTGTCTCAATGGGGTGAAGTTGCCTTTGATGGAGGAATGAAACAATGAACTTTGGAGGAAAATGGTGCTCTCATTTTTCTAGCAAGGAATGATAAATTGAGATGAAGAAAATCACTACTCAAAATGAAATCCCCTTCACCTCTAAAGTGGCTGGCCCCCTCATTATCAAATGGTGGAGGGAATAAAAACATGAAGGGAGGTGAGAATGGGAAAAGCAAAAGGGTGACCATATCCAAAAGTGATGATAACAATATCAAATCAACTTCTAATCCTTTCTAATCTCATTTAATGCAATAACCATCATGATGCCACCAATTTACAAAGGACCCCCTCCACAAATACTAATTTGCACAACTGCAAATTAGCCCCTCCATCAGAAGAATCCCGCCGTGAAGGAACAAAAGAAAACTGGCCGGAACGGAATGCAAACTGGCAACTTCAAAAAACTGATCCCGTAATAAATTACAGGAAAACCCCGCGACTGTATATACATACCCGCATTTGTATTCCCACTGAATACAAATGCAAAGAGACAAAATCTACACTGTACAATACTAGGATCCGGCTTAAACCAAAGCCCGCTAGTATTAACCGTCCGATCATGATCCGTGCAATACCGCATGTATCTGATCGAACCCTGCCATATCTCCATATGGCCTCTACAGCGTTTCCCCGAAACTTGAGAAACTGGTCTGTGGGGGACTCTAAAGACTCGCCAATACTTTGGTTATGGATTTAACCAATAGCACGTCAGAGATATTAGCCATACGTAACGGGCTACCAGGTATTGACCAAAAGGGACGTCGATGAGCGAACTCATCCTGACACCCTACTGAGCCTGTCAGTGACAATATCCGTACAGTCCGGTCCATTCGTCTATGAGCATCGCATGGCGGGCCTAGGGGGTTGGTAAAAGTGAGACCCCCAAAAGCGGTAGAAGTCGTGTCGGAGTGTAGCCCAGAACACCCTGAGATACTACTGGAATACCTACCAGTAAATCTCCTGCCTTGGCCAAGGACTTCATGTAATGGCTCTCCTAGACACAGCGTGACCTCACTCCCAATACCGGGAGAGACGAACCCCTGCAGATCCGCTCACTGCCTCCATGTGGCTCGGGACTGTACCCAACTAAAACCTGTTTGCACGTCTCCTTTGAGCGTGGTAGGGTAGTAATCAAAGCACAATGGGAACTCACACGAGACAAATGACGATCTCAGGTCGATGAACTAACCTGTACACATGTCACCAGGGAACTGCTATCTGACGTCAAGTATAAAACCAACTAGCATGTTCCCGGCGAGTCCTGTCCGGTGTACTCATAACCCAATGAGCACCTGTATACATCTTAGGTGAACCAACTGACACCAGTGGCTTGTGAGACCGGCCACCGCCCCTCGTCGGGGTTTCGACTGTATACACTAGTCTACTCTGGAGTATCGATGCCCTGTCTCGAAACTCCCACGACTAGGGACCTTTTAAGGATGTGCTTATAGACCTCAGCTCCCACGTATATGATCGCCCTCATACTGCTGGAAGTCAAGCAAGAATTCTAGGGGCTCTATCAACGTGCAATAGTGACCTGTAAGGTCACCTGAAGCAGTACACGATGATAAAGGTAAACTAGATAGCATACTATCATCTTGAGTAAGACTGTCCTACCGGGATAGGTCCTCTCTCAATAATTGCAATCACGTGCCTGTGATCCAATAATTGACTCTGAGGGCACTATCTCCAGCAATAGTCCCCCACGACCTCAGCATCCATGCTAGCTCCGTTTGCAACTTTGAGGGTCATGTCACCTGCCTTAAAAAACCTACGCTTTCTCAACGCCTGCAAAGAATTACAGATATGAGTTCCTGATCCGGTATCCAATACCCAGGACGTAGAGTTTATTGATAGATAGTTTTCAATATAATACACACCTGAAGCTGAAGCCGCAACCTGCTTCAGATCCTGTGTTCTGGCCTTCCAAGCCCTGCAATCTTTCTTCCAGTGTCCACTCTTGTGACAGTTAAAGCATTCTTCCTTATCAACAAGCTTCCCCGCTACCTTTGTTGCTTTTGCCTTTTCCTTCGTATCCACCTTACTAACACCGCCCCTTGGTTTGGAGAGGGCTTTCTTCTTCTTTCCCTTGGCTTTCGCCTTGGACCTAGAAGAGGAAGATCCTCCTACAAACAAAGTGGATGTTTTCCTACCTTTCTGTTGGGTGGCCTCTGCACTCCTCAGCATGTTGAGGAGCTCTGAAAGTTCAACTTCCTTTTCCTGAAAGTTGAAGTTCAGGATGAACTGGGCGTAAGTGGAAGGAAGGGATTGGAGAATCTGAAGCTCATTCTCCAACGTGGTCCAAAGGTCCGCGAGCTCCTCTATGTAGCCAATCATCTTAAGCAAGTGTTCCGCTACCGATGATCACACGACCAATCTTGCCGAAAACAGCTTCTTCGACACTTCGTATCTGGCGATACGGGATTGCTCTCCATCAAGTTCTTTTGTATGGAGAAATATGGATTCGAGGTCTATATTCTCATGCCTCCTCTGATGTTCATTGTCCATAGAGGCAAGCACGAGGCACTTGGCCTTCACGCAGTCGATTTCCCAGGTCTTGCGGATTTCCCTATCCACGACGCTGGTTTTGGGACATGGGACAGGGGGAGCTTTGGTGGTAAGAAGATGCCCCAACTTGTCATAAGTGATTGCCATTTTGACATTCCTGAGCCAATCTTTGTAGTTTGGCCCTGTCAGTATGTTTTTATCTAGAAGTAACTTAAGTCCAGTCATGATAATTGGTCGCTGCAATTAGGAGAGATAGAAGAAACACTTTAGCATGATGCTCTTGCAAGTTTAGAGTGGTTTTTAATTTGTCTAAATAGGATGGCTCCCACTGTCTCTCGAATCCCTCCTCAAACCATAAAGGAAGAATTAGTCGGGATCAATCTCACCGTACAATACTTTCTTAATCGTTCAGCCAGGCCAGTGTCGGTACTTCGAGGGAGGTTTTCCAACGCTTTTGCGAAGTTCCTTAATTAAGTAACCTCTTTTCCCTGTGGGCGTAGCCCCGCTAACACCTTTCTAGACACCTACTTGGTTTATAGCATTGATCGTTAAGTGAGAAAGTTCCGGAGGAGTACCATATACTCACAGTAGGATCGGGATCCAAATATCATCGCGTGACAAAACTGAAGGAATCCTACCAGAATCATCACACTCCAAATGGTATGCAGCACTAGCAAGTTTCAGTTCTTTTGAAACCCCCGATGTGGATTTTTGCCCTATGCTCTTATGACCTTGACTTTGGCCAACAAATCATAAGTCACATATCAAGTTCTACCCGTCATTCTCCAGGATAATTTGAGCCCACCCGCACATACCCTTGACTTTGGCCAACAAGGTAGAACGACTGCCCCAAACCAACACATCTATCTATGCTGCACATGAATACCTAATAGCTACCAATCACTATGCCTTGACTTTGGCCAACAAACATAGCTTGAATACTTATTGACCATTCATGTGAAACGACGGAGGGCTACGAATGGTTTTGGCGAAACCGTGAACGTAGTGAACTTGATATAATCGAAGGAACAGGATAGCTTTCAAAAGGAGTGGTTCAAGCTCCGCATATAAAATTTGGTTTTGAAAAGAACCGAGTGGTTTTGAAAGTGTTCCAACGACTGTTACTTGGTTTATTTTTTTCTTGCATTAATTCCATTGCGTCCCATCATTTAATCCTACCATTGCAGAAAACAACGAAAATATGACGTACACTTATGCCATCCGCATTCGCCACGGGGTCCCGTCATCACCCGTTAGATTACTTAACTAACAACAGAGCGGGGGCTGGACTAGCGCGGATGCAAAACATAAGCAACGCGTAAATAGATATCATATAGATATATAGAAACATTCGTCACATGCAATGATAGCCATTCCAGATCACAGATGAATACATTGGATATACTAGGAATCCGCATTTCGTACGAGCCTGTAACGAAGAGCGGATTACACGGTCGTGATGAATAGCCAAACCCTACCCTAGACCCCTACGGGTGCGGCAAACTACCCGCCAAGTACCCGAAGCGAAGCAACCTCCCTCAACACCGTGAGTAGGCCACTCGGCACTTCAAGATACCCGGTAGTTTGTGCACCCCTCCTTGGGTCTATCCTAGGAGCAAAAATAGTAAAAAGAAATTATACAATGACGGCTACAACCCCGACCCGGTTGTGCGACCATACAAATAATATGACATAAATTTACATATTACAATAATTGAAAGAATAAGAAAACTCTCATCTCACAGCCCCCCGGCTATTCATCCGCGACAATCCAACGAATTCATTTACACAAACCATCAACATTACAGATCACAAATATGTATAACCCCCACTAATCGACGTATAGCGATTAGCAGACGTTCAATACATATATCACATCACAGATATAACCCATTAGACAAAGTGTAAAGAAGTTCGATCAAAAATACGGATTTGTGACCACCGCAAAAACTAACTTGTTCTCTGGAAAATCTGGGCAGAAACAAACCATCTCAAAAAGCACAAAACAACAACAGAAGAACACTGCAGGAAAAACGACCCATGGCCGAGTCAACTCGACCGCGGATCCGCGGCAAGAGCATGCTCTTGCCGCGGTTCCGCGGTGAGTTGGTCGACTCGCTGGTTCGTTTTTCTTGTGTGTTCTGTAAAAACCCTGAGAGGATTTTTAGTGTATGATTTATTATTTTTAGAGCAGAAATAAAAATCGGCAGAAACTAGGGTTTTTGAAAATGTGTTTTGCGATTTTTTCCGATCGAAGTTCTAGATACTTTGCTAACTAGTTAGTTTGTGTTTAGCTAGGCTCTGATACCACTGTAAGTCTACGTTGCCCATCCCGGTGCTTGCGGGGAAGCAGAAACGTTATGAAAAATCGGATTTTTACAACACTAGGCAACATGGACTATGCTAAAGGAGGGATCTTTGCTAAACAAAACTAATAAACAAGCTAAAAGAGTTAGCTACTCGGAAAGGGGTTATACCTAGGTCTTCAAGTCCTTCTCTTCTTGCTCCTTGGAGTGAATGAACGGGTTCTCCTTGTCGCCTTCTCTTGCCGAAGAAAGATCCACCCGAGGGCCTCTACCTTTGGCTCCAACCTCAAATTAGAAGTAACTAAGGTGCTTGGTGTGCTAAACCTAGGACCTTAGAAAGAGTAGAGAGTATTTTTGAAGGGATTATCTCAAGCTCAAATGGTTCTCAACTCATGAGAGGGGAGAGCTAGAGAGAGAGGAAGAGGAGGAGAGAGAATGAGAATGATGAAGTGAGAAGAATAATACAACCTTCTCACATATATGTGAATTATGAAAAATAGATAATTAGCTAAAGATAATTGTGATGGTTAATCAAGAAATGACCATTATCATTTCACATTAAATTCTTTTGCAAGGATCAAAGAGCATCTTTCTTATGGAATGATGATGGTCAACTTGTCAACCTAGGTCAACAAGTCAAGTATAGTCAAATGGTCAACAACCCTAACCATGCACAATTAAAGTTAACTAATATTAATAAATCATAATTCACACATAAACATTAGGGTTAAGAAAATGACAATGGTCATCAACCCTAATGAAAGTCCTCTGCCTCTGCCTCAGTCAACTGTGTATACACACCCGTATCCGTGTTCCGAGGAATACGAATACAATGAGATAAAACCAATCCCAAATCATATACTAGGATCCGGCTTAAACCAAAGACCGCTAGTATAAGCTGTCCGGACACCGAACGTGCACAAGTGTGCGGATGTGAACGAACCCCGTCGCAAAACCATGCGACCTCTACTCATTTTTCCTAAAGGCGAATAACCCTCTGTGTGGGACTCTAAAGACTCGACACTACGCTGGCAGTGGGTTTAACCACAGACCGCAAGCGGCACAAGCTGTACGTAACGGTCCCCAAGTAGATGCCGATAAGAAGACTGACGAGGTAAACCCATCTGAACTCCTACTGAGCCTGAATGTGACAGTCTCCGAACAGTCCGGTCTGTTCGTCTAAGAACATCGTATGGCGGGCCTAGGGGGCGGTAAACGTCAGTCCCCTACTAGCGGTAGAAGTCCTGTCGGAGTATAGCCCAGAACACCTGAGATAACGCTGGAAACTATCAGTCTATCTCGCTTGCCCTGGCTAGGGACTTTGTGTAATGGCTCTCCTAGACACAGCGCGATATCAACCCCCAATACCGGGAGAGACGAATCCTGTCTAACTGTCACTACCTCCAAGTGCTTCGGGACTGCACCCAAAAACTACCTGTTTGCACGACTCCTTTGAGCCGCGGTAGCGTAGTAATCAAAGTACAGTGGGAACACACTCGAGGCGAAGTGACAGTGTCAAGTCAACGGACTAAGCTGTACTCATGTCACCTGGGAACTGATAACTGACGATAGGCATAATACCAACCAACAGTTCCCGACGAGTCCTGTCCAGTGTACTCGTAACCTAACGAGCACCCGCATACTATCCCAAGTACGACGTACTGACGGCTGTGGGACAGGCCGTCTCCCAAGCTGGGATGAGAAGCGCATACGCTAGTCTACTCCGGAGTATCGATGCCCTGTCTCGATAGTCCTGCGACTAGGGACCTGCATAAGGATGTGCTTGTAGATTACCCAGCCCCCACGAGTGTGACTGCCATCACAACGCTGGTAATCAAGCAAAGATCCTAAGAGCTCCACTAATGTGCAAAGGCGATATGCTAAAAGAAACACGTGCACATATCAAAGCAGAAACAAACTAAGTAGCATACTACTATTTTGAGCAAGATTGTCAAAACAAGGTGAATATCCCAAGCTTCCATCAAGTAATATACAAACTAGTATGATATAGTAATGGCCTCTAGGGCATATACACTAACAAACCTCGCCTGAAACAATTTCTTCGAGGTCTCATATCTTACGATACAAGATTGCTCTCCATATAAATCTTTAGTATGGAGGAAGATGGAAGCTAAGTCCATCTTCTGGTGCCGCCTCTGGTGTTCATTATCCATTGAGGCCAGCACGCGGCACTTAGCTCTCGTACAATCTATTTTCCATGTCTTACGAATCTCAACATCCGCGACGGTGGAATCTGGACCTGGGACGGCGGGGGATTTGGTAGTAAGGAGGTAGCCTAGCTTGTCATAGGTAATGGCCATCTGGACATTCCTTAGCCAATCTTCATAGTACGGCCCCGTAAATTTATTTTTATCTAGTAGTAACTTAAGTCCAGTCATTTTGGTCGCTGCAATTATAAGAGAGAGAAGAAAACACTCAGTATGATGCTCTTGTAAGTTTAGATTGGTTATTAGTTTATCTAAACAGGATGGCTCCTACTATTTCTCGAATCCTCCTTCAAACCATAAAAGAAGAATTAGTTAGGATTAATCGCACCCTACAATTCTTGCTTAACCTTTCAGTCAGGATAGTTTCGGTACATCGAAGGAGCTTTTCCAATGCCTTCGCGATGTTCTTTAATTACAAAACCTCTTTTCCCTGAAGGCGTTGCCTTGCTAACACTGTTCTAAGCACCTACTTGGTTTATAGCATTGATTGTGAAGTGAAAAACTCTGCTGAGGAGTAACAAAACTAACGGTGGGATCGGGATCCAAGCATCATCGTGTGACAACTTTAAAGGAATCCTACCAAAATCATCACACTCCAGATGGTATGCAAAACTAGAAAGTTTCCTTTTCTTTTGAAACTCCCGATGTGCCCCAGGCGCTTATGACCTTGGCGAAGGCCAACATATCATAAGACGCAAGTCAAGTTCTACCCGTCATTGTCTAGGTTAATTTGAACCCATTCGTACAAACTCTTGACGAATGCCAAAATAGATGTGCACCTATCCCAAATTGACGCATCTATCTATACTACAAATGAATACCCAGCAGTTACCAATCATTATGCCTTGGCGAAGGTCAAAATACATAACTTGAATACCCATCTGAAATGACGGAGGGCTACAGCTAGTTTTGGTGAAAACCGTGAACGTAATGAACTTGATATAGTCGAAGGAACCATGAAATCTTTTAAAAGGAGTGGTTTAGGCTCCGCATTTAAAAGTTGTTTTTAAAGAAAACCGAGTGGTTTTGAAGAAAACCGAGTGGTTTTGAAATTGTTTCAACGATTTAACTTTGGTTTGTTTTCTTTGCATTAATCAATATTAATGTGGACCCATCATTTAACCCTATCATTGCAGAAAGAAACGAAAATAGATTGTACGCTTATGCCATCCGCATTCGCTATGGGGCCTCGTCATCCACCGTTAGGTTACTTAATTAATGGCAGAGCGGGGGCTTGACTAGCGCGGGTGCAAAACATAAGCAACGTGTTGGAGATAGTGCCCTCGGAGTCAATTATTGGATCACAGGCACGTGATTGCAATGATTGAGAGAGGATCTATCCCGGTAGGACAGTCTTACTCGAGATGATAGTATGCTATCTGGTTTATCATTATCATCGTATACTGCTTTAGGTGACCTGATAGGTCACTATTGCACGTTGATAGAGCCCGTAGGATTCTTGCTTGACCACCAGCAGTATGAGGGCGATCATATACGTGGGAGCTGGTAGTCTATAAGCACATCCTTAAAAGGTCCCTAGTCGTGGGAGTTTCGAGATAGGGCATCGATACTCCAGAGTAGACTAGTGTATACAGTCGAGACCCCGACGGGGGGCGGTGGCCGATCTCACAAGCTACTGGTGTCAGTTGGATCACCTAAGATGTATACAGGTGCTCATTGGGTTATGAGTACACCGGACAGGACTCGCCGGGAACATGCTAGTTGGTCTTATACCTGACGTCAGATAGCAGTTCCCTGGTGACATGTGTACAGGTTAGTTCATCGACCTAGGGATCGTCATTTGTCTCGTGTGAGTTCCCACTGTACTTTGATTACTACTCTACCACACTCAAAGGAGACGTGCAAACAGGTTTTAGTTGGGTACAGTCCTGAGCCACATGGAGGCAGTGAGCGGATCTTCAGTGGTTCATCTCTCCCGGTATTAGGGGTGAGGTCGCGCTGTGTCTAGGAGAGCCATTACACGAAGCCCTCGGCCGAGGCAGGAGATTTACTGGTAGGTATTCCAGTAGTATCTCAGGGTGTTCTGGGCTACACTCCGATACGACTTGTACCGCTTTTGGGGGTCTGACTTTTACCAACCCCCTAGGCCCGCCATGCGATGCTCATAGACGAACGGACCGGACTGTACGGATATTGTCACTGACAGGCTCAGTAGGGTGTCAGGATGATTTCTCTCATCGACGTCCCTTTTAGTCAATACCTGGTAGCCCGTTACGTATTGGCTTATACCTCTGACGTGCTAGTGGTTAAATCCACAACCAAGGTGTTGATGAGTCTTTAGAGTCCCCCACATTCAGTTACTCAAGTTTTGGGCGAAACGCTGTAGAGGCCGTATGGAGATATGGCAAGGTCCGATCAGATACGTGCGGTATTGCACGGATCAGGATCGGACAGTTTGTACTAGAGGCCGTATGGATATATGGCAGGGTTCGATCAGATACGTGCGGTATTCCACGGGTCAGGATCGGACGGATAACACTTGCCGGATTTGGTTTAAGCCGGATCCTAGTATAGTACAGTGTTGATTTTGTCTCATTGCATTTGTATTTCGGTCGGAATACAAATGCGGGTGTGTATACACAGTATCGTGGTTTTCCTGTAATTTATTACGGGACCAGTTTTCTGGAGTTGCCAGTTTGTTTTCCGTTTCGGCCATTTTCATTTGTATCTTTCAATGGCCGAAGATTGGTGGAGGAGGGCTTATTTGCAATTGTGAAAATAAGCAATTGTGGAGGGGGTCGTTGCATATTGTTGTGTCATGATCCCTTGACTTTCTTTAGTCATCATGGCTAGTCTTGTAGTGTCATGATGGCATGACTTTTTGGTGATGATGATGGATTATCATGGTTGTATGAGTGTTGGATTTGTAAGTCTACGCTAGCGCCCCGGCAGTCTACAGACGCCAAATGCGGAACAAAAACTTTTAAACTGGCGCTATCGTATACTTTAACCCGGATCTGCCATTATTGCTAAACTAACAAACTGTAAAGAGTGTAGAAAGGTTATACCGAACGATCCGAGTCCTTCGTTCTTCAACCATCATCCCACGCTCCGTTGCGGCTGCTCCGATCTCGTCGATCTCCGATATCCTCGTCGAGGTGGCACCACATCACCGATTCTTTAAACGGGCTCCCGCCTCTGACTCGAGGCAACTCGATCGTCAAGTTTGCTAAAAGAGACGACCAAGAATGATGTAGAGAATGAGTAGATGACTTTGTCTCACTTCGTCCAAATCCGTGGACGATCGGTTAATGAAGTTGCCGTAGGAATTGGGTGATGGAATGAAATGAACTGTAAAATTCCATGCACCCCAAATACTATCATATCTTTTTACAACCATGAAAAACTATCAAGTGAGAGAGAGTGAGGAGAGAGAGGGGGCCGGCCTCTTATAAGGAGGAGGGGGTGACCGTAGGAGCAAAGAGGGTGACCTTAAGAAAATATCATAATGTGAATGCAAAAGAATATCTTAAGGAAAACAAGAATACAATGAAATCAAAGCATGAGTCACTTAGCCTTGTCACAAATTCTAGAACCTTCTAGAACCTTCTAGAAGCACGACTCACTCTCATCCAAGAAAAGATAAATCCGCCTTTAACCAAATGTTAAAAGACGGCTGATAGAAAACTGGAAACTGGCAACTTCCAAAAGTGATCCTGAAACGACTTTCAGGATAACCCCGAAACTGTATAAATATACCCGCATTTGTATTACGACCGAATACAAATGGAACTGAGACAAAGATATTATACCTACTCAATATAATACTCGGATCTGGCTTAAACCAAAGCCGACCAGTATCATCTGCCCGAAAAATAACACGTGCGTAAACGCACGTGCATTTTCCGAACCCTGCCATAAAACCATACGGCCTCTACAACGTTTCGCCTGAACTTGGGAAACTGTATGTGGGGGACTCTAATGACTCGTTAGTACCCTGGCAGTGGGTTTAACCACAAACCGTCAGCGGCACTAGCTATGCGTAACGGCTGCCCATGGACTGACCACAAGGGAGGCTGATGAGCGAACTCAAGGGAGGCCGATGAGCGAACTCATCCAGAAACCCTACTGAGCCTAACAGTGACAATGTATATACAGTCCGGTCCGTTCGTCAATGAGTATCGCATATCTGTCTAGGGGGCTAGTAACGTCAGACCCCCAATAGCAGTATAAGTCGTGTCGGAGTGAAGCCCAATAACACCCTGAGATACTACTGGAGTACCTACCAGTAAATCTCCTACCATAGCCATGGATTTGTGTAATGGCTCTCCTAGACACAGCACGATCTCGCCCCCAATATCGGGAGAGACGAATCCCCTGCCGATCCGCTCACGTGCCTCCATATGGCTCGGGACTGTACCCAAAAGCTACCTGTTTGCACGACTCCTTTGAGCTGTGGTAGGGTAGAAATCAAAGCACAGTGGGAACTCACATGAGACAAATGACGACCTCAGGTCGATGAACTAACCTGTACACATGTCACCAGGGAACTGCTATCTAACGGTAGATATAATACTAACTAGCAGATTCCCGGCGAGTCCTGTCCGGTGTACTCATAACCTAATGAGCACCTGTATACATCTTAGGTGATCCAACTGACACCAGTGGCTTGTGAGACCGGCCACCGCCCCTCGTCGGGGTCTCGACTGTACACACTAGTCTACTCTGGAGTATCGATGCCCTGTCTCGAAACTCCTACGACTAGGGACCACAATTAAGGATATGTGTATAAACTACCCAACTCTCATGTATATGATCGCCATCATACTGTTGGTAGTAAAGCAAGATCCTAAGGGCTCTATCAAAGTGTAACATGCAATCAGTCACCTGAACATGTACACGACTGATAAAGGCAAACCAGATAGCATACTATCATTTCGAGTAAGACTGTCATACCGGTATAGGTCCTCCGCAATCATTGCAATCACGTACCTGTGATCCAATAATTGACTATGAGGGCACTATATCCAACAATCTCTTACTTGCACTCAAGGCTAATTATTGCGATGTTGCGTACTCACAGCCCGTGTGAAACCAACACCCAACTTCTCTACTAAGCAGTATCACAAAGCCCGTTTGTAAAACTATTGTGTTCGAGAAATAGCCTTAGTGAGTGGATCTGCTAAGAAATTTCTTTCTATATCTCTCTTAATCTCAAGTTCGCGGCGAAAGCCATCTCCCGAATTGAGTAATACCTGTCTTAGAATATGTCTGGATATCTGATGAGACCTAGTTCATAAATGAACTCCAAATCCAAACTTCTTAGACTGTATCGATCACTGAACCTAATCAGTATCGGGCACCATGCCACCCACAGTATCCTCTTAGACCACCTGTCCATAATACTGTCCCTCTTCGTCAGAGGGAAAAACTATAACTCTGACAATCACTCTGTCAACCATGTCACCTTTGAATCTTGGAATGATAACCGTCTCCCGAAGGAGGCTGCCGTCATCAAATCCGTAGATCATGTACTTATGTTCTAAAACTGCTTCCTTATATTTCTCCAGGATTGGATTAATACAAACTTATTGCATCTAGTGCAAAACCAACATTTGGTGTGGTACTTGACATCTCATGATTGACTCAATTGCCTAAGCAAGTGATCTTCCAATCATGCACATCCCTCTCCCCTTTAGTCTATACGACACCTTTAGAGAGGGTGACTCCATCACCTGCAGGTACACCACCTTGCTAGGAGTCAACTATTCCAAAAACCATTAGAATATCTGTCAAAGTACCCACATTGGGAAACTACCCAAAACCAGATCTAAAACCATAGATCTAGAAACCAGAATGTCAAATATTATATCCATATCCTGTCTGGAGAAACAACTGTGTGACGACCACAGTACAACCGATCGTAGTATAGGAATTTTACTTCCCACTCTGTGTATGTCATCCAGATACCATGACATCACACCCTACTACCTTCTTAACTGATCCATCCACTATTCTGATTGAAGTCAAACCCATGACTGTCACATCAAAATTAGATGATCTATCTCCGCTATAACTGCTCAAGTCTATAAATAGATATAAGCATCTTGCCCACTATACTTCCGCTGCTCCCACTGACTACGACAACCCTCCTACCGGGTCTCATATCCTAGAACAACAGTAGTGTCAAGTCTTGGTAGATAAGAACCTCCCTATCACCGTCTCTGAGGCTACCGAAGTACCTCTCGGGCGTCTGAGGTTACCTACCATACCTGCGGAGTGGCTATTGGAATGTCAAACCTGATTGAATATATAGGTCCTATTAAATTTTCCGTAATCGTTCGCGGTTCTGGAATAACTTCCAGTTCTACCATACTCCCACTACTGTTTTCTGAAAAAGATCCATTTTACTAAAACTGTGGCGAGTCAAGAACAATATCACTATTGATCTTCCAAATGGTAGAATATCAACCCTCGTCATAGCCAGGGTCAACCCACAAACAGCCATTACAGAATCGTGCCCTGAGTTATCCAGAGTCTGGTTTTAATCATAAGCTGGACAACTCCCCGTACCTTAACATCTTTTTAAGGTACGATCCATTCTATATCCAATACAGAAACTTTGGCACTAATTTAATTGGAACCATATTCAATCCATGCAGCTGT
This sequence comes from Agapanthus africanus, assembly GCA_030015575.1. Lineage (NCBI taxonomy): Eukaryota > Viridiplantae > Streptophyta > Magnoliopsida > Asparagales > Amaryllidaceae > Agapanthus > Agapanthus africanus. The sequence goes on from JASDDO010000010.1 coordinate 157,547,945, forward strand.
CTCCAGTGCATATCAACTTAATGGAAAGAGGCTAATCAGCATTACTCAACTTAGGAATCCATCCAATTATGAGCAACCTGAAAGAGAAACACGTTTCTCAAAACCATCACTATCATCTGAATACCAATCACAAGAATCTACATCTTCGATCTCTTTGAAGAATCCCGATACTTGTGATACCTGGTTCTCTACTTTATTCTTATACCCACAACTTCTCAAAACTTAGACCTTGTATTTCTACGAAACACTCGTCTAAATACTAGAGAAGTTATAAGTAAACAAAACATAGTACGAGGACCTACACCTTTGTCCTGATGGACACTGGACAACATACAATACTCTGTATAAGCCCGCTGAGTTAAACAACTCATAACCTGTGCGTCGTAGGTTGAAAACTGTACCCTGGCGATTTCCTCAAATATCACCAATTACAACGAATTCTGATATAATGAGGATAATCACCTAATTCCCAATATCTTACTCCCACTCATCATCTGTAAAACCATACAGATATGAGAATGAAACCTGGTAAATACATACCCTTGGAGTAAGTGTCTAATCGGGAAAACAGGTTTTCTTTAACAATGCACTGAAACATGAAAATGTTTCGTAGGGGTATCCTGGTATTCATAGCAATGCCTCTTCCATAATCCAATTCATGACTTCAACCGTATATTTTATTGCCATCTCTCCAAATCCCTTTATTTGTCTTTAGTCGTTACCTTCTGTACACCATCGTTAGGCTAAATGGTTTTCTTCCTTCCCTACCGTTCGGTACCAGCCTATGGTTTGGAAGAAGACTATCCAGTAAACATAATAGGTGTACCCTCCTAAACCGAGTACTCGCAACTGAGAGAAGGTGATGATAAAAGACAACTGAATAATACCTTATTCTTTTAAAGGTGAAATAGGAGTGGCGATGAAGTACGCGGTTTTGGTCGTGAATGATATCAGTCGCAATTTGCTTTGCCCTCTTTCTAATCCCTTTATTTTGTCTTTACATATTACCTTCTGCACACCCTACTTAGGCTAATTGGTTTTCTTCATTCCCTACCTTTCGGCACCAGCCTATGGTTTGGAATAAGACTATCCAATAAGCGTAATAGGTGTACTCTCCTAAACCAAGGAGCTCTCGCAACCTGAGAGAAGGTGATAATAAGAGACAACTGAATAAACCAATTCTATTTCTCCTGAACCTGGATCCATCCTCGAAGAAGTCCCTTCGAGTTCGTATATAACCATACGATGGCTCTATCCAATGGAAGTGGATATCCGTAGTAATACGGGTGTTCTGAGAAATTCAAAAGGTAAAAGAAGGAGTGGCAATGACTTATGCAACTCAGACAATCCAAAAGCCAGTATTTTAAGAAGGTTCGGTCAACCTGGTCACTGAGTCATAGTCTAGGGTCGGTCAAAGGTCGCTGCCAAAGAGAGAGAGAGAAAAGAAACACTCTGCGTGCACTCTAACCTAGATCAGAATGGTCATCATTTTATCTAATCCGGAAACCTCCCACTGTCCTGTCAAATTCTCCTCCAAACCAGAAAGAAGAATCAATCGGGATCACCCGAAGAGTAAACCAACTCATTAGTGGGAATCGGGATCCAACTCTCATCGCATGATAACGTGATGGAATGCACCCACGTTACTCATACTCCAGAAGGTATGCGTATACTTGGCAAGTTTCAGTTTCTTTAGAAACTCCCGATATGATTTTTGCCCCATGCTCTTATAACCTTGGCTTTGGTCAAAGTGTCATAAGTCACATGCCAAGTTCTATCCGTCACTATCTTGTCAATTTGAACCCACCCGCACATGCTCCTGACTTTGGCCAATCGGCAGAACGACTGTCCCAAACTAACTCATCTATCTATGCAACAATTGAATACCCAGCAGCAACCAAACACTATGCCTTAACTTTGGCTAAAATGCATAGCTTGAATACTACTAAATACCCAAAAGAAGTGACGGAGGGCTACGGCTGGTTTCTGGCGAAAAACCTTTAGCGTAGTGAACTTGATATCGCTGAAGGAACCTGATAGCTTTTTAAAATATAGTGGCGAAAACCTTTTGCTAAAGAGGTCACTCCCGGTAAAGGGATCTCGGCTCTTTCCTCGTAGAATGAGGTGCAGGATATTCCACTGAATACCGCTATGCAAAGCAACTTGTAATCGACTATAGTGAAGTTATTACTCTGACGCAAACTTCTGCCCAAGGGGTTAGTCCCGTTGAAGGGATATCGGCCCTTGCCCCGTCGAATGAGGTGCAGGATATTCCACTGAATACCGCTATGCATAACAAAAGGAAACGTCTTTGTAACAACACTTTTTAAATTTGTTCCAACAACAGTAAACAGGTTTGTTTTAACTTTGCATTGATCAGAATCAACGCAGTCCCATCATTTAATCACACCAGAAAAGAACGAAAATAAAATGTACGTATATGCCATCCGTATTCGTCGCTGGGTCCCGTCATCACCCGTTAGGTTACTTAACTAACGACAGAGCGGGGACTGGACTAGCGCGGGTGTAAAACATATACAACATCTAATAGTATATAAACCAATATACAATAATCGCTCCAGGCGTGATAGTATGCAACATTACAGAAAAGTAATAAGCATCACAGAACAATACAGATATCTGGGATCCCCGAGGTTCACAGAGCCGCTGCTGAAACTCGACGTTCCCCTGTCGTGTGGATAGCCTGTGCAATGAAACCTAGACCCCTACGGGTGCGGCAAGTTACCCGCCAAAACCTGAAGCGAGGCAGCCCCCTACAGCATAGTGAATGGACCACCCGGCACTTCACGGAATCCGGTAATCTTGAGCACCCCTCCTTGGGTCAACCTGTACCCCCTACGAGTGCGGTGAATAGTCTGCTAATTCTAGAGTGGGACCCCTCTGCCTCTCAAAGCCATGAAATGCGGACCCGTTGCCCTCCAGAACCCGGCTATCTGTGCACTCCGTCTCGGGGCAAAACCTAGTACAGTAATGAAAAATAGTACAATAGGTACATCGACCGCAACCTGGTCGTACCCCAAAAGAATATTATACAACAGGCAGTGACGGCAGTCCACAAGTTGGACGCTCGTCCCGCAATATCAAATGTACAAATAAACTCAAACTGTACTACCATTGCACACTGCTATCCACCACGACAAATCCGCAACATCACAGCACAACACAGAACATCAACGCGAATGTCACGTTCGCAAACCCGTCTAAAAGAACTATAGCAATCAGACGCGGTTTACCGATCAAATGACATTCCCGGTCGGAGATATAATGTAAGCACTGTAAACTAACATGTTTAAATTTCGATCGACCAAAGACCAAATATCAAAAAGTGGGCCCCACTGCTTACTGGTGAACAGTAACAAAACCTGGGCCAAAAAGATATATACCAAAAATCCCAATTTCCATCATAGAATGCACTGTAGAAATTTGGCCGAGTGAAGCCACTTTCCTGCGGCGGTTCCGCGGCCAAAACCATGCTTGGGCCGCGGATCCGCGGCGGAACAGTCGACACACTTTGTCGAATTTCTGCAGTATTCCTAAAAAACCCTGCTTGATTTTCTGGTATGGTCCAAATGTCATTTTGACCAGTTTTAAAATTAACAGAAACTGTCAAGCTAGAAAAATGCGATTTTTGATTTTCGTTTCGATCGATGTTTTAAACGCGTTAGCACAAGTTAGTATAGCAAAATGGTGAGGCTCTGATACCACTGTAAGTCTACGCTAGCGCCCCGGCAGTCTACAGACGCCAAATGCGGAACAAAAACTTTTAAACTGGCGCTATCGTATACTTTAACCCGGATCTGCCATTATTGCTAAACTAACAAACTGTAAAGAGTGTAGAAAGGTTATACCGAACGATCCGAGTCCTTCGTTCTTCAACCATCATCCCACGCTCCGTTGCGGCTGCTCCGATCTCGTCGATCTCCGATATCCTCGTCGAGGTGGCACCACATCACCGATTCTTTAAACGGGCTCCCGCCTCTGACTCGAGGCAACTCGATCGTCAAGTTTGCTAAAAGAGACGACCAAGAATGATGTAGAGAATGAGTAGATGACTTTGTCTCACTTCGTCCAAATTCGTGGACGATCGGTTAATGAAGTTGCCGTAGGAATTGGGTGATGGAATGAAATGAACTGTAAAATTCCATGCACCCCAAATACAATCATATCTTTTTACAACCATGAAAAACTATCAAGTGAGAGAAAGTGAGGAGAGAGAAGGGGCCGGCCTCTTATAAGGAGGAGGGGGTGACCGTAGGAGCAAAGAGGGTGACCTTAAGAAAATATCATAATGTGAATGCAAAAGAATATCTTAAGGAAAACAAGAATACAATGAAATCAAAGCATGAGTCACTTAGCCTTGTCACAAATTCTAGAACCTTCTAGAACCTTCTAGAAGCACGACTCACTCTCATCCAAGAAAAGATAAATCCGCCTTTAACCAAATGTTAAAAGACGGCTGATAGAAAACTGGAAACTGGCAACTTCCAAAAGTGATCCTGAAACGACTTTCAGGATAACCCCGAAACTGTATAAATATACCGGCATTTGTATTACGACCGAATACAAATGCAACTGAGACAAAGATATTATACCTACTCAATATAATACTCGGATCCGGCTTAAACCAAAGCCGACCAGTATCATCTGCCCGAAAAATAACACGTGCGTAAACTCACGTGCATTTTCCGAACCCTGCCATAAAACCATACGGCCTCTACAACGTTTCGCCCGAACTTGGGAAACTGTCTGTAGGGGACTCTAATGACTCGTCAGTACCATGGCAGTGGGTTTAACCACAAACCGTCAGCGGCACTAGCTATGCGTAACGGCTGCCCACGGACTGACCACAAGGGAGGCTGATGAGCGAACTCAAGGGAGGCCGATGAGCGAACTCATCCAGAAACCCTACTGAGCCTAACAGTGACAATGTATATACAGTCCGGTCCGTTCGTCAATGAGTATCGCATATCTGCCTAGGGGGCTAGTAACGTCAGACCCCCAATAGCAGTATAAGTCGTGTCGGAGTGAAGCCCAATAACACCCTGAGATACTACTGGAGTACCTACCAGTAAATCTCCTACCATGGCCATGGATTTGTGTAATGGCTCTCCTAGACACAGCACGATCTCGCCCCCAATACCGGGAGAGACGAATCCCCTGCCGATCCGCTCACGTGCCTCTATATGGCTCGGGACTGTACCCAAAAGCTACCTGTTTGCACGACTCCTTTGAGCCGTGGTAGGGTAGAAATCAAAGCACAGTGGGAACTCACACGAGACAAATGACGACCTCAGGTCGATGAACTAACCTGTACACATGTCACCAGGGAACTGCTATCTGACGGTAGATATAATACTAACTAGCAGATTCCCGGCGAGTCCTGTCCGGTGTACTCATAACCTAATGTGCACCTGTATACATCTTAGGTGATCCAACTGACACCAGTGGCTTGTGAGACCGGCCACCGCCCCTCGTCGGGGTCTCGACTGTACACACTAGTCTACTCCGGAGTATCGATGCCCTGTCTCGAAACTCCCACGACTAGAGACCACAATTAAGGATATGTGTATAAACTACCCAACTCTCACGTATATGATCTCCATCATACTGTTGGTAGTAAAGCAAGATCCTAAGGGCTCTATCAAAGTGTAACATGCAATCAGTCACCTAAACATGTACACGACTGATAAAGGCAAACCAGATAGCATACTATCATTTCGAGTAAGACTGTCATACCGGTATAGGTCCTCCGCAATCATTGCAATCACGTACCTGTGATCCAATAATTGACTATGAGGGCACTATCTCCAACAGGATTTACTTGTGATCATATCTTGATATCATGACCTTTCTCTCTCTCCCTTGCATTATGGTTTTGGTTCTATCATCCATTGATCCCGCCCTCACTCACTCACTCTCTTGATTATTGTGGCCGGCCACTCCTCATAGGGGGCTGTCCCAATTTGTTGTGGGTTTTTTTTATCTCTTTTGGCTTGGTAAAATCCCCATAAGTTCCATCTCTAAAAACTCCATTCCTCCACCATCTCAAAAGGTAACTCCATACAAACCCCAAATGAGATATAGATCTCTACACTATTCTAGAGCAAATCTTGGGCACGTCGACTCGCTAGCTTCGTGCCCGAGTTGCCTCGGTATAGAGGCGGGAGCCCGTAAAAGAAATAGGCGACGTGGTGCCCTTCCGGCGACGAGGTGGAGACCGGAGCTTCCGCGGGAGATCGGGACGACGACGAGAAGACCGGAGGACACGGATCGCTCGGTATATCTCTCTTCCCCATCTTGTAGTTAGCTAGGACTAGTTAATGGCACGATCCGGGTTTTTAGTGCGCGGTGGTGCCGGTTCAAGAAAATTAAAGTTAGCCATCGCTTCCGCATTTGGCCTCGGGATGGAGGCCGGGGCGCCGCCGTGCACTTACAGTGGTATCAGAGCCTCACCATTAATATAGTCTAGCTTTGTCTAATGTGTTTTACATTTCTGATCGAACAAAAATCCCAAAACCCGCGTTTTCATGCATATCAGTTTCTGTCGAAATTTTTTTGTCTCGAAAAATTTTTCAGGATGTTGCAGAATGATGTGCAGGGAATCCTAAGAACACTGTAGAATTTTGGTCACCTGATCCTTCCGTACGACCGCGGAACCGCGGCCATAACCCCTCTTTGGCCGCGGTTCCGCCGCAGGAATTTAGATTCACGTCACCAATTTTTTGCAGTGGGCTTGTGGGCTGAAAATAGGGGTTTTGGTATACTTTGTTTGGGCCCAGAATTTCTGTGAGTGCTACAGTATTGCTTGGGGGCCCACTTGGTAAAATTTGATCGATCGGATATTTTAAAAACATTAGTTCATAGTATTTACAATATATCTGCGACCGTGAATGTCACTTGATCGGTAAATCCAGTCTAACTGCTATAGCCCGGATAGACGGATTTGCGAACGCGACTTTCACGTTGATGTTCTGTGTTATGCTGTGATGTTGCGGATTGGTCATGGGGGATAGCCTGGTTGCAGTGCTAGTACAGTTGTAGTTGTATTATGTACATTTGATATTGCGGGGCGAGCGTCCGACATGTGGACTGCCGTCACTGCCTGATTGTATTATTATTTTGGGGCACGACCAGGTTGCGGTCGATGTACCCGTTGTATGTATATTTTACATTCTGTACTAGGATTACCCCAAGGTGGGGTGCATGGATAGCCGGGTTCTAGAGGGCAACGGGCCCGCATCTCATGGAATTGAGACGGAGGGGGCCTCACTCTAGGATTGGCGGGCTATTCGCCGCACTCGTAGGGGGTACAGGTTGACCCAGGAGGGGTGCCCAAGTTACCGTATTCCGTGAAGTGCTAGGTGGTCCATTCACGGTGCTGAAGGGGGCTGCCTCGCTTCAGGTTTTGGCGGGTAAATTGCCGCGCCCGTAGGGGTCTAGGATTTCATTGCACAGGTGATTAGTCGAAAATATTGTATATTTTAGCCGGCAATTTCCTCATCATTTGCATTCATATAGAAGTGTTCGGCATTCATATTTTACCTATTAGCAAATCTGTCGCAAAATATCAGATTACATGTATTAGACTCTAAAACCGACACTATAAAGGAAATTGACTATATTTCATGGCATCGCATCATCCCTACATTTGCGCAACACCTGTTTTGAGATCTGTGCAGGAAAATCCAGAAGTAAAGCCAAAAACTTACATGGTACCGATCAAACATGACGCCAACTCAATGATTTCAGTTCTGGTATCAATTCAAAAGGGAAAATACAAATCAACATATCAGATAAAGCCCCAAATGGAATTCAAAGACCACACCAGAAAGCCCAAGGCCCAAGCCCAACAAAGAGCCCCGGATCCGCAGCAGAAGCCTGCTTGCGCCGCGGATCCGCGGTGGGTCCAAGGATTTATCCTCCCAAATTTGGTGCAAAATGCTTCTCTCAGGGCCAACACTTCAGCAAGACACAACAATTTCCAGAAGACTCCAGAGACTTCTTCCAGATCAGCAAACCCTTGTTCCAACACTAAACTAGCCTTGTATTCTAGAAACTTCTACCTAAACCCTAGCTTAAACCCAAAGCTAATCCTAACAAACTCTTTCTAGAAGTCTTTCAACAAACTTTTGGAGGGAACTCAAAGGCTTAGGGTTTGGGTACTCTATAAATAAGACCCTAGGCTCACTTATAATTCATTATGGAATCAACCCTATTCTAGTTCATTTGAGAGCCATTCTATCTCTCTCTTCATCTTCTTCTTCCACAAGTCTAGTGAGAGGATTTGTGTGAAACCCTAACCCTAATTCCATTCAAAAGCCAAGATCACGAGTACCCATTCAAGCAAGAAGCCTTGCAACCTTTTAGGAGCCGAGCCGGTCTTCAACGGAGCAAGTGGTCCAAGCCGATTCGCGACTCACGGAGCCGAGCGAAGCCAAGTCGACAATTTAGTTCTTCCTCTTGTAGTTCTTGAGCGACTGTAATCAAATTGTTGATATAAATAAAAGGTGAAATTCTTTTATCTTGTTTTCTTTAAATTCTTGCATCATGAGTCAATCTAAATTTCTAGTTATAATTCTTGTTGTGATGCTTGAGTAATACTCCGCTCGTCGAGGAGTCGAGACGATCAATAGAATGATTATGTAATATATCTTAAATCGATTCTTGATTCCTACGAGTTTTCTAAACCCTAGAAAAATTAAGAACCGACGACCCATTTCGTTGCGATGCTTTCTTGATTGATATCGCTCGAAATTGGGGAGTTACGATCGTTTCTTGAAATTGCTAGAGGCTAGAATGTGAATGAAATCAACGAAAGAACAAGGGTTAAACGATGAAACCCTAGTTTCATTAAGAAAGCCCTAACTCTCGTCGATCATCATCGATCTAGTATCAATCCTTCGAAGGACAAGAACACGAAATCTTGAGGTTACATGACATCTATAGATCCGATCGATTCCTACGAGCCTCATTTAGATTCTTGACATTTTGTTTGGAAATATTATCAAAACCCAATTCTTGATTGTTTATCAGTTTCTTGATTCTTGATTAAACTCGTTACACTTGAATCAATTGATAAATTCTTGAATCATGTTTTCTTTTCTTTTCAATTAACTTTTCGATTCAAACACAGAAAATATAAAAACGAATCGCACAATCCCTGTGGACGATCCGCACTCACTTACAATCTACATCCGACACCATAGTTGATTGCGGTCAAATATAATTCTTTGATTGTGATTCTATTCATTTTCTAAAACGACGCACAAAGAAATGATCAATCAAATGGCGCCGTTGCCGGGGATCGCGCGCTAGTCCGCGTACCCTTTATCGACTCCGAAGTCGATATTTCTCCATTTACCTTTCCTTTACCTACTACCACACCCACACCGATGGATCCAAATCCATCAAACTTCTTTAACCCTAATCTGCCGCCGTCCGTTGGTGCGCAGAATCCACCCTGCATCTCTCTCCAGGAGAGATGCTATCCACTTAGAGGTCCTCTTTCGACCTGCTTATCCACACCACCTTCCAATGGGGATAACTTTGAGATAAGCCCCAGTATATCAATCTTTTACCCAAATTCCACGGACTCGAGACTGAGGACGCTTACGTTTTCATTACCAAATTTGAAAACGTGTGCGCAATGATGAGTACGTCACAACTTTCAGTGGATTCGATGCGTCTACGACTTCTTCCATTTACTTTGTGCGATATAGCCGAGAAGTGGCTATATAACACTACCGCACACTCTATTACGAATTGGGAAGAATTCGTCGCTGCATTCCTTAAGAAATTTTACCCAATCCAAAAGACAGCTCGAATCCGTAGCGAACTGAATCAATTTGCCCAGCTCCCTACCGAACCATTTTCAAAATGCTTTGAACGTTTCAAGGATCTATTGGTTCAGTGTCCTCATCACGGCATCCCGAGATGGGAATTATGCCGAATCATCTATGAGGGCATTAACTCAAACACTAAACAGAGCCTTGAAAACATGTGTCAAGGTACATTTATAACTAAGGATGATGGGGAAGCTTGGAAGTACTTAGAAGAGTTCGCTGAAAAATCACTACAGTGGGAGAGTGGAACCCAATCATTGAATAGGGGTGGCGTACACCAAATAGATGTGTCCATAGGTGTTCGAGCTGAGATGGCAGCAATGCAAAAGAAGCTCGACGCTATGGAACGCAAATTTTCTGCAGCCTCCCTAAACCCAATGTCGCTCCCTAAAACTGTTTGTGGGTGCTGTTCTGATCCGTCTCATTTAACGGAAGAATGTCCATTAAACTCTGCGTTTCAAGGTCACGAGCATTCTAATGCCGCATTTCAAAGACCTCGAAACGATCCATATTCTTCCACGTACAATCAGGGTTGGAGGAATCACCCGAATTTCGCTTGGAACCAAAACCAATCTCAAAACACGGTTCGAAACACGAATAATTTTCAAAGGGCTCTTCCTCCACCACAACAGCAACCCCTTCAACTCACTCAACACCCCTACCAGTCACAAAATTTCCAAAACCAGGGCAACACTCCTGCACAGTCTAATCCTATGCAGTTGTCCTGTTCCGACGAATTCTCTCAATTCACTCAAACCATGAAATCACTTTTATCAAATTTCATAGAGGTTTCGACTGAAGTTAGATCTTCCGTCAGTGAGATAAAGAAAAACTCAACGTCCCAAGCTGAGAGTATCAGATCGATGGAAGCTGAAATAGCTCGCCTTAAAGCCGAAATGAGTGCGAGAGAAAAAGGGAAACTTCCCTCTCAACCCCTACAGAATCCTGGGCATTACAATGTAAATTCCATCACAACGTTGAGATTGGGAAAAGTGCTGAATAATCATGTCGGGGAAGGTATTGATGATACTGAAAATCATATCAACACCCCGGCTGAGACCTTTCCACACACACACACTTCTCCTTCTGATCCTTCTTCTTCTACCATACCACCTTCTCGAGAGCCTATTCTCCATTTCCCATTAGGCTCGACACCTTCTCCCAACCCTTATAATTCTCCACATACGGTCCCCACACCTCTTTTGGGATCTCGTCTACCCCCTCTTCCTTCTTCTATGATAGACCTGGCGCTTATTGCGAAAGCTCCTTACCCGAACCGGTTAAGGGGTAATAGAATGAGTCCTCATATGGAGAAAATTTTGGAAATGTTCAAACAGGTTAACATCAATATCCCTCTCCTAAATGCAATTCAGCAAGTCCCCGCTTATGCGAAAATTCTTAAGGACTTGTACACTAGGAAGAGGAAGACCCATGTATCGAAGAAGGTCTTTATGGCTAATAATATCAGCACTGTTTTTATTCCCCATCTACCAAAGAAACGAAAGGACCCAGGATGTCCTACAATATCGATTTCTATTGGAGGTAAAAACATAAATCGTGCTCTTTTAGACCTTGGCGCAAGTGTTAACCTCCTTCCATATTCTGTATATGAGCAATTAGCGATTGGAGAGTTGAAACCTGCTCACTGCACTCTCCAGATGGCAGACCGATCTATCACCAAACCAAGGGGTGAATTAGAGGATGTGTTGATAAAGGTCGGGGAATTTGTTTTCCCTGTAGACTTCATTGTACTCGACACACATCCTGTAGCAAACCCCCGGGGCCAAATTCCGGTGATTCTGGGTCGTCCTTTCCTTGCCACTTCCAACGCTGTTATAAACTGTAGAAACGGTTCAATGAACTTATCATTTGGAAATATGACCATTGAACTAAATATCTACAAAGTTTGAAGTCAGCCATCAGAACCCTCTGCTCATATTTTAGATGTGTGCTCTGTCCATGAGATCGCTCCCGATAGTTGTGGAGCTGAGGAACTTTGCTTTACTGATCACGATGACATTACCACATCTCTGTTTGATTTCACACAAGATCTTAGTGAGGACACTTTACCTACACTTGAGTCCTGCACTTCTGACTTTTCTCCACCCGAGTCTGTATCTTTCACAGGCTCTGAGCTTCTTTGTAAATCCAAAAATCACTCAATAATCCCTCCTTCTATCATTTCTCCGCCTGAATTAGATCTCAAAATTTTACCCTCTCATCTGAAATATGCTTATTTAGGTGAGAAGGAGTCTTTACCGGTTATAATTTCCGCTTCTCTAGCATTAGAGCAAGAGAATGCACTTTTATCGGTATTGAGATCTAACAAAGAGGCGTTTGGTTGGAGTATGGCGGACACCAAAGGGATTAGTCCCTTGATAGTTGAACATCATATACATGTGATGGATGATGCCAGACCAACCCGAGAACCACAGAGACGGTTGAATCCCGTCATGAAGGAAGCGGTCATGAAAGAGATCGTCAAATGCTTAGATAATTGTATTATATACCCCATCTCCGATAGCCAATGGGTAAGTCCTATACATGTCGTTCCTAAGAAATCCGGCATCACTGTTATAACCAATGAGGCGAATGGGTTGATTCAGACACGCGCCCAAACTGGGTGGCGTGTATGTATCGATTATAGAAAACTCAATGCTGCCACGAGGAAAGACCATTTTCCTCTACCATTCATTGATCAGATGCTGGAACGCTTAGCGGGACGAGAGTATTATTGTTTTATGGACGGATACTCAGGCTATAATCAGGTCCCCATCGCCAAAAAGGAACAAGATAAAACCACTTTTACTTGTCCTTTTGGTACCTTTGCTTACAGTCGCATGCCCTTTAGGCTATGCAATGCTCCCGCTACCTTTCAGCGGTGTATGATAGGGATATTCACTGATATGGTAGAGAATTTTCTGGAGATCTTTATGGACGATTTCTCGATTTTTGGAGACTCTTTTTCCGATTGCCTTGCGAATCTTGACGCTGTTATTACTCGTTGCAAAGAGAAGAACTTGACTTTGAACTGGGAAAAATGTCATTTTATGGTCCAAGAAGGAATTGTCCTTGGACATGTCATTTCATAGAAAGGCATGGAGGTTGACAGAGCTAAGATAGATGTCATTCAAAACCTCCCTCATCCCAAAAGCGTCAAAGATATTCGCTCTTTCCTTGGCCACGTGGGCTTTTATAGGAGATTCATTAAGGATTTTAGCAAAATTGCTAGACCTGTAACTCTTCTCCTGGCCAAGGATACGACCGTCCATTTTGACTCGGATTGCGAGACAGCTTTCGACTCACTTAAACACTCACTCACTTCAGCTCCCGTTTTATCATCACCAAACCGGGACTACCCCTTTGAGCTGATGTGTGACGCATCTGACTTTGCAGTAGGTGCTGTCTTAGGACAGTACATCGAAAAGATGCCACACGTAATATACTATGCAAGTAAGACCCTGAATGATGCACAAATCAATTATACAACCACAGAAAAAGAACTTTTAGCAGTTGTATTTGCATTAGAAAAATTCAGGCCCTACTTAATTGGCTCACCTATAGTTGTGTATACTGACCATTCCGCTTTAAAACATCATCTGGCGAAGAAAGATGCAAAAGGTCGACTAATACGTTGGATCCTTCTGTTACAAGAATTCGATCTTGTTATCAAAGATAAGAAAGGATATGAAAACGTAGTAGCCGACTATCTTTCACGCATCATTTTTTCCCCTGTGACTCTGCCGATCAATGACTCGTTTCCTGACGAGCAACTCTTGAGCGTATCCAATGAACCATGGTTCAGGGATATTGTGAACTATCATGCCACGGGACTGATACCCAGCGATTGGTCAAAACAGGACAAATACCGTTTTCTATCCCAAGTAAAACACTTTTACTAGAACGAGCCCTATTTGTTTAAATATTGTCCTGATCAGATCATTCGCCGGTGTGTCCCGAATGAAGAGTTCAAGAGTGTTCTTTCTTTTTGTCATGATCAGGCCTGTGGAGGTCACTTTGGTCCTAGAAAGACAGCGGAAAAGGTTTTGCAATGTGGATTTTATTGGCCGACCTTATTCAAGGACGCATTTGAGCGTTGCAAAACCTATACACAATGTCAGTATACGGGTAGAATCTCCCAGAGGAATGAAATGCCTCAGTAACCCATCTTGGTTGTTGAAATATTCGATGTTTAGGGCATAGATTTTATGGGTCCTTTTCCCAACTCCTTTGGGAATCTGTACATACAGCTGGCGGTTGATTATGTCTCAAAATGGGTAGAAGACATTCCATGTCGCACTAATGACAAGAAAGTTGTCATTAAGTTCTTAAAAGAGAATATCTTCTCACGATTTGGACAACCACGCGCTATTATTAGCGATAATGGGACACACTTCTGCAACAGGTCTTTCGAGACTCTAATGCGGAAATACTCAATCAACCACCGACTTTCTACACCCTATCATCCCCAAACAAGCGGGCAGGATGAAATCTCAAACAGACAAATCAAACTTATCCTGGAGAAAACTGTTGCTAAAAATAGAAAAGACTGGTCGACCAAACTGACGGATACTCTTTGGGCATTCCGAACTGCATATAAGACCGACCTAGGGATGTCTCCATATAGGATAGTGTTTGAAAAAGCATGTCATTTACCCGTCGAGATAGAACATAAAGTATTGTGGGCTATTAAAGAAATAAATTTTGATTTAAACCTTGCTTGCAACTTTCGGAAGCTGCAACTTAATGAGCTAAGCGAACTCCGCGATGAAGCTTATGATAACGCTGTAATCACAAAGAATAGGACTAAGGTTTTTCACGATAAAAACATTTTGAGGAAAACATTTTCACCTGGTCAACAAGTCCTTCTTTATGATTCACGATTACACCTTCACGCGGGTAAGCTTCGATCTCGATGGAAGGGACCTTTTGTTGTGCGGTCTGTATATCCGCACGGTGCAGTAGAAGTAGAAAATGTTAAAAACGGCACCTTTTTCAAAGTAAATGGACATAGTCGAAAGCCGTATTTTTCCACTGACCCCACGGAGGAGCTCTTGTTCTTACAAGAGCCAGTTTATATGGATTAAAATTCCTCCGTCTCACCTTCATATCCTGTATATCATTGCATCATCTTTTAAATGAAGGTAAGTGAAAAGAATAAGTTTGGGGGAAGTTCTTCACTTATATATTTTGCCCCCACTAATAATTCCTCCCAGATTTACAGGTTTTGTAGGTATAGCAGTTGGCAACAGTGAGGACATTGTTGAAAACAAGTTTGGGGGAGGTTTGTGCTTATTTTTGCATCATTTGCATATCATTTGTATAAGCACAAAACATTTCTTTTAAAAATCTATAAAAATTGAAAAAATTTCAAAACCCATAAAAATTTAAAAATTTTCAAGTATAAAAATAATTTTAATATTTACACTTTTTTGTATATAAATAAGATAATAAAAGTTTAGATAGTGAAAAATTACATCCATGAGATTAGAAAAATTTAAGAAAACCAAGAAAATTAGAAGTTTTCTTATACGAACTAGTAATAAGTAGTTATGAGCCGTTGTCCCAAGGGTTAGTAAGATGAAAGACGTCACTAATCTGAGGATAAAAATAAGTCTGAAAAATAGTTTCTATTCTGGAAGCCAAACATTTTGAACGTTGCTACCCTGCTATTCGCACTTACACACGTCTTAAAGCCTGGGATAGTAGAGGATACCTTGAAATGCTCTTGTCTTAAAGCCAAAAGTATGAAGGAAATAATATTAAAAAAAAAGTGAATAAAGAAAATATAAAGTGGTGAGAAAAATGGACACTGGTTTTGTTATCACCAAGGGAAATAAAAAATGTACAGCGAGGGTGCTTTTTCACCTAGTGCCTTAAGGCCAACTGGTCTGGGAGTCACTGCTATGCCTGAGGTGGTGCAAGACGAGGAAAATACACCAAGTAAGCAAGCACAGGAGTAATCGGTCGGTTAGTACCTCAAGAAGTATTAACGGTCGCATGAAAGTGTGTGAGCGAATCTCATCTAAATATTCATTAATTAAAAAGTACTGAAGCTGATGGGCAAGAGTATGATAGCTTGAATTGAATTCTCCGGGTGTAGGGATGTTCTTTACACACACGCAGGGTTATATGATCGATATTTGGAATAAAGATAGGAATGAAGAATAAGACGATGTTTTATTGAGGGAGGACGTGATTTCTAACATCTTTTCATGACCATTAAGATAGGGCTCATGACAACTGAAAAGCTAGCTAAGTTGGAAACCCTAATTTTCGAAGCTTTTCTTTTACAATTCTTTTCTTTAAATGTAATATTCATGATCTTTCTTTTATTATTGGATTTTGTGGGTGCAATCCACTGAAAACCCTCAGGAGACAACACTCCTCCCACTAGGGACACCTAGAGGTTTAAAGGCTTGTTGCACGTGCTCAGTGCAATCGTGTTGCCTACGAAAGTGTGCTAGTTAGTATTTTCTCTTTCTTTATTTTCTCCTTCTCTTTTTAATAAAAAGTTCGTTCGAGACGATCGAAATTAAGTTTGGGGGAATTTGATTAGTCGAAAATATTGTATATTTTAGCCGGCAATTTCCTTATCATTTGCATTCATATAGAAGTGTTCGTCATTCATATTTTACATATTAGCAAAACTGTCGCAAAATATCAGATTACATGTATTAGACTCTAAAACCGACACTATAAAGGAAATTGTCTACATTTCATGGCATCGCATCATCCCTACATTTGCGCAACACTTGTTTTGAGGTCTGTGTAGGAAAATCCAGAAGTAAAGCCAAAAACTTACATGGTACCGATCAAACATGACGCCAACTCAATGATTTCAGTTCTGGTATCAATCCAAAAGGGAAAATACAAATCAACATATCAGATAAAGCCCCAAATGGCATTCCAAGACCACACCAGAAAGCCCAAGGCCCAAGCCCCACAAAGAGCCGCGGATCCGCAGCAGGAGCCTGCTTGCGTCGCGGATCTGCGGTGGGTCCAAGGATTTAGCCTCCTAAATTTGGTGCAAAATGCTTCTCTCAGGGCCTACACTTCAGCAAGACACAACAATTTCCAGAAGACTCCAGAGACTTCTGCCAGATCAGCAAACCCTTGTTCCAACACTAAACTAGCCTTGTATTGTAGAAACTTCTACCTAAACCCTAGCTTAAACCCTAAGCTAAGCCTAACAAACTCTTTCTAGAAGTCTTTCAACAAACGTTTGGAGGGAACTCAAAGGCTTAGGGTTTGGGTACTCTATAAATAAGACCCTAGGCTCATTTATAATTCTTTATGGAATCAACCCAATTCTAGTTCATTTGAGAGCCATTCTATCTCTCTCTTCATCTTCTTCTTCCACAAGTCTAGTGAGAGGATTTGTGTGAAACCCTAACCCTAATTCCATTCAAAAGCCAAGATCCCGAGTACCCATTCAAGCAAGAAGCCTTGCAACCTTTTAGGAGCCGAGCCGGTCTTCAACGGAGCAAGTGGTCCAAGCCGATTCGCGACTCACGGAGCCGAGCGAAGCCAAGTCGACAATTTAGTTCTTCCTCTTGTAGTTCTTGAGCGACTGTAATCAAATTGTTGATATAAATAAAAGGTGAAATTCTTTTATCTTGTTTTCTTTAAATTCTTGCATCATGAGTCAATCTAAATTTCTAGTTATAATTCTTGTTATGATGCTTGAGTAATACTCCGCTCGTCGAGGAGTCGAGACGATCAATAGAATGATGATGTAATATATCTTAAATCGATTCTTGATTCCTACGAGTTTTGTAAACCCTAGCAAATTCAAGAACCGACGACCCATTTCGTTGCGATGCTTTCTTGATTGATATCGCTCGAAATTGGGGAGTTACGATCGTTTCTTGAAATTGCTAGACGCTAGAATGTGAATGAAATCAACGAAAGAACAAGGGTTAAACGATGAAACCCTAGTTTCATCAAGAAAGCCCTAACTCTCGTCGGTCATTATCGATCTAGTATCAATCCTTCGAAGGGCAAGAACACGAAATCTTGAGGTTACATCACATCTATAGATCCGATCGATTCCTACGAGCCTCATTTAGATTCTTGACATTTTGTTTGGAAATATTATCGAAACCCAATTCATGATTGTTTATCAGTTTCTTGATTCTTGATTAAACTCATGACACTTGAATCAATTGATAAATTCTTGAATCATGTTTTCTTTTCTTTTCAATTAACTTTTCGATTCAAACAAAGAAAATATAAAAACGAATCACACAAATCCTGTGGACGATCCGCACTCACTTACAATCTACATCCGACACCGTAGTTGATTGCGGTCAAATATAATTCTTTGATTGTGATTCTATTCATTTTCTAAAACGACACACAAAGAAATGATCAATCAACAGGCTATCCACACGACCAGGGGAACGTCGGGTTTCAGTAGTGGCTCTGTGAAACTCGGGGATCCCAGATATCTGTATTGTTCTGTGATGCTGTACATTTCTGTGATGTTGCATTTTATCACGCCTTGAGAGAAATATAATATATTGGTATATATATTAGTAGATGTTGTATATGTTTTGCATCCGCGCTAGTCCAGTCCACGCTCTGTCGTTAGTTAGCTAACCTAATGGGTAATGACAGGACCCAGTGGCGAATGCGGATGGCATATACGTACATCAGTATATTTTCGTTCTTTGTGGTGTGATCAATTGATGGGACTGCGTTGATTCGGATCAATGCAAGTTAAAAACAAACCTAATCTGATGTTGTTGGAACACTTTTCAAAAAAGCTGTTATTGCAAAGACGTTCTCTTTTGTTTTGCATCGTGATATTCAATTGGAATATCCTGCTCCTCAGTCGACGAGGCAAGGGCCGAGATCCCTTCACCGGGAGTGACCCCTTGGACAGAAGTTTGCGTCAGGGAAATAACTTCACTATAGCCGATTACTTTTTCTTTGCACCGTGGTATTCAGTTGAAATATCCCGCACCTCATTCTACGGGGAAAGAGCCGAGATCCCTTCACCGGGAGTGACCTCTTTAGCAAAGGTTTTCGTCACTATATTTTAAAGCTATCCGTTCCTTCAACGATATCAAGTTCTTTACGTTAAAGGTTTTCACCAGAAACCATTCGTAGCCCTCCGTCGTTTCATATGGGTGGTCAATAGTATTCAAGCTGTGTATGTTGGCCAAAGTCAAGGCACAGTGATTGGTAGCTATTGGGGTATTCTTATGCAGCATAGATAGATGCGTTGGTTTGGGACAGTCGTACTGCCATTTTGGCCAAAGTCAAGGGTAGGTACGAGTGGGTTCAAATTAACCTGGAGAATGACGGGTAGAACTTGACATGTGACTTATGATATGTTGGCCAAAGTCAAGGTCATAAGAGCATGGGGTAAAAATCATATCGGGAGTTTCTAAAGAAACTGGAACTTGCCAGATATGCGCATACCTTCTGGAGTGTGACACCGTGAGCGGATTCCGTCACGTTATCATGCGATGATAGTTGGATCCCGATTCCCACTGATGAGTTGGTTTACTCCTCGGGTGATCCCGACTAAATCTTCTTTCAGGTTTGGAGGAGAATTTGACGGTACAGTGGGAGGTTTCCAGATTAGATAAATTGGTAACCATTCTGATCTAGGATAGAGTGCACGCTGAGTGTTTCTTTTCTCTCTCTCTTTGCATCGACCATTGACCCAACCCTAAGACTATGACTCAGTGACCAAGTTGACCGAACCTTCTTAAACACTGGCTTTTGGATTGTCAGAGTTGCAAACCTCATTGCCACTCTTACTTTTATCCTTTTCTCCAGGACACCCCGTATTACTACGAACGTCCACTTCCATTTGACAAAACCATCGTATGGTTATATACGAACTCGAAGGTATTCGAGGATGGTTTCCGGTTCTAGAGAAAACGAATAGGACTATTCAGTTGTCTTTTCCTTTTACCTTCTCTCAGGTTGCGAGTACTCCTTGGTTTAGGAGTAGTACACCTATTACGCAAATTGGATAGTCTTCTTCCAAACCTTAGGCTGGTGCCGAAAGGAAGGGAATGAAGAAAACCAATTAGCATAATGATGGTGTGTAGAAGGTATTAAGTTAAGACAAAGCAAGGGATTAGTAAGTGGGCAAAGTAAATTGCAACTGATAGTCATGACCAAACCAGGTATTTCATTACCGCTCCCAAATCACCTTTGTATTTCTCCAGGACACTCCGTATCACTACGAAGATCCACAGTTTATTGGATATTCCATCGTATGGTTATATACGAACTCGAAAGAAACTTGTTCCAGTTCGGGGATGGATTCTGGTTCAGGAGAAATAGGAATAAGGTTTATTCGGTTGTTTTTTATCTTCACCTTCTCTCGCTTTGCGAGTGTTCCTAGGATTAGGACTGTACACCCATTATGCTTATTGGATAGTCTTCTTCCAAACCATAGGCTGGTGCTGAACGGTAGGGAAGGAAGAAAACCATTTGGCTTAAAGGGGTGTGCAGAAGGTAATGACTAAAGACGTATAAAGGGATTTGGAGAGGTGGCAAAGAATTACACGGTTACAGTTGTGAATCTGGATAATGGAAGAGGCATTACTAGGAATACCGGGATACCCCATCGAAACACTTTAATGTTTCAGTTTCACTGTGTACTGTTAAAGGAAAACTGATTTCCCAGTTAGACACTTGCTCCAGGGTATGTATTTACCAGGTAGGATTCTCACATCTGTATGGTTTTACAGATGATGAGTGGGAGTAAGTTTTTGGGAATTGGGTGATCATCCTCATTATATCGGGATTCGTTGTAATCGGTGATATTTGAGGAAGTCGCCTGGGTAGTTTGCCGGTCGGCAAATATTTGGTTTTGAATATCCGCTGTTATGCACCAATTTCAAATTGATATATCTGTACGTCTATTTTCATAGAGTGGGATTTACCTTTTTGAAATTATGTCTACGACATTTACCTATATCAGTGGATGGTTACGTAAGGAGCATTAAACAGCGGTGTAATTCTTCTTAACCATAAGTACAGTTTTCAACATACGACACACAGTGAATGAGTTATCAGACTCAAGGAACTTATACAGAGTATTGTATGTTATCCAGGGTCCATCAGGATAAAGGGGTTGGTCATCGTACTATATTCGGTTTACTTATGACTTCTCTAGTTTTTAGACAGGTGTTTTGTGGAAACACAGGGTCCGAATTTTGAGAAGTTATAGGTATTTGAATAAAGTAGAGAACCAGGTATTGCAAGTATCGGGATTCTTCAAAGTGATCGAAGATGTAGATACTTGTGTATGGTATTCAGTTGATAGTAATGATTAAGAGAACTTGCTTCTCTTTCAGGTTACTCATAGTTGGAAGCATTCCTAAGTTGAGTAACGCTGATCGGCCTCTTTCCATTTAGTTGACATGCACTGGAGATAACTGCATGATTTGAATCTGGTTCAATTAAATCAGTGCCTCTGGTTCTATATTGGATATAGAACAGTTCATATCTTAACGTTGTTAAGGTACGGGGAGTTGTCCGGCTTATGATTAAAACCAGACTCTGGATAACTCAAGGCACGTTTCTGTAATGGCTGTTTGTGGGTTGACCCAGGCTATGACGAGGGTTGATTTCTTCCATCTGGAAGATCAATAGCAATATTGTTCTAGACTCGCCACAGTTTTAATAAAAATGGAATTTTTTTTTTCAGAAAACAGTAGTGGGGGTATGGTAGAACTGGAAGTGATTCCAGAACCACAAACGATTACTGAAGATTTGATAGGAACCTAAAGATTCAATCCGGATTGACATTCCATTGGACACTCCGCAGATAAGGTGGGCAACCTCAGGCACCCGAGAGGTACTCCGGTAGCCTCAAGGACGGTGGCAGGGAGGTTCTTGTTTACCCACACTTGCCATTGCTGTTGTTCCAGGCTGCGAGACCCGGCAGGAGGATGAGTATAGCGTCGTTCTGAACTGGCTTCAGAAGTGTATGTGTATATGACTCTGCCAGAGGGTTATCGTAGTCAGTGGGAGCAGCGGAAGCATTGGTGGACAGTTGGCTTATGTCTATTTATAGACTAAAGCAGATATAGCGGAGATAGATCATCAATTTCTGATGTGACAGTCATAGATTTGATTTCATCAGAATAGGGGATGGATCTGTTGAGAAGGTAGTAGGGTGTGTTGTCATGGTATTTGGATGACATACACAGAATAGGAAAAGAAACTCCTATACTACGATCGGTTACACTTTGGTCGTCACACAGTGGTTTCTCCACATGGGATTTGGACGTTATATCTGACATACTGGTTACTAGATCTATGGCTTTAGATCTAGATTTGGGTGGTTTCCCAATCAGGGTACTCAGACAGCATTTTAAGAGTATTTAGAATGGACGACTCCTGGCACGGTAGTGTACCTGCAGGTGATGGAGTCACCCTCTCTAAAGGTGTCTTACAGACTAAAGGGGAGAGGGATGTGCATGATTGGCAGATCACTTGCTCAGGCAATTGAGTCAATCATGAGATGTCAAGTACCACACCAGATGTTGTTCTTACACTAGATGCAATAAGTTGACATTGATCCAATCCTGGAAAAATATTCGGAAGCAGTTTTAGAACATAAGTGAATGTTCTAGGGATATGATAACGACAGCCTCTTTAGGGAGACAGTTATCATTCCAGACTTCCAAGGTGACCTGGACGACAAGGAGGTTGTCAGAGTTATAGTTTTCCTTCTGACGAAGGGCAGTATTTTGGACAGGTGGTCCAAGGCAATACTGAGGGAGGCATGGCGCAGGATACTGATTGAGTTCAGTTAGTGATACAGTCTAAGAAGTTTGGATTTGGAGTTCATTTATGAGCTAGGTCCCATCAGACATCCAAACACATTCTAAGACAGGTATTGCTCATTTCGGGAGATGGGTTTCTCCGCGAACTTGAGATATGGAGAGACGTAGAGGGAAACATCAAAGTGGATCCATTCACTAAGGCTATTCCTCGAACGCAATAGTTTTGCAAACGAGCTTTGTGAGACTGACTAGTAGAGGACTTGGGTGTTCGGTATCACACGGGCTGTGAGTATACGACATCGCAATAATTATCCTTGAGTGCAAGTGGGAGATTGTTGGAGATAGTGCCCTCAGAGTCAATTATTGGATCACAGGCACGTGATTGCAATGATTGAGGGAGGATTTATCCCGGTAGGACAGTCTTACTCGAGATGATAGTATGCTATCTGGTTTATCTTTATCATCGTGTACTACTTTAGGTGACCTGACAGGTCACTTTGCACGTTGATAGAGCCCCTAGGATTCTTGCTTGACCACCAGCAGTATGAGGGCGATCATATACGTGGGAGCTGGTAGTCTATAAGCACATCCTTAAAAGGTCCTAGTTGTAGGAGTTTCGAGATAGGGCATCGATACTCCAGAGTAGACTAGTGTATACAGTCGAGACCCCGACGAGGGGCGGTGGCCGGTCTCACAAGCCACTGGTGTCAGTTGGATCACCTAAGATGTATACAGGTGCTCATTGGGTTATGAGTACACCGGACAGGACTCGCCGGGAAAATGCTAGTTTGTCTTATACCTGACGTCAGATAGCAGTTTCCTGGTGACATGTGTACAGGTTAGTTCATCGACCTGGGGATCATCATCTGTCTCTTGTGAGTTCCCACTGTACTTTGATTACTACCCTACCACGCTCAAAAGAGACGTGCAAACAGGTTTTAGTTGGGTACAGTCCTGAGCCACATGGAGGTAGTGAGCGGATCTTCAGGGGTTCGTCTCTCACGGTATTAGGGGTGAGGTTGCGCTGTGTCTAGGAGAGCCATTACACGAAGTCCTCGGCCGAGGCAGGAGATTTACTGGTAGGTATTCCAGTAGTATCTCAAGGTGTTCTGGGCTACACTCCGACACGACTTGTACCGCTTTTGGGGGTCTGACTTTTACCAACCCCCTAGGCCCGCCATGCGATGCTCATAGACGAACGGACCGGACTGTACGGATATTGTCACTGACAGGCTCAGTGGGTGTCAGGATGAGTTCGCTCATCGACGTCCCTTTTAGTCAATACCTGGTAGCCCATTACGTATTGGCTTATACCTCTGACGTGCTAGTGGTTAAATCCACAACCAAGGTGTTGATGAGTCTTTAGAGTCCCCCATATTCAGTTACTCAAGTTTCGGGCGAAACGCTGTAGAGGCCGTATGGAGATACGGCAAGGTCCGATCAGATACGTGCGGTATTGCACGGATCAGGATCGGACAGTTTGTACTAGAGGCCGTATGGATATATGGCAAGGTTCGATCAGATACGTGCGGTATTGCACGGGTCAGGATCGGTAGGATAACACTAGCCGGCTTTGGTTTAAGCCGGATCCTAGTAAAGTACAGTGTGGATTTTGTCTCATTGCATTTGTATTTTGGTCGGAGTACAAATGCGGGTGTGTATACACAGTATCGGGGATTTCCTGTAATTTATTACGGGACCAGTTTTCTGGAGTTGCCAATTTGCTTTCCGTTTCGGCCATTTTCATTTGTATCTTTCAATGGCCGAAGATTGGTGGAGGAGGGCTTATTTGCATTTGTGCAAATAAGCAATTGTGGAGGGGGTCTTTGCATATTGTTGTGTCATGATCCCTTGACTTTCTTTAGTCATCATGGCTAGTCTTGTAGTGTCATGATGGCATGACTTTTTGGTGATGATGATGGATTATCAAGGTTGTATGAGTGTTGGATTTACTTGTGATCATATCTTGATATCATTACCTTTCTCTCTCCCCCTTGCATTATGGTTGTGGTTCTATCATCCATTGATCCCACCCTCACTCACTCACTCTCTTGATTATTGTAGCCGGCCACTCCTCATAGGGGGATGTCCCAATTTGTTGTGGGGTTTTTTTTTATCTCTTTTGGCTTGGTAAAATCCCCACAAGTTCCATCTCCAAAAACTCCATTCCTCCACCATCTCAAAAGGTAACTCCATACAAACCCCAAATGAGATATAGATCTCTACACTATTCTACAGCAAATCTTGGGCACGTCGACTCGCCAGCTTCGTGCCCGAGTTGCCTCGGTATAGAGGCGGGAGCCCGTAAAAGAAACAGGCGACGTGGTACCCTTCCGGCGACGAGGTGGAGATAGGAGCTTCCGTAGGAGATCGGGACGACGACGAGAAGACCGGAGGACACGGATCACTCGGTATATCTCTCTTCCCCATTTTGTAGTTAGCTAGGACTAGTTAATGGCACGATCCGGGTTTTTAGTGCGCGGTGGTGCCGGTTCAAGAAAATTAAAGTTAGCCATCGCTTCCGCATTTGGCCTCGGGATGGAGGCCGGGCCGCCGCCGTGCACTTACACAACGTTTATTATATACAATATATATATCCATTCGTCTCACGGAATAATAGGCATTCCAGATCACAAATCACAGCAACACAGATGAATATATTGGATATACTAGGATATCCGTGTTTCGTTTTAGCTTAGAACGAAAAACGGATTCCACGGTCGTGATGAATAGCCAAACCCCACCCTAGTCCCCTACGGGTGCGGCAAACTACCCGCCAAGTTCCCGAAGTAAAGCAACTTCCCTCAATGAAATGAGTAAGCACTCGGCACTTCAAGAACCCGATTGTTTGTGCACCCCACCTTGGGTATATCCTAGGTGCAAGAAAAAGTAAATGAAATAATACAACGGTGGCTACAACCTCAATCCGGATGTGCCCCGCAAAATAATATTATATCAATTTACAAATATACATGAATGAAAGAAAAAAAAAACACTTCTCACATCCCCCCGACTATTCATTCTCAACGATCCAATACTTCATATACACAAACCATCAACATGATACAGATATGTGCAACCTCCACTAATCGACATATAACAATTAGCAGACGTTTAGCAACACATATACAAACATAGAAACACTGATTAGCAAAATCTTAGAATTTCGATCGATAACAACTTTTCGTGTTTGCCCCAAGCACAAACCAGTACACAAACTAATCTGGGCAAAAACCAAATATACCAAAAATCATATTTCCAAAAACTAGAACCACAGAAAAAATTAAGAGCAAATCGGCCATAACTCGGCCGCGGATCCACGGCTAAAAGACCTGTTTGGCCGCGGTTCCGCGGTCTAGTTAATGGATTATGTTCTCGAAATTTTTTCTTGTTCTTAGAAAAGCCTGCATGTATTTTTAAGGTCACTGAAATTATTTTTTGAACAACTTTGAAAAACGACAGCAAGCTATATATGGAAATGTAATTTCGGACAATTTTCCGTCGATCAAAATTCTAATTTCTTGCTAACAAGCTAGTTAAGGTTTAGTAGGTTCTGATACCACTGTAAGTCGATGTCGCTCACCCCGCGGGTTCATGGGGAAGCGGAATTTACAAAAAAACTTTTTTCTTACTTTGCAACATCGACCTAAACTCCAGGATCTTTACGGAAACCTTAACTAGCTATTATACTTGGAGGTTCTAACTACTCGGTAAGAGTTTTATACCTCCTAGATACTTGTCCTTTGGGTCTTCTTCTCCTCTTCTTCTTGAGCTCCTCGAAGATCTGGATCGCTCATGAACGTCGGTCTCCTCGTGTCAAAGACAATCCACCCGAGAGTCTATGGTTCAAGCTCCAACCTCTATACCGAGGTAACTAAAGTACCTAGTTCGCTAAACTAGGTAGCTTAGGAGATGTAGAGTGTTTATTGGAGTTTTTTTTTTATCTCAAAGGACCCTATGGTTCACAACTCATGTGAGGGTTTAGGGTCTTAGGAAGAAGGAGAGGGAAAATGGAGAGAGAAAGGAAAAAAGCAAATGAGCTAAGTGTTGAGGCAAGTGAAGAATGGCTCATACTCTTTCTCACATCAAGTATGTAATATTTTCCAATTGAAAATATCAACTATGCTTGAATAGTGAGGCCAAACCAATAAACAAAACAATAAGCCATGCTTCACTCCATGCCACAAATATCTCCATTTTCCACCTCATTAATCTATTTGCAACTACGACTGCCTGTTTGCACCCAACCACTACCTGTTTGCACGACTCATTTGAGCCATAGTAGGGTAGTAATCTAAGTACAATGGGAACACACTCGAGACAAATAGTGATGTCAAGTCAGCGGACTAACCTGTACGCATGCCACCCGGGAACGGCTAACTGACGATAGGTATAATACCAACCAGCAGTTCCCATTGAGTCCATCCGGTGTAACTCATAACCCAATGAGCACCTGTATACTATCTCTGGTATCTCATACCATTGGCTGCGGGACAGGCCATCTCCCTGACTGGGATGAGAAGCGTATACACTAGTCTACTCTAGAGTATCGATGCCCTGTCTCGATAATCCTACAACTAGCGACAAGTATAAGTATATGCTTATAGACTACCAAGCCCCCACTAGTGTGACTTCCATCACAACGCTGGTAGTCAAGCAAAGATCCTAAGGGCTCTATCAACATGTATTAGCGATATGTTAAAAGAAACGCATACACATTTTAAGATAGAATTAAAACAGATAGCATACTATCATGTTGAGCAAGACTGTTATTATATCTGTCTATATCCCAAGCTTCCAAAATATAATATACAATCCAGTACTATACAATAATGGCCTCTAGGACATATATCACTAACACAATTAAGCTTTAATCACCACAAAAATCTCACTAAACCCTCTTTTAATTATGGTTAGTCTCACTTGAGATTCTTGGAGCTTGCATGGTTAGGGTTTCATTCAAGTTTTGGTGAGGTAAGGATCAAAACTTTTAAGTAGGCTTTAGAAAAGTTTTTATGTTAACAAGTTTTTGCTAATCAAAACCCCTAATCCTAACTAGAGTTATGCTTGGTGATAATTAGACTTAAGATAAGTTCTTGGGGTTATGAAGTTCCTAGGTTATTTATGACCTAATCTAGGTTTAATAAAGTGTTCTGGTAGCCAAATAGCCTTGTTAGAACACCAAGTTTTCACTAAACCACCTCAATGTTTTGGTTTAGTGTTAAATATCGTATTTAGTTAATATTAGGGTTTCTTTTCGAATCTGCTATCAACCCAGAAACCTTTATGAGAAGTTGCCATTACTGGGAGTTAGTCTTAGGGCCACGATTGCAACCCCAAAACCTAAGTCCCCCTCCTTTTCCAGGCCACAGATTTAATGATTCTGGCCGAAAATTGCGGCCCATCTGGGACTTTGGGTGTGAATCTTTGTCAAGTGCTCTCTGGAACTCCAATTAGACCTATGTTATGTGCAACTTTCTTTAATTGTTTGTATAGAAAAATCTGGGACCGCTTTACCATATTTTAGTTGTTTTGATAACGTGCGATATGGATTTTTCCGACTCTTGTTTAGGTGTTTTGTGTGGTTAGCAGCCCTTAGGGGTAGTCTTAGATGTTGTTGCATGCGTTTAACACGGTAAGCTCACACATGATAGCTTGTAGGAGTTGGTTCATTCATGTAGCGTATGTGTACGTGTCTTACGGGGAATTTATTAGCCTCATGTGTTATGGTTTTGTGCGATACTAGGATCGATTACGGAGAATTCGGACGCGGCTAGGAAAGGGAAGGAGGTGGTCGGATTTGTATTTCTCGAGACCGTTTCGATGAGTAGATTTAACATCTACGGGAGAATCGCTTGTATGGCATTAAGCGCCGATGGCTAGATTCTAGTTATAAAACATTATACTATATGCTTTTACATTTGTGATTTGTGCATGAGTATCATAATGTGCATCCTATTACCAGTTATGCATTGACATATCCTCAGTAGGACACTACACCATTACCAATGGTTCATGTCGCACGAGCACTGATTCATATGTCTACACACACCGTTGGTAATTTCCATGCCACACACACTATAGAATTGGCCATGAATGACTACATTGTATTACATCTTAATTGGTAGTTAGACTCTCATTTATTGTACTAGCACGCATGATGTCAACATCATACATACATTGCTATTAGTACCATATTCTCATATGATGTTTCATGAGATTTTGGTTTTCGTGGATTTGGGAAACCGCAAAGTATATTACAAAACTTGGATTATTTTAAAAATGTGGTTTTCCCTTGATTTGATATTTGATGTCCACCATGGGTTTTCTCGGTTCTGATCGATGAGTATACCCGATTCGAGGAGTTAGGAGGCACCGTCTACGGGTACATGGTGGACCCGGTACGGTACCCCGGGGCAAGAAGATCATATAAAAAGGCGTTGAGCCCAGCAGGGGAGCACTACCTACCGGTGATCGTATAGAAACTCGGCGGATATCCAAAGGATACCGAGCGGAGTTATATGATCACATGGATATGAGGGCCGATCAGAATGACGGCGCCCGAGATATTGGGATTTCGGTGTTGTTGCTTGACACCATTTTTATGATGATTTATTGATAGTACCTCTGTTTTAATCCACCTTCAGGACTTGTTATGAAATGCTCGGTTTCATATAGTTGTTGCACCCTGATGTTATACCTTGTTCACGATTTATGCTGCATCCATACAGTTATATATGCCATCATGACCTCATACTTAGGATTGTCGCTGTTACGTTCATACTTGCGATTACCACGTATGATGTTATTTACTACTCACGAGCTGGCAACTCACCCCCATTGTGCTACAGTGTCTTGCAGGGCCGATCCTCAGTGTAGTCATGGCAGGGCACTCTACTTTTGGTACTACTGCTGCTATCTTTACTTTTTGGCATGATATGTTTTGTAGGCGGGTTGCGAGTATTCTTGTGCTTTCTACTTGTACTCTTATCTTTATATCTAATATACTCCATCTGCTACATATATGTATTGACTTAGAGATGAGACTGTTAGCTTGATATTTGTATTATATTTGACTCCGGGTGTCGTGCTCATGTGAGCCAACTTTTGTGCTATGTTGCGAATGTTGTTTCCTTTCTTATTTGCTTATTTCTTCACCTATGGCGCCGTATACCTGGTTGTGCTTGTGTTCCGCCTCTAGGCGTGATATTGCTCCCAAGTGAGGATGTTTTTATATATATTATGTTATGTATCCGTTTTGGATCAGTTTTTACATAGAAAAAGCTGCAGAAATTTTTAGTAACAACTTAAGAAATTAAAAAAGGTGATATAACTCTTCTACTTTTAAAAGGTGATGTTTTGAAACAATGTTTTACCACTCCACTTTATTTTCACGGTTTAGATTCTGGGTTTCGGCTTACTTGAATTACGTTACGCCTTTAGACGTTGCGTGATTTAAGTGCCGTTTAAGTTCCTGATTTGGGTCGTGACTTGGTGTGTACTATCTGTGCTTGGGATAATATGGAAAGTTTTAATCGATTGAAAATTTAAATTCGTGATTTTCTGCGACTGTGATATCATTGCGCGGTGATAATCCGACTGGTTGCTATATGCACAATCAGACGAATTTACGAACATGATATTCACGTTGATCTGTTATATGTTTTAGGATATTTGGTTTGGATTGGATTGTCGCGAAATGAATAGCCCCGTGCGTAATTGGATGTTGCGATGTTATCTATTTCATTTCATTCATGTTGAAGCCAAAAATGTATATTTATTTATTCGGGACTAGAGGTCGACATGTGGCCGTCGCTACCACTTTTTGTATTATTAGTCGGGGCTCGATCAGGTTGCGATCGATGTCACCGTTGTATTAATACAGGTTTTAGGATTACCCCACGGAAAAGCACACTAGCAGCCATGTTCTAGATTGCAGCGAGCGGCCACCTCAAGGAGTAGAGACCGGGTCACTCAATTCTAGGATTGGCAAGCTTCTTGCCATGCTTGTAAGGGGTTAGGATAAACCTGCGGAGGAGTGTTCGAGTCATCGAATTCGAGTAAATGCTGGATGGCCCCATCATGGTGTTGATGCCCGGTCGCCTCCTTTTCTTGGATTGGCGGATGACTTGCCCAACTCGTAGGGATATGCTTTTGGCTACACACGGGCTATTCACGCAATCAGGGAATGTCGCGCTTCGTTTATGGCTCGAACGAAACGCGGGATTCCTAGGTGATCCGACCATTCCAACTCTGTGATGTTGTTTTACCGCATGCTGTAATGTGATTATTTGAGTGTGATGATATATTGATATACGTGATATATGATATATATATATATATAAATACTATATATGTTTTGCATCCACGCTGGCTCTGCCCCTGCTCTGCCGTAAGTTAAGCAACCTAACTGTGCATGACGGGCCCCGTGGCGAATGCGGATGGTGTATATATGCATTCTATTTTTCCTTTTCATATTGTTTTCTGTAATGCTTGTGTGAGAAGGAAATTGCTAGATAATGTGATTATCTAGGATTGCTTTAATAGGATTAATGTAATATAAAATAAAGCTATACGTTGTAGGAACCAACTTTTTCTAAAAAGGTAAATTTTAGTCGATTCTTTTGCTTTGGATCATGGCATTCGGTTAGGAATGTCCTACACCTCATTCGATGAGGTAAGAGCTTTGATCCCGTCACTGAGAGTTCGCTCTTGGATAAAAGTTTGTGTCACTAAAATTGTTTTTGTAGCCGTATTCTTTTGCTTTGCATTATGATATTCGGTTAGGAATATCCTGCACCTCATTCGATGAGGTAAGAGTCTGGATCCCTTCACAGTGAGTTCACTCTTAAGCAAAGGTCTACGCGACTATAAACATTCAAAACCACTCGGTTCCTATGATGATATCAAGTTCATTACGTTGATGGTTTTCTTCAAAACCAGCCGTAGTCCTCTGTCATTTCAGGAAATAGTATTTAGTATTCGTGCTGCGTATGTTGACTCAATCAAGGCGTAGTGTACGGTAGCTAAATGGTACTTCCTGCTTGCATGTGATGCGATTGGTTAGGAAAATCGCACAACTATGTTAGCTCAGTCAAGGGTTTGTGCGGGTGGATCCAAATCAATCACGAAATGACGGGTTGAACTTGACTAGCGGCTTATGATATGTTGGCTTAGTCAAGATCATAAGTCATTAGGGGTAAAAACCTATATTGGGAGTTTCAAGTATTGAAACTTGCAATGAGATTGCATACCTTCTATGGAGTGGGGTGATATTGGCTCAGTCAAGGTTACCACGCCATGATAGTTTGGGTCATGATTCCTAATGTGAGTAATAGTTATTCCCGGGTGTTTTTCTATTCGAAATCCCGGCTAGTTCTTCTTTTAGGGTTTGAAGGAGGATTTGAAAGAACCGTGAGAGGTATCCGGATTAGATAAATATATCAATCTGATCTAGGTTAGGGTGCACGCTGAGTGTTTCTTTTCTCTCTCTCTAGTAGCAACCCTGGACTGACCTTAAACTAAGACTCGTTAACCACATTGACCGACCTTTTCATAAACTCATAGCTTTGGAATATCTGGATTGCCCTAATCCATGACAAAATCGCATATGACTTTACCTATCCTATTTCCCCTTCTGCCAACTCAAGAACCCTCTGTATTCGGTACAGAGATCCATATTTCTTGGAATGCTATCGTACGGTTAGATACGTACTCGATGAAATTGTTTCAGTCCGAAGATGGACACTGGTTCTGGATTTGATGAATTGTTCGCTTGTCTCTCCCTTCTACCTTATCTCAAGTTCGAGAGCTCCCTATATATAAGGAGTGTATACCAGTTACGCTTATTGGATAGTCTTCTTCCATTCCCAAAGCTGGTGCTAAAAAAATGGAAAAAGGAAAACCAACTAGCATAAGTTCGGTATACAAGAAGGTAAGATGGGGAACATCAAAAGGGTTGAAGTATGAGAAAAGAAAATTGCGACTATTGTCATGAGCCTTGTCAATGAAAAAGGCAATACTATGAATACCTAACTAACCCCGCTGAAACATTTTGATGTTTCGGATTTTCCTTACGTCTGTGTTTTGAAAAACCGGTTCTTAATAAACTCTAACTCATGAGTATATAGATATCGAATTAGAATCCCACATCTGTAGGGCGTTACAAATGCTGAGAAGGAGCAGAGAATTGAGAATGGATGGTCGATTTTCGAAGCAATTGTTGCTGTTGGGGAAAATCATCAGGTTTTGCCTGAACGACAAACTTTTGATTTCTTTTAGCCAAAAGAATGTTTTCAATTAACAGCACATGGATATTGAGTTAATGAACTCAAGGGACTTATACATATTGATATACGTTGTCCAATGTCCATATGGACATGGGGTTGGTACTTGGTATTCCGTATTGAGAATGTGGTTCTCTCTCAGATTGCTCATCCGAGGGTGCGCTCCATGATGAGTAATGTTGAGTTGCCTTCTTTAATTTTGGGGATGCACTAAAGATAGATGCATATCAATTGATACTGGTTCCACCTAAACAAGTGCCTCTTTTCTATATGTGATATAGAATGGTGTTCATATTAAAGTTGTTAAGATATGTGGTTATCCGGTTTATGTTTAAAACCATAATCCGGATAAACTCGAGGCACGTTTCGGTAATAGCAGTCTGTGGGTTATCCCAACAATTCGTGAAGGATAGCTTCTACCATTTTCAAGTTCAAAAGTGTTTTGTTCTTGACTCGCCACCTCCTTGGTAAAGGAATTTCATGCGAAAGAAATTAGTGGGGTATGGTAGAACAGGAAATGGTTCCAGAACCACTAATGGTTACTGAAAGTTTGGTGGAACCTGATGATCCAATTGACCCTGACAGACCATAGCTACTCCGCAGATTTAGTAGGTGACCTCAGCCACCCGAGAGATACTTCAGTTTTCTCGTAGACGGTGACTAGAAGGCTTGCATCATGTAATGATGACCCTACTAGTTATCTACAAGCTATAGGAAGTGGTGACTTTCGACTGATGGCTAGATGCCAAGATTATCCAAGTTGGACTCCAAGCACTACAACAAATTATAGACTTTGTTGTGTGCTCCTGAAAGGGGTAAAATACATAAGGAGCAAGCAGATCATTCGAGATCAGTGCAAATGGAAAGGTGTTAACCTAATAAAGCCAGACTTGTAATTAACATGTATTCATCAATTACTCGATGTGGATTGTGATGATACTGTTAGTTCATTGTCTGTGCTGAAGTTCATACGGATATAACTTACCACTGTTGTTTTCATGAATTTGATATCTGGTATGAGAATGACTATAACGTCCTTCTAAATTGGATTTAGAAGTGTACGTATATATGACTCTACCAGAGGGTTGTCTTAGTCAGTGGGAGTAGCGAGGAGTGAGCAAAATGCTTAAGTCTGTTTGTAGACTAAAGCAGGTATAGCGGAGATGGATCATTTGTTTTGATGTAGAGGTCAAAGTGTCTGACTTCATCATAATTAGAGATAAGCCAGGTATTTGTAAGAAAGTTGCAGGAAGTACTATCAGATTCCGCATACTGATGTGGATGACATACTCTTAATAGGAAGTGATATTCCTATACTACGATTTGGTCAAACGTTGGTTGTCACATTTGTTTCTCCTATATGGATTTGGATTATTGATTCTAGTGACTAGATCGATAGATTTAGATCTAGTAAAGGTTTTGGGATTGTCCCAATTAAGGTATCTTAACACCATCCTAAAGTGGTTTAGAATGGAGAACTCCTAGTGAGGTAATGTACCCGCAGATAATAGGGTCACTCTCTCAACAGAGGATACATCCTAAGTATTTGTTTGGATAAATACGTTCATTTATGAATATAGTCCCATCAGCTATTCAAACAAAGTTCTAACATTGGTTTCGCTCATTTCGGGAGATAGTTGATCTCCGTGAAGTAGAGATTCAAAGAGATACATATAGAAACGTTACAGTGGATCCACTCACTGAGGTTGTTTCTCGAACACAATTTGTGAAACTGTTAGTACGGAAGTTGAGTATGCAGTAACATATGAGATGTGTGTATTGTTAGTAGTATGTATGCCCTAGAGGCCAGTATTGTACAGATGATGTATATTATATTGGATATTTGGACATATATAGAGATGACTTTCTTGCTCGATATGATAGTATGCTATCTGGTTGCTCTTTATCTTAACATGTATACTAGTCTCTTGAAACTGTCTTATAGTTACATGTTGGTAAAGCCCTTAGGATGTGTACTTGACTACCTGGACTATAATGCAGATCATACTAGTGGGGACATGATAGTCCATAAGTACATCCTTCATGGTCCCTAGTCGTAGGTGTATCGAGACGGGGCATTGATATACCAGTGTAGACTAGCGTATACGCTTCTCGACCCATGAGATGGACGATGGATGATCCCTTATCCATTGGTGTTTGAAATCAGAGATGGTATACGGGTGCTCAGTGGAGACTGGGTACACTGGACGGACTCGTCGAGAACTCCCAGATGGTATTATACCTCACGTCAGATGTCAGTTCTCAGTTGACACTTGTACAGGTTAGTCTGTAGTCCCGAGATCGTCATAGAGTCTTGTGTGATTCCCACTGTGCTTTGATCTCCACCTTACCACGTCCATGAGGGCGTGCAAAACGGTGGTTTTTGGGTACAGTCTCGAGTCACATGGAGGCAATGAGCGATAGGAGGGGTTTCGTCTCTCCCGGTATTGGGGGTTGATGTTTTACTGTGCTCGATTGGCCGTAACAGGGAAGTCCCTGGCCAGGGTTGTTTCAGAGATTTGCTGGTAAGTGTTACCAGTAGTTTGTCGACCCGTTATGAGCCTCACATCGGCACGACTTATCGGTGATTGGGGTCTGACGTTT
The DNA here is from genome assembly GCA_030015575.1 of Agapanthus africanus. Lineage (NCBI taxonomy): Eukaryota > Viridiplantae > Streptophyta > Magnoliopsida > Asparagales > Amaryllidaceae > Agapanthus > Agapanthus africanus. The sequence goes on from JASDDO010000010.1 coordinate 157,583,465, forward strand.
ACCACCCATAGACTTGATATGCGACATATCAGACGAGGAGACCGGACTGTACAGGAAGTGTTGTCGGTTGGCTCGACGGGAGTTGTAGCAGGTTCGCTTGTTCTCTTCTGATCGCTCAATGCCCGGGTGAACGTTATGTTTAGGTGACCGCTTGCGGCTTGGGGGTGCTTGATATGATCATCACCCACTTCCGGCGTATTGACAAGTCTCGGAGTCCCACAATGGAGTTTCCTAGTCCAGGCGAAACGTTGTGGTGCGCGTATGCGATATGCGCATGGACCCGATTAAAATGCGCGTATAGGATACCGTGTATTGATCGAGCGGCTTGCTTTTGGTGGGGTCATATGTGATATGGCCGGATTGATAAATCAAGTGTTGATTTTTCATTTAACCATTAGATTCTCACTAGAAATCCTTTCTTGTTTTCTTTGGATGTATGGATGCATGTATGCATTTCTTATTGTTTCATGCACATATGGATGTGCATGCACACATACATACATACATCATCTATCATGGTTGTTTATACATAGAAAATGGTGGATATATAAGACTCACACCATGGTTTATTTTATGGATATTTATTTCTATTTTTGCTAAAACAAAAGAAATGAGATAAGATTGAATCATGGTGAAAGTTTCTACACTCTTCTTGTAATCTAACCATTTGCACCTAATTTTTGACCATGGTTTAATCTTTCTCTTGTGTTTAACTAAAGATAAATTAAATATTCATAAAGAGGTAACCATGGTTTGAGATGAATAAAGAAAAATATATATATTCTTATGTTTTTCTTTTTCTAAAGAGAGTGATTCTTATCTTCTTCTAAAATATCCATCATCTTCTTCAACCTTGAGCTCATGCTCTCTTGAATTTTCTAGAGAGCAAATCATTCATCAAGATAGGATTTTGAAGTGAGAAAAGCCACCACAACATCATTCTACACAAGTCTTGCCCACTTGTTTAGAGTGTTAGCTTCGTTTTTTTTTCATTCTTGATCTTGCGAAGTTGCTAGCTTGGACAAAGCGGACTCCGGGTGGATCATCGGTGACCTAGAGGAGTTCAAGCGGAGCTTTTCCAAACCCCAAGTAGCCAAGGAGTCTAGCGTAGGGAGCTACAAAGCTTGTACTCTCAAAACCCTGGCATTTCTTTCATGTGATGAAGTATTGTTTGTGCAACCCTAATTTTTCTAGGATCGATCCTTTGTATGTTAACTTAGCATCCTAAAAATTCAATCTTTGGTACATGTGATGCTTCCAAACCACTCATATGGTGCTATACTAACCTTTCATTGATATCAGATCCGACCTAGAACATTAGGCGACACCTTTACGAAGTTAAAACTCCGATCGAACCGAAAATACGGCTTTTTGGGTGCTCTCTGGACTTTTTCAAAATCTTGTTATTTTCCGACTTAAAAATATGTAAAAAATTCAGCAGGTAAAACTAAGAATTACGGTATAAAAATATTTCGATGAGCAGTCTTTTCGGCCGCGGAAACGCGGCCTAAGCTTGCTTAGGCCGCGGTTCCGCGGCCGTATACCTCAATCACTATAAACTTTTTATGCCGTAATGCTTACTTCTGCTAGTATATTTTTTAGGGTATTTTTAATCTGTTTTTAGTTCTGAAAAATTCTGGAGATGGTTTTGACTCGTCGATTCGATCGGAATTTTGATTTCGTGACTTTTCGGGGAAAATTAGAAAGTAGTGAAGTGTTTGAACGAGTATCATTTGCACACTTTTCACGGGGTTTAAAAGCTTTCGGAAATACGTGCAAGTTTGTTTGTGGTGGACCCTCTAGAAGACAACAAACCTTAACTCGATTATGTGACCGTCTTGAACTGCCCTTTGAACCTTAGGGTTTGGGGCAGTACGGCGTGCCACATGTGAGGCGTTGGCTTGACCCTTCTACGGCTGGACCGCTACCACTGTGTCACACTCCGGGTTTTTGAACTCCGCTCAAGTGTTGAGTTTTAGTGAATCTTGGGTATTTGATCGTTCGTTCGAAAATTTTAATACTGTCTAATTATCTGGAATGTGATGCAATGTGTGGAATTCATATTATAAGACATGAAATACGAGGTATGTGATGCTTCGCATTTACGATGTCTATATAGAATGTGGATTCCAGATATTACAGTTTTACACTTTCTTTTCTGTGACCGTAAGTGTAGTATGTCGATATCGCCGGTTTCGTTGCTATACATCAACGACAATTGGGGTACGTATACTTACTTACGTTGATGATATGTGATATTGTGTGTTGCTGAGATATGATGTGCAGGATTGTCGTGATTGAATAGTCGGGGTTTTTTTTATATGAGATGAGAGTTTTATATTTTCATTCATGTAAATTCAAATGTAATGTAATATTCTTTTATTTGGGGCACTTCCGGGTTGAGGTCGATGCCACCTGTGTTGTATATTATTTACTTTTCCGCATTAGGATGGACCCAAGGAGGGGAGCACAGGTGACCGGGTTCTGGGGTTCAGTGGGAGGCCATCTCGAGGAGTCGAGACCGGGTCTCCTAAACTCCAGAATTGGTAGGGTCGCTTGCCGCTCTCGTAGGGGTCCAGGGTGTGGGCTTGGCTATTCATCGCGACTGTGGAATCCGTATTTTCTATTATTGGCTGAATACTAAATACGGACGTCCTAGTATATCCCACATTATATCTATATTTCTGCTGCGATATTTGTGATGTGATCATTAGATATGTTCTGTGATGGATACTTTATATAGTATATATGATATATTATATAGGCATTACTTATGTTTTACACCCGCGCTAGCACTGCCCTGCTCTGCCGTTAGTTACCTAACCTAACGGTGCACGAGGGGACATCGAGGCGAATGCGGATGGCATAAGTGTACGTCGTATTTATCTGTGATGTTTAGGTGACTTATATGATGGGACTTCATTAATATGATTAATGAAAGAAAAGAAACCTAAAAGATGTTGTAGAATCAATTTTTTAACAAAAAGGGTAGCTACAGTTTTGCTTTGCATAGCGGTATATGCGATATACCCTGCACCTTATTCGATGAGGAAAGGGCCGAGATCCCTTCACCGGGAGTGACCCCTTTTGCAATAACTGGTAGATGCTACACACTCGGTTTGGTTTTTGATTGCTTCTATAGTTTCTGCTTTGCACAGTGATATATATGATATATCCCGCACCTCATTCGACGAGGAAAGGGCCGACGATCCCTTCACCGGGAGTGACCCCTTTAGAAAAACTAGAAAAGCCTTAAGAACACTCCATTTCAAAATTCACACGATTCTACAACGATATCAAGTTCATTACGCTCATGGTTTTTCTGAAAAACCTGCGTAGCCCTCCGACATTTCAGATAGATATTACTTAGTATTCGTGCAACGGTTGTTTGGCATTCGTCAAGGCGTAGTGTACGGTAGCTATGTACTACTTATCTGTAGCATATGATGCGATTGGATTAGGGTATTCGTACGGCGTTGTTTGGCATTCGTCAAGGGTCGTGCGAGTGGGTTTAATTCAATCAAGAAATGTACGGGTTGAACTTGACTAGCGCACTATGGGTTGTTTGGCATTCGTCAAGGTCATAGTACGTTAGGGGCAAAAGCATTATCGGGAATTTCAAGTGTTGAAATTTGCAATGAGATTGCATACCTTCTATGAGATAGTTGGATCCCGATACCCACTGCGAGTAAGAGTTACTCCTGGGAGAGTTTTACACATTACAATTAGCCGATCAAGTAGGTGTCTAGAAAGGTGTCAACGGGGCTACGCCTCTGGGAAAACGAGGTTTACTTTAATTAGGTCTGTGCGAAAGCACGGGGAACCTCCCTCAATGTACCGACACTGGCCTGGCTGAAAGATCGGCGAAGTTGTAGGGTGTAATTAATCCCGGGTAATCTTTCCTTTTAGGGTTTAATGGAAGATTTGATAAAAACCAGTGGGAGCCATCCTGATTAGATAAGATAATAACCAATCTGATCTTGCAAGAGCATACGCTAAAGTGTTTTCTTCTCTCTCTCTCCAGGTAGCGACCATGTCATGCCCTAATCAAGATAATAATATGGATGTATTGACCAAACCCGCATGTTATACTGTGCAGGGAAACGTTGGACCCGTTCTATCTTATAAGAGTTATAAGACGGAACAGGAAACAGGGGAATTTCTAGATTCTCACACCGCCCAAACGGAGAATATGCATGATGATGCACCTTCTTCGGGTGTGTTAGTTATTGAGAACTGTTTTTCAGTTCACCCTACGTCACGTCCTGGGTATTAGATACCGGATCAGGATCCCACATATGTAAGCAGTTACATGGGCCGCGGAAAGGTAGAGAACTGGGAAAAGGTGATCATTCCGTTCAAGTAGGGAATGGGGCAAATGTTGCAGCCAAAGTAGTTGGCGAATATCACCTAGTATTACCGAGTGGTAATACATTGATACTAAATGAATGCTATTATATACCAAACATGATGTGCAACATTATATCAGTTTCTTTATTAAGTAAAGAAGGATATAATTTTGTAGTAAAGGATAATGTTATGAACATATTCCTAAATCAAAAGTTGATTGCATCAGGCTCGTTATATAATGGCATATTCATTCTCAATCAAAATACAGTCCTCAATTTACAAAACACACACAAGAGGAAGAGTTCAGAAATGAATGAATCTTTCTTATGGCATTGTATACTTGGTCATATCAATGCGACACGACTAGCTAAGTTATATAAAGATGGATATTTGAAACCGTTCGAATTATCATCTTATGACACTTGCCATTCATGTCTCAAAGGAAAAATGACCAAAACTCCGTTTAGTGGACACGGAGAAAGAGTTATGGAACTCTTAGGGCTGATACATAGTGATGTATGCGGTCCCATGTCTACACATACCAGGGACGGTTCTTCCTACTTCATTACATTCACTGACGATCTCTCTAGATACGGACATGCGTTCATAATAAAACACAAGTCTAAAGCTTTTGAGAAATTCAGAGAATATAAGCACGAAGTAGAGAACCAAACGGGCAAAAGTATTAAGATCCTTCGATCTGATCGAGGAGGAGAATACTTAAGCAATGATTTTTTGGATTATTTAAAAGAGAATGCGATTCTCTCTTAGCTAACTCCTCTAATACACCACAGCACAACGGTGTATCAGAACGGAGGAACCGCACCCTATTAGATATGGTGCGCTCTATGATGAGCACAGCTGAGTTACCTATTTCCTTCTGGGTGTATGCGCTAGAGACAGCCATACATCTACTAAATATGGACCCCACCAAATCTGTGTCTACCACTCCATATGAGATATGGAAAGGGAAGAGACCATGTCTTAACTATGTTAAGATATGGGGTTTTCCAGCCTATGTCAAAAGACAAAATCCGGACAAACTCGAGGCAAGATCAGTCTTATGTAAGTTTATTGGATATCCCAAAAATTCACAAGGGTATATCTTCTACCACCCCGAGGAACAAAAGGTGTTTGTTTCTCGACATGCAACTTTCTTAGAAAAAGGTTTTCTTATGAAACAAACAAGTGGCATTGAGGTAGAACTGGAAGAGGTTCCAGCGACACAAACTATAACAGAAGACTTGGTAGAACCAGAAGATTCAGTAGTACCCGACGAACCCCAGCCTCTCCGCCGATCTATCAGGGTTTCTCGTCCACCTGAGATATACTATGGTTTTCTCATTGACGGTGGGAGCGAGGATTGCATCATGGAGGATGATGACCCAACTAGCTTCGAGCAGGCCATCACGAGTAAGGACTCAGTGAAATGGCTGGATGCAAGGCGGTCCGGGATGGAATCCATGTACACCAACAAAGTATGGACTTTGGAAGATGCTCCTGAAGGGGTAAAACCCATTGGGAGCAAGTGGATCTTCAAGAAAAAATTTGGTGTAGATGGGAAAGTGGAGACTTTCAAAGCTAGACTTGTTGAAAAGGGTTTTCGTCAAAGACCAGGTGTAGACTATGACGAAACCTTTTCTCCAGTGGTTATGCTTAAATCCATCCGGATCATGCTTGCCATCGCTGCATATCATGATTACGAAATCTGGCAAATGGATGTTAAGACCGCCTTTCTAAACGGTGATTTAGAAGAATGCGTGTACATGACTCAGCCAGAGGGCTTCGTAGACAGTGGGAGCAGCGGGAAGGTGTGCAAGCTGCTTAAATCCATTTATGGATTAAAGCAAGCATCGCGGAGTTGGAACATCTGCCTTGACGTCGTTATCAAAGAGTTTGATTTCGTCAAAAAACCAGATGAACCTTGTATTTACAAGAAAGTGGCAGAGAGTAAGGTTGTCATCCTCGTATTGTACGTGGACGACATACTCTTGATAGGAAATGATATTCCTATGCTGCAATCGGTCAAGCTCTTCTTATCACAAAGATTCTCAATGAAAGATCTTGGTGATGCCTCCTGCATACTTGGAATCAGGATCTATAGAGATAGATCCAAACGGATATTGGGATTGTCCCAGTCCAGGTACATTGACACCATACTAAAGAGGTTTAGTATGGAAGAATCCAAGCGTGGGAACTTGCCCACGATCTCTGGAGTCACTCTCTCCAAAGAGATGTCTCCCAAGACTGATTTGGAGAGAGCTCGCATGCAATGGATACCCTATGCTTCGGCTGTAGGCTCTATCATGTATGCGATGCTATGTACCAGACCCGATGTAGCATACTCACTAAGTGTAGTGAGCAGGTATCAAGCTGATCCTGGAGAGAGAGTCACTGGACAGCTGTGAAGAGCATTCTAAAGTACTTGCGAAGGACTAAAGAGATGCCCTTGGTGTATGGTAATGGAGAACTCCAAGTGGAGTCCTTTACCGATTCGAGCTTCCAGAGTGATAAGGACTACTCTAAGTCGCAGTAGGGATTTGTCTTTACCCTTTACGGAGGGGCGGTTAGCTGGAAGAGTTCCAAGCAGGAAACCGTGGCAGACTCGACGATGGAGGCTGAATACATCGCTGCCAACGATGCTGCCAAAGAGGCTGTCTGGATCAAGAAGTTCATTACTGAATTTGGAGTGGTTCCATCCATTGAGCATCCAATACCTTTGTATTGCGATAACAATGGAGCGGTGGCTTTGGCCAAGGAGCCCAGGTCCCATCAGCGATCCAGGAATATTCTGAGGCGGTATCATCTCATCCGGGAGATAGTTGATCGCCAGGAGATCGAGGTCAGGACGGTTGACACGAAGAACAACACAGCGGATCCACTCACGAAGGCCATTCCCCAGATACAGTTTGAGAGACTCTTCGGGATGCTCGGTATGCGATACTACATCAGCTGGCCCTAGTGCAAGTGGGAGATTGTTAGTAGTATGTATGCCCTAGAGGCCAGTATTGTACAGATGATGTATATTATATTGGATGCTTGGACATATATAGAGATGACTTTCTTGCTCGATATGATAGTATGCTATCTGGTTCCTCTTTATCTTAACATGTATACTAGTCTCTTTAAACTGTCTTATAGTTACATGTTGGTAAAGCCCTTAGGATGTGTACTTGACTACCTGGACTATGATGCAGATCATACTAGTGGGGACATGGTAGTCCATAAGTACATCCTTCAAGGTCCCTAGTCGTAGGTGTATCGAGACGGGGCATCGATATACCAGTGTAGACTAGCGTATACGCTTCTCGACCCATGAGATGGGCGATGGATGATCCCATATCCATTGGTGTTTGACATCAGAGATGGTATACGGGTGCTCAGTGGAGACTGGGTACACTGGACGGACTCGCCGAGAACTCCCAGATAGTATTATACCTCACGTCAGATGGCAGTTCTCAGGTGACACTTGTACAGGTTAGTCTGTAGTCCCGAGATCGTCATAGAGTCTTGTGTGATTCCCACTGTGCTTTGATCTCCACCTTACCACGTCCATGAGGGCGTGCAAAAAAGTGGTTTTTAGGTACAGTCCCGAGTCACATGGAGGCAATGAGCGATAGGAGGGGTTTCGTCTCTCCCGGTATTGGGGGTTGATGTTGTACTGTGCTCGATTGGCCGTAACAGGGAAGTCCCTGGCCAGGACTGTTTTAGAGATTTGCTGGTAAGTGTTACCAGTAGTTTCTCGACCCGTTATGAGCCTCACATCGGCACGACTAATCGGTTATTGGGGTCTGACGTTTACCACCCTTAAACTTGATATGCGACATATCAGACGAGGAGACCGGACTGTACGGGAAGTGTTGCCGGTTGGCTCGAAGGGAGTTGTAGCAGGTTCGCTTGTTCTCTTCTGATCGCTCAATCCCCGGGTGACCGTTATGTTTAGCTGACCCATTGCGGCTTGGGGGTGCTTGATATGATCATCATCCACTGCCGGCGTATTGACGAGTCTCAGAGTCCCACAATGGAGTTTCCTAGTCCAGGCGAAACGTTGTGGTGCGCGTATGCGATATGCACATGGACCCGATTAAAATGCGCGTATAGGATACCGTGTATTGATCGGGCGACCTGATTTTGGTGGGGTCATATGTGATATGGCCGGATTGATAAATCAAGTGTTGATTTATCATTTAACCATTAGATTCTCACCAGAAATCCTTTCTTGTTTTCTTTGGATGTATGGATGCATGTATGCATTTCTTATTGTTTCATGCACACATGGATGTGCATGCACACATACATACATACATCATCTATCATAGTTGTTTATACATAGAAAATGGTGGATATATAAGACTCACACCATGGTTTATTTTATGGATATTTATTTCTATTTTTTCTAAAACAAAAGAAATGAGATATGATTGAATCATGGTCAAATTTTCTATACTCTTCTTGTAACCTAACCATTTGCACCTAACTTTTGACCATGGTTTAATCTTTCTCTTGTGTTTAACTAAAGATAAATTAAATATTCATAAATAGGTAACCATGGTTTGAGATGAAGAAAGAAAAATATATATATTCTTATGTTTTTCTTTTTCTAAAGAGAGTGATTCTTATCTTCTTCTAAAATATCCATCATCTTCTTCAACCTTGAGCTCATGCTCTCTTGAATTTTCTAGAGCAAATTATTCATCAAGATAGGATTTTGATGTGAGAAAAGCCACCACAACATCATTCTACACAAGTCTTGCCCACTTGTTTAGAGTGTTACCTTCGTTTTTTTTCATTCTTGATCTTGCGAAGTTGCTAGCTTGGACAAAGCGGACTCCGGGTGGATCATCGGTGACCTAGAGGAGTTCAAGCGGTGTTTTTCCAAACCCTAAGTAGCCAAGGAGTCTAGCGTAGGGAGCTACAAAGGTTGTACTCTCAAAACCCTAGCATTTCTTTCATGTGATGAAGTATTGTTTGTGCAACCCTAATTTTTCTAGGATCGATCCTTTGTATGTTAACTTAGCATCCTAAAAATTCAATCTTTGGTACATGTGATGCTTCCAAACCACTCATAGGGTGCTATACTAACCTTTCATGTATACGATACCACAATAATTGGCCTTGAGTGCAAGTGGGAGATTGTTGGATATAGGTTCCCTCAAGACAATTACCGTAGTTGCAGGAATGCAATTACTGAATTCATGAGGACCTATACAAAGAACAATCTTGCTCGAGATGATAGTACGTTATCTGGTTTGTATTTGTCATTCATAAGTGTACGTGAGCTGCTTTCGTCATTCGGTCTACGATCACTCAAATAGAGCCATACTCTCGACTGGTCCTAGGTAGACCCACAATAAATTCCATAGAAATCTGCTCTTATTTCTACTCCGGAATGGGTAAAGGTTGTAACTCTCCAGCTGGCCTCTGATGCTCAGCCTTGACTTTGCTGACAAGTCAGCATCTCGAAACAAATCTGTGGCATCTCTCTTCATCCTTCCACACCAGTAGACTTCTCTCAATTCATAATACATCAGATGAACACTATATACTAACTGATGCGCCTCCTCTAAGATATCGCATCTCAATCCCTCGGAATCTGGCACACATAGTCGAGTCCTAATTCATAGTATTCCCTGATCATCAATCATGAACTCTGAATCGCTGCCCTGTCGAACCTGCTCCAAGATCTCTGATAAACGAACATTATCGGACCATGCCTCACGGATATGATCAAATAACTATGGATGTGCACGGACACGGACAAGTTGTCCCCCGGTCGACGTAAACTCGAACTGTGCCTAGCTGTCATATAGTATCTGCCAATCTGCCGTCGACTATCTCTGAACTGCGCTCAAACAAGACAAGCTACCTCCGGGCCTCCGACTCAAAGCATCTGCCACAACATTTTCCTTGCCCGGACGATAAAGAATCTCACAGTCATAGTCTTTCACTAGCTCCATCCATCTGAGCTGTCTCAAATTTAGATCTCGCTGCTGAAAGATATACTTTAAACTCTTGTGGTCCGTGAATATCTGGCACGACTCGTCGTATAAGTAGTGTCTCCAAATCTTAAGTGTAAAAACCACTGCATCCATTTCTAAGTCATGCGTGGAATAATTCTGCTCGTGCTTCTTCAACTTCCGGGAAGCATAGCAATAACCAACAAAACCGCCTGATCCTAAAGGCAAAGATAATACTGGCGCCATAATCAAACAAGTCTTCAACTTTTGAAATCTATGTTCGCATGCTTCGGTCCAAAGAAAAAGCAACTCCCTTCCGGGTCAACCCGGTCAACGTTGTAGCTATATGCGAAAATTATGTACGAAATATCAATAGTATCCGTCCAAACCCAAAATGCTGTGAACCTCCGTCACTGATACAGGTCTGGGCCAATGCTAAACGGCCTCAATCTCATTCGGTTCCATACATATACTATCTCTCGTAACTACGTAACCCAAGGAGTCAACACCATCTAACCAGAAAACACACTTAGATAAATTTAACGAATAGCTGGTGCTCCCTCAAGGTCTACAACGAAATCCTAAATTACTACCCAAGCCCCACTCGTCTCCAAAAGTGAACTAAAATGTCATCAACGAGCACGATAATAACTGATCAAGAAACGGCCTGAATATGTGGTTCATCAAGTCCATAAACGCTGTTGGGGCATTGGTGAGCATGAACGACATCACCAAAACTCATAACGCCCATAATGTGTGAAAAGCAGTCTTCGGAATATCATCCTCTCGAACCCGCAACTAGTGGTAACCTGATCACAAGTCAATCTTCGAGAAATGTCCCACGCCCTGGAGCTAATCAAACAAATCTTCAGTATGAGGTAAGGGATATCTGTTCCGCACAGTAACCCGATTCAACTGAAAAAAATCGATGCACAAACACAACTGCTGTCTTTCTTCTTGACGAACAGAACAGGAGCTCCCTAAGGTGACGCACTCGGATGAACAAGCCCCATATTCAACAAATCTTGCAACTGATCCTTCAGTTCTCCACGCTCCGCCAGGTCCATCCGATATGGCGGTATAGAAAAAGGCTCCGTGCTGGATATCAAATCAAAGCAGAACTCAATATCGCGCTCTGGCAACAAACAAAGCAACTCGTCAGGAAAACATCAGGAAACTCTATCACAATCGGGACCTGGTCTAACAGGACCTCTGCGTCTCTAACCTTACAAATATACGTCAAGAATTCCTGACATCCTTTTTTTTCAAAAGCTGACTAAGGCAAAGAGAAGAATTCGAATCGGGAAGGGTGGCGCTACGGTCTCCCCGAAAAACAAAAACTAGCTTACCCGGAAAACTAAATCTGACTGTCTTCTTACAGCAGTTCACGGACGCATAACACGTGGCTAACCAACCCATGCTCAGTAAAAACATCGAAATCAAACATATCGAGAAGCATCAAATTGACAGAAGCATCCCTATCTCCGATACGAATGAAACAAACACGAACGAAAAACATATCGAGCGACAAAAGATCAGCCTACAGAAGAAATCACAACAAGCGGCTGATCAAACAAGGACGACTCTCGGTCCAATCTCGGTACAAAATGCGTAAATACAAGTTCAAACAACAAAAGAAATACGCGCATCGAAATAAAACACTGAAATAACACCTGACACGACGTCTACCTAACCGCCTCTGAGCGGGCATACCGGTACAAATCCGCTTCGATCTAAAAACGACTAAAGTCTCATAAAGGCGCTCCTCCACAGTAAGGTCGCGTCCATCACGGCTGCATAAGAGTCTAAATGCTGGGCACCAACAGCAAGAAATAACTGCTTGTCCAATCTCCACACGAACCTCTTTATCCGTTTCTCTTCAGTGTCCACCAGGTAAGGAGCATATCAGACCGCTGAGTAAACTAAATGTCGCACTCGGACACCGTCATCCCTGAATTCTTACGCAAAGGCTCGAAACTATGAGCTCGGGCATCACGAACGCTCTCCTGAAGGAAACGAGCAAGAAATATAGCTGTGAACTCATCCCAAGTCATAAGAAGTAGATCTGCAGCTCGGCCTCGCTCAACCGACTCGCACTACGTCTGAGTAAGACCTCTCTAGAAGAAAACTTACAAGCTCAATCCATATCTCGTCAGAACATCTCTGTGAACGACAAATCCCAGCCATCCTGTCGAGGATTGTTAGTGGATCCTTCACTGCATCTATGCCGGTAAAAACTGGAGGCTTCAGCTTCAAAAACTCCTATAAGGATACGTAAATAATCTCGGTAACAACAGAAACAGCTGCCTGAGTAGCAGGTACAATCACAGTCCCCGCGGTAGGAGGGTCATCATCAGCTCTCGGAGTTCGGCTTGCCTCCACTAACAATCCAACCATCTGTCATAAGTCCTGAATACTCGAATCCAGCCTAGCTATCCAGCCTGGAAAAAGCGGATCACTCTGTCCCTCAGAGGTAGGCGTACCGCCGTGATCGGTCCTCGTCTCAAATAAGCCTACTCTAATCTCATCCCTGGCGGCAGCCCTCTGGCCCCCGTAGTCTCCAGCGGAATAGTGTCTGGAGCAAGAATAGGATTGATAGGAACATTGTGATCAAATCAAAGGATTTCCGGAATCAAGGAAGAAAATACAAGCAAATAGATATCCTAAGGTCACTTAGGTGGAGTACCGTATCGTAAGTATGCCGCGGAACATACACACGCTACGTCACTCTGCTTAAGTCACCTACTCCATCTACCATAGGTCGTCCTACACTCAGAAAGGTAAAACCTATCGCTCTGATACCAACTTTGTCACGATCCGAAGGTACGGAACGTGACTGGCACTTAAATTACGAAACGTCTAAAGGCGTAACATAATCTAAGTAAGCCAAAGCCAAGAAATCTAAACCAATAGAATAAAAGAGTGAAGGAAAACTTATTTGAAAGAAGTGATTTTAACAAAATAAGGTAGCATGAAAACAATTTTGAAAATATCACATTTTTCCCGAAAATTTCGGCAGAGTCTCCCTTGTAAAAAATGGCCCCCAAACGGGTACAAGACAAGAATACATATATGGAATGAATAATGGCATCCTCCAGCAGGAGCTAGCTCTTCTCCCAAGGCGGAATCATAACCACACGCAATATATGTAATATTATCGAGCAAAAAGCATATAAAACACAATAGTAAGAAAGCATCACGTCGGCTCAAGTGAGCTCGACCCCTGAGAAGCAACATATATACAAATCTCACGGTCTCATCTCTAGGTCGCATATATAATGGTAGAAGTGGTAGATGGAGAATACTAGATACAAATAATAGTACAAGTTGAGGCAAAAGTAATCCTCGCAACCCACCTACGAGCAAAGTCGCAAGTCCGAGCAAAAGATGCCAAGAAAATGTACGCCCGCCGCTACAATGCTGACGGGTCGGACCTGCAAGATACTGTGGCACAACGGGGGTGAGATACCAACTCGTGAGTAGTAAGTAACATCTACTAAGGCTATCGTAAGCATGCACGCAAATGCGTCACAGCCTACATATACTAATATGATGTGATGCACTAGTATGTATGCAACATGAATGCATAATCAACACGAAATCATGATATATCTGATATAAGAAGATCTGTATCTTTAACTTAGTAAAACCTCTGTGCAATAAACTGAAGTATCATCACTGAAATCAATAGAAAACCAGTGTCATGCATCGACACAATATATCCATATCCCAATATCTCAGTGTCTCGATATCTCAATATCTCAATATCTCAATGTCTCAATATCTTGGGCTCCCTCAGTCCGAATCGACCCATATCATCAAATCTCACAACCACGTCGGTATCCTCCGGATATCCGTCGCGCCAGACATCACCGGTAGGTAGTCCGCCCCTGCCAGGCTCACCGTCATCCCCACAAAAACACTCTCGCCCTGGGGTACCATAACGGGTCTACCATGTACCCGAAACGGTTCATCCAACTCCTCGAATCGGGTCTCGAAAGGCAACATAAATCAAGAAAACTCATGGTGGACGACACATACATCATATCACGAGAAAAACCACAACTTGCATTTTTAAAGCAATAACAGGTTTATAAAATTATTGCGGTTTTCCCTAAAATCCAGAAATCCCATCAATACTGAAATCCTCGAGAAGAATTACAATAATAAACATGCCGGTGATGATGGAAATCTATGATACGGTAGTATATACCATGGGAAATACGGCCAGAAGCTATGCATGAATCATGATGCAGTGAGGTATGCATATATAACTAACAATCCTATATATCCATTTAGTGAAATGAACATACAAGTGTAAGTCTATGGATCATATATGATGCAGATGCACAGTTACCGATTTTAAGCAAGTTCTATAGTGTTCATGACATAGCAATTACCAAAGGCGTATGTATTTGCATGAATAATGCCCGTGCAATATGAACCAATGGTAATGGTGCAAGTTTCCTATGAGATGATTTTGTAAGTCTACGCTAGCGCCCCGGCAGTCTACAGACGCCAAATGCGGAACAAAAACTTTTAAACTTGGCGCTATCGTATACTTTAACCCGGATCTGCCATTATTACTAAACTAACAAACTGTAAAGAGTGTAGGAAGATTGTACCGAACGATCCGAGTCCTTCATTCTTCAACCATCATCCCACGCTCCGTTGCGGCTGCTCCGATCTCGTCGATCTCCGATCTCCTCCGTTGAGGTGGCACCACATGATCGGTTCTTTAAACGGGCTCCCGCCTCAGACTCGAGGCAACTCGATCGTCAAGTTTGCTAAAAGAGACGACCAAGAATGATGTAGATAATGAGTAGATGACTTTGTCTCACTTCGTCCAAATCCGTGGACGATCGGTTAATGAAGTTGCCGAGGGAATCGGGTGATGGAATGAAATGAGCTGTGAATTCCATACACCCCAAATATCTATCATAATCTTTTTCCAATGAAAACATCAAGTGAGAGAGGGAGGAAGGGGGCCGGCCACTTATAGGAGTGGGGGGTGACCGTAGGAGAGGGGGTGACCATAGGATAAATATCATATGTGAACACAAACAAATATCTTGCTTAAAGATCTTAAGCAAAACAAGAATGTAATGAAATCAAAGCATGAGTCACTTAGCCTTGTCACAAATTCTAGAACCTTCTAGAACCTTCTAGAAGCACAACTCACTCTTATCCTAGAAAAGATAAATCCGTCTTTAACCGAATGTTAAAAGACGGCTGATAGAAAACTGGAAACTGGCAACTTCCAAAAGTGATCCTGAAACGAATTTCAGGACAACCCCGAAACTGTATAAATATACCCGCATTTGTATTACGACCGAATACAAATACAACTGAGACAAAGATATTATACCTACTCAATATAATACTCGGATCCGGCTTAAACCAAAGCCGACCAGTATCATCTGCCCGAAAACTGACACGTGCGTAAACGCACGTGCATTTTCCGAACCCTGCCATAAAACCATACGGCCTCTACAACGTTTCGCCCGAACTTGGGAAACTGTCTGTGGGGGACTCTAATGACTCGTCAGCACCCTGGCAGTGGGTTTAACCACAAACCGTCAGCGGCACTAGCAATGCGTAACGGCTGCCCATGGACTGACCTCAAGGGATGCCGATGAGCGCACTCATCCGGAAAACCCTACTGAGCCTAACAGTGACAATGTATATACAGTCCGGTCCGTTCGTCAATGAGTATCGCATATCTGCCTAGGGGGCTAGTAACGTCACACCCCCAATAGCAGTATAAGTCGTGTCGGAGTGAAGCCCAATAACACCCTGAGATACTACTGGAGTACCTACCAGTAATTCTCCTTCCATGGCCATGGACTTTGTGTAATGCCTCTCCTAGACACTGCACGACCTCGCCCCCAATACCGGGAGAGACGAATCCCCTGCCGATCCGCTCACGTGCCTCCATATGGCTCGGGACTGTACCCAAAAACTACCTGTTTGCACGACTCCTTTGAGCCGTGGTAGGGTAGAAATCAAAGCACAGTGGGAACTCACACGAGACAAATGACGACCTCAGGTCGATGAACTAACCTGTACACATGTCACCAGGGAACTGCTATCTGACGGTAGATATAATACTAACTAGCAGATTCCCGGTGAGTCCTGTCCGGTGTACTTATAACCCAATGAGCACCTGTATACATCTTAGGTGATCCAACTGACACCAGTGGCTTGTGAGACCGGCCACCGCCCCTCATCGGGGTCTCGACTGTACACACTAGTCTACTCCGGAGTATCGATGCCCTGTCTCGAAACTCCCACGACTAGGGACCACAATTAAGGATATACGTATAAACTACCCAACTCTCACGTATATGATCGCCATCATACTGTTGGTAGTAAAGCAAGATCCTAAGGGCTATATCAAAGTGTAACATGCAATCAGTCACCTGAACATGTACACGACTGATAAAGGCAAACCAGATAGCATACTATCATCTCGAGTAAGACTGTGCTACCGGGATAGGTCCTCCGCAATCATTTCAATCACGTACCTGCGATCCAATAATTGACTATGAGGGCACTATCTCCAACAATCTCCCACTTGCACTCAAGGCTAATATTGCGATGTCGACTACTCACAGCCCGTGTGAAACCGAGCATCCAACTCCTCTACTAATCAGTTTCACAAAGCCCGTTTGTAAAACTATTGTGTTCGAGAAATAGCCTCGATGAGTGGATCCGCCTAGAAGTATCTTTCTATATCTCTCTTAATCTCAAGTTCGCGGAGAAAGCCATCTCCCGAATTGAGTAGTACATGTCTTAGAACATGTCTGGATATCTGATGGGACCTTAGTTCATAAATGAACTCCATATCCAAACTTCTTAGACTGTATGGATCACTGAACCTAATCAGTATCCGGCACCATGCCACCCACAGTATCTTCTGGAACCACCTGTCCATAATACTGTCCCTCGTCAGAGGGAAAACTAAAAACTCTGACAATCACTCTGTCATCCATGTCACCTTTGAAGCCTGGACTGATAACCGTCTCCCGAAAGAGGCTGCCGTTATCAAATCCGTAGAACATGTACCAATGTTCTAAAACTGCTTCCTTATGTTTCTCCAGGATTGGATTAATACAAACTTATTGCATCTAGTGCAAAAATAACATTTGGTGCGGTACTTGACATCTCATGATTGACTCAATTGCCTAAGCAAGTGATCTGCCAATCATGCACATCCCTCTCCCCTTTAGTCTGTAAGACACCTTTAGAGAGGGTGACTCCATCACCTGCAGGTACACCACCATTCTAGGAGTCAACTATTCCAAAAACCATTAGAATATCTGTCAAAGTACCCACATTGGGAAACTACCCAAATCCAGATCTAAAACCATAGATCTAGAAACCAAAATGTCAAATATTATATCCATATCCTGTCTGGAGAAACAACAGTGTGACGACCACAGTACAACCGATCGTAGTATAGGAATTTTACTTCCTACTCTGTGTATGTCATCCAGATACCATGACATCACACCCTACTACCTTCTTAATTGATCCATCCCCTGTTCAGATTGAAGTCAAACCCATGACTGTCACATCAAAATTATATGATCTATCTCCTCTATAACTGCTCAAGTCTATAAATAGATATAAGCATCTTGCCCACTATACTTCCGCTGCTCCCACTGACTACGACAACCCTCCTACCGGGTTTCATATCCTGGAACAACAGTAGTGTCAAGTCTTGGTAGATAAGAACCTCCCTGTCACCTTCCTTGAGTCTACCGAAGTACCTCTCGGGTGTCTGAGGTGACCTACCATACCTGCGGAGTGGCTATTGGAATGTCAAACCTGATTGAATGTATAGGTCCTATTAAATTTTCCGTAATCGTTCGCGGTTCTGGAATCACTTCCAGTTCTACCATACTCCCACTACTGTTTTCTGAAAAAGATCCATTTTTACTAAAACTGTGGCGAGTCAAGAACAATATCACTATTGATCTTCCAAATGGTAGAATATCAACCCTCGTCATAGCCAGGGTCAACCCACAAACAGCCATTACAGAAACGTGCCCTGAGTTATCCAGTGTCCGGTTTTAATCATAAGCTGGACAACTCCCCGTACCTTAATTTCTTTTAAGGTACGATCCATTCTATATCCAATACAGAAACTTTGGCACTTATTTAATTGGAACCATATTCAATCCATGCATCTGTCTCCAGTGCATATCAACTTAATGGAAAGAGACTAATCAGCATTACTCAACTTAGGAATCCATCCAATTATGAGTAACCTGAAAGAGAAACACGTTTCTCAAAATTATCACTATCATCTGAATACCAATCACAAGAATCTACATCTTCGATTTCTTTGAAGAATCCCGATACTTATGATACCTGGTTCTCTACTTTATTCTTATACCCACAACTTCTCAAAACTTAGACCTTGTATTTCTACGAAACACTTGTCTAAATACCAGGGAAGTTACAAGTAAATTGAACATAGTACGAGGACCTACCCCTTTGTCCTTATGGACACTGGACAACATACAATACTCTGTATAAGTCCGCTGAGTTAAACAACTCAAAACCTGTGCATCGTAAGTTGGAAACTGTACCCTGGCGATTTCCTCAAATATCACCAATTACAACGAATTCCGATATAATGAGGATGATCACCTAATTCCCAATATCTTACTCCCACTCATCATCTGTAAAACCATACAGATATGAGAATGAAACCTGGTAAATACATACCCTTGGAGTAAGTGTCTAATCGGGAAAAACAGTTTTTCTTTAACAATGCACTGAAACATGAAAATGTTTCGTAGGGGTATCCTGGTATTCATAGCAATGCCTCTTCCATAATCCAATTCATGACTTCAACCGTATATTTTATTGCCGTCTCTCCAAATCCCTTTATTTGTCTTTAGTCGTTACCTTCTGTACACCATCGTTAGGCTAACTGGTTTTCTTCCTTCCCTACCGTTCGGCACCAGCCTATGGTTTGGAAGAAGACTATCCAGTAAGCATAATAGGTGTACCCTCCTAAACCAAGGAGTACTCGCATCTCGAGAGAAGGTGATGATAAAAGACAACTGAATAATACCTTATTCTTTTAAAGGTGAAATAGGAGTGGCGATGAAGTACGCGGTTTTGGTCGTGAATGATATCAGTCGCAATTTACTTTGCCCTCTTTCTAATCCCTTTATTTTGTCTTTACATATTACCTTCTGCACACCCTACTTAGGCTAATTGGTTTTCTTCATTCCCTATCTTTCGGCACCAGCCTATGGTTTGGAATAAGACTATCCAATAAGCGTAATAGGTGTACTCTCCTAAACCAAGGAGCTCTCGCAACCTGAGAGAAGGTGATAATAAAAGACAACTAAATAAACCAATTCTATTTCTCTTGAACCTGGATCCATCCCCGAAGAAATCCCTTCGAGTTCGTATATAACCATACGATGGATCTATCCAATGGAAGTGGATATCCGTAGTAATACGGGTGTTCTGAGAAATGCAAAGGGTAAAAGAAGGAGTGGCAATGACTTATGCAACTCAGACAATCCAAAAGCCAGTATTTTAAGAAGGTTCGGTCAACCTGGTCACTGAGTCATAGTCTAGGGTCGGTCAAAGGTCGCTGCCAAAGAGAGAGAGAGAAAAGAAACACTCTGCGTGCACTCTAACCTAGATCAGAATGGTCATCACTTTATCTAATCCGGAAACCTCCCACTGTCCTGTCAAATTCTCCTCCAAACCTAAAGAAGAATCAATCGGGATCACCCGAAGAGTAAACCAACTCATCAGTGGGAATCGGGATCCAACTCTCATCGCATGATAACGTGATGGAATGCATCCACGTTACTCATACTCCAGATGGTATGCGCATACTTGGCAAGTTTCAGTTTCTTTAGAAACTCCCGATATGATTTTTGCCCCATGCTCTTTTAACCTTGGCTTTGGTCAAAATGTCATAAGTCACATGCCAAGTTCTACCCGTCACTATCTTGTCAATTTGAACCCACCCGCACATGCCCCTGACTTTGGCCAATCGGCAGAACGACTGTCCCAAACTAACTCATCTATCTATGCAACAATTGAATACCCAGCAGCTACCAAACACTATGCCTTAACTTTGGCTAAAATACATAGCTTGAATACTACTGAATACCCAAAAGAAGTGAAGGAGGGCTACGACTGGTTTTTGGCGAAAAACCTTTAGCGTAGTGAACTTGATATCGCTGATGGAACCTGATAGCTTTTTAAAATATAGTGGCGAAAACCTTTTGCTAAAGAGGTCACTCCCGGTAAAGGGATCTCGGCTCTTTCCTCGTGGAATGAGGTGCAGGATATTCCACTGAGTACCGCTATGCAAAGCAACTTGTAATCGACTATAGTGAAGTTATTACGCTGACGCAAACTTCTGCCCAAGGGGTCAGTCCCGGTGAAGGGATATCAGCCCTTGCCCCGTCGAATGAGGTGCAGGATATTCCACTGAATACCGCTATGCATAACAAAAGAAAACGTCATTTGCAATAACACTTTTTTAAAATTGTTCCAACAACTCAAACAGGTTTGTTTTAACTTGCATTGATCAGAATCAACGCAGTCCCATCAATTATCACACCAAAAAAGAACGAAAATAAAATGTACGTATATGCCATCCGTATTCGTCACTGGGTCCCGTCATCACCCGTTAGGTTACTTAACTAACGACAGAGCGGGGACTGGACTAGCGCGGGTGTAAAACATATACAACATCTAATAGTATATAAACCAATATACAATAATCGCTCCAGGCGTGATAGTATGCAACATTACAGAAAAGTAATAAGCATCACAGAACAATACAGATATCTGGGATCCCCGAGTTTCACAGAGCCGCTGCTGAAACTCGACGTTCCCCTATCGTGTGGATAGCCTGTGCAATGAAACCTAGACCCCTACGGGTGCGGCAAGTTACCCGCCAAAACCTGAAGCGAGGCAGCCCCCTACAACATAGTGAATGGACCACCCAGCACTCCACGGAATCCGGTAATCTTGGGCACCCGTCCTTGGGTCAACCTGTACCCCCTACAAGTGCGGCGAATAGTCTGCCAATTCTAGAGTGGGACCCCTCTGCCTCTCAAAGCCATGAGATGCGGACCCGTTGCCCTCCCGAACCCGGCTATCCGTGCACTCCGTCTCGGGGTAAGTCCTAGTACAGTAATGAAAAATAGTACAATAGGTACATCGACCGCAACCTGGTCGTGCCCCAAAAGAATATTATACAACAGGCAGTGACGGCAGTCCACAAGTTGGACGCTCGCCCCGCAATATCAAATGTACAAATAAACACAAACTGTACTACCATTGCACACTGCTATCCACCACGACAAATCCGCAACATCACAGCACAACACAGAACATCAACGCGAATGTCACGTTCGCAAACCCGTCTAAAAGAACTATAGCAATCAGACGCGGTTTACCGATCAAATGACATTCCCGGTCGGAGATATAATGTAAGCACTGTAAACTAACGTGTTTAAATTTCGATCGACCAAAGACCAAATATCAAAAAATGGGCCCTACTGCTTACTGGTGAACAGTAACAAAACCTGGGCGAAAATGATATTTACCAAAAACCCCAAAATCTAACCAAGAACCCACTGTAAAAAGTTGGGGCCACGAGCTCACTGTTTGGCCGCGGAAGCGCGGTCAAACCTATGGTTTGACCGCGTTTCCGCGGCAGTCTCATCGAATCACGTGCCCAAATTTCTATGTCGTTCTAATAAAAGCCTGCACAGTTTTCTGAGACATGCAGAATTAATTTTCGAGACCATTTAAAACAACAGAAACTGTCGAGCTAGGATTTTGCCGTTTTTGATTTTCGGTTCGATCGACGTTTTGAACACGTTAGCACAAGTTAGTATAGCAAAATGGTTAGGCTCTGATACCACTGTAAGTCTATGCTAGCGCCCCGGCAGTCTACAGACGCCAAATGCGGAACAAAAACTTTTAAACTTGGCGCTATCGTATACTTTAACCCGGATCTGCCATTATTGCTAAACTAACAAACTGTAAAGAGTGTAGGAAGATTGTACCGAACGATCCGAGTCCTTCGTTCTTCAACCATCATCCCACGCTCCGTTGCGGCTGCTCCGATCTCGTCGATCTCCGATCTCCTCCGTTGAGGTGGCACCACATGATCGGTTCTTTAAACGGGCTCCCGCCACAGACTCGAGGCAACTCGATCGTCAAGTTTGCTAAAAGAGACGACCAAGAATGATGTAGATAATGAGTAGATGACTTTGTCTCACTTCGTCCAAATCCGTGGACGATCGGTTAATGAAGTTGCCGAGGGAATCGGGTGATGGAATGAAATGAGCTGTGAATTCCATACACCCCAAATATCTATCATAATCTTTTTCCAATGAAAACATCAAGTGAGAGAGGGAGGAAGGGGGTCGGCCACTTATAGGAGTGGGGGGGTGACCGTAGGAAAGGGGGGTGACCATAGGATAAATATCATATGTGAACACAAACAAATATCTTGCTTAAAGATCTTAAGCAAAACAAGAAAGTAATGAAATCAAAGCATGAGTCACTTAGCCTTGTCACAAATTCTAGAACCTTCTAGAACCTTCTAGAAGCACGACTCACTCTCATCCAAGAAAAGATAAATTCGTCTTTAACCGAATGTTAAAAGACGGCTGATAGAAAACTGGAAACTGGCAACTTCCAAAAGTGATCCTGAAATGAATTTCAGGACAACCCCGAAACTGTATAAATATACCCGCATTTGTATTACGACCGAATACAAATGCAACTGAGACAAAGATATTATACCTACTCAATATAATACTCGGATCCGGCTTAAACCAAAGCCGACCAGTATCATCTGCCCGAAAACTGACACGTGCGTAAATGCACGTGCATTTTCCGAACCCTGCCATAAAACCATACGGCCTCTACAACGTTTCGCCCGAACTTGGGAAACTGTCTCTGGGGGACTCTAATGACTCGTCAGCACCCTGGCAGTGGGTTTAACCACAAACCGTCAGCGGCACTAGCAATGCGTAACGGCTGCCCATGGACTGAACTCAAGGGATGCCGATGAGCGCACTCATCCGGAAAACCCTACTGAGCCTAACAGTGACAATGTATATACAGTCCGGTCCGTTCGTCAATGAGTATCGCATATCTGCCTTGGGGGCTAGTAACGTCAGACCCCCAATAGCAGTATAAGTTGTGTCGGAGTGAAGCCCAATAACACCCTGAGATACTACTGGAGTACCTACCAGTAAATCTCCTGCCATGGCCATGGACTTTGTGTAATGGCTCTCCTAGACACTGCACGACCTCGCCCCCAATACCGGGAGAGACGAATCCCCTGCCGATCCGCTCACGTGCCTCCATATGGCTCGGGACTGTACCCAAAAACTACCTGTTTGCACGACTCCTTTGAGCCGTGGTAGGGTAGAAATCAAAGCACAGTGGGAACTCACACGAGACAAATGACGACCTCAGGTCGATGAACTAACCTGTACACATGTCACCAGGGAACTGCTATCTGACGGTAGATATAATACTAACTAGCAGATTCCCGGCGAGTCCTGTCCGGTGTACTCATAACCCAATGAGCACCTGTATACATCTTAGGTGATCCAACTGACACCAGTGGCTTGTGAGACCGGCCACCGCCCCTCATCGGGGTCTCGACTGTACACACTAGTCTACTCCGGAGTATCGATGCCCTGTCTCGAAACTCCCACGACTAGGGACCACAATTAAGGATATGCGTATAAACTACCCAACTCTCACGTATATGATCGCCATCATACTGTTGGTAGTAAAGCAAGATCCTAAGGGCTCTATCAAAGTGTAACATGCAATCAGTCACCTGAACATGTACACGACTGATAAAGGCAAACCAGATAGCATACTATCATCTCGAGTGAGACTGTGCTACCGGGATAGGTCATCCGCAATCATTGCAATCACGTACCTGCGATCCAATAATTGACTATGAGGGCACTATCTCCAACAGATTTCTCACACACACACACACACACACACACATATATATATATATAAGTTGGTGCAATGCATTGAGATTAATAACTAGGAAACTACGCATATAAAATGCAAGTACTAAAAATAATCATAAACCGTCGGGCGCCTCGCGCCATCCAGACGATCCCCCCGTAGATGTGTCCATCTACTCACCGGGACACCTCGGCTAATCTGATCCAATTTTAGCTCTACCATTTCCGCGCAACATCCGCCGCCTCTGCACCCGATCCTAGAAATGTACATAAGTAAATAAGAGAATAAATATATAAATAGTCGCGGACATAAACAATAAAAGTCAACTACGCGCACTAACAAAAAGCGCATGCACTTGGTGCACAAAACGCGCTCGCGACAACACCACAACTAGGGTTGCTATACGTGGCAACTACCAAACCAAAAACCCAATCGCGCCAATCGCGCGTTCACAACACACTAAATTTTATATGTAAATAGGTAGTAACGCAACAAAACCCCAAACATAATTCAAATCGGTTTATTCCAATAACCTAGTAAGCAACCATTAACCGTTTTAGTACAAATCTAGATGTTTTAGCAATTCTAGTGGCCACAATGATCATT
This sequence comes from Agapanthus africanus, assembly GCA_030015575.1. Classification (NCBI taxonomy): domain Eukaryota; kingdom Viridiplantae; phylum Streptophyta; class Magnoliopsida; order Asparagales; family Amaryllidaceae; genus Agapanthus; species Agapanthus africanus. The sequence goes on from JASDDO010000010.1 coordinate 157,608,394, forward strand.
TAATAGCTTAATTAAGCCACACAAACCTTTACTAGAATTTTATCTCACCTATTTACCTTAATCCTAAAAATCTAATTTGCAAGATAGCTTAATTAGGACAATTTAAAAATAACAATTAGTAATTTAGCAACTAGGTTAGGTTTTGCAAAACTCAAGATGTTAAACTAAACATCAAAACCAAAATCAAGTGATCCAAACCCTAACTTGATCCAAACCCTTTTCTTTAAATATCAAACTTGCAATTAAAACCCTAATTAAACATCAAAATTAAATAAATTGAAGTAATTAATCGTCAAGTAACCATTGGGTTAAGATTAAACCTCAAAATCATGAGATCAAACTTGTAATCTTAACATCCCCAAATGGATCTTTTGCTCCAATATCCAAGCTAGTTTGGGTTAAAGAGTATAGGGTAAAGGTTTAATGAAGAATTAGTGAGGCTTTGTATTGATTTTGATGCAAAAATGAGAACTTTTTTGAAGAGAATGGGGTGGGGAAAATATGGGGCAGCTGCCAAGGGGGAAGCTCGGCCAAGGATGAGGAGAGGGGAGAGAGAGTGAGGTAGTGTTTTGGTCAAGTCAAAGAAAGCCCATACCTCATTTAACATCAAACCCTTTTTATTCCTTTCATTTTAATTCTCTTTTTTTCTTTTTTTTGTGAGGAAATGAAGTGGGGAAATGGGGTGGCTGCAGGATTCTGGGCTCGGCCAGCAGGGGAAGTGGATGAGTGTGGGTTTATGTGGGTGTTTGTAGAAGTTCCCAAGTCATGACAAACCTCTCCTAGCTCATTAATACAACATACAACATAATTCTATTTTTATTTTATTTTATCTCTAATTTATTTTACCCTAGAATGAACTAGAACCTTGGAACCCAAATGAGAAAAAGAAAACATGTTACAAACTTGGTTTAAAGTTGTCATGGTTCACATTTGACTAATTAACCCATTCTCATTTGTAATTAGTACTAATTAAATGTATAAGTGAAAGCTTAAAATAATATTTAAAATAATTAATTAAGAAAAATATTTAAGTAAACTAGAATTTACAAGTGACCCACTAAATACCAAATACTATCAATTACATATCTAGAATAGGTATATTTAGGTCTATGAAGAAAAATAATTATATCTTGGTTTTTACGGAAAACACCGGTTATATTACCGATTATCGGAAAATTCACCTAACGACTTTTCAGAATGTTACACCTTCAAACCACTCCTTCTTGATTCTTAACACTTTTTGCACTTATTTTTCTAATGTATGCAATGATATTGTGTTTTGCTTGATAGGATATAATGTTTTGAATGGTTGCAAATCAACCTTTAACATATATCTTATTCCTTCTTTACATATTATTGTTGTTACATTAAGAATTGAAGTTGAAAGGAGTATAAAATTCAGTTAAGTGTAGTGAACTAGCTAGATAGAACATGTAGCCATACAAGCATATGTTCTATACTTGCTAACTTCACTTAGCTCATTTTAACCTCATTTCATCTAAAAAACTTTAAATTTGTAGTTTCTTTTTTACCTATGTTGATATCGTATCCTAAAACGATACTTGTTATCGGTTTAGATGCGGCATGCTTTTTAAGTTAATTAGAAACTAGAAATGGACATTAAATCAAGATTGAGAGTCGGGGGTAACGCCGTATGTCAATTTACCAAACATTAGCTTAAGTTTTCCATACATATCACTTTATCCGTACATTGTTTCATTTGTATAAAAACTTGACAACTTCAACCTCAAAACCATTTTCTAACTCAAAAGAATGTCGTGATATCCACTCGCTGTGGATCAACCCGTACTTGCCGGCTTGCATCAACGCACCATGCACTTGCGGTATTTTGTAACTCGAGAATCACGTAGTGCACTACATTTAATCAAATAATCAACATATCCGATATTGACCATATCCTTTTCAAAAGTATGACACCGTGAACCTCCAACAAGTTTTTGGCATCGTTGCCGGGGAGTGGAAACATCATGAAGATTATTTTGAGTTATCTCTGTATATAATTTTAGAAAAAAAACAAAAATCTAAAAAAAACATCAAAAACAACACAAAAATTAAAACCTTTGCTTTCTGTTTTTGATCTGTTATTGCTATGAATGTTATTGAATTATTTTTCATATAAAAAGCGGACACTAAGAGAACTAGGAGAACACACCAAGAAACTAGAGACAAACCATCACCACTTGGCCGCAAATTTAACCTATTTGGCTGCAAATTGCGGCCTGAATGTGATATTTTGCCCCAATTCTTTTGTGTTTTCTCTATTGTTCTATTATTGATCCATTGTTATATGCAAAATTTCATAATTATGTGTTTATAGCACTTTTGTCATAAATATCGTATTGTGCACTAAATATCGTATTTTCCGACATATTCAGATTTCGACGGAATTACGAACTACAATCGTGCGGAGCTAGGAGCAAAATTCAAGAATAAGGCATTAAGAAATTACAGTGCCAAAGATCCGGGTAGTTTGACCTGCGCAAGTGAACACTCTAGCAATCACGGATTAAGTCAACGTGGGTTTCTCAACCTAAAAATTTAAGGTGCATACTTTTCTAAAAACACTTCCTCTCAAATCCGACGATCCAATACTTCGATTTTCTGCAGGATTTCTTTTGCAAACTCCGCAACACAAGTGCCAAAGAAAACTAACCGTATTTTTTGCAGTGCACCGCTTATAACTTAAAAAACGATTGATTGATGATTTGAACAACTTTTATTGTTTGCGCATTGCATAAATTTAATACGGATTTAAGGGCAAAGAACCCCAACAAGTTATGGTAAGGGATTTCATCACCCTTCTCCGTGGCCCACAAACCACAAAGAACGAGCATCGTTCACACCCCAATTAATATTAAAAGAAATTAGACTTTCAGCCTCTAAGAACTTCGCGCTCAATAGGGAAAAGTTGATTGTATTTCGAACACCGCCCATTGTTACATTGTTGAAGAAGTGTCTAGAAAAGTGTGAAAGGCGCAACCGCCGAAAGAGATAAGGTTATTCTAATTAAGGAACTTCGCGAAAACGTTGGACAACCTCCCTTCCTCTCTGCACTGACCTGGCTTCTTGATCAGTTTATCTTGGACCTGTTTCACGATACACTTTTACTTCACAAGTCAAGTTTTTTTAGCAGGTAAAGTTGACCTAGGTAAACCCTAGATTGTTTAGGTGTGTGAAGTGTGTCATGATTGTGTTTTTGCTGTGCCTTTTTGTGTGATATTTCTCGTTTTTGTATATATATATATAATAAAAAAAACACAAAAAATAGGATTTGTAAACAACACTTTCTTCCATTCCTTTAGTCTTTTCCTAACCACGTTCGGATAATGCATGTCAGCTTGGACTAGAGATTCAAAATCTTGATTAGTCTGGTTCGAGACTGTATCTTCTGACTTTTCAATACCATCAGATTCCTCGGAACCATCTGGGACATTCCTACCTTCTTGTTTATCGGAGCCGTCCGATTCTACTCTTCGTTCACCTTCTTCTTCTCCTACATCACCCATGATAACAGAACAAACAATCATGGCCCAGCAAGAAGCAGTGTTGCAGGGCAGATGCTACCCTCACCATTCGTCCCTACCTTCATGGATAGCATTGCCCACCATCACGGAAAATAACTATGAAATCAAACCGCAATTCATACCGCTACTCCCAAAATTCCATGGACTCGAGTCCGAGGATGCTTACCTTTTAATCAGTGAATTTGAGGGAGTATGCGCTGTGATGAAAATCCAAGAGTGGGAGAGGATGTTTTAAGCTCAAATTCATTCCTTTTGCGCTTAAAGACAATGAGAAGAGTTGGTTAAACAGTTTGCCAGCTCGATGATTACGAAGTGGGACGACTTTGTGAAAGTATTTCTCAAGAAATTTTACCCTATTCACAAAACAGTGCGATTCCGAAATGAAATTCACAATTTCAAACAAAAAGAGGGTGAAATCTTTTGGAAATGGTTGGAAAGATTCAAGAATATCTTAATCAAATATCCCCACCACGATTTAGAACAATGGAGGCTTTGTCAGATTGTCTATGAGGGTTTAGACTCCAGTTTACGCATGATGTTAGAATCCATGTGTCAATGCAAATTCCTGAGTTATGGTGCCAAAGACGCATGGAACACTTTATAAGAACTGGCTGATAAAACCATTCAGTGGGAGAGTGTGAGTGAGAAACCATCATCTGTGACTAGGGACGGTGCACACATAGTTGACACCTCTATAGCAGCCGAAGAAAAAATCGCCGCTCTTGTACGGTGGATGGAAGCTTTAGAGGGCAAAAATTCACCGTTACCAGTCAACCAAGTTTCTCAAACAATGTGTGCTAATTGTTAGCATCTTAGACACAAAGCGGATGGATGTTCGTTTCTCGTCAGGTCCCAGGGACACGAAAACATTAATGCGCTTTATCAGAACCAACGTCCCAGGAACGACCCTATCTCACAAACGTACAATCTTGGTTGAAAGAATCATCCCAATTTCACTTGGAATCAGGTACCTTTTCAAAACAACAATTCAAACCCGCCTTTCCAACAGTTTCAAAATTCAAATTTTCAAAATCAGAAAGTGGGATACTCCAACAACCAGCCCCAACAGCCGATTCAGCCCAACCCAACCTTTACACCCCCTAGATTCGTCTAAGACGACAAGCGGGTATCATCCATTAAAAAGGGGTTGGAAGATTTGATTAAAACCTCTGCGCAAAATACGTCTAGTTTGGCTACTTTCATGAAAACGTCTAGTTAGTTATATAGATCTAACACATAACCGATAGCCAGAATAGAAATTCAAATCTGTCAACTCGCTGCTGTAGTAAATGAACGTGAAAAGGGAACATTCCCTTCCCGACCGGTGATAAATCCGAGAGAACAGAGAAACCACAATGCTTGTCATGCCCCACTTCCCAGTGTACGGGTAGAGGACGCGACGAGGCCGCTACGTATTTACCATGAAGTAAATACGCTAAGCGTATTTAAGCAATATAAATAAAAATGCACAAGAGACAAATACAGTAGGTATAACTGAACAACGACTTTATTTATTAACATTCTTTTGTACAATGCATGGAAAAGTAAATACATCTGAATGAGAGCAATGCCTAAACAGTGGCATAACAGAAATGAAAAGTACTGAAATAAAATGTGCACAATGAAGCTAGAGCTCTCGGTCGTACGCAAGCTGATCCAAGTACTCGCTGGTAGGCTCGATCTCCTGAGTGTCCAGATCACCTGACAACATTCCGAAGAAGAAAGAGAAGGAATGTCGTCAGCGAACAATCGCTCGGTAAGTCCCAAAGTTAAGGGAGAAATAGAGTAGACAGAGAGTAAGAGAGAGTGTAGCTTTTAAAGTTGTATTATATTATTATAATATTGTATTTAGTGTTAACGCTGTTGTTTGTAGCTTGGTACAGAAGAGGCCAGTGTATACGAGAGGAGTCTCTATATGCCAGAGACTAAAGGCAAATGGAATACAAGGCTCCGTCGATAATACCACGGAACAACGACTTGGATGTAATTACGTCTTAAGTGACCACCTCGTGCCACCTTTAACATATTCTGTACCAGACTACCCCTTAAACCCCACGATGTCTTGTTTGTATTGTTGTATATATATGGATGACTTGTGTTGTAAAAGGAAGACTTGCCGAAACCATGATATCGTATAAATGGAAATGGATATACTGGATAATCATGTAAATGAAAGTATATCCATTGTTCGGTTCGGTCAAGTTGTATAGATGGATAAATTGAATATATGGATTCACGGATTCAGGTTGAGTTGTAGTTTGTACTTGAATCATATTCAAGTAAATAATATAATGAGACTCAGTCTTAGTCAGACAATTATAAAGGAAATTGAATTCCTGAATTAGGTTTTGACGTTATCGGTAACCGCTGCACATGGGCGGCAGGATTTGTGTCTTTGTCAAAGACGATTGCCGTGTTGATAACACCGTTTGTTTACTTGTCTACCATAGATAGACAAGCAACCATATCTCCGGCTTCCTGAGGCTCAAGAGACTGGTCCCGCTTAAACCTATATTTACTAGGGTCCTTATTGTAATTTATAAAACTTGAGGGGGTTTTATGTAAAAATAACTTTGTATACTTTTCAAAATACACCCCAAGTATTTATTTATCGTCTGTAGAGTTTTCATAGTTCAAAATTTTACATTTATGAAATTTCTAGTAATTTAACATATTTTTCATAATACATGGTATTTAATTGTAAAGTGTTGGACTAGTATGGAATTTCATGGTATTTTTATGTAAAGTGATTATTATGATTTAGAAAAATTGGAATATTTATAATATATCAAAAATAGATATTTTGATCATACATACATACATACATACATATATATATATATATATATATATATTTATAAAAATAATTTTAATTTATTATTTTCTAGAAATCTCATTTTCTTAAGATATTTGTATTTTAAATCCCTCGAGACCGAATGCTCCTTGCAGAGGTCTGCATCTCACACTACTAAGCCCAGGGATGTGCGATAATCCACACCATCCCAGTCGGGTTCCCCAAAATAGGTTGTAGCGGCGCTTTACAAAGATTTATAAAAATACTTAATCTTATAGAAAACGGTTTTAATAGTTAGTGGTATTTATATATAATGTTTCATTTTCCCGTATTCTATATTCCCGAAAGGTATTGTGCTATGTTGCATATGAGTGTTGTGAAGAGGTAGGTAATTACCTCGTGATCTAATTAAAGGTATAGCAAGATTAATGATGTTTTAAAGTAGAAAGTAAACTACATGGTATTTTGGTGAAAAAGAGCGATAAAAGTTACAAGATGAAATGTTTTGCTATGAAACATGTTCAACATGTTTTGTTAATGATTAATAGTCAAGATGTAAGAGTTTAACAGGGTTGTGTTAAGTAAAATCGAACTTTATAAAGAAAACCGAATCGGAAGTCGGATTTAACTCCGCTTCCGTCGGGTTTTAGTAAAAGAAGTTTTAAGAATAGAGAACAGAAGAGGGAGGTGGGACTTACTGGCTTAGAGGTTAGAGAAGAGGGAGAGGAAGCAGTAGGAGATGCCGGTGCGTCGTTTCGTCGCCAGGAGCTCCTAGGGTCGTCGTCCGAAGATCGCCGGAGTTTCGCCCTTTGCTAACTCCACTTGTACACAAAATTCTAGAGAGTTTTCTTGAGAGTTTGGACAGAATTGTGAGTGAGGGTGTGTGTGTTTAGGGTGGTATTTATAAGGTAAAGTTGGGGTTTAGGATAGGTGAAAGGGTGTAAAGAAAAATGTATTAAATTGTATTAAAAATATGGTTTAATAGGATTTTAAAGTGTTCTGTTCATGTGCAGGAAATTTAAACTATATAGGGGTGTTAAGAAGACTAAGAGACAAAACTTTTATGCTGGAGGATCGGCGATCCAGCCGAGTCTGGCCGGCAGAGGCTGGCCGAGTCGGCCGAGTCGGGCCGGGGCTCGCCGCCACGTGTCCCTCGACGCTTGGTGTAGCCCCTGAGTCAGTTTGTTTTACATGTGTAGTGGGGGTTTTACGAGTTATGCACGTGTAGACTCTTGGGCTTCTAAAAATTTAAAAGAAAACAATATTAAAAATAATGTGGGTGATGGGATTTGAACTGTGGTGCTTTGGTTCAGCAGTGCAAGGTCTTACCAATGAGCAACAAGCTCCTTCTTGCTATTAAAAAGCAAAACAAACTTATATCTTGTGCTCAGGAAAAAATACCCCTTTCTGGTTTTTTTGAAAAAATTGTACAAAAAGTTGTACAGAAAGTTTAGGGTTGTTACATTCTACCTTTCTTATAAAAATTTCGTCCTCGAAATTTGTAAAAGGAAAGTGTAACAGATTTAAGGAAATTTTGGTGACTGAAGTACTGATAGTGTATGAAAAAAAATAACAAAGTGATACAAGGGTTTTTAAAAAAATGTGAAAAAAAACTTACTAGTGTTACCTTGGTCAACTATCTCGGCTTTTACGGCTGCTAAGTTTTAAGGCTGTCGCCGTGGCACGTTCCTCCTAGCTGGAGGCACATTCATCTGTCCTCGAGGCATGTTCCTCAGTGCCTGATGGAATTGGCGATCTGGCTGTGCAGGAGTTCTACGTGGAGGTGGTGCTGGGAGTGCAAGACGAGTTGCAGGAGCCTGGATAGCTGGCCGCTGCGGGTAGTTGGTGGGTGTATGAACTGGGCTGCGTCTATAAGGATAGTTTCCAATTCTGTGATTGGACGCGCCACAAATTATACATAGACCTTTTGCGTGCCTACAGTCCTTCCACAAGTGACCCTTTCTCCTGTAGTAGTAGCAGAAGTCTGGACTCGACTGGTTATTGATTTCTTCAGTTCTCCAGGGTTCGAACGATGGCCTTGAAGAGGCTCCTGTTCATATCAGATTTTTGCATTTTCATACCGCCCAATTTTTATCACATTGCATATCGGTAGATACTCTTGAGCCGTGTTTGCTAGTCAATTGCAGGATACAGGTTCCCGGTTCTCAAACGGAGAAACTCATGAAAAACACGACAAAATCCGGTCCCTGCCAACCACAGATAAAACACGGTCTCCGCTCTTCATCCGTATGTTGCCAGATACCAGTTTAGGAAGAAAAAGTGTCAACTCAATGTCATTCTCATGCACAAGGCTCAATGGTAGCACAAAATCCAAAGAGATCTACGCGGAGCTCGAGGCAATCATCCACAAAAAAGTCCACCCTTGCTCAATAGAAATTCTGGAAGAAATAGGAATGAATTATCAGAAAATACCCACACCAGACAAGAGAGGACAGGAGATCAGGAAAAACCACAGAAGCCCACACCCTACACCCACCATAGGGGCGCGGATCCGCGGCCATAGGGGGCTATAGGCGGCGGATCCGCGGCCGTACAGGGAGGTCAGAGCATGGGCTTTTGGGGGCAGTTTGGTCATTGCATCAGGGTTCTGGTGGTTGCCCTAGGGTTTCATTTCTTGGCCTATAAATAGCCCATAATTATGTGAAGAAAGGGTCCAATTTTGTATTCTCATTTTTGCTAGGTTTTAGTTACATGTTCTTCTTCCTCTTCTCACCTCTTCTCCATTAAACTTGTAAGTGAGCTTTTGAGTGAAGAGTGATGAATAAAGAAGACCATTTTATTATCATGCTTGTCTTACGTTTGTTATAATTGTTGTAACTTTAAATTCGTTAAGTAGTTGTTGTTATTTCCTTGTTGTTTCTTTCTTCTTTCTTTTTCTTTATCCTTACATATGACAATGATACTTACGCTTGATCCTCGCCAAGGTGAGGTCGCAAATAATTAGTCGTATTCTTCTAGTCTCCTTCTTTCTATCTTCCTCTTTTGTTTGTTTTGTTTTTCCTTATCATGAAGTGTGAGTAGTTCTATACTTGTTAGGGTAGGATAAGGGAAGTTTGAGAGAAGGAAATCTCTCTCACTCTTTCCTTGCCCAACAACTTAAATCAACTCCCGTTAATTGAACCACAATCCGCTCCTTACGGCACCCTATCGTACATGATAGCGGTGATTCCGTAGTGAGACCGGTTGTGGTTGAATTAACCGGAGGTTATGGATAAGAGCCAAGAACGGACGGACAAGCACCAAAAGGAAGGACTATGCGTTGGAAAGCCTAGCTTATACTCGCAAGTTCCTTCCTAGTCGTGCTAATCCCCGTTGTTGCCGATTACCGTAACACCGATATTAAGTGGGGCAACGAAAGATGTGGAGACTCCTAACTCAAACTAACCTAATCCTAACCCTAACAAGCTCTCTTTAAATATCAACTCAACACTTAGATAATCCAACAAAATCTGAAAACCGGACTTAACTCGTTAAAACACTTTGAAAAAGACTCCCATCTCCCTGTGGACGACCCGTACTCAACCGGCTAGCTACAAGCGAAACCGTCTTGATTGCGGTAATTAAACTAGAACTTGAACACGCACATATCCTATCAATCAAATGGCGCCGTTGCCGGGGAGACGGTAGTTTATTTCCTTGTGTAATTTCGAGTTAATTTGTAAGTATAAAAAAAAACGAAAAAAAATATACTTTGTAAAAGAAACCATCTTGTTATTCTTGATTAGTTTTTGTGCAAGTGTGCAGGAAATACGAAGCTCAAGATCGACGCCAAAGACGTTGGAAATACGGAGTTCAAGTACAGTGCCAAAGACGTGGGAAGATAGACCCACATTTTCGCGGCTACACCGCGACGGACAAAAACGAAGCATCCGGTCTACGGTAAAAATCTCTCTGTAAGTCTCTCTGCTCCTCTCCACTCCTCTGGACTCCAATAAACTGTGTTTTCTGCAGCCTTCTTTGCGCAAATTCTTCTCCCCCTTCCAATAAACTGTTCTTGTGCAGGATTCTTTGCGCCGCAAATAAAAATTGTTTGCTGTTGATTTGTTACTGTTTTGCATTCTTTAATACGGACTTAAGGGGCTTGAAACCAATCCAGATTGGGTGGGGATTTCATCACCCTTCCCAGGACCCCAAAAATCACTAAAGCATATGCATTGTCCATTGTAAATTAAAAAATACTAGACTTCAGCCCTAAGGACTTCGCGCTCATTAGGAGAAGACAAACCGTGTTTAGAACCTCGCTTAACCGTATATTGATTACGGGGTGTCTAGGAAAGTGTTAAAGGCGCAACCGCCGAAAGAGAAAGGGTTATTTAATTAAGGAACTTCGCGAAAGCGTTGGACAACCTTCCCTTATCTCTGCACTTACCTGGCCCCGTGATCGGTGTATTTTTAAGACTGATTCTCGACACTGTTTAACTTCGAAAATCAAGTTCAGGAGCAGGTCTAGTAGACCTAGGTTACCCTAGATCTAGGTGTGATTGTGCATATCTAGTTTGTGATTGCTTAAGCCGTATTTCCGTAAATATTTCTGTAAATCTCTTTCTAAAAAAAAATCATAAACTTTTATAAAAACTTGCCCTTTGTCGCCAAATCCATTTTCACCCACCACCCATCGCCTTTCTTCATTGACGTTTTCTTACCCTCACCTTCTCCGCTTTGACTATACTAAACTCGTTTAGTGTATGTCCGCTTGGACTCGGGACACTAGCGCCCGTCTAGTCCGCGTTACGTTAGTCGCTACCGACTACGCAATCGACTCCGAAGTCGATACTCCGTCCACTCCTCTTTCACCCCTTCCTTTGCCGGCCAACTCCGACGTTGACCGGAATTCTGTTCATACATCTTCACCTTCACCTTCACCTTTACCAACCTCTTCTTCCGCGATGTCAGGATTTAATCCGAACATCTCTTTGACCACCGCTGGATTGGCTCCACCTCCTACGGAGACCAATCTTCCACCACCTCCGCCTGTTGTAGCGCCGCAGCGAATTGCGCTCCAGGATCGTTTCTACACCACCCGTTCTGCACTTCCCACCTGCCTTTCTCTTCCTCCGGCCAATGGGGACAACTTTGAAATTAAGCCCCATTTCATCAACATGCTTCCGCGTTTTTATGGGCTCGAAACTGAAGATGCCTATATCTTCATCAATAAATTTCAAAATGTCTGTACCATGATGAAAACCACCCAGCTGTCGGACGATGCTATACGTCTACGGGTCATTCCGTTCACTTTATGCGATCTCGCTGAAAAATGGCTGTATAGCACCGCTTCCCACTCAATCACCAGCTGGGACGAGTTTGTTAAAGCGTTTCTGAAAAAGTTCTATCCAAATCATAAGACCGCAAGAATTCGAAATGAAATCAATCAATTCTCCCAGCTTCCTTCTGAACCCTTCTGGAAGTGCTTTGACCGATACAAAGACTTTCTTGTTCAGTGTCCTCACCACGGTATAGAGAAATGGCAGCTCTGCCAAACTTTATACGAGGGACTGAACCCAGCAACGAAGCAGTTGCTGGAAACCATCTGTCAGGGCCACTTCCTATCGAAATCTGACGAGGAAGCGTGGCAGTTCTTTGACGATCTTGCGGAACAAACGCTACAGTGGGAGAGCACCAGACCAACTTCTTCTTCTTCTACCTCCACTTCTACCGGTCAGTCTAGGGTAGGAATCCACCAACTCGACGTCTCTATTGCGATGAAAGCTGAAATGGCTGCTATAACACGAAAGCTTGAAGCGATAGAGAGCAAATTTTCTGCTCCTACTCCTGCCCCTGTTCTCCCCCTTCGTACCATCTGCGCTTGTTGTTCCGATCCTTCCCACTTGACCGAAGAGTGTCCTTACAATCCACCCTCGCAAGGACAGGATCAGGTTAATGCTGCCTTCCAGCAAAGACCGAGGAATGATCCATACTCTTCCACCTACAATCCCGGTTGGAGGAACCACCCCAATTTCGCCTGGAATCAGAATTAGAATCAATTCCAGGGAAACAATTTCCAAAGGGCCCCTCCGCCGCAACAACAGGCGCAACAACAAACTCAGTATCATCAGCCCTTCCAACCCTAACCTTACGAAAACCAGACGAACAATTTTGCACCAAACAATTCTTTTCCACCAAATAACAACTTTGTTCCGTCAAACACTGATAAGGTTTCCTCGCTCGAGCGAAGTCTGGAGGCGTTTGTTAAACAATCGACTGAATCCACCGCCAACATCCAGTCTTCGAACCAATCTTTAGTGCAACACACCGCCGCACACGGGCAGAGCATCAAAACCATCGAGGCCCAGATTACACAGCTGAACGCGGCCTTGAGCGAGCGAGAGAAGGGGAAGCTTCCGTCCCAGCCACTTCCAAATCCCGGTCACCCACATAATGCACATGTTGCTCTTGAACAACAAAACCATAATGTGAGTGCCGTGACTACGCTGAGATCGGGAAGGATGCTGCAAAACAACATTGGCAAGCGAATCATCGATGACACCCCGGCCGCCGCTTCTTCTTCTTCTCCTTCTTCTTCGTCTTCCGAGCCTATTCTCCGTTCTTCACAAGGCTCCCCTTCCTCTTCTTCTGCTCTGAACGGACCAACTTCTCACTCCACGAAAACACCTATTCTGGGATCCATTCCGACTCCAAAATCTCCTCCTCCAGCATTAGACTCAACCAATTTTCAAAATGTTCCATTTCCAAACCGGTTGAGATCTAACAAACAAAATCCACAAATGGAGAAGATTTTGGAGTTATTCAAGCAAGTTAACATTAACATTCCTCTTTTAGATGCTGTCCAACAAGTCCCGTCCTACGCGAAAATCTTAAAGGACTTGTGCACGAAAAAGAGGAAGTCTCAGGTACCCAAGAAAGTTTTCTTGGCTAGTGCTGTGAGTGATGCCCTTACCCAATCTTTACCACAAAAACGGAAGGACCCTGGCTGTCCTACGATTTCAATTACCATTGGGGATAAGAACATCAACCGCGCACTATTAGATCTTGGTGCCAGTGTTAACTTGCTTCCGTATTCAGTATACGAGCAATTAGGCGTCGGAGAGTTGAAACCCACACACTGCACTCTCCAAATGGCCGACCGATCGATCACCCATCCTAGGGGTGAGTTAGAGGATGTGTTAATCAGAGTCGGGGACTTCATATTCCCCGTCGACTTCATTGTATTAGATACACAGCCTGTAGCTAACCCCCGGAATCAAATTCCGGTGATACTCGGTCGCCCAAATCTCGCAACCTCAAATGCTGTGATCAATTATCGCAACGGTTCGATGAACCTCTCTTTTGGAAATATGACGATTGAACTCAACATTTTTAGGTTAGGGAATCAGCCCGCCGAACCTAATGCTCATATACTGGACGTCTGCTCGATCCAGGAGATCACACCAGAAGAGTGTGAATTCGAGGAGTTTTTGTTTGACCACGATAATCTTGACGCCACTAGTGCGTTTCTCTTCGAACCTGCTGCTGTTTCTGCGCCCGATAACGAATACGAGTATTTCACGTTCTCGAACGATCTTAGCCGCGCACAACCCGAGTTCGAATCTTTCGACTTTCCGGATGAGTTACCTGAACCATCCGACTCGGTTGCCTACACGCGTTTTGAACCTTTGCTGGAATCCTTTGAGTTCGAGACCTTTGCACCAGTCTTGCCTTCCATCATTTCACCTCCAACGCTCGAACTCAAGCCGTTGCCGTCTCACCTTAAGTATGCTTACTTAGGTGAGAACGAGACCCTCCCTGTCATCATTTTGGCTTCTCTAGCTCCCGAGCAAGAGAAAGCCCTTCTCGCGGTCTTGCACAGCAACAGGCAAGCTTTTGGTTGGTCCATGGCGGACATCAAGGGGATTAGTCCCCTCATCGTTGATCATCACATTCATCTGATGGATGATGCCAAACCAGCCCGGGATCCACAAAGACGTCTTAACCCAGTCATGAAGGAGGCTGTGAAGAAGGAGATCGTCAAATGTCTAGATAGTGGTATCATTTACCCTATCTCTGATAGCCAGTGGGTTAGCCCCATTCACGTTGTCCCAAAAAAGTCGGGCATCACGGTCATAACCAACGAGGCGAATGAGTTAATCCCTACTCGCACCCAAACTGGGTGGCGAGTTTGCATTGATTACAGAAAACTCAACGCAGCAACGCGGAAAGACCACTTTCCGCTACCTTTCATTGACCAGATGCTGGAACGATTGGCCGGACATGAGTACTATTGCTTTCTAGATGGCTACTCTGGCTACAATCAAATTCCCATCGCCGAAAAAGACCAGGACAAGACCACTTTCACTTGTCCTTTCGGCACGTTTGCATATCAACGCATGCCCTTTGGGTTATGCAATGCGCCCGCTACCTTCCAGCGGTGTATGATGGGAATTTTCTCTGACATGGTGGAAAAAATTTTGGAGATTTTCATGGATGACTTCTCCATCTTCGGCGACTCCTTTGACGAGTGTTTGCTGCATCTTGACGCTGTCCTTACCCGATGTAAGGACAAGAATCTCACTTTGAACTGGGAGAAATGCCACTTCATGGTGCGCGAAGGTATTGTCTTAGGACATATCATCTCGCAAAATGGCATAGAGGTTGACAGAGCAAAGATTGAGGTCATTTCCAATCTGCCTCCTCCCCGATGCGTCAGAGATATCCGAGCCTTCCTTGGCCATGCCGGTTTTTATAGACGGTTCATCAAGGACTTTAGCAAGATTGCTAGGCCCTTGACTCTTTTGCTGGCCAAGGATACACCTTTTGACTTCAACCCGAGCTGAGTGACTGCATTCGAGTCACTGAAACGCTCACTCACTTCTGCTCCCGTTCTTTCTTCTCCTGACTGGACGCACCCATTCGAGATCATGTGCGATGCATCCGACTTTGCCATAGGTGCTGTCCTTGGACAGCACATCAACAAGATGCCGCACGTGATCTACTACGCTAGCCGAACCCTGAACGACGCCCAACTTAACTATACGACAACTGAGAAGGAATTCTTAGCTGTTGTATTTGCTTTAGAAAAGTTCAGGCCCTACCTCATCGGCTCTCCAGTCATCGTCTACACGGACCATTCAACTCTGCGCCATCTTTTTGCGAAGAAAGATGCCAAGTCTCGGTTAATCAGTTGGTTCCTCTTGCTTCAAGAGTTTGACCTTGTCATTAAGGACAAACGAGGATGTGAAAACGTGGTTGCCGACCATCTCTCACGACTTCCTTCTTCGCCTTCGCTTCCAATTCCGATAAACGACGTTTTTCCGGACGAACAACTCTTGACAGTATCGTGCGAACCCTGGTTCGCAGATATTGTGAACTATTTGGCCACGGGATTGCTACCGACCAAATGGTCGAGTCAGGACAGACTTCGCTTCTTATCCCAAGTAAAACACTTTTACTGGGACGAACCCTACTTGTTCAAGTACTGTCCCGACCAGATCATTCGTCGGTGTGTCCCTAATGAGGAATTCAAGAGTGTGCTGTCATTTTGCCACGATCAAGCGTGTGGCGGGCACTTTGGGCCCAGAAAGACAGCTGAGAAGATCTTGCAATGTGGTTTCTACTGGCCACAACTTTTCAAAGACGCTCACGAATATTGCAAGACTTGCTCCCGGTGCCAACACATGGGCCGGATATCCCGGAGAAACGAGATGCCGCTCCAACCGATCTTGGTTGTGGAGATTTTCGATGTGTGGGGGATAGACTTCATGGGGCCGTTTCCCAGCTCTTTTGGGAACTTGTACATACTTCTAGCTGTTGATTACGTCTCTAAATGGGTCGAGGCTGTGCCCAGCCGGACTAACGACAACAAGGTTGTCGTTAAGTTCCTTAAAGAAAACATTTTCTCCCGGTTTGGGCACCCCCGAGCGATCATTAGCGATAATGGAAGTCATTTCTGCAATAGGACTTTCGAGGCCTTGATGCGGAAGTACTCCATTAATCATAAGCTTTCTACGCCCTACCACCCCCAAACCTGCGGGCAGGCCGAAGTTTCAAATCGGCAAATCAAGCAGATATTGGAGAAGACGGTTTCCAAGAACCGTAAGGATTGGTCTCTGAAACTCACTGATGCCCTTTGGGCATTTAGAACTGCTTATAAGACCGACCTTGGCATGTCTCCCTATCGGCTTGTGTACGGAAAGGCCTGCCACCTTCCTGTCAAAATCGAGCATCGCGCATTTTGGGCGATTAAGGAGCTGAATCTGTCTCTTGAGGACGCGGGCAGCCATCGGAAGCTGCAGCAGAACGAACTGAACGAGCTTAGGGATGAGGCGTACGACAACGCGGTTGTCGTTAAGAATCGAACGAAGGTGTTTCATGATAAACACCTTTTGCGCAAAACCTTCGTACCTGGTCAGCAGGTACTTCTTTACGACACCCGACTTCACTTCCATCCTGGAAAGCTCCGATCTCGCTGGAAAGGGCCATATTTTGTGCGGAATGTGTATCCGCAGGGCGCTCTGGATTTGGAAAATCCAAAGGACGGTTCACTCTTCAAGGTAAACGGACACCGATGCAAACCGTACCTTAGCGCCGAACCAACAGAGGAGCTCATGTTCCTACAGGAGCCGGTTTACCCTGAATGATCTTCCTCTGCCTACCTCCAAACTTCGGTTCTCCAGCCAAGAACAGTGGACACTGTTCCAAATAAGTTTGGGGGTATGTACAAACCATTTTTTTGTGTATATTCTTTTTCTTTTCTTTAAAAACAAAACCAAATAAAAATTTGTATATTGCTAACCGACAATTTTGAACCTTCCAACTTCTCTTCATGCAACGACAGTGAGGACACTGTCCAGTTTAAGTTTGGGGGTACACTCGGTACGCATTTCTTACCTTCGCATTCATATGTATATTTTGCATCTGCATATTAATATCCATAAAATCCATAAAAATTTGAAAATTTTTTAAAAATATAAAAACTTTTTTGTCAAGTTTGCTTGTGGAAGAACTCTGATTCAACATTTCGACGGTTTTTGTTTGAAAAAATAGGAATAACTAAATCTTATGTTTGGATTTTGAAAACCTGAAAGATAACTCTCCTTTGAAGTTAACTATAGCTGATATACGTCTTTACATCACACTACACGTGTCGTAAGATTTTGGGAATTAGATGACAAGTCTTTCATGTTTAAACTTTTAAACAGATAAATGATTTTCTGAGGATCAAATAGGTTTGTTCTGAAATAAGTAATGTCAAGAATAGTTTATGAAGTAAAGCGAATATGAAGGAATGTATTGATGCCGTAATTGGAGCTAAGTCTGAAAAATAACCCATCTAAAGCTTGATTGGAATGATTACACACCAAACCCATTAGACACGTCTTTTATCCAAAAAAAAAATATTTGAACTGCCGGTTATATCTCCGTTCGTATTAAATCATCTGATTTGCACGCCAATCTGTCTTTTGTTTTTGGACCTAGGTAACTTGAGTAATTAAGTCCGCTGGGGTGTTTCTACACCTAATGCCCTAAAACCAACTGGTTTGGGTGCATTGGCCCAAAGCTCGCTAAGAAGCCTAAAAAGTCCAGTTTTAAAACAAAGTCAAGCAAGTGTTCTCTCCGAGTTAAAAATCCTAACGGTTCTTTGTGTGAGAATAATCTTGATAAAAGACAGGCTTTTAAAAAAAAATTTTAACGGAGATATGAAGGTTTTACTTTTTGATAAAGACTATTGCACGTTCACAGAGGTGTGTATGAAATGAAAACAAGAAAAAGGTGGAGTGAAAAATACGACTTAGTTTCCTGTTAAGGAAGATAGAAATTCTGAAGTTGAAACCTTACTGGAAAACGAAACTTGAAAAATGCTTAACTCTTTATAAAACTTATGTGATCCTTTTAAAATTGTTATCTGGGCTTTATTATGCGACATGATGACTTTAATCGACCTTTCGGAAACTTAACGACACTATTCGCACTGCACGTAAAGACATATAAAATCTGTAGTTAAATAAGAAACGAGGTGTGAAAAATAAAGGTTCGATGGTCTAAACTTAGGATTATAGAATTGCTATTTTCTAAAACAAAACTTTAGGGTTTGAAGCTTAGTTATGTTACAAAACCAACTTGACCAGATTTTGTGGGTAGTATCCGCTGAAAACCCTCAGGAGACAACACTCCTCCTACTAGGGACACCTAGAGGTTAAACGGCTTGTTGCACATGCTCAGTGCAATCGCGTTCCCTGCGAAAGTGAGGTTAGGAAATTTTTTGTGAATAAATGGGCTTTGCTCTGGACGAGCAAATGATAAGTTTGGGGGTATTTGTTCATATCAGATTTTTGCATTTTCATACCGCCCAATTTTTATCACATTGCATATCGGTAGATACTCTTGAGCCGTGTTTGCTAGTCAATTGCAGGATACAGGTTCCCGGTTCTCAAACGGAGAAACTCATGAAAAACAGGACAAAATCCGGTCCCTGCCAACCACTGATAAAACACGGTCTCCGCTCTTCATCCGTATGTTGCCAGATACCAGTTTAGGAAGACAAAGTGTCAACTCAATGTCATTCTCATGGACAAGGCTCAATGGTAGCACAAAATCCAAAGAGATCTACGCGGAGCTCGAGGCAATCATCCACAAAAAAGTCCACCCTTGCTCAATAGAAATTCTGGAAGAAATAGGAATGAATTATCAGAAAATAACCACACCAGACAAGAGAGGACAGGAGATCAGGAAAAACCACAGAAGCCCACACCCTACACCCACCATAGGGGCGCGGATCCGCGGCCATAGGGGGCTATAGGCGGCGGATCCGCGGCCGTACAGGGAGGTCAGAGCATAGGCTTTTGGGGGCAGTTTGGTCATTGCATCAGGGTTCTGGTGGTTTCCCTAGGGTTTCATTTCTTGGCCTATAAATAGCCCAGAATTATGTGAAGAAAGGGTCCAATTTTGTATTCTCATTTTTGCTAGGTTTTAGTTACATGTTCTTCTTCCTCTTCTCACCTCTTCTCCATTAAACTTGTAAGTGAGCTTTTGAGTGAAGAGTGATGAATAAAGAAGACCATTTTATTATCATGCTTGTCTTACGTTTGTTATAATTGTTGTAACTTTAAATTCGTTAAGTAGTTGTTGTTATTTCCTTGTTGTTTCTTTCTTCTTTCTTTTTCTTTATCCTTACATATGACAATGATACTTACGCTTGATCCTCGCCAAGGTGAGGTCGCAAATAGTTAGTCGTATTCTTCTAGTCTCCTTCTTTCTATCTTCCTCTTTTGTTTGTTTTGTTTTTCCTTATCATGAAGTGTGAGTAGTTCTATACTTGTTAGGGTAGGATAAGGGAAGTTTGAGAGAAGGAAATCTCTCTCACTCTTTCCTTGCCCAACAACTTAAATCAACTCCCGTTAATTGAACCACAATCCGCTCCTTACGGCACCCTATCCTACATGATAGCGGTGATTCCGTAGTGAGACCGGTTGTGGTTGAATTAACCGGAGGTTATGGATAAGAGCCAAGAACGGACGGACAAGCACCAAAAGGAAGGACTATGCGTTGGAAAGCCTAGCTTATACTCGCAAGTTCCTTCCTAGTCGTGCTAATCCCCGTTGTTGCCGATTACCGTAACACCGATATTAAGTGGGGCAACGAAAGATGTGGAGACTCCTAACTCAAACTAACCTAATCCTAACCCTAACAAGCTCTCTTTAAATATCAACTCAACACTTAGATAATCCAACAAAATCTGAAAACCGGACTTAACTCGTTAAAACACTTTGAAAAAGACTCCCATCTCCCTGCGGACGACCCGTACTCAACCGGCTAGCTACAAGCGAAACCGTCTTGATTGCGGTAATTAAACTAGAACTTGAACACGCACATATCCTATCAATCATCTCCTCCTGCCATTTGAGTGGTAGGGCGTTTCAAACCGGCAGATTGAGATCTGCCCTTCCTCTTTACTACTGCCTCATATCTTCTGGCAGCCTTCAAAGCCAAATCATGGGTTGGGAAATCCCCTATAGCTAGAGCAACTTGGATTTCCGGGTCCAACATTTGCTGAAATCTTCTAGCTCTAATCTTATTAGTCGGTATGAGATGGGCCGCAAACCTGTTACGGTCTTGTGTTAGCTGTGTAGTATGTGATAAAAATTGAACATTGAGACATATCTTACCGACTAAGCATGGTGAATTCAGCGTCATATTCCTCTACTGACTTGGTCGACATTGAACCTTGTTGCAGATGGATGAACTGTTGTTCTATGTCAAACCTGACAGTCTCAGGGAAGTACTTAGCGTCGAACATGTCGCGGAAAGTCTTCCATTCGATGGGTTGATCAAAACGGCTTTCTTCCGCCTTCCGCCAGACCCGTGCATTGTCCGTGAGTTGCAGCTTCGCAACCCGGACCCAAGCTATCTCTGGCACTTGTGCTGCCGCCAGATTGTAATATTTTGAAAATTTTAGATAATAAATTAATTTAATTAATTAAATAATAAAATGTTAATTTAAAAAGTTAGTGAAACAAAATAGGACACTTTCATAAGTAGTGTGAAACTAATTAAATTGAAATTTTAAGTATGTAACATTAAGGAACTTCAAGAGTTTTAGTGAAAAGATTAGCTTCATGTGTAATATGATATAGTATGAGGGGTTATGTGAAAAGGTTAGTTTCTTTATGCAAATTAGAATTGTTTAAGGGTTGTTATGCAAAAAGGGGTAGGAATTGGTTAAGGTTAATTTAAACCTTTGGTGTATTATAACACCAGGAAGACACCTCCTTCTTGCATATACACCTCATGCACACACCTCACCCTTTGCATGAAAACCCCACCATTTTCCTTGCGACACCACCTATTTGCATGAAACTACCACCTCCTTTTTGGTGACACATCCTCCTACATCAAATATATCACTCCCCTTATCTTCTACACACTTGTTCGGTTCATAGAAAAATAAAATTTGATCAGAACATAGAAAAGAAAAGCAAAGAGAAAACTTAGAACAACAAAGAAAATAGAAGAAAAGAGAAGAGCTAAGTTCTAAGAATTTTCCTCACCCTCAAGCTAGGAACTAGGAGCTTGTGCATCTTGGAAGATGATCTTCCAGCAATCCTCTGTAGGTATAATCTTCGAACACTGTAAGATTTTAGTTCTGTAACTGTTTTAGTTTAGAGATCGAATATCGGTAAATTTCATATTTTTACTACTTTAGGCTCTGTCTTGAATCTGTTGTAGTTTAGATAAAGATTTACATAATCAAACAGTTACATCATCTTATAAATTGGACTTTAAATAACTCATAGGAAGACGGACCCCTAACCTCGGATTTTGGCCGGCAACATGAAGGCAAAATCCGAGCTCGCAGAACTTTTAAAGGATTTGGGTGCTGGGATTTTTAGGGTAGGTCTATGTTCATGGATTATGATGTTTGGTATTGTTTGTTTAAGTTATTTTAGCAATATATGAAATCTGGAACCTAATATCTGAAATAGGAGTTAAAATTCTAAAACACGACGCGGATATATCGTAACGCATTTCTGTTTTCTGTTACGAACAACATTTAGGTAAATTACAGTTAGTATAGGTCTTAGATAGTTTGTAATAGTAGTATGTAGTATAGTTAATACGTAAAACTTGTATTTTCATGTTTCGCCGTATCGAAATTTAGCCGTTTCTTATACGAATTAATATCGATGTTAGATTTGAGTACGGGAACTTCGGAAGCCGCAAGGAAAGGAAAGGAATTGATGAAATGAGTTAATTCGACGTATTCCGGTGAATAGACTAAACATCTACCGAGGGATTTTGTATGGATGGCATGATACGCCCGTAGTTTAAGTTTAAATTATAATTGTTCGCTAGTATAAAAAGTTTGATCGTATGCATTCATATATATAAATATCATTATGTTAATAATTGTTAGAACACTGCACAAATTATCGACGAGTCATGCTGCACATGCACATATCTACATGTTAAACTACACCTCGTCGATATTAACATGTCACATATACACTTAGTACTTATCATCCTAAATATGATTCACATCATACCTTAAACATCAAGAATGGTAGTTATCATGTTTTATATTCAAGTATTTGTAATTTTGATATAAGATGCATTGGATTATTGCGGATTTATGGTTTTGAGTTTTTATGCACTATTAATGTATTCGGTGATTCTTCATGATTGATGTGCATGTCCACAATGAGATATTGTTTTTATGATTTGGTTTTATTCCGAACCGAGTGGGGTAGCTATACGGTTACGGATTATTACGTATATCCAGGCTGGGTGGGGTAGCTATACAGCTGGATTCATGGTGGACCCGGTCGAGGCCGAGGGGCAGGAGAGCCGCACTTTAGGCGGGGAGCCTAGCGAGGATACTCGATACCGGAGACAGTTGTGAACACGGCGGATATCTAGGTGATACCGACCGGTGTTATTGATTGACAGGATTGTTCGGGGAACGATGCCTGATGAAACACCGAAGATTTGTGTCGATATTGGGCACGGAAAAATGAACCTTATTTGGAAAATAATTGATGAGATTTCAGTTTTGATTTATACATTGAGTAGTACATATTCATGCCTCTACCTGTTATTATGCATCAAATTCATTGTTGTTGATATTAGTTCTAGTTCGGCATACTTACATTATCAGCCGATATATGTTAGTTTTATTCACTGAATTGGCAACTCACCCCCTTTATGCCATAGTTCCTTGCAGGAGTCGTGTGGACGCATACCAGCAGTGCAGATCCATTCATCAGCTTTTACCGTTCTTTTTGCTAGGTACGTTACATATGTAGTAACCTCCTATTTTGGATATGTATATTTTGGATCTAGTATTACTCCATCATACCATATATATTGAGTTAGAACAAAGCATGTTGTATATTATTTAGACAGAGTGATATCGTTAGTTATGTTAACTTATGTTGTGTTAAATCTTGCATGAAACTCTTCACCTTGAGTGTTGTACTATGATTGCGTATTGATTTCCGCTGTTGGCATTGTTTGCTCCTAACTAGGGATGCAATTTAATTACACAACTTAAATTGGATTTCTATTAATAATTAAAAAGATAGGCACTGTCGAATGTTTAACATCAGTTGTTACATTTCCTTTTTTGAAACGTTTCGGCATGATACTTCATTCTTATTACTTAAATACTGAAAATTTCTAAATTTCTGCCAAAGGGGTTCTTGATCTTGGTTTTTGGCTTACTCAGATTGTGTCGATATCTTTAGATATCATATAATCTAAGTGTCGGTCACATCCAAACTTTGGGTCGTGACAAAGTTGGTATCAGAGCTTAGGATTAACTGTACGGAACTGAGTAGAGAATTGAATATAGTAGGCTTTAAATTCGTTAGGTAGGTTGACCCTTGGTTGATGGAGTAGGTGATTTAGGATGAGTAGAGTACTGTACATATGTTCCGCGGCATATTTACGCTACGCTACCCAGCCTAAGTGTCCTTAGGACATATTTATTCGTACTTCCTTTCTTGATTCCATGTACCCAGTGATTCAATTGCAATGTCCTTATCAATCCTGTTTCTTACTCTAGCCATTGAGTCATCAATGACTATGAGGACTCAGGGGGCTGCTGTTAGAGATAAGATTGGAGCCGGCGCATCTGAGATGAGGACAGACCAAGGCAGTACGCCTATCCTTCATGAACAGATTGATCAACCCTCTATTGATCGTATAGCTAGGATGGAGGCGAGTGTTCAGGAGATGCGCCAAATGATCGGATCCTTGATGGAGATTAGTCGGGCACGAAGATTGGCCATTACTCCACGTACGGTTGTTCAGGGACCAAGGCGAATTCATACTAATACATCAGCTCCTAGACATGTTCGTAGAGGCCGTGGCGGATTCTTTTTGGACCAGTTATGTTACATGTACCCATATGATCAACAGCCCTCGCAAAGATGTTTCATGTGTGATGTCTGTATCACTTTATCCAGAATTGTCTCGTGATATGACAAGGTGAGGCATCGGTCTCACATGTGACCTCACCATCTTTACCACCTCCTCCGAGCACATTACCTCCTACACCTGTTATTATTCCACGCCAGATCAACACCCATAAAGGCCGTGGTCGTGACGGTCGTAATTCGAGAGGACGAGGAGGTCGAGGCAGATTTATTCCAGGCTGCAGTTTTGGTCGAGATCGGACTCAGGGCCAGATGTTCAGTTCGTACCCTGATAAGCAGAGGCCCCCATCTACCTGTTTTAGTTGTAGGCTTCCAGGGAATTTCGCGAGTGATTGTAGACGCCATGGAGGGAATGTTGTTCCGCACGCTGCTTTACCCCCTTCTCTTTCTACTTCGATGGCTTTACTTCCTCCCCCAGTTGGCAATATGCACCAGGCTGTTGCACCATGAGGTCGAGGCTTTGCAGGACGTTTCCAGAGAGGATGAGAATACCGAGGGAGGGGACTAAAGGATGCGGGAAGGGGCCAGGCACGAGTGTTTGCATTGACTCCACAGGATGCCCAGACATCCAATGCAGTTGTGATATGTACTCTTGCAGTATGTTCCTTAGATGCACATATTTTATTTGATCCCGGTTCTACGCATTCTTACATATCTTATCACATTGCACTTTCTCTGGGGAGAGAGTCGACGTTATTAGAGTTACCTATAGTTGTGATTACTCCTGTTGGAGATTCTTTTGTAGATCGACACGTATTCAGGTATTGTTCAGTAAGTATCGGTGATAGGGATTCGTTAGTGGATTTGATTCTCCTAGGTATGTTAGATTTTGATATACTTCTTGATACGAATTGGTTGGCCGCTTGTCATGTTTATATAGATTGTCGGGGGAAAGGGGTCAGATTCTGTTTTCCAGGCGAACCGATTTTGTTGTGCGGGGAGACTGTAGTATAACTCCTGCTAACGTGATTTCTGCTCTGTGCGGGACGGCTCTTGAAGAAGGGTTATCGTGGGTTTTTAGCGTTTGTTAAAGATGTAGGAGCCGCTGATGTCCAGTTGGACCTGGTTCCGATCGTACGAGAATTTCCGGATGTGTTTCCTACTGAATTACCAGGATTACCTCCTAAACGCGATGTCGGATTTTGCATTGACTTGATTCCGGGTGCGGGGCCTATTTCTATAACACTTTATCGGATGTCCCCAATGGAGTTGAAAGAACTCAAAGGTCAGTTGCAAGAGTTGTTGGATAGAATACTTGTTCGTCCAAGTGTATCACCGTGGGGAGCTCCTGTCTCGTTTGTTAAAAAGAAGGACGAAGGCATAAGACTGTGCATCGACTACAGGCAGCTGAATCGTGTTACTGTGCGAAATAGGTATTCACTACCTCGTATCGATGACTTATTCGATCAGCTGCAGGGAGCTAGCTATTTCTCGAAGATGGATTTGCGGTCCGGGTATCATCAGTTGAGAGTTTGGAAGGATGACATTCCGTAGACTGCTTTTTCGCACACGATACGGGCATTACGAGTTTTTGGTGATGTCGTTCAGGCTCACCAATGCCCAAGCAGCTTTCATGAATATGATGAACCGCATTTCCAGGCCATTCCTTGATCAGTTCATTATTGTATTCATGGATAACATCCTTGTATACTCCCGTAGACGAGAAGAGCACGAGCAACATTTGCGTATCATATTGCAAACCTTGAGGGAGCCTCAGCTGTTTGCTAAATTTTCCAAGTGTGCTTTCTGGCTGGATAGTGTGGATTTCTTGGGTCATGTAGTTACGAGAGACGAGATATGTGTGAACCCAAAGAGGATCGAGGCAGTTCGGCACTGGCCCAAACCTGTATCAGTTACGGAGATTCATAGTTTCTTGAGTTTGGCCGGTTTCTACCGACGCTTTGTGCAGGGTTTGTCTCGTATCGCCGCATCGTTGACCGGGTTAAACAGGAAGGAGGTTCCATTTCTTTGGACTGAGGCGTGCGAGCATAGTTTCCAGCAGTTGGAGACTCGTTTGACTACTGTACCAGGGTTATCTTTGCCTTCAGGATTGGGTGATTTTGTGGTTTATTGTGATGCTTCTCGAGTGGAGCCAGACTGTGTATTAATGCAGCACGACAGGGTTATCACTTATCCTTCTCAGCAGTTGAAGAAGCATGAGCAGGACTATCCCACTCATGATTTAGAAATGCCTGCGGTGATTTTTGCACTCAAGATCTGGAAACATTACCTATACGGCGAGTCGTGCCAAATATTCATAGACCACAGAAGCTTAAGTTATATCTTTCAGCAGTGAGATCTTAATCTGCGGCAGCGTAGATGGATGGAACTCGTGAGGGATTATAATTGCGAGATTCTTTATCATCCGGGCAAAGCGAATATTGTGGCAGAGGCCTTGAGTTGGAGGCCCGGAGGAAACACATCGGCCTCATCCAACTCCTCGATTCAGGTTCACATATATCACTCTGGCACCGAGGAAACACATGGTGGACGCACCGAAATATCATATCAAGGGAACCTGGTTTTTAAATGATTACATATTTGAAATAGCCACGGTTCCCAAATCCAGAAATCACATGTAATCCAAACCAATATTCAAGTCAATGATCCGATGTGATATGTGCATCAAGTATGAATATCATGTCAAGTCACATAAAGATGAGCTACAACATAATGATCCGTTGTGATATATGCATCAAGTATGAATATCATGTCAAGTCACATAAAGATGAGCTACAACATAATGATCCGATGGAAATTCTACAGTGTGAGTGTTATGGAAATTACTAACGGTGTGTGTGTAACATGCAGGATAGTGTTCGTGCAACATGAACCGTTAGTAAGGGTGCGGTGTTCTATCAATCCTAGTTTATATACATACATCAGGGAATCTGGTATGCACTAAATAGTAGCCATGAACAGTCAATGTATGGAAATGTAGCTATAAGATCCTATCAGCTCTGACGTAGAACGCCATGCGGGCGATATCCCCTTAGATGATAAATCTACTCACCGTAGTCTCTCGCTAGGTATAGTCGACGACTTGTTCACCTCCTTCACGGCGCCCGTCGCACTCGCCTGCGAATCCTATAATTTCATAATATATCACTCATAAGCTCAAAACCGTACAAACACGACATTTAAAGTCAACTAGAAACCCGTGTCGCAAACCAAGCGCGCGTGTGCGCGATACGCTAAAACGTGTGATTACGCGCCTGAAGCCACTCCGACGCGTCGCGATACGCAGAAACCCCAAACCCACACACACGTATCACGCGTGTCGCGAAAGATTAAAAATATGGGAAATAGGGTATTCTACTCCATATTTTGATACAGAACAGATATTATAAAAATATATATACCAAAATGCTCCACATAGCAGCAGATTCCAGTGGACCAAACCCCAACCCCCATCTCACCCAGCAGGCCGCAAATTGTGGCCAGAAGGATTATTCCGGCGGCCTTACTTGGGAATTGGACTCCTAGGTTTGGTGTGTGCACTCAATACCTCCTGTGTATGCTACAGAAATTCTAATTTCATTCTGAAATGACCCGGGTAGCAGCAGATCCAACATAACCCTATTTCTAGTTAAAAACCCCACTTTTGCACTAAATTGAAACTTTATGGTATTTTCCTGAAATCTGAAGCAAACCCAAGTCTAGAATCACACTAACAACTCATTTCCAAGCTAATTGAGCCATAAAAATGCTAATTTTAACTTATCATCACTAAATCCCCTCAATACCACCAAACATGCACACAAAATATGATTTCTAGCTAAACTACTACAAGATATGGAAGAAGGGTGTTAAACAAGAGTTATATACCTTCAAAAGACCCTAAGAACACCAAAAGTTCCAGCTCCCTCTTCAAGTATGCGGATTTGCCTCCAAACACCTCAAAAAGCCCCTTTTTCCCATGGTTTTAGTGAAGTAAATGTGTGGTTTTTGTGTAGGATTTGTGTAGAGATCAAGGAGAAGTGAAAAGGAGAGGGAAAGGTGAAGAAAAGCTAGGGTTTTGCTGCTGAATTTCTGTTGGATTTAGAAATGAGGAGAAGAGAGAGAAGAGAGAAAGAAAAAGGGGTCAAAAGTCAAGTTCTCACCTAACCACCATGCTTCATTTGTTTATTTAGATTTTAGAATTCTAAAAAGGGTTTTGTTTTGATTAAAGGGTGTGGAATTAACAAGGAAACATGCAAGGAAAGAATGGCTAACACTTTAACCTAGGTCAAGGAAAATTATGCTAAGTGTGCATGTGTGCACTAACACAAGAAATTTCCCAATTAGGGTAAACACGACTAAATATAACTAATAATCCTATACACACATATATAATAACACGCACAACTGCTAAATAACACGAACACATTCTAACGAAATTTCAAAGTGTTATAATCTACCCCCCTTAAAGAAATTCGGTCCCCGAATTTAAAAATCTAACTACACGTACCTTCAGAAAGGTGGGGATACCTCTTCCTCATCTCGCTCTCGGTCTCCCAAGTGACCTCCTCGCTGCTCTGACCACGCCAAAGCACCTTGACTGACGGTATGTCCTTCGATCTCAATTTCTTCACTTGTCGATCCAAAATGATCACCGGCTGCTCTGCATAGGAAAGGTCACGCTCAAGCTGGATTGTCTGGTGTTGAATCGCATGCGAAGGATCATGAAGATATCTGCGGAGCATCGAAACGTGAAATACGGGGTGCACGTCTGGAAAACTGGGCGGAAGGGCTAACCGATACGCAACCGCACCAACACGCTCGAGGATCTCGAAGGGGCCCACATATCTGGAACTAAGCTTCCCCTTCTTCCCAAACCTCATCACGCCTTTCATTAGGAAGACCCTCAAGAAAACATGATCACCAACAGAAAACTCAAGTCTGCGCCGATGACGGTCCGCATAAGATCTCTGCCTACTCTGGGCTGCTCTCATCCTATCGCGAATCAACTGGATCTTCGCGGTCGTCTCCTCCACAATCTGTGGCCCTAAGATACTGCTCTCACTGAGCTCCGTCCAACAGGTGGGCGATCTGCATCTCCTCCTATAAAGAGCCTCAAACGGTGCCATCTGAATGGTCTCCTGGTAGCTGTTGTTGTAGGAGAACTCTACTAAGGGTAAATGATGATCCCAGCTACCTCCAAAGTCTAAGACGCACGCTCTGAGCCTGTCCTCGAGAGTCTGAATAGTCCGCTCTGACTGTCCGTCGGTCTGCGGATGAAATGCTGTGCTGAAATTCAAACGAGTACCCATGGCCTCCTGAAATCTCTGCCCTAGCCGGCTGGTAAACTGGGTGCCTCTGTCGGACACGATACATGTCGGAACTCCGTGCAGTCGTACAATCTCGTCGATGTAAATCTGGGCATACTGAGCAAATCCGAAAGTCGTCTTCACCGGTAGGAAGTGAGCCGCTTTCGTCAAACGATCCACGATCACCCAGATGGAGTCATACCCTCGACTAGTCCTGGGTATACCCACAATGAAGTCCATAGAAGTCTGCTCCCATTTCCACTCCGGAATGGTTAACGACTGTAGCTCTCCCGCGGCCTCTGGTGCTCAGCCCTGACTTGCTGACAAGTCAGGCATCTCGACACAAGATCTACGATGTCTCTCTTCATTCCGTCCCACCAGTAAACACCTCTCATATCATGGTATATCTTGGTGGAACCGGGATGAACACTATGTACCGATCGATGTGCCTCCTTAAGAATCTCACGCCGCAGTCCCTCAGCATCTGGTATGCACAGTCTAGCCCCAACGGTAGTATCCCCTGATCATCGATCGCAAACTCGGGAAATTTGCCCTGTCCAATCTGTGCCCTGATCTCTAAACATCGGTCGTCACTGTGCTGTGTCTCATATATACGGTCGAGCAACTGTGGGCGTGCACGAACATGCGCAATCTGTCCTCCGATCGGCGTAAACTCGAACTGTACCCGGTTGTCGTATAAGATCTGCCAATCTGCCGACGACTGCCTCTGTACTGCGCTCAAATAAGATAGACTACTCCCGGGTCTCCTGCTCAAAGCATCCGACACTACATTGGCCCTGCCCGGGTGATACAAGATCTCACAATCGTAGTCCTTCACTAACTGCATCCATCGGCGCTGTCTAAGGTTCAAGTCTCGCTACTGGAATATATACTTTAAGCTCTTGTGGTCGGTGAATATCTGGCACGACTCTCCATACAGATAATGTCGCCAGATCTTAAGTTCAAAGACCACTGCAGCCATCTCCAGATCATGAGTGGGGTAATTCTGTTCATGTTTCTTTAATTGCCGTGAAGCATACGTGATCACTCTGTCATGCTGCATCATAACGCACCCTAGCCCCACTCGTGAAGCGTCACAGTAGACCACAAATCCGCCTGATCCTGAAGGCAATGATAGCACTGGTGTCGTAGTCAGTAGAGCCCGTAGCTGCTGGAAACTGTGCTCACACTCCTCCGTCCAATCGAAGCGAACTCCCTTCCGGGTCAACCCGGTCAAAGGTATAGCAATGCGAGAGAAGTCCTGCACGAATCGCCTGTAGTAGGCTGCCAGCCCTAGAAAGCTGCGAACCTCCGTCACTGACGTGGGTCTAGGACAACTCTGAACGGCGTCAATCTTCCTCGGGTCTACACATATACCATCTCGTGTAATCACGTGCCCCAAGAAGTCTACGCTGTCTAGCCAGAAAGCACACTTTGAGAATTTGGCGAAAAGCTGATGCTCCCTCAAGGTCTGCAGTGTAATCCGTAGGTGCTGCTCGTGCTCCTCTCTACTCCGAGAATACACCAAGATATCGTCAATGAACACTATGATGAACATATCAAGATACGGCTGGAAAATGCGGTTAATCAAGTCCATAAATGCTGCTGGCGCGTTGGTGAGTCCGAACGACATCACCAAAAACTCATAATGGTCGTAGCACGTGCGGAAAGCTGTCCTAGAAATGTCCTCCTGTCGAACCCGCAGCTGATGGTAGCCTGATCGCAAATCGATCCTCGAAAAGTATCCTGCCCCCTGAAGCTGGTCGAACAAATCGTCGATGCGTGGCAAAGGATACCTGTTCCGCACTGTCACCCTGTTCAACTGGCGGTTGTCGATACACAAACGCATACTGCCGTCCTTCATCTTGACAAACAGGACTGGAGCACCCCACAGAGAAACACTGGGTTGAATAAGTCCCTTATCCAGCAAATCTTGCAGGTGACCCTTCAATTCCCTAAGTTCCGCCGGGGCCATCCGATAAGGCGGTACAGAAATATGCCCCGTGCCAGGAACCAAATCAATACAGAAAGAAATGTCACGCTCGGGCGGTAGCCTAAGAAGCTCGTCAGGGAACACATCAGGGAACTCGCTAACAACCGGAACCTGATCCAACGGAACCACTATAGCTCTAGTATCACAAACATAGGCGAGAAATCCCTGACATCCCTTCCTCAAAAGCTGTCCCGCGTGAAAAGAAGAAATTACACTGTTGGGGTGGCCCCACGGTCCCCCAACACAACAAAAACCGACTCGCCGGGAAAACAAAATCTAACTGTCTTCTCGAGGCAGTCAAAAGAAGCATAGCACGTGGCTAACCAATCCATGCCCAAAAGAACGTCGAAGTCCAACATCTCAAGAAGGATCAAATCGACCGGCAACTCTCTCTCGCCAATACGGACGGTACAGGATCGGAACACGTGACTAGAGACAAACGACTCTCCCATGGGAGTAGTCACAACTAGCGGCTGATCAAGCAAACCGAACTCTCTACCCAAACTCGGCACAAAGTGTGTGGATACGTACGAGTACGTTGAAACATACGAGCATAAGGATCCGGATCAGACAATACGTGTGCAACAAAGGACATACTGAAAGAGTACCTGAAAGCTCTGTGTTGGATGCCCTCACGTCCCGATGAGTCGAAGCGAAAACCTGTGCCTGCCCTTCATCTGGGACTGACGGAACTCCTCCTCTACTAACCTGACCCCTCTGCGCGAACCCTCTGCGTCTACGACGTCTCAGAATACGACCCTAACGTGGTGTGAAGGAACACTGCCTGATGAGGTGTTGAAGGCTCCCACATCGTAAACATCTACGTGCTGGCTGCCGTCCTCCCTGGGGATGAGAGCCAAACAACCGTCCTCGTCCTAAGCCTCTGCTATTCGCTGGTACACCAGTACGATTCCTCAACTGTTCTGGAACTCTCACGGTCTCTGGAAGACGTGTCCCGTAAACTGGGGCTGCCTCCACCGGTGCTATGTACGGGACGTAATACTGCATGATGATCGCAAGGAACAACTGGGTAACAGGGGTGACAACCACCTGTCGCTGCGCTCGAACGACCTCCACCAACGAGCTCATCGCCTGGCGCAAACCCTGCATCTCTACCACTAGTCTAGCGATCTGAGCTGTCGTAGGAGGAACAATCTGTCCTGGTACAACAGGAGTACTACTCGGATCAGTTCTCGTCTCAGATGAATCAATTTAAACCTCGGCTCTCACGGCCGCTCTCTGCACCCTCGTAGTCCTTGGCGGCATAATGGCTGAAAAGATGGTAGGATTCGATGAGGATACAGAAATCGAATCGCAAGGATGTATACAATCATGAGGGAATTTCAATCAATAAGTCCTAAGGTCGCTTAGGCGGAGTACCGTGTCGTGAGTATGCCGCGGAACATACGCACGCTACGCCACTCTGCTGCAGCTACCTACTCCATCATACCAGGGTCATCCTACACTCCGAAGGTAAAACCTACGCTCTGATACCAACTTTGTCACGACCCGAAGTTTGGCCCGTGACCGGCACTTAACCACGTAACATCTACAGGCGTAACGCAGCTAAGTGAACCGAAAACCCAGAAATCAAACCAGTAAAAAGTAGAGTGTTTAATTTTTAAGTGGAAGTATCTATTAAAGTGACGAAAATTCTTAAGTAGATAATTACCAAGATAGCAATATACGACGCCGTAGCGAAGATCAAGATCCACAAGTGGGAACATCACAGATAGAATAAACTGCAAGTACAGTCGGCTCACAACGAGCTCGACACCAGAATACAAATAATATACATCATCTTCCTCACACTGTCTCTCAGTCAATACATAAGTGGTAGATGGAGAGTACTAGATACAACAATGTACATAACTGAAAGTTAAACAGATACCGCACAAAACCCACCTATCAGCAAAAGAGCTAGTATGCCAACTGTAGGGGTATCTGTGTCAAAAGATGCAAGAATGCAGCCTGTCGCGACTACTCCGAAGGGAAACCTGCAAACACTATGGCACAACGGGGGTGAGTTGCCAACTCGTGAATAGAGATAACATATAAAGGTAATCGCGAGCATGCACGTACTGCGCTACTCTATCATATGCCAATAGATGATATCAATGCGTGATATGCAGTATGTGCAATAATCATGCAAGTGCTCTATCAGGTAACATAACTACAGGATGAGGTACAATAATAAATGCTGAGCATGGTAAAATTAACATCTACACGGAATGTCAACATAGAATATATAATCGGTGTCCATCAATGCACCCAGATCCCCCAAATAGCTCAGGCGCCGGCACTCTCATCGGCCCTCCAATCCTGTACATCTCTGGGAATCACGAGTGCCCAACATCGGCACCCAAATATCACAAATACTCGTGTCCAGCATCGACACGCAAACCCTCATCCATCGGGCCCCGTCAGTCCGGGTCAACCTACGGGCTCCATCTGCGGTATCGGCCCTCGGCCCCGGCAGTACGGATCATCCCGCATCCATCTATCGACTCTGATCAGTATCCTCCGGATAACTGTCAGGTCCAACCAATCACCGGTAGGTAGTAGTCTCTCTGCCAGGCTCACCTTCTACTACACAGCGAAACCATTCTCGCTCCGGGGTACCATACCGGGTCCACCATGTACCCGTAATCGGCCTCATCCAACTCCTCGATTCGGGTTCATATATATCACTCTAGCACTGAGGAAACAAATGGTGGACGCACTGAAATATCATATCAAGGGAACCGAGTTTTTAAATAATTACATATTTGAAATAGCCACGGTTTCCTAATCCAGAAATCACATGTAATCCAAACCAATATGCAAGTCAATGATCCGATGTGATATGTGCATCAAGTATGAATATCATGTCAAGTCACATAAAGATGAGCTACAACATAATGATCCGATGTGATATATGCATCAAGTATGAATATCATGTCAAGTCACATAAAGATGAGCTACAACATAATGATCCGATGGAAATTCTACAGTGTGAGTGTCATGGAAATTACTAACGGTGTGTGTGTAACATGCAGGATAGTGCTCGTGCAACATGAACCATTAATAAGGGTGCGGTGTTCTATCAATCCTATTTTATATACATACATCAGGGAATGAGGTATGCACTAAATAGTAGCCATGAACAGTCAATGTATGGAAATGTAGCTATAAGATCCTATCAGCCCTGACGTAGAACGCCATGCGGGCGATATCCCCATAGATGTTAAATCTACTCACCGTAGTCTCTCGCTAGGTATAGCCGACGACTTGTTCCCCTCCTTCGCGGCGCCCGTCGCACTCGCCTGCGAATCCTATAATTTCATAATATATCACTCATAAGCTCAAAACCGTATAAACATGACATTTAAAGTCAACTAGAAACCCGTGTCGCAAACCAAGCGCGTATGTGCACGATACGCTAAAATGTGTGATTACGCGCCTGAAGCCACTCCGACGCGTGGCGATACGCAGAAACCCCAAACCCACACACACGTATCACGCGTGTCGCGAAAGATTAAAAATACGGGAAATAGGGTATTCTACTCCAGATTTTGATACAGAGCAGATATTATAAAAATATATATACCAAAATACTCCACATAGCAGCAGACTCCAGTGGACCAAACCCCAACCCCCACCTCACCCATCTGGCCGTAAATTGCGGCCAGAACGATTATTCCGGCGGCCTCACTTGGGAATTGGGAACCTAGGTTTGGTGTGTGCACTCAATACCCCCTGTGTATGCTACAGAAATTCTAATTTCATTCTGAAATGACCCGGGTAGCAGCAGATCCAACAGAACCCTATTTCTAGTTAAAAACCCCACTTTTGCACTAAATTGAAACTTTATGGTATTTTCCTGAAATCTGAAGTAAACCCAAGTCTAGAGTCACACTAACAACTCATTACCAAGCTAATTGAGCCATAAAAATGCTAATTTTAACTTATCATCACTAAATCCCCTCAATACCACCAAACATGCACACAAAATATGATTTCTAGCTAAACTACTACAAGATATGGAAGAAGGGTGTTAAACAAGAGTTATATACCTTCAAAAGACCCTAAGAACACCAAAAGTTCCAGCTCCCTCTTCAAGTATGCAGATTTGCCTCCAAACACCTCAAAAAGCCCATTTTTCCCATGGATTTAGTGAAGTAAATGTGTGGTTTTTGTGTAGGATTTGTGTAGAGATCAAGGAGAAGTGAAAAGGAGAGGGAAAGGTGAAGAAAAGCTAGGGTTTTGCTGCTGAATTTCTGTTGGATTTAGAAATGAGGAGAAGAGAGAAAGAAAAAGGGGTCAAAAGTCAAGTTCTCACCTAACCACCATGCTTCATTTGTTTATTTGGATTTTAGAATTCTAAAAAGGGGTTTGTTTTGATTAAAGGGTGGGGAATTAACAAGGAAACATGCAAGGAAAGAGTTGCTAACACTTTAACCTAGGTCAAGGAAAATTATGCTAAGTGTGCACTAACACAAGAAATTTCCCAATTAGGGTAAACACGACGAAATATAACTAATAATCCTATACACACATATAAAATAACACGCACAACTGCCAAATAACACGAACACATTCTAACGAAATTTCAAAGTGTTATACAGATGGTTAGTCAGAGCGGACCATACAAACTTTTAAGGATATGCTTCGAGCCTGCAGTCTTGATTTCAGTAGCAGTTGGGATCGTCACTTACTGTTGATAAAATTATTTTACAACAACAGTTTCCAGGAGACGATCCAGATGGCACCTTTCGAAGCTTTGAATGAGAGAAGGTGTCGATCACCCGTTTGTTGGACAGAACTCAGCGAAAGTAGCATTTTGGGACCGCAGATAGTACATGAAAGTACAAAAAAGATCCAGTTAATGCAGGACAGAATGAGAGCGGCACAAAGTAGATAGAAATAATATGCTGATCGACGCCGTCGTAGACTCGAGTTGATATGGGAGACCACGTGTTTCTTCGTGTATCTCCGATGAAGGGTGTGATGCGTTTCGGGAGAAAGGGGAAGCCCAGCCCTAGATAAGTCGGACCCTACTAGATTCTGGAAAGAGTGGGTGCAGAAGCTTATCGTTTAGCACTTCCACCAAATTTTCCCGATGTGCATCCAGTGTTTCTTATGTCTATGCTTCGTAATTATCTTCACGATCCCTCTCACACGATCCAGCATCAGACCGTACAGCTTGAGTAGGATTTATCCTACACAGTGCAGCCGGTAGCTATTATAGACCGGCAGGCAAAGAAACTGAGATCCAGGGTACTTCCGTCTGTAAAGGTTCTTTGGCGAGGAACGAATCGCGAGGAGATCACTTGGGAGGCCGAAGATGCGATGCAGAAGAAATGTCCACATCTTTTTGAAGGTATGTATAGTTAAGTTTTAAATTCAGGGACCGAATTTTCTTAAGGGGGGATATTGTAACATTTTGAAAATTTTAGATAATAAATTAATTTAATTAATTAAATAATAAAATGTTAATTTAAAAAGTTAGTGAAACAAATAAGAAACTTTCATAAGCAGTGTGAAACTAATTAAATTGAATGTAACATTAAGGAACTTCAAGGGTTTTAGTGAAAAGTTTAGCTTCATGTGTAATATGATATAGTATAAGGGGTTATGTGAAAAGGTTAGTTTCTTTATGTAAATTAAAATTGTTTAAGGGTTGTTAAGCAAAAAGGTGTAGGAATTGGTTAAGGTTAAATTAAACCCTTGGTGTATCATAACACCATGAAGACACCTCTTTCTTGCATATACACCTCATGTACAAACCTCACCCTTTGCATGAAAACCCCACCATTTTCCTTGCTACACCATCTACTTGCATGAAACTACCTGCTCCTTTTTGGTGACACCTCCTCCTACATCTCATAGCTCACTCCCCTTATCTTTTATACGCTTGTTCAGTTCATAGAAAACCAAAATTTGACCAGAACATAGAGAAGAAAAGCAAAGCAAAGAGAAAACTTAGAACAACAAAGAAAATAAAAGAAAAGAGAAGTGAAGAGAAGAGCTAAGTTCTAAGGATTTTCCTCACCCTCAAGCTAGGAACTAAGAGCTTGTGCATCTTGGAAGAAGATCTTCCAGCAATCCTCTGTAGGTATAATCTTTAAACACTTTTGGATTTTAGTTCTGTAACTGTTTTAGTTTAGAGATCGAATATCGGTAAAT
Source organism: Agapanthus africanus (assembly GCA_030015575.1). Classification (NCBI taxonomy): domain Eukaryota; kingdom Viridiplantae; phylum Streptophyta; class Magnoliopsida; order Asparagales; family Amaryllidaceae; genus Agapanthus; species Agapanthus africanus. Next base: position 157,646,031 of record JASDDO010000010.1, read on the forward strand.
TTCATATTTTTACAACTTTAGGCTCTGTCTTGAATCTGCTGTAGTTTAGATAAAGATTTACATAATCAAACAGTTACGTCATCTTATAAATTGGACTTAAAATAACTCATAGGAAGACGGACCCCTAACCTTGGATTTTGGCCGGCGACATGAAGGCAAAATCCGAGCTCGCCAGACTTTTAAGGGATTTGGGTGCTGGGATTTTTAGGGTAGGTCTATGTTCATGGATTTGGATGTTTGGTATTGTTTGTTTAAGTTATTTTAGAAGTATATGAAATCTGGAACCTAATATCTGAAATATGAGTTAAAATTCTAAAACATGACACATATATTTCGTAACGCGTTTCTGTTTTCTGTTACAAACAGCGTTTGGATAAATTACAGTTAGTATAGGTCTTAGATAGTTTGTAATAGTAGTATGTAGTATAGTTAATACGTAAAACTTGTATTTTCATGTTTCGCCGTATCGAAGTTTAGCCGTTTCTTATACGAATTAATATCGATGTTAGATTTGAGTACGGGAACTTCGGAGGCCGCAAGGAAAGGAAAGGAATTGATCATCTAGGTGATTCGACGTATTCCAGTGAGTAGACTAAACATCTACCGGGGGATTTTGTATGGATGGCGTAATATGCCTGTAGTTTAAGTTTAAATTATAATTGTTCCCTAGTACAAAAAGTTTGATCGTATGCATTCATATATATAAATATCATTATGTTAATAACTGTTAGAACACTGCACAAATTATCGACGAGTCATGCTGCACATGCACATATCTACATGTTACACTATACCTCGTCGATATTAACATGTCACATATACACTTAGTACTTATCATCCTAAATATGATTCACGTCATACCTTAAACATCAAGAATGGTAGTTATCATGTTTTATATTCAAGTATTAGTAATTTTGATATAAGATGCATTGGATTATTGCGGATTTATGGTTTTGAGTTTTTATGCACTATTAAGTGTATTCAGTGATTCTTCATGAATGATGTGACATGTCCACCATGAGATGTTGTTTTTATGATTTGGTTTTATTCCGAACTGATTGAGGTAGCTATACGGTTACGTATTATTACGTATATCCAGGCTGAGTGGGGGTGGCTTTACAGCTGGATTCATGGTGGACCCGGTCGAGGCCGAGGGGCAGGAGAGCCGCACTTTAGGCGGGGAGCCTAACGAGGATACTGGATACCGGAGACAGTTGTGAACACGACGGATATCTAGGTGAAACCGACCGGGGTTATTGATAGACAGGATCGTTCGGGGAACGATGCCTGATGAAACACCGAAGATTTGTGTTGATATTGGGCACGGAAAAATGAACCTTATTTGGAAAATAATTGATGAGATTTCAGTTTTGATTTATACATTGAGTAGTACATATTCATGCTTCTACCTGTTATTATGCATCACATTCATTGTTGTTGATATTATTTCTAGTTCGGCATACATACATTATCAGCCAATATATGTTAATTTTATTCACTGAGTTGGCAACTCACCCCCGTTGTGCCATAGTTCCTTGCAGGAGTCGTGTGGACGCATAGCAGCAGTGCTGATCCATTCGTCAGCTTTTACCGCTCTTTTTACTAGGTGGGTTACATATGTAGTAACCTCCTATTTTGGATCTAGTATTACTCCATCAGACCATGTATATTGACTTAGAAAAAAACATGTATATTATTTAGACCGAGTGATATCGTTAGTTATGTTAACTTATGTTGTGTTAAATCTTGCATGAAACTCTTCACCTTGAGTGTTGTAATATGATTGCGTATTGATTTCCGTTGTTGCCATTGTTTGCTCCCAACTAGGGATGAAAGTTAATTACACAACTTAAATTGGATTTCTATTAATAATTAAAAAGATAGGCACTGTCGAAATTTTAACATCAGTTGTTAGATTTCCTTTTTTTAAAACGTTTCGGCATGCTACTTCATTCTTATTACTTAAATACTGAAAATTTCTAAATTTCCTTAAAAGGGGTTCTTAATCTTGGTTTTTGGCTTACTCAGATTATGTCGATATCTTTAGATATTATATAATTTAAGTGCCGGTCACATCCAAACTTTGGGTCGTGACACAGATCATCTTCGATGCTCTGAGCCCATTCCTCAGCTTCAAGAGGGTTCTCTTTTCCTGAGAACTGTTTGGGGGTGCAAAGCCCTGAATTGCTTCACCCCAGGTGCTTCTGCCTCGGGACGGTTCACTAAAAGAGAAGTCTGCTGCTGCTTTCCCTCTAAGAGGCCGCGGATCGCCTCAAGCAAAACTGTATGCTCGTTGAGCGGAGCAGGAACGACAGGTGTGATTGGTAGTGGTGGTGGAGTGTTGTTGAAGTTGGTGCTGGTATTGTTTGGGGAATTCATAACCTTGAATAAAAATTTAGGTTAGGACAGATTCAAAGCATATGGAATGATAAGATTCAAGGAATGTGAATTGTAAATAATGTTTTAGTTGCTGGTTCTTGTGTTATATTGCTTAGGTTGTTCACGCAGAACAGAACTGCATGGTAGTGTTCCATACAGCACTGACCTGCATGGGCCACCAACAAAACCTGTCACGCCCCTCTTCCCAGTGTACAGGCAGAGGACGCGATGAGGCCGCTACGTATTTACCCTGAAGTAAATACGCTAAGCGTATTTAAACAATATAAATAAAAATGCACAAGAGACAAAGACATTAGGTATAACTGAACCGCAAGTTTATTTGTTAACATCCTTTTGTACAATGCATGGAAAAGTAAATACATCTGAATGAGAGCAATGCCTAAAGAGTGGCATAAGAGAAATAAAAAGTACTGAAATAAAATGTGCACAATGAAGCTAGAGCTCTGGGTCGCAAGCAAGCTGATCCAAGTCCTCGCTGGTAGGCTCGATCTCCTGAGTGTCCAGATCACCTGACAACATTCCAAAGAAGAAAGAGAAGGAATGTCGTCAGCGAACAATCGCTCGGTAAGTCCCAAAGATAAAGGAGAAATAGAATAGACAGAGAGTAAGAAAGAGTGTAGCTTTTAAAGTTGTATTATATTGTTATAATGTTGTATTTAGTGTTAACGCTATTGTTTGTAGCTTGGTATAGAAGAGGCCAGTGTATACGAGAGGAGTCTCTATATGCTAGAGACTAAAGGCAAATGGAATACAAGGCTCCGTCGATAATACCACGGAACAATGGATGTAATTACGTCTTAAGTGACCACCTCGTGCCACCTTTAACATATTCTGTACCAGTCTATCCCTTAAACCCTGTGATGTCTTGTTTGAATTGTTGTATATATATTGATGACTTGTGTTGTAAAAGGAAGACTTGCTGAAACCATGATATCGTTTAAATGGAAATGGATGTACTGGATAATCATGTAAATGGAAGTATATCCATGGTTCGGTTCGATCAAGATGTATAGATTGATAAATTGAATATATGGATTCACGGATTCAGGTTGAATTGTAGTTTGTACTTGAATCATATTCAAGTCGGATTAATATAATGAGACTCAGTCTGAGTCATACAATTATAAAGGAAATTGAATTCCTGAATTAGGTTTTGAAGTTATCAGTAACAGCTGCACATGGGCGGCAGGATTTGTGTCTTTTTCAAAGACAATTACCATGTTGATAACACCGTTTATTAAGTTGTCTATCTTAGATAGGAAAGCACCCATATCTCCGGATCCCTGAGGCTCAAGAGACTGGTCCCGCTTAAACATATATTTACTATGGTCCTTATTGTAATTTATAAAACTTGAGGTGGTTTTATGTAAAAAAAATTTGTATATTTTTCAAAATACACCCCAAGTATTTATTTATCGTCTTTAGAGTTTTCATGGTTGTAGATTTTATATTTTGACATTTCTAGTAATTAAACCTATTTTTCATAATACATGGTATTTAATTGTAAAGTGTTGGACTTGTATGGAATTTCATGGTATTTTTATGTAAAGTGATTCTTATGATTTAGAAAAATTGGAATATTTATAATATATCAAAAATAGATATTTTGATGATAGATATATATATATATATAATTTTAATTTATTATTTTCTAGAAATCTCATTTTCTTAAGATATTTGTACTTTAAATGTCTCAAGACCGAATGCTCCTTGCGGTGGTCTGCATCTCGCACTAATAAGCCCAGGGATGTGCGATAATCCGCACCATCCCAGTCGGGTTCCCCAAAATGGGTTGTAGCGGCGCTTTACAAAGATTTATAAAAATACTTAATATTATAGAAAACAGTTTTAATAGTTAGTGATATTTATATGTAAAGTTTCGTTTTCCCATATTCTATGTTCCCGAAAGGTATTGTGCTATGTTGCATATGAGTGTTTTGAGGAGGTAGGTCATTACCTCGTGATCTAATTAAAGGTATAGCAAGTTTAATGATGTTTTAAAGTAGAAAGTAAACTACATGGTATTTTAGTGAAAAATAGCGATTAAAGTTACAAGATGAAATGATTTGCTATGAAACATGTTCAACATGTTTTGTTAATGATTAATCGTCAAGATGTAAGAGTTTAACATGGTTGTGTTAAGGAAAATTGAACTTTATAAAGAAAACCGAATCGGAAGTCGGATTTAACTCCGCTTCCGTCAGGTTTTAGTAAAAGAAGTTTTAACAATAGAGAACAGAAGAGGGAGGTGGGACTTACTGGCTTAGAGGTTAGAGAAGAGGGAGAGGAAGTGGTAGGAGGCGCCGGTGCATCGTTTCGTCGACGGGAACTCCTAAGGTCGTCGTCGGAAGATCGTCGCAGTTTCTCCCTTTGCCACTTCTACACAAAATTCTAGAGAGTTTGGACAGAATTGTGAGTGAGGGGTGTGTGTTTAGGGTGGTATTTATAGGGTAAAGCTAGGGTTTAGGGTAGGTGAAAGGGTGTAAAGAAAAATGTATTAAATTGTATTAAAAATATGGTTTAATAGGATTTTAATGTGTTATGTTCATGTGCAGGAAATTTAAACTATACAGGGGTGTTAAGAAGACCAAGGGACACAACTTTTTTGTTGGAGGATCGGCGATCCGGCCGAGTCCGGCCGGCGGCGGCTGGCCGAGTCGGCGGAGTCGCCGGCCCGAGTCCGGCCGGGGCTCGCCGCCATGTGTCCCTCGTCGCTTGGTGTAGCCCCTGGGTCTGTTTGTTTTACATGTGTAGTTGGGTTTTTACGGGTTATGCACGTGTAGGATCTTGGGCTTCTAAAAATTTAAGAGAAAACAATATTAAAAATAATGTAGGTGATGGGATTTGAACTCTGGTGCTTTGGTTCAGCAGTGCAAGGTCTTACCAATCAGCTACAAGCTCCTTCTTGCTATTAAGAAGCAAAACAAACTTATATCTTGTGTTCAGGCAAAAATACCCCTTTTCTGTATTTTTTGAAAAAATTTTACAGAAAATTTAGGGATGTTACAACGCTCATGTTGTTCAACAGAACAACATTGAGAATGCGAATGCCGTCACCATCCTAAGATCAGGAAGCACGATTGATAACATGGTTGTCAAACCTAATGACTCATCCAAATGTGCGGTTGTAAATTTATCGGCACATGTCTCATCACCTTTTCCTTCTTCCGATCCGTCTCCGTCTTCATCTTCTTTACCGTCTTTCTCTTCACCTTCACCTTCTTCTTCGTCGTCAGCTGCATATCCTTCAAAACAACCAGATCGACCACCGCAAATTCTTCCAACTGTTCCAGATAGAACGCTAACTCCTTTTACACCTCTTCCATCTGCAACTTCTTCGAACCAAATGTTTAAGCCTAAGGCTCCATATCCCAATATGTTAAAATCAAAGAAGCCCTCTGCAAGTATGGAAAAGGTGTTAGAAGTATTCAAATGCTATGAACTCAACATTCCACTATTGAACTTGGTCCAACAAGTCCCGGCGTATGCAAAATTCCTTAAGGATTTATGCACGCAAAAACGACGCACGAATGTGCCCAAAACAGTCTTCTTAGCCGCCACTCTAAGCGATGTCTTGTCTAAATCCATTCCGGTAAAATATAAGGATCTTGGTTGTCCTACTATTTCTTGCACTATCGGGGACAAGCAAATTAATCGAACCTTGTTAGACTTAGGAGCAAGCATGAAGCTGCTTCCTTACTCAGTTTACGAACAACTTGGTTTGGGAGAATTGAAGCCGACCAAAGTGACTCTGCAATTGGAAGACTGATCAAAAAGATACCGAGGGGAGAGATCTATGACGTTCTTATTAAGGTCAGGGAATTCATATTCCGCATAGATTTCATCGTATTGAAGACTGAACTCGTTGCCAATCCCAGTGGTCAGATTCCAGTCATACTGGGATGGCCTTTCCTAGCCACGCCCAACGCGTTGATCAATTATCGTAATGGATCCATGAAACTCTCTTTTGTAAATATGACGATTAATCTTAACATCTTCACGCTAGGAAACCAAGCGAGTGAAAGATACGATGACACGTATGAAGTCAACGCTGTACATGATATGTCTGAGGATGAGACATTTGACTTCAAAAATAAGTGTCTTGAAGAAACTTTTGAAGAACTTTTTTCTGAGGAACTTCTTTTGCTGGAGAAGCTAAGTCCTGAACAAACTTACTACGCACATTGGGGGCCCAATTTGAACCACTTCGTAATGGACCGACCCCCGGAGTGTGACCATCAGTAGAGCAGCCACCAAGACTTGACCTGAAAGTTCTTCCTGACCACCTCAAGTATGCATACTTGGGCGATAACGAAACGCTTCCAGTTATAATCGCAACCGACCTTGCGCCTGAGCAAGAGTAGGCACTCATGAATGATCTAAGAAAGAACATGGAAGCAATTGGTTGGTCATTAGCTGATATCAAAGGAATCGGCCCCGCTATCTGTCAGCACAGAATCCACATGACCGATGAATTCAAACCCTTCGAGGATCCTAAACGCCGACTTAATTTGGTTATGAAAGAAGCGGTGCGGAATGAAATGTTGAAGTGTCTTGACAATGGGATCATTTATCCCATATCTGATAGAAAATAGTTAAGCCCCATTCATATTTTACCAAAAAATCGGGTATCACGGTAATCACAAATGAAGCGAACGCGCTAGTCCCAACCCGTACACAGACGGGTTGGAGGGTCTGTATTGCTTACAGAAAGCTTAATGCAGCAACTCGCAAAGATCATTTTATGCTGCCTTTCATTGATCAAATGCTTGAACGCCTAGCCGGCCATGCCTACTATTGTTTCCTTAATGGATATTCCGGTTACAATCTAATCCCGATCGATCTAGAGGATCGGGAAATGATGACCTTCACTTGTTCTTTTGGTACATTCGCCTACCGTCGCATGCCTTTTGGGTTGTGCAATGTAAAAGCAACATTTCAGTGATGCATGATGATCATATTTTCTGACATGGTAGAGCGATTCTTGGAAGTATTCAAGAATGATTTCTCCGTCTTTGGAGATTCATTTTCTGAGTGTTTGAGGCATCTTGAACTTGTAATGATACGATGCAAGGAAAAACATCTCACTCAATTGGGGGAAGTGCCATTTCATGGTCAAATGCGGCATTGTGTTAGGCCACATCATTTCTGAAAATGGCATCGAAGTTGATAAAGCAAAAATCGACGTCATTTCAAGTCTCCCACCTCCACGGACTGTCCGTGAAATCAGAGCATTCTTAGGCCACGCCGGTTTTTACAGGAGTTTCATTAAGGATTTTAGCAAATTGGCTAGAACCTTGATTTCTTTGCTGGCTAAGGATATTCCCTTTGAGTTCAATTCCATGTGCCTTAGTGCGTTCAAACTTCTGAAATCAGAACTCACATCCGCTCTGATCCTAAGTGCACCAGACTGGAATGAACCTTTCGAGCTGATGTGCGATAATTCTGACTTTGCGATAGAAGTTGTCTTAGGACAGTGATTTGAAAAGAAGCCGTACGTTATCCACTATGCGAGCAGGACGTTGAATGACGAACAGCTGAATTACACCACCACTGAAAAGGAATTCTTAGCTGTCATATACGTACTTGAAAATTTTCGTCCATACTTGATCAGGACCTATGTCATGATTTACACTAATCTGCACTTAGGCATCTCTTTGCAAAAAAGGATGCCAAAGCCAGATTGATACGTTGGATTCTTCTTCTTCAAGAATTTGACTTGACCATTAAGAATAAGAAGGGAACCGACAATGTTGTTGCCGATCATTTGTCTAGCTTAACAAATGCACCAATTAAGGAAATTCCAATCAACGAACAATTCCCAGATGAACAACTTCTCTCCGTATCAGTCGAACCTTGGTTTGCTGATATTCTGAACTGTCTTGTGACCGGAGAAACATCTTCTTTTTAGTCAAATCGGGATAGTCAAAATTTCTCTCCCAAGTAAAATTCTTCTATTGGGATGAACCATACCTATTCAAGTACTGTCCTGATCAGATCAACAGAAGATGCGTTTCCATGTAACATTTCAGAAAAATAAAATATTATTTTTAGGATTTTTTTTAATTAAATAATAAATGTTTTGAATATTTTATTAATGCGGTATAATTAAATACCGATAAATTGGGGAAAACTTGGAAAATTGTAGAATTTACTGAAATGAGGGTGTTTTAAATGAATTAAGCAAATTATGAATTTTTATGATTTATTATATTCACTTTTAATGCTAATCGCGATTAAATATCGCTAATCTCGCATTAATCCGGTTTTGTGCACATGGCATGCACCATGTAACATTTTAGCACTTGTTACATTTTGTCATGGCTTTTTCCTTTTCTTGCATGGTTTTGTTTTAGAAAAAAAAAGAAAACAAAACAAAAGAAAAAAAAGAAAAATAAAAAGAAAAGGATTAGAATATTAAGCATGGGCGAGAGAGAGAGATAGAGAGTGAGGGGTCAAGAGAGCCATTCCCATTTGTTCCCTTCATTCTCCTTCATCATTTTCTCACTCCCTCAACTCCCATGGCTGCCCCATCTCCACCTCCACTTCATCCTCTCAAAACAACACCAAAACAACCTCAAAACCTCATCCCTACTTCATTAAAAATGTGCACAATCCCACAAGCTACACTTTGGACCAAGAAAGCAAGGATTTTGGACACTTGGGGCAACTCAAGAAAATTCTTGAGTTGCCAAATAAGGTAATTTCTAAACCATTAGTGTAGTATTTGGTTTACTTTAGCTTCCATGAATGTTTAGAAGTGATTAGGCGATATTTAGTGGGGTTTGAAAATTCCTAGAAAAGGATTAGGGTTTGAATTGATTCCAAAAGCGTAATTGAGGTTAGTAGTGACCCTAAACCCCTTTAGTGATATCATATTGGACCCAAAACCAGAGACAACCCCTAATTCACGAACTTTGAAATTCTGCCAATATCGTATTTTGTGGGAATTGTGTAGGGAAATTGAAATCTGCTAACACTAGGGGACTTAGAAAATTATTTATCGATCACAGTGATACATGCAGGAAACCTAGGAGCCACCAATGAAACCCTAACCACAACACCCTCTCCATGGCCGCAAATTTATTCGTTCTGGCCGGAATATGCGGCCAGAACAGGTTTATTTTGGTTCGTGCTTATTTTGTAGCTCCATCTCCAGTAAACTAGACCCTTTAGATATGCAACTTTGGCTAATTTGGACTAGGGTAAAATCTGGAGCAAATTTTCAACATTTCTGATTTCGTTTGCGGCTTTTTATGAATTTTGCTTTGGTAAGTGATATTGTGTTTCTGTCGTGTGGCGTTTGAACGTCAACGACTAGGGTTATTGGTCGTGTTTTGCAGGCATAAGCTATAGGTTTTAACCTATGAGCGAAACATGTGCCGTTTTGGTTTTCCGACTTGATTTTAATACTCATTTGCGATTGTGTATTGGTTGTAAGTACCCTCACGTAGATTTCAAGACGACGAGGATGAGCGTGGCATCATCGACTCCATCATGCGAGGATCAAGATGAGTAGATATATATCTACGGGGGAAGTCGGGTGGATGGCGTATAGCACCCTCGCAGTTCGTAGTGTAGCTTTTGTTATATATATTATAGTGATATATATATATATATATGTGTGTGTGTGTGTGTGTGTGTGTGTGTGTGTGTACGTGTTGTGGAGCTTGCATGATCACTAAGTACGACCTTAGAAGATCATGGGTTAAATTTAGTATAATTGGATGATAGTGGCGTTAGTTAGTTTAGTCGTGAGGCCTAGAATAAGGTGTACAGCCACACGCACACACATGCTTACTTTGTTTTACTGGTGCGTTTATGGGGATATGTATATATATATATATATACACACACATAGGTATGGGACTATGTATATATATACGTATACTTATACATGGATGATGAGGATTGTACATGGTACTTGGATATGAGTCGATGAGATTAGGCATGATGTCATGAGATCGGTGATATGTTTTGTTTCGTATTATGAGATACGACGTGAGATTTTAGCGGGCCTTTAGGCGTATGTTTTTATACATGCATATATATGCAGATGGTATCAGTTTGTACTAGACTGAGATCAGTACCCCCAGTTCATGAGATATGATGATAAGGATACCAGATAAATGATGAGATAAATGTGATATTCGACCCGTACCCTGATTTGGGATGCCGTACGATGGATTTACCGTACGAGCTATATATTGATGATAAATCCGCACTCTTGACTCGAGGATGTCATATTGTATATTGTATCGTATGTGATACTATTGAGGCGGGATCACCGACTATTATATTTATATGTATCAACTCGGATTTAGGTGGTTTCCGTACCTTTTCGATTAGCCTGTTAGTTAGACCTGTGGTTACCTATAGATGTTAGTCTAGACTCGAGTCATACCTATTTTAAAACTAACGAATCGTGAGTCTTTTAAAGACATGCCAAGGGATTCTATGGATATTTCAAAGGACGTACCCTTTTTCTTAAAAAAACACCGTAGCCCCTATTTTTCCAAACACCACGATTCGTGTGATTTCAAATGACAAACTGTATGACTCGTATAACTAATGTAGATTCCTTATTGTTACATTTACCTCCATTTCCATATATTCATGTTGTTATTAGTGCATCGCATGCTTATATACTTGTGATTTATGTTATATTAAACCATGCTATCAGAACACCAGCACCATTATCGATGATGCATATGCTCCACTACACCTGCTTGCCGGCTCACACACTTCATCATCGATAGTTTCCATGTCACTACACAGTAGGATTGTTGCATCAGGATATGACTCCTTGCATGACATACTTGCGTACATACATATTGTACACCCATATTTGCGTAAATAAGTTTTTGCGCATACATAGATGACGCCGGCTTGATTTTGGAGATTTGGGAACCGCATGTTATATTTTAAAACTGGATTCATTTAAAAGAGCGGTTTTCCCTCGATATATGCATATTACTGTTTTATGTTGCATAATATACGGATATGCTTACATTTCTATTATATGTCGCATACATCATGCTTTATGATTATACGCATTGAGATATGCCGTTTTCATGAGATTTCTGGATTTGAGAACCGTGGTTATTTCAAAAGAAAGTATGTATTATTTTAAAAACCCGGTTTCTCTTGATATGATATTTTAGTGCGTCCACCATGCGTTTTCTCGGTTCTGAGACGTGTGATATGTGAAACCCGATTCGAGGAGCGGTAGGCACCGTTTGCGGGTACATGGTGGACCCGGTGAGGTGCCGCAGGGCAAGAAGACTCGTATTGTTAGACGGTGAGCTGGCAGGGGAGCACTACCTACCGGTGATAGTATTTGGGACTCGTCGGTTATCCGGAGTATACCGACCGGAGTCATGAGATGGATATGAGGGCCGACCAGAGTAGGCGGCGCCTGAGGCGAGATATATATGAGGGCCGATCTAAGGATGCGACGCCTGAGATATGTGAGGATTTACGTATCGATGCTGGACATGGGTTTCATGATGTTTTGAATGTCGATGCTGGACACTCCGGTTTCTTGATGTTTTGAGTGTCGATGCTGGACACTTTGGTTCCATGATTTGATGTGTCGCGAGAGACACACGTTGATTTATATCCTCACACTTTCGTGCATATGCTTTTATGACTTTTACATGCATGATGTTGTTGTGTCATTGGTTGACACGTGGACGAGATCCACATGCATACAGATATTGATTTCATATTTGGATGATATCCACATACTTATAGACTTCATGATATAGTTGACACTGATTCATGTTGATTACATTGATCATACCTCATATTTATGATATGTTGCTACCTGAGGCACTGACACGAGCACTTGGTATAATAGTTATGTATAGATGTTTACCCTTGCCACCTTATCATGCTTCAGACCTTATCATATTGAGGATATATATATTACTGATCGTATTGACCTAGGATTGAGTCATACATACGATTTCTGCTCTGTGATGTTTTCTACTCACGAGTTGGCAACTCACCCCGTTGTGCCACAGTTTCTTGCAGGTTTTGCCGTACAGGTTCGTTGCGGCTTTGCTGGCACACTGTCCCTTTTCGGGTGATTGCTTTGGTAGGTGGGTTCACTCGCATCGTGACCATCCTTGTATTTATTTTAATCAGTTGTATCTAGTAACTCCATCAACCAGACTGTATTATTTATATGACTTAGAGAGCAGTTGTATTATTATTTCGACCTTAGAGTCGCACGTTGTATTATTATGGTTTTCATGTTGATTTAAGTTTCCTTTGAGTTTTGATCCTCGCCCTTCGGCGTTGTATATTATACTGCTTGCGTGGTTGTGACCGTCGATTGACGAAGAGCTAGCTCCCGGTTGGGGATGCCTTTATTCATATTATTCATGTTGTACCCGTTCGAGGCCAGTATTTACAAAGGAAACTCTGCCGAAATTTCAGAAACGATTTGATGTTTTAAAAACGCATAATTCGTCTTATGCTATTAAAACCACTTTCTTTTAAACAATTTTTCCTTTAATTATTATTTAAAATAGTTTTAGATTTCTGTGATTTTTGCTTACTTGAATTAGATGTGGTCCTATAGATTTCATACGATTCAAGTGCCAGTCACGTGCTATTTCGGGTCGTGACAAAGTTGGTATCAGAGCACTAGGTTAACCTTAGTTCGAGTCTAAGTTTGACTATGCTGAGCCTAGAGCGTTTGTATATATTCGGAACTTAGGCTTGACCTTACGAAACTTAGACTTAGTCGAGGGGGTATTAGACCCGAACTTTCGTCGCATAGGTTGACCTTGGTTGATGGAGTAGGTGACTTAAGTAGAGTGGCGTACCGTGTGTATGTTCCGCGGCATACTTACGATACGCTACTCCGCTTAGGGAGCCTTAGGATGTACATTTCCTTGCACAACATTATATTCATTCATGAGCTATCCTCATCGATATCGGTTTATGGTTTTGCTGCCACGATTGCACGGGCAGAGAGAGCTACAGCTAGAGTTGCGTCAGCACGAGCTCGTCACGGACGAGGACTGACCATGGCGTGATTCCAGGGACACACGATTGCATAGAGGTGTCATTTGATTGTGTTTCGCGCCAGGAGCATTTGATGGATCGCTTTTACGAGATTTCTCAGACGTGCAGATCAGCACCAGAGGATCAGGCTACTGCTATAGGCCAGCCAGAATGTGATGACCGTCAATGCACGGATTATACTTGATAATTAAGGCACTGTTCAGCGTGAGGACGAATGAGCCAGTTGCTGCTGCGAATGATGAGATATTGCCCCAGATGTTTAGAGCTATTGCCGCACGAGTTGTACTTAGAGATATGATAGAAGATCGCTAGTCACCCAAGGAGGAATGACTAGGACATGTGATTCGTTGCCTACCCCGATGCGAGGTTATCAGATTGATTGATTCCAGCTAGAGAAGACTTCATGCAGGTATGTTGGGAGTCGATAGAGACGATCGAATGTCAGAAGCCCATTTTCTAAGTTTAAATTATTCTGAGACAAATGCAAGTAATGCTATGGACCCTCTAGAAGAATGAAACCCTAACTCGACATAATGACTTTGAGAATGCTTTGAAACCTTAGGATTTATGGCAGTTCAGCGGTGCCATTAGTGAGGCTTGGATTTGCCCTTCTACGGTTGGTCCACAGGTACTGTGGCATGTACTGGAATACTATTAAACTGTACCTAAGATGTTGAGCTCTTAGGGGATTATGGAACCTTGAAAAATCGATCGAAAGGTTCGACGTCATTCAGATATCATGTGATGGGATGTATTGCTTGGGAGACTCCAGATACGAGTATAGCCGTTGGAGCACAGTCCATGCAGCCATGAAGAGACGAGTCCGAAGAAGTCAACATTAGAGAAAAGTGGAGTAAGTGGTTCGTACGAGATCTTGATGAGATGACGTTCCACTCCGCCGACATCAGAGATGTGATACGCATGAAGAGGCGTTGTATATGTATATATCTTCCAGAAGGAGTCGCGATGAGTATGAAGCCGTTCCGGAATAAGAAACAGATTTAGTACAGGACGATGACTTCCGGGCAGTTCGGCAGAAACGAGATTTGGTAAAGTGCTCGACATAACCTTTCTGGAATAATATACGAGAAGACTTGGACCCAGAAGCGGTCATATTGTGCACACCCAGCAGGCCAGAGTTCGGCATCGTCGATAAGACATGTTACGAGTGACTATGACAGTTGGCCAGAGATCTTAGAGGATGTGCTAGAGCGGGACTATTTCCGCCATCTTTGATTTGATATTTTGGACGATTTATTTGCATGATTGAGATTTTGTGCACCACAGTTGCACCTGACTTCGATTTGATGTCATTCGAGCGGATGATTTTGATTTCATACCTGTGGTATGCATGTGATTTGACTTATGCTTTCGGCATAGTTTCATTCACTTTTAGTGTTTTGATGTGATTTTGTGCACGCTGATGCACATGGTTGTGAGATTATATACCACGGTATACCTGATTTGGATTTGGATTGAGATGTGTTGTATACCATAGATTTCGATTGTGATACTCGATATTTGTTTTCGTGCACCTTATGCACTTGAGTTGGATTTTGCGCAGACTTGACGCGCTTGATGCGATTTTGGTGCAGGCCAGATGCATTAAATCGAGATTCTTCGTGCATATCAGATACACCTGGTATTGTTGTCAGTCACACACTGTTGTCCTTGACAGGTGTTTTTGTGCACACCCGATGCACTTAGAGTTGTTTCTGTGCACATGTATGTCACATTTATTGATTTCGATTTCCGTGCGCACCAGACGCACGTGGCATTTTTATATACATTTTTGGGATTGATTCTTATGGAGCAGTACGTTTTTATGATATTTACTATTTGGTATAGTAGCTGAGCAGGACTAGTCTAAGGACAGTACTTGAATGTATTTTGCATGCATTGATAGTTATCGAAAGGATTTCCAAAGAAAGAGCTATAGTCTCAGTATTTATCTATGTGTCCGGGATGACACGAAACATTTTGTAAAGGACACCATTCTAAATTGTTTCTAAAACGGAGGGATGTGTATGTTAAACAAAGGATATATATACATATATATAGTTATTTTCTTAAAATAGACGTCCGCCACTGTGCAGTGATACGCGCATCGCACAGCGATTTGGAAAGAGTTTGGCATGCATTCCTTTCAGATGTCTACATGCATAGTTGATGTATATCATGTTGGTTTTCGTATGTGATTTAGACATTGGTGTCTCCACCATAACTTCGATGATTGCGGGATGCTTGACGGAGTTTTGATTTTGAGTTATCTTCTCATTTTTCATGCGCACGTATTGCGCTATGATGTGTTTAATGTAGTTACGATTTCGAAGCCCCGACGACTTGATCTTTTTACGGAAATGTTTTAGTATTTGAGGGAGTTAAAATTTAAATTCGGGGACCGAATTTTTTTAAGGGGGGAAGACTGTAACATTTCAGAAAAATAAAATATCATTTTTAGGAATTTTTTTAATTAAGTAATAAATATATTAAATATTTTATTAATGCGGTATAATTAAATACGGATAAATTGGGGAAAACTTGGAAAATTGTAGAAATTACTGAAATGAGGGTGTTTTAAATGAATTAACCAAATTATGAATTTTTATGATTTATTATATTCACTTTTAATGCTAATCGCGATTAAATATGGCTAATCTCGCATTAATCCGGTTTTGTGCACATGACATGCACCATGTAACATTTTAGCACTTGTTATATTTTTTCATGGCTTTTTCCCTTTCTTGCATAGTTTTGTTTTAGAAAAAAGAAAAGAAAACAAAAGAAAAAAAAGGAAAAGAAAAAGAAAAGGATTAGAATATTAAGCATAGGCGAGAAAGAGAGATAGAGAGTGTGTGTGATGGGTCAAGAGAGGCATGCCTATTTGTTCCCTTCATTCTCCTTCATCATTTTCTCACTCCCTCATCTCCCATGTCTGCCCCCCACCTCCTCTTCATCCTCTCAAAACAACCTCAAAATCTCATCCTCACTTCATTAAAAATGTGCACAAGCCCACAAGCTATACTTTGGACCAAGAAAGCAAGGATTTTAGACACTTGGGGCAACTCAAGAAAATTCTTGAGTTGCCAAATGAGGTAATTTCTGAACCATTAGTGTATTATTTGGTTTACTTTAGCTTCCATGCATGTTTAGAAGTGATTAGGCGATGTTTAGTGGGGTTTGAAAATTCCTAGAAAAGGATTAGGGTTTGAATTGATTCCAAAAGCATAATTGAGGTTAGTAGTGACCCTAAACCCCCTTTAGTGATATCATATTTGTTGGAGATAGTGCCCTCAGAGTCAATTATTGGATCACAGGTATGTGATTGCAATGATTGAGGGAGGACCTATCCCGGTAGGACAGTCTTACTCGAGATGATAGTATGCTATCTGGTTTAACTTTATCATCGTGTACTGCTTTAGGTGACCTGACATGTCGCTATTACACGTTGATAGAGCCCCTGGGATTCTTGCTTGACTACCAGCAGTATGATGGCGATCATATACGTGAGAGCTGGTGGTCTATAAGCACATCCTTAAAAGGTCCCTAGTCGTGGGAGTTTCGAGACAGGGCATCGATTCTCCAGAGTAGACTAGTGTATACAGTCGAGACCCCGACGAGGGGCGGTGGCCGGTCTCATAAGCCACTAGTGTCAGTTGGTTCACCTAAGATGTATACAGGTGCTCATTGGGTTATGAGTACACCGGACAGGACTCGCTGGGAACATGCTAGTTGGTCTTATACCGGATGTCAGATAGCAGTTCCCTGGTGACATGTGTACAGGTTAGTTCATCGACCTGAGGATCGTCATTTGTCTCGTGTGAGTTCCCACTGTGCTTTGATTACTACCCTACCACGGCTCAAAGGAGTCGTGCAAACATGTTTTAGTTGGGTACAGTCCCGTGCCACATGGAGGCAGTGAGCGGATCTTCAGGGGTTCGTCTCTCCCGGTATTGGGGGTGAGGTCGCGCTGTGTGTAGGAGAGCCATTACGCAAAGCCCTCGGCCGAGGCAGGAGATTTACTGGTAGGTATTCCAGTAGTATCTCAGGGCGTTCTGGTCTACACTCCGCCACGACTTGTACCGCTTTTGGGGGTCTGACTTTTACCAACCCCCTAGGCCCGACATGCGATGCTCATAGACGAACGGACCGGACTGTACGGATATTGTCACTGACAGGCTCAGTAGGGTGTCAGGATGAGTTCGCTCATCGACGTCCCTTTTGGTCAATAGCTGGTGGTCCATCACGTATTGGCTAATACCTCTGACGTGCTAGTGGTTAAATCCACAGCCATAGTATTGACGAGTCTTTAGAGTCCACCACACTTACAGTTACTCAAGCTTTCGGGCGAAACGATATAGAGACCGTATGGAGATATGGCAGGGTCCGATCAGATACGTGCGGTATTGCACGGATCAGGATCGGACAGTTTTGTACTAGTGGCCGTATAGTTATATGGCATGGTTCGATCGGATACGTGCGGTATTGCACGGATCAGGGTCGAACGGATATTACTAGCCGGCTTTGGTTTAAGCCGGATCCTAGTTTTAGTACAGTGTAGATTTTGTCTCATTGCATTTGTATCCGGTCGGAATACAGATGCGGGTGTGTATGCACAGTATCGGGGTTTTCCTGTAATTTATTACGGGACCACTTTTCTGGAGTTACCAGTTTGCATTCCGTTCCGGCCGGTTTTCGTTTTTTCTTTCCCGGCCAGACTTTTCCGATGGAGGGGGTTATTTGCAATTGTGCAAATAACATTTGTGGAAGGGGGTTTCTTGCAAATATATTCATTATGATATATTTAGCATCTTTCATCCATGATGGTGCATTTATGAGATTTGAAGTGATTAGATGTATTAAGCATGGTTGATGTTTCTTTTACTTTATGTTGTGGTCACCCTTCACTTTATCCTACACTCACCTCCCTTAGTTGATTGCTCCCACCTTTTCCTATATGATATTGGCCGGCCACATGAGAGGAGATGATGAGGGAATTTCATTTGGTAGTGTGGGAAATTTATCATCTCATTTGGATACACCAAAGTTCATCTCCATTTTTGTTCATTACTTCCCTCCATCAAATGGCAACTTCATTACCCCAAAAAGAGACAAGCATCTTCTACACTACATTCTACAGCACATCTTGGGCACGTCGACTTGCCAGCTTCGTGCCCGAGCTGCCTCGGTATTGAGGCGGGAGCCCGTAAAAGACGCAGGCGATGTGGTGCCCTTCCGGCGAGGAGGCGACGATATGGAGACAACACTTTCCGCGGGAGATCGGGACGATGACGAGAAGACCGGAGGACTCGGATCACTCAGTATACTTCTCTTTCCATCTCTTGTTAGCTAGTATAGGTTAATGGTTAACGATCCGGGTTTTATTTTCCGCGGTAGCGCCAGTTTCCAAGTAAGGAAAATTTTTGATTCCGCATTTTGGCCTCGGATAGACGGCCGGGGCGCTGCCGTGGCGCAACATGGTATCAGAGCCACGCCATTAACCTTGTCTGGCTTGTTCTAATGTGTTTTACTTATCCGATCAACCGAAATTCCAAAAACCTCATTTTTGTTCACATCAGTTTCTGTTGAAAATTTTTGGTCTCAAAAATTTTTTCAGGTTGTATAAAACTAATGTACTGGAAATTGTAAGACTTCTGTAAAAATTCGACGCATTCAGTCGACTACCTGAGCGCGGAACCGCGGCCAAACCCCCCCTTGGGCCGCGGTTCCGCCGCACTCTGGTGTCGTCACTGTGTCCACTTTTTCGAGTGGGCTTGTGGGCTAATTTTAGGGGTTTTGGCATATTAAATTTGGGCCCAGATTTTCGGTGACTGCTGCAGTATTGCTTGGGGGCCCACTTGTTAATTGTTTGATCGATCGGATATTTTAAACACATTATTTCACAGTATTTACATTATATCTGCGACCGTGAATGTCACTTGATCGGTAAATCCCGTCTAACTGCTATAGCCCGGTTAGACGGATTTGCGAACGTGACTTTCATGTTGATGTTCTATGTTTATGCTGTGTTGTTGCGGATCGGTCGTGGGGGATAGCCTGGATGCAATGCTAGTACAGTTTTGTTGTATTATGTACATTTGTTATTGCGGGGCGAGCGTCCGACATGTGGACTGCCGTCACTGCCTGTTTGTATTATTCTTTTGGGGCACGACCTGGTTGCGGTCGATGTACCCGTTGTATGTATATTTTACTTTCTGTACTAGGATTACCCCGCGGAGGGGTGCACGGGTAGCCGGATTCTAGAGGGCAACGGGCCCGCATCTCATGGCATTGAGACGGAGGGGGCTTCACTCTAGGATTGGCTGGCTATTCGCCGCACTCATAGGGGGTACAGGTTGACCCAGGAGGGGTGCCCAAGTTACCGGATTCCGTGAAGTGCTGGGTGGTCCATTCACGGTGCTGAAGGGGGCTGCCTCGCTTCAAGTTTTGGCGGGTGACTTGCCGCTCCCGTAGGGGTCTAGGATTTCATTGCATAGGCTATCCACACGACCAGGGGAACGTCGGGTTTCAGCAGCGGCTCTGTGAAACCCGGGGATCCCAGATATCTGTATTGTTCTGTGATGCTGTATATTTCTGTGATGTTTCATTTTATCACGCCATGAGCGAAAATAATATATTGGTATATATATTAGTAGATGTTGTATATGTTTTGCATCCGCGCTAGTCCAGTCCCCGCTCTGTCGTTAGTTAAGTAACCTAACGGGTGATGACGGGACCCAGTGGCGAATGCGGATGGCATATACGTACATCAGTATATTTTCGTTCTTTGTGGTGTGATCCATTGATGGGACTGCGTTGATTCGGATCAATGCAAGATAAACAAACCTATTCTGATGTTGTTGGAACACTTTTTCAAAAAGCTGTTATTGCAAGGACGTTCACTTTTGTTTTCCATCGTGGTATTCATTTGGAATATCCTGCTCCTCAGTCGACGAGGCAAGGGCCGAGATCCCATCACCGGGAGTGACCCCTTGGACAGAAGTTTGCGTCAAGGCATTAACTTCACTATAGCCGATTACTTTTGCTTTGCATCGTGGTATTCAGTTGGAATATCCTGCACCTCATTCTACGTGGAAAGAGCCGAGATCCCTTCACCGGGAGTGACCTCTTTATTAAAGGTTTTCGTCACTATATTTTCTAAAAGGTTATCCAGTTCCTTCAACGATATCAAGTTAATTACGTTAAAGGTTTTTCGCCAAAAACCAGTCGTAGACCTCCGTCATTTCAGATTAGTGTTACTTAGTATTCGTGCTGCGTTTGTCGTGCATTGCCGTGGCGTAGTGTTCGGTAGCTATGTAATGCTTTTCTGTCACAAGGATAAGTGGATTGGTTAGGACAGTCGTACGGTCTTGTTGGCATTGTCAAGGACTCATACGGGTGGGTTTAACGCAATCAAGATAATGACGGGTAGAACTTGACTAGGACTCTTTGATTTGTTGGCATTGTCAAGGTCACTTGGGTCCTAGGGGTAAAAACACACATCGGGAGTTTCAAAAGAACTGAAACTTGCCAGGAATGCGCATACCTTCAGGAGTGTGGTGACTTGAGTGGATTCCGTCAAGTTATCATGCGATGATAGTTGGATCCCGATTCCCACTGATGAGTTAGTTTACTCCTCGGGTGACCCCGACTAATTCTTCTTTCAGGTTTGGAGGAGAATTTGAGGTACAGTGGGAGGTTTCCAGATTAGACAAAGTGATAACCATTCTGATCTAGGTTAGAGTGCACGCTGAGTGTTTCTTTTCTCTCTCTCTTTGGCAGCGACCATTGACCCGACCCTAAGACTATGACTCAGTGACCAAGTTGACCGAACCTTCTTAACACAGGCTTTTGGATTGTAAGAGTTGCAGACCTCATTGCCACTCCTACTTTTACCCTTTTCTCCAGGACACCCCGCATTACTGCGAACGTCCACTTCCATTGGACAAAACTATCGTATGGTTATATACGAACTCGAAGGACTTCGAGGATGGTTTCTAGTTCTGGAGAAAACGAATAGAATTATTCAGTTGTCTTTTCTTTTCACCTTCTCTCATTGCGAGTATTCCTTGGTTTAGGAGATAGTACACCTATTACGCAAATTGGATAGTCTTCTTCCAAACCTTAGGCTGGTGCCGACCGGTAGGGAATGACGGAAACCAATTAGCATAACGATGGTGTGCAGAAGGTATTAAGTTAAGACAAAGCAAGGGATTAGTAAGAGGGCAAAGTAAATTGCGACAGCTATTCACGACCGAACCAAGTATTTCTTCGCCAATCCTAAATCACCTTTGTATTTCTCCAGGACACTCCGTATCACTACGAAGATCCACAGTTTATTTGGATACTCCATCGTATGGTTATATACAAACTCGAAAGGAACTTGTTCCAGTTCGGAGATGGATTCTGGTTCAGGAGAAATAGGAATATGGTTTATTCGGTTGTCTTTTATCTTCACCTTCTCTCGCTTTGCGAGTGCTCCTAGGATTAGGACAGTACACCTTTTATGCTTATTGGATAGTCTTCTTCCAAACCATAGGCTGGTGCCGAACGGTAGGGAAGGAAGAAAACCATTTGGCCTAAGAGGTGTGCAGAAGGTAATGACTAAAGACATATAAAGGGATTTGGAGAGGTGGCAAAGAATTATACGGTTACAGTTGTGAATCTGGATAATGGAAGAGGCATTACTAGGAATACCAGGATACCCCAAAGAGACATTTCGATGTTTCAGTTTCACTGTGTAATGTTAAAAGAAAACTGATTTCCCGATTGGACACTTGCTCCAGGGTATGTATTTACCAGGTTTGATTCTCACATCTGTATGGTTTTACAGATGATGAGTGGGAGTAAGTTATTGGGAATAGGGTAATCATCCTCATTATATCGGGATTCGTTGTAATCGGTGATATTTGAGGAGATCATCTGGGCTGTTTGCCGGTCGGCAAATATTTGGTTTTGAATATCCGCTGTTGTGCACCAATTTCAAATTGATATATCTGTACGTCTATTTTCATAAAGTGAGATATACCTTTTGATATTATGTCGATGACATTTACCTATATCAGTGGATGGTTAGGTAAGGAGCATCAAACAGCGGTGTAATTCTTCTTAACCATAAGTACAGTTTTCAACCTACGACGCACAGTGAAAGAGTTGTTGGACTCAGCGGACTTATACAGAGTATTCTATGTTATCCAGTGTCCATTAGGACAGAGGGGTTGGTCCTAGTACTATATTCAGTTTACTTATGACTTCTCTAGTTTTTAGACAGGTGTTTCGTGGAAACACATGGTCTTAATTTTGAGGAGTTATAGGTATTTGAATAGAGTAGAGAACCAGGTGTAGAAAGTATCGGGATTCTTCAAAGTGATCGAAGATGTAGATACTTGTCTATGGTGTTCAGTTGATAGTAATGATAAAGAGAAATTGCTTCTCTTTCAGGTTACTCATAAATGGAAGCATTCCTAAGTTGAGTAACGCTGATCGGCCTCCTTCCATTTAGTTGACATGCACTGGAGATAGCTGCATGATTTGAATCTAGTTCAATTAAATCAGTGCCTCTGTTTCTATATTGGATATAGAACAGTTCATATCTTAACGATGTTAAGGTACGGGGAGTTGTCCGGCTTATGCTTAAAACCAGACACTGGACAACTCAAGGCACGTTTCTGTAATGGCTGTTTGTGGGTTGACCCAGGCTATGACGAGGATTGATTTTCTACCATCTGGCAGATCAATAGAAATATTGTTCTAGACTCACCACAGTTTTATTAAAAATGGATTTTTTCAAAAACAGTAGTGGGAGTATGGTAGAACTGGAAGTGATTCCAGAACCGCAAACGATTACTGAAGATTTGATTAGGAACCTAAAGATTCAATCTGTTTTGACATTCCATTGGCCACTCCGCAGATAAGGTGGGTAACTTCAGGCACCCGAGAGGTACTCCGGTAGCCTCAAGGACGGTGACAGGGAAGTTCTTGTTTACCACACTTGCCATTGTTGTTGTTCCAGGCTGCGAGACCCGGCAGGAGGATGAGTATAGCGTCGTTCTAAACTAGTTTTAAAAGTGCGCGTCTATATGACTCTGGCAGAGGGTTGTCGTAGTCGGTGGGAGTAGCGGAAGCATTGGTGGACATCAGACTTATGTCTATTTATAGACTAAAGCAGATGTAGCGGAGATAGATCATCTATTTCTGATGTGACAATCATAGGTTTGACTTCATCAGAATAGGGGATGGATCTGTTGAGAAGGTAGTAGGGTGTGATGTCATGGTATTTGGATGACATACACAGAGTAGGAAAGGAAATTCCTATACTACGATCGGTTATACTTTGGTCGTCACATAGTGGTTTCTCCACACGGGACTTGGACATAATATCTGACATACTGGTTACTAGATCTATGGTTTTAGATCTAGATTTGGGTGGTTTCCCAATCTGGGTACTTAGACAGCATTCTAAGAGTATTTAGAATGGACGACTCCTGGCATGGTAGTGTACCTGCAGGTAATGGAGTCACCCTCTCTAAAGGTGTCTTACAGACTAAAGGGGAGAGGGATGTGCATGATTGGCAGATCACTTGCTTAGGCAATTGAGTCAATCATGAGATGTCAAGTACCACACCAGATGTTGTTCTTGCACTAGATGCAATAAGTTGACATTGATCCAATCTTGGAGAAACAGTCGGAAGCAGTTTTAGAACATAAGTGGATGTTCTATGGATATGATAACAGCAGCCTCTTTTAAGAGACGGTTATCATTCCAGGCTTCCAAGGTGACATGGATGGCAGAGTGGCTGTCAGAGTTATATTTTTCCCTCTGACGAGGGGCAGTATTTTGGACAGGTGGTCCAGGTGGATACTGAGGGAAGGCATGGCGCAGGATACTGATTGAGTTCAGTTGACGATACAGTCTAAGAAGTTTGGATTTGGAGTTCATTTATGAGCTAGGTCCCATCAGACATCCAGACATTCTAAGACAGGTATTGCTCATTTCGGGAGATGGCTTTCTCCGCGAACTTGAGATATAGAGAGACATAGAAAGAAACATCACAGCGGATCCACTCACTGAGGCTATTCCTCGAACGCAATAGTTTCGTAAACGAGCTTTGAAAGACTGACTAGTAGAGGAGTTGGGTGTTCGGTATCACACGGGCTGTGAGTATGCGGCATCGCAATAATTAGCCTTGAGTGCAAGTGGGAGATTGTTGGAGATAGTGCCCTCAGAGTCAATTATTGGATCACAGGCACGTGATTGCAATGATTGAGGGAGGACCTATCCCGGTAGGACAGTCTTACTCGAGATGATAGTATGCTATCTGGTTTATCTTTATCATCATGTACCGCTTTAGGTGACCTGACATGTCGCTATTACACGTTGATAGAGTCCCTGGGATTCTTGCTTGACTACCAGCAGTATGATGGCGATCATATACGTGAGAGCTGGTGGTCTATAAGCACATCCTTAAAAGGTCCCTAGTCGTGGGAGTTTCGAGACAGGGCATCGATTCTCCAGAGTAGACTAGTGTATACAGTCGAGACCCCGACGAGGGGCGGTGGCCGGTCTAATAAGCCACTGGTGTCAGTTGGTTCACCTAAGATGTATACAGGTGCTCATTGGGTTATGAGTACACCGGACAGGACTCGCCGGGAACATGCTAGTTGGTCTTATACCTGACGTCAGATAGCAGTTCCCTGGTGACATGTGTACAGGTTAGTTCATCGACCTGAGGATCGTCATTTGTCTCGTGTGAGTTCCCACTGTGCTTTGATTACTACCCTACCACGGCTCAAAGGAGTCGTGCAAACAGGTTTTAGTTGGGTACAGTCCCGAGCCACATGGAGGCAGTGAGCGGATCTTCAGTGGTTCGTCTCTCCCGGTATTGGGGGCGAGGTCGCGCTGTGTCTAGGAGAGCCATTACGCAAAGCCCTCGGCCGAGGCAGGAGATTTACTGGTAGGTATTCCAGTAGTATCTCAGGGCGTTTTGGGCTACACTCCGACACGACTTGTACCGCTTTTAGGGGTCTGACTTTTACCAACCCCCTAGGCCCGACATGCGATGCTCATAGACGAACGGACCGGACGGTACGGATATTGTCACTGACAGGCTCAGTAGGGTGTCAGGATGAGTTCGCTCATCGACGTCCCTTTTGGTCAATAGCTGGTGGTCTGTCACGTATTGGCTAATACCTCTGATGTGCTGGTGGTTAAATCCATAGCCATAGTATTGACGAGTCTTTAGAGTCCACCACACTTACAGTTACTCAAGCTTTCGGGTGAAACGCTGTAGAGACCGTATGGAGATATGGCAGGGTCCGATCAGATACGTGCGGTATTGCACGGATCAGGATCGGACAGTTTTGTACTAGTGGTCGTATAGTTATATGGCAAGGTTCGATCGGATACGTGCGGTATTGCACGGATCAGGATCGAACGGATATTACTAGCCGGCATTGGTTTAAGCCGGATCCTAGTTTTAGTACAGTGTAGATTTTGTCTCATTGCATTTGTATCCGGTCGGAATACAGATGCGGGTGTGTATGCACAGTATCGGGGTTTTCCTGTAATTTATTACGGGACCACTTTTCTGGAGTTGCCAGTTTGCATTCCGTTCCGGCCGGTTTTAGTTTGTTCTTTCCCGGCCGGACTTTTCCGATGTAGGGGGTTATTTGCAATTGTGCAAATAACATTTGTGGAAGGGGGTTTCTTGCAAATATATTCATTATGATATATTTAGCATCTTTCATCCATGATGGTGCATTTATGAGATTTGAAGTGATTAGACGTATTAAGCATGGTTGATGTTTCTTTTACTTTATGTTGTGGTCACCCTTCACTTTATCCTACACTCACGTCCCTTAGTTGATTGCTCCCACCTTTTCCTACATGATATTGGCCGGCCACTTGAGAGGAGATGATGAGGGAATTTCATTTGGTAGCGTGGGAAATTTATCATCTCATTTGGATACACCAAAGTTCATCTCCATTTTTGTTCATTACTTCCCTCTATCAAATGGCAACTTCATTACCCCAAAAAGAGACAAGCATCTTCTACACTACATTCTACAGCACATCTTGGGCACGTCGACTTGCCAGCTTCGTGCCCGAGTTGCCTCGGTATTTAGGCGGGAGCCCGTAAAAGACGCAGGCGATGTGGTGCCCTTCCGGCGAGGAGGCAACGATATGGAGACAACACTTTCCGCGGGAGATCGGGACGGTGACGAGAAGACCGGAGGACTCGGATCACTCGGTATACTTCTCTTCCCATCTCTTGTTAGCTAGTATAAGTTAATGGTTAACGATCCAGGTTTTATTGTCCGCGGTAGCGCCAGTTTCCAAGTAAGGAAAATTTTTGATTCCGCATTTTGGCCTCGGATAGACGGCCGGGGCGCTGCCGTGGCGCAACAATATTGGACCCAAAACCAGAGACAAACCCCAATTCATGAACTTTGAAATTCTACCAATATCGTATTTTGTGGGAATTGGGTAGGGAAATTGAAATCTGCTAACACTAGGGGACCTGGAAAATTATTTAGCGATCACAGTGATAAATGCAGGCAACCTAGGAGACACCAATGAAATCCTAGCCCCAACACCCTCTCCATGGACATAAATTTATTCGTTCTGGCCGCAATTTGCGGCCAGACCGGGTTCATTTTGGTTCGTGCTTGTTCTGTAGCTCCATCTCCAGTAAACTAGACCCTTTACATATGCAACTTTGGCTAATTTCGCCTAGGGTAAAATGTTGAGCTAATTTTCAAGATTTCTGATTTCGTTTGTGGCTCTTTGTGAATTTGGTTTTGGTACGTGATATTGTTTTTCCTTCGTGTGGAGTTTGAATGCAAACGACTAGGGTTATTGGTCGTGTTTTGCAGGCATAAGCTATAGGTTTTAACCTATGAGCGAAACGTATGCCGTTTTGGTTTTCCGACTTGATTTTAATACGCATTTGCGATTGTGTATTGGTTGTAGGTACCCCCACGTGGATTTCAAGACGACGTGGATAAGCATGGCTTCATCGACTCCAGCAAGCGTGGATCAAGGTGAGTAGATATATATCTACGGGGAAGTCGGGTGGATGGCGTATAGCACCCACGTAGCTCGTAGTGTAGATTTTGTTATATATACTATAAATATATATATATATATATATATGTGTGTGTGTGTACGTGTTGTGGAGCTTGGATGATCACTAAGTACGACATTAGAAGATCATGGGTTAAATTTAGTATAATTGGATGATAGTGGCGTTAGTTAGTTTAGTCGCGAGACCTAGAATAAGGTTTACAGCCATACGCACACACATGCTTACTTTGTTTTACTGGTGCGTTTATGGGGATATGTATATATAGACACACACATAGGTATGGGACTATGTGTGTGTGTATATATATATATATATATACGTATACTTATATATGGATGATGAGGATTGTACATGGTACTTGGAGTTGAGTCGAAAAGTTTAGGCATGATGCCATGAGATCGATGATAGTTTTGTTTCGTATTATGAGATAGGACGTGAGATTTTAGCGGGCCTTTAGGCATGTGTTTTCATACACGCATATATATGCAGATGGTATCAGTTTATACTAGACTTAGATCAGTACCCCTAGTTCATGAGATATGATGATAAGGATACCAGATAAATGATGAGATAAATGTGATATTCGACCCGTACCCAGATTTGGGATGTCGTACGATGGATTTACCGTACGAGCTATATACGGATGATAGATCCGCACTATTGACTCAAGGATGTCATATTGTATATTGTATCGTATGTGATACTATTGAGGCGGGATCATCGACTATTATATTTATATGCATCGACTCAGATTTATGTGGCTTCCGTACCTTTTCGATTAGCCTGTTATTTAGACCTGTGGTTACTTTTAGATGTTAGTCTAGACTCGAGTCATACCTATTTCAAAACTAACGAATCGTGAGTATTTTAAAGACATGCTAAAGGATTCTACGGATATTTTAAAGGACGTACCCTTTTTCTTAAAAAAACACCGTAGCCTCTATTTTTCCAAACAACACGGTTCGTGTGATTTCAAATGACAAACTGTATGACTCGTATAACTAATGTAGATTCCTTAATGTTGCATTTACCTCCATTTCCATATATTCATGTTGTTATTAGCGCATCGCATGCTTATATACTTGTGATTTATGTTATATTAAACCCATGCTATCAGAACACCAGCACCATTATCGATGATGCGTATGCTCCACGTACACCTGCTTGCCGGCTCACACATTTCATCATCGATAGTTGCCATGTCACTACACAGTAGGATTGTTGCATCAGGATATGACTCCTTGCATGACATACTTGCGTACATACACCCGCCGCTTGAGGGTGCAGCGAGCCCCCGGCGATTGAGGGCGCAACGACGTCTCCTGTTGCTAGTGGGCCTTCGAGTTCAATATTGTACACCCATACTTGCGTACATACTTATTTGCACATACATAGATGATGCTGGCTTGATTTTGGAGATTTGGGAACCGCATCTTATATTTTAAAACTGGATTAATTTAAAAGAGCGGTTTTCCCTCGATATGTGCATATTACTGTTTTATGTTGCATAATATACGGATATGCTTACATTTCTATTATATGTCCCATACATCATGCTTTATGATTATACACATTGAGATATGCCGTTTTCATGAGATTTCTGGATTTGGGAACCGTGGTTATTTCAAAAGAAAGAATGTATTGTTTTAAAAACCCGGTTTCTCTTGATATGATATTTCAGTGCGTCCACCATGCGTTTTCTCAGTTCTGAGACGTGTGATGTGTGAAACCCGATTCGAGGAGCGGTAGGCACCGTCTGCGGGTACATGGTAGACCCGGTGAGGTACCCCGGGGCAAGAAGACTCATATTGTTAGACGGTGAGCCTGGCAGGGGAGCACTAACTACCGGTGATAGTATTTAGGACTCGTCGGTTGTCCGGAGGATACCGACCGGAGTCATGAGATGGGTATGAGGGCCGACCAGAGTCGGCGGTGTTAGTTGTATATATGCCCTAGAGGCCATTGTTGTACATATGATGTATATTATAATGGATGCTTGGATATATATAGTGAGGACTTTCTTGCTCGACATGATAGTATGCTATTTGGTTTCAATTTATCTTAACAGTTGACTTGTATTGGTTTACTGTCTTGCTCTCACATGTTGATAAAGCCCTTAGGATATGTACTTGACTACTAGGACTATGATGAGATCATACTAGTGGGGCCAGGGTAGTCAACGAGTACATCCTATAACTGTTCCTAGTCAAGGGTGTATCGAGACAGGGTATCGATACACCAGAGTAGACTAGCGTATACGCATCTTGACCCATATGATGGGCGATGGATGATCCCATATCCATCGGTGTTCGACATCAAAGATGGTGTACGGGTGCTTAGTAGAGTCTGGGTACACTAAACGGACTCGCCGAGAACTCCTAAATGGTATTATACCTATCGTCAGATAGCAGTTCTCCGGTGACACTGGTACAAGTTAGTCTGTAGACCCGAGATCGTCATAGTGTCTTGTGTGATTCCCACTGTGCTTTGATTTCTACCTTACCACATCCAAGAGGGCATGCAAAACGGTGGCTTTTGGGTACATTCCCGAATCATATGGAGGCAATGAGCGATAGGAGGGGTTTCGTCTCTCCCGGTATAGGGAGTTGATGTTGTGCTGTGTACGATTGGCTATAACTGGAAGTCCCTGGCCAGGGCTAATATGGAGTGCTACTGGTAAGAGTTATCAGTAAGTTCTTGACCTGTTATGAGCCTCACATCGACATGACTTATCGGTCACTGGGGTCTGACGTTCACCACCCTTAGACTGGATTTGCGACATATCAGACAAAGAGACCGGAATGTACGGTAGTGTTACTGATTGGATTCACAGGAGAATGTACAGGCTTTCTTGTTGATCTTCTGATCGCTCAATACCTGGGTGCTTGATATGTTTAGCTGACCGCTTGCAGCTTGTTGGTGTTTGATATGATCATCACGTACTGTCGGCGTATTGACGATTCTTTAGAGTCTTACACAGAGGTTTCCTGGCTCAGGCAAAACGGAGTAGAAGCACATATGTGATATGTGCGGGACCGGGAATAATACGATATGAGATACCGTATTCTATTCTCGCGATATGTGATATCGACCGGGTATATGTGATATAGCCGGGTCATCGGATCAAGTGTTGATTCGATGAAATGGTACATGTTATATTAGTCGGTTATATGCAATATAGCCGGATTGTCGGATCAAGAGTTGATTCGATAATTTAATGTATAATTATATATGTGATATATTGCATTACGTTAACTAATATAAGCTCGCTTTATTGATTCATTTTCTAACTGGATAATACATTAATGTATATATGAAGATATATGTTAATTGTATTATTTTCTTTTGTTACAAAATATATTGTATATGTAATATATAATATTGTAACATGTTAGGGTTACAAATGAAACATGGATTTTGAGTTTAAACCAAGTTAGGGTTTGGATTAGGGTTAGCTATTTGGATGAGGGTTAAGGAAGCTTCATGAAGCTTTCATTTTGTCATCTTGCTTTGATATTTTGTGAAGATATTTGTTAACCCAACCCAAACCCTTAACCTATGGTTTATTCTCTACAAGGGTTAAGCCTTTCATTCTTAACCCATGGTTGCAATTGTAACCACAACATTAATTCATTATTCATCACAAAAGGATTAGCTTCATCTTTTTCCTCTTCTTGCTCTTGAAAAAGCTTCACTAGCTTTTCTATTTGTGATGATAAATGCTGAGAAATTGAAAACAAAAGAGAGCAAAATTCCTACTTCATCATCCATATATATTCTAGCCACTTAGATTAGGGTGTTCACTTCTCTAATAAGTTCATTAGTAATGTGTAAGCTTGGGTTAGAGATTTTTCAAGGTAGATCATCTTAAATCAAGAAGACTTCAAGCAAGATGCATCATTCACCTCTTGGAGCCTCACGAGAGTCGGAGTTCTTGATGATCGCAGCGAAGGGACCTCAACACGGAGCTTATGAAGCGAAGGAACGGACTACAAAGGTTGTAGTACTAACCTCTTTAGTTCTTCGTATGTGATACAAACATGTTACCCTAGAATTTCTAGTAAAGATTCTTGGTTTGCTTGCTTTGCACCTCTCTAAATTATAAAGTGGCATGAGTGATGCTACCAAACCCTAGACTAGGTGCAAGGGAAGTCCAACAGTGGTATCAGAGCCAAACTAGAATTCTAGATACGGTGTTAAAACGATTACAAAAATGAAATCGTCTCCGAAATACGGTATTTTGAAACCCCCCATTTTGCTCTCTGGAAATTTTCTAAAAAGTACTTTAAAATTTTTTCAAACAGGTGCAGAATGATATTGGGGACATTCTAAGAACATGGGAGAAACACGGAGGGAGGGGCT
This sequence comes from Agapanthus africanus, assembly GCA_030015575.1. Lineage (NCBI taxonomy): Eukaryota > Viridiplantae > Streptophyta > Magnoliopsida > Asparagales > Amaryllidaceae > Agapanthus > Agapanthus africanus. Next base: position 157,677,920 of record JASDDO010000010.1, read on the forward strand.
TGGATTTTGGCTGATCCCCTGGCCTGAAATTCCGGCCAGGCCGGCCCCATGGGCTCCTATGCCCCCCCCCCCGTATTCCCCCTGTGCTCTCATGTCTCCATTTTTGGCATCCTAGTATTGTTTATTTAGCCCAATTTTCAGGTGATGATCTGTTTGACCTGGGGCTTATTCGTAGTGCTTCGTAGTCGTTTAACTTAACACTGTATTGGTAACCTTGACTATTTTTAGCAGTTCGATTGAACTTCGCACACCACATTTTGTACCCCGCTGAAATTTCCAAGTGTTGTAATTTTCCAAAGTTGATTATATTCGTAAAATCGTGCAAGTACCCTTATGGACCCCCAAGAAGACTATAATAACCTTAACTTGATTCTATGCCTACAGAACCACGTTCGAACCTTCGGGTTTGCTATAGTTCCGTGGTGTCATAGGTGAGGCGTTGGTTAACTCCTTCTACGGCTGGTCCATGGACACTGTGGCACGGTTTTTGAGTGTTTTGACTTTGCTCAAGTGTTGAGCCCACGGGGGTAATTTGTGAGTGTATGTTGATTCGATCGAAACGTTAAACATCGTCTTGATATTCTGTGATTGTGATACAATATATGGAATTCATACGGTTAGGCATGAAATCCGTAATATGTGATATTTCGGGTTTACGATGTCTAAGGAGATTATGGATTCCAAATGTTGTAGTTTTTCACTTTTCTTTTCTGCGGCCGTAAGTGCAGTATGTGGGGTATTGCCGGCTTCGTTGCTATACATCAACGAAAATCGGGATACGCATGCTTGCTTACGTTGATGATATGAGATATTATGTGTTGATGTGATATGTTATATTAGATCGTCGTGTTCTGAATAGCCGGGGGTTTTATGTGAGATGAGGGTTTTTATTTTCATTCATGTAAAATTCATTGTATGTAATATTCTTTTATAGGGACACTTCCGGGTTGAGGTTGATGTCACCATTGTATATTATTTACTTTTCCGCATTAGGATAGACCCAAGGAGGGGAGCACAAGTAACCGGGTTCTAGGGTCCAGTGGGAAGCCATCTCGAGGAGTCGAGACCGGGTCTCCTAACCCTAGAATTGACAGCGTTACTTTCCACTCTCGTAGGGGTCTAGGGATGTGGGTTTGGCTATTCATCGCGACCGTGGAATCCGTGTTTTATACAGGCTCGATATAAAACACGGACCTCCTAGTATATCCAGTATTTCATTTGTTTCTTCTGCTGTTGATATACTGTGATGTGATCATATTATATGCGTGAGACGAATGATTTATTATTGTATATATGATATATAATAAATGTTGCTTATGTTTTACACCCAAGCTAGTACCGCCCGGTATGCTGCTGGTTAAGTAACCTAACGGTGCATAACGGAGCATTGTGGCGAATGCGGATGGCATAAGCGTACGCTGTATTTTCGTTTCTTCTGTGATGCTTAGGAAGCATAAATGATGGGATTTATTAATGAGATTAATAAAAGAAAAGAAACCTAAAAGATGTTGTAGAATCAGATTTTCAAAAAGGGTAGCTACAGTTTTTTCTTTGCAAAGTGGTATATGTGATATACCCTGCACCTTATTCGATGAGGAAAGAGCCGAGATCCCTTCACCAGGAGTGACCTCTTTAGAAAAACTGGCAGATGCTTCAAACTCACGGTTTAGTTTTTGATTGCTTCTATAGTTCTTATTTTGCACAGCGGTATTTATGAAATATCCTGCACTTTATTCGATGAGGAAAGAGCCGAGATCACTTCACCGGGTGTGACCTCTTTAGCGAAACTATAAAAGCCTAAAAACACTCTTTTTCAAAATCACTTGTTTCTACAACGATATCGAGTTCATTACGCTCATGGTTTTCTGAAAAACCTGCGTAGCCGTCCGTCATTTCAGATAAAGACTATTTAGTATTCGTGCTGCGTTTGTTGGCCTTTGTCAAGGCGTAGTGTGCGGTAGCTGACTAGTACATATCTGTTTAAGCATATGATGCGATTGGATTAGGGTAGTCGTACGACCTTGTTGGCCTTTGTCAAGGGTCGTGCGAGTGGGTTTATTTCAATCAAGAAATGACGGGTTGAACTTGACTAGCTTCCTATGGTTTGTTGGCCTTTGTCAAGGTTATAGGGGGTTAGGGGTAAAAGCATTATCGGGAATTTCAAGTGTTGAAATTTGCAATGAGATTGCATACCTCCTATGAGATAGTTGGATCCCGATACCCACTGCGAGTATGAGTTACTCCTGGGAGAATTTTACACAGGACAAATAGCCGATCAAGTAGGTGTCTAGAAAGGTGTTAACGGGGTTATGCCTCTGGGAAAACGAGGTTTATTCTAATTAGGTCTGTGCGAAAGCATGGGGAACCTTCCTCAAAGTACCAACACTGCCTGGCCGAAAGATTTGCGAACTTGTAAGGTGTAATAAATCCCGGCTAGTCTTACCTTTTAGGGTTTTAAGGAAGATTTGATAAAAAGCAGTGGGAGCCATCCTGATTAGATAAGATAATAACCAATCTAATCTTGCAAAAGCATACGCTAAAGTGTTTTCTTCTCTCTCTCCAGGTAGCGACCATATCAGGCCTTAATCAAGATAATAATACAGATGTATTGACTGAACCTGCTTATTATACTGAGCAGGGGAACGTTGGTCCCGCTCCCACTTATAATTGTTATAAGTCCGAGCAGGGAATAAGAGAACATCTGGATTCTCACGCAACCTAAATGAAGAACAAGCATGCTGATGCATCTTCTTCAGGTGTGTTAGTTATCGAGAACTGTTTCTCAGTTCACTCTACGTCCTGGGTATTAGATACCGGATCGGGATCCCATATATGTAATATGTTACATGGGCTACGTAAAGGTAGGGAACTGGGAGAGGGTGATCATTCCGTAAGGGTTGGGAATGGTGCAAATGTTGCAGCCAAAGCAGTTGGCGAATATCACCTTGTGTTACTAAATGGTAATACATTGATTCTGAACGAATGCTATTACATTCCGACCCTGGTATGCAATCTTATATCAGTTTCTTTATTGAGTGAGAAGGATATAATTTTGTAGTACAGGATAATGTTATGAACATCTTTCAGAATCAAAAGTTGATTGGATCGGGTTTGTTAAATAATGGCATATACGTTCTTAATCAAACTACAGTACTTAATGTACAAAACACAGACAAGAGGAAGGGTTCAGAAATGAACGAATCCTTCTTGTGGCATTGTAGACTAGGTCATATCAATGCGACACAGCTAGCTAAGTTACATAAGGATGGATATTTGAATCCGTTCGAATTTTCATCTTATGACACTTCCATTCATGTCTCAAAGAAAAGATGACCAAAACTCCGTTTAGTGGACACGAAGAAAGAGTTACAGAACTCTTGGGGCTAATACATAGTGATGTATGTGGTCCCATGTCTACACATTCCAGGAACGGTTCTTCCTACTTCATTACATTCACTAATGATCTCTCAAGATACGGACATATGTTCCTATTGAAACACAAGTCTGAAGCATTTGAGAAATTCAGATAATATAAGAACGAAGTAGAGAACCAAACGGGCAAATGAATTAAGATCCTACGATCTGATCGAAGAGGAGAATACTTGAGCAATGAGTTTCTGGACTATCTAAAAGAGAATGGGATTCTCTCTCACCTTACTCCTCCCTATACACCACAGCACAACGGTGTATCAGAGCGGATGAATCGCACCCTATTAGATATGGTGTGCTCTATGATGAGTACTGCTGAGTTACCTATTTCCTTTTGGGGTCATGCGCTTGAGACAACAGCATACCTATTGAATCAAGTTCCGTCTAAATCTGTACCTACCACACCATATGAGATATGGAGTGGGAAGAGATCATGTCTTGAACGTGTTAAGATATGGGGTTGTCCGGCCTATGTTAAAACACAAAATCCGGACAAACTCGAGGCACGATCAGTTCTTTGTAAGTTTGTGGGATATCCTAAACATTCACATGGATAGCTTTTCTACCATGGTGAGGTACAAAAGGTGTTTGTTTCTCGACATGCCACTCTTTTAGAAAAGAAATTTCTTCTAAAAGATATTAGTGGCGAAGCGGTAGAGCTGGAAGAAGTTTCGGCACCACAAACTATAACTGAAGATTTAGTGGAACCGGATGATTCAATAGTTCCCAACGAACCCCAGCCTCTCCGCCGATCTAGTAGGGTTCCTCATCCACCTGAGAGATACTACAGGTTTCTCATAGACGGTGGGAGCGAGGATTGCATCATGGAAGATGATGACCCGACTAGCTTCGAGCAGGCCATCACGAGTGGGGACTCTATGAAGTGGCTGGATGCTATGCGATATGAGATGGAATCCATGTACACCAACAAAGTATGGACTTTGGAAGTTGCTCCTGAAGGGGTAAAACCCATTGAGAGCAAGTGTATCTTTAAGAAGAAATTTGGTGTAAATGGAAAAGTCGAGACTTTCAAAGCTAGACTTGTTGCAAAGGGTTTTCGTTAACGACCAGGTGTGGATTATGACGAAACCTTTTCTCCAGTGGCTATGCTTAAGTCCATCCGGATCTTACTTGCCATTGCTGCATACCATGACTACGAAATCTGGCAAATGGATGTTAAGACCGCCTTTCTAAATGGTGATTTAGAGGAGTGCGTGTACATGACTCAGCCAGAGGGCTTCGTAGATAGTGGGAGCAGTGGAAAGGTGTGCAAGCTGCTTAAATCCATCTATGGGTTAAAGCAAGCATCACGGAGTTGGAACATCTATTTTGATGTTGTAGTCAAAGAGTTTGACTTCATCAAAAACGTAGATGAACCTTGTATTTACAAGAAGGCTGCAGAGAGTAAGGTTGTCTTCCTCGTATTGTACGTGGATGACATACTCTTGATAGGAAATGATGTTCTTATGCTGCACTCGGTCAAGATCTTCTTATCACAAAGATTCTCAATGAAAGATCTAGGTGATGCCTTCTGCATTTTGGAAATTAAGATCTATAAAGATAGATCTAAACGGATACTGGGATTGTCCCAATCCAGGTACATTGAAACCATACTAAAGAGGTTTAGTATGAAGAATCCAAGCGTGGGAACCAACCCACGATCTCTAGACTCTCTTTCTCCAAAGAGATGTCTCCCAAGACAGATTTAGAGAGAGCTCGCATACAAGGGATACCCTATGCTTAGGCAGTAGGCTCTACCATGTACGCGATGCTATGTACCAGATCCGATGTAGCATACTCACTAAGTGTAGTCAGTAGGTATCAAGCAGATCCAGGAGAGAATCACTGGACAGCTGTGAAGAACATTCTCAAGTACTTGAGAAGGACTATGGCGATGTTCTTGGTGTATGGTAACGGAGAACTCCAAGTGGAGTCCTTTACCGATTCAAGCTTCCAAAGTGATAAGTACGACTCTAAGTCGCACTCGGGATTTTTCTTTACCCTAAATGGAGGGGCGGTTTGTTGGAAGAGTTCCAAGAAAGAAACCGTGGCAGACTCGACGATGGAGGCTGAATACATCGCTGCCAACGATGCTGCCAAAGAGGCTGTCTGGATGAAGAAGTTCATCACTAAACATGGTGTGGTTCCTTCCATTGAGCATCCAATACCTTTATATTGTGATAACAATGGAGCTGTGGCTTTGTCCAAGGAACCCAGGTCCAATCAGAAGTCCAGAGATATTCTGAGGCGGTATCACCTGATCTAGCAGATAGTTGATCGCCGCGAGATCGAGGTCAGAAGAGTTGACACGAAGGACAACACTGCGGATCCACTCATGAAGGCCATTACCCAGATACAATTTGAGAGACTCTTCGGGATGTTAGGTATGAGATACTACAACAGCTGGCTTTAGTGCAAGTGGGAGATTGTTAGTTGTATATATGCCCTAGAGGCCATTGTTGTACATATGATGTATATTATAGTGGATGCTTGGACATATATAGTGAGGACTTTCTTGCTCGACATGATAGTATGCTATTTTGTTTCACTTTATCTTAACATGTTGACTTGTATTGGTTTACTGTCTTGCTCTCACATGTTGATAAAGCCCTTAGGATATATACTCGACTACTAGGACTATGATGAGATCATACTAGTGGGGCTATGGTAGTCAACGAGTACATCCTATAACTGTTCCTAGTCGAGTGTGTATCGAGACAGGGCATCGATACACCAGAGTAGACTAGCGTATACGCATCTTGACCCATATGATGGGCGATGGATGATCCCATATCCATCGGTATTTAACATCAAAGATGTTGTACTGGTGCTTAGTGGAGACTGGGTACACTGAACGGACTCGCCGAGAACTCCTATATGGTATTATACCTATCGTCAGATAGCAGTTCTCCGGTGACACTGGTACAGGTTAGTCTGTAGACCCGAGATCGTCATAGAGTCTTGTGTGATTCCCACTGTGCTTTGATTTCCACCTTACCACGTCTAAGAGGGCGTGCAAAATGGTGGCTTTTGGGTACAGTCCCGAATCACATGGAGGCAATGAGCGATAGGAGGGGTTTTGTCTCTCCTGGTACTGGGAGTTGATGTTGTGCTGTGTTCAATCGGCTATAACTGGAAGTCCCTGGCCAAGGCTGAATGCTACTGGTAAGAGTTATCAGTAGTTTCTCAACCTGTTATGAGCCTCACATCAACACGACTTATCGGTCACTGGGGTCTGACGTTCACTACCCCAATACTGGATATGCGACATATCAGACGAAGAGATCGGACTATACGGTAGTGTTACTGATTGGATTCACAGGAGAATGCACAAACTTGCTTGTTGATCTTCTGATCGCTCAATACCTGGGTGGCTGTTACGTTTAGCTGACCGCTTGCAGCTTGTGGGTGTTTGATATGATCATCACTTACTGCCTGCGTATTGACGATTCTTTAGAGTCCTACACAGAGGTTTCCTGGCTCAGGAAAAATGGAGTAGGAGCACATATGTGATATGTGCGGGACCGAGAATAATACAATATGAGATACCGTATTCTATTCTCACGATATGTGATATCGGCCGGGTATATGTGATATAGCCGGGTCATCGGATCAAGTGTTGATTCAATGAAATGGTACATGTTATATTAGTCGGTTATATGCATTATAGCCGGATTGTCGGATCAAGAGTTTATTCGATAATTTAATGTATAATTATATATGTGATATATTGCATTACGTTAACTAATATAAGCTCGCTTTATTGATTCATTTTCTCACTGGATAATACATTGATGTATATGTGAAGATATATGTTAATTGTATTATTTTCTTTTGTTACAAAATATATTGTATATGTGATATATAATATTGTAACATATTAGGGTTACAAATGCAACATGGATTTTGAGTTTAAACCAAGTTAGGGTTTGGATTAGGGTTAGCTATTTGGATGAGGGTTAAGGAAGCTTCATGAAGCTTTCATTTTGTCATCTTCCTTTGATATTTTGTGAAGATATTTGTTAACCCAACCCAAACGCTTAACCTATGGTTTATTCTCTACAAGGGTTAAGCCTTTCATTCTTAACCTATGGTTGCAATTGTAACCACAACAATAATTCATTATTCATCACAAAAGGATTAGCATCATCTTCTTCTTCTTCTTGCTCTTGAAAATGCTTCACTAGCTTTTGTATTTGTGATGATAAATGGTGAGAAATTGAAAACAAAAGAGAGAAAATTCCTACTTCATCATCCTAATCTATTCTAGCCACTTAGATTAGGGTGTTCACTTCTCTAATAAGTTCATTAGTGATTTGTAAGCTTGGGTTAGAGATTCTTCAAGATAGATCATCTTAGATTAAGAAGACTTCAAGCAAGATGCATCATTCATCTCTTGGATCCTCACGAGAGTCGGAGTTCTTGATTATAGCAGCGAAGGGACCTCAACACGGAGCTTATGAAGCGAAGGAACGGAATACAAAGGTTGTAATCCTAACCTCTTTAGTTCTTTGTATGTGATACAAACATGTTACCCTAGAATTTCTAGTAAAGATTCATGGTTTGCTTGCTTTGCACCTCTCTAAATTTTAATGTGGCATGAGTGATGCTACCAAACCCTAGACTAGGTGCAAGGGAAGCCCAACAGGCGGCGCCTGAGGCGAGATACATAAGAGGGCCGATCTGAGGATGCGACGCCTGAGATATGTGAGGATTTACGTGTCGATGCTGGACATGGGTTTCATGATGTTTTGAGTGTCGATGCTGGACACTTCGGTTCCATGATTTGATGTGTCGCGAAGGGCACACGTTGATTTATATCCTCACACTTTCGTGCATATGCATTTATGACTTTTACATGCATGATGTTTTTGTTTCATTGGTTGACACGTTGACGAGATCCACATGCATACAGACATTGATTTCATAGTTGGATGATATCAACATACTTATAGACTTCATGATATAGTTGACACTGATTCATGTTGATTACATTGATCATAGCTCATATTTATTTATGATATATTGCTACCTGAGGCACTGACATGAGCACTTGGTATTACACTTTTGTATAGATGTTTACCCTTACCACCTTTTCGTGCTTCAGACCTTATCATATTGAGGATATATATATTACTGATCGTATTGACCTAGGATTGAGTCATACATATGATTTCTGCTCTGTGATGTTTTCTACTCACGAGTTGGCAACTCACCCCCGATGTGCCACAGTTTCTTGCAGGTTTTGTCGTACAGGTTCGTTGCGGCTTTGCTGGCACACTGTCCCTTTTCGGGTGATTTCTTTTGTAGGTGGGTTCACTCGCATCGTGACCACCCTTGTATTTATTTTAATCAGTTGTATCTAGTAACTCCATCAACCAGACTGTATTATTTATGTGACTTAGAGAGCAGTTGTATTATTATTTCGACCTTAGAGTCGCGCGTTGTATTATTATCGTTTTCATGTTGATTTAAGTTTCCGTTGAGTTTTGATCCTCCCCTTTCGGCGTTGTATATTATACTGCTTGCGTGGTTGTTACCGTCGATTGACGAAGAGGTATCTCCCGCTTGGGGATGCCTTTATTCATATTATTCATGTTGTACCCCGTTCGGGGCCAGTATTTACAAAGGAAACTCTGCCGAAATTTCAGAAAAGATTTGATGTTTTAAAAACGTATAATTCAGCTTATGCTATTAAAACCACTTGCTTTTAAACAAGTTTTCCTTTAATTATTATTTAAAATGGTTTTAGATTTCTGGGCTTTTGGCTTACTTGAATTAGATGTGGTCCTATAGACTTCATATGATTCAAGTGCCAGTCACGTGCTATTTCGGGTCGTGACATTCCAGCTCTGAAACGAGAAGTGTTTTATCTTTCTGTCATGACCAATCTTGTGGAGGCCATTTTGGACCCAGAAAGATGGCTGAAAAAGTTTTGCAAAGCGGCTTCTACTAGCCGACGCTTTTCAAGGATGCTTTCGAATATTGCAAAACTTGTTGCCGATGTCAACACATGGGAAAAATTGGAAAATGAAATTAGATGCCCCTAAATTCCATTCTGATTGTAGTTATTTTCGATGTCTGGGGTATCGATTTCACGGGGCCGTTCCCAAACTCTTTCGGGAATTTGTATATTTTGTTGGATGTGGACTATGTGTCCTGATTGTAACGTTTTTGCGTATTTTTAATTACCGCAATCAAGACGGTTTCGCTTCGTAGCTAGCCGGTTGAGTATGGGTCGATCCAAAGGGAGATGGAATCTTTTTCTTTATATTTTAACGAGTTAAATCCAAAATATTGGTGATTTTTTTTAAGTTCTACTAATGAGATAAAAGATGATAAAAAGCTTGCTAGGGTTAGGATTAGGTTAGTTTGAGTTTTAGGAATTCCTCACTTCTTTCAATGCCTTAGATATTAATATTGGTGTTAAGGTAATCGGCAAAAACGGGGATTAGCACGACTAGGAAGAGACTTACAAGTATAATCTAGGCTTTCCATGCTTAGTTTCTTCCTTTTGGTCCTTGTCCGTCCGTTCTTGGCTCTTAGCCCTAACCTCCGGTTAATTCAACCACAATCGGTCTAACTAGGGAATCACCGCTATCATGTAGAATAGGGTGCCGTAGTGAGCGGATTGTGGATCAATTAAAGGGAGTCCGAATTTAAAGTGTTGGGCAAAGAAAGGAGTGAGAGAGATTTCCTTCTCTCAAACCTTCCTTCTCCTGCCCTAACAAGTGAGAAATTACTCACCCATTAAAAAAGATAAAACAAGAGTGAAGGTAGAAAGAATTTAGGTTAAGAAGAATTTTACAACTAGCTATTCAAGACCCCACCTAGGCAAGGATCTTACTCAAGCATCATCGTTGTAAAAAAAATAGAAAAGGAGATAACAAAAGAAAAACATTGATTTAATTCTACGACTAAGTTAACAAATGAAAATTGCAGATAATAAAAATGCGATAAACAAATGCGAGAAAAATAAAAAGAACTTATTTTTATTGATAACCTCTCAAAAACTCACTACAATTTTTCATAAAGAATTTTAAATTCTAGATCTAAAAATAAAAATGGGCCTCCTAATTTGGTTTTGAGCTTTCCTTTTTATAATAGAAAAACCCTAGGTTTACATTCTGATCCATACACGAAATTACAAAACTACCCCAAGAGAGCCAAGTCAAAGCACCGACACTGCTACCGACATGCACAGACACGGCCGCGGTTACGCGGCAGAAGTGCCTGATTGGCCGCGGTTCTGTGGCCATTTGGTGGAATCGTGTGGCCATCTTTTTAGGGCTTCTCCATGTTGCTTTTATCTTCTGTTTTATTCACTTGGTTTCTCAGAATCTCTTCAATTTCCTTCCATATTTCCAACAGTGCAGAATGATGTGGACTTTTGCCTTGAGCTCCGCGTTGAAGTCTTGGATCTTGTGCTGACCTTGTGCTTTGTGCCTAATGATTTTCCATTTGTCCCTTGAACTGGTAGGCGGCATCATACGGATGGTTAGCGGAGATCAGCGTTCATCTGTTGTTGGTCGTAGTCCCGCATTTGTTGCGACTTTTCATGAATTTCACTGTAAAGAGCTGAGAACCTGTAACCTGCAACTATTTAGCAGACATGGATCACAAGTACCTACTTATATGCAATGTGATTAAGAATGGGCGATATAAAAATGCAAAAATCTGATATGAACAAATACCCCCAAACTTATCTTTCGCTCGTCCCGAGCAAAGCCAATTTTATTCTCAAAAAGTCCTCACCTCACTTTCGCAGGGAACGCGATTGCACTGAGCTCGTGCAACAAGCCGTTAAACCTCTAGGTATCCTTAGTAGGAGGAGTGTTGTCTCCTGATGGTTTTCAGCGGATACTACCAACAAAATCCGATCAATTTGGCCGTTTACTCTAATTTTTCAATTCAGTATTCTAGCAAGAAATTCTATTATCTTCAACTTAGAAATCATCAACCCGTATTTTTCACACTTCCTTTTCATTTATCTTAAGATCATATATGTTTTTCCAGTTTATAAAGCTTTCAGTATCTCCTAAGTTTTCCTTCTAAGGTACAATCTTAACTCAGGAATTTTTATCATCCCTACTGAAGATATAAGCCCTATCTTTTATTCCTATCTATCCTCCAAAGTCCAATTATATACCCCTACGTGTGTGTAATTATCACCCCTACACTTGGAAATTCAATTCAAGCTATCATACTCTTATCCATCTTCTAAAATACTTTTAGTTGGTGAATTTTAGATGAAATTGCTCACACTTCCTTCATGCGACCGTTAATACTTCTTGAGGTACTAAACGACCGATTACAAAATATGCTTGCGCATTTAGGCGTAATTCCTCGTCTTGCAATACCTAAGGCTTAGCAGTGGCTCTCAAACCAGTTGGTCTAAGGCAGTAGGTGATAAAGCACCCTCGCTATATTTTTTATTTATGCTGCCTTAAGTAATTACAAAACCAGTGTTCATTTTTTTATCTCTTTATTCACCACTTATACTTTTATTTTATTTTCCTTCATACTAAGGATTTTAGACAAGAGCATTTCAAGGTATCCACTACTATCCCAAGCTTCAAGATGTGTGTGAGTGCGTAAAGTAGGGTATATATTTTCAGAATTTGGATTTTGGTTAAGAATTATTTTTTCAGACTTATACTTCAAATAGAGCTTTCAATATTCTTCCCTTATTTCGATTTAGCCCAAGAACCGAACTCAAAATTTGCCTATTTCTAAATAAACTACAAGGACGTATATTTTCTACAGTTAAACTTTAAGAAATGTTATTTTTAGGGTTTTTAATTTACTAAGTTTAGGATCTAGTTTTTCCTAACTAGTCAACCGTCATATTGAACTTAAGTCAAATATGGCCAAAATTGAACTTTTCAATTTTTATAATTTTTCAATTTTTATTGATTTTTTTTTATTTTTTTATATATTTTTTATAAAGATGCAATGCAGAATTAAATATGCAACAAGAAAACAAATATGTACAAAAAATAAAAATATGCAGATGCAATGCAAAGATAACTATTTACAATACCCTCACCCCCAAACATATTAATAGCAGTGTCCTCACTGCTCCATGCAGCGTCTACTAGACGCGGCTTTACTGGTCCCAGCCTCACCTCTATCAGCTCCCCGTCCTTTCGATCGTGAGCGGGATCGTCCCTTTCTGGCCAGTAGGGTTGCCATTCCCTGTTCCAGATCCGTCACTCGCTGATCAAAGTTGGTCATCATCCCTATCATTTGTTCTACCCCCTATGGTTTCGTCGCATCAAGCGCGCTTGCGCAGCGGGGGTAAGCTCTTCGTCGCTCGCTGTAGAGCTCGAGCTAGGAGTCTTGGCCATCACATCCTCGGCCGGCTCAGTGCGCGACCAAACATCATGTAATCATGTATACGACGTGGAGACACCCTCAAGAAGGGGTCGAATGGGAATCCCGCCATGCATATAAAATTCAAATTCCTCAACAAGGAGGAAATGGCGACACAGTTGTGTTACCAACATAGGCATGGATAATTGGCCGCCCGTTTTCCGGCGCCAATCGAGTGAAGCAACACAGTGCACATATCGTAACTAGGGTTTCGAGTCATTAGTGTGTGCACTATGTATAGGGATGGGGTGAAAAAAGTTGTGTTGTGCGAACTTCTAAAAATATTATTTTGTGCCCAACGGCACACAGTTAAAACATTCACAAAAAGCGTTCGAGCCTGAATGCCTTTTTGTGGCTCCCTAGAACAGTCGTTTCCCATCAAGGGTAGGTAATCCTCAAATCGGAGGGGTTGATCGTGAATGGGGAGTCGTGGTATTAAGGTGACATCGTGAATTAAAATTTCCCTATCCCCCCACATTAATCTAATGTACCCGTCTTGTACAAGACAACCCTCCTCCATATATTCAGAAAAACGGGCAACAAGATCCGGAAGCGCGAAGGCATTCAGATAGTTAAATAGTAAAAAGTTCCATCCGCGCCTTCGGATCTCATCACCGAAGTAACTACCGTAAATATTATGTGCAAATAATTGGGAGAAATCCCTTTCAAACTGAAGTGTGGGGGCCATGATAGTGAAGTGAAGAAAAATAAAAATTTTACAGAGAGGATTAGAGAGATGCAAACCTCCTCTGAAAGTTTCAGAGGGTGAGCCGACTCGGAAGGAATGCTTCCGTTGAAGGAGTGGAGCGCAGCGGAACGGAACAGGAGGATGTGAGGCCCCGCCGATTGAGGGGGAGCTCCTCTGTCTGTGAAAACTTTCCTGTCCGTCCGGTGAGCCCGAACCAGTGAGTGGTTGCCCAGTAGGCAAGCACGAACGTCTCCTGTTGTTTTTTCGGTGGGCCCGGGGAAGTCCAATAACCGGACTTCCTAGCTACATGGAGTCCTTTGAGCCCGGGGAAGTCCAATAACTGGACTTCCTAGCTTCACAAAAACCCCGGTGAGCTCATTGGGCCCGATGAGCCCTACGGTAGTTGTATCGGTATGGAGCCAGCGTCGACTCGTCTGTAGTGCGGCGGATCAGCGGCAGGAAGCTAGAGTTGGCGGCGGCTGCACGGCGGCGGAGAGCGATCAGAGGCAAGGAATGTTGTGGCAGCTAGGGTTTTGAGTTTGAGATAGAATTAGGGCTCGGGAAATGCAGAGAAGGGGTCTGGTTGTTTTTATAGGGGTTATTTTGGTTATTTGCACAAAGGACCCCTTAAAAAGAGGAATTTATTTTGCAAAGGAAAAGTTGTATTATTATTTATTTATGTATTAGAACTGAATATTTACAAAAATACCCCCGAAAATTTGAATTTTTTTTATTTTTTTATAATTACAAGTGTGACATACCCCCAAACTTATTTGAAACAGTGTTTTCACTGTTTATGGCTGGATAACCGATGTTTGGTAGTAAGCAGAGGAAGATCAGTCGATGTAAACCGGCTCTTGCAACATCAGGAGCTCCTCCGATGGGTCAGCGGTGAGGAACGGTTTTAACCTATGTCCGTTCACTTTGAAGAGTGAACCGTCCCCAGGATTTTCTAAATCAACCGCACCGTGTGGATATATAGTCCGCACAAAATATGGTCCTTTCCAGCGAGATCTGAGCTTCCCGGGATGAAAATGTAACCGGGTGTCGTAAAGAAGCACCTGTTGACCAGGTTTGAAAGTTTTTCGCGTAAGGTGTTTATCGTGAAACACCTTAGTTCGATTTTTAACGACAACTGCATTTTCGTAAGCTTCATCCCGAAGCTCGTTCAATTCGTTTAAATGCAGCTTCCAATGGCTGCCCGCATTATCAGGAGATAAATTCAACTCCTTTATAGCCCAAAATGCACGATGCTCTATTTCCACTGGAAGGTGGCAAGCCTTTCCGTAAACAAGCCGATAAAGAGACATGCCAAGATCGGTCTTATAAGCAGTTCGAAATGCCCAAAGGGCATCAGTAAGTTTTAAAGACCAATCTTACGGTTTTTGGAAACCGTTTTCTCCAAAATCTGTTTGATTTGCCGATTTGAAACCTCGGCTTGTCCACATGTTTGGGGGTGGTAGGGAGCCGACAGGTTATGATTAATGGAATATTTCCGCATCAAGGACTCGAATGCCCTATTATAGAAATGTGTTCCATTGTCACTAATGATTGCACGGGGGTGTCCAAACCGGGAGAAGATGTTTTCCTTAAGGAATCTAACGACAACCTTGTTGTCGTTAGTCTGGCTGGGCACAGCCTCGACCCACTTAGATACATAATCAACAGCGAGAAGAATATACAAGTTCCCAAAAGGGCTGGGAAACGGCCCCATAAAATCAATCCCCCAAACATCTAAAATCTCCACAACCAAGATTGGTTGGAGCGGCATCTCCTTTTTTCTGGATATCCGGCCCAAGTGTTGGCACCAGGAGCACGTCTTGCAGTAATCATGTGCGTCTTTAAAGAGTTGTGGCCAGTAGAAGCCACACTGCAAGATCTTCTCGGCTGTCTTTCTGGGGCCAAAATGCCTGCCACATGCTTGATCGTGGCAAAACGACAGCACGCTCTTGAATTCATTATCAGGGACACACCGACGAATAATCTGGCCGGGACAGTATTTGAACAGATAAGGTTCGTCCCAGTAAAAGTGTTTTACCTGGGATAAGAATCGGAGTCTATCCTGATTTGACCATTCATTCGGTAGTAGTCATGTAGCCAAATAGTTCACAATATCTGCAAACCATGGTTCGCATGATACTTCCAAGAGCTGTTCATCCGGAAAAACGTCGTTTATCGGAAATTTAAGCGTCGGCGAAGACGGGAGGCATGGAAGATGGTCGGCGACTACGTTTTCACATCCTCTTTTGTCCTTGATGACAAGGTCAAACTCTTGAAGTAAGAGGATCCAACGTATCAGCCGAGCTTTAGCGTCCTTCTTCGCAAAAAGATGGCGAAGAGCTGAATGGTCCGTGTATACGATGACTGGAGAGCCGATCAAGTAAGGCCTGAACTTTTCTAATGCAAACACAACAGCCAAGAATTCCTTCTCGGTTGTTGTTTAATTCAACTGGGCATCGTTCAAGGTTCGTCTAGAATATTAGATTACATGCGGCATCTTATCGATGTGCTGTCCAAGGACAACACCAATGGTAATATCAGATGCATCACACATAATTTCAAATGGATACGTCCAGTCAGGAGAAGAAAGAACGGGAGAAGAAGTAAGTGAGCTTTTTAATGACTCGAACGGATTCATACAGCTTGAGTCCAAATCGAATGTGGTGTCCTTGGCCAGCAGAAGAGTCAAGGGCCTAGCAATCTTGCTAAAGTCCTTGATGAACCATCTATAGAAACCGGCATGGCCAAGGAAGGCTCGAATGTCTCGGACACATTTGGGAGGAGGGAGATTAGAAATGAATTCAATCTTCGGTTTATCTACCTCAATGCCATTTTGCGAGATGATATGTTTTAAGACAATACCTTCGCGTACAATGAAGTGGCACTTCTCCCAATTTAAAGTAAGGTTCTTATCCTTACACCGGGTAAGGACTGCGTCGAGATGTAGCAAACACTCATCAAAGGAATCACCGAAAATGGAGAAATCATCTATGAAGATCTCCAAGAATTTTTCCACCATGTCTGAGAAAATTCTTATCATACACCGATGGAAGGTAGCGGGTGCACTGCATAACCCAAAGGGCATGTGGCGATATGCAAATGTACCGAAAGGACAGGTGAACGTTGTTTTGTCTTGGTCCTTTTTGGCAATGGGAATCTGGTTATAGCAGGAGTAGCCATCTAAAAAGCAGTAGTACTCGTGTCCAGACAATCGTTCAAGCATTTGGTCAATTAAAGGTAGCGGAAAGTGGTCTTTCCACGTTGCGGCGTTGAGTTTTCTGTAATCTATGCACACTCGCCACCCAGTTTGGGTGCGAGTAGGGATCAACTCGTTCGCCTGATTGGTGATGACCGTTATGCCCGACTTTTTGGGGACAACATGTATCGGACTGACCCACTGGCTATCAGAGATAGGGTAAATGATACCACTATCAAGACATTTTACGATCTATATTTTCATAGCCTCCTTCATGACTGGATTGATTCGCCTTTGTGGATCCCTGGCTGGTTTGGCATCATCCATCATATGAATGTGATGTTCAACAATCAAGGGACTAATCCCCTTGATGTCCGCCATAGTCCAGCTAAAAGCTTGCCGATTGCTCTGCAAGACCGTCAGAAGGGCTTTCTCTTGCTCTTGAGTTAGAAAAGCCGAGATAATGATAGGGAGGGTCTCGTTCTCACCTAAGTAAGCATACTTGAGGTAAGACGGCAACGACTTAAGTTCGAGCGCCGGAGGTGAAACAATTGAAGATAGGATCGGCGAAAATGTCTCTAACTTGAAGGATTCTAACAGCAGCTCAAAACGAGTGTACGAGACCAAGTCGGATGGTTCAGCTAGCTCATCCGAAAATTCAAAGGATTCAAGCTCGGGTGGCGACAAGTCAAGATCGTTCAAGAAAGTGAAACACTCATAATCACTGTCGTGAGAAGTATCAGATTCAAGGAGGAACGCACTAGTGGCGTCAAGATTGCTGTGATCGAACAAATTTTTTTCGAACTCACGGTCCTCAGGGACGATCTCCTGGATCGAACAAACGTCTAGTATATGAGCATTAGGTTCGGAGGGCTGATTCCCCAACCTAAAAATGTTGAGTTCAATTGTCATGTTTCCAAAAGATAGGTTCATCGAACCATTTCGACAATTGATCACAGTATTCGAGGTCCCAAGGAATTGTCGACCGAGTATCACCGGAATTTGATTCCAGGGGTTAGCTACAGGTTGTGTGTCTAAAACAATGAAATCAACGGGGAATATGAAGTCCCCTACCTTTATTAACACATCCTCTAGCTCACCCCTCGGATGGGTGATAGATCGGTCGGCCATTTGGAGAGTACAGTGTGTGGGTTTCAGCTCTCCTACACCTAATTGTTCATGTACTGAATACGGCAGTAGGTTGACACTGGCACCAAGATCCAAAAGTGCGCGGTTGATGTTCTTATCCCCAATAGTTATTGAAATCGTAGGACAGCCAGGGTCCTTTCGTTTTTGCGGTAAAGCTTGGGTAAGAGGATCACTCACGGCACTAGCTAAGAAAACCTTCTTGGGTACCTGAGATTTCCTCTTCTTAGTTCACAAGTCCTTCAAGATTTTTGCGTAGGAAGGGACTTGTTGGATTGCATCCAAGAGGGGAATGTTAATGTTAACCTATTTAAATAACTCCACAATCTTCTCCATTTGTGGGTTTTGTTTATTGGATCTCAACCGGTTTGGAAATGGAACACTTTGAAAATTGGTTGAATCCAATGCTTGTGGAGGAGATTATGGAGCAGGAACGGATCCCAGTGCTGGTGTTTTCATGGAGTGAGATGTGGGTCCGTTCGGAGCAACAGAAGAAGAAGAGCCTTTTGAAGAATGGAGAACAGGCTTAGAAGATGAAGAAGAAGAAGAAGCGGCCGGGGTGTCATCATTTGTGCCAACGTTGTTGTGCAGCATTCTTCCAGATCTCAACGTAGTCACGGCACTCACATTATGGTTTTGCTGTTCAAGAGAAACATGAGCATTCTGTGGGTGACCAAGATTTGGAAGTGTTTGAGATAGAAGATTTCCCTTCTCTCGCTCGCTTAAAGCTGAGTTCAGTTGTGCAATCTGGGCTTCAATGGTTTTGATGCTTTGCCCGTGTGCAACAGTGTGTTGCACCAAAGACTGAATGGAAGACTGGATGTTGGTGGAGGATTGAGTTGATTGCTTTAAAAACGCCTCCAGATTTCGTTCTAACGAGAAAACCTTATCGTTATTTGGCGGAACAAAATTTTTTTGAGGAAAAGAATTGTTGGGTGCAAAATTGTTCGGTGGATTTTGATAAGGTTGGGGTTGGAAGGGCTGCTGATATTGATGTTGAGTTTGTGGTTGAGCTTGTTGTTGAGGAGGAGGAGGCCTCTGAAAATTGTTGTTGCCTTGGAATTGTTGCTGATTTTGATTCCAGGCGAAATTGGGGTGGTTCCTCTAACCAGGATTGTATGTAGAAGAGTATGGATCATTTCATTGTTTTTGCGGAAATGCAGCATTGACTTGATCCTGCCCTTGAGCAGGTAAGTTGTAAGGACACTCTTCAGTCAAATGTGATGGGTCTGAACAACAAGCGCAGATGGTACGAGTGGGAAGAGCAGGGGCATGAGAAGGCGATGAGAATTTGCTCTCAATTGCTTCAAGTTTTCTTATGATCGCAGCCATTTCGACCTTCATTGCAATCGAGAGATCAAGTTGATGAACGCCTGCCCTAGAGGGACCGGAAGAAGTAGATGAAGTGTTCTGTCTGGTGCTTTCCCACTGAAGCGTTTGCTCCGCGAGATCGTCGAGATATTGCCAAGTTTCCTCGTCAGATTTGGATAGGAAGTGGCCTTGAAAAATGGTTTCCAGCAACTGCTTAGTTGCTGGGTTCGGTCCTTCGTATAAGGTCTGGCAAAGTTGCCATCTCGCAATACCGTGATGAGGGCACTGAACAAGAAGGTCTTTGTATCGGTCAAAGCACTTCCAAAAAGGTTCTGCAGGAAGCTGGGAAAATTGGTTAAATTCATTTCGTATTCTCGCGGTCTTGTGATTTGGGTAGAATTTTATTAGAAACGCTTTTACAAACTCTTCCCAACTGTTTATGGAATCCGATGCGGTGCTATACAACCACTTTTCTGCTTGGTCACACAAGGTGAAAGGAATGACTCGTAGCCGTATAGCATCGTCGGACAGTTGGGTGGTCTTCATCATTGTACAAACATTCTGGAACTTGTTAATGAAGATATAGGCATCTTCGGATTCCAGTCCGTGAAATTTGGGCAACATCTTGATGAAGTGGGGCTTAATTTCGAAATTATCCCCATTAGCCCGCGGAAGTGAAAGACAGGTGGGAAGTGCGGAGCGGGTAGGATAGAAACGATCCTGGAGCGTGATTCGCTGAGGCGCTTCAACAGGATGTGGTTGCGGGTTATTCGCACCGAGATGAGGTGGAATCAGTCCAGAGGGAGGTAAAGAGATGTTAGGAGGAAATCCGGACATCTTAGAAGAATTTGGTGGTGATGAAAATGAAGATGTATGAACAGAATTCCGGTCAACGTCGGAGTTGGCCGGCAAAGGGAAAGGTGAAAGAGGTGTAGAAGGAGTTTCGACGTCGGAGTCGATCGCGTAGTCGGTAGCGACTAACGAAACACGGGCTAGGCGGGCACTATTGTCCCGAGTCCAACCGGACATACACTAAACAAGTTTAGTATAGTCAAAACGTAGAATGTGAGGGTAAGAAAACGTCAATGGAGAAGTGCGGATAAAAGGTGGGTAAAATGTGATTCTCGCGACAATGGGTAAGTTTTTATAAAAGATTTTGTTTTGTGTGTGTTTTTTTTAGAAAGAGTTTTTCAATAATGTGTACGGACTTACTTCAAACAATCACAGTTTAAAACATGCTCAGTCAAACCTAGAGCTACGGTCTTCTAAGTCCATTAGACTGCTCCTAACTATTCCAAAGTGACAAGTTGTGAGATAACCCTCAAATCGTCTCTTCACTGCCAATTGTGGCCAGGTAAGCACAAATGAAGAAAGGAGGGTTCCGCTCACGAATCACCGTGAGACGGGCCTTTTAAAATTATCCTTCTCACTTGTCTAGCCTAGGCACCAAAAAGTCAAGTTTAGATAAACAATTGTATGCCCACAACCTTCCTCTGTCCTAATGAGAATGACAGTCCTTAGTTGGCTGAGTCTAGATATTTTTTAATTAAACTCAAGGGTGATGCATATGCTTTTAGTGATTTTTGGGGTCTTAGAAAGGGTAATGAAATCTCCACCCAATCTGAATTGGTGTTATAGCCCCTTAAATTCCGTATTAATTATGCAAAGCAGGAACAATCAAAAATCTAAAACACTTTCAAAAAAAAATTTATTTTGGCCGCGGCGCAAAGAATCCTGCACAAAAATCAGTTTATTCGAGAAGGGAAGAGAATCTGTGCAAAGAATCCTGCAGGAATTTTTTTCAGTAGAGTGCAGAGGAGAGGAGAGAAGAAAAGAGATACTCATAGAGAATTTTTAACTGCTGACGTCACCCGTTGACCGCGTTTCCGCGGTCAAACCCTTGCTTCTGCCGCGGTTCCACGGCTGAACAATTGGTTTGGATCTTCAAATTTGGTCCCTATGCTTAGTTGGTTCTCCTTTTTCTGTTTAGATCCCCTGAATCTTAATTTGTTCACTGAGTTTGCTCCAGAACTGAAACAGAGTTTGCTCCAAGCCTGCACACTTGCACAAAAACTAATCAAAAATAACAAGATGATATTTTAGTTTTGGTTATTTTAATTTTTCAAATTTTTTATATTTATTTAATTAACCCGAAATTACACAAAGAAATAAACTACCGTCTCCCCGGCAACGACGCCATTTGATTGTTACGTTTTTGCGTATTTTTAATTACCGCAATCAAGTTGGTTTCTCTTGGTAGCTAGCCGGTTGAGTACGGGTCGATCCACAGGGAGATGGAATCTTTTTCTTTATGTTTTAACGAGTTAAATCCAAAATATTGGTGATTTGTTTTAAGTTCTACTAATGAGATAAAAGATGATAAAAAAGCTTTCTAGAATTAAGATTATGTTAGTTCGAGTTTTAGGAATTCCTCACTTCTTTCAATACCTTAGTTATTAATATTGGTGTTAAGGTAATCGGCAACAACGGGGATTCGCACGACTAGGAAGAGACTTATAAGTATAATCTAGGCTTTCCATGCTTAGTTTCTTTCTTTTGGTCCTTGTCCGTCCGTTCTTGGCTCTTAGCCTTAACCTCCGGTTAATTCAACCACAACCGGTCTAACTAGGGAATCACTGTTGGGGTAAAAATTGACACCCCGGTTGATCAAGTCAAAAATCCAAGTCAACCCCAAGCCAAGTGGGCCCAAGCCCAGACCCAGTGGGCCCATGCCCGGATCGAGCCCGAACGTGAAGCGGCCGGCCTCCCCCCACGCCAAGATAAAAATTTTGTAATAAACAATTTTGATGTATTTCTTTTATTTTATTTTATGGATAAATGTAAGGAAAATAGGCATAAAGCTAAATTTTTGTACAACCCATGGCTTATGTGCAAAAAGAAATGGCACATGAGCCATGGGGTGGCAAAATGCCATTTTTGTGAAGCCCAAGGGGCTATGTGTAAAGTGTATGGCCTATAAAGACAAAGATAATGAAAATATCTCAGAACTTTTTTCTCTCTCCAAAAAAAACTTTCTAGATCTGAGATCTCTTCCTCCTTCTTCAAGGTTCTAAAACCTTCTTTTTCCTTTTGAATTAAATCAAGAGTTTAACTCTTCCTTTTCTCAAAATAAGTAGATTTCCACCACAAAACCTACGAAGGGGAGCTCGGATCTCCAATCAGATCTCGAAAAGGGGAGGCTTTTAAGGCTTATCCCCTTTTCTCCAAGATCCCGTCGGTCAAGAGCAAGAAGAAGGAGACCCATCTCCAAAAATCTAACTTTAGACAGACCCAAGGCTCAAAAGAAGAGCAATAAATCCCCAGGAGCTTAACTCCTTTCTAAAGTTGCTGGAGTTTAACTCCATAAATTAATTTCTGTTGGAGTTTAACTCCATAAATTTCTTTCTGTTAGGAGTTCAACTCCAAAATTTCCCTTGGGAGTTCAACTCCCCTGCCTAGGGGCTAGGCTTCCCTTTCCGCGGGTTTTTCCCGCGGTTACGTGTGCCCACGTGACCCCAGGGCGCTAAGGCGCCCATCGGTCACGTGTGCGCACGTGACCCCAGGGCGCCAAGTCGCCCATCGGTCACGTGTGCGCACGTGACCCCTGGGGCGCCAAGGCGCCCATCAGTCACGTGTGCCCACGTGACCCGGGGGGGCGCCAAGGCGCCCATCGGTCACGTGTGCGCACGTGACCCCGGGCGTCAAAGTCCCCTTCGGTCACGTGTGCCCACGTGACCCTGGGGGGGCGCCAAAGTGCCCATTGGTCACGTGCGCACACGTGGCCCCGGGCATTAAGGCGCCCACCTGCCGTGCGAGCGTCCTTTGGACGCCATTTTGTTTTCTTTTCCCCCTCGTTTTACGTGCACTCCCCAACAAAATCCCTTATGGAGTTTAAACCCTTTTAAAAGAAAAAAAAATATTCTTTGGAGTTTAACTCCACAATAAAGTTCTATTTTTAGGAGTTTAACTCCGCATAAAATTCTTTTAGGAGTTTAACTCCATTTAAATTCTTTGGAGTTTAACTCCACAATAAAATTCCTTTTGAAATTACACTCCACTTTTTTTATAAAAAAAAAGAAGAAAAGGGGGGGAAGGAAAACATGCACAGACTCCACGACACTGTCTTACGTTAGAAAAAAATTTCTAACGGGGCGCTGCCCCGCACCTCGCAAGGGGGCTGCTAGCCCCCCTGACCCCCAGCCCGCTATCCGGATAGCGGGACCCCCGTAAAAACTCTGCGGGGTCCCCGATATTTCCAAAACCCCTTCAAATCACGATACTGCACATTGAGTTCGCATGACCAGTTTAACCCGTTAATCGGAGGTTCCTTCGCTCCAAATGCGAGGGGTAATTAACGGCAGCTTAGTCGGCGGGTGCCGGAGATTCGGATCCCCACAATCAATAAACCCCGGCCTACCCTAGGCAGGGGGAATCTGTAATGCGCCTGACAAGCGCGCGCGTATTCCCATCTCAATGGAGTGACGAAAAACACCCTACAGATTCTGGCACGCCCGGTGGGACCTTTCTCTCCTCCCATATTTCGGGTTAAACGTTCATGCGAACTCAATCAATATACATATCGATTGTCTATACTGAAATGATGTTTTTTTTTCTTTGTTTTTTTTTCTTCTGTGCAGCAATCAACCTTCAACGACAATGTCTCCCCAGCCGAATTCAGCTTCCAACGTGACCCCGATTCCGTACGTGGTCAAGATCAACGCTCGTGTGGTTCTCCCCGCAAGCCTCAGTCAACAGTGGGAGGAACCGCCCCGCCAGTTTGGCTCCGTCATCATCTACCCTGCCGGAAGCGCTCATCTGGTGGAGATCCCGGTGGAACAGGTGGCCAAACCGGTCTCAAGGGGTAAGAGGCCGAATGTCGTGATCGCCAAGGCACCACAACCGAAACTTAAGACGGTATCTGAACGATTCTCTGGTCCTCCAGCGGGGGGCAAGAACTTCGGTACAAAGCGCAACATCAAATGTTGCGGACGAGCTCAGGCGATGACTCCAACAAATGCACAATCGAGCGTATCTCCAAGGCCTTCCATCGCCCGGTCTGTGGCGTCTTCTCAAAGAGCCGAAGTCTGCCAGGTGCTTAGAACAGAAAAGTTAAGGCAGAAGCGTCTCAGGTATCGAGCCAACAAAAGGGCCAAGGCTTCGGCCAAATGGAATCGTGCGAAGTTCCAAGTGCAGGGTTGCCCCGCGACGACGGCTGAGTCGGACATAAGAATCAGGAATTCCTTCGAGCCTCTGAAGTGGGTTCAGAAAAATGCCATGACCGCCAGAATCAAGAAGACAGCGGTCCGAACAGTGCCACAAAGAGACGTGTCACGGCCCCAACAGAAAAAGTATGACATTGTCTCTTCAAGAGTCTATCAGGCGCTCTGTGCCGCACGAAAGCAACAGGGCAAATCCAGAAAAGAAGCGCCAGCACCATTCAAGAAGTTGGTTAGGCCAGCCGCCTTCAATCGACTACCAGCTACCGAAGCAAGGAGGTCAAGACAGCGATCCATGAAATCAGTCGCCAATGACCGAAAGACGGCCGGATATATCATCCATACGGTCTATATGGCGGGCTGGCGCCCCAGCGACAACCTTCGCAGCAAAAGCAAGGATGGGGCCACCACATCCCAAGCCCAATCTAGCCTGAATGTGGTTGCCGCCGCCCAAGAACAGCCACCCCCGCTGGATGAAGAAAACCCTCTCGATGAGGATGATAGGCAGAAAGAACCCCTCGGTCAATGCAGAGTCAAGCTCGGACAGCGAGGAAGAGCCGACTTTCCGCCCCAGGACTGCGGAGCAGGAACTGCTTCAAGTGCTTCGAAAACAGCTCAGGAGCAAAGATAAATAGATGGCCAAGCTCTATTCAAAGATTGACGACTTAACGAACGTGGTGATGCAGCTTACGGCTTAAATTGCTCGAGCGCCTCCCAATCAAGCACAAGCCGCTACTAATCAGCCGGGTGATGACAATCCTAGGCAGCCAATGCCTGTTCCTTTGGGACCAAGGCTGGTCGAGCCGCATGAAAGCCGGCCACACTCCGCTTCTGGGGACGCCTTGGCCCAAGATAGCACTATCCCTCTAACACAGGATCGGATAATGGATTTGGTCACCAGCAAGGTTAAAACATTGGTGGCCGAAGCTGAAGCTCAGAAAGAAATCGGCAGTAGTGGGCGGCCATATCCCGCGCAGTACGATCTGATTGAGTTCCCAAGCGGCTACGTCATTCCTAAGTTCGGATGATTTGATGGAACGGGGAATGCAAATCAGCACGTCGCTCACTTCAAAGCATCGTGCGGAAATACAGAGGGCAACGACGCGCTCCTTCTTCGTCAGTTTGTCAACAGCCTGACCGGCGTCGCCTTCGACTGGTATGCGAGTATACCGGACGGATCCGTCATTACCTTTGCCCAAATGGAGTCCCTGTTTCGGCAAAGGTTCATGAGTGTCAGTGATAAAATCTCCATCGCCGACCTTGTGAGGACCAAGCCGGGGAAGAATGAAAGCAACACCGACTTTATCGCCCGATGGCGTAATCTCACAGTCAAGTGCGAACCGCCGCTGGAGCAGGACCAGTCCGTCAGCCTTCTCATTGGGAAACTCAGCAATTGGATGGTCCCATTCTTGTTTACAGCGGGCCTCAAGACATTTCAGGAGCTAACCAAGAAAGTCCAAATGCTGGAACGCTCGAAGCAAGAGTCCCCGCCGGATTCTCAGAGAGACAAAACTTGGAAAAGCAAGCGGGACGACAACCGTAGAAGCGGGAGTTCCAGCAGTACCAATGTCTTCAATGCCTCCGACAATGAAGAAAAGCGAAGGGCGGGCGAATCCAAAACCAACCGGTCTCGAAAGCCATTGCTGGGAGGAGATGGGCCTTCCCTAGAGGAGAAAACGAACAAGGTTTACTCTTTCAGAAGGGACAAGGTCCGCAAGATATTTAAAGACACCTTGAGCAACGGCCTACAATTGCCGGAGTCGAAAAGACCCCAAGAAGCGAAAATGACCGACAATCCTCTGTATTGCCCGTACCACCGAGTAGTGAGCCATGCGATCGAGGATTGCTATATCTTCAAGGACTGGGTCGAGAAGCAGTACAAGGCTGGAGAGATCGAGCTGTCCAAAAGCGTGTTGGTGAACAATCAAGTTGCAACCGCCAACTTTATACAGACAGAAGTTGAAGCCTTCTAGGAGCAGACAGCTGAACCCGCTGCCCTAACAAATGAAACTGACTCATCGCGGCCTCCGTGGAGTACGTACATATCTAATAAGACGAAGAAGATGCTAAAGCTGCTTCAGAAAGAGCCCAGGATGAAATGGGAAGGACAGAAGAAGCCTACCAGTCCAGCTGCCAATGCGGCTCCATAAGGCTCAAAATCCAAGAAGCTTAAGAAGAAGAAAGGTGCAGCTCGGCGCGAAAAAGAGTCTGCAGGGAGATCGACCATTCAAAAATATATCGATTCCCTTGAAGAATATGAACAAAAGGAAAGAACATTGATTCAATTGAAGGAGTTCTTCCCTGTAGAAGCGGCTGAAATTCTGGAGGAGTTAGAAGAAGACTCCAATGAAGAGATCTCAGTAGTGACCTGCTACGCCATCCATCTTGGCAGCGACTCGGAACAGGAGGTTTGTTTTCCCGAAGAGGACGAGGAGCTCGCTACAACGACCAATCAAATCCAGCTCAGAAGCGGCAGGGCTCTACCGCCAAATCAGGGCAACGCCCCAAAAGGGAAGGAAAAACAAGTCGTTAATGAAGAAGATGGCAGAGAACCGGCTGATGAAAACGTAAGTCCTTCCTCGGTGGACTATAATGTCTTGGCGCATCTCCGGAAGCTTCCGTCTCTCCTGAGCATCTACGACGCCTTGGTCCTATCTAAGGAGCTTAGAGATGTTCTCATCCATGCTCTACAAAACCCCGAGCGGTATCAAGCTCACTTTGCGGAAATTAATATGAAAGAAGCCCAGCACGGTTTGCATGCCGCCGCAGTCATATTTAAGGATGAAGACTTGCTACTGGGAACGGCTAAGCATAATCGGCCGCTTTACGTGACCGGGTATAGCGACGGAGATAGAATTAATCGCATATTGATTGATCCGGGGTCCTCAGTGAACATTATGAACTTGCGAACTCTGAAGAGTTTGTCGATGGACGTCCGACATCTGTCAAAGGAAAGGATTGTCATTCAAGGCTTCAATCAAAATTGCCAGCAAGTTCAGGGGTCCATAGCTCTGCCAATCAAATTCGGGGATCTGCAAACTGAAGCTAAGATATACGTGATCGACGCCGACACGTCTTATAAGATTCTCTTGGGGCGGCCGTGGCTCCACGATTATGGCATAATTCCGTCAACTCTCCATCAATGTATGAAGTATACTAAAAATGGCGAAGAAAGACGCATTGACGGAGACATCCAGCCGTTCGGTGTGCATGAAGTCCGCTATGAAGATTCTCGGTACTTTATGAACCACCAAAATGCTAAGCCACAACTGACTGAGGATAGACCGGCCCCAAGACTCAAAAGCAAATCTGTGCCGGCTGTCACTTTCAAAAGCAAAAATACCCAAGTGCGCCCGCATTTCGGCAGCGACACTGATGAGTCCGACGCTGGAAGCCCGTCCTTCCGCAAAACCCGCCCTCATCTTGGTAGTGACACTGAAGAGTCAGAAAAAGAGGACCTGCCGTGCAACAGCTGTGCAGATCGGCCCCCCATGCAGCAAGCGAAACTACGAGAGACCTTCGAAGTTGCAGAAGGGTCCCTGGCCATCACAAGGGTGCCGGAACGGATGTGCAAAGAGCTCGACACATTGTCAGTCTCTACCGTGGACCAGCTGGAAACTTTCTACATGCCCGGGAGAAAAAATGGACAGAAGGGCATCCTGTTTTACAGGTCAAACACTGTTGTACACCCGGACGATCTTTCCATCGCGTGCCTCCCCTATGAGAGAGGCATAAGAGCCTTCCTCAATCCCAGATACTATGCGCCCGAGATGCGGGAATACTTTAAGAATTGCGGATGCCGGTTATATCAAACAGAGTCCGAAGCAAAGTTTTACGAAGGGCTATGGTATCCGCCCCAGGTCCGAGCACTCATCGATGGACGAATTCCAGATAGACGGGGCATAGGCTACATTCAACCCAATTCCAAAGCGTGCTATATGATCCATGTTGGTGAGGCCAGCGAAAGATCAAATGATGATGACGAGATAGCCGAGCCAGAAGAAGCTCCTCAAGAGCTCGAAGATGGCGGACAAGCAACCTTTGACGAGCTAACCGAGATTGACTTAGGAACGCCCGATAATCCAAGGCCGACCTACATCAGCTCACTCTTGTCGGAGGAAATGAGAGAGCAGATAATTGCCCTGCTGCGTGAGTTCGTCGACTGCTTTGCATGGACATACAAAGAAATGCCTGGCCTTTCTCCTGAAGTGGCCGTACATAAGTTGGCTATATCTTCTGATGCTAAGCCAGTCAAACAAGCTCCTCGAAGAATGAGAAGGGAGTTGGAAGAAAAGGTCATCGAGGAAACCAAGAAACTCATCGATGCTGGCTTCATCAGGGAAGAGAAATATGCAGACTGGATCGCATGCATAGTCCCAGTGAAGAAGAAAAATGGGCAGATCCGAGTTTGTGTCGATTTCAGGGACCTCAACAAGGCATGTCCTAAAGACGACTTCCCGCTACCGGTCATGGAAATGATAGTCGATGACACCTCAAATTACGAACTATTCACCTTTATGGATGGCTCGTCTGGATATAATCAGATCAGGATGTCGCCTGAGGATGAGAAGCACACAGCATTTCGAACCCCGATCGGAATATATTGCTACAAGGTAATGCCATTCGGACTGTTGAACGCAGGTGCTATATATCAAAGGGCAATGACTAATATCTTTGATGACCTAATCCATAAAGTCGTCGAATGCTATGTTGATGATCTGGTCATTAAGACTAAAGCCAAGGCCGATCATATCCAAGATCTCAGGACCGTTCTCACCAGACCGAGGGAATACGATCTGAAGATGAATCCTCTGAAGTGCGCTTTTGGCGTGTCATCGGGAAAATTCCTGGGCTTCATAGTCCGACATCGAGGGATCGAAGTTGACCCATCAAAGATAAAGGCCATCATAGAGATGCCCACTCTGAAGAGTCTGACGCAGCTAAGATCTTTTCAAGGCAAGCTTGCTTATATACGGAGGTTTATCTCAAATTTATCAGGGAGATGTAGGCCCTTCTCAAAGCTCATGAAGAAAGGAGCTCCTTTTATCTGGGATGCCGAATGTCAAGCAGCGTTCGAAAGCATCAAACAATACTTGTTACACCCTCCAGTGCTGGCTGCTCCCATTCCAAATAAACCGTTGATTCTCTATACTGCTGTGCTAGATGAGTCACTCGGTGCGCTCCTCGCTCAGAATAACGAGGAAGGAAAGGAAAATGCCCTCTACTACCTCAGTCGAACTCTAGTCGGGGCGGAACACAACTATTCCCCAATCGAAAAGCAATGCCTGGCTCTGATATTTGCTGTGAAAAAGCTGAAGCACTATCTGTTGGCTCATCGGGTTATGCTGATCTCCAAGGTCGACCCGCTCAAACACTTGATGACCAAAGCAAGCCTAGCCGGCAGAATGGCAAGATGGGCTGTCATGCTACTTGAGTTCGACATAGTTTATACTCCTCAGAAAGCAGTAAAAGGGCAAGCTCTTGCTGACTTTCTCGCCGCTCATCCTATACCAGAAGGGTCGCCGCTAGATTGTGAGTTACCCGACGAACAAGTGCTGCACCTCGAGGAAGATGAGCCATGTTGGGAGCTCTATTTCGATGGAGCCTCATCAATAAGGACCTCCAGTAAATCAAGCGTCCCGGAGATAAAAGCAGGGATCGGATTAGTGTTCATCACACCATCAATGGGAACCCTACGGCGTTCTTTCGCTCTCACCGAGCCTCGCACAAACAATGAGGCCGAGTATGAAGCTCTGATAGCTGGTTTGGAGCTCGCCATAGAAATGGAAATCCTTCGGCTACGGATTTACGGTGACTCCCAGCTTGTCGTCAACCAAGTAAGAGGCGACTATAAGATATACAAACCTGAGTTAGCTCGGTACAGAAGCCGGGTGGTGGAACTCATGAAACGGTTCACTCATATCGAACTAACAAGAGTCCCTAGAGCATTGAACGGAAAAGCCGACATACTCGCTCGCCTAGCCAAGGAGCTGGCTGAACCTGATATGGATGAAATTCTCATCACAGTCAGGAGCCGACAAATTCTATCCCCAGTCTCTCTACGAGAGGAGGAAAGCGCGGAACAGAAGAGCAGTCCTGCCGAAGAAACCTCGATCATCCAAGACAAGCCCGATTGGAGAGAACCCTTCATAGAATACCTCCGATACGACAAGCTGCCCGAAGAAAAATCTACGAGGGTTCAGCTGAAGAAAAGAGCTCTCCGATACGTGTTTGTAAATGACACGTTATACCGCAGGTCATATGACCAACTCTGGCTCCGGTGCCTGTCATCGGCCGAAGCCCAAAAGGTCATGAAAGATGTTCACTCAGGCGTTTGCGGTGCTCACCAATCTGGCCCCAAGATGCGACTTCAAATCAAACGGCTTGGGTATTACAGGCCCACCATGATACGGGATTGCGGAGAGCATGCAAAGAAATGTTATATCTGCCAAATTCATGGTGATTTTATTCACAAGCATCCCAATCCATTGCATCCTACGGTGGCGTCGTGGCCCTTCGAAGTCTGGGGCACCGACATTGTTGGCCCAATTGATCCTCCGTCATCCAAAGGCCATCGGTTTATACTGGCCGCCACAGACTACTTCTCCAGATGGGCTGAAGCTGTCCCGCTAAAAGAAGTCAAGACAAAAGATATTCTGACATTCTTCCAGCATAATATTCTATACCGCTTCGGTATACCAAAAAGAATCATTTCTGACAACGGTCATTCTTTCAAGAGCTTCAATGTCTCAAGATTCGCTACTCAGCACAAGATAGAATGGAGATATTCCTCCATCTATAATCCAAGAGCCAATGGGCTAGCCTTAGCCTTCAATAAGACCCTATGCAAGCTCCTGAGGAAAAATGCTTCAGCCAACAAGAGAGACTGGAATCTCAAACTTCACGAGGCGCTGTGGGCATATCGTATCACTCACCGTATTCTAACACAGTCCACTCCATACTCATTGCTCTTCGCAGTGGAGGTGGTCCTCCCCCTCGAAGTCGAAGTTCCGAGCTTAAGAATGGCCGTTCAGCACGAGTTGACAGAGGAGGAAAACGTGCTCCTTCGACTTGAAGAGCTCGATGCCCTCGAAGAAAAGAGGCTGGCGGTGCAGCAAAATCTGGAGATATACTGAGCCCAAATGTCACGGGCCTATGACAAGATGACCCGTCTCCGCGCT
The DNA here is from genome assembly GCA_030015575.1 of Agapanthus africanus. Classification (NCBI taxonomy): domain Eukaryota; kingdom Viridiplantae; phylum Streptophyta; class Magnoliopsida; order Asparagales; family Amaryllidaceae; genus Agapanthus; species Agapanthus africanus. The sequence continues at coordinate 157,709,462 of JASDDO010000010.1, forward strand.
TTCAAGAAAGGTGAATTGGTGTTGGTCCTCAAAAGACCGATCATTCCCAATCGACATGCCAAGGGAAAATTCGAGCCAAACTGGGAAGGACCATACGTCATCGAGAAAGTGTTCGACGGAGGATCCTACCAACTAATAAGTGCCGAGGGAGAAAGGCCCATGCCACCCATCAATGGCCGATACCTCAAGAAATACTACACGTGAAAGTTCCAAGTTGCAGGAGAATTGAGCACATCAGCCCTACGGTCTGGATCATACATCCTGCAAAACCGTATACAATCCACGGGCGTAAATGACCCCTATCTCTCCCAAATTCTGCTGGTGAGACTACTTTTAAAGTCCCACCAGCGGAGGAAAAAAAAATAAAAGAAATAAAATAATAAACAGTATGTCCACAAGCAAAAAGGGCACGGATGAAAACCCGAAAGGGCTCCGTGAGTAAAAACAGCAGGACTACCGGCGAGTTTGTGAAAACCCGAAAGGGCGCAAACTCGTGAAAAGAGCTGAATACACTCTCAAAGTCCTCTCGACCTTGTGAGGAGAAAACCCTTGCGTGTGATCCTTACGACTCACAAAGGAGCAGCACACTTAGGAATCCTCACGATTCCTAAGGAGAACATACACCTGCGATATCCTCTCGACTCATAGGGAGAAAATGCTTTTATGAGACCCCCACGGCTCATAAAATTGTAAAGCCTTAGGTGATAGGGACCCAAACCTGTCTCCTAAGCCGTCCTCCCCTAATAAGCAACGGCAAATGATGAGTCGCTCCTGGCATTTCGCTTCAGTGTTAGCGGTGCTGATGCCGACCAAGAATCCAAATTCCAAGTCCCCAAACGGCGAATGATGAGTCGCTCCTGTACCATATTCTAGTGTAGCGATGCAGACGCCAACCAAAATCCAAGTTCTCAAAATTCACCAGCCCTACGGCCAGTCCCCAAATTGACTACCGTATACAATCCACGGGCTCAAATAATTCTCAGCATACCCATGCCCCACCGCAACCACCAGTTACGCGGCTGGTCTCCGCCTTTGGAATTATGCTACATTGGAAAGACCCACTCATGTATCCTCACGATGCATGAGGAGAACAAACCTTTGTGAGATCCTTACGACTCACCAAGGAAAATCACACTTAGGAGTCCTCACGACTCTTAAGGAGAAAATACACCTGCGGGATCCTTACGACTCGTAGGGAGAAAATGCTTTTATGGGACCCTCACGGCCCATAAAATTGAAAAGTCTTAGGTGATAGGGATCTAAACCTTTCTCCTAAGCCATCGCTCCCCAATCCCCAAACGGCGAATGATGAGTCGCTCTTGGTACCATATTCCAGTGCAGCGATGCAGACGCCAACCAAATCCCAAATCCTATACCCCAATGGCGAATGATGAGTCGCTGCTGGTATCATATTCCAGTGCAGCGATGCAGACGCCAACAAAATCTCGAAATATTTTTTTCGGTTCTATGGTCTGGATCATACATCCTGCAAAACCGTATACAATCCACGGGCGTAAAACAATCCCAACCTCTCCTAAGTCCTACCGGTGAGACCACATTCAAAGTCCAAAAAAAAATATATCCTCCCGGGGCAAATGATGAGTTGCTCCTGGCACTATTCCAGTGCAGCAATGCAGATGCCAAACAAAAACCAAAATCCCAAAATCCTCTCAACGACAGATGATGACTCGCTCCTGGTACCATATTCCAGTACAGCGATGCTGATGTCAACCCAAATCAAAATCAACCAGTCAACTTCCACTCCGACAACGCAGAAAGCGGAGTAAGTCAGAATCCAATCTCGACACCGCGAGAAGCGGAGCAAGTCAAGTCTACCCCTGACACTGCAAGAAGCAGAGCAAGTCAAATCAAGAACCGACCGTCCAAGTCTCAAAAAGGGCAGAACCGACCGTCTAAGTCGCTAAAATGGCAGAACCGACCGTCCAAGTCGCTAAAATGGCAGAATCGACCGTCCACGTCGCAAAAAGGGCAGCATCTACCGTCCAAGTCACGAAAAGGGCAGAACCGACCGTCCATGTCGCTAAAATGGCAGAACCGACCGTCCAAGTCGCTAAAAGGGCAGTACCGACCGTCCACGTCGCTAAAAGGGCAGCACCGACCGTCCAAGTCGCAAAAAGGGCAGAACCGACCGTCCAAGTCGCTAAAATGGCAGCACCGACCGTCTAAGTCGCTAAAATGGCAGAACCGACCGCCCACGTCGCAAAAAGGGCAGCATCGACCGTCCAAGTCGGGAAAAGGGCAGAACCGACCGTCCATGTCGCTAAAATGGCAGAACCGACCGTCCAAGTCGCTGAAAGGGCAGCACCGACCGTCCACGTCGCTAAAAGGGCAGCACCGACCGTCCAAGTCGCAAAAAGGGCAGAACCGACCGTCCAAGTCGCTAAAATGGCAGCACCGACCGTCCAAGTCGCTAAAATGGAAGAACCGACCGTCCAAGTCTCAAAAAGGGCAGCATCGACCGTCCAAGTCGTGAAAAGGGCAGAACCGACCGTCCATGTCGCTAAAATGGCAGCACCGACCGTCCACGTCGCTAAAAGGGCAGCACCGACCGTCCAAGTCGCAAAAAGGGCGGAACCGACCGTCCAAGTCGTTAAAATGGCAGCACCGACCGTCCAAGTCGCTAAAATGGCAGAATCGACCGTCCAAGTCGCTAAAAGGGCAGCATCGACCGTCCAAGTCGCAAAAAGGGCAGAACCGACCGTCCAAGTCGCAAAAAGGGCAGAACCGACCGTCCAAGTCGCAAAAAGGGCAGAACCGACCGTCCAAGTCGCAAAAAAGGCAGCGCAGGATTTCTACAAAGCGGGAACCAGATCGCTCCGGGCCAGGGAAACGTCTATCACGGACATTCCGTCTCGGAGACATGTCAAGCAATGACTGTCCATGTCATAAAAAGGGCAGTGCCAGCTTCCCAAAAGCGGGAAACAAATCAGGTCGCCTCCAAGTAAAAGAAGATCCATCAATTTCATGCACACAACCCACATATGTGGTGTGCATTTATTGATGGGGGGCAATTTGTTGGGGTAAAAATTTACACCCCGGTTGACCAAGTCAAAAATCCAAGCCAAATGGGCCCAAGCCCAGACCCAGTGGGCCCATTCCCGGATCGAGCCCGAACATGAAGCGGCCGGCCTCCCCCCACGCCAAGATAAAAATTTTGTAATAAAAAATTTTGTTGTATTTCTTTTATTTTATTTTATGGATAAATGTAAGGAAAATATGCATAAAGCTAAATTTTTGTACAGCCCATGGCTTATGTGCAAAAAGAAATGGCACATGAGCCATGGGGTGGGCAAAATGCCATTTTTGTGAAGCCCAAGGGGCTATGTGTAAAGTGTATGGCCTATAAAGGCAAAGATAATGAAAATATCTAAGAACTTTTTCCTCTCTCCAAAAAAAACTTTCTAGATCTGAGATCTCTTCCTCCTTCTTCAAGGTTCTAAAACCTTCTTTTTCCTTTTGAATTAAATCAAGAGTTTAACTCTTCATTTTCTCAAAATAAGTAGATTTCCACCACAAAACCTACGAAGGGGAGCTCGGATATCCAATCAGATCTCGAAAAGGAGAGGCTTTTAAGGCTCATCCCCTTTTCTCCAAGATCCCGCCGGTCAAGAGCAAGAAGAAGGAGACTCATCTCCAAAAATCTAACTTTAGACAGACCCAAGGCTCAAAAGAAGAGCAATAAATCCCCAGGAGCTTAACTCCTTTCTAAAGTTGATGGAGTTTAACTCCATAAATTAATTTCTGTTGGATTTTAACTCCATAAATTTCTTTCTGTTAGGAGTTCAACTCCAAAATTTCCCTTGGGAGTTCAACTCCCCAGCCTAGGGGCTAGGCTTCCCTTTCCGCGGGTTTTCCCCGCGGTCACGTGTGCCCACGTGACCCCGGGGCGCTAAGACGCCCATCGGTCACGTGTGCGCACGTGACCCCGGGGCGCCAAGTCGCCCATCGGTCACGTGTCCGCACGTGACCCCGGGGCGCCAAGTCGCCCATCGGTCACGTGTGCGCACGTGACCCCTGGGGCGCCAAGGCGCCCATCGGTCACGTGTGCCCACGTGACCCCGGGGCGCCAAGGCACCCATCGGTCACGTGTGCCCACATGACCCCGGGGGCCGCCAAGGCGCCCATCGGTCACGTGTGCGCACGTGACCCCGGGGCGTCAAAGTCCCCTTCGGTCACGTGTGCCCACGTGACCCTGGGGGGGCGCGCCAAAGTGCCCATTGGTCACGTGCGCGCACGTGGCCCCGGGCATTAAGGCGCCCACCTGCCATGCGAGCGTCCTTTAGACGCCATTTTGTTTTCTTTTCCCCCTCGTTTTACGTGCACTCCCCAACAAAATCCCTTCTGGAGTTTAAACCCTTTTAAAAGAAAAAAAAATATTCTTTGGAGTTTAACTCCACAATAAAGTTCTATTTTTTGGAGTTTAACTCCGCATAAAATTCTTTTAGGAGTTCAACTCCATTTAAAATTCTTTGGAGTTTAACTCCACAATAAAATTCCTTTTGAAATTAAACTCCACTTTTTTTTTCAAAAAAAAAGAAGAAAAGGGGGGGAAGGAAAACATGCACAGACTCCACGACACTGTCTTCCGTTAGAAAAAAATTTCTAACGGGGCGCTGCCCCGCACCCCGCAAGGGGGCTGCTAGCCCCCTTGACCCCCAGCCCGCTATGCGGATAGCAGGACCCCCGTAAAAACTCTGCGGGGCCCCCGATATTTCCAAAACCCCTTCAAAACACAATACTGCACATTGAGTTCGCATGACCAGTTTAACCCGTTAATCGGAGGTTCCTTCGCTCCAAATGCGAGGGGTAATTAACGGCAGCTTAGTCCGCGGTTGCCGGAGATTCGGATCCCCACAATCAATAAACCCCGGCCTACCCTAGGCGGGGGGAATCTGTAATGCGCCTGACAAGCGCGCGCATATTCCCATCTCAATGGGGTGACGAAAAACACCCTACAATCACCGCTATCATGTAGGATAGGATGCCGTAGTGAGCGGATTGTAGGTCAATTAAAGGGAGTCCGAATTTAAAGTGTTAGGCAAAGAAAGGAGTGAGAGAGATTTCTTTCTCTCAAACCTTCCTTCTCCTGCCCTAACAAGTGAGAAATTACTCACCCATTAAAAAAGATAAAACAAGAGTGAAGGTAGAAAGAATTTAGATTAAGAAGAATTGTACAACTAGCTATTCGAGACCTCACCTAGGCAAGGATCTTACTCAAGTATCATCGTTGTAAAAAAAAATAGAAAAGGAGATAACAAAAGAAAAACACTGATTTAATTCTACGACTAAGTTAACAAATGAAAATTGCAGATAATAAAAATGCGATAAACAAATGCGAGAAAAATAAAAAGAACTTACTTTTATTGATAACCTCTCGAAAACTCACTACAATTTTTCATAGAGAATTTTAAATTCTAGATCTAAAAATAAAAAGAGGCCTCCTAATTTGGCTTTGAGCTTTCCTACTTATAGATAGAAAAAACCTAGGTTTACATTCTGATCCATACACGAAATTACAAAACTACCCCAAGAGAGCCGAGTCAATACACCGACACTGCCACCGACATGCGCAGACGCGGCCGCAGTTCCGCGGTAGAAGTGCCTGATTGGCCGCGGTTCCGCGGCCATTTGGTGGAATCTTGGGGCCATCTTTTCAGGGCTTCTCCATGTTGCTTTTATCTTCTGTTTTATTCACTTGGTTTCTCATAATCTCTTCAATTTCCTTGCAGATTTCCAACAGTGCAGAATGATGTGGACCTTTTCTTTGAGCTCCGCGTTGATGTCTTGGATCTTGTGCTGCCCTTGTGCTTTGTGCCTAATGATTTACCATTTGTCCCTTGAAATGGTAGGCGGCATCATACGGATTGTTAGCGGAGATCAGTGTTCATCTGTTGTTGGTCGTAGTCCCGCATTTGTTGCGGCTTTTCATGAATTTCACTATAAAGAGCTGAGAACCTGTAACCTGCAACTATTTAGCAGACATGGATCACAAGTACTTACTTATATGCAATGTGATTAAGAATGGGCGATATAAAAATGCAAAAATATGTTATGAACATGTCCAAATGGGTGGAGGCAGTCCCTTGTCGAACCAACGATAACAAGGTTGTCATAAAATTCTTAAAAGAGAACATCTTTTCTCGGTTCGGCACACCTCGCACCATCATCAGCGATAACGGAACGCATTTTTGCAACCGATTTTTTGAATCGTTGATGAAGAAATACTCCATAAGCCATAAATTATCAACGCCCTACCATCCTCAAACATGCGGCCAGGTTGAAGTCTCCAATAGACAGATTAAACAGATTCTGGAAAAGACTGTCAGCCACAACCGCAAGGACTGGTCGTTGAAGTTAAATGACGTGCTTTGAGCGTTCCGCACTGCCTTCAAAACAAATTTAGGTATGTCTCCATACCGACTCATCTTCGGCAAAGCGTGTCATCTTCCTGTTGAGTTAGAACACCGCGCATTCTAGGTAATTAAATAGCTCAATGTCGACCTAGAAAAAGCCAGTGAAGCACGAAAACTTCAACTGAATGAGCTCGATGAGATACGCAATGATGCGTATGAGAACGCCAAACACTACAAGGAAAAGACGAAAGTCTTTCACGATAGGACGATTCTCTGAAAAACATTCACGGTGGGCCAGAAGGTTCTACTATATGATTCCAGACTTCATCTATTTCCAGGAAAATTGAAGTCACGATGGACGGGTCTGTTTCTTGTGCGCACCATTTTTTCGCATGGTGCAGTCAACATCGAAGATCGGCACTCTGGCAACATTTTCAAAGTCAATGGCCAACGTCTGAAGCCATTCTTAGAACTGCCTGCGGAAAAGGGGGAGCTCATGTTTTTGCATGAGCTGAGTTATTTCGATTAAATCACATCCCACATCTTGTATATACAAATTTTGCCTCTTTTGAATCTTTTTGTAATTATTTGTTTTCTTTAAAATTTCTTTTTGGGGGGACTTATTTGAAAACTGCCATTAAAAGCATCCCCAAACCCAACCCGAGACCCTATATCAGTTTTTCCCCAAACCTCACAACTCCCTCTTCCTTCCCAACCTTCTCTCCCAAGATCCGCCCCCAACTCCACTTCCCGACCGCCGGAAAAATCTTCAGGGCCGCAAATTGCGGCCTGATCAACCCCTCTGTCGACGAAATTTTTTTCACCGTAAGATCTTCTCCTTCTCTGGTCTGATTTATATGCAAAATTTGTCAAATCTAAATATGGTGGCTTTCAAGTGTGAAAAAAAATTTGAGATCTTCTCCGATGAAACTTACGGGGAGTATTTTTACGATGAGATTTGTCAAAGGAGTGGGATTTCCTAATCTATAACAGTGATGATCTCTTTGTAATAAGAGAATTAGTTGAGAATTTCTATGAGGCTTTGAGAAATGGAGAGCCCGGGTCAGGATATGTTGAGTTTTTCTTTCGAGGAAGACGCAGTATTTTTCAACCAGAAACAATCTCGAGGGTAACCAACATTCCGATGAGGCATGGAAATCAACAGGCACGCGAGTTGGCTGTTTATCGATCTCTATTTGGAGAGTTTGTAGAATTGAAGGACAAAGGGTTAAACCCTGCGCAGATGTATCGGAACGTACTTGCGATTTGCCGATGGGCAAACCGCAACATCAGGGGTAAAAGCCGTGTTTTCTCTTTCCCTGCTAGAGTAGGGCACATCGTTCATTGTTTAATGGAAAAAGATCACCACTTTTGTGTTGTGACACAATTGTTTAGCATGATCATGGAGGGGGTGGCTCAGAAGAAACCCCTACTGCCAGTCCTAGTGACCCTCATTTCCAAGTACTACATGGCGAGGGAAGAGTTCGATGGATATGCGTCCTCTTATGCACATTGGCCAGTTGAGCTAGAGCGGATTTCACAAGCATATACAGGCCGCCATTACGAACAAAAGAATTGGACAAGGGAGAACCCGAGCGAGCATCCCGGTCCAGAGGATTCTACGGATGCACTTCTTCATGAGCCTGAACCAAATGATGAGAAGGAATTGCAGCGCTTGACATTTAGAAGCATCCGCCACATGCTAAAGAAGCAACAAAAGATGCAGGAACAGTTAGACAGAATCGAGGCGGCTCAGCAAGCAGCACAGGAAGAAGCAAGCGGCAGTAAGAAGGGATAAGGGAAATCAAGAAGGCAATGAGGGCATTACCTAGTTCAAGTTTGGGGGTATTGAGATGCGTTGGTTTGTACATATAGCATGCAATTGCATTTGCACGTTTCCTACATTTTCGCACTTTCATTCTTGTATTTTTTTCCTTTATTTTCATGTAGTTTGCATTGCATATTTGCTTCAGTACCGCATTTTGCTTATTGTACTAAAAAAAATTGGAAAAAAAAATAGTGTAAATTTTTTTCTTTTTTTGTATATACAACAATCCAAAAACCATAAAAATGAAAAAAAAATTTATAAAAAAAACACATAAAAACTTTGTCGTCAAGTTAGCTAGTGGGAAAACCAAGTTTCAATATAACGACGGTGCGTGTTTGATAAGTTTGAAATAACTAGATACTATTTCATAAATTGAAGACCTAAAACGATAACCCTTCTTTGAAATTAACTATAGATTAAATACGTCCTTTCATATAACCACACACGTGTTGTAAGTTTTGATAAACTAGAGATCGAGTTTTTGACATGTCATCAAAACTTTTAAAAATTGATAAACCTCTTTAGGATCAAACAAGTTGTTTGGAAATAAGTAATATCAAGAATAGTTCATGAAGTAAGGTGAATATGAGAGTATTATTGATTCTATAATAGAGACCAAGTCTGGAAAATAACCCATCTTGATCCTTGAGTGATTACACACCCATATCTACACAAAACACGTCTTTTGATCTAAAAAAGAGAAATGAAAAGAAAGATCAATTGTATCTCCGTTCGCAGTACTTTGAGATTTTCACATATAAAATGAGTCTTTTTTATTAGAGCCTAGGTGACTTGGGCAATTAAGTCCGACGGGGTGTTTTCACACCTAATGTCCTAAAACCATCTGTTTTGGGTGCATTGATCCAAAGCTCGCTAAGAAACCTAAAAAGTCCGTTTTAAACCAAAGTCAAGCAAATGTTCTCTCTGAGTTAAAATTCCTCACGGTCCGTTTTAAACCAAAGTCAAGCAAATGTTCTCTCTGAGTTAAAATTCCTCACGGTTCTTTGTGTGAAAATAATCTTGGCTTAAGACAAGTTTTACTATAAAATTACTTTTTAAACGGAGATATATAGATGAAAGACTATTTGCACGTTCACGACGGTGTGTATGATACAAAATCAGGTCATAGATGGAGTGAAGAATAAAGTTTAGTCCTCTGTTGAAGGTATTAGAAACTCTGATTTGAAACCAAACTGGAGAACGAAACTTGAAGAAATATTTAATTCTTAAAGAACTGGTGTGATCCTTCTGAAGTTTTTGGTCCATCTTTGACATAAACTCTAAATCAAAATTTCTTGAAACATAACGACGCTATTCGCACAAAGCACGAAAAGACGTATAAGATCTTGGTTAAATACAAAGCGTGGAGTGAAACAGAGGGTTCGATATTTTTAACTTAGGATAATAGAATTTCTTAACTTTGATACTACACCTTAGTATTAGAAACAATAGTTAACCTGCGAAAACTAGCTTGGCGGGATTTTGTGGGTGTAATCCGCTGAAAACCTTCAGGAGACAAAACTCCTCCTATTAGGGACACCTGGAGCTTTAACGGCTTGTTGCACGGGCTCAGTTGTAACACCTTAGATCGCGATTAGTGTTAATTAAGCGATACTGCGGGTTTTTAGTAAAAAGTTAACCAAAATAGTTTTCGCATATTTTATAAAAATTAATTAATATTTTATTATTATTTATTTCGGGCTTGCACACACTTGTGCATGTTCACCTAGGGTTAATTAGTGTTAACCATGCTTAAGTAGACATGGCACATTAACCCTCATTCAATTAAGTGAATGTAATTATTTAAGTTATTTAGTTTTAAAAATAAAAAGGGTTTGAATTGAGTTGACTTGAGAGAGAGAAGGGTTGAATTGTGAAGGAATGATGAGAAATGGGCAAGCATGGGGAGAATTTAATGAGGAGAGAGAATGGGCATGGTTCACTCTCTAACCTCACACCCTCATTTCCTCATCCCTCACTCATACACTCCCTCATTTCTCTTCTCATTCTCTCATTCTCAATTATTTGTTCATCTCATTTTCCTCTCCCCTCAACTGAACCCTAACCAAATCATCACAAAACCAAGCAAAATCACCACTAAACCTCACTAAAACCCTTCACAAAGTCAAGTTAAGCCACTAAGATGACTTGGAGCATGGAAAGCTAGGGTTTTTGAACAAGTGTGGAAAGGTAATGATCTCTAACTGTTAAATAGGATGTTAGAATGTTGTGTTGCTTAGTGGCTGTTGTTTAGAATACTAAAGATATAGTTTTTTGCACATATCGTATTTTTAGTGTCATTTTAGAGTGTCTGTGATCTGCTATCACCATGAGTTGTCACTGGAAAATCTAGCAATGTAGTAGTGTTGTACTAGAGGCCATGAGTGTTCACCTGAAACCCTGACCCCATCCGTCACTGTTCAACCGGCGAGACTCAGAGGAATTCCGGCGAACTCGGATTTTTGGGTGACTGGGGAGTTGGGATTTTTAGGGTAGTTGTCTGTAGGTATTCTGGGGTGTTTGGTACTGCTGGATTTTTATGTGTTGACAGTATGCTGATTGATAGGATACGTGCGTGTTCAAGTTCTAGTTTAAATACCGCAATCAAGACGGTTTCGCTTGTAGCTAGCCGGTTGAGTACGGGTCGTCCGCAGGGAGATGGGAGTCTTTTTCAAAGTGTTTCAACGAGTTAAGTCCGGTTGTTCAGATTTTGTTGTGGTTATCTAAGTGTTAAGTTGATATTTAAAGAGAGCTTGTTAGGGTTAGGATTAGGTTAGTTTGAGTTAGGAGTCTTCACATCTTTCGTTGCCCCACTTAATATCGGTGTTACGGTAATCGGCAACAACGGGGATTAGCACGACTAGGAAGGAACTTGCGAGTATAAGCTAGGCTTTCCAACGCATAGTCCTTCCTTTTGGTGCTTGTCCGTCCGTTCTTTGCTCTTATCCATAACCTCCGGTTAATTCAACCACAACCGGTCTCACTACGGAATCACCGCTATCATGTAGGATAGGGTGCCGTAAGGAGCGGATTGTGGTTCAATTAATGGGAGTCGATTTAAGTTGTTGGGCAAGGAAAGAGTGAGAGAGATTTCCTTCTCTCAAACTTCCCTTATCCTACCCTAACAAGTATAAAACTACTCACACTTCATGATAAGGAAAAACAAAACAAAACAAAGAGGAAGATAGAAAGAAGGAGATGAGAAGAATACGACTAACTATTTGCGACCTCACCTTGGCGAGGATCGAGCGTAAGTATCATGGTCGTATGAGTGATAAAGAAAAAGAGAGAAGAAAGAAATAGCAAGAAAATAACAACAACTACTTAGCAATTTAAAGTTACAACAATTATAACAAAAGTAAAGAGACAAGCATGATAATAAATGGTTCTTCTTTATTCATCACTCTTCACTCAAAAGCTCACTACAAGTTTAATGGAGAAGAGGTGAGAAGAGGAAGAAGAAACACACTAAAACTAGGCAAAAAGAAATACAAGAATTGGACCCCTTCCTTCACAAAGTTCTGGGCTATTTATAGGCCAGAGAAGGAAACCCTAGGGCAACCACCAGAACCTATACAAAAATGCCAAAATACCCCCAAAACAACTTTTCCCTTGGCGCCAGAATGGCCGCGGATCCGCGGCCTGGACCCCACTTTGGCCGCGGATCCGCGGCCCTTTGGTGGGGTTGGATGCTCCAATTTCTTATGCTGGCCTGGTTTGCAGTGCACTTCATTCTGATACATATAGTTTCTCAATTTGGCTCCACGATTTTTCCAGAATTTCTGTTGAGGGAAAGGTGGACTTTTTGTCAAGATTTTGTCATGATTGCCTCGAGCTCCGCGTAGATCTCTTGGATTTTGTGCTACCATTGAGCCTTGTGCATGAAGGTGACATTGATTTGACCTTTTATCTTCCTAAGCTGGTATCTGGCAACTTACTGATGAAGAGCGGAGACCGTGTTTTATCTGTGGTTGGCAGGAACCCGAACTCTTTTCGTGTTTTCCATGAATTTCATCGTTTTAGAACCGAGAACCTGTATCCTGCAATTGACTAGCAAACACGACTCAAGAGTATCTACCGATATGCAATGTGACAAAAATTGGGCGGTACGAAAATGCAAAAATCTGATATGAACAAATACCCCCAAACTTATCATTTGCTCGTCCCGAGCAAAGCCCATTTAGTCACAAAAAAATTTCGTAACCTCACTTTCGCAGGGAACGCGATTGCACTGAGCATGTGCAACAAGCCGTTTAACCTCTAGGTGTCCCTAGTAGGAGGAGTGTTGTCTCCTGAGGGTTTTCAGCGGATACTACCCACAAAATCCGGTCAAGTTGGTTTTGTATAATAACTAAGCTTCAAACCCTAAAGTTTTGTTTTAGAAAATAACAATTCTATAATCCTAAGCCTAGATTATCGAACCTTTATTTTTCACACCTCACTTCTTATTTAACTACAGATTTTATATGTCTTTACGTGCAGTGCAAATAGTGTCGTTAAGTTCCAGAAGGATCGATTAAAGTCATCATGTCGCACAATAAAGCCCAGATAACAATTTTAAAAGGATCACATAAGTTTTATAACGAGTTAAGCATTTTTCAAGTTTCGTTTTCCAGTAAGGTTTCAACTTTAGAATTTCTATCATCCCTAACAGGAAACTAAGTCGTATTTTTCACTCCACCTTTTTCTTGTTTTCATTTCATACACACCTCTGTGAACGTGCAATAGTCTTTATCAAAGAGTAAAACCTTCATATCTCCGTTAAAATTTTTTTTATAAAAGCCTGTCTTTTATCAAGATTATTCTCACACAAAGAACCGTTAGGAATTTTAACTCGGAGAGAACACTTGCTTGACTTTGTTTTAAACTGGACTTTCTAGGCTTCTTAGCGAGCTTTGGGCCAATGCACCCAAACCAGTTGATTTTAGGGCATTAGGTGTAGAAACACCCCAGCGGACTTAATTACTCAAGTTACCTAGGTCCAAAAACAAAAGACAGTTTGGCGTATAAATCAGATGATTTAATACGATGGAGATATAACTGGCAGTTCAAACATTTTTTTTTGGATAAAAGACGTGTTTGGCGTGTTTGGTGTGTAATCATTCCAATCAAGTTTTAGATGGGTTATTTTTCAGACTTAGCTCCAATTATGGCATCAATAACATTCCTTCATATTCGCTTTACTTCATAAACTCTTCTTGACATTACTTATTTCAGAACAAACCTATTTGATCCTCAGAAAATCATTTATCTGTTTAAAAGTTTAAACATGAAAGACTTGTCATCTAATTCCCAAAATCTTACGATACGTGTAGTGTGATGTAAAGACGTATATCATCTATAGTTAACTTCAAAGGAGAGTTATCTTTCAGGTTTTCAAAATCCAAACATAAGATTTAGTTATTCCTATTTTTTTTCAAACAAAAACCGTCGAATGTTGAATCAGAGTTCTTTCACAAGCTAACTTGACAAAAAAGTTTTTATATATTTTTTTAGAAAATTTTCAAATTTTTATGGATTTTATGGATATTAATATGCAGATGCAAAATATACATATGAATGCGAAGGTAAGAAATGCGTACCGAGCGTACCCCCAAACTTAAACTGGACAGTGTCCTCACTGTCGTTGCATGAAGAGAGTAGTTGGAAGGTTCAAAATTGTCGGTTAGTGATACACAAATTTTTATTTGTTTTTTTTTTTTTTAAAGAAAAGGAAAAGAATATACACAAATATAAACAAAATGGTTTGTACATACCCCCAAACTTATTTGGAACAGTGTCCTCTGTTCTTGGCTGGATAACCGAAGTTTGGAGGTAGGCAGAGGAAGATCATTCAAGGTAAACCGGCTCCTGTAGGAACAGGAGCTCCTCTGTTGGTTCGGCGCTAAGGTACGGTTTGCAGCGGTGTCCGTTTACTTTAAAAAGTGAACCGTCCTTTGGATTTTCCAAATCCAGAGCGCCCTGCGGATACACATTCCGCACAAAATACGGCCCTTTCCAGCGAGATCTAAGCTTTCCAGGATGGAAGTGAAGTCTGGTGTCGTAAAGCAATACCTGCTGATCAGGTACGAAGGTTTTGCGCAAAAGGTGTTTATCATGAAACACCTTCGTTCGATTCTTAACGACAACCGCGTTGTCGTAAGCCTCATCCCTAAGCTAGCATAGTTCGTTCAGCTGCAGCTTCCGATGGCTGCCCGCGTCCTCAAGAGAAAGATTCAGCTCCTTAATCGCCCAAAATGCGCGATGCTCGATTTCGACAGGAAGGTGGCAGGCTTTTCCGTACACAAGCCGATAGGGAGACATGCCAAGGTCGGTCTTATAAGCGGTTCTAAATGCCCAAAGGGCATCAGTGAGTTTCAGAGACCAATCCTTACGGTTCTTGGAAACCGTCTTCTCCAATATCTGCTTGATCTGCCGATTTGAAACTTCGGCCTGCCCGCAGGTTTGGGGGTGGTAGGGCGTAGAAAGCTTATGATTTATGGAGTATTTCCGCATCAAGGCCTCGAAAGTCCTATTGCAGAAATGACTTCCATTGTCGCTAATGATCGCTCGGGGGTGCCCAAACTGTGAGAAAATGTTTTCTTTAAGGAACCTAACGACAACCTTGTTATCGTTAGTTCGGCTGGGCACAGCCTTGACCCATTTAGAGACGTAATCAACAGCTAGAAGGATGTACAAGTTCCCAAAAGAGCTGGGAAACGGCCCCATGAAGTCTATCCCCCAAACATCGAAAATCTCCACAGCCAAGATCGGTTGGAGCGGCATCTCGTTCCTCCGGGATATCCGGCCCATGTGTTGGCACCGGGAGCAAGTCTTGCAATATTCGTGAGCGTCTTTGAAAAGTTGTGGCCAGAAGAAACCACATTGCAAGATCTTCTCAGCTGTCTTTCTGGGCCCAAAATGCCCGCCACACGCTTGATCGTGGCAAAATGACAGCACACTCTTGAATTCCTCATCGGGGACACACCGACGAATAATCTGGTCGGGACAGTACTTGAACAAGTAGGGTTCGTCCCAGTAAAAGTGTTTTACTTGGGATAAGAAGCGAAGTATGTCCTGACTAGACTATTCGGTCGGTAGTAATCCCGTGGCCAAATAGTTCACAATATCTGCGAACCAGGGTAGGTTCGCATGATACTGTCAAGAGTTGTTCATCCGGGAAAACGTCGTTAATCGGAATTGGAAGCGTCGGCGAAGAAGGAAGTCGTGAGAGATGGTCAGCAACCACGTTTTCACATCCTCGTTTGTCCTTAATGACAAGGTCAAACTCTTGAAGCAAGAGGATCCAACGTATTAACCGAGACTTGGCATCTTTCTTCGCAAAAAGATGGCGCAGAGCTGAATGGTCCGTGTAGACAATGACTGGAGAGCCGATGAGGTAGGGCCTGAACTTTTCTAAAGCAAATACAACAGCTAAGAATTCCTTCTCAGTTGTTGTATAGTTAAGTTGGGCGTCATTTAGGGTCCGGCTCGCGTTATAGATTACGTGCGGCATCTTGTTGATGTGCTGTCCAAGGACAGCACCGATGGCAAAGTCGGATGCATCACACATAATCTCGAATAGGTGCGTCCAGTCAGGGGAAGAATGAACGGGAGCAGAAGTTAGTGAGCGTTTCAGTGACTCGAATGCAGTCACACAGCTTGAGTTGAAGTCGAAAGGTGTTTCCTTGGCCAGCAAAAGCGTCAAGGGCCTAGCAATCTTGCTAAAGTCCTTGATAAACCGTCTATAAAAACCGGCATGGCCAAGGAAGGCTCGGATATCTCTGACGCATCGGGGAGGAGGCAGATTGGAAATGACCTCAATCTTTGCTTTGTCAACCTCTATGCCATTTTGCGAGATGATATGTCCTAAGACAATACCTTCGCGCACCATGAAGTGGCATTTCTCCCAGTTCAAAGTGAGATTCTTGTCCTTACATCGGGTAAGGACAGCGTCAAGATGCAGCAAACACTCGTCGAAGGAGTCGCCGAAGATGGAGAAGTCATCCATGGAAATCTCCAGAAATTTTTCCACCATGTCAGAGAAAATTCCCATCATACACCGCTGGAAGGTAGCGGGCGCATTGCATAACCCAAAGGGCATGCGTCGATATGCAAACGTGCCGAAAGGACAAGTGAAAGTGGTCTTGTCCTGGTCTTTTTCGGCGATGGGAATTTGATTGTAGCCAGAGTAGCCATCTAGAAAGCAATAGTACTCATGTCCGGCCAATCGTTCAAGCATCTGGTCAATGAAGGGTAGCGAAAAGTGGTCTTTCCGCGTTGCGGCGTTGAGTTTTCTGTAATCAATGCAAACTCGCCACCCAGTTTGGGTGCGAGTAGGGATTAACTCGTTCGCCTCGTTGGTGATGACCGTGATGCCCGACTTCTTGGGGACAACGTGAATGGGGCTAACCCACTGGCTATCAGAGATAGGGTAAATGATACCACTATCTAGACATTTGACGATCTCCTTCTTCACAGCCTCCTTCATGACTGGATTAAGACGTCTTTGTAGATCCCGGGCTGGTTTGGCATCATCCATCAGATGAATGTGATGCTCAACGATTAGGGGACTAATCCCCTTGATGTCCGCCATGGACCAGCCAAAAGCTTTCCTGTTGCTGTGCAAGACCGCGAGAAGGGCTTTCTCTTGCTCGGGAGCTAGAGAAGCCGAAATGATGACAGGGAGGGTCTCGTTCTCACCTAAGTAAGCATACTTAAGGTGAGACGGCAACGACTTGAGTTCGAGCGTTGGAGGTGAAATGATGGAAGGCAAGACTGGTGCAAAGGTCTCGAACTCAAAGGACTCCAGCAAAGGTTCAAAACGAGTGTAGGCAACCGAGTCGGATGGTTCAGGTAACTCATCCGGAAAGTCGAAAGATTCAAACTCGGGTTGTGCGCGGCTAAGATCGTTCGAGAACGTGAAACACTCGTATTCGTTATCGGGCGCAGAAACAGCAGTAGGTTCGAAGAGAAACGCACTAGTGGCGTCAAGATTATCGTGATCAAACAGAAACTCCTCGAATTCACACTCTTCTGGTGTGATCTCCTGGATCGAGCAGACGTCCAGTATATGAGCATTAGGTTCGGCGGGCTGATTCCCCAACCTAAAAATGTTGAGTTCAATCGTCATGTTTCCAAAAGAGAGGTTCATCAAACCATTGCGACAATTGATCACAGCATTTGAGGTTGCGAGAAATGGGCGACCGAGTATCACCGGAATTTGATTCCGGGGGTTAGCTACAGGCTGTGTATCTAATACAATGAAGTCAACGGGGAATATGAAGTCCCCGACTCTTATCAACACATCCTCTAGCTCACCCCTAGGATGGGTGATCGATCGGTCGGCCATTTGGAGAGTGCATTGTGTGGGTTTCAACTCTCCGACGCCTAATTGCTCGTATACTGAATACGGAAGCAAGTTAACACTGGCACCAAGATCTAATAGTGCGCGGTTGATGTTCTTATCCCCAATGGTAATTGAAATCGTAGGACAGCCAGGTTCCTTCCGTTTTTGTGGTAAAGATTGGGTAAGGGCATCACTCACAGCACTAGCCAAGAAAACTTTCTTGGGTACCTGAGACTTCCTCTTTTTCGTGCACAAGTCCTTTAAGATTTTCGCGTAAGACGGGACTTGTTGGACAGCATCTAAAAGAGGAATGTTAATGTTAACTTGCTTGAATAACTCCAAAATCTTCTCCATTTGAGGATTTTGTTTGTTAGACCTCAACCGGTTTGGAAATGGAACATTTTGAAAATTGGTTGAGTCTAATGCTGGAGGAGGAGATTTTGGTGTCAGAACGGATCCCAGAATAAGTGTTTTCGTGGAGTGAGAAGTTGGTCCGTTCAGAGCAGAAGAAGAGGAAGGAGAGCCTGTTGAAGAACGGAGAATAGGCTCGGAAGACGAAGAAGAAGAAGGAGAAGAAGAAGAAGAAGAAGCGGCGGCCGGGGTGTCATCGTTGATTCGCTTGCCAATGTTGTTTTGCAGCATCCTTCCCGATCTCAGTGTAGTCACGGCACTCACATTATGGTTTTGTTGTTCAAGAGCAACATGTGCATTATGTGGGTGACCGGGATTTGGAAGTGGCTGGGACGGGAGCTTCCCCTTCTCTCGCTCGCTTAAGGCCGCGTTCAGCTGTACAATCTGGGCCTCGATGGTCTTGATGCTCTGCCCGTGTGCGGCGGTGTGTTGCACTAAAGATTGGATTGAAGACTGGATGTTGGCGGTGGATTGAGTCGATTGTTTAACAAACGCCTCCAGACTTCGCTCGAGCGAGGAAACCTTATCAGTGTTTGACGGAACAAAGTTGTTTGGTGGAAAAGAGTTGTTGGGTGCAAAATTGTTCGTCTGGTTTTGGAAAGGTTGGGGTTGGAAGGGCTGCTGATATTGATGCTGAGTTTGTTGTGGCGCTTGTTGTTGCGGTGGAGGGGCCCTTTGAAAATTGTTGCCTTGGAATTGATTCTGATTCTGATTCCAGGCAAAATTGGGGTTGTTCCTCCAACCGGGATTGTAGGTGGAAGAGTATGGATCATTCCTCGGTCTCTGCTGGAAGGCAGCATTAACCTGATCCTGTCCTTGCGAGGGTGGGTTGTAAGGACACTCTTCGGTCAAGTGGGAAGGATCGGAACAACAAGCGCAGATGGTACGAAGGGGGAGAACAGGGGCAGGAGCAGGAGCAGAAAATTTTCTCTCTATTGCTTCAAGCTTTCGTGTTATCGCAGCCATTTCAGCTTTCATCGCAATAGAGACGTCAAGTTGGTGGATTCTTACCCTAGACTGACCGGTAGAAGTGGAGGTAGAAGAAGAAGAAGTCGGTCTGGTGCTCTCCCACTTTAGCGTTTGCTCCGCAAGATCGTCAAAGAACTGCCACGCTTCCTCGTCAGATTTCGATAGGAAGTGGCCCTGACAGATGGTTTCCAGCAACTGCTTCATTGCTGGGTTCAGTCTCTCGTATAAGGTTTGGCAGAGTTGCCATTTCTCTATACCGTGGTGAGGACACTGAACAAGAAGGTCTTTGTACCGGTCAAAGCACTTCCAGAAGGGTTCAGAAGGAAGCTGGGAGAATTGGTTGATTTCATTTCGAATTCTTGCAGTCTTATGATTTGGATAGAATTTTTTCAGAAACGCTTTAACAAACTCGTCCCAGCTGGTGATTGAGTGGGAAGCGGTGCTATACAGCCATTTTTCAGCAAGATCGCATAAAGTGAACGGAATGACCCGTAGACGTATAGCATCGTCCGACAGCTGGGTGGTTTTCATCATGGCACAGACAATTTGAAATTTATTGATGAAGATATAGGCATCTTCAGTTTCAAGCCCATGAAAACGTGGAAGCATGTTGATGAAATGGGGCTTAATTTCAAAGTTGTCCCTATTGGCCGGAGGAAGAGAAAGGCAGGTGGGAAGTGCAGAACGGGTGGGGTAGAAATGATCTTGGAGCGCAATTCGCTGCGGCGCTACAACAGGCGGAGGTGGTGGAAGATTGGTCTCCGTAGGAGGTGGAGCCAATCCAGCGGTGGTCAAAGAGATGTTCGGATTAAATCCCGACATCGCGGAAGAAGAGGTTGGTGAAGGTGAAAGTGAAGGTGAAGATGTATGAACAGAATTCCGGTCAACGTCGGAGTTGGCCGGCAAAGGAAGGGGTGAAAGAGGAGTGGACGGAGTATCGACTTCGGAATCGATCGCGTAGTCGGTCGCGACTAACGTAACGCGGACTAGACGGGCGCTAGTGTCCCGAGTCCAAGCGGACATACACTAAACGAATTTAGTATAGTCAAAGCGGAGAAGGTGCGGGTAAGAAAACGTCAATGGAGAAAGGCGATGGGTGAAAATGGATTTGGCGACAAAAGGGTAAGTTTTTATAAAAGTTTTTGATTTTTTTTTTTTAGAAAGAGCTTTACAGAAGTATATACGGAAATACGGCTTAAGCAATCACAAACAAGATATGCACAATCACACCTAGATCTACGGTCGCCTAGGTCTACTAGACCTGCTCCTGAACTTGATTTTCGAAGTTAAACAGTGTCGAGAAACAGGCTTAAAAATACACCGATCACGGGGCCAGGTAAGTGCAGAGATAAGGGTAGGTTGTCCAACGCTTTCGCGAAGTTCCTTAATTAAATAACCCTTTCTCTTTCGGCGGTTGCGCCTTTAACACTTTCCTAGACACCCCGTAATCAATATACGGTTAAGCGAGGTTCTAAACACGGTTTATCTTCTCCTAATGAGCGCGAAGTCCTTAGGGCTGAAGTCTAGTATTTTTTAATTTACAATGGACAATGCATATGCTTTAGTGATTTTTGGGGTCCTGGGAAGGGTGATGAAATCCCCACCCAATCTGGATTGGTTTCAAGCCCCTTAAGTCCGTATTAAAGAATGCAAAACAGTAACAAATCAACAGCAAACAATTTTTATTTGCGGCGCAAAGAATCCTGCACAAGAACAGTTTATTGGAAGGGGGAGAAGAATTTGCGCAAAGAAGCCTGCAGAAAACACAATTCAGTGGAGTTCAGAGGAGTGGAGAGAAGAGAAAGACTCACCAGAAAAAAAAATGGGACCCTGAAGCCACTAAATGGCCGCGGTTCCGCGGCCAAACATGTGCTAAGGCCGCGGTTCCGCGGCAAGATGGTGGGCTTGGGCTTTGAAATTTTGTGGTGGTGCTGGACTGTGTCTCCTCTGGTTGTCTGGATGTGTGGAATTCTGATTTACTCACTGTATCTGCTCCAGATTTGACAGTAGACCGGATGCTTCGTTTTGTCCGTCGCGGTGTAGCCGCGAAATGTGGGTCTATCTTCCCACGTCTTTGGCACTGTACTTGAACTCCGTATTTTCAACGTCCTTGGCGTCGATCTTGAACTTCGTATTTTCCTGCACACTTGCACAAAAACTAATCAAGAATAACAAAATGGTTTTTTTTACAAAGTATATTTTTTTTTCGTTTTTTTTTTTTTTACTTACAAATTAACCCGAAATTACACAAGGAAATAAACTACCGTCTCCCCGGCAACGGCGCCATTTGATTGATAGGATACGTGCGTGTTCAAGTTCTAGTTTAAATACCGCAATCAAGACGGTTTCGCTTGTAGCTAGCCGGTTGAGTACGGGTCGTCCGCAGGGAGATGGGTGTCTTTTTCAAAGTGTTTCAACGAGTTAAGTCCGGTTGTTCAGATTTTGTTGTGGTTATCTAAGTGTTAAGTTGATATTTAAAGAGAGCTTGTTAGGGTTAGGATTAGGTTAGTTTGAGTTAGGAGTCTCCACATCTTTCATTGCCCCACTTAATATCGGTGTTACGGTAATCGGCAATAACGGGGATTAGCACGACTAGGAAGCAACTTGCGAGTATAAGCTAGGCTTTCCAACGCATAGTCCTTCCTTTTGGTGCTTGTCCGTCCGTTCTTAGCTCTTATCCATAACCTCCGGTTAATTCAACCACAACCGGTCTCACTACGGAATCACCGCTATCATGTAGGATAGGGTGCCGTAAGAAGCGGATTGTGGTTCAATTAACGGGAGTCGATTTAAGTTGTTAGGCAAGGAAAGACTGAGAGAGATTTCCTTCTCTCAAACTTCCCTTATCCTACCCTAACAAGTATAAAACTACTCACACTTCATGATAAGGAAAAACAAAACAAAACAAAGAGGAAGATAGAAAGAAGGAGATGAGAAGAATACGACTAACTATTTGCGACCTCACCTTGGCGAGGATCGAGCGTAAGTATCATGGTCGTATGAGTGATAAAGAAAAAGAGAGAAGAAAGAAATAGCAAGAAAATAACAACAACTACTTAGCAATTTAAAGTTACAACAATTATAACAAAAGTAAAGAGACAAGCATGATAATAAATGGTTCTTCTTTATTCATCACTCTTCACTCAAAAGCTCACTACAAGTTTAATGGAGAAGAGGTGAGAAGAGGAAGAAGAAACACACTAAAACTAGGCAAAAAGAAATACAAGAATTGGACCCCTTCCTTCACAAAGTTCTGGGCTATTTATAGGCCAGGGAAGGAAACCCTAGGGAAACCACCAGAACCTATACAAAAATACCAAAATACCCCCAAAACAACTTTTCCCTTGGCGCCAGAATGGCCGCGGATCCGCAGCCTGGACCCCACTTTGGCCGCGGATCCGCGGCCCTTTGGTGGGGTTGGATGCTCCAATTTCTTGTGCTGGCCTGGTTTGTAGTGCACTTCATTCTGGTACATATAGTTTCTCAATTTGGCTCCACGATTTTTCCAGAATTTCTGTTGAGGGAAAGGTGGACTTTTTGTCAAGATTTTGTCATGATTGCCTCGAGCTCCGCGTAGATCTCTTGGATTTTGTGCTACCATTGAGCCTTGTGCATAAAGGTGACATTGATTTGACCTTTTGTCTTCCTAAGCTGGTATCTGGCAACATACGGATGAAGAGCGGAGACCGTGTTTTATCTGTGGTTGGCAGGAACCCGGACTTTTTTCGTGTTTTCCATGGATTTCATCGTTTTAGAACCGAGAACCTGTATCCTGCAATTGACTAGCAAACACGGCTCAAGAGTATCTACCGATATGCAATGTGACAAAAATTGGGCGGTACGAAAATGCAAAAATCTGATATGAACAAATGCAAAATCTGGGACCACTTAGTTAATTTTAAGCGTTTCGGCAAGGTGCGATACGATTGATCCGATGTAGTTTAAGTGTTTCGGGTAGGTTGCAGTCGTGGATTTATTTTGATGATGTCGCTACACACGTTAGCCGCTAAGCGAACCCTTTTGTAGCTTTAGGGAACCGATTCGTTAATTGACGGTGTGTTCGTTTATTATTGAGTAGTTTCCTAAATCCACGCGTTATTATGCTGTGTGTTAATAGGATCGCAGGCGGGGACTTCAGACGCTGCGAAGAAAGGAAAGCAGGTGGTTGGATTTACCAAGCTCGAGATCGTCGGTGAGTAGATTTAACATCTACGGGGAAATCACCCATATGGCGTTAAGCGTCAGGGCTAGATATGATATTATATCCGCGTGTTTATATGCATATATGTTGATTGTGCTTGAGCATCATTGCATACCATTACTTGTTGTGCCTTGACTTAGTACTTAGTGGACACTGCATCATTACTGACGGTTCATGTTGCACGAGCACTAAATTGTATGCTACACCCAAACAGTCGGTAATTTCCATGAAACGCACAACCTATACACATATGTGGTATTGTATTCGTTATTGACATTGAGACGTTGATTCTTGTTCTATTGAGCATATGAAATGCATCGTGCATATATAGCTACATGTACCTCTTTATATGATGTTGCATTTGATTTTGGTGGAATTGGAAACCGCATGATATATTTAAAAACTGGATTCATTTAAAAGAGCGGTTTTCCCTTGATATTCTCATATTACTATTTTATGTTGCATATATCATATTTCATGGATTTACGCATTGAGATACGGATTTCATGTGATTTATGGATTTGAGAACCGTGGGGATATTTCAAGAAATTATGCATTGTTTTGAAAACCCGTTTTCTCTTGATATGATATTTTGATGCATCCACCATGAGTTTTCTCGGTTCTGAGACTTGTGTTAGAAACCCGATTCGAGAAGATGGATGATCCGTTTGCGGGTTCTTGGTGGACCCGGTATGGTACCCCGGGATAAGAAAGGGATGTTGTGTAGTAGAAGATGAGCCTGGAAGAGTGACTACTACCTACCGGTGATTGGTTGGACCTGGCGGTTATCCGGAGGATACCGACCGGAGTCGTGAGATGGATATGGGCCGATCCGGTCTGACGGGGCCCGAGTTATGTGGATTTACGTGTCGATGTTGGACATGGGTTTTCATGATGTTTCGAGTGCCGATGTTGGGCACTCAGGTTCCATGAGATTTACAGATATGAAGCCCGATCAGAGTGACGGCGCCTGAGGTATTGGGATTTGGGGTGTCGTTGATGGACACCGGTTTTTCCATAATGATAATATGTTTTATCCCATACTCAATAGTTATTTGATATGCATTGCTTCATGTATTTGTAGTACCTGATTGAGTACCTTGATCATGATTGTTGCATATCCATATTGCCATACTTATGCTATCAGATTGCAGGTTATAGATTATCGATGTTCGTGCATACCTGCGATTATCTGTATGATATTACTTACTAGTCACGAGTTGGCAACTCACCCCCGTTATGCTACAGTGTTTTGCAGGTTTGACCCTCATAGTAGTCGCGGCAGGGCTTCTTATTGTATCTATTTCAGCGGATACCGCTACGGTTGGTGTGAGGCCTTTTCTTGTAGGTGGGTTGCGGTTATCCGATTATATCCATTGTATATCTTATTGTATTTTGTACTCTCCATCTACCACTTTCATGTATTGACTTAGAGACGAGTTGTGTGGACCGATATTGTATATTTTGTGCCTCTAGGTGTCGTGCTCGTGTGAGCCGGCCTTTATTATGTAGTTTTACCTCTTTATGATGTTTTTCAATTATATTGTCTATTTCTTCTCTACGGCGTCGTATATATGCTTGTGGTGGTTGTTTCCTCCTTTGGGCGTGATTTACTCCCGTTTGTGGATGCTTTACTTATATCATATGTTTGTACCCGTTTCGGGGCTAGTTTTTACAAAGGAGGTGCTGCCGAAATGCTTGAGAAAATAAACTTAGGTTTAAAGATTTTTACGTGAGATTTCCAAATGTTTTTAACAATGTTTTTATCACTTACTTCTTTGATGGTTTAGATTTATGGGTTTTCGTCTTACTTAAATTGTGTTACGCCTGTTTAAGTCGCATGGTTTAAGTGCCGGTCACGTGCCTAAATTTGGGTCGTGACAAAGTTGGTATCAGAGCGCTAGGATTTACCTTTCGGACTGTAGGATGAAGTTGGTATGATGGAGTAGGTGGCTTAAGCAGAGTGATGTAGCGTGCGTATGTTCCGCGGCATACTTACGACACGGTACTACGCCTAAGTGTCCTTAGGACTTGTTAGTTGAAATTCCTTCCGTGATTATATACATCCTTGTGATTCTATTTCTATATTCATATCGGATCCAGTTTTCATTTCCAGCCATATGCCGCCGAAGAGTACGAGGGCGCAGAGAGCGACCGCGAGAACCGAGGTCAGGGTAGGCTCGTCGGAGATGAGGACTGACCAGGGTGGCACGCCTATTCCACAGGAGCAGATTGATCCACCTTCGCTAGATCATATTACTAGGCTAGAGGCCGGTATGAAGGATTTGCGCCAGATGATGGGGTCGTTGGTCGAGTCCAGTCGAGCGCAGAGACAGGAGGTTATCCTACCTGTTACGGGGACCGCGATGGTGCCTACTGTTGAGGCAGTTGTACCTACAACTATGGAGGTTATCACAGTATCATTATCTGAGTTCATAAGGCTGAAGCCTCCGGTTTTCACCGACATTGATGCAGCTGAGGATCCCAGTCATTTATCGATCGGATGGCCAGGATTTGTCGTTCGCTGAGATGCTCCGACGCGAGATGGGTAGAGTTCATGAGTTTTCGTTTGGAGGGTCTTGCCCAGACTTGGTGCGATTCTTTAGAGAGGGGCAGAGCCACATGTCTTTCTCCTGTGACCTGGGCTGAGTTCGTGACGGTTTTTCTTGCCTGTTTTCTTCCGCAGAGCGTCAGGGATGCTCGAGCTCACAGTTCTGAGTCGTTACGCCAGACTCCGGGTATGACGGTGGCAGAGTACGATGTTCAGTTTACCCAGCTATCTGTGTATGCTCCATATTTGGTAGACACTGAGGAGATGTGGATCAAGAGATTTGTACGAGGCCTGCTTACCCAGTAGGTCCTCGCTATCAGCGCTCAGCATTGTGACACATATGCAGCCGCAGTGGACGCGATCCTACTGTTTGAGGAGCGTCTTTCCGAGACTTCGATCGTTCCGGAACCGAATGTTAGTTATATATATGCCCTAGAGGCCATTGTTGTACATATGATGTATATTATAGTGGATGCTTGGATATATATAGAGAGGACTTTCTTGCTCGACATGATAGTATGCTATTTGGTTTCACTTTATCTTAACATGTTGACTTGTATTAGTTTACTGTCTTACTCTCACATGTTGATAAGCCCTTAGGATATGTACTCGACTACTTGGACTGTGATGAGATCATACTAGTGGGGCCATGGTAGTCAACGAGTACATCCTATAACTGTTCCTAGTCGATGGAGTGTGGAGACAGGGCATCGATACTCCAGAGTAGACTAGCGTATACTCATCTTGACCCATATGATGGGCGATGGATGATCCCATATCCATTGGTATTTGACATCAAAGATAGTGTACGGGTGCTCAGTGGAGACTGGGTACACTGAACGGACTCGCCGAGAACTCCTAGATGGTATTATACCTATCGTCAGATAGTAGTTCTCCGGTGACAATGGTACAGGTTAGTCTGTAGACCCGAGATCGTCATAGAGTCTTGTGTGATTCCCACTGTGCTTTGATTTCCACCTTACCACGTCCAAGAGGGCGTGCAAAACGGTTGCTTTTGGGTACAGTCCCGAATCACATGGAGGCGATGAGCGATAGGAGGGCTTCCATCTCTCCCGGTATAGGGAGTTGATGTTGTGCTGTATTCTATTGGTTATTACTAGAAGTCCCTCGCCAGGGCTGATATGGAGTGGTACTGGTAAGAGTTATCAGTAGTTTCTCAACCTGTTATGAGACTCACATCGACACGACTTATCGGTTACTGGGGTCTGACGTTTACCACCCCTAGACTTGATATGCGACATACCAGACGAAGAGACCGGACTGTACGGTAGTGTTACTGATTGGATTCACAGGAGAATGTATTGGCTTGCTTGTTGATCTTCTGATCGATCAATACCTGGGTGGCTGTTACGTTTAGCTGACCGCTTGCAGCTTGTGGGTGATTGATATGATCATCACCTACTGCCGGCATATTGACGATTCTTTAGAGTCCTATACATAGGTTTCTTGGCTCAGGCAAAACGGAGTAGGAGCACATATGTGATATATGCGGGACCGAGAATAATACGATATAAGATACTGTATTCTATTCTCGCGATATGTGATATCGGCCGGGTATATCTGATATAGCCAGGTTATCGGATCAAGTGTTGATTCGATGAATTAGTACATGTTATATTAGTCGGTTATATTGTCACGACCCGAAATGGCACGTGATGGCCCTTAAACTACGCAACGTTTATAGGCGTAACGCAATTTAAGCAAACCAAAAACCCAGCAATCTAAACCATCAAAAGTAGTAATAATTAATAGAAGTTTTAAAATATTTTAAAACTTCAACCAAAATTCTTTAAAAGTCCAACTTTATTTCCTTTAAAATTTTGGCAGCACCTCCTTTGTAAAAACCAGTCCCAAAAATGGGTACAACATAAATATAAGTAAAGCATCCCCAAACGGGAGCAAAAAAACGCACAAATGCTGAAAACAACCACCACAACAGATATACTACGCCGTAGCGAAGGAATAAAAGACGATAGAAGTAAAACTGCATAAAAGACATCCAAGTCTCAAAATAACATACAAGATCGCCCTCACATCAAGTTTCTAAGTCAACATGAAAGTAGTAGATGGAGAGTACAAGGATATAACGAATTTACAATTCAATACGAATAACCACAAAACCCACCTAAAGCAAAAACAGCACACTGTGAGCCGATACGGTATCCGCAGCAAAAAATGATAAGATAGATGATAATAGCCTGCCTCGACTACTCTGGGAACAACCTGCAAAACAAACTGTGGCACAATGGGGGTGAGTTGCCAACTCGTGAATAGTAAATAACATATGCAGGTAATCGCAAGTATGCACGTACAACGCGAATCTAACATATGCAATTAATAGCAATAAATGGTTATATGAATGCAATGGTCATTAAAGGTACACTAACAGGTACAACTAATACATGAAGTAATAATAATATGACAATCTGTATGCAACAATCATGTAAGGTACTATATCGGTACTACTAATACATGAAGAAATGATATGAATAAAGGTATGTAAATGCAACAGTCATGGAAGGTACTCTAACAGGTACACTAATGCATAAAGCAGAGCATAAATAGTAAATATAGAGTATGGAATGAAACATGTCATTTCTATGGAATCTTGATATCGTGGTACGATCAAAATCCATCAAGACAATGCAAAGCCCAATTTTCTCAAATCAGCCCCCAAATTGGCTCTCATATCATATATAAGTCTCACAAATCTTGAATGTACAACATCAAGTAAATCTCATATATCCTGAATATACAAAATCAAGTAATTCTCATATATCCTTTATGTACAATATAAAGAAATCTCAAATGTCCTAAATACAATATCAAGTGATTCTCTTATATCTTAGGTATATTTGCATGAATGAATATGATGATGTATATAAATTGATATGTATACATATATATTAGCGTCCCACTCCACTAATATATATATATATATATATATATATATATATATATATATATAAAACAGCGTCCCACTTCACTGTTATATATACTTAGGAGTAAAATATCATGAAAACAATGTGTCAAGCATCGACACAGAAATGCTGATCTATCAGGTGCTGTCACCATGACTGGCACCCTGATAGGTACGTATCACACGCTATCAGAAAAGCCCGAGTTCCTTGCTCTGACCCTCGTCTTTCCGCGTATCCATACGTACATGACTCCCGTCGGTATCCCCATGATAACCGCCGAGTCATTGGTAATGTCACCGGATGGTATGGTTCCCCTGCCAGGCTCATGGGCATGTTATATCGACTCTTGCCGCAGGGTACCTCCAGGCCCCACCATGTACCCTCATACGGCCCACGACTCCTCCTCGCATGGGATATATATATCAGAACCGATAAATATCATGGTCGATGCTGAAATATCATATCAAGAGAAACCGGGTTTTTCAAATATTGCATAATTTCATGAAACTACCACGGTCCCCAAATCCAGAAAACATCAAGAAGAATCCATATCTCAATGCGAAAATCCATGAATAAAATTTACGCATAATAAAACTGTAATGTAAGCATATAAAGGAAAAGCCGCTAATTAACTGCAACAAGTTAATATAATATATCATGCGGTTCCTAATTTCTCCAATTCAAAATAACATCAAGTAAAGGTAAATATGTAGCTATAACCAGATATATGTGTAAACCTAAAGGTATAGCAAGATATAGGTATCTACCTATCAGTAATGATGTGATGTACCCTCCGGGTATAAGTGAAGTACGCAAGTAAAGTATACAGGTATGCTATAAATCACATGCATAAAGAAATATGAATCAATGTCACAATGTCCCTAACCAAACAATATTATATAGGTATGTGTGTTGTGCGTAATATGGCAATTATTGACGGTGGGTGTGGCATACAATCAGTGCTCGTGCAACATGAGCCATCAATAATATGTGCAGTGTCCTAAGGGTACTAGTCCAAGCACAACAAGTAACTAAGCAATAAGGTGTATGCGCAATTCTAAATATGAAATGGAATATGAGACAAGTCAAGTCATTTCTAGCCCAGACGCATAACGCCATGCAGGCGATTCCCCTGTAGATGTTAAATCTACTCACCAATGCTCCTAGCTAAGTAAAGCCTACCGCTCGCTTTTCCCTGTTCGCAGCGCCCGAAGTCCCCGCCTGAGATCCTGAACACATATAACAATAAAGCAAGCGTATATAAGCAATCGACCAAAAATACGTACAACTATATTTGACCGACGCACCAACTCCAAACATACTCTCAAGTGTTCGTATTGTGGCTTACGCGCGTAGCGACACTACGAAACCAACTCAAGAGCAAAAGCTACACAAAGACACGAACGACATCGGCACGACCCTTACTAGGAACGCAAAGCGACACAACTACGAAGCCTAGACCCCGATCGTACCGATCACGCATTCAAAACCCAAAAATAAATGTGGAATCAATATAATTAACGTCGCAACGTCAAAAAAAAGCGACGCCTAAAAGTTACCGAAATCTATTAAGCAGCATATATCATTTTAGCACAAAACTACAAGTTTTATCAAAACTAGCATTTACAAACATCACTAATTAGCAAGATTAAACCATTTAAAGCTTTACTAAAATTTTAGATTTCACTAATTAGGATTAGCAAAAGTTTAGTTCGTTAATTAGCTTAATTAGCCGATTAGGAAAATATCAATTAACAAATTAGCAACTTGATTAAATTTTCATTTATCTTAACTTATTAATTAACCATTTCACTAATCAAAACCCTAATTTATTAACCAAAACCATTTGCTAGAAATTCTACATATGCAAATTAAAGCTTTATTTAAACATCTAATTAACTAGATTAAGGTATTACAACAAGAACTTTAGCTTAGAGTTAGGATTTATACCTCAAACTTGATTTCAAAAACTAGCAAAAATCTCCAAAATTAGCCTCCAAAATGATGTCTTGATTGAAGATCCAAGCATGTTTGAAGAAGAAGAATGATGGGATTGATTTATATTTGATTTTGTATGAATTTATTTGGATTTTTCATGAATTTTGAAGCAAAATGAGAGGAAAATGGGAAAAAATAAAAAGAGGGCAGAAATGGGGAAGGGAGGCTCGGCCAAGAGGTGAAGGAGGGGTGTTTTGAGTAAAAAGAAGAAATATCTAGCAAAAAAACAACATTAAATGCTAATAAATGCATTTTGCCACCTTTTCTTTTCTTTTCATTTCTTAAAAATTCATTTTAATCCACAAAATATCTAGATATTTAGGTGAGAAGGTTAAAAACGTAATTTAGTGATTAACTTAGCATAAAACCACATTAGTAGTAATTAACCCACATAAAAATGTAATTACCACTAATAAAGTGCACAAATAAAGCATTAAAATAATATTTTATTAGGGAAAAATTCTATGTGAACCAAAACTTCCCATTGACCCCCAAAGTTCGCGCACTAGCTTTATTCTTACTAAACTAGGTGCCGGCAAGTCTATATTGAAGTTTGATCACAATCGGATTAAAACAGAAAATACCGACAATTTTGCCCTAAAACGGAAAAATTCGCAAAACGATTTCTAAAACGTTACAATCTTCCCCCCTTAAAGAAATTCGGTCCCCGAATTTAAAATTCTCACTAAACGTACCTTCAAAGAGATGAGTAAAAAGCTCCCAAATCTCGCTGGCAGCCTCCCAAGTGATCACCTCACCATACGGCTACGCCAAAGAACCCTCACAGATGGCAAGACCCTTGACCGAAGTTTCTCCACCTGCTGAGCCATTAACACTCTTGGATGCTTGTGAACGAAAAGATCGCGTCCCAATTAAATGGTCTGGTGCTGATCATGTGAGAAAGGTCTTGAAGGTATTTGCAAAGTATCGACACAAGGAAATAAATGGGGTGAATACTCAATAATCTGGGCGGAAGTGCCAATTTATAGGCAACAGAACTAACTAGCTTGAGGGTCTCAAAAGGACCTACAATCCTGGGATAAGCTTCCCAAAACTCAACACGTCATTCATCGGAAAATCCTTAGGAATACATGATTTCCCACTGCGAACTCAAGTCTGCGACCACTACGATCAGCATAAGACCTCTATCTGCATCAGGCTACCTCATCCTGACCTGAACCAACTGGATCATCTCCGAAGTCTCTAGACTAGCCGGGGTCCAGAAATCCTACATACGCAGAGTCAAAAAAACAGACTGAAGATCGACACCACCTAACAAACAAAACCAAAAGGCTGCCAATGGGTGTGTCTCCTGATAACAGCTATCGAAGGAGAACCCTAACAATGGCAAGTGACGATCCCAACAGCCGACAACAATTAGTACGTACGCACAAGCATATCCTCCAGAGTCGGTATAGCCCGCTCTCACAAAACCATCATCCCGCGGATGGAAAAACGGAGATAAAGCTCAACCAGTACCCAAGGCATCCTGAAGCTCCTGCCCCCGACGGCAAGTGAACAGGGTGCCTCTATTGGATACAACACATAAAGGAACTCCGTGCAAATGCACCAACTTAACAAAGAACAGCTAACTAAATCGAGTAAAGCCGAACAACAAACACCAAATGGAGTCACACCCCGACTAAACCTGGGTGGACACCACAACGACATTCTTGGAGATCTGCTCCCATTCCCACTGCGGAAAGGGTGAAAGGTCGCAACTCTCCAGCCGGTCTCAGATGCTCAACCTAAGCTCTCAACAAGACAGACACCTTGAAACGAAATCCGAAACTTCACTCTTCATTCCTGCCCACCCGTAACTATCTCACAAGTTACGTCAATTGTTGGTGGAACTTGAATGAACACTGAAAGCTGACTGATGTGCCTTCTCTAGGATTTCGCATCTCTGCCCATCAGCAACAGGTACACAAACGCATCCCCAAGCTTAGCACACTTTGGTCACAAATCAAGGACTCTGAATCTTTACCCAGCCGAGTATGCTCAGAATCTCTGACGAACGAGCATCGGCGGGCAGTGCCTCGCGAAAGCGATTAAGGAAAAGTGGACGGGCGCGGACATGAGCAAGCTGTCCCCTCAGTAGAGGTGAACTTAAGCTGTACTCAACGATCGCACAAGAACTGTAAATCTGAAGAAGACTGTCTCAACAATCAACACCCGCTGTAGGAAGATGTATATTAAGCTCTGGTGGTCCGTGAAAATCTGACACGACTCTCCGAACAAGTAGTGTCTCCAAATCTCCAACGCACGACCACCGCGGCCATCTCCAGATCATGAGTGGGATATCCTGCTCGTACTTCCTCCAACTGTCGGGAAGCAAAAGCGATAACTCTATAGTGCTACATCAGCACACAATCGATCCCCACTCGCGAAACATCACAATTACACAAAAGAGTCGCCCGAACCAGAAAGCAAAGAAAGAACTGGTGCAGTTGTCAACCGAGTCTTCAACTGCTAAAAACTCCACACGCATGCATCAGTACAAAGAAAAAGGAACCTCCTTTCCGGTCAATCCATTCAACGGTGCAGCGATACACAAATAATCCTGCACGAAACGGCGGTAAAAACCTACTAATACCAAAAATCTGCGGACCTCCGTCCCGTACATAAGTCTGGGCCAAAACTGTACGGCCTCGATCTTCCTCGGGACCATACGAAAACCGTCTCCCGTAACTACAAGACCTAGGAGTCAACACAATCAAGCCTGAAGGAACACTCCGAGAATTTAGCAGACCGCTGGGGCTCTCCCAATGTCTGCAAAACAAATCCTCAAGTGTTGCTCCTGTTCCTCACGACACATTGGAAAAGACCAGAATGTCATCAATGACACAACAATAACTAGTATAGGAACGGCCTGAAGAAATCTGGTTCATCACATACACGAATACTGCTAGGGCATTGGCGAGTCTAACGACACCACCAAAACACACAAAGCCCGTAGCGTGCACAAAAGCAGTCTTTGGAATGCCATCACTCCGAACCCGCAAAAATGATGACCTGATCCCAAACAAACTTAGAAAAAGTCTCGCACTCTGGAGCTGATTGAAGAAATCGTCAATGTGGGGTAAAGGATACCTATCCGCACCGTAAGCCGGTTCATTTGACGATCCATCAATACACAACCTCAACTGTCGTCCTTCTCCTTGACGAACATAAATAGGAGCTCCCCAATGCGAAACACTCAGACGCACAAGCCACCGAACAAACAACTCTGCAGCTGATCCTTAAGCTCCCTAAGCTTCCCTGGCTCATCTGGAACAACGTCGGAAAACTCTCGCACGATAGGAATTCGGTCCAACAAACTCACGGTGGCTCCGGTATCACGAATGAACGCCAAGAATCCTCGACATCCTCTCCTCAAAAGCCGACTAGCGAAAAAGTCTGAATTTAAGCTGTGAGAGGCGCCACCACTATCCCTCTACACAATAAGAACTGACTCGCCAGGAAAACACTGTTGGCTATAGTGCCCTCAAGGCAATTATCGTAGTCGCAGACACGTGATTATGATGATTGAGAGAGGACCTATACCGATAAAGTAATCTTACTCGAGATGATAGTACGCTATCTGGTTTGTCTTTATCGTCATGTATATGTTGATAGAGCTCATAGGATTCTTACTTAACTACCAGCATTGTGATGGCGATCACATACGTGGGAGATGGGGGTCTATAAGCACATCCTTAAATGTCCCTAGTTGTGGGAGTATCGAGACTGGACATCGATACTCCAGTGCAGACTGGTGTATACTTATCTAGACCCTGACGAGGGGCGGTGGCCGGTCTCACAAGCCATTGGTGTCAGTTGTTCACATAAGATTGTATACAGGTGCTCATTGAGTTATGAGTACACTGGACAAACTTGCCGGGAACATGCTAGTTGGTATTATACCTATAGTCAGATAGCAGTTCCCTGGTGACATGTGTACAGGTTAGTCTGTTGACCTGAGATCGTCATTTGTCTCGTGTGAGTTCCCACTGTGCTTTGATTACCCTACCACGGCTCAAAGGAGTCGTGCAAACAGGTTTTAGTTTGGTACAGTCCCGAGCCACATGGAGGCAGTGAGCGGATCGTTAGGGATTCGTCTCTCCCGGTATTGGGGGTTGATGTCGCGCAATGCACGGGTGGCCATCACTAGAAATCCTCGGCCGGGGTATGTGAGAATTACCGATCCAGGATCGATAGTTTCTCAGGTAGTGATGGGTTTCATACCGACACGATTTATCGTGTTGTTAGGGGTCTGACTTTATCCACCTCCCTAGACTCAATATGCAATACTCTTAGACGAACAGACCGGACTGTACGGATATTGTCACTGACATGCTCAGTAGGGGTTTGGATGAGTTTGCTCGTCCGCCTTCTTTTCACTCAATACCTGGGTAGCCGTTAAGTATAGCTAGTGCCGCTGACGTTCTTATGGTTAAACCCACTGCCAGCGTATTGACGAGTCTTTAGAGTCCCACACAGAGGGTTTCCCTGGTTCTGGCGAAATGATGTAGTAGCCGTATTGGATACGTGTAGGGTTCCGATCGATTGATGTACATAGTACTCGTACTTTCGATCGGACAGTTGATAATACTAGCCGGCTCGGGTTTGAGCCGGATTATTAAATCAGGTATTGATTTAATAATTTACATATATGTATTTCGATACGTATATTCTTTGTGTTATTCTATTTCTTTGATATTCGTATTTCGGTACGGATACAGGTATGTATATACAGTAGAATATAATCCATATTTTTTACCGGATAACATTCTAGAAGGTGCCAGCTCATTTTTGATTTGACCATTTTTATTAAAAAATGGATAATGAGGTGGAAAATGGCATGAAGAGGAATAGTGAGAACCATGCTTGGAATAGTGCTCACAAATGAATTGTTAATTCATTTGTGTGCACTATTCAAGCATGGTAGGATTATTAAAATGGAAAATTGGTTTTTACAAAACCAAGTATGCTTCATTTTCTCTTTCCTTGGTCTTCATTTTTTGAAGCATGCTAGGTTTTCTTCTCTTGAGTTTTATGAGAGTTCCTCCCTCACCATTAGCTTCATCCGCCTCATGCTTTCACATTTTGCTTTCACCTTCATATTATGATATAGCAAACACTTTGAATACACTCACTACATCCTAGGCTCTCTAGGGTAGCATCCTAGTGACCCTAGTAGCTTCACTAGCATCTTGGCGTAGAGCTAGAGCCGAAATTACATCCCTCAGATGGATCATCGGAGATGAAGGAAGACCGGCGACCAAAGTCGATCCGCATCACTAGTAGCTTGGAGATGGTTGAAGACCCGAAGAACTTAGATCATTAGGTATAACTATTTCTATCTCCTTTTGTTAGCTTGCTAGTTTTAGGGTTAATGGTTTCGATCTTAGAAATCGGGTAATGGTAGCGCCCGGTTTTAGAAAAAATTTGTTCCGCATTTGGCCACGGTTCGATGGCCGGGGCGCTCCCATAACCCTTCATGGTATCAGAGTCACCCATTAAACTCTACTAGCTAAGTTGCATGAAGTTAGAACATCAATCGATCAAAATTTCCAAATCATTTTTCCATTTTGCCAAGTTTCTGTCGATTTTAAAACTTGCTCGGAAAATCTTTCTGTGTAGCTTAAAAATCCGTGCAGGCAATTGTAGAGCACCACAAGAAATTTGGAAGCTTGAATCAATTTTTTGGCCGCGGAACCGCCGAAAAACATGCCATTTGGCGGCGGTTCCGCCGCGCTTTTGTGGGAAAATGCCTCCAAATTTTTTCTGGCAATCTCTGACAAGGAAAAATGATTTTTGTGATGTTTAGTTTTAGCCCAGATTCTCTTGAGTACTGGTTTGCACTTGGGGCTAGACAGAAATTTTAATCGATCGAAATTTTAACTATGTAATTATCAGTACTTAGTTTAGCATCTGCGACCGTGAATGTCACTCGATCGGTAAACCCGTCTAATTGCTATATGTCCTTTCATACGGGTTTGCGAACGTGATATTCACGTTGATGTTCTGTGTTGTGCTGTGATGTTGCAGTTTTGTCGTGGTGGATAGCTTGCGTGCAATGGTAGTGTAGTTTGGATTTATTTGTACATTTGATATTGCGGGGCGAGCGTCCGACATGTGGACTGCCGTCACTGCCTGTTTGTATATTATTCTTTTGGGACACGACCGGGTTGAGGTCGATGTCACCCTTGTATATTATTTTCTTTTCTGTACTAGGATTACCCCAAGGTGGGGTGCACGGATAGCCGGGTTCTAGAGGGCAACGGGCCCACATCTCATGGCGTTGAGACGGAGGGGGCTTCACTCTAGAATTGGCGGGCTATTCGCCGCACTCGTAGGAGGTATAGGTGGACCCAAGGAGGGGTGCTCAAGTTACCGGATTCCGTGAAGTGTTGGGTGGTCCATTCACTTAGTTGAAGGGGCTGCCTCACTTCAGGTTTTGGCGGGTAACGTGACGCGCTCATAGGGGTCTAGGAGTTCATTGCACAGGCTATCCACACGACCACGGGAACGTCAGGTTTCAGTTGTGGCTCTATGAAACCCGGGGCTCCCGGATTATCTGTATTGTTCTGTGATGCTTATTACTTTTCTGTGATGTTGCATTTATTATGCATGGGACGATTGTTATATATATTTATATATACTAGTAGATGTTGTATATGTTTTGCACCCGCGCTAGCCCAGTCCCCGCTCTGTCGTTAGTTAAGTAACCTAACGGGTGATGACGGGACCCAGTGGTGAATGCGGATGGCATATACGTACATTTTATTTTCGTTCTTTTCTGGTGTGATTAATTGATGGGACTGTGTTGATTCTTATCAATGAAAAGAAAACAAACCTATATATATATTATGTTGTTGGAACCAAGATTTTAAAAAACTGACATTACAGACGTACGCTTTTGCTTTGCATCGTGGTATTCAGTTTGGAATATCCTGCACCTCATTCGACGAGACAAAGGCCGAGATCCCTTCATTGGGAATGACCCCTTGAGTAAAAGTTTTCGTCAATGTAATAACTTCACTATAGTCGTTTAATTTTTTCTTTGCATCGTGGTATTCAGTTTGGAATATCCTGTACCTCATTCAACGGGGAAAGAGCCGAGATCCCTTCACCGGGAGAGACCTCTTTAGCAAAAGTTTTGACCACTATATATTTATAAAACCACTTGGATTCCTTCAACGATATCATGTTCATTACGTTAAAGGTTTTTCGCCA
This sequence comes from Agapanthus africanus, assembly GCA_030015575.1. Taxonomy (NCBI): domain Eukaryota; kingdom Viridiplantae; phylum Streptophyta; class Magnoliopsida; order Asparagales; family Amaryllidaceae; genus Agapanthus; species Agapanthus africanus. The sequence continues at coordinate 157,747,285 of JASDDO010000010.1, forward strand.
AAAACCAGTCGTAGCCCTCCGTCATTTCAGATTACTATTGCTTAGTATCCGTGCTGCTTTTGTTGACCTTGTCAAGGCGTAGTGTGCGGTAGCTCTGTAATACTTTTTTAGCAAATGTGGATTGGTTAGGACAGTCGTTCGACCTTGTCAAGGGTCTGTGCGGGTGGGTCTAATGCAATCAAGATAATGACGGGTTGAACTTGACTAGGACCCTTTGACTTGTTGACCTTGTCAAGGTTACTTGGATCCTAGGGGTAAAAATCATATCGGGAGTTTCAAACATACAGGAAACTTGCCAGGCTTGCGCATACCTTCTGGAGTGTGGTGACTTGAGTGGCTTCCATCATGTTATCTTGCAATGATAGTTGGATCCCGATTCCCACTGATGAATAGGATTACTCTTCGGGTGATTCCGACTAATTCTCCTTTTAGGTTTGGAGGAGAATTCGAGGAAACAGTGGGAGCCATCCAGATTAGATAAAGTGATTATCCATTCTGATCTAGGTTAGAGTGCACGCTGAGTGTTTCTTCTCTCTCTCTGTTTGACTGCGACCATGACCCGACCTCAGACTATAACTCAGTGACCAAATTAACCGAATCTTCTTAAAACACTGGCTTTTGGATTGTCCAAGTTGCATACATCATTGCCACTCCTTCTTTTACCCTTTGCTTTTCTCCAAGAACACCCCGTATCACTACGTGTATCCACTTTCATTGGATAAAACCATCGTATGGTTATATACGAACTCGAAGGAACTTTTTCGAGGATGGTTTCCGGTTCTGGAGAAAATGAATAGGATTATTCAGTTGTCTTTTCTTTTTACCTTCTCTCAGGTTGTGAGGGCTCCTAGGATTAGGAGACGGTACGCCTATTACGCTTATTGGATAGTCTTCTTCCAAACCATAGGCAGGTGCCGAAAGGTAGGGAATGAAGAAAACCAATTAGCCTAAGTGTGGTGTACAAAAGGTAATGAGTAAAGAAAAATAAAGGGATTAGAAAGTGGGCAAAGTAAAATGCGACTGCTATTAACGACCAAACCAAGTCTTTCATCGCCACTCCTACTTCACCTTTGTATTTCTCCAGAACACTCTGTATCACTATGAACATCCAATTCCATTGGATAAATCCATCGTATGGTTATATACGAACTCGAAGGAACTTTTTCGAGGATGGATTCTGGTTCAGGAGAAATAGGAATAAGGTTTATTCAGTTGTCTTTTATCATCACATTCTCTCAGGTTGCGAGTACTCCTAGGATTAGGAGAATACACCTATTACGCTTATTGGATAGTCTTCTTCCAAGCCATAGGCTGGTGCCGAACGGTAGGGAAGGAAGAAAACCACTTAGCTTAACGATGGTGTACAGAAGGTAATGACTAAAGACAAATAAAGGGATTTGGAGAGATGGCAACGAAATATACGGTTACAGTCATGAATCTGATAATGGAAGAGACATTACTAGAAATACCAGGATACCCCTACAAAATATTTTAAATGTTTCAGTTTCATTATGCGTTGTTAATTGAAAACTGATTTCCCAATTAGATCTTTACTCCAGGGCATGTATTTACCAGGTTTGATTCTCACATCTGTATGGTTTTACAGATGATGAGTAGGAGTAAGTTATTGGGAATTAGGTGACTATCCTAATTATATAGGAATTCGTTGTAATTGGTGATGTTTGAGGAAATCGCCTGGGTGCTGTTTTGTAACGTTTTGAAAATCGTTTCGGTGAAATTTCGAAAAAATCGGTAAAATAAGGGGTTTTCTGTAAAAAGTCAAAATACAAATATCTTATTATAAAACTTAAATATACATATTCTAGCTATGTAATTGCTATTATTTGGTGTTTATTGAGCCGCTGGTGAAATTTTAAATTTTCTGAAAAAAATTATTTTATTATTATTTTAAGCCGTCACTAATACATTTAATTAGGGAAAATTACAAATTGGAATCAGTTGAAACAAATTTTGTGCATCATAAAACATTAAATAAAATTTTATCATGTGGTTTTTGGAACGAAATTATTTGCCAAAACGGTTTAGAAATTATTGAAGAAAAAAGGCTTTTTTTTTAGCGTAAATGGATGTTTGGGGTATTGTATTTATCATTTTTCATCACCCCACACCCGTACCCACACCCACACACCCCCATTCACTTCTCCCCTTGGCTGAATTCAGCAGCCCCCATCTTTGTCCCCACTTGAATTTCAAAGGAAAAGAAATGAAAGAGAAGAAAAGGGAATGAATGAAATTAGATAATAAGATATGGGCTTAGTTGACTTTGACCATTCCATTGACCCACACCATACATTCTCTCTCTCCCCCTCCCCATACCAGCCAAAACCCACAGCCCCTCTCAACAGCAGCCCTTCCCCTTGCTTCTTGCTCTTTCTTGTTCAAAGAAATCCCCAAATTTCCATCAAAATCCAAAGAAAAACACTCAAAATCAAACCGAAATCAAAATCCACCTCCTACCCATTTTCCCTTGGCTACCATAGCATGGATCTAGGGATTTAGATTTCAATTTTGGAGGCTAAGTGTGCTTGGGGGATCTTCAAATTAATTGGGTATAAATTCTAACCTTTTTGCTTAATGTGTTGTTAATTGTTTTAAGTTGGCTTAATTAAGTGTTAGTGGAGAGTTGTAAATTCTAGGAAAAAGGGTTTGGATCAAGTTAGGGTTTGAATTCAAATATGGTTGTTGTCACTTGGTTATGTTTGCAAGGTGTAGTTTGGCATGAGAAGACATGGAAAACCTAATTTAGTTAATAATTACAAATTGTTACTTGCAAAATGTCCATGCTTAAGCTTTTTAACAAACTAGTTTTTGGAAACTATGAATATAATTGGGATTAAAATCTAATTAGGGTTTCTATCGTTAGAGTATGGTTTTAATGAGTAGGTTAACTTGAAATTTAATGAAAAAGCTAAACTTGTAACTAGCTTGCTAATTTCTAGTTTAAAATTGTTAAAGGTGGTTAATATTGCAAACTAGGTTTTTAGTTTTGCTTCAAAATGCGAGATTAAAAATATGGTTGGGGTTTCATCACATCATTAACATTATTATGAGTGGTTTAATATCTTAGGTTATGCAAAATCAAGCTTAATTGTTGAATTATGAATTTTGCTTTAAAAGGTGTTAAAAATTGATATTTTTGCAAACTAGGATTTTGGAATTTATGCAAATTGATGAGAATAAAATTATAGGAATGGTTTATATGACTTTGTTATGATATTTAGTTAATATTGTGGATGCTAGGTTCATTTATACATCGAGTTTTGTACTAAAACGGTGATTTGTGCTTGCTAGATTTTCGGAAAAAATGACTTTTTAAGTGAAATTGGGGGTTTTTGTGAATTTGAAGCTATTTTATATTATAATTAGTGCTTGTAATTGTACAAATGAGTGTGTTGGGAGTTTTCTCGATGGTTTGGCGTTTGTACGCCGACGTCGAGGGTTTTTGGGTTGATTTGTGAAAGCAAACCATAGGTTTTGACCTATGTGGGATTCGTGCGTCGTTTTGGTCATGAGTCGGATTTTAATGCGATACGGTGCGTTATGATATATAGGTACCCCATGTGGACTTCGAGGCGACAAGCAAGCGCGTGGCGGTGTCGGCACCGGCAAGCGAGGACCAGGTGAGTAGATTTATATCTACGGGGAGAAGTCGGGTGGATGGCGTATAGCACCCCCGCAGTTCGTGGTGATGTATACGAATACGTATGCACACACATATATATATATTGTTTATATATTGTTTGAGATTATTGATGATAGAGATGGATCCTTGGTGTGATTGGATTGGTTTAGTGTTGCGAAACCCTAGAGTAGTGGTTGCACCACACATACACACACACCCATATTTGCATACATTCTTCTTTCATATGTGTGTACATGGGATTATATATTGATGTGTATATTTACACATGGGTATGGGACTATGTGTTTATATACTAGATTTGAGGATAGTAATTGGGATTTGAGATGAGTCGATGATATTGGGCTTGAGGCCAGAAGATCCGTGATGTGTTTTGGTTCGTATTGAGATACGACATGATGTTTTAGCGGGTCTTTTGACGTAGTGATTCTTATACATGCATGCGTACATAGATGGTATCAATATTGTACTAGACGTAGATCAGTACCCCGATCATGATATTTGATAAAGAGGATATCAGATGAATAGTATAATGAATGTGATATTGACCCGTACCCAGATTTGGGATGCCGTACGACGGATTTACGTACGAGTTATATATTGATGATTGATCCGCACTCTTGACTTGGGATTCCTGATTATAGATATGGTATCGGATATGATATTATTGAGGTGGGATCACCGACTATACATATACAGGTATGTATATGTATCGACTCAGATGATAGGCGGTTTCCTTACCTGTAGTTCAGCCGTATAGTTTAGTGTAGTTGTTAGATTAGATTAGACTCCCACCTATTTCAAACTAGCGGGTCGTGGGTATTTTAAAAGACAGGTCAAGGGATCCTACGGATATTTCAAAGGACGTATCTTTTCATAAAAACACCGTAGCCCCTATTTTCAAAACCCCATGATTCGTGTTATTTCAAAAGGCATCATTTGTAGGACTTATATTAGATTAATGCAGATTAGTTATAGTTTCTTCTAGTTTTCAGCTCCCGCTCCTTATTGTGGTTCGCTTCGCATCGCATGCTTATAATATGTTTCATACTCCATTATTGATATCATGCTGTTAGGACACCAGCACCATTACCGATGATGCGTATGTACCACGTACACTTACTTGCCGGCTCACACACATCTTCATCGGTAATTGCCATGTCACGTACACCTTAGAAAATATTATTGCTTGACATAGAATGTTAACTAATAGTTTAGACATTGTAGTTATTACCTGCTACTTCATGCATACTGTTATTCATTATTATGCCGTATTCATGGATTCTCATGCTTATATTCATGGTTTTACATGCTATTGATGATTCGGATTCCCATGATATTTTATGGATTTGGAGGAAAACCGCAAAACATATATAAACTGCTTTCTTTCTTTTTAAATAAAAAAAATGCGGTTTTCCTATGATGTATGAGTCGTCCACCATGAGTTTGCTGTTGGATTTCGAGACCCGATTCGAGGAGATGGATGAACCGTTTCGGGTACATGGTGGGCCCGGTATGGTACCCCGGGGCAAGAGGAATGTGGTGTTGACGTTGACCCTGGCTGGGGAGCACTACCTACCGGTGATATTACCCACGCGTCGGATATCCGGAGGATACCGTCGTGGTCCTGAGATGGATGGTAGGGACCGGTCTGGACTGACGGCGCCCTAGATATTGAAATTAAGACATTGATATTTCATGACAGTGAGATTTATGTTTTGTGTCTATGCTAGACACTGTTGATACTGATTTCATTTATGATACCTCAGTTTAAAAATACGAAGGAAATCTCACTAATTTATGAAAACAGTTTCTTCATTTACATGTATTCTGTTTTCATGCATGCATACCTCATTCATATGATATATTGCTACCTGAGGCACTGACACAGGCACATGAGATTACACTCGGGTTAGAAATTTACCCTAGCCTTGTTATAGGCTGCTGGTTATATATTTGAGGATATATTATGATCATTGACCCAGGTTGCGTTATTTATGCGATTTCTGTGCGTAGATGTTTTTCTATTCACGAGTTGGCAACTCACCCCCGTTGTGCCCCAGTTTTCTTGCAGGTTTGCCGCACAGGTTTCATTACGGCTTTGCGGGCTCAGTTTCATTCGGGTGACTTGCTAGTAGGTGGGTTTTTCTTGTATCGTACCCATCATATTACCTTGTATAATATTATTCCATTGTATCTAGAAGTTCCATCAACCAAACATGTATTTATTGAGATAGAGACCAGTGTTGTTTATTCTTTCGACCTTAGAGTCGCTCGTTTTATTTCTGGTGGTTTTGAGTTCCCTTTTGAGATTTTGATCCTCGCCGTTGGCGTTGTATATTATATTGCTTGTGTGGTTGTGACCGTCGTTTGACGAAGAGCTAGCTCCCGCTTGGGGATGCCTTTTATTGATTTCGTATACTATTCATGTTGTATCCCGTTTGGGGGCCAGTATTTACAAAGGAGACTCTGCCGAAATTTTCAGTAAATTTTGATGTTCTTAAAAACCGCATAATTCGGCTTATGCTATTAAAATTACTTGTTTTAAATTGGTTTTCCTTCACTCTACTTCTTTTCTTGGTTTGGATTTCTGGGTTTTCGGTTTACTTAGATTACGTACGCCTCGAGACGTTTTGTAGTTTAAGTGCCGGTCATGTTCCGTACTTTCGGGACATGACAAAGTTGGTATCAGAGCGTTAGGTTTTACCTTCGGAGCGTAGGATGACCCTTAGTTGATGGAATAGGTGACTAAAGTAGAGTGACGTACCGTAGGTATGTTCCGCGGCATATTTACGATACGCTACTCCACTTAAGAAGCATTAGAATGTACATTTCTTTGCTCAGTATTATATTCATTCCGATCTAGTTTCATCAGTACCAGTTATGGTTTGCTGCCACGATTACGGGCAGGGAGAGCTACAGCTAGAGTTGCGGTCAGCACGAGCTCGTCACGAACGAGGACTGACCAGGGCGAAATTCCGGCAACCCACGATTGCAGAGATGTGTCTTTTTACTGTGTTTCCGCGCCACGAGCGTTTGGCGGATCGCCTTTATGAGGTTACTCGGATGTGCTGATCGACACTAGAGGATTGAGCCAATGATAGAGGCCAGCCAGATTTTGATGACCGTTGGTGTGTTGCTTACTCCTGATGATTGAGGCACCGTTCAGCGTGCAGACGAGCGAGTCAGTTATTGCTGCGAACGACGAGATATTGCCCCAGATGCTGGAGTTAGTGCGGAATGAGTTGTACTAAGAGATGATAGAAGGTCGCTAGTCATCGAGGATGAATGACTAGGACATGTGGATCGTTCGCCTACCCCGATGCGAGGTCATCAGATAGATTGATTCCAGCTAGAGACGACTTCACGCGGAGACGTTGGGAGTCGACAGAGACGATCGAATGTCAGAAACCTATTATTCCAAGTTTAAAGTAGTCGAAAAGACATGCAGGAAATTCTATGGTCCCTCTAGAAGAATGAAACCCTAACTCGACTTAATGACCGTGTGAAAGCCTTTGAACCTTCGGGTTTGCGGCAGTTCTGCCGCGCCATTAGTGAGGCTTGGGTTTGCCCTTCTACGGCTGGACGACCGATGATGTGGTATGTACTCGATAATATTAAACTGTGCCCAAGATGTTGAGCTCTTGGGGGATTATGAGGTTTTGAAGACTCGATCGGATGGCTCGACTTAATTCGGATGCTAGGTGGTGAGATGCATTCTTGGGAGACTCCAGATACGAGGATAGTCGTTGGAGCTCAATCCATGCAGCCACGACGAGACGAGTCCAAAGCAGACGACATTAGAGAAAAGTGAAGTAGGAGGTTCGTACCAGATCTAGATGAGATGACGTTCTACTCCGCCGACATCAGAGATGCGATGCGCATGCCGAGGCATGGTACTTGGATATACCTTCCAGAAGAGTCGTGATGAGAATGCAATCGTTCCAGAGCAAGACGCAAATATAGTAAAGGACGATGACTTCCGGACAGTTGGCAGAGACGAAACATGGAAGAGACCGTGAGCAGGATTCCTTTCAGGATACTGCTGCAATGATACTTGCACCAGGATCAGAGGTGTCACGTACATTCAGAGAACCAGAGGCCGACGCCAGTGATATGCTGTCTTACGAGTGGTCGCGATGATGGACCGAGAGATTGGTAATTCACAGTGAAGACCTTGACCCAGGAGTGGTCATGGTTACGCACATCAGCAGGAATGTCAGAAACCTATTCTTTTCTTGGTTTGGATTTTTGGGTTTTCGGTTTACTTAGATTACGTACGCCTCGAGACATTTCGTAGTTTAAGTTCCGGTCATGTTCCGTACTTTCGGGACGTGACAAGTTTTCAACCTACTACGCACAGGGTTTGAGTTATTCAACTCAGCGGACTTGTACAAAGTATTGTTTGTTGTCCAGTATCCATTATGACAAAGGGTTTGGTCCTCGTACTATATTCTGTTTACTTATGACTTCTCAAGTTTTGGATAAGTGTTTCAAAGAAATACAAGGTCCAAGTTTGAGAAGTTATAGGTACAAGAATGAAGTAGAGAACCAGGTGTCGCAAGTATCGGGATTCTTCAAGGTGATCGAAGATATAGATACTTGTATGTAGTATTCAGTAGATAGTAATGGTTTAGAGAAACTTGTTTCTCTTTCAGGTTACTCATAATTGGATGCACTCCTAAGTTGAGTAATGCCGATTGGCCTCTCTCTATTTAGTTGACATGCACTGGAGACAGCTGTATGATTTGAATCTGGTTCCAATTAAATTAGTGCCTTTGTTTCTATATTAGATATATATAGAATCAATTTAAATCTTAACGATGTAAAGGTATAGAGATGTGGGGTTCCTAGGCACTCTAGTGAGGTCTCACAAGGCATCGAACATGCCAATTTCAAAAATTCTAGGTGCCGAGAGACCCGACTACGGATCGTTTGCTAGAAAACTAGGCGAAAAAGCTAACTAGTTAACACTTAACTATGAGAATACGGATATACAACCTTTGTAGATCCGGTGCTCCACCTCCACGGCTCCGCAATGAAGTCTCCTCGCTGTCCAAAATGAATCCCGGGCTCTTGCGTCGGTTTCATCGGAGAATGGACGGGCTAGGTCATCGACGACGTGCCGAAGATGATCTACGACGAGGCATCGCTAGATCAAGCTCCACCTTCACCAAGTCATGAAAACTTGTGAAGGAAACACACTCTACTACTTGGCAAGAGGTAGAGGATGAAGAAATAGGAAGTGGGAAGACTTTAGAATTGGATTTCTCACTTGTTTCCATCAATCACCATTGATGGAGCTTGCTTTCTTCACTTGAAGAAAAATGAAGAAGAAGAAGAAGAATATTATGATAAGTTAATTCAAAATAAAAAGTAAATGAATACTTATCATAACATAACCCTAGTTAAGTGTAGAGAATAGACCATGGTTTGTTTAAATGGTTAGGGTTAAGAATGAAGACAAGAAGGGTGACTAAGTCAAAGCTTCATGAATCTTTAACAAACAAACAAACAAAGCCACCATTCTTTCTTTATCTTTTCCAAAACAAATAAATAAATAAATAAACAAATGAATAAGATAATCAAAACCCTAATCATTAAGTAAACCATGGTTTAATCTTTATACTTAACCAAGTTAGCATGTATCATCAAACATGATACAATCATGTGCACAAAAGTATATCACATATACAACTTGCACAATTCAAGTGAGAAAATCCATTTAAAGTGAACCAATACTAGTTAATGTAAAGTAATATATCAAATATATAATTATACATTAAATCATTAAATCAACACTTGATTTAACGATCCGGTCATATCGCATATAATCGACTAGTATCATTAGTAACAACTTATCGAATCAACACTTGATCCGATAACCCGGCTATATCGCATATAACCGATCAATGTAACATCGCGAGAATCGAATACAGTATCACATACTGGTATTATTCTCGGTCCCGCACATATCTCATATGCGCTCCTATTTCGTTTCGCTTGAGCCAGGAAACCTCTGTGTAGGACTCTAAAGACTCGTCAATACGCCGGCAGCAGATGATGATCATATCAAGCATCCACAAGCCGCAAGCGGTCTGCTAAACGTAACGGCCACCCGGGTATTGAGCGATCAGAAGATCGACGAGCAAGCCCACTCACACTCCTGTGAATCCAACCAGTAACACTACCGTACAGTCCGGTCTGATCGTCTGATATGTCGCATATCTTGCCTAGGGGTGGTAAACGTCAGACCCCAATAGCTCGATAAGTCGTGTCGATATGAGGTCTACAACAATTCGAGAAACTACTGGTAACACTTACCAGTAAATCTCAGCAACCCTGGCCACGGATTTCCTGTTATAGCCAATCGAACACAGTGCAACATCAACTCCCTATACCGGGAGAGACGAATCCCCTCCTATCGCTCATTGCCTCCATGTGACTCGGGACTGTACCCAAAAACCACCGTTTTGCACGCCCTCTTGGACGTGGTAAGATGGAAATCAAAGCACAGTGGGAACCACACAAGCCTCTATGACGATCTCGGGTCAACAGACTACTCTGTACCAGTGTCACCAGAGAACTGCCATCTGACGTGAGGTATAATACCATCTGGGAGTTCTCGGCGAGTCCGTTCAGTGTACCCAGTCTCTACTGAGCACCCGTATATCATCTCTGATGTCAAACACCGATGGATATGGGATCATCCATCGCACATCTGTATGGGTCGAGAAGGTACACGCTAGTCTACTCTGGTATATCGATGCCCCATCTCGATACACCCACGACTAGGGACTTTGAAGGATGTACTTATGGACTACCATGTCCCCACTAGTATGATCCGCATCATAGTCCAGGTAGTCAAGTACACATCCTAAGGGCTTTACCAACATGTAACAGAGAGACAATCAGTGCATACGTTAAGGTAAAGAGTAACCAGATAGCATACTATCATGTCGAGCAAGGAAGTCCTCCCTATATATGTCCCAGCATCCACTACAATATACATCCTATGTACAGTAATGGCCTCTAGGGCATACATATAACAAACAATCTCCCACTTGCACTAGGGCCATCTGTAGCAGTGGTCGAAGTATCTCATACTCAACCATCCCATAAAAGTCTCTCTCTGGGAATAGGCCTTCGTGAGTGGATCCGCCGTGTTATCCTCTGAGTCTACACTCCTTGCCTCGATCACCTTGGAGATCAACCATCTCCATGATCAGGTGATACTGCCTTATAATAAGTCTGGATCACTGATGGGACTGGCGTTCCTTAGCATAAGCCACAACTCCATTGTCTCACAATGGTAGGAACTTAGTTCATGTAACACTTTGAAATTTCCATTTGAATGTCTGTCATGATAATTAGTGATGGTACGTATGATTATATATGTGTTTCTAGGATTATTATTTTTTTTTATAGTCGTGTTAGCAATTGAAAGATTCTCTTTTTGTAGTGTTGCACACTTAGCTATTTTGGGACTTAGGGTTTTTGGTTACATGGTGGCTAACTTAATTCTTACATTTTAAATCATATCCTAAACCCTTTTTATAATTTCCAAGAGAAACAACAAAAGAAAAGAAATCCAAATAAAACAAGGTGGTATGGTGGTTAGGTAAAGGGTGGACTTTTGACCCCATTCTCCTCTCTCTCTTTCTCCTCTCCCCACTTCAGAAACTCCTGCTGCTCCAGCAGCAAAACCCCTCCCATTTCCTTCATTTTCTTCTTCTCTTCACTTTCCATTGAATTCCCAAACAAAACCCTACACCAATCAATACTTTTTCCATCACAAAATATGAAAAAACAAGGTTTTTGGAGGTGTTCAAGGCAAATATGCACACTTGAGGGAGGGACTGGACTTTAGGTAGTTTTTATGGTCATTAGAAGGTATAAATCTCAATCCTAGCACCCAATTTTCATAACTTGCATGTTTAGTTTAGAAATATCATATTTTTATGCCTTTTTAGTGCTATTGAAGGGGGTTTAGTGTTAATATGTTAAATTTGTGTTGTTGTGGCTTGATTAGCTTGTTAATGAGTTATTAGTGTGGGATTAGACTTAGATTTGTTTCAGATTTCACCAAAATACCATAAAGTTCCATTTTTGTGCAAAATGTGTGATTTGAACTGAGATATGGCACTGTAGGAAATCTGCTACTACCCGAGATTTTTCAGAACAAAACTAGACATCGCTGCTGCATGTATGGGGAGTATGGAGTGCACCAACCAAACCTGGGAACCCAATTCCCATGTCTGGCCGCCGAAATGGGCATTCTGGCCGCAAATTGCGGCCAGATAGGGGAGATTTGGGTTGGGGTTTGGGTTGTGGGTCTCTGCTTGTATGTGAGTTATTTTGGTATATATAGTTTTGTAATATCTTTCCTGTATCAAAATCTGGGGTAGAATACCTATTTTCCCGTATTTTCAACCTTTCGCGACACGCGTGATACGTGTGTGTCGGTTTTGGGTTTCTGCGTATCGCGACGCGTCGGGGTGCGTTCAGGCGCGTAACCACACGTTTTAGCGTATCGCGCACACGCGAGTTTGGTTCACGACACGAGTTACTAGTTCGGCTTAAATGTCGCGTTTTTGTGATTTCAAGCTTACGTGTGATATATTGTGTAATTCTAGGTTCGCAGGCGAGTACAGCGGACGCCGCGCAGGAGGGGAAACAAGTTGTTGGCTATACCTAGCGGGAGGCTACGGTGAGTAGATTTCACATCTACGGGGATATCGCCCGCATGGCGTTCTACGTCAGGGCTGATAGGACTGTATAGTGACCCATATATATATATTGCATGTTCATGGTTACTAGCTAGTGCATTGCATACCTACCACACACATCACATTGGATTATTGCATTGTAGCTCATCTATATGTGACATGACTTGATATTCATACTTGATACCTATATCACATTGGATCATTGCATTGTAGCTCATCTCTACGTGACATGACTTGATATTCATATTTGATACCTATATCACATTGGATCATTGCATTGTAGCTCATCTATACGTGACATGACTTGATATTCATATTTGATACCTATATCACATTGGATCATTGCATTGTGGCTCATCTATATGTGACATGACTTAATATACATACTTGGTGCACATATCACATCACAATTACTTGTATTATTGATTGAGATTCATGTGATTTCTGGATTTAGGAACCGTGGCCTTTTCAAATAAGTAATCATTTAAAAACCCGGTTCCCTTGATATGATATTTTGGGGCGTCACCCCGTGTTTTCTCGGTGCTAGAGGCATGTATTGAGAAAGGACTGACCCGGACTGACGGATGCCCGATGTATTGCGAGAGGGCTGACCCGGACTGACGGATGCCCGATGTATCGCGAGAGGGCTGACCCGGACTGACGGATGCCCGATATATTGAGAGAGGGATGACCCGGACTGATGGATTCCCGATATATACTTTGAGAGAGAGGGCTGACCCGGACTGACGGATGCCCGATGTATGGCGAGAGGGCTGACCCGGACTGACGGATGCCCGATGTATCGCGAGAGGGCTGACCCGGACTGATGGATGCCCGATGTATCGCGAGAGGGCTGACCCGGACTGACGGATGCCCGATATATTGAGAGAGGGATGACCCGGACTGACGGATTCCCGATATGTACTTTGAGAGAGAGGGCCGACCCGGATTGACGGATGCCCGACACAGGATGTTTTGCGTGTCGATGCTAGACACGAGTATTTATGATATTTGGGTGCCGATGTTGGGCACTCGGGATTCTCAGAGATGTACAGGATTTGAGGGCCGAGGAGAGTGCCGGCGCATGAGCTATTTTTGGGAGATCTGGGTGCATTGAGAAACCGATTATATATCCCACGTTGACATTCGTGTAGATATTATATTGCCCCTGCTCAGTATTACATTTGTACCTCATCCTGTAGATGTATTACCTGATAGAGCATTTGTACCTCATCCGGTAGTACAGTACCCTATAGAGCACTCGCATGATTATTGCACATACTGCTTATCACATATTGATATCATCTGTTGGCATATGATAGAGTAGCGTAGTACGTGCATGCTCGCGATTACCTTTATATGTTATCTCTATTCACGAGTTGGCAACTCACCCCCGTTGTGCCACAGTGTTTGCAGGTTGCCCTTTGGAGTAGCCGCGGCAGGCTGCTTTGCATCTTTTGACACAGATACCCCCATAGCTGGTGTACTAGCTCTTTTGCTGATAGGTGGGTTTTGTGCGGTATCTGTTTATCTTTCAGTATGTACATTGTTGTATCTAGTATTCTCCATCTACCATGTATGTATTTGACTTAGAAACAGTGTGAGGACGATGTTGTATTATATTGGTTTTCTGGTGTTGAGCTCGTTGTGAGCTGGCTGTACTTGCAGTTTATTCTATCTGTGTGGTTCCCACTTGTGGATCTTGATCTTCGCTACGGCGTCGTATATTACTATCTTGGTGATTTTTACTTAGATTTCTTATCACGTTAGTAATGCTTTCCTTTAAAACTTATAACACTCTATACTTTCACCGGTTTTATTTCTGGGTTTTCGATTCACTTAGTCGCGCTACGCCTGTAGACGTTACGTGGTTAAGTGCCGGTCACGGGCAAAACTTCGGGTCATGACAAAGTTGGTTTCAGAGCGTAGGTTTTACCTTTCGGAGTGTAGGATGACCCTGGTATGATGGAGTAGGTAGCTGCGGCAGGGTAGCGTAGCGTGTGTATGTTCCGCGGCATACTCACGACACGGTACTCCGCCTACGCGACCTTAGGACTTGTTGATTTAAATTCCTCCTTGAGTATATACATTCTTGCGATTCGATTTCCATATCCTTATCGAATCCTGTTGTTTCTGATAGCCAATATGCCGCCAAGGACTACGAGGGCGCAGAGAGCGGCCGTAAGAGCCGAGGTTCGAGTTGATTCATCTGAGACAAGGACTAATCCGAGTAGTACTCTTGTTGTATCAGGACAGATTGTTTCCCCTACGACAGCTTAGATCGCTAGACTAGTGGTAGAGATGCAGGGCCTACGCCAGGCGATGAGCTCATTGGTAGAGGTCGTTCGAGCGCAGCGACAGATGGTTGCCACCCCTGTTACCCAGTTGTTCCTTGCGATCATCATGCAGTATTCCGTCCCCTACATAGCACCGGTGGAGGCAGCTCCCGTTTACGAGACACGTCTTCCAGAGACCGTGAGAATTCCGGAACAGTTGAGGAATCATACTGGTGTACCAGCCCAGAGCAGAGGCTTAGGACGAGGACAGTTGTTTGGCTTCCATCCCCAGGCAGGACAGCATTCAGTGCATAGGTGTTTACGATGCGGAAGCCTTCAACACCTCATCAGGCAGTGTTTCTTCACAGCACGTCAGGGTCGTGTTCTGAAACGTCGTGGACGCGGAGGGTTTGCACAGAGGGGTCAGGCTAGTAGAGGAGGAGTTCGGTCAGTCGCAAATGAAGGACAGGCACAAGTTTTCGCTTCGACTCATCAGGACGCGCGGGTATCCGATGCTGTGGTTTCAGGTACTCTTTCAGTTTGTCCTTTGTTGCACACGTATTGTTTGATCTGGATCCTTGTGCTCATATGGTTCCACGTACCCGTATGTATCCACACACCTTGTGCCGAGTTTGAGTAGAGAGTCCGGTTTGCTTGGTCAACCGCTTGTTGTGACTACTCCTGCGGGAGAGTCGTTTGTTGCTAAGCACGAGTTCCGATCCTGTACCGTCCGTATAGGCGATAGAGAGTTGCCGGTCGATTTGATCCTTCTTGAGATGTTGGACTTCGACGTTCTTTTGGGGCATGGATTGGTTAGCCACGTGCTATGCTTCTGTTGACTGCCGTGAGAAGACAGTTCGATTTTGTTTTCCCGGCAAGTCGGCTGTTGTTGTGTTGCGGGACCGTAGTGCCACCCCTCACGGTGTGATTTCTTCTGTTCGCGCTGGACAGCTTTTGCGGAAGGGATGTCAGGGATTTCTTGCATATGTTTACGATACTAGGGCTATAGAGGTTCCTTTGGATCAGGTTCTGGTTGGTAGCGAGTTCCCTGATGTGTTCCCTGACGAGCTTCCTGGGCTACCGCCCGAGCGTGATAATTCTTTCTGCATTGATTTGGTTCCTGGCACGGGGCCTATTTCTGTATCGCCTTATCGGATGGCCCCGGCGGGACTTAGAGAGTTGAAGGGTCAGTTGCAGGACTTGCTGGATAAGGGACTTATTCGACCCAGTGTTCTCCTTGGGGTGCTCCAGTCCTGTTCGTCAAGAAGAAGGATGGCAGTATGAGTTTGTGCATCGACTACCGCCAGCTGAACAGGGTGACAGTGCGGAACATATATCCTTTGCCACGCATCGACGATTTGTTCGACCAGCTTCAGGGGGCAGGATACTTTTCGAGGATCGATTTGCGATCGGGCTACCATCAGCTGCGGGTTCGACAGGAGAACATTCCTGGGACAGCTTTCCGCACACGTTACGGCCATTATGAGTTTTTGAGGATGTCGTTCGGACTCACCAACGCGCCAGCAGCATTTATGGACATGATGAACCGTATTCTCCGGCCGTATCTTAGTCTGTTCATTATAGTGTTTATTGACGATATCTTGGTGTATTCTCGGAGCAGAGAGGAGCACGAGCATCACCTGCGGATTACGCTGCAGACCTTGAGGGAGCATCAGCTTTTCGCCAAATTCTCCAAGTGTGCCTTCTGGCTAGACAGCGTAGACTTCTTGGGGCACGTGATTACACGAGATGGTATATGTGTCGACCCGAGGAAGATCGAGGCAGTTCGGAGTTGGCCTAGACTTACGTCAGTGACGGAGATTCGCAGTTTTCTAGGGCTGGCAGGCTATTACCGGCGATTCGTGCAGGACTTCTCTCGCATTGCTACACCTTTGACCGGGTTGACCCGGAAGGGAGTTCGCTTCGATTGGACGGAGGAGTGTGAGCACAGTTTCCAGCGGCTACGGGCTCTACTGACTACGACACCAGTGCTATCATTGCCTTCGGGATCAGGCGGATTTATGGTCTACTGCGATGCTTCACGAGTAGGGTTGAGGTGCGTTTTGATGCAGCATGACAGGGTGATTGCGTATGCTTCACGGCAATTAAAGAAACATGAACAGAATTACCCTACTCATGATCTGGAGATGGCTGCAGTGGTCTTTGCACTCAAGATCTGGCGACATTATCTGTATGAAGAGTCGTGCCAGATATTCACCGACCACAAGAGCTTAAAGTACATATTTCAGCAGTGAGACCTGAACCTTAGACAGCACCGATAGATGTAGTTAGTGAAGGACTACGATTGTGAGATCTTGCAACAACCGGGCAGGGCTAATGTAGTGGCGGATGTTTTGAGTAGGAGGCCCGGGGGTAGTCTATCTTGTTTGAGCGCAGTACAGAGGCAGCCGTCGGCAGATTGACAGATCTTATGCGACATCCGGGTACTGTTCGAGTTTACGCCGATCGGGGGACAGATTGCGCATGTTCGTGCACGCCCACAGTTGCTTGACCGTATACAAGAGGCACAGCACAGTGATGACCGCTGTTCAGAGATCAGGACACAGATGGGACAGGGCAGATTTTCCGAGTTTGTGACCGATGATAAGGGATACTACGATTTGGAGCTAGACCGTACGTACCAGATGCTGAGGGATTGCGGCGCGAGATTCTCGAGGATGCACATCGGTCGGTATATAGTGTTCATCCCGGTTCCACCAAGATGTACCATGACTTGAGAAATGTTTACTGGTGGGACGGTATGAAGAGGGACATTGCAGATTTTGTGTCGAGATGCCTGACTTGTCAGCAAGTCAAGGCTGATGCACCAGAGGCTAGCGGGAGAGCTACAGCCGTTACCCATTCCGGAGTAGAAATGGGAACAGATATCTATGGATTTTATTGTGAGTCTACCCCGGGACTAGTCGAGGGTATGACTCCATCTGGGTGATCGTGGATCGTCTGACGGAAGCGGCTCACTTCCTACCGGTGAAGACGCCTTTCGGATTTGCCCAGTATGCCCAGGTTTACATTGATGAGATTGTACGACTGCACGGAGTTCCGACATGCATCGTGTCCGATAGAGGCACCCAGTTTATCAGCCGGCTATGGCAGAGGCTTCAGGAGGCTTTGGGCACTCGCTTGAGTTTCAGCACAGCATTCCATCCGCAGACCGACGGGCGGTCAGAGCGGACTATTCAGACTCTCGAGGACATGCTCAGAGCATGCGTTTTAGACTTCGGAGGTAGCTGGGATCATCATTTGCCTTAGTAGAGTTCTCCTACAACAACAGCTACCAGGAGACCATTCAGATGGCACCGTTTGAGGCTCTTTATGGGAGGAGATGCAGATCGCCCACCTGTTGGACGGAGCTCAGTGAGAGCAGTATTTTAGGGCCATAGATCGTGGGGGAGACGACAGCAAGGATCCATTTGATTCGCGATAGGATGAGAGCAGCCCAGAGTAGGCAAAGATCTTATGCGGACCGTCATCGGCGTAGACTTGAGCTTTCTGTTGGTGACCACGTTTTCTTGAGGGTCTCCCCAATGAAGGGCGTAATGAGGTTTGGAAAGAAGGGGAAGCTTAGTCCCAGATATGTGGGCCCCATTGGAGATCCTTGAGCGAATTGGTGCAGTTGCGTATCGATTAGCCCTTCCGCCCAGTTTTCCAGACGTGCATCCCGTATTTCACGTTTCGATGCTCCGCAGATATCTTCATGATCCTTCGCATGCGATTCAACACCCGACGATCCAGCTTGAGCGCGACCTTTCCTATGCGGAGCAGCCGGTGATGATCCTAGATCGACAAGTGAAGGAATTGAGGTCGAAAGAGATACCGTCCGTCAAGATACTCTGGCGTGGCCAGAGCGGCGAGGATGTCACTTGGGAGACCGAGAGCGAGATGATGAAGAGGTATCCCCACCTTTTTGAAGGCGCGTATAGTTAGATTTTTAAATTCGGGGACCGAATTTCTTTAAGGGGGGTAGATTGTAACACTTTGAAATTTCCATTTGAATGTCTGTCGTGATAATTAGTGATGGTACGTGTGATTATATATGTGTTTCTAGGATTATTAGTTTTTTTTTAGTCGTGTTAGCAATTGAAAGATTCTCTTTTTGTAGTGTTGCACACTTAGCTATTTTGGGACTTAGGGTTTTTGGTTACATGGTGGCTAACTTAATTCTTACATTTTAAATCATATCCTAAACCCTTTTTATAATTTCCAAGAGAAACAACAAAAGAAAAGAAATCCAAATAAAACAAGGTGGTATGGTGGTTAGGTAAAGGGTGGACTTTTGACCCCATTCTCCTCTCTCTCTTTCTCCTCTCGCCACTTCAGAAACTCCTGCTGCTCCAGCAGCAAAACCCCTCCCATTTCCTTCATTTTCTTCTTCTCTTCACTTTCCATTGAATTCCCAAACAAAACCCTACACCAATCAATACTTTTTCCATCACAAAACATGAAAAACAAGGTTTTTGGAGGTGTTCAAGGCAAATCTGCACACTTGAGGGAGGGACTGGACTTTAGGTAGTTTTTAAGGTCATTAGAAGGTATAAATCTTAATCCTAGCACCCAATTTTCATAATTTGCATGTTTAGTTTAGAAATATCATATTTTTATGCCTTTTTAGTGCTATTGAAGGGGGTTTAGTGTTAATATGTTAAATTTGTGTTGTTGTGGCTTGATTAGCTTGTTAATGAGTTATTAGTGTGGGATTAGACCTAGATTTGTTTCAGATTTCACCAAAATACCATAAAGTTCTATTTTTGTGCAAAATGTGTGATTTGAACTGAGATAAGGCACTGTAGGAAATCTGCTACTACCCGAGATTTTTCAGAACAAAACTAGACATCACTGCAGCATGTATGGGGAGTATGGAGTGCACCAACCAAACCTGGGAACCCAATTCCCAAGTCTGGCCGCCGAAATCGGCATTCTGGCCGCAAATTGTGGCCAGATAGGGCAGATTTGGGTTGGGGTTTGGGTTGTGGGTCTCTGCTTGTATGTGAGTTATTTTGGTATATATAGTTTTGTAATATCTTTCTTGTATCAAAATCTGGGGTAGAATACCTATTTTCCCGTATTTTCAACCTTTCGCGACACGCGTGATACTTGTGTGTGGGTTTTGGGTTTCTGCGTATCGCGACGCGTCGGGGTGCGTTCAGGCGCATAACCACACGTTTTAGCGTATCGCGCACACGCGAGTTTGGTTCACGACACGAGTTACTGGTTCGGCTTAAATGTCGCGTTTTTGTGATTTCAAGCTTACGTGTGATATATTGTGTAATTCTAGATTCGCAGGCGAGTACAGCGGACGCCGCGCAGGAGGGGAAACAAGTTGTTGGCTATACCTAGCGGGAGGCTATGGTGAGTAGATTTCACATCTACGGGGATATCGCCCGCATGGCGTTCTACGTCAGGGCTGATAGGACTGTATAGTGACCCATATATATATATTGCATGTTCATGGTTACTAGCTAGTGCATTGCATACCTACTACACACATCACATTGGATCATTGCATTGTAGCTCATCTATATGTGACATGACTTGATATTCATACTTGATACCTATATCACATTGGATCATTGCATTGTAGCTCATCTCTACGTGACATGACTTGATATTCATATTTGATACATATATCACATTGGATCATTGCATTGTAGCTCATCTATACGTGACTTGACTTGATATTCATATTTGATACCTATATCACATTGGATCATTGCATTGTGGCTCATCTATATGTGACATGACTTGATATACATACTTGGTGCACATATCACATCACAATTACTTGTATTATTGGTTGAGATTCATGTGATTTCTGGATTTGGGAACTGTGGCCTTTTCAAATAAGTAATCATTTAAAAACCCGGTTCCCTTGATATGATATTTTGGGGCGTCACCCCGTGTTTTCTCGGTGCTAGAGGCATGTATTGAGAGAGGGCTGACCCGGACTAACGGATGCCCGATGTATGGCGAGAGGGCTGACCCGGACTGACGGATGCCCGATGTATCGCGAGAGGGCTGACCCGGACTGACGGATGCCCGATATATCGCGAGAGGGCTGACCCGGACTGACGGATGCCCGATATATTGAGAGAGGGATGACCCGGACTGACGGATTCCCGATATATACTTTGAGAGAGAGGGCTGACCCGCACTGACGGATGCCCGATGTATTGCGAGAGGGCTGACCCGGACTGACGGATGCCCGATGTATGGCGAGAGGGCTGACCCGGACTGACGGATGCCCGATGTATCGCGAGAGGGCTGACCCGGACTGACGGATGCCCGATATATTGAGAGAGGGATGACCCGGACTGACGGATTCCCGATATATACTTTGAGAGAGAGGGCTGACCCGGACTGACGGATGCCCGATATATTGCGAGAGGGCTGACCCGGACTGACGGATGCCCGATGTATGGCGAGAGGGCTGACCCGGACTGACGGATGCCCGATGTATCGCGAGAGGGCTGACCCGGACTGACGGATGCCCGATATATTAAGAGAGGGATGACCCGGACCGACGGAATCCCGATATATACTTTGAGAGAGAGGGCTGACCCGGATTGACGGATGCCCGACACAGAATGTTTTGTTTGTCGATGCTAGACACGAGTATTTATGATATTTGGGTGCCAATGTTCGGCACTCGGGATTCTCAGAGATGTACAGGATTTGAGGGCCGAGGAGAGTGCCGGCGCATGAGCTATTTTTGGGAGATCTGGGTGCATTGAGAAACCGATTATATATTCCACGTTGACATTCGTGTAGATATTATATTGCCCCTGCTCAGCATTATATTTGTACCTCATCCTGTAGATGTATTACCTGATAGAGCATTTGTACCTCATCCGGTAGTACAGTACCCTATAGAGCACTTGCATGATTATTGCACATACTGCTTATCACATATTGATATCATCTGTTGGCATATGATAGAGTAGCGTAGTACGTGCATGCTCGCGATTACCTTTATTTGTTATCTCTATTCACGAGTTGGTAACTCACTCCCGTTGTGCCACAGTGTTTGCAGGTTGCCCTTCGGAGTAGTCGCGGCAGGCTGCTTTGCATCTTTTGACACAGATACCCCCATAGCTGGTGTACTAGCTCTTTTGCTGATAGGTGGCTTTTGTGCGGTATCTGTTTATCTTTCAGTATGTACATTGTTGTATCTAGTATTCTCCATCTACCATGTATGTATTTGACTTAGAAACAGTGTGAGGACGATGTTGTATTATATTGGTTTTCTGGTGTCGAGCTCGTTGTGAGCCGGCTGTACTTGCAGTTTATTCTATCTGTGTGGTTCCCACTTGTGGATCTTGATCTTCGCTACGGCGTCGTATATTACTATCTTGGTGATTTTTACTTAGATTTCTTATCATGTTAGTAATGCTTTCCTTTAAAACTTATAACACTCTATACTTTCACTGGTTTGATTTCTGGGTTTTCGGTTCACTTAGTCGCGCTACGCCTGTAGACGTTACGTGGTTAAGTGCCGGTCACGGGCCAAACTTCGGGTCGTGACAGTTCATCTCATGAACTAATATACACCCAAACATCCTCTTTGGTAGCATCTTAAGTAGTGATGTATCCTGCCTTTATCGTCTAGTATGTCACGGTATCTAGCTTGGAACTCTTCCAACATACCGTCCCTTTACTGATGGTAAAGACAATGCCTGCGACTGACATTCAGTCGTCTTTATCACCCTGTAACACTTCCAGTGATTCTTCCCAAGATCGATTGATACCATCTCACTACTACTAGTGAGATTCCTAACATCCAATTAGATCTATCTCATAGATCCAAAACCCAGGATTTAGTAGGTATCACTTTGATCCTATGTGGAGAATCATTGTGATAAGTGGAGATTGATCGAGCGTAGCATATGAAACTCCTTCCCTATCAAGAGTATGTCATCCACGTACTCTACGAGG
This sequence comes from Agapanthus africanus, assembly GCA_030015575.1. Lineage (NCBI taxonomy): Eukaryota > Viridiplantae > Streptophyta > Magnoliopsida > Asparagales > Amaryllidaceae > Agapanthus > Agapanthus africanus. Next base: position 157,769,901 of record JASDDO010000010.1, read on the forward strand.
ATCGTCACCATACTCCCTACTACCTTTTTGTTTATACAAGGTTCATCTACCATTTTGACGATGTCAACTTCTTTGACTAATCCATCAAAACAGATGTTCCAACTCCGCGATGCCTGCTTTATCATATAAAGCATCTTACACACGTTTCCGCTGCTCCCACTGTCTACGAAGCCCTCTGGCTGTGTACTTATAGACGCACTATTCTAAAACATCATTTAGAAAAGTAGTCATGGCACCCAACCGCCAGATATCGTAGTTATGGTATGTAGCCGTGGCAAGTAGGATCTGGATGGACTTAAGCATAGGCACTGAAAAAGTTTCATCATTATCCACGCCTGGTCAGTGATGCAAACCTTTAACAAGTCTAGCTTTGAAAGTCTCAACTTTTCCATGTACACCAAGTAATCTTCTCAAGATTTACTTGCTCCTGATGGGGATTTAACCCTTCAGATATAGCAACTAAAGTCCATACTTTGTTGGTGTATAAGGATTCCATCTCAGATCACTAAGCATCCAGCCATTCTTACAGAGTCTTACTCCTGATGGCCAGTTCGAAACTAGTTGGGTCATCATCTCATGATGCAATCCTCGCTCCCACTGTCATAGAGCAACCGAAGTATCTCTCAGGTGGGTGAGGAACCCTACTAGATCGGCGGAGAGGCTGAGGTTCGTTGGAATCTACTGAATCCTTTGGTTTTATCAAATCATCGGCTGCAAATTGTATAGCTGGAACCTTTCCAGTTGTACATTACAGACCTTGCCTCGAGCTTGTCCAGATTTTGCTTTTGGACATAGGCCGGACAACCCCAAATCTTAACTAACTTAAGATATGGGCTCTTCCCATTCCATATCACATATGAAGCGGTAGGCAACTGATTTGATTGGAACCCTATTCAATAGGTATGCAACTTCATAAGTGCATCACCCCCAAAAGGAAATTGGTAACTCAGTAGTACTCATCATAGAGCACACCTTATCATATAGGGTGTGATTGCTCCGCCCCGATATACCATCGTGCTATGGTGTATACAGAGGAGTAATGCTGAGAGAGAATCTCATTCTCCTTTAGAATAGTCCAGGATTTCCGTGCTCATGTATTCTTCTCCTTGATCTCATCATAGGACATAATACTTATACCCGTATTCTGGTTCTCTACTTCTAACTTATATTCTGTGAATATCTCAAAAGGTTCGGACTTGTGTTTCAACAGGAACATATGTCTGAATCTCAAGAGATTATCAGAGAATGTAATGAAGTACAAAGAACCGGTCTTGGCATGTGTAGACTGGGGACCTACATACATCAAACATGTATCATCTCAAGAGTTCACTAACTCTTTCTCTGTTTCCAATAAACAGAGCTATGGTCATTTTATCTTTGTGACATGACTGGTGAGTTTCACAAGATGTAAATTCAAACTAATTTAAATATACATCTTTATGTAACTCTAGCTAGTCGGGTCATATTGATCTGACCTAGTCTACAATACCTGAAGAAGAATTCGTTCATTTCTGAACTCTTCCTCTTGTGTGTGTTCCATATACTAAGAACTGTAGTTTGATTTAGAACATTAATGCTTTTAGATAACGTGCCTGAACCGATCAACTTTTGATATAGGAAATGATCAAAACATTATCCAACAATACAAAATTTTATCATTTCTTTACTAATAAAGAGACAGATATGATTTTGTATATCAGGTTCGGTATCTAATAACATTCGTTCAGAATCAATGTATTACAATACAGGGTGATAGTGACCAACAAACTTGGCTGCAACTCTTGCCCCGTTTTCTGCCTCATGAAACTTATCACCCGTTCTCAGTTTTTCTACCCTTTTGTAGCCCTATTTAACAGATTACATATCTGAGATCCTGATCCGGTATCATATACCCAGGATGCAGAGGATACTGAGAAACAGTTCTGTATATTGAACACACCCGAAGATGATGCATCAGCATGCACTCTCTTCGTTTGGGCGGCACGGGAAATCTGGTATTCCCTAATTTCCTGCTCTGTCTTATAACAATTATAAGTTGGAGCGGGACCAACGTTCCCCAGCTCAGTATAACAAGCGGGTTCGGTCAATAATCCGTATTATTATCTTGATTAAGGCGTGATATGGTCGCTACCTGGAGAGAGAGAGAAGAAAACACTCAGCGTGCGCTCTTGCAAGAATAGATTGGTTTTTATTTTATCTAATCAGGGTGGCTCCCACTGCTTTTTATCAAATCTTCCTTCAAACCCTAAAAGGAAAGACTAGCCGGGATTAATTACACACTACAAGTTCGCCAATCTTTCAGCCAGGCCAGTGTCGGTACTTTGAGGGAGGTCCCCCGTGCTTTCGCACGAACCTAATTAATGTAAACCTCATTTTCCCATAGGCGTAATCCCGTTGACACCTTTCTAGACACCTACTTGATCGGCTAATTGTAATGTATAAAACTCTCCCAGGAGTAACTCTTACTCGCAGCGGGTATCGGGATCCAACTATCTCATAGAAGGTATGCAATCTCATTGCAAATTTCAACACTTGAAATTCCCGATAATATTTTGCCCCTAACCTCCTATGACCTTGACAAAGGCCAACAAACCATAGGATGCTAGTCAAGTTCAACCCGTCATTTCCTGATTGAATTAAACCCACCCGCACGGCCCTTGACAAAGGCCAACAAGGTCGCACGACTACCCTAACCCAATCTGCATCATATGCATAAGCAGATAAGCACCAGTTAGCTACCGCACACTGCGCCTTGACAAAGGCCAACAAACGCAGCACGAATACTAACTACTACTTATCTGAAATGACGGAGGGCTACGACAGGTTTTTCTGAAAATCTAATGCGTAAAGAACTTGATATCGTTGTAGGATCGAATGAATTTTGAAATGGAGTGTTTTTGAGGCTTTTCTAGTTTTGCTAAAGGAGTCACTCCCGGTGAAGGGATCGTCGGTCCTTTCCTCGTCGAATGAGGTGCGGGATATATCATATATATCACTGTGCAAAGCAAAAACACTTAAAAGCAATCAAAAGACAAACCGAGTGTGTAGCATCTGCCAGTTATTGCTAAAGGAGTCACTCCCGGTGAAGCGATCTCGGTCCTTTCCTTATCGAATAAGGTGCAGGATATATCACATATACCGCTGTGCAAAGCAAGAACTGTAGCTACCTGTTTTATTTTTGAAATTCGATTCTACAACATCTTAGGATTCTTTTACTTTCATTAATCTCATTAATGAAGTCCCATCATTTAAGTACCTAAACATCACAGATAAATACGACGTACGCTTATACCATCCGCATTCGCCTCGATGTCCCCTCGTGCACCGTTAGGTTAGGTAACTAACGGCAGAGCGGGGCAGGGCTAGCGCGGGTGTAAAACATAAGTAACGTCTATATAATATATCATATATACTATATACTGTATCTATCACAGAACATCACATGATCACACACAGATATCGCAGCAGAAGAATCATATGAAATATTAGATATACTCGGACGTCCGTGTTTTCAATACGAGCCAGTATAAAACACGGATTCCACGGTCGTGATGAATAGCCAAACCCACACCCCTAGACCCCTACGAGAGCGGCAAGCAACCCTACCAATTCTGGAGTTAGGAGACCCGGACTCGACACCTCGAGTTGGTCTCCCACTGGACTCCAGAACCCGGTTACTTGTGCCCTCCTCCTTGGGTCTATCCTAGTGCGGAAAAGTAAATAATATACAAGAGGTGACATCTTCCACTACCTGGAAGTGCCCCAATAAAAGAATATTACATACAAGTTTTTACATGAATGAAAATGAAAAACACTCATCTCACATAAAAACCCCCGGCTATTCAAACACGACGATCCAATATAACATATCCAGCAACACATAACAACACATGTCATCAACGTAAGTAAATATGCGCATCCCAATTGTCGTTGACATATAGCAACGAAACCGGCGGTATCACATATTACACTTACGGTCACAGAAAAGAAAGTGTAAAACTACAACAGTTGGAATCCGCAACCTCTTTAGACATCGCATGCCTAATCAAATGAATTACTTAGACATCGCATGCCTAACAATTATATACCCCGCATTTTAGTTTCATTATCGAAAACACTTTTCAATATCAAGTCGGGCAATTCAACAAGATTCCCGACAGCCTGATCGAATGCTCGTCGCGAACTTTAGTAGGCGGCCGCACCCCGATACCGTCGACGAAGTGCACCAAGGCGGAACACCGCTACCGCGAGCACCCGAACGGATGCTTTCGGCGACGGGGTTCTCCTACAGTCACTTGGTCGGGGCTATGGAGTGAGGCTGTCTATTAAGTTTACCCGACGAGTATCCGCGTACGCTACGTGATTGCGACGGACTTTTGATCGCATCAAAATTCCGTGGCAACCGATCAAGTGAGACTAAACTGCTATGTTTATAACATTTATTCAGTTATCACATAACTGTTTGTGAATTCCAATTATTGTATTACATTCCAGATAATTAGAAAATGTTAAACTTTCCGATCGAACAATCGAACACCCAAGTTTTCCCGATACAAATCAACACATGAAACAAGTCTAAAAACATTCAGTTCGTGCCTCAGTACCAACGGTCCAGCCGTAGAAGGGTCAAGCCAACGCCTCACGTGTGGCACGCCGTACTGCCCCAAACCCGAAGGTTCAAAGGGCAGTTCAAGACGGTCACATAATCGAGTTAAGGTTTGTTGTCTTCTAGAGGGTCCATTGCGTTACTTGCACTACTTAGAATGTCTTTAAACTACGGAAAAATCCAACACTTGGAAATTTCCCGACAGGGGAAAAATTGGATATTTATATCCGGTCGAACTTTGTAACATATTCAAAAATTATCCGGAAAGCCAAATAGACAAAATTTGATACCCCGATCGAAACACCGAATGCCCAAAACAACTCCAGAAAATTCAACTCTTGAATAAATTTTAAAAATACCGAGAATATCCAACATAATATAATAGGAGTTACTGTGCAAACGGTGTACGATGACGTCATCATTCCGCCGCGGAAGCGCCGCAGAAGCCAGGCCTCTGCCGCGGTTCCGCCGTGGTTTTTACTGTTCATCAGTAACTTTTTGCGTCGTAATTCTTAAAATTCCCTGCTGAATTTTTTAAGCATTTTTAATCTGGAAAAATCCACGTTTTTGAAAAAAGGACAGAGAGCAATTTTTGAGTTGGGTTTCGGGTTCGTTCGGGTTTCAAATTCCGTCTAGACTTCGCCTAAGGCTCTAGCTAGGCTCTGATACCACTGTGGGGTTCCTAGGCACTCTAGTGAGGTCTCACAAGGCATCGAACATGCAAATTTCAAAAATTCTAGGTGCCGAGAGACCCGACTACGGATCGTTTGCTAGAAAACTAGGCGAAAAAGCTAACTAGTTAACACTTAACTATGAGAATACGGATATACAACCTTTGTAGATCCGGTGCTCCACCTCCACGGCTCCACAATGAAGTCTCCTCGCTGTCCAAAATGAATCCCGGGCTCTTGCGTCGGTTTCATCGGAGAATGGACGGGCTAGGTCATCGACGACGTGCCGAAGATGATCTACGTCGAGGCATCGCTAGATCAAGCTCCACCTTCACCAAGTCATGAAAACTTGTGAAGGAAACACACTCTACTACTTGGCAAGATGTAGAGGATAAAGAAATAGGAAGTGGCTAGACTTTAGAATTGGATTTCTCACTTGTTTCCATCAATCACCATTGATGGAGCTTGCTTTCTTCACTTGAAGAAAAATGAAGAAGAAGAAGAAGAATATTATGATAAGTTAATTCAAAATAAAAAGTAAATGAATACTTATCATAACATAACCCTAGTTAAGTGTAGAGAATAGACCATGGTTTGTTTAAATGGTTAAGGTTAAGAATGAAGACAAGAAGGGTGACTAAGTCAAAGCTTCATGAATCTTTAATAAACAAACAAACAAAGCCACCATTCTTTCTTTATCTTTTCTAAAACAAATAAATAAATAAATAACCAAATGAATAAGATAATCAAAACCCTAATCATTAAGTAAACCATGGTTTAATCTTTATACTTAACCAAGTTAGCATGTATCATCAAACATGATACAATCATGTGCACAAAAGTATATCACATATACAACTTGCACAATTCAAGTGAGAAAATCCATTTAAAGTGAACCAATACTAGTTAATGCAAAGTAATCTATCAAATATATAATTATACATTAAATCATTAAATCAACACTTGATTTAACGATCCGGTCATATCGCATATAATCGACTAGTATCATTAGTAACAACTTATCGAATCAACACTTGATCCGATAACCGGCTATATCGCATATAACCGATCAATGTCACATCGCGAGAATTGAATACAGTATCACATACTGGTATTATTCTCGGTCCCGCACATATCTCATATGCGCTCCTATTTCGTTTCGCTTGAGCCAGGAAACCTCTGTGTAGGACTCTAAAGACTTGTCAATACGCCGGCAGCAGATGATGATCATATCAAGCATCCATAAGCCGCAAGCGGTCTGCTAAACGTAACGGCCACCCGGGTATTGACCGATCAGAAGATCGACGAGAAAGCCCGCTCACACTCCTGTGAATCCAACCAGTAACACTACCGTACAGTCCGGTCTGATCGTCTGATATGTCGCCTATCTTGCCTAGGGGTGGTAAACGTCAGACCCCAATCGCTCGATAAGTCGTGTCGATATGAGGTCTATAAAAATTCGAGAAACTACTGGTAACACTTACCAGTAAATCTCGGCAACCCTGGCCACGGATTTCCTGTTATAGCCAATCGAATACAGCGCAACATCAACTCCCTATACTGGGAGAGACGAATCCCCTCCTATCGCTCATTGCCTCCATGTGACTCGGGACTGTACCCAAAAACCACCGTTTTGCACGCCCTCTTGGACGTGGTAAGATGGAAATCAAAGTACAGTGGGAACCACACAAGACTCTATGACGATCTCGGGTCAACAGACTACTCTGTACCAGTGTCACCAGAGAACTGCCATCTGACGTGAGGTATAATACCATCTGGGAGTTCTCGGCGAGTCCGTTCAGTGTACCCAGTCTCTACTGAGCACCCGTATATCATCTCTGATGTCAAACACCGATGGATATGGGATCATCCATCGCCCATCTGTATGGGTCGAGAAGGTACACGCTAGTCTACTCTGGTATATCGATGCCCCATCTCGATACACCCACGACTAGGGACTTTGAAGGATGTACTTATGGACTACCATGTCCCCACTAGTATGATCCGCATCATAGTCCAGGTAGTCAAGTACACATCCTAAGGGCTTTACCAACATGTAACAAAGAGACAATCAGTGCACACGTTAAGGTAAAGAGTAACCAGATAGCATACTATCATGTCGAGCAAGAAAGTCCTCCCTATATATGTCCCAGCATCCACTACAATATACATCCTATGTACAGTAATGGCCTCTAGGGCATACATATAACTAACAAGAGAGTCGTCCGGCTGATGCTTAAAACCAGAATCCGGATAAACTCAAGGCACGTTTCAGTAATGGCTGTTTGTGGGTTATCCCTGGCTTTGACGATGGTTAATTTTCTACCATCTTGAAGATCAATAGTGACATTGTTCTTGACGCGCCACAGTTTTAGTAAAATGAACTTTTTCAAAATGGAGTAGTGGGAGTATGGTAGAACTGGAAGTGATTCCACAACCACAAACGATTACTGAAAATTTAATAAAGAATCTAAAGATTCAATCAGGTTTGACATTCCATTGGCCACTCCACAGATATGGTGGGTTACCTCAGGCACCCGAGAGCTACTTTGGTAGCCTCAAGAACGGTGACAGGGAGGTTCTTGTTTACCCAGACTTGACACTCCTGATGTTCCAGACTATGAGACCCGGCATGAGGATGGGTATAGCGTCATTCTAAGCTAGCTTTAGAAAAGCACGTGTATATGACTCTGCCAGAGGGTTGTCGTAATCAGTGGGAGCAGCAGAAGCGTAGTGGAAAAGTAGCTTGTGTCTATTGATAGACTAAAGCGAATATAGCGGAGATACATCATCTATTTATGATATGATAGTCATGGATTTTTGACTTCATCAGAATAGGGGATGGATATATTAAGAAGGTAGTAGGGTGTGTGTCCTGGTAATTGGGATGACATGCACTTTATAGGAAGTGAAATTCCTATACTACGATCGGTTATACTGTGGTTGTCACGCAGTAGTTTCTTCACATAGGATTTGGATATTATATAAGGCATTCTGGTTACTAGATCTATGGTTTTAGATCTAGATTTGGGAAGTGTCCCAATCTGGGTACTTAGACAGTATTCTAAAAGTATTTTAGAATGGACGGCTCCTGGCATGATGGTGCACTTGTAGGTGAAGGAGTCACCCTCTCTGAAGGTGTCTTACAGACTAAAGGGGAGAGGGATGTGCATGATTGGCATATCACTTGCTTAGGCAATTGAGTTGATCATGAGATGTCAAGTACCACACCAGATGTTGTTTTTGCACTAGCTGCAATAAGTATATATTAATCCAATCCTGGAGAAACATTCGGAAGCAGTTTTAGAATATAAGTGAATGTTCTAGGGATTTGATAACGGAAGTATCCTTCGGAAGATGGTTATCATTCCAGGCTTCCAAGGTGACCCGGATGACAGAGTGACTGTCATAGTTATAGTTTTCCCTCTGACGATGGGCAGTAGTTTGGACAGGTGGTCCAAGCGGATACTGAGGAAGGCATAGCGCAGCATACTGATTAACTTCGGTAAACGATACAGTCTAAGAAGTTTGCTGGATTTGGAGTTCATTTATGAACTGGGTCCCATCAGATATCCAGAAATATTCTAAGACGGGTATTGCTCATTTCGGGAGATCATTTTCTCCGCGAAGTTGAGATGAAGAGAGACATAGAAAGAAACACTGGAGCAGATCCACTCACTGAGGCTATTTCTCGAACTCAATAGTTTTACAAACGGGGTTTGTGAAACTGATTAGTAGAGGAGTTGGGTGTTCGGTATCACACGGGCTGTGAGTATGCGACATCGCAATAATTAGCCTTAAGTGCAAGTGGGAGATTGTTGGCTATAGTGCCCTCAAGGAAATTATCGTAGTCGCAGACACGTGATTATGATGATTGAGGGAGAACCTATACCGATAAAACAGTCTTACTCGAGATGATAGTATGCTATCTGGTTTGTCTTTATCGTCATGTATATGTTGATAGAGCCCATAGGATTCTTACTTGACTACCAGCATTGTGATGACGATCATATACATAGGAGATGGGGGTCTATAAGCACATCGTTAAATGTCCCTAGTCGTGGGAGTATCGAGACTGGGCATCGATACTCCAGTGTAGACTGGTGTATACTTATCTAGACCCTGACGAGGGGCGGTGGCCGGTCTCACAAGCCATTGGTGTCAGTTGTTCACCTAAGATAGTATACAGGTGGTCATTGAGTTATGAGTACAGTGGACGGACTCGCCGGGAACATGCTAGTTGGTAATATATCTATAGTCAGATAGCAGTTCCCTGGTGACATGTGTACAGGTTAGTCTGTCGACCTGAGATCGTTATTTATCTCGTGTGAGTTCCCACTGTGCTTTGATTACTACCCTACCACGGCTCAAAGGAGTCGTGCAAACAGGTTTTAGTTGGGTACAGTCCCAAGCCACATGGAGGCAGTGAGCGGATCGTTAGGGATTCGTCTCTTCCGGTATTGGGGGTTGATGTCGCGCAGTGCGCGAGTGGCCATCACTAGAAATCCTCGGCCGGGGTATGTGAGAATTACCGGTCCAGGATCGATAGTTTCTCAGGTACTGATGGTTTTCATACCGACACAATTTATCGAGTTGTTAGGGGTCTGACATTATCCACCCCCTAGACTCGATATGCGATACTCTTAGACGAACAGACCGGATTGTACGGATATTGTCACTGACAAGCTTAGTAGGGGTTTGGAAGAGTTTGCTCGTCGTCCTTCTTTTCGCTCAATACCTGGGTAGCTGTTACGTACAGCTAGTGCCGCTGACGTGCTTATGGTTAAACCCACTGCCAGCGTATTGACGAGTCTTTTCAGTCCCACACAGAGGGTTTCCCTGGTTCTGGCGAAATGATGTAGTAGCCATATTGGATACGTGCAAGGTTCCGATCGATTGATGTACATAGTACTCGGACTTTCGATCGGACAGTTGATAATACTAGCCGGCTCGGGTTTGAGCCGGATTATTAAATTAGGTATTGATTTAATAATTTACATATATGTATTTCGATACGTATATTCTAGTATTATATTCTTTGTGTTATTCTATCTCTTTGATATTCGTATTTCGGTACGGATACAGGTATGTATATACAGTAGAATGTAATCCGTATTTTTTACCGGATAACATTCTAGAAGGTGCCACCTCATTTTTGATTTCACCATTTTTATTAAAAATTGGATAATGAGGTGGAAAATGGCATGAAGAGGAATGGTGAGAGCCATGCTTGGAATAGTGCTCACAAATGAATTGTTAATTCATTTGGGTGCACTATTCAAGCATGGTAGGATTATTGAAATGGAAAATTGGTTTTTACAAAACCAAGTATGCTTCATTTTCTCTTTCCTTGGTCTTCATTTTTTGAAGCATGCTAGGTTTTCTTCTCTTGAGTTTTATGAGAGCTCCTCCTTCACCATTAGCTTCATCCTCCTTATGCTTTCACATTTTGCTTTCACCTTCATATTATGAGATAGCAAACACTTTGAATACACTCACTACATCCTAGGCTCTCTAGGGTAGCATCCTAGAGACCCTTGTTGCTTCACTAGCATCTTGGTGTGGAGCTAGAGCCGGAATTACATCCCTCGGGTGGATCATTGGAGATGAAGGAAGAATGGCGACCAAAGTCGATCCGCATCACTAGGAGCTTGGAGATGGTTGAAGACCCGAAGTACTTGGATCATTAGGTATAACCATTTCTATCTCCTTTTGTTAGCTTGCTAGTTTTAGGGTTAATGGTTTCGATCTTAGAAATCGGGTAATGGTAGCGCCGGGTTTTAGAAAATTTTTGTTCCGCATTTGGCCACGGTTCGATGGCCGTGGCGCTCCCATAACCCTTCAAACACACCTGACGGTTTTCTCACGTCAGTCCACAGACGCCTAGCACGTAGCTAACCAGTCCGTGCCCCGGAGAACGTCAAATCCAACATCTCTAGAAGGATCAAAATGACGGACGAATCTCTATCTCCTATACGATTGGCACACGACTGAAATATGTGTCGCGCAACAAAAGAATCGCTGACAGTAATTAGCACAACAAAGGCTGATCTAGCTAACACGACTCTCGTCCCAAGCCTCTGCTATTCCCGCGACGGTCACGAAAACTGTCTCGACGACTACACCTCTATCTCTGAGCTGGTACACCGGTATGAGTCCTCCACTATTCCGGAACTCCTAAAGTCTCTGGAAAGCGTGCTTCGTCAACTAGGGCTGCATCCACTTTGTGCTGTGTAGGTGACGGAATGCTGAGTGCTGATCGCAAGGAACAATTAGGTAACAGGGGTGAAAACCTCCTGTCGTTGCGCTCGAATGGCCTCAACCAATGAACTCATCGTCTGGCGCATCTCCTGCATCTCTGCCACAAGCCTAGCGATACTATCTGTCGAAGGCGGGTCCGTCTGCTCATGTGCAACGAGCGTGCCATCCTGGTCAGTCCCCGTCCTACCCGAGTCAATCACCTCGGCCCTCGCTGCATCACTCTGAGTCCCCATAGTCATCGGCGGCAAAGGCTATAAATGGAAATAAGATTCGATATAAACAAGGTAATCGAATCACAAGGATATGTATCATCAAGGAAGGAATTTCAAGCAATTAGTACTTAGGTCACTTTAGGCGGAGTACAACATTGTGAGTATGCCGCGGACATACACACACTACGTTACTCTGCTTAAGCTACCAACTCCATCATACCAAGGTCATCCTATACTCCGAAAGGTAAAACCTAGCGCTTTGATACCAACTTTGTCACGACCCGAATTGGTACGTGATGGCCCTTAAACTACGCAACGTCTACAGGCGTAACGCAATTTAAGTAAGCCGAAAACCCAGCAATCTAAACCATCAAAAGTAGTAATAATTAATAGAAGTTTTACAAGATTTGAAAATTTCAACCCAAATTCTTTAAAAGTCCAACTTTATTTCCTTTAAAATTTTGGCAGCACCTCCTTTGTAAAAACCAACCCCAAAAATGGGTACAACATAAATATAAGTAAAGCATCCCCAAACGGGAGCAAAAACATGCCCAAAGGCGGAAAACAACCACCACAACAGATATACGACGCCGTAACGAAGAAATAAAAGACGATAGAAGTAAAACTGCATAAAAGACATCCAAGTCTCAAAATAACACACAATATCACCCTCACATCAAGTCTCTAAGTCAACATAAAAGTAGTAGATGGAGTGTACAAGGATATAACGAATATACAATTCAATACGAATAACCACAAAACCCACCTAAAGCAAAAACTGCACACTGTGAGCCGATACAGTATCCGCAGCGAAAGATGATAAGATAGATGATAATAGCCTGCCTCGACTACTCTGGGAACAACCTGCAAAACAAACTTTGGCACAACGGGGGTGAGTTGCCAACTCGTGAATAGTAAATAACATATGCAGGTAATCGCAAGTATGCACGTACAGCGTAAATCTAACATATGCAATTAATAGCAATAAATTGTTATATGAATGCAATAGTCATGAAAGGTAAACTAGCAGGTACAACTAATACATGAAGTAATAATAATATGATAATCTGTATTCAACAATCATGTAAGGTACTATATCGGCACTACTAATACATGAAGAAATGATATGAATAAAGGTATGTAAATGCAACAGTTATGGAAGGTACTCTAACAGGTACACTAATGCATGAAGCAGTGCATAAACAGTAAATGTAGAGTATGGAATGAAACATGTCATTTCCACGGAATCCTGACATCTTGGTAGGATCAAAATCCATCAAGACAATCCAAAGCCCAATTTCCTCAAATCAGCCCCCAAATTGGCTCTCATATCATATATAAGTCTCACAAATCCTGAATGTACAACATCAAGTAAATCTCATATATCCTGAATGTACAAAATCAAGTAAGTCTCATATATCCTTTATGTACAATATCAAGAAATCTCAAATGTCCTAAATCAAATATCAAGTGAATCTCTTATATCCTAGGTATATTTGCATGAATGAATATGATGATGTACATAAAATGATATGTATACATATATATTAGCGTCCCACTCCATTAATATATATATATATATATATATGCATATATAACAGCGTCCCACTCCACTGTTATATATACTTAGGAGTAAAATATCATGAAAACAATGTGTCAAGCATCGACACAGAAATGTTGATCTATGACTGGCACCCTGATAGGTACGTATAACACGCTATCCGAAAAGCCCGAGTACCTAGCTCTGACCCTCGTCTTTCCACGTATCCATACGTACATGACGCCCGTCGGTATCCCCATGATAACCGCCGAGTCATTGGTAATGTCACCGGATGGTATGGTTTCCCTGCCAGGCTCATGGGTATGTTACATCAACTCTTGCCCCGGGTACCTCCGGGCCCCACCATGTACCCTCATACGGCCCACGACTCCTCCTCGCATGGGGTATATATATCAGAACCGATAAATCTCATGGTGGATGCTGAAATATCATATCAAGGGAAACCGGGTTTTTCAAATAATACATAATTTCATGAAATTACCACGGTCCCCAAATTCAGAAAACATCAAGAAGAATCCATATCTCAATGTGAAAATCCATGAATAAAATATACGCAACATAAAACTGTAATGTAAGCATATAAAGGAAAAGTCGCTAATTAACTGCAACAAGTTAATATAATATATCATGCGGTTCCTAATTTCTCCAATTCTAAATAACATCAAGTAAACGTAAATATGTAGCTATAACCAGATATATGTGTAAACCTAAAGGTATAGTAAGATATAAGTATCTACCTATCAGTAATGATGTGATGTACCCTCCGGGTATAAGTGAAGTATGCAAGTAAAGTATACAGGTATGCTATAAGTCACATGCATAAAGAAATATGAATCAATGTCAAAATGTCCCTAACCAAACAATATTATATAGGTATGTTTGTTGTGCGTAACATGGCAATTATTGACGGTGTGTGTGGCATACAATCAGTGCTCGTGCAACGTGAGCCGTCAATAATATGTACAGTGTCCTAAGGGTACTAGTCCAAGCACAACAAGTAATTAAGCAATAAGGTGTATGCGCAATTCTAAATATGAAATAGAATATGCGACATGTCAAGTCATTTCTAGCCCAGCCGCATAACGCCATGCGGGAAATTTCCCTGTAGATGTTAAATCTACTCACCAACGCTCCTAGCTAAGTAAAGCCTACCATCCGGTTTCCCCTGTTCGTAGCGCCCGAAGTCCCCGCCTGCGATCCTGAACACATATAACAATAAAGCAAGCGTATATAAGCGATCGACCAAAAATACGTACAACTACGTTTGACCGACGCACCAACTCCAAACATACTCTCAAGTGTTCGTATTGTGACTAACGCGCGTAGAGACACTACGAAACCAACTCAAGAGCAAAAGCTACACAAAGACACGAACGATATCGGCGCGACCCTAGCTATGAACGCAAAGCGACACAACTACCTAGCCTGGACCCCGATCGTACGGATCGCGCATTCAAAACACAAAAATAAACGTGGAATCAATATAATTAACGTCGTAATGTCAAAAGAAACCCACGCCTAAAATTTACCGAAATCTAGTAAACAGCATATATCATTTTAGCACAAAACTACAAGTTTTATCAAAACTAGCATTTACAAACATCACTAATTAGCAAGATTAAACCATTTAAAGCTTTACTAAAATTTTAGATTTCACTAATTAGGATTAGCAAAAGTTTAGCTTGTTAATTAGCTTAATTAGCCGATTAGGAAAATATCAATTAACAAATTAGCAACTTGATTAAGTTTTCTTTTGTCTTAACTTATTAATTAACCATTTCACTAATCAAAACCCTAATTGATTAACCAAAACCATTTGCTAGAAATTCTACATATGAAAATTAAAGCTTTATTTAAATATCTAATTAACTAGATTAAGGTATTACAACAAGAACTTAAGCTTAGAGATAGGATTTATACCTCAAACTTGATTTCAAAAACTAGCAAAAATCTCCAAAATTAGCCTCCAAAATGATGTCTTGATTGAAGATCCAAGCATGTTTGAAGAAGAAGAATGATAGGTTTGATTTATATTTGATTTTGTATGAATTTATTTGGATTTTTCATGAATTTTGAAGCAATATGAGAGGAAAATGGGAAAAAAATAAAAAGACGGCAGAAATGGGGAAGGGAGGCTCGGCCAAGAGGTGAAGGGGGGTGTTTTGTGTAAAAAAAAGAAATATCTAGCAAAAAAACAACATTAAACACTAATAAATGCATTTTGCCACCTTTTCTTTTCTTTTCTTAAAAATTCATTTTAATCCACAAAATATCTAGATATTTAGGTGAGAAGGTTAAAAACATAATTTAGTGATTAACTTAGTATAAAACCACATTAGTAATAATTAACCCACATAAAAATGTAATTACCACTAATAAAGTGCATAAATAAAGCATTAAAATAATATTTTATTAGGGAAAAATTCTATGTGAACCAAAACTTCCCATTGACCCCCAAAGTTTGCGCACTGGCTTTATTCAAGCTAAATTAGGTGCCGGCAAGTCTATATTGAAGTTTGATCACAATCGGGTTAAAACGGAAAATACCGACAATTTTGCCCTAAAATGGAAAAAATCGTTTTAATCGGGTTAAAACGGAAAATACCGACAATTTTGCCCTAAAATGGAAAAAATCGCAAAACGATTTCTAAAACGTTACAATTTGATATCGACCTGGTATATTTGATATCGGCCGGGTAAATGTGATATAGCCGGGTCATCGGATCAAGTGTTGATTCGATGAATTAGTACAAGTTATATTAGTCGGTTATATGTATTATAGCCGGATTATCGGATCAAGTGTTGATTCTATAATTTAATGTATAATTATATATGTGATATATTACATTGCATTAACTAATATAAGCTCTCTTTATTGATTCTTTTTCTCTCTCGGATAATACATTGATGTATATGCGATATATGTTAATTGTATTATTTTCTTTTGTTACATTATATATTATATATGTGATATGTAATATTGTAACATATTAGGGTTACAAATGTAACATGTATTATGAGAATAAAACAAGATAGGGTTTGGATTTGGGTTAGTTTTTCATGAACCTTCATGAAGCTTTCCTTTTGTCTTTAGCTTTGATATTTTGTGTAGATATTATTTAACCCAACCCAAACCCTTAACCTTAGTTTATTCTCTACAAGGGTTAAGACTTCATTCTTAACCCATGGTTGTAATTGTAATCACAACAATAATTCATTATTCATCACAAAACGATTAGCTTCATCATCTTCTTCTTCTAGCTCTTGAAAAAGCATCACTAGCTTTTGGTTGTGTGATGATTTTGAGTGAGAAATTGAAAACAAAAGAGAGCAAAATTCCTACTTCATCATCCTCATCTATTCTAGCCACTTAGATTAGGGTGTTCACTTCTCTAATTACTTCATTAGTGAAGTGTAAGCTTGGGTTAGAGATTCTTCAAGGTAGATCATCATAGATCAAGAAGACTTCAAGCAAGATGCATCATTCACCTTTTGGAGCCTCACGAGAGTCAGAGTTCTTGATGATCGCAGCGAAGGGACCTCAACACGGAGCTTATGAAGGAAAGGAACGGACTACAAAGGTTGTAATCCTAATCTCTTATAAGTAAAGTTGTTTACTTGTTCAATGTTTACCCTAATTCTCTAGCAAAGATCCTTGTTTTAGGTTGTTCGGCACTTGAAAAATTTAATTTTGGCATGGTTGATGCCTTGTAGAGCCTTGTTGAAGTGCTTAGTAACCTTACAATGGTATCAGAGCCTAGTTAGAGCATTAAGCGACGTGTAGACGAATTTAAAAGTCCGATCGAACCTCGAAACATCATGATGTACCCCTTCTCTGGAAATTTTCTAAAAAGTTGATTTTTTCCATATTAAAAATACTCAAAAAATTAAGCAGGTGATTCTATGGATATCTGTGAAGTACGACTCCCTGAATCCATCAAGACACCGCGGAACCCCGGCCAAACCAAGCTATTGGCGGCGGTTCAGCGGCAGAACATGAGGATTGAGGGATCGTACTTCAACAGGTGATCCGTAGGTATTACATCATGCTTCTAGGAATTTTTAATATTACTTAAGTGTTGAGTTTTCTGGATATTTTTAGTATTCGTTAATTCGATCGGAAAGTTTAACATCGTTTAGTCTTTCGGGTAATTTAGAACGTGTTAAAAGGTTCGAACGGATATTAATAACTCACTTTTTCCCATGTCGGAAAACTTTCAAGTGTTGGATTTTTCCAGAGTTTAAAACTTTCGGAAAAACATGCAAGCGTATCTGTGGACCATCTAGAAGAACGTAACCTTAACTCGATTATGTGACCATCAAAACTACCACTGAACCCTAGGGTTTGTGGTAGTTTAGCGTTGCCACATGTGAGGCGTTGGTTTGACCCTTCTACGGCTGGTTCATTGGGGCTGTGACATGTTCTGGAACTTTTTGAAATCTGCTCAAGTGTTGAGCTATTTGGGAAATCTTAGGTCCATGCCTGTATTCAGGATTTTCAGATCGGAAAGTTTAACATTGTCTATTTATCTAGAATGTGATACAATATGTGGAATTCATATAGTTAGGCATGAAATGCGAAGTATGTGATATTTCGGATTTACGATGTCGAAAGTGATTGTGGATTCCAAATGTTGTAGTTTTTCACTTTCTTTTCTGCGACCGTAAGCGTAGTATGCGGTGTTTCGCCGGCTTCGTTGCTATACATCAACAACAATCGGGATACGCATACTTGCTTACGTTGATGATATGAGATATTATGTGTTGCTGTGATATGTTATATTGGATTGTCGTGTTATGAATAGCCGGGGTTTTTATGTGAGATGAGGGTTTTTATTTTCATTCATGTAAAATTCATTGTATGTAATATTCTTTTATTGGGGCACTTCCGAGTTGAGGATGATGTCACCATTGTATATTATTTACTTTTCCCCATTAGGATAGACCCAGGTGGGGAGCATAAGTAACCGGGTTCTAGGGTCCAGTGGATGACCATCTCGAGGAGTCGAGAACGGGTCTCCTAACCCTAGAATTGGCAGAGTTACTTGCCTCTCTCGTAGGGGTCTAGGGATGTTGGTTTGGATATTCATCGCAACCATGGAATCCGTGTTTTGTACAGGCTCACAATAAAACACGGACCTCTTAGTATATCCTTTATTTCATATGTTTCTTCTGCTGCTGATATACTATGATGTGATCATTTTATAAGCCTGAGACGAATGCTTTATTACTATATATATATGATATATACATGTTACTGCTTTCGTTTCTTCTGTGATGCTTAGGAAGCATAAATGATGGGATTTATTAATGAGATTAATAAAAGAAAAGAATCCTAAAAGATGTTGTAGAATCAAATTTTCAAAAAGGGTAGCTACAGTTTTTTCTTTGCATAGCGGTATATGTGATATACCCTGCACCTTATTCGATGAGGAAAGAGCCGAGATCCCTTCACCGGGAGTGACCTCTTTTGCAAAACTGGCAGATGCTACAAACTCACGGTTTAGTTTTTGAGTGCTTCTATAGTTCTTGCTTTGCACCGCGGTATTTGTGAAATATCCTGCACCTTATTCGATAAGGAAAGAGCCGAGATCCCTTCACCGGGAGTGACCTCTTTAGCGAAACTAGAAAAGCCTCAAAAACACTCATTTTCAAAATAACTTGTTTCTACAACGATATCAAGTTCATTACGCTCATGGTTTTCTGAAAAACCTACGTAGCCCTCCGTCATTTCAGATAGACACTAGTTAGTATTCATGCTGCGTTTGTTGACCTTAGCCAAGGCGTAGTGTATGGTAGCTAATTAGTATTTAACTTCTAAAACATGAGATGTGGTTGAGTTAGGGTAGTCGTATGACTTTGTTGACCTTAGCCAAGGGTCGTACGGGTGGGTTTAATTCAATCAGGAAATGACGGGTTGAACTTGGCTAGCGCTTATGATTTGTTGACCTTAGCCAAGGTCATGAGTTGCTAGGGGCAAAAGTATTATCAGGAATTTCAAGTGTTGAAATTTGCAATGAGATTGCATACCTCCTATGAGATAGTTGGATCCCGATACCCACTACAAGTAAGAGTTATTCCTGGGAGAATTTTACACAGAACAATTAGCCGATCAAGTAGGTGTCTACAAAGGTGTTAACGGGGTTATGCCTCTGGGAAAACGAGGTTTATTCTAATTAGTTCCGTGCGAAAGCACGGGGAACCTCACTCAAAGTACCAACACTGGCCTGGCCGAAAGATTGGTGAACTTTTAAGGTGTAATTAATCCCGGCTAGTCTTACCTTTTAGGGGTTTAAGGAAGATTTGATGAAAACAGTGGGAGCCATCCAGATTAGATAAGATAATAACCAATCTAATCTTGCAAAAGCATACGCTAAAGTGTTTTCTTCTCTTTCTCTCTCCAGGTAGCGACCCTGTCAGGCCTTAATCAAGATAATAATATGGATGTATTGACCAAACCCGCTTATTATACTGAGCAGGGGAACGTTGGTCCCGTTCTTTCTTATAATTGTTATAAGAAAGAGCAAGAATTAGGAAAATATCCAGATTCTCACGCCACCCAAATGAAGAATAAGCATGTTGATGCATCTTCTTCAGGTGTGTTAGTTATCGAGAACTGTTTCTTAGTTCACTCTACGTCCTGGGTATTAGATACCGGATCAGGATCCCATATATGTAATATGTTGCATGGGCTACGTAAAGCTAGGGAACTGGGACAGGGTGATCATTCCATAAGGGTAGGGAATGGTGCAAATGTTGCAGCCAAAGCAGTTGGCAAATATCATCTTGTGTTACAGAATGGTAATACATTGATTCTGAACGAATGCTATTACATTCCGACCCTGATATGCAATCTTATATCAGTATCTTTATTGAGTAAAGAGAGATATAATTTTGTAGTACAGGATAATGTTATGAACATCTTTCTGAATCAAAAGTTGATTGGATCTGGCTCGTTAAATAATGGCATATACGTTCTCAATCAAACTACAGTACTTAATGTGCAAAACACACACAAGAGGAAATGTTCAGAAATGAACGAATCCTTCTTATGGCATTGTAGACTAGGTCATATCAATGCGACACGGCTAGCTAAGTTACATAAGGATGGATATTTGAATCCGTTCGAATTTTCATCTTATGAAACTTGCCAGTCATGTCTCAAAGGCAAAATGACCAAAACTCCGTTTAGTGGACACAGAGAAAGAGTTACGGAACTCTTGGGACTAATACATAGTGATGTATGTGGTCCCATGTCTATACTTTCCAGGAACGGTTCTTCATACTTCATTACATTCACTGGCGATCTCTCAAGATACGGACATGTGTTCTTGTTGAAACACAAGTCTGAAGCTTTTGATAAATTCAGAGAATATAAGAACGAAGTAGAGAACCAAACGGGCAAAAGTACTAAGATCCTTCGATCTGATCGAGGAGGAGAATACTTGAGCAATGATTTTCTGGATTATCTAAAAGAGAATGGGATTCTCTCTCAGCTTACTCCTCCTTATACACCACAGCACAATGGTGTATCGGAGCGGAGGAATCGCACCCTATTAGATATGGTGTGCTCTATGATGAGCACTGCTGAGTTGCCTATTTCCTTTTGGGGGTATGCGCTTGAGACATCCATATACCTATTGAATAGAGTTCTAACTAAATCAGTGCCTACCACTCCATATGAGATATGGAATGGGAAGAGACAATCTCTTAAAAGAGCTAAGATATGGGGCTGTCCGGCCTATGTTAAAAAGCAAAATCCAGACAAGCTCGAGGCAAGATCAGTTCTTTGCAAGTTTGTAGGATATCCAAGCAATTCGTATGGATATCTATTCTACCACACTGAACAAGAAAAGGTGTTTGTTGCTCAACATGCTACCTTTTTAGAAAAGGAATTTTTTGCAAAAGAAATTAGTGGCGAAGAGGTAGAGCTAGAAGAAGTTCCAGCACAACAAACTACAACTGAAGATTTAGTTGAACCAGAGGATTCAGTAGTTCCCAACGAACCTCAGCCTCTCTGCCGATCTAGTAGGGTTCCTCATTCGCCAGAGAGATACTACGGTTTTCTCGTAGATGGTGGGAGAGAGGATTGCATCATGGAAGATGATGACCCGACTAGCTTCGAGCAGGCCATCACGAGTGGTGACTCTGTGAAGTGGCTGGATGCAATGCGATCTGAGATGGAATCCATGTACACTAACAAAGTATGGACTTTGGAAGTTTCTCCTGAAGGGGTAAAACCCATTGGGAGCAAGTGGATCTTTAAGAAGAAATTTGGTGTAGATGGAAAAGTTAAGACTTTCAAAGCTAGACTTGTTGCAAAGGGTTTTCGTCAACGACCAGGTGTGGATTATGACGAAACCTTTTCTCCAGTGGCTATGCTTAAGTCCATCTGGATCTTACTTTCCGTTGCTGCATACCATGACTACGAAATCTGGCAAATGGATGTTAAGACCGCCTTTCTAAATGGTGATTTAGAGGAGTGCGTGTACATGACTCAGCCAGAGGGCTTCGTAGATAGTGGAAGCAGCGGAAAGGTATGCAAGCTGCTTAAATCTATCTACGGGTTAAAGCAGGCATCGCGGAGTTGGAACATCTGCTTTGATGTAGTAGTCAAAGAGTTTGACTTCATCAAAAACGTAGATGGACCTTGTATCTATAAGAAGGTTGCAGAGAGTAAGATTGTCTTCCACGTATTGTACGTGGATGACATACTCTTGATAGGAAATGATGTTCCTATGCTGCACTCGGTCAAGCTCTTCTTATCACATAGATTCTCAATGAAACATCTTGGTGATGTATCCTGCATTTTGGGAATAAAGATCTATAGAGATAGATCTAAACAGATACTGGGATTGTCCCAATCCAGGTACATTGACACCATACTAAAGAGGTTTAGTATGGAAGAATCCAAGCGTTGGAACCAACCCACGATCTCTTGACTCACTCTCTCCAAAGAGATGTCTTCCAAGACTGATTTAGAGAGAGCTCACATGCAAGAGATACCCTATGCTTCGGCAGTAGGCTCTATCATGTAGGCGATGCTATGTACCAGACCCGATGTAGCATACTCACTAAGTGTAGTGAGTAGGTATCAAGCAGATCCAGGAGAGAGTCACTGGACAACTATGAAGAACATTCTCAAGTACTTGAGAAGAACTAAGGAGATGTTCTTGGTGTATGGTAACGGAGAACTCCAGGTGGAGTCCGAGCTTCCAAAGTAATAAGGACGACTCTAATTCGCACTCGGGATTTGTCTTTACCCTGAATGGAGGGACGGTTTGTTGGAAGAGTTCCAAGCAAGAAACCGTGGCGGACTCGACGATGGAGGCTGAATACATCGCTGCCAACGATGCTGCCAAAGAGACTGTCTGGATGAAGAAGTTCATCACTGAACTTGGTGTGGTTTCATCCATTGAGCAACCAATACCTTTGTATTATGATAACAATAGAGCTGAGGATTTGGCCAAGGAACCCAGGTCCCATTAGAAGTCCAGACATATTCTGAGGCGGTATCACCTGATCCGGGAGATAGTTGATTTCCATGAGGTTAGGAGAGTTGACACGAAGAACAAAACTGCGGATCCACTCACGAAGGCCATTCCCCAGATACAATTTGAGAGACTCTTCGGGATGTTGGGTATAAGATACTACAACAGCTGGCCTTAGTGCAAGTGGCAGATTGTTAGTTATATATATGCCCTAGAGTCCATTGTTGTACATATGATGTATATTATAGTGGATGCTTGGATATATATAGAGAGGACTTTCTTGCTCGACATGATAGTATGCTATTTGGTTTCACTTTATCTTAACATGTTGACTTGTATTAGTTTACTGTCTTACTCTCACATGTTGATAAAGCCCTTAGGATATATACTCGACTACTTGGATTGTGATGAGATTATACTAGTGGGGCCATGGTAGTCGACGAGTACATCCTATAACTATTCCTAGTCGAGGGAGTGTCGAGACTGGGCATCGATACTCCAGAGTAGACTGGCGTATACGCATCTTGACCCATAAGATAGGCGATGGATGATCCCATATCCATCGGTGTTTGACATCAAAGATGGTGTACGGGTGCTCAGTGGAGACTGGGTACACTGAACGGACTCGCCGAGAACTCCTAGATGGTATTATACCTATCGTCAGATAGCAGTTCTCCAGTGACACTGGTACAGGTTAGTCTGTAGACCCGAGATCGTCATAGAGTCTTGTGTGATTCCCACTGTGCTTTGATTTCCATCTTACCACGTCCAAGAGGGCGTGCAAAATGGTGGCTTTTGGGTACAGTCCCGAATCACATGGAGGCGATGAGCGATAGGAGGGGTTTCGTCTCTCCCTGTATAGGGAGTTGATGTTGTGCTGTGTTCGATTGGCTATAACTGGAAGTCCCTGGCCAGGGCTCATATGGAATGCTACTGGTAAGAGTTATCAGTAGTTTCTTAACCTGTTATGAGCCTCACATCGACACGACTTATCGGTTACTGGGGTCTGACGTTTACCACCCCTAGACTTGATATGCGACATACCAGACGAAGAGACCGGATTGTTCGATAGTGTTACTGATTGGATTCACATGAGAATGTACAGGCTTGCTTGTTGATCTTCTGATCGCTCAATACCTGGGTGGCCATTACGTTTAGCTGACCGCTTGCAGCTTGTGGGTGATTGATATGATCATCACCTACTGCCGCCGTATTGACGATTCTTTAGAGTCCTACACAGAGCTTTCCAGGCTCAGGAAAAACGGAGTAAGAGCACATATGTGATATGTACGGCAACGAGAATAATAAGATATAAGATATTGTATTCTGTTCTCGCGATATGTGATATCGGCCGGGTATATGTGATATAGCCGGGTCATCGGATCAAGTGTTGATTCGATGAATTAGTACATGTTATATTAGTCGGTTATATGTATTATAGCCGGATTATCGGATCAA
The DNA here is from genome assembly GCA_030015575.1 of Agapanthus africanus. Lineage (NCBI taxonomy): Eukaryota > Viridiplantae > Streptophyta > Magnoliopsida > Asparagales > Amaryllidaceae > Agapanthus > Agapanthus africanus. Next base: position 157,794,161 of record JASDDO010000010.1, read on the forward strand.
GTGTTGATTCGATAATTTAATGTATAATTATATATGTGATATATTACATTGCATTAACTAATATAAGCTCGCTTTATTAATTCTTTTTCTCACTCGGATAATACATTGATGTATATGCGATATATGTTAATTGTATTATTTTCTTTTGTTACATTATATATTATATATGTGATATATTATATTGTAACATGTTAGGGTTAAAAAAGCAACATGTATTATGAGAATAAAACAAGTTAGGGTTTGGATTTGGGTTAGCTTTTGGGTTAGCTTTTCATGAAGCTTCATGAAACTTTCCTTTTGTCTTTAGCTTTGATATTTTGTGTAGATATTATTTAACCCAACCGAAACCCTTAAACTTAGTTTATTCTCTACAAGGGTTAAGACTTCATTCTTAACCCATGGTTGCAATTGTAACCACAACAATAATTCATTATTCATCACAAAAGGATTAGCTTCATCATCTTCTTCTTCTAGCTCTTGAAAAAGCTTCACTAGCTTTTGGTTTTGTGATGATTTTGAGTGAGAAATTGAAAACAAAAGAGAGCAAAATTCCTACTTCATCATCCTCATCTATTCTAGCCACTTAGATTAGGGTGTTCACTTCTCTAATTACTTCATTAGTGAAGTGTAAGCTTGGGTTAGAGATTCTTTAAGGTAGATCATCTTAGATCAAGAAGACTTCAAGAAAGATACATAATTCACCTCTTGGAGCCTCACGAGAGTCGGAGTTCTTGATGATCGCAGCGAAGGGACCTCAACACGGAGCTTATGAAGCGAAGGAACGGACTACAAAGGTTGTAATCCTAATCTCTTAGAAGTAAAGTTGTTTACTTGTTCATTGTTTACCCAAATTCTCTAGCAAAGGTCCTTGCTTTAGGTTGTTCGGCACTTGAAAATTTTAATTTTGGCATGGTTGATGCCTTGTAGAGCCTTGTTGAAGTGCCTAGTAACCTTACACCGAAGAGGGTTCGTACTGGTGTATCAGCCCGTAGACAGATGTTTAGACGCCGCGACAGATTTCGTTCCGGTCGTGGGAGTAGCAGAGGCTTGGGACGAGGCCAGTTATTCAGCTCTTACCCCAGGAGGGTCAGCAGTCATCGTCTGGATGTTTCCGGTGCGGGAGTTTTTATCATCGCGTTAGAGATTATAATGAGCCACGTGAGGACCAGACAGTCGTATCATATGTTACCTTACCACCTTCTCCACCTCTGAGAGTGCTGCCTCTTACGCATGTTTTTGCTCCGCGTCAGACTTATGCTCAGAGAGGTCATGATCGCGGAGGGTTTGTTCAGAGAGGACGGGGTGGCAGAGGCGGAGGATAGCCAGTTGCCGGTAGAGGGCAGGCTCGAGTGTTTGCTTTGACTCATCATAACGCGCAGGCGTCCAATGCAGTGGTTTCAGTTACTCTTTCAGTATGTTCCTTCGATGCACACGTTTTGTTTGATCCGGGATCTACGCACTCGTATGTTTCTACACACTTCATGCTGAGGTTGGGCCGAGAGTCGTGTTTTCTAGATCAGCCACTTGTCATGACTACTCCTGTTAGCGAGTCGTTTGTTGCGCGACACGTGTTTCGGTCGTGTGTAGTTCAGATTGAAGATACAGATTCGTCCGTCGACTTGGTCCTTCTTGAGATGTTGGACTTCGACGTTCTCCTGGGCATGGACTAGTTAGCTACTTGCTTCGCGTCTGTGCAATGCCATGAGAAGACAGCCAGGTTTTGTTTTCCCAGCGAGTCAGTTCTTGTTGTGCAGAGGGACCGTGGTGTCGCCCTTCATATTTTGATTTCAGCCCTTTGCGCTAGTCGGCTTTTGAAGAGAGGATGTCGGGGATTCTTAGCTTTCATTCGTGATACCGGAGCCACGGTAGATTTGTTGGACATGGTTCCTATCGTAAGGGAGTTTCCCGGCGTTTTTCCCGATGAGTTACCTGGATTGCCGCCGGAGCGTGAGATTGAGTTTTGCATTGATTTGATCCCCGGCACGGGGCCTATTTCTATACCGCCTTACTGGATGGCCTCGGCGGAGCTTAAGGAGCTTAAGGATCAGCTGCAAGAGTTGCTTGATAGGGGACTTGTTCGTCCGAGTGTTTCGCCTTGGGGAGCTCCTGTTCTGTTCGTCAAGAAGAAGGACGACAGTTTGAGGTTGTACATTGATTATCGTCAATTGAACCGAGTTACGGTGCGAAATAGGTATCCTTTACCTCGCATTGACAATTTGTTTGATTAGCTCCAGGGTGTGGGACATTTTTCCAAGATTGATTTGAGATCAGGTAATCATCAGTTGCGGGTTCGGAATGATGACATTCCAAAGACTTCTTTTCGTACGCGCTACGAGCATTATGAGTTTTTGGTGATGTCGTTCGGACTCACCAATGCCCCAGCAGCGTTCATGGATTTGATGAACCGAATTTTCAGGCCATTCCTCGACCAGTTTATTATTGTGTTTATTGATGACATTATGGTTTATTCCAAGAGTCGAGAGGAGCATGAGCAACACTTGAGGATTGCTTTGCAGTCATTGAGAGAGCACCAGCAGTTTGCTAAATTCTCGAAGTGTGCCTTCTGGCTTGATAGTGTTGACTTCCTGGGTCATGTGGTTTTTAGTTATATGTATTCCCTAGAGGCCATTAATATACATACGATGTATATTGTAGTGGATGCTTGGACATATATAGGGAGGACTTTCTTGCTCGACGTGATAGTACGCTATCTGGTTACTCTTTATCTTAACATGTACTCTGTTGTCTCTATGTTACATGTTGATAAAGCCCTTAGGATGAGTACATGACTACCAGGACTATGATGCAGATCATACTAGTAGGGACAGAGTAGTCGTTAAGTACATCCTTCAAATGTTCCTAGCCGTGGGAGTACCGAGACAAGGAATCAATACTCCAGAGTAGACTAGCGTATGCACTTCTTAACCCATATGATGGGCGATGGATGATCCCATATCCATTGGTGTTTGACATCAGAGAAGGTATACGGGTGCTCAGTGGAGACTGGGTACACTGGACGGACTCGCCGAGAACTCCCAGATGGTATTATACCTCACGTCAGATGGAAGTTCTCTGGTGACACTGGTACAGGTTAGTCTGTAGACCCGAGATCGTCATAGAGTCTGGTGTGATTCCCACTGTACTTTGATCTCCATCATACCACGTCCAAGAGGGCGTGCAAAATGGTGGCTTTTGGGTACAGCCCCGAATCACATGGAGACAATGAGCGATAGGAGGGGTTTCGTCTCTCCCGGTATTGGGAGTTGATGTTGCGCTGTGCTCGATTGGCCATAACTGGAAATCCCTGGCCAGGGTTGCTGAGATTTACTGGTAAGTGTTATTAGTAGTTTCTCAAACTGTTATGGACGTCATATCGACACGACTTATCAAGCTACCGTGGTATGACGTTTACCACCCCTAGGCGAGATATGCGACATATCAGACGAAGAGACCGGACTGTACGGGAGTGTTACTAATTGGATTCGCCGGAGAATGTATAGGCTTGCTTGTTGATATTTTGTTCACTCAATACCTGGGTGGCTGTTATGTTTAGCTGACCGCTTGCAGCTTGTGGGTGTTTGATATGATCATCACCTACTGTCGGCGTATTGACTATTCTTTACAGTCCTACACAGAGGTTTCCTGGCTTAGGAAAAACGGAGTAGGAGCACATATGTGATATGTGCGGGACCGAAAACAATACGTGTATGTGATACCGTATTAGATTCTCGCGATATGAGATATCGGCCGGGTATATGTGATAAAGCCGGGTCATCGGATCAAGTGTTGATTCGATGAACTGATACAGATTATATTAGTCGGTTATTTGTGAAATAGCCGGATTATCGGATAAAGTGTTAATTCGATAATTTAATGTATAATTATATATTTGATATATTATATTACATTAACTAATATTAGCTCACTTAAAAATTCTTTTTCTCACTTGGATAATACATTGATATATATGTGATATATGTTAATTGTATTATTTTATTTTGTTACAATAAATATTGTATATGTGATATATAATATTGTAACATGTTATGGTTACAAATGCAACATGTTTTGTAGGGTTTAAATGTGGTTAGGGTTTGTATTAGGGTTAAGCTTGCATGAAGCTTTCAAGAAGTTTCTTGAAGCTTTGACTTTGATTATGATATGTTGTGTAGATTTTTCTTTACCCAACCCAAACCCTTTACCATAGTTAGTTCTCTACAAGGGTTAAGTATTCATTCTTAACCCATGGTTGCAATTATAACCATACACAAGTTTTCATTACTCATCACGAATATATTTCTTCTTCTTCTTCCTCTTGAAAAAGATTTCTAGCTTTTTGACCTGTGATAATAATGAGTGAGAAATTGAAAACAAAAGAGAGCTAAATTCCTACTTCATCATCCTCATCTATTCTTGCCACTTAGATTAGGGTGTTTGCTTTTCTAATACTAGATTATCAAAGCAAGAGCTTGGGTTTGAGTTTCTTCAAGGTAGATCATCTTAGTTATTGAAGATCGGAAGCAAAGCATGCATCTTTCTCTTCATGGAGCCTCTCTAGAGTCCGGGTACTTGATGATCGCAGTGAAGGGACCTCAACACGGAGCTTATGAAGTGAAGGAATGGACTACAAAGGTTGTAATCCCTAACTCTTAGAAGTAAAGATGTTTACTTAGTATGTTTACCCTAAGTCTCTAGCAAAGATCCTTACTTTAGGTTGTTCGGCACTTGAAAAATTTAATTTTGGCATGGTTGATGCCTTGTAGAGTCTTGTTCTAGTTCCTAGTAACTTTACATTGGTATCAGAGCCTAGCTAGAGCATTAGGCGACGTGTAGACGAAATTAAAAGTCCGATCGAACCCCGAAACATCGTTTTTGACCCCTTCTCTGGAATTTTTTTAAAAAGTTGGTTCTTTCCGTAATAAAAATACTCAGAAAATTAAGCAGGGAATTCTAAGTATTACTGTGAAATACAAACTCCTAATTCCCTCAAGTCACCGCGGAACCACGGCAATACCATGCTTTGCGCGGCGGTTCCGCGGCCATACTTGGGTATTAGGAATAGATGTTTCTAGGTTATATCTGTAAGTATTACTACATGCTTCTGGGAATTTTTAATATTACTCAAGTGTTGAGTGTTCTGGAGATCTTTTGTATTCGTTGATTCGATCGGAAAGTTTAACATCGTTTTGTTTTTCGGGTAATTTAGAACGTGTTAAAAAGTTCAAACGGATATCAATAATTCACTTTTTTCCCTGACGGAAAATTTTCAAGTGTTGGATTTTTTCACGAGTTTGAAACTTTAGGGAAATCATGCAAGCGTATCTGTGGACCCTCTAGAAGAACGTAACCTTAACTCGATTATGTGATCGTCAAAACTGCCACTGTACCCTAGGGTTTGTGGTAGTTTAGCGTTGCCACATGTGAGGAGTTGGTTTGACCCTTCTACGGTTGGTTCATTGGGGCTGTGACATGTTCTGGGATTTTTGAACTCCGCTCAAGTGTTGAGCTATTTGGGAAATCTTGGGTGTTTGATCATTCGATCGGAAAGTTTAACATTGTCTGTTTATCTGGAATGTGATACAATATTTGGAATCCACAAGTAGTTATGAGATAACTAATTTGAATGTTATAAATCTAGCAGTTTAGTCTCAGAGGATCGGTTGCCATGGGATTTTGATGCGATCAAAAGTCCGTTGCAATCACGTAGCGTACGTGGATACTCGCCGGGTAAACTTAATAGATAGCTATGCCCCATAGCCCCGACCAAGTGACTGTAGGAGAACCCCGTCGCCAAAAGCATCCGTTCGGGTGCTCGCGGCAGCGGTGTTCCGCCTTAGTGCACTTCGTCGACGGCATCGGGGGTGCGGCCGTCTACTAAAGTTTTCGACGGGTATTCGACCAGTATGTCGGGAATCTTGTTGAATTGCCCGAATAAATACTGAAAACTGTTTTCGATATTGAGACTAAAATGCGGGGTTTATAATTGTTAGGCATGCGATGTCTAAGGTAGTTGTGGATTCCAACTGTTGTAGTTTTACACTTTCTTTTCTGCGACCGAAAGTGTAATATGTGGTGTATCGCCGGTTTCGTTGCTATACAACAACGACAATCGGGATACGCATATTTACTTACGTTGATGACATGTGATGTTATGTGTTGCTGTGATATGTTATATTGGATCGTCGTGTTTTGAATAGCCGGGGGTTTTATGTGAGATGAGAGATTTTCTTTTTCATTCATGTAAAATTCAATTGTATGTAATATTCTTTTATTGGGGCACTTCCAGGTTGAGGATGATGTCACCATTGTATATTATTTACTTTTCCGCATTAGGATAGACCCAAGGCGGGAAGCATAAGTAACCGGGTTCTAGGGTCCAGTAGGATACCATCTCGAGGAGTCGAGACCGGGTCTCCTAACTCTAGAATTGGTAGGGTTGCTTGCTGCTCTCGTAGGGGTCTAGGGGTGTGGGATTGGCTATTCATCACGACCGTGGAATCCGTGTTTTATACAGGCTCGTATTAAAAACACGGACCTCCTAGTATATCCAATATTTCATATATGTTCTTCTGTTGCAATGTTCTGTGATGAGATCATATTATTGCCTGAGACGAATGTTTATATTATGTATATGAGATATATATTATATATTGTTGATTTCGTTTCATATCTGATACTTGTGAAGCATAATAAAATGGGACTTCATTAATGAGATTAATGAAACTAAAAGAAACCTAAAGATGTTGTAGAAACTTGTCTCGAAAACAGGTAGCTCTAGTTGTTTCTTTGCATAGTGGTATTCCTTGTAGAATATCCAACACCTTATTCGATAAGGAAAGAGCCGAGATCCCTTCACTGGGAGTGACCTCTTTAGCAAAACTGGCAAAGGCCTCAAAAACAATCCATTTAAATCACTTGATTCTACAACGATATCAAGTTCATTACGTAAAAGGTTTTCTGAAAAACCTGCGTAGCTCTCCGTCATTTCAGATAGGTATTAATTAGTTTTCGTGCTACGGTAGTTTGGCATTCGTCAAGGCGTAGTGTACGGTAGCTATTTACTACTTATCTGTAGCATGAGATGCGATTGGATTAGAGTAATCATACGACGTTGTTTGGCATTCGTCAAGGGTCGTGCGGGTGGGTTTAATTCAATCAAGAAATGTACGGATTGAACTTGACTAGCGGACTATGGGTTGTTTGGCATTCGTCAAGGTCATAGCACGTTAGGGGCAGAAGCATTATCGGGAATTTCAAGTGTTGAAATTTGCAATGAGATTGCATAGCTCCTATGAGATAGTTGGATCCCGATACCCACTACGAGTAAGAGTTACTCCTGGGAGAATTTTACACAGGACAATTAGCCGATCAAGTAGGTGTCTTGAAAGGTGATAACGGGGTTATGCCCTTGGGAAAACGAGGTTTATTTTAATTAGGTCCGTACGAAAGCATGGGGAACCTCCCTCAAAATAACGGTACTGGCCCGGCTGAAAGATTGGCGAACTTGTAGCGTGTAATTAATCCCGGCTAGTCTTTCTTTTAGGGTTTGAAGGAAGATTTGACTAAAACAGTGGGAGACATCCTGATTAGATATATTAATAACTAATCTAATCTTGCAAGAGCATACGCTGAGTGTTTTCTTCTCTCTATCTCCAGGTAGCGACCATGTCATGCCTTAATCAAGATAATAATACGGATGTATTGACCGAACCCGCTTGTTATACTGCGCTGGGGAACGTTGGTCCCGCTCCAACTTATAATTGTTATAAGACAAAGCAGGAAATAGGGGATTACCAGAATTCCCGTGCCGCCCAAACAAAGAAAGCGTATGATGATGCATCTTCTTCGGGTGTGTTCATTACCGAGAACTGTTTCTCAGTATCCTTTACGTCCTGGGTAGGAGATACCGGATCAGGATCCCACATATGTAATATGTTACATGGGCTACAGATAGGTAGAGAACTGAGAACGAGTGATAAGTTTCAAGGTTTGGAAATGGTGCAACTGTTGCAGCCAAGTATGTTGGCAGTTATCACCCTGTATTACCAAATACATTGATTCTGAACGAATGTTATTAGATACCGAACCTGATATACAACATCATATCAGTCTCTTTATTAGTAAAGAAGGATATAATTTTGTATTTTTGGATAATGTTTTGAACATTTCCTATATCAAGAGTTGATCGGTTCAGGAACATTATCTAAAAGCATAGACGTTCTAACTCAAACTACAGTTCTTAATGTACAGAACACACACAAGTGGAAGAGTTCAGAAATGAACGAATCCTTCTTGAGGTATTTGTAGACTAGGTCATATCAATTGCGACCCGACTAGCTAAGTTACATTTAGATGCATATTTAAATCTGTTTGAATTTACATCTTGTGAAACTTGCCAGTCATGTCACAAAGATAAGATGACCACGGCTCCGTTTATTGGAAACAGAGAAAGAATTAGTGAACTCTTAGGATTGATACATGATGATGTATGTAAGGTCCCCTGTCTACAGATGCCAGGACCGGTTCTTTGTACTTCATTACATTCACTGATTATCTCTCAAGATTCGGACATATGTTCCTGTTGAAACACAAGTTTGAAGCTTTTGAGAAATTCAATAAATATAAGTTAGCAGTAGAGAACCAAAACAGGTATAAGTATTATGTCCTATGATGAGATCAGGGAGGAGAATACTTGAGCACGAAATTCCTGGACTATTCTAAACGAGAATGAGATTCTCTCTCAGCATTACTCCCTATGAGATATGTTGTGCTCTATGATGATTATTACTGAGTCGCCTATTTCCTTTTTGGGGTTATGCACTTGTGAAGCTGCATACCTATTGAATAGGGTTCCAATCAAATCAGGTGCCTACCACTCCATATGTGATATGGTATGGGAAGAGCCCATCTCTTAAAAATGTTAAGATTTAGGGTTGTCCGGCCTATGTCAAAAGCAAAATCCGGACAAACTCGAGGCAAGGTCAGTTCTATGGAAGTTTGTTGGATATCCCAAGCATTAGCAAGGGAATATCTTCTACCGAATCGAGGAACAAAAGATGTTTTATTTCTCGGCATGCCACCTTTTTGAGAAAAAGGGAATTTCTTGGGAAGAAATTAGTGGTCATGAGGTAGAACTGGAAAGAGTTCCAGCTATACAAACTGCAGCTGATGATTTGGTAGAACCGGAGGATTCAATAGTTTCCAACGAATCTCAGCCTCTCCGCCGATCGGGTAGGGTTCTTCATCCACCTGAGAGATACTTCGGTTTCTCTATAACAGTGGGAGCGAGGATTGCATCATGAGATGATGTCCCAACTTGTTTCGAGCAGGCCATCAAGACTGAGGACTTTGTGAGTATGGCTGGATGCTTATCGATCTGAGATGGAATCCATATACACCAACAAAGTATGGACATTGATAGCTTTATCTGAAGGGTTAAATTCCCATCAGGAGCAAATAAAACTTAAGAAGATTACTAGGTGTACAGGGAAAAGTTGAGACTTTCAAAGCTATGCTTAAGTCCATCCAGATCCTACTTGCCATTGTTACATACTATGACTACGATATCTGGCGGTTGGGTGTCAGGACAGCTTTTCTAAATAGTGATTTGGAAGAGAGCGTCTATAAGTACACAGCCATAGGGCTTCGTAGACAGTGGGAGCAACGGAAAAGTGCGCAAGTTGTTTTATGGGATAAATCAGGCATTGCGGAGTTGGAACATCTGTTTTGATGTGGTAGTAAAAAAGTTTGACTTCATCAAAATGGTATATGAACCTTGTATATACAAAAAGGGTAGTAGGGAGTATGGTGGTGATCCTCGTATAGTACGTAGATGACATACTCTTGATAGGGAAGGAGTTTCCTATGCTACGCTCGGTCAATCTCCTCTTATCACAAGGATTCTCCATCTAGGATCAATGTGATACCTCCTGAATCCTGGATTTTGGGTCTATGAGATAGATCTAAATGGATGTTAGGATTCTCGCTAGGTGTAGTGAGATGGTATCAATCGATCCTGGGGAGAATCACTGGAATGGTTCCAGGGTGGTAAGGTAGACTGAATGTCAGTCACAGGCATTGTCATTACCCTCAGTGGAGGGGTGGTATGTTGGACGAGTTCCAAGCTAGATACCGTGACATACTAGACGATAAAGGCAGGATAAATCACTACCAAGGATACTACCAAAGAGGCGGTCTGGATATATATAATAGTTCATGAGATGAACTTAGTTCCTACCATTGTATGACAATGGAGTTGTGGCATATGCCTAGGAACCCCCGTCCTATCAGAGATCCAGGCATATTCTTAGGCAGTATCGCCTGATCATAGAGATGGTTGATCTCTAGGGAGATCGAGGTTAGGAGAGTAGACACAGAGGACAACAGCGCGGATCCACTCACAAAGGCCTATTTCCCAGTAGAGACTTTCATGGGATGGTTGAGTATGAGATACTTCAACCACAGCTGATTGTTGGGTATGCGATACCACAACAGATGGCCCTAGTGAAAGTGGGAGATTGTTAGTTATATGTATTCCCTAGAAGCCATTACTGTACATACGATGTATATTGTAGTGGATGCTTGGACATATATTGGGAGGAGTTTCTTGCTGGACATGATAGTATGCTATCTGGTTACTCCTTAACTTAACATGTACTCTGATTGTCTCTATGTTACATGTTGATAAAGCCCTAGGATGAGTACTTGACTACCAGGACTATGATGCAGATCATACTAGTGGGGACAGAGTAGTCGTTAAGTATATCCTTCAAATGTTCCTAGTCGTGGGAGTACCGAGACAGGGCATCAATACTCCAGAGTAGACTAGCGTATGCGCTTCTTGACCCATATGACGAGTGATGGATGAACCCATATCCATTGTTGTTTGACATCAAAGAAGGTATACGAGTGCTCAGTGGAGACTGGGTACACTGGACGGACTCGCCGAGAACTCCCAGATGGTATTATACCTCACGCCAGATGGAAGTTCTCTGGTGACACTGGTACAGGTTAGTCTGTAGACCCGAGATCGTCATAGAGTCTTGTGTGATTCCTACTATGCTTTGATTTCCATCATACCACATCCAAGAAGGCGTGCAAAATGGTGGCTTTAGGATACAGTCCCGAATCATATGGAAGCAATGAGCGATAAGAGGGGTTTCGTCTCTCCCGGTATAGGGAGTTGATGTTGCGCTGTGTTCGATTGGCCATAACTGGAAATCCCTGGCCAGGGTTGCTGAGATTTACTCGTAAGTGTTATCAGTAGTTTCTCGAACTGTTATGGACCTCATATCGACATGACTTATCAAGCTACTGGGGTCTGACGTTTACCACCCCTAGGCGAGATATGCGACATATCAGACGAAGAGACCGGACTGTACGGGAGTGTTACTGATTGGATTCGCACGAGAATGTACAGGCTTGCTTGTTGATCTTCTAATCGCTCAATACCTGGGTGGCTGTTACGTTTAGCTGACCGCTTGCAGCTTGTGGGTGTTTGATATGATCATCTCCTACTGCCGGCGTATTGACGATTCTTTAGAGTCCTACACAGAGGTTTCCTGGCTCAGGCAAAACGGAGTCGGAGCACATATGTGATATGTGCTGGACTGAGAAAAATATGTGTATGTGATACCGTATTAGATTCTCGCGATATGAGATATCGGCCGGGTATATGTGATATAGCCGGGTCATCGGATCAAGTGTTGATTCGATGAACTGATACAGATTATATTAGTCGGTTATTTGTGAAATAGCCGGATTATCGGATCAAGTGTTGATTCGATAATTTAATGTATAATTATATATTTGATATATTATATTACATTAACTAATATTAGCTCATTTAAAGATTCTTTTTCTCACTTGGATAATACATTGATATATATGTGATATATGTTAATTGTATTAGTTTATTTTGTTACAATAAATATTGTATATGTGATATATAATATTGTAACATGTTATGGTTACAAATGCAACATGTTTTGTGGAGTTTAAATGTGGTTAGGGTTTGGATTAGGGTTAAACTTGCATGAAGCTTTCAAGAAGCTTCTTGAAGCTTTGACTTTGACTATGATATTTTGTGTAGATTTTTCTTAACCCAACCCAAACCCTTTACCATAGTTAGTTCTCTACAAGGGTTAAGTCTTCATTCTTAACCCATGGTTGCAATTCTAACCATACACAAGTGTTCATTATTCATCACAAATAGATTTCTTCTTCTTCTTCCTCTTGAAAAAGCTTTCTAGCTTTTTGACCTGTGATAATAATCAGAGAGAAATTGAAAAAAAAAGAGAGCTAAATTCCTACTTCATCATCCTCATCTATTCTTGCCACTTAGATTAGGGTGTTTGCTTTGCTAATACTAGATTAGCAAACCAAGAGCTTGGGTTTGAGTTTCTTCAAGGTAGATTTTCTTTGTTATTGAAGATCGGAAGCAAGCATGCATCTTTCTCTTCATGGAGCCTCTCTAGAGTCCGGGTACTTGATGATCACAGCGAAGGGACATCAACACGGAGCTTATGAAGTGAAGGAACGGACTACAAAGGTTGTAATCCCTAACTCTTAGAAGTAAAGATGTTTACTTGATATGTTTACCCTAAGTCTCTAGCAAAGATCCTTACTTTAGGTTGTTCGGCACTTGAAAAATTTGATTTTGGCTTGGTCGATGCTTTGTAGAGCCTTGTTCTAGTGCCTAGTAACCTTACAGTGGTTACGGGAGACGGTATTCGTGTGGACCCGAGGAAGATCGAGGCCGTACAGCTTTGGCCCAGACCTGTATCAGTGGCAGTGGTCCGCAGCTTTTTGGGCTTAGTCGGTTATTACCGCCATTTCGTGCAGGATTTCTTGAGTATTGCTGCACCGCTGACCGGACTGACCAGGAAGGGAGTTCCTTTTCTTTGGACTGAGGCATGTGAGCTGAGTTTTCAGCAGTTGAAGACTCGGTTGACGACTGCACCAGTTTATTCTTTGCCTTCTGGATCGGGCGGCTTTGTCGTTTACTGTGATGCTTCTCGAGTGGGGCTAAGTTGTGTATTGATGCAGCATGATAGAGTTATCGCTTATGCTTCCCAGCAGTTAAAGAAGCACGAGCAGAATTATCCCACTCATGATCTTGAGATGGCCACGGTGGTCTTTGTGCTTAAGATTTGGAGACACTACTTGTACGGGGAGTCGTGTCAGACCAGAGCTTAAAGTACATCTTCCAGCAGGGGGATCTAAATTTGAGACAACGCCGTTGGATGGAGCTTGTGAAGGATTATGATTGTGAGATCCTTTGTCACCCGGGCAAGGCGAATGTGGTAGCCGATGCTTTGAGTCGTAGGCCCGGGGTAGCTTGTCCCAGTTGAGCGCAGTTCAGAGACAGTCTTCTGCAGATTGGCAGATCTTATGCGACAGCAGAGTACAGTTTGATTTCACTTCAACTGGGGGACAGCTTGCTTATGTCCGTGCCCGTCCACTTCTACATGATCGTATTCGTGAGGCACAGCCCGACAATGCCCGTTTGTCTGAGATTCTTGAGCATGTTCAGCAGGGTAGAGATTCGGAGTTTGAGATTGATGACCAGGGTGTGCTATGTTTCGGGACTCGTTTGTGTGTACCTGATACCGAAAGGTTGAGACACGAGATCCTAGAGCAGGCACGTCAGTCAGCTTTTAGTGTTCACCCAGGTTCCACCAAGATGTATCATGACTTGAGAGATATCTATTGGTGGGTACGGATGAAGAGTGATGTTTCGGATTTCATTTCGAGGTGCCTGACTTGTCAGCAAGTCAAGGCTGAGCATCTGAAACCGGCAGGAGAGTTGCATCCTTTACCCGTTCCAGAGTGGAAATGGGAACAGATCTCCATGGATTTCGTTTTGGGTCTACCCAGGTCCAGTCGAGGGTATGACTCCATTTGGGTGATAGTTGACCGGTTGACGAAAGTGGCTCACTTCTTTCCAGCGAAGACCACTTTCGGTTATATTCAGTATGCTCAGTTGTACATTGATGAGATTGTGCGTTTGAACGGCGTTCCCATATGCATCGTATCCGACAGGGGCACCAAGTTTACCAGCCATCTTTGGCAGAAGCTTTAGGAAGCTTTGGGTACCCGATTGAGTTTTAGCACCGCTTTCCATCCGCAGACCGATGGTCAGTCAGAGCAGACTATACAGACTCTGGAGAATATGCTTCGTGCGTGCGTGCTTGATTTTGGTGGCAGTTGGGATCGTCACTTGCCATTGATAGAGTCATCCTATAATAACAGTTATCAGGAGACGATTCAGATGGCACCTTTTGAGGCTTTGTATGGTAGAAAGTGTCGATCGCCAGTCTGTTGGACCGAACTCAGCGAGAGCAGAATTTTAGGACCCCAGCTAGTTCAAGAGACTACGGAGAAGATCCAGTTGATTCAGGATAAGATGAGAGCAGCCCAGTGCAGACAGAAGTCTTATGCCGACCGTCGTTGTCGCAGGCTCGAGTTCGCAGAGGGGGATCATGTATTCCTACGGATTTATCCGATGAAGGGCGTGATGAGATTTGGGAAGAAAGGGAAGCTTAGTCCCAGATTTGTAGGTCCTTTTAATATCCTTGAGCGAGTTGGTACCGTTGCCTATCGTTTGGCACTTCCGTCCAGTTTTCTGGATGTTCACCCCGTATTCCATGTATCGATGCTTCGCAAGTACCTTCATGACCCTTGTTTCCCCCAATCAGAGAGCAAAGCTCTATTCAAAATTTGAAATTTGAACCGAGGCAGCGACTCATGAAAGCGCTCGCGCCAAGAGCGCCAGCGCTAAGAGTCAAAGACTCTGAGGTGGCGTTTCACGTGCAAGGCATAAGAGCGCTCGCGCCAAGAGCGCTAACGCTAAAGACTCTGAGGCAGCGCCTCACGTGCAAAACTCGAAAGCGCCAGCTCCAAGAGCGCTAGCGCCAAGAGTCAAAGACTCTGAGGCAGCGCCTTACGTGCAAAGCAAGAAAACGCCAGCGCTAGACCTAAATGTTCTCCACCCTTGGATCAAAGAACCAATGAAGATGATAAATCATCAAAATTCCAGAATAAAATTCTGTTGAGGAAATACTCCTCAAATCTTTCCAAACAGGAAAGATTGTGCTCTGTAAATCAGAGCACCGTTGGATAAAAGATCCAATGGTGATTAAAAATCATCAAGATACAGAATAAGTTCTGTATGGGAAAGTATTTTCACAATCTTGTTAATAACAAGAAAACTATATTCTGTAAAACAGAAGCCCTTGGATCAAAGATTCAACGGTGGGAAACATTCCCCAAATCAATCAGAAATCTCTCAATGAGAGATTTCCTTAACTGATTCAACAAATCAGCCTCCCCTATATAACGGACCCAAGACTTCAAGTCATGTACATAGAAACCTCCCTATAAGATTCAAGTTATCATAAAAGAAAAGGGAGAAGAGCAAGCTCTAAGAAGAAGAATTTTCTTCAAGGTAAATAAAAATAGTGATCAGATCATCTCAAGGGTTTAACCCTCATAAAAAGAACATAGTTCTTTCCTTGGATCTGAGATCCATGAGACAAGTCTCCCACAAATAAGAATTTAATTCTTACGGGGATGAATTTGTTTTTCTTTTAGGGATCAAAGATCCGGGGAAGAACAAAGAATTGAACTTTGCAGAATATAATACACAAAGGGAAACCCAGCGCCAAGCGCTACTAAATAAAGAGCGCTTTGCACTCATTAGTTGGCGCCAAGCACTCCACGTGCTCCTCACATGGGCGCCATTTTAATAAAGAGCGCTCTGCACTCAATGGTTGGTGCCGACCGCTAAACGCGCCATATGCTCCTCACGTCGGCGCTGTTTTTATAAAGAGCGCTTTGCACTCATTGGATGACGCCAAGCGCTCCATGTGACCCTCACGTGGGCGCTCCTTGACATAGAGTGCTCTACACTCATTACACAGAATGTTCAACACTCATAAAAAAACAAAAAAAGGAAGTGAAGTGTGAGTGTCAGAACCAACATAAATGCTTAGCATTGTGTGCACAGAGAAGGGACCGTGCCCTAGCGAGTGTCTAACAATTTATTCAGAAAAGAGAAATGACAAAGACTAAATGGGCTAAGCCCAATCTGGCCAAATTCATAATAAACCGAGCCCATGTGCTCTTTATTGGACTTGGTCCCAAACAAAATCATCAAATCTTTGATGAACATTTATTTGTTCAGGGGTACATCTCGTCATACCTCTCATACATGTCGTTGTAATTCTTCAACGTCTTCAGAGAGATGGGAGGTCCCAATAACCAATAACTTTTGGTACATCCCAGACGGTTAAACCAAAACCTTACAGACTACGATGTCTTTAAACCAGACAATGATGTCTTTAAACCAGACTACGATATCTTTAAACCAGACTATGATGTCTTTAAACCTCACAGACTATGATGTCTTTAAACCAGACTACGGTCTTTAAACCAGATTATGATTTCTTTAAACCTCACAGACTACGATGTCTTTAAACCATACGGACTACGATGTCTTTAAACCTTACAGACTATGAGGTCCTTAAACTCATGGACTGCGATGTCCTTAAACCCAATGGACCGCAATGCCCCTAAACTAAAACGATAGAGTCCAAATACTCTTTCGTTGGATCTAACTGATCCCAAAATCCTGTTGAGTAGATCTTATTCTAAAATTAGGTTAACGTATCCTCAATAAACGTTTGAGTTGATCTTAGTCTAAAACAAGACTAACGATTCTTAAACCAACCCAAACCCAAATCTAAGAAAATACGGATTAGGACTAATCCACGCCCTATGGGCGACAACATAAATTTGTCTCCGAATAGAATCCACGGGCAACCAAAAAAATAAAACAAACACACACGACACGAAGTGACCTTCTGGAGTAGGAGAAAGTGGTTACCGCGATGCGGTAATGCAATTAACTGCAGTGGCTTGCGCCTGCAGCGAAGAGCGTCCCCAAAATCAAAAACCCCTCACAATGAGGGGGAATCTGACAAAGTCTGCTACAACAGCCGCATCTGTCCAAACCTCCGATATACGGTGCCATAAATCACTTTGGTATCTTCGGAGAGGTGGAAGGATAAAACCAAATAGCATCTGCCCCCAAATTCAGGAAATACTACCTACGCGGTTTCGTCTCTGTTTTCGGCGTTAAACAGATTCTGGCACGCCCGGTGGGACCTTTTCCTCTTTCTACTCCACACTTCGTGTGTCGTATTTCGCGAACAAATCGCGGTGTACTATGGTTGCTTGTGGATTCGAGGTACTAAGGTTTGGTGTCTTGCTCCCGTGCAGAAAAAAGGAGCAATGGCCTCCAACTGCACTAACTGCAACAGCAACTCCCACTCTGCCTTTGCTGGAGGAGTGACCTATGGGCCCCAAGTGGCCTCCATATTTGCCATGCCAGTGGAACAGGTGACTCAGGCCACCACTGGACTGTTCTTTGGGACCATGATCCCACCGGCAAGCTTCAGCGTCCCAATGTCATCACAAGAATCTCCGAATAAGTCGGTCTTTGATCGGCTTGCAACTACCGCGGCCCCTCTCAACGGGTCGTCCAAATCCAGCACCTCAGTCTTCAAATGGCTGAGCTAAAGCTCAAGCCGGCCCGTCAAGAATCCTGCAATACCCGAAGGAGTTATCCCGAAGCGGATAGCCATTCCAGCTCCGGTAAACGATGTCATCAGAGGGGCTTCTCCTGCTAAGGGTTCGGTCTTCGCAAGGCTGGCCGTTCCAACTCCCACTGCGGGTGAAGTAGTTACAAGTGCATCACCCACCCAAAATTCAGTCTTCGACAGGTTGGACGTTTCTTCTCAGCGGACATCAGTTTTCAATAGGCTGGCACCAACGGTAGCCCTTCACCAGAACAAGGGGCATGATGAAGCCACCTGCATAACTGAGCCAGTACCATCTGCAAGACATGCTCGACGTCGCCACAGGCGCCGAGTGAGGAAAGCTGGGGGTAGTTCCCCTTCTGAACTGACTCCATAAGCTCCGATGGTGGAAATTGACGCTGCTGTTCCAACTGGGAACAGCTTTGAACCACTCAGGAGGGTGCCCAAGAACTCTCCAACTGCCATGTTGAAAAAGTCTCTTCCACCCGTTGAAAATGTTATTAAGGCGAAGCCGGAGCAGCCTCCTCGGCGGCTGTCCTCCAAAATCCACAGGGTCTGGCGAAGAGTCCAACACTCTGTGATCGACAAAGACTACTCCCGTCGACAGAAGAAAATGAAGGTTCGGGAAGAGGAGGACCATCCCGCAGCCATACCGCAGAAGGTGTCATGGGTGCCCGATGAAACGGACCGCTCAAATTCGACCGCTCATGAAAGGAGAAGGCCGGAGAAGATCCCTGCGTCTACGACGAATCTCAAGGGCACTGAATCCAAACGCCCCAAGTCTGGGGGCATGGTAGTGCAAACCATTTACATGGCATCTGGGAAAGAGGATAGCCGTGCCTCCACGGGTCATCGACCGCTTACGCGATCAGTGACTAAGGCTCAGGAGCAACAACAGCAAAAGCTCAAGGAGATGCTGACAAAGATGGCCGCACTCATTGGGCCGAAAGAAAGCCCGGAGACATCGTTGGAGCAGCGCCAGGAGTAGGTAACCGACGCCAAATTCCTCCGAAGAATGCTCGAGAAAAAAGACAAAGAGGCCGCGGAACAAGCGGCTAACATAAAGAAAATGGCGCTTCTGTTTCAAGATATGGTCAGGATGATGATACAGCCAGATCCCCCAGCTGAAGACCCTCCGATTATTCTTGAAGACGACAGAGGGGAGACATCAAACCCTCTTCCGGGTTTATCAGCAGCCAGAGAGGAGTCGATATCGAAAGCCGCGCTTGATGACTACATAGCTCAACAGATACGAGTTCATCAGGCGAGCGAAGCGGCTGGCCAAATCGTCAAAACTGGACGACCCTATCCGAGTTGGTACGATCAAATAAAGTACCCACCGGGATACGTGATCCTTAAATTCCACATGTATAAGGGAACGGGTAATCCACACCAGCACGTTTCTCAATTCAGAGCTTTGTGCGGAAATACTGGGGGTGACGATAAACTGCTGCTTCGCCAGTTTGTTGGCAGCTTGTCGGAGACAGCATTCGAATGGTACTCCGAGCTCCCGAATGACTCTGTCAAGACATTTGCAGAAATGGAGCAATTGTTTACACAAAGGTTCGCAAGCGCCAGCGAACGTACCCCGATCACGGTATTGATCAACGCCAGAGTGAAGCCGGGAGAAACCTGGGTTCAATACGCCATTCGGTGGCGGAACCTATGGTCAAAGTGTGAACAGCGCATAGAGGAAGCTCCAGCCGTGGGCATGTTCGTGGGTACCCTTGACCCTCAGGCAACCATTTCCCAATTCATGATGTTCTTCAAGCCGACCACTTTCCAGGCCCTGATCGACAAGCTGGCCCAAATGGACCAGATGGGCCATAGACCGTCCTTTTCGAAAACAGATTTTCAGAATGAAAAGGGGAAAGGGAAAGCGACCTTCGTCGCCAACGCTCAGCAACAACAGAGTGGCCCGAAGCCGGCTGCTCACCAAAACGATAAACGGCGATCATTCGGAGAAAAGATGAGACGCCCTTACTCGTTCCCTCGGGATAAGACGAAGAGATTATTCGAGCTAGCACTGCGCAACAGGCTCATCACTCTACCAGAGCCGAGACGCCCAACGCAATCAGGCGACGTTAACAGCCCCAATTACCGTCCTTACCACCAAGTATTGGGTCACCCAAAGGAAGATTGTTAGATCTTCAAAGGTTGGATCAAAGACCGGTACCAACAGGGCAAGTTCGCAATGTCCGAAAACTGGAGGGTGAACCCACCACAACCGCACGCTCCTAAAAATGTGGACACGCCGGGGCCATCATACTCACTTATGGAGGAAGCCCCATGGGAGGTGGCTCTTTACTCTAAGACTAAAAGAATGCTTAAAGACCTTCAAGCATGTCCGGCAATTAGGTGGAAGAGCCCGCTGGTGTCACGACCCGAAGGTACGGAACGTGACCGGCACTTAAATTACGAAACGTCTAGAGACGTACCGTAATCTAAGCAAGCCGAAGCCCAGAAATCTAAACTCTTTAAAGGAAAAAGTGTAGGAAAACAAGTTTAAAAGCATCATCAAATTTCCTCAAAAATTTCGGCAGACTCTCCTTTGTAAAACTGGCCCCAAACGGATACAAACAAGAATAATATATACAAGCAATAAAAAGGCATCCCCAAGCGGGAGCTAGCTCTACGCCAAAAGGCGGAAACAACCACACAATGCACTAAAATATACAACGCCGAAGGGAGAGGCTCAAAACTCTAAAGAAAACCAAATCCACCAAAAACCATATTAATACAAGCGCGACTCCAAGGTCGAAATAAAAACAACAGGTCTTCTAAATCTATCAAGTAATACAAGTCTGGTTGATGGAGCTTACTAGATATAAATGAAATAATAAAAGTACAACGGCGGTCCTGATACAAGTGAACCAACCTACCAAGCAAATCACCCTGAATGAAATGATGTGCCGGCAAGCTGCCAAGGAAACCTGTACATCGAAACCTGTAAGAAAATTTGGCACAACGGGGGTGAGTTGCCAACTCGTGAGTAGAAGACATGTGCGAGTAGAAATCGTATGCACGACGCTCTCCTAAGTCATAATAATATACTTAATATAACACTAGTCATCTAGTAGTGGCAGGGTAATAATCTATGCGTAAGTGCAATGCTCAGTACTCATGTCAGTGCCTCAAGTAGTAACATGGCATGTGTATGAGCATGCATGCACCATGAATGTAAAACAATCAACCATGAAATCTCAATATATCTGTATAAGAAATCTTTAACTTTTATTATAGTAAAATTTGTATGGTAATCTGAAACATCATCAATGAAATCCATGGAAATCCGTGTCAAGCATCGACACAAAACATGCAAATCTCATAGTTTCAATATCTCATAGTCTCAATATCTCATAGCCTTAATATCTCGGGCTCCGTCAGTCCGAATCGGCCCATATCATCAAATCACACGACAACGATCGGTATCCTCCAGATATCCGCCGCGCCAGACATCACCGGTAGGTAGTCTTCCCCAGCCAGGCTCATCGTCATCCCCACAAAAACACTCTCGCCCCGGGTACCATACTGGGCCCACCATGTACCCGAGACAGTTCCTCCACTCCTCGAATCGGGTCTCAAAATCCAACATAAAACATGAAAACTCATGGTGGACGACCCATACATCACGAGAAAACCGCAACTTACATTTTAAAAATGATAATAATAAGCTTTTATTAAATTCTTGCGGTTTCCCCCCAAAATCCAGAAATCTCATAGAAATCAAAAATCCCAAAATCATGAGTAAGTAAATAATGAGTATTGGCATAAGCCCCACAATACTGCATGATAATATGAATATGTGAATGCATGAAGTGTCTAAGTAATAAATGCAATGTCTAAACTGGCACATGAGAGTAATCACACAATATTATATTGGACTAGCATTTAGCTGATTATATCAATAAAAAGATAATAAGTTCTAAAGTGTACGTGACATGGCAATCACTGATGATGATGTGTGTGAGCCGGCAAATAAGTGCACGTAGAACATGCGCATCATCAGTAATAGTGCTGGTGTCCTGACAGACAAAGTTTCATATTAGCTAAAGAAACATATGTATGAACATGCAATGCGATGAATACAACATGAATATAACGGTGAATGTGTAGTAAACGCACAACTAGAGAATACATACTAATTACGAGTCATACAGTTTTTTGTTTGAAAAAAGCACGAATCGTGGTTTTTAGAAAATTAGGGGCTACGGGGTTTTTATGAAAAGATATGTACTTTGAAAAATCAGTAGTATCCCTCAAGCTGTTTTTAAAAATACGCACGATTCGTTAGTTTTGAAAATAAGTATGACTCGACCATAAACTAAGATCTACCTAACCAACCAAGGAACTAACTAAAGACACTAGTCGAAAGGTAAAAAGAATCCTCCTAAAGTCTAAGTCGATATCTCTAGTAGTCGGCGATCCAGACTCAATAGCGTCACGTACGTAGTACGACTTCCTCGAGTCAAGAGTGCGGATCAATCATCACATCTATGCCTCGTACGGTAATCCATCGTACGGTATTCCAAAATCGGGGTATGGGTCAACCATCACATATATACATCAGCGTTCGTATAATATCATCATCAAACAATATCATGATCAAGGGTACTGTACTATAATTGCATACATCCCAATATCATCGTCTGTGTAAATATCCATCTTCAAATGATCCACTAAAATATCATGTCATATATCATATCGTGATTAAGTCACATATTACAATCCGGGTTCTATTCTAGAGTCTCGTACATTTCAATGTCATCATCACCTATTATTGTTTATGTATAAATATACATTTTCTCATTTCCCACGATCCTCTAAGATTATACTACATCTCATGTCATAACTCGATCATATACCAAATAAATCACGGCATCAAGCCTAGTCATATCGACTCATCCCCATGTATCATATAACCTCTTCATATCACATGTATATGTTGTTTATACACACACACACACACACACACACATTCCTATATATATATACATATATACACACATACACTAAGTCAAGTTTATGTGTGTGCAAGTGTGTATGTTTACATGAAACCTACGAATTCTCTACAAGGCTGTCATCCTCTGGTTAAGTCTTTCTAAATCAGTCTAATCGAACCTAAAGTCTTCGATAGGACCCTACTCGCCAAGAATCTAAGGTCACGTCCGACTTCCTAATAACAGTACGTAATATCCTTATTCTACGTTTGTAACGATCTAGAAAATCGTTTTGTATTTGTTTCTGTTTTTGGGTGAAATTCGTCGGTATTGTCAGTTTTATACCGATTGCGATCAAACGGCCATATCGAGTTACCAGCACCTAGTTTTGAGAAAATAAAGCTTGTGCGCACACTTTGAGAGTATATAGGACGTTTTGGTGCAATTTGAGTTTTTCCCATTTTTAATGTTATTTTTAATCCGGTTTGCACTTTTCTGGAAATCTTTTCTTTGCAACTTTTCTTAAAATTTTCCTAAGTAACTAAACCACATAGCATATGAGTGAGTGTGTGGTCAAGGTTTTAAGGGAAATAGAAAAGAAAAGAATAGAAAGGATTAGAAGAGAAGGTGCATGCATGTGTTGACCTTGAGTGAGAATGCATTGACTTGCATTTATGGTTGGAAATTACCTAGGAAATTCCCTCTCTCTCTCTCCCTCACACTTGGCCGAGCACTCCCCTTCCCTCTCCTGCACTTGTGCAATTCCCTTCTCATTTCTATCATAAATCATTCACAAAATCCAATTTTCTTCACAAAAATCACATTTTTGTGCATGTTTTCTCACTTGGATGCCTTGGAGTGTTCTTGAGCTTGGATTCTTGTTGTTCTTTGGTTAGGTAAATTCTCATACTGTTATTTATGTGTTTTTAGTGTAGCTTTGCAGTTTAGATTGTTTAAATTAGGGTTTGATACGAAATATCTTATTTTTAGTGTCGGATTATGGTTTCTAGGATCTGCTTTGACCCAGGTAGTTTACTGATAAATTAAACATAGTTAGTGTGTTGTACTAGGGGACCTGGAGCACCACCAGAGAGACGGACCCCATGGCACCGGCCTGGGCCGGCGACAGCAAGAAGAAGGGCCGGCGACGCCGGGCCTAGTGAGGAGTTTGGGTGTGGGGTTTTGCCTGAAGGTGTCTGCTAGGGTTAGGGTTCCTCTGGTCTTGTTGATTTTGTTTAGTTTTCACAGTAGGAAAATCTGGGATCAATTGTGCAGTTTCTAGTGTTTCGTGTTCGTGCGATACGTGTTACGACACGCGTCGTTCCGTTTTAGTGGTTTCGCTCTTAAGTCGTTTCCGTCGTGTCGCTACTCTCGTTAGCCACGATACGAACACTTAAGAGGTGATTGTGTGTTGTTGTGTCGGTTAGATATAGCTAGTTCGTATTTCCTAGCTATTATTGATATATGTATATTATTGTTGTTTATATGTTGCAGGTTCGCAGACGAGGACTACGGACACTGCCACAAGGGGATTTAGGTGGTAGATTTCATCTAGCTTGGAGTGTGGGTGAGTAGATTTAACATCTACAGGGGAATCGCCCGCATGGCGTTATGCGTCTGGGCTAGAAACCTTTACCTTGTCGCATATTCTATATCATGTTTAGAATTGCGCATATACCTTACTGCTTAGTGATAGTTGTGATTGGACTAGTATCCTTATGACACTGCACTATTATTGACGGCTCAGATTGCGAGAGCACTGATTGGATGCCACACACACCGTCAATAATTGCCATGTCATACACGACCATATTTTAGAAATGCTATTGTATGGTTAGGGACATTGTGACTTTGATACATATTTCTTATTGTTATATTTAGACTTGACATACTAGTTCCTGTTTATTGATAGGGTTTTGTACCATTAGTATTAGGTACATATACACCTAGGGACATAGATACAGGTGTACTTGCATTTCATACCTATACCTGATAGGTATATTACATCATGACATAGATACCGGTGTACATGCTATTCCATATTTTATTTATACCTGATAGGTATATCACATCAGCATACAGGTAGGTGTACTTGTATTTCATACTTATACCTGATAGGTATATCACATCATCATGTTATAGGTAGATACCTATATTTCTGCTTTACGATTCATGTATTTATTTATATCTGGTGAATGCTATGCTATTCATTTATACGCTTTCATTACAGTTTTCATATTGCGTATATGTTATTCATGGATTATCGCATTGTTATATGGATTTTTTCATGATGTTTTCTGGATTTGGGGACCGTGGTGGTTCATGAAATTATGCATACATTGGAACACCCGGTTTCCTTGAGATGATATTATAGCATCCACCATGAGATTTATCGGTGCAGATATATATATCCTATGCGAGGAGGCGTCGAGAGCCGCATGAGGATACATGGTGGGGCCCGGAGGTACCCCGAAGCAAGAATGTTGTCGGAGTGAGCCGATGTCGCATTGAGGCGATGAGGCCTAGGAGAGCCATACTTTCCGGTGACATTACCAGAGACTCGGCGGATATCAGGGGGATACCGTTGGGAGTCATGTGCGTATCGATACGTCGAGAGGCGAGGGGCAGAGCGAGGCACTCGAGCTCTCGTGATAGCGTATGATACGCACTTATCAGTTTTCTGTGTCGATGCTTGACACATTGGTTTTATGATATTTCTAAATACTCTTGTATATATAACAGGGGATTTAGCCGCTGTTATATATGCCTTTACACCAATATTAGTGGAATGGGACGCTAATATATGTGTATTGCCCTCATCATATTTATATATGTCATTATATTTAGGATGTTAGAACTGTGCTGGAGATTTGACTTGAGACTCATGAGATTCATTGGGATTGGATGATGATATCGTACACACTAGAGATGTGAGATCCACTTAGTGTTGTACATATGGTATATGTGAGATAGATGATATTGTACAGACGAGATATATGGGATCCACTAGCTGTTGTACATGAGATATAGGTGAGACATACCTGATATTGTACAGACGAGATATGTGGGATCCACTAGCTGTTGTACATGAGACATATGTGAGATATACCAGATATTGTACATACGAGAGATGTGAGATCCACTTGCTATTGTACATTTGATATATGGGAGATATACCTGATATTGTACATACGAGAGATGTGAGATTCACTTGCTGTTGTACATTGATATATGGGAGATATACTGTTAGTATACATATTAGATATGTGAGATATACTTGATGTGTACATTCGATACTTATGCGAGATACATTTGATATTGTGTAGTTGAGGAGATGTGACACTTAGATGATATGAGAGCTAATTTGGTGACTGATTGAGGCATTGGGAATTTATTTGTCTTATTGGATTGTGATCCTACCACGATGTCAGGATTCCGTGGAAATGACATATTTGACTCCATACCTCATCTTTATATACTTGTACACTATTCCATGTATTAGGAGTACCTGTGAGAGTACCTTCATGAGTGTTGCACATTTACTTTCTCATATCCCCAGTGCATGATTATTCCATACTGTTGTTACATCATTATTGCTGGATATATTGGTGGTACTTGTGAGTGTACTTTCCATTATTTCGTACTCATGACCATTATATTTGAAATGTCATATATTAGATTCATGCTGTACGTTCATTCTCGCGATTACCTGCATATGTTATTTACTATTCACGAGTTGGCAACTCACCCCCGTTGTGCCACAGGTTTTGCTGGAGTTTCCCCAAAGTAGTCAAGGCAAGCTATTCAGCTTTTCAGCCATACACTCATCTATCATCTTTTGGGTTGCGGATACCACTTCGCCTGTTAGTGTGCAGTTTTGCCAGGTGGGTTTTGTGGGTATCTGAGAGTTGTATTGTATATATTCGTTGTATATTGTACTCTCCATCTACTAGCAGTATGTTGTGACTTAGAGACTTGGTGAGGACGGTTTTGTATATGTTGTGGATTTTATACAGTTTCTTTCTGTTGTCTCTTATTTCTTCGCTACAGCGTCGTATATCTGTTGTGGTGTTGTTTTCCGCCGTTGGGCGTGGATTTTGCTCCCGTTTGGGATGCTTTACTATATATTCATGTTGTACCCTTTTTAGGGGCTGGTTTTATAAAGGAGGTGCTGCCAAAATTTTACAGAAAATGTGGACTATTTTAAAGAATTTGGGTTGTGATTTCAAATGTTTCCAAAACTTATTATTATCTTTTCCGTATTTTTATGGTTTAGATTTCTGGGTTTTGGCTTTCTTTTACTGCGTTACGTCTGGAGGCGTTGCGTAGTATTAGGGCCATCACGTACCTTTTTGGGTCGTGACAAAGTTGGTATCAGAGCGTGGTTTTACCTTTCGGAGTGTAGGATGACCTGGTATGATGGAGTAGGTAACCTAAGCGGAGTAACGTACTGTGGGTATGTCTGCAGCATACTTACGATGCAGTATTTCGCCTAAAGTGCCTAAGTACAATTGTTTGAGATTGCTTCCTTGATGATTCATATCCTTGTAATTCGATTTCCTTGTTCTTATCGAATCCTATCTTTATTTATAGCCTTGCCATCGATGACTACGGGGACTCAGAGTGATGCAGCGAGAGCCGAGGTCAGGGTTAGCTCGGGTGAGACGAGCACTGACCAGGAGGGCACTCGTGTTGCACAGTTGCAGATGGATCAGCCTTCGACTGATCAGCTAGCTAGACTTGTGACAGAGATGCAGGATTTGCGCCAGACGATGAGATCATTAGTTGATGCCATTCGAGCACAGCGACAGGAGGTTGTCACCCCAGTTGGACAGTTGTTCCTTGGGTTCAGCGTGTAGCAGTCTGTTACTTATGTAGCACCAGTGGATGTAGCTCCAGTCGACGAGACACGTATTCCAGAGACTTTGCGAGTTCCAGGACAGTGGAGGACCCGTACAGGTGTGCCAGTCTAGGGACAGAGGTTCAGTCGTCGTGATAGGTTTCGTGCACGGCATACGAGTACAAGAGGTGTGAGACGAGGACAGTCGTCTAGCTCTTATCCCCAGGATGGTCAGCAGTTTTCTTCCGGATGTTATCGGTGCGGGAGTTTGGATCATCGGGTTCGAGTTTGTACTGAGCCACGTTGTTGCGAGACAGCTATACTACAGAGTGGAGGATTTCAGCCAGTTGTGGGTAGAAGGCAGACACGAGGGTTTGTTTCTACTCAACCGGACGCCCGGACGTCCAGTGCAGATGTGTCAGGTATACTTGTTGGTTTTTCGCACTTTGTGCCGTGGTGGGGACGAGGATCGTGTTAGATAGATCAGCCGTTTTGTTTGTGTTAATTTCTGTCAGCGATTCTTTTGTTGCGCGACACGCATTTCAGTCGTATGCCAGTTGGTGAGGAGATTTTGCCGTCATTGGATCCTTCTAGAGATGTTGGACTTGACGTTCTCCTGGGCATGGATTGGTTAGTTACGTGTTAGGCGTCTGTGGACTACCGTATGGAAACAGTCAGGATTTGTTTTCCCGGCGAGTCAGTTCTTGTTGTGCAGGTGGATAGTTGTGCTACCTATCACAGCTTGAATTCAGCCTTTTTCGCTAGTCAGCTTTGGAGGAGATGTCGTGGATTCTTGACGTTCATTCGAGATACCGGAGCCACATTGGGATTGTTGGGCCGGGTAGTTATCGTGCAAGAGTTTTCCGACGATGTTCCAGTAAAGCTAGCGAAATTCAAGGAGCTTATGGATCGGCTGCAGAGTTGTTGGTTGGGAGGTTTGTGTGTCCGTGTGTTTCGCTTTTGGGAGTTCCTAATTCTGTTCGTTCAGGAGGATGACGACAGTTTGCGGTTGTGGATTGATAGATCGTCAATTGAACCGGCTTACGGTGCGGTTAGGTATCAGTTACCTCGTTTTGACGATTTCTTCGATCAGCTCCAGAGTGCGAGACTTTTTCTAAGTTTGTTTGGGATCAGGTCATCATTGTTGCGGGTTCGGAGTAGTGACATTCCGAATTCTGTTTTTGTGCTTGCTACGGGCAGTTGTGTTTTGGTAGTGTCGTTGGAGTTGCCAATGCCCTAGCAGCAATTGTGGAGATGATGTACCAGATTTCTTCAGGCCGTTCCTCGACCAGTTGCTGTTGTGCTTTGACGACATTCTGGTCAATACTTGTGTCTTGAGGAACAGGAGCAGCACTTGAGAAGTTGTTTTGCAGACATTGGTAGAGCCCAGCTGTTTGCTAGTTTCTCGGAGTGTTCCTTCAGGTTTGTTTGTGTTGACTCCTAGGTCTTGTAGTTACGGGAGACGGTTTCGTATGGTTCCGAGGGAGATCGTGACCGTACAGCTTAGGCCCAGACTTGTGTTCGGACAGAGGTCCTTTGATTTTGGGTTTAGCAGGTTCTACCGCCGTTTCGTGCAGGATTACTAGAGTATTGTTGCACCGTTGACTGTAAAGACCTAGAATGGAGGTTCTTGTCTTTGAACTGAGGCATGTGTGCAGAGTTTTCAGCAGTTGGAGATTTGGTTATCAATTGCATCAGTTCTTGCTTTTGATTCGGAGCCCTTGATTGTGACAAGGTTGTGCTAAGTTAGGGATGCGGTTGTGTACCTGATGTTATCGGGTAGAGACGTGAAATCCTAGAGAAAGCACATCAGTCAACTCTCTGTGTTCATTCAAGTTCCGCCAACATTGACGTTACTTGTGAGATAGTTACGGGTGGACAGGAATGTGAAGAGAAATTTCAGGTTTCGTTTCAAGGTGTTGTCTTGTTGAGTGTTGGTTTGGTTTGTTGTTTGCGGCAGTTGGGATCGTCACTCACCATTGTAGGATACTTCTGGATAGTTGTTATCAGGAGATATTTCAATTGGCAACCTTAGGTTTAGTCAGGTAGTGTCGATCACCAGTCTGTTTTTCTGACTCAGCTTAGTAGGATTTTTTGGACCTCAGCTAGTCTAGAGACTTCGGAGATGTTCCAGTTGGTTCAGGTCAGGATGATAGTAGCCCAGTGCACACAGAGGTCTTATGTCGACCAGGTAGGTCGCAGATTGAGTTCGCAGTGGGAGATCATGTATTCCTACGGACTTTCCGATGAATGACATGTTGAGTTTTGGGAAGCTTATCCCAGGATTTGAGGTTCCTTTGAGATCCTTTATGTGAGTTAGTTTTCATTGCTTTAATTTGGCACTTCTGCCCAGATTATAGATTATTCACCCCGTTTTCATGGTGTTGATTCTTTGCAAATACCTTCATGACTTTTTCACATGATTCAGCACAGACCATTGATTTGGACTCGATCTTTTCGTTCACCGACAGCCATGTGTGTAAATGGTTCGGCAGGTGAAGAAACTTCGGTCAAAGGTCTTGCCATATGTGTAGAGTTTTCTTAGACGTAGCTGTATAGTGAGGGGATCACTTGGGAAGCTGCGAGTGAGATTTGGGAGTTTTGTACTCTTCTCTTTGAAGGTATGCTTGGTGAAAATTTTAAATTCGGGGACGAATTTTTATAAGGGGGGGAGATTGTAACGATCTAGAAAATCGTTTTGTATTTGTTTCTGTTTTTGGGTGAAATTCGTCGGTATTGTCAGTTTTATACCGATTGCGATCAAACGGCCATATCGAGTTACCAGCACCTAGTTTTGAGAAAATAAAGCTTGTGCGCACACTTTGAGAGTATATGGGACGTTTTGGTGCAATTTGAGTTTTTCCCATTTTTAATGTTATTTTTAATCCGGTTTGCACTTTTCTGGAAATCTTTTCTTTGCAACTTTTCTTAAAATTTTCCTAAGTAACTAAACCACATAGCATATGAGTGAGTGTGTGGTCAAGGTTTTAAGGGAAATAGAAAAGAAAAGAATAGAAAGGATTAGAAGAGAAGGTGCATGCATGTGTTGACCTTGAGTGAGAATGCATTGACTTGCATTTATGGTTGGAAATTACCTAGGAAATTCCCTCTCTCTCTCTCCCTCACACTTGGCCGAGCACTCCCCTTCCCTCTCCTGCACTTGTGCAATTCCCTTCTCATTTCTATCATAAATCATTCACAAAATCCAATTTTCTTCACAAAAATCACATTTTTGTGCATGTTTTCTCACTTGGATGCCTTGGAGTGTTCTTGAGCTTGGATTCTTGTTGTTCTTTGGTTAGGTAAATTCTCATACTGTTATTTATGTGTTTTTAGTGTAGCTTTGCAGTTTAGATTGTTTAAATTAGGGTTTGATACGAAATATCGTATTTTTAGTGTCGGATTATGGTTTCTAGGATCTGCTTTGACCCAGGTAGTTTACTGATAAATTAAACATAGTGAGTGTGTTGTACTAGGGGACCTGGAGCACCACCAGAGAGACGGACCCCATGGCACCGGCCTGGGCCGGCGACAGCAAGAAGAAGGGCCGGCGACGCCGGGCCTAGTGAGGAGTTTGGGTGTGGGGTTTTGCCTGTAGGTGTCTGCTAGGGTTAGGGTTCCTCTGGTCTTGTTGATTTTGTTTAGTTTTCACAGTAGGAAAATCTGGGATCAATTGTGCAGTTTCTAGTGTTTCATGTTCGTGCGATACGTGTTACGACACGCGTCGTGCCGTTTTAGTGGTTTCGCTCTTAAGTCGTTTTCGTCGTGTCGCTACTCTCGTTAGCCACGATACGAACACTTAAGAGGTGATTGTGTGTTGTTGTGTCGGTTAGATATAGCTAGTTCGTATTTCGTAGCTATTATTGATATATGTATATTGTTGTTGTTTATATGTTGCAGGTTCGCAGACGAGGACTACGGACACTGCCACAGGGGGATTCAGGTGGTAGATTTCATCTAGCTTGGAGTGTGGGTGAGTAGATTTAACATCTACAGGGGAATCGCCTGCATGGCGTTATGCGTCTGGGCTAGAAACCTTTACCTTGTCGCATATTCTATATCATGTTTAGAATTGCGCATATACCTTACTGCTTAGTGATAGTTGTGATTGGACTAGTATCCTTAGGACACTGCACTATTATTGACGGCTCAGATTGCGAGAGCACTGATTGGATGCCACACACACCGTCAATAATTGCCATGTCATACACGACCATATTTTAGAAATGCTATTGTATGGTTAGGGACATTGTGACTTTGATACATATTTCTTATTGTTATATTTAGACTTGACATACTAGTTCCTGTTTATTGATAGGGTTTTGTACCATTAGTATTAGGTACATATACACCTAGGGACATAGATACAGGTGTACTTGCATTTCATACCTATACCTGATAGGTATATTACATCATGACATAGATACCGGTGTACATGCTATTCCATATTTTATTTATACCTGATAGGTATATCACATCAGCATACAGGTAGGTGTACTTGTATTTCATACTTATACCTGATAGGTATATCACATCATCATGTTATAGGTAGATACCTATATTTCTGCTTTACGATTCATGTATTTATTTATATCTGGTGAATGCTATGCTATTCATTTATACGCTTTCATTACAGTTTTCATATTGTGTATATGTTATTCATGGATTATCGCATTGTTATATGGATTTTTTCATGATGTTTTCTGGATTTGGGGACCGTGGTGGTTCATGAAATTATGCATACATTGGAACACCCGGTTTCCTTGAGATGATATTATAGCATCCACCATGAAGTTTATCGGTGCAGATATATATATCCTATGCGAGGAGGCGTCGAGAGCCGCATGAGGATACATGGTGGGGCCCGGAGGTACCCCGAAGCAAGAATGTTGTCGGAGTGAGCCGATGTCGCATTGAGGCGATGAGGCCTAGGGGAGCCATACTTTCCGGTGACATTACCAGAGACTCGGCGGATATCAGGGGGATACCGTTGGGAGTCATGTGCGTATCGATACGTCGAGAGGCGAGGGGCAGAGCGAGGCACTCGAGCTCTCGTGATAGCGTATGATACGTACTTATCAGTTTTCTGTGTCGATGCTTGACACCTTGGTTTTATGATATTTCTAAATACTCTTGTATATATAACAGGGGATTTAGCCGCTGTTATATATGCCTTTACACCAATATTAGTGGAATGGGACGCTAATATATGTGTATTGCCCTCATCATATTTATATATGTCATTATATTTAGGATGTTAGAACTGTGCTGGAGATTTGACTTGAGACTCATGAGATTCATTGGGATTGGATGATGATATCGTACACACTAGAGATGTGAGATCCACTTAGTGTTGTACATATGGTATATGTGAGATAGATGATATTGTACAGACGAGATATATGGGATCCACTAGCTGTTGTACATGAGATATAGGTGAGACATACCTGATATTGTACAGACGAGATATGTGGGATCCACTAGCTGTTGTATATGAGACATATGTGAGATATACCAGATATTGTTCATACGAGAGATGTGAGATCCACTTGCTATTGTACATTTGATATATGGGAGATATACCTGATATTGTACATACGAGAGATGTGAGATTCACTTGCTGTTGTACATTAATATATGGGAGATATACTGTTAGTATACATATTAGATATGTGAGATATACTTGATGTGTACATTCGATACTTATGCGAGATACATTTGATATTGTGTAGTTGAGGAGATGTGACACTTAGATGATATGAGAGCTAATTTGGTGACTGATTGAGGCATTGGGAATTTATTTGTCTTATTGGATTGTGATCCTACCACGATGTCAGGATTCCGTGGAAATGACATATTTCACTCCATACCTCATCTTTATATACTTGTGCACTATTCCATGTATTAGGAGTACCTGTGAGAGTACCTTCATGAGTGTTGCACATTTACTTTCTCATATCCCCAGTGCATGATTATTGCATACTGTTGTTACATCATTATTGTTGGATATATTGGTGGTACTTGTGAGTGTACTTTCCATTATTTCGTACTCATGACCATTATATTTGAAATGTCATATATTAGATTCATGCTGTACGTTCATTCTCGCGATTACCTGCATATGTTATTTACTATTCACGAGTTGGCAACTCACCCCCGTTGTGCCACAGGTTTTGCTGGAGTTTCCCCAAAGTAGTCAAGGCAAGCTATTCAGCTTTTCAGCCATACACTCATCTATCATCTTTTGGGTTGCGGATACCACTTCGCCTGTTAGTGTGCAGTTTTGCCAGGTGGGTTTTGTGGGTATCTGAGAGTTGTATTGTATATATTCGTTGTATATTGTACTCTCCATCTACTAGCAGTATGTTGTGACTTAGAGACTTGGTGAGGACGGTTTTGTATATGTTGTGGATTTTATACAGTTTCTTTCTGTTGTCTCTTATTTCTTCGCTACAGCGTCGTATATCTGTTGTGGTGTTGTTTTCCGCCGTTGGGCGTGGATTTTGCTCCCGTTTGGGATGCTTTACTATATATTCATGTTGTACCCTTTTTAGGGGCTGGTTTTATAAAGGAGGTGCTGCCAAAATTTTACAGAAAATGTGGACTATTTTAAAGAATTTGGGTTTTGATTTCAAATGTTTCCAAAACTTATTATTATCTTTTCCGTATTTTTATGGTTTAGATTTCTGGGTTTTGGCTTTCTTTTACTGCGTTACGTCTGGAGGCGTTGCGTAGTATTAGGGCCATCACGTACCTTTTTGGGTCGTGACAACGTTTGTGGGGGTGCTATACGTCATCCACCCGACTTCCCCCGTAGATATACGTCTACTCAACTGGTCCTTGCCTGCCGAAGTCGATACCGCCATCCTCTTCTTCATCGTCCGAAGTCCACGTGAGGGGTACCTATACGCAAATATATTTAATATCGTATACCGAAATCGCGGACAGAACCAAAACAGCGCACGAAACGCGCATAGATTAAAACCTATGACCCGCTCATGCAAAATAACCAAATAACCCTCGACATCGGCGTACAAACGCTGATTGATCGAGAAAAACCCAAAACACACCAATCGTGGTTTCAAAAATCACTAATTATAATATGAAATAGATTGCAACTCATCAAAAACTCAAAATAAATCAAATCGATTTATTTCCGAAAACCTAGAAAACACTTAATTTTCGTTTTAATTCGAAACTTGATATTTTAACGAAACTAATGGCCATAATATTCACTAAATATCATAACTAAGTCATACAAATCATTACTATATTTTTATCACACTAATTTGTATGAATCCAAAAATTCTAGTTTGCAAATTTATCCAATTTTAACGCTTTTAAAGCAAAAATTCACAAATCATCAACTAAACTAAGTTTTGCATGATCTAAGTTGCTAAATAACAAACTAAAATGTTAATAATGTCATGAAAACCATAATTAGATTTTACTCTCAATTATTTAATAAATTTCTAAAACCTAGTTTGCAAAATAGCATAATTATCACAATTTTAACTAACAAATTAGCAACTATTAACTAGATTAGGTTTGCATTCCATTAACATGTTAAACTACTCATTAGAACCATAATCTAATGATAGAAACCCTCACTAGAATTCTATCTCACCTATTTATATGTTTTATAAAAATCTAGTTTACAAATAGCTTAATTTTAACAATTAAAATGTAACAATTAGTAATTTGACCACTAAATTTCAATGTGCATACTCTAAGATGTTATACTACCCTTCAAACCACAACCAATTTATGAAAACCCTAACTTAAACTCAAACCCCTTTCTTGAATTTTGAATCACAAAATTAAAACCACAATTAAACTTCTAATTAAGCTAGACTAAAGTAATTTAACAACAATTCGAACATGGTTTAGAATTATACCTCACAAGTTTAGAAATCTAGCTTGCAACCTAGCCACCCCAACATGCTCTTTTGCTCCCAAAATCCATGCTTGATTTGGCCAAGGAACAAGGGTTAATGGTTGGATTAGGAGTTAATGGAAATTGGTGTAGATTTTATTGGATCTTTGATGGATTTTTGAACAATTTTGAAGTGAGAAGGAGCTTGGGAAAATGGGGGCTGCCTAAAAGCTAGGCTCGGCCACTTCATTAAGGAGAGGGAGAGAAAGAGAAATGTGTGGTAAAGTGTAGAAACTTCTCAAATAATTAACCCTTTTTAAGTCTTATCACTAATTATTACATATTTATTTATTTCTTTATTTTATTTGACCTAGAAAAGTCTAGAAATTAGAAGACAAATCAAGAAGAGAAGATAACTTAATTCTAATATGTCATGGCTCACTTTATCAAATTAACCCATTTTTAATTAGTAATTTGCACTAATTTAATGTATAATTAAAGCTTATGTTAATATTTTAATTTAATTAATTTAGGAAAAATATTTTAGTAAACTAGAAATTTACAAGTGACCAAATAAATATCAAATACTAGCAATTAGATAATTAAAATTGGCGTATTTAAGTTTATATTGAAAAATAATTGTAGTTGAGTTTTACGGAAAATACGGTTTATTTTACCGATTATCAGAAAATTCACCTAAAGGGTTTTATTTATTTAATTAATTAATTATTATTTTTTTAAAACGTTACAATCTTCCCCCCTTAAAGAAATTCGGTCCCCGAATTTAAATTAAAACTTCCCCCAAATACCAAAACATATAGCAAAACACTCAAATCGTCGGGGCTCCGAATTCATCAATACATAAACCACATCTTAGCACAATGCATGTACATGAAAAAACAAGTACATAACTCAAAAATAAAAACTCCTTCAAGCATAACGCAATCATCGGAGTTATGGTGAAAATACAATATCAAGGTCCAATACGAAATCAACATGACATATTCGAAACTATAACATGTACATATAGTACGTCTCGTAGTAAAATCGTCCAAACATCTAAAAAGAAATACATGCAAAAACACCTAGGTACTGTTCTCAGAACAGTCCTGCTCGGTTACTACACAAAATAGTAAATATCATTAAAAAAACGTACTGCTCAAAATGAAATCAATCTCAAATACATTATACAAGGTACAAGTGCGTCCGGTGCGCACGAAAATCGAAAGCAAATACAGATGCCACAAATACGCACAAAAACAAAACTGAGTGCAACGGGCGTGCACCAAAAATATCTGTCAAGTGCAACGGGCGTGCACAACAACAATATCAGGTATATCTAATCTGCACAAAATCCCGATTTAGTGCATCTGGTGTGCACAAAATCGCATCAAGTGCGCCAAATGTGCGCAAGAATCTCAACCAAGTGCACATGGTGCACGAAAACATAAATCGAATATCCAAAATCATGTGCAACCCATATACACGAAATCAAATCAGTATCTCAAAATGTATAAAATCAAAATCAAGTGCAATGGGTATGCACAAAACAACATCAATACAACTGATATATGAAATACGAATAGAGTGTAATGAATGTACACATAGGAAACACCAATCATAAAACAAAATCATACAAATACCAGAATCCAAACAACGAAAATGTGATATTCGAATCACCAAATCGCAAATCGAAACACTGACGTCAATGTACTCCACTTTCCTCTGGTGTCAACTGATTCGAACTCGTCTCTTCGTAGCTGTATGAACAGCGCTACAAATGGCTATACTCCTATCTAGAGTCTCCCGAGTAATGTATCTCATCACATGATATTCGGACTACGTTAAACTTTTCGATCGATTTATCAAAGTTCCATAATTCCCGAGAGCTCAACACTCAAGTACAGTTTAAAAATATCCAGTACATGCCACAGCACCTACGGACCAGCCGTAGAAGGGCAAACCCAAGCCTCACTAATGGCACCGCGGAACTGCCGTAAACCCTAAGGTTCAAAGGCGTTCTCATGGTCATTATGTCGAGTTAGGGTTTCATTCGTCTAGAGGGTCCATAGAAATACATGCATGTTCTTCCGAATACCTTAAACTTGGAAAGATGGGTTTCTGACATTCGTACGAACTTTTTAAATTCGTCTGGACGACATGTGAATACCCTTCGTCCGTACGCTAAACAATGCTTCAACCCTCCAGAATAGACAATACCCTAACGGTCATCGCATCCTAGCCGCAACTCTCTCTACCTGTGCGACCGTGGTAACAGAAACCACCATCCGATATCGATGAAGATAGATCAAAGGAACGAACAGAATACGGTGCAAGGAAATGTACATCCTAAGGCTTCTTAAGTGGAGTAGCTGTAAGTCCATGCTACCTCTCCCGGTACTTTCGGGCAAGCGGAATTTGATAAAAAACGATTTTCTTAGAGGTGGTAACATGAACTTAAAACCCGGATCTTTGTTAAACATCTAACTAACAACCTAACTAGGAGTCGTTAACTACTCGGTTAGGGGGTTTATACCTTGCTTGTCTTGAACTCCTTCGTCCTCAAGCTCCGATGATGGTCCGGATCGGCTTCTTCCCGTCGTCTCCTTACGCCGAAGATAGATCCACCTGAAAGCTCCAACCTTTGGCTCCTTCTTCGAACTTTGAAGAAACTAGTTCACTGGGTTTGCCAAACATTGTGAACTAGAGTGAGTAAAGAAGTGTTTGTATGGGATTTTATCTATGGTTCTTGGTTCTCAACTCATGAGACAAGTGAACCATAGAGTCAAGAGAGGGAGCAAGAGGAAGAGGGTGAGAGCAAGAGTATGAGAGCTCAAGAACAAGAGAGAGAATGGTCAAGTGAGAATGAGCCTCTCTTTTGTCTTTCACCCTCTCATAATCCATAAGCATCATAACTCATCATACCAATCAAGTGTTATGTGATGGTTGAAGCAACCATAACCATATCATTTCATGCACTCATTTTGCACAAAGGAGCAAGCAAGCAAAAGTCTTTGCCATGAAATGATAGCTATGGTTATCATGATGGTCAACTAGTCAAAACTAGTCAACCGGTCAACAAAGTCAACAAGTCAACAAAAGTCAACAAGTCAACAAAGTCAACAAGTCAACAACCATGTCACCATAATACTTAATTAATATAATTGTTAATCATATATCATATTCTCATTAGGGTTGAGCAAAAAGTCAATAGTCAACGGTCAACGGTCAACAACCCTAATGAGAATCCTCTGCCTTTGTCTCTCCGTCAACTGTGCATACACACCCGCATCCGTGTTCCGAGGAACACGAATACAAACTGGATAAATCCAATCCCAATACGTACACTAGGATCTGGCTTAAACCAAAGCCCGCTAGTGTAAACTGTCCGGACACTGTACGTGCCCAAGTGCACGGATGTGACCGAACCCTGTCGCAAAACCATGCGACCTGTCGCAAAACCATGCGACCTCTACTCTTTTGCCTAAAGGCGAAAAGCTTTCTGTGTGGGACTCTAAAGACTCGACACTACGCTGGCAGTGGGTTTAACCACAGACCGCAAGCGGCACTAGCTGTGCGTAACGGTCCCCAGGTAATGCCGACAAGAAGACTGACGAGGCGAAACCCATCTGAACTCCTACTGAGCCTGAATGTGACAATCTCGGTACAGTCCGGTCTGTTCGTCTGATACATCGCATGGCGGGCCTAGGGGCGGTAAACGTCAGTCCCCCAATAGCGGTACAAGTCGTGTCGGAGTGAAGCCCAAAACACCCTGAGATAACACTGGAAGCCTACCAGTATATCTCGTTTGCCCTGGCCAGGGACTACTCGTGTAATGGCTCACCTAGACACAGCGCGATGTCAACCCCCAATACCGGGAGAGACGAATCCTGTCTAACCGTCACTGCCTCCAAGTGCTTCGGGACTGCACCCAACTACCACCTGTTTGCACGACTCCTTTGAGCCGTGGTAGGGTAGTAATCAAAGTACAGTGGGAACACACTCGAGGCGAAGTGACAGTGTCAAGTCAGCGGACAAAGCTGTACTCATGTCACCTGGGAACTGATAACTCGCAATAGGTATAATACCAACTAGTCAGTTCCCGACGAGTCCTGTCCAGTGTACTCGTAACCCAACGAGCACCCGCATACTCTCTCAAGTACGACGTACTGATGGCTGTGGGACAGACCATCTCCCACACTGGGATGAGAAGCGCACACGCTAGTCTACTCCGGAGTATCGATGCCCTGTCTCGATAGTCCTGCGACCAGGGACCTGCATAAGGATGTGCTTCTAGATTACCTAGCCCTACTAGTGTGACTGCCATCACAACGCTGGTAATCAAGCAAAGATCCTAAGAGCTCCATTAATGTGTATAGGCGATATACTAAAATAAACACATGTACACATTGAAGTAGAAACAAACCAAGTAGCATACTACTATTTTGAGCAAGATTGTATATACAAGGTGAATATCCCAAGCTTCCATTAAGTAATATACAAACTAGTATGATACAGTAATGGCCTCTAGGGCATATACACTAACAGTAGCGTATCGTAAGTATGCCGCAGATCATACCCACGGTACGTCACTCTACCTAAGTCACCTACTCCATCAACCAAGGTCAACCTAGACTTAGACAAGGGATAAACCTAGCGCTCTGATACCAACTTTGTACCCGAAGGTACGGAACGTGATCGGCACTTAAATTACGAAACGTCTAGAGACGTAACGTTATCTAAGCAAGCCGGAGCCCAGAAATCTAAACCCTTTAAAGGAAAAAGTGTAGGAAAACAAGTTTAAAAGCAACATCAAATTTTCTCAAAAATTTCGGCAGAGTCTCCTTTGTAAAACTGGCCCCAAACGGGTACAAACAAGAATAATATATACAAGCAATAAAAAGGCATCCCCAAGCGGGAGCTAGCTCTACGCTAAAAAGCGGAAACAACCACACTATGCACTAAAATATACAACGCCGAAGGGGGAGGCTTAAAAATCTAAAGAAAACCAAATCTACCAAAAGCCATAATAATACAAGCGCGACTCTAAGGTCGAAATAAAAAGAACTGGTCTTCTAAATCTACCAAGTAATACAAGTCTGGTTGATGGAGCTAACTAGATATAAATGAAATAAT
Source organism: Agapanthus africanus (assembly GCA_030015575.1). Lineage (NCBI taxonomy): Eukaryota > Viridiplantae > Streptophyta > Magnoliopsida > Asparagales > Amaryllidaceae > Agapanthus > Agapanthus africanus. The sequence goes on from JASDDO010000010.1 coordinate 157,834,556, forward strand.
AAATGTACAACGGCGGTCCTGATATAAGTGAACCAACATACCAAGAAAATCACCCTGAATGAAATGATGTGCCAGCAAGCTACCAAGGAAACCTGTACATCGAAACCTGCAAGAAAATTTGGCACAACGGGGGTGAGTTGCCAACTCGTGAGTAGAAGACATCTGCGAGTAGAAATCGCATGCACGACGCTCTCGTAGGTCATAATAATATACTTAATATAATACTAGTCATCTAGTAGTGGCAGGGTAATAATCTATGCGTAAGTGCAATTCTCAGTGCTCGTGTCTGTGCCTCAAGTAGTAACATGTCATGTGTATAAGTATGCATGCACCATGAATGTAAAACAATCAACCATGAAATCTGGATATATCTGTATAAGAAATCTTTAACTTTTATCATAGTAAAATTTGTATGGCAATCTGAAACATCATCAATGAAATCCATGAAAATCCGTGTCAAGCATCGACTCAAAATATGCAAATCCCATAATCTCAATATCATAGTCCCAATATCTCATAGGCTCAATATCTCAGGCTCCGTCAGTCCGGATCGGCCCATATCATCAAATCACACGACAACGGTCGGTATCCTCTGGATATCTGCCGCGCCAGACATCACCAGTAGGTAGTCTTCCCCAGCCAAGCTCATCGTCATCCCCACAAAAACACTTTCGCCCCGGGGTACCATACCAGGCCCACCATGTACCCGAGACGGTTCCACCACTCCTCGAATCGGGTCTCGAAATCCAACATAAAACATGAAAACTCATGGTGGACGACCCATACATCACGAGAAAACCGCAACTTAAATTTTAAAAATGATAATAAAAATCTTTTATTAAATGCTTGCGGTTTTCCCCCAAAATCCATAAATCTCATAGAAATCCAAAATCCCAAAATCATAAGTAAGTAAATAATAAGTATTGGCATAAGCCCCACAATACTGCATGATAATATGAATATGTGAATGCATGAAGTGTCTAAGTAATAAATGCAATGTCTAAACTAGCACATGAGAGTAATCACACAATATTATATTGGACTAGCATTTAGCTGATTATATCAATAAAAAGATAATATGTTCTAAAGTGTACGTGACATGGCAATCACCGATGATGATGTGTGTGAGCCGGCAAATAAGTGCACGTAGAACATGCGCATCATCAGTAATAGTGCTGGTGTCCTGACAGGCAGAGTTTCATATTAGCTAAAGAAACATATGTAGGAACATGCAATGCGATGAATACAACATGAATATAACGGTGAAAATGTAGTAAACACACAACTAGAGAATACATACTAATTACGAGTCATACAGTTTGTTGTTAGAAAAAAGCACGAATCGTGGTTTTTAGAAAATTAGGGGCTACGGGGTTTTTATGAAAAGATATATCCTTTGAAAAATCCGTAGTATCCCTCAGGCTGTCTTTAAAAATGCGCACGATTCATTAGTTTTGAAAATAAGTATGACTCGAGCCTAAACTAAGATCTACCCAACCAACTAAAGAACTAACTAAAGACACTAGTCGAAAGGTAAGAAGAATCCTCCTAAAGTCTGAGTCGATATCTCTAGTAGTCGGCGATCCAGCCTCAATAGCGTCACGAACGTAGTATGACTTCCTCGAGTCAAGAGTACGGATCAATCATCACATCTATGCCTCGTACGGTAAAAGCTATCGTACGGCATCCCAAAATCGGGGTACGGGCCAACCATCACATATATACATCAGCGTTCGTATAATATCATCATCAAACAATATCATGATCAAGAGAACTGTACTATAATCGCATACATCCCAATATCATCAAACATATATCATCGTCTGTGTAAATATCCATCGTCAAATGATCCACTAAAATATCATGTCATATATCATATCGTGATTAAGTCACATATTACAATCCGGGTTCTATTCTAGAGTCTCGTACATTTCAATGTCATCATCACCTATTATCGTTTATGTATAAATATACATTTTCTCATTTCCCACGATCAGCTAAGATCATACTATATCTCATGTCATAACTCGATCATATATCCAATAAATCACGGCATCAAGCCTGGTCATATCGACTCATCCCCATGTATCATATAACCTCCTCATATCACATGTATATGTTATGTGTGTGTGTGTGTGTATACACACACACACACCAACACATATTCCTATATATATACATATATTCACACATACACCAAGTCAAGTTTATGTGTGTGCGTGTGTGTGTGTCTACATGAAACCTACGAATTCCCTCCAAGGTAGTGATCCTCTGGTAAAGTCTTTCTAAATCAGTCTAGTCCAACCTAAAGTCTTCAATAGGACCCTACTCGCCAAGAATCTAAGGTCACGTCTGACTTCTTAATAACAGTACCTGAGGAAGAGCTGGCAGCCAAAGACCCGCCCAAGAAAAACAAGATGGATTACAACGTTCTGGCACACCTGAGGAAGATACCCTCGCAGCTAAGTATTCCCGATGCCATTCTGCTATCTAAAGAGGCGAGAGATTTTCTGATCAAGGCACTATAAGATCCCGACCAATTCCAAGCTTTCTTTGCCGAAGAAAAGATGAAGGACGAGCTGGAAGAAGTGCACACAGCTGACATCACTTTCGGCGATGAAGATCTCCTCCTCGGAACGTGTGAGCACAACCGACCACTGTATGTCACTGGCTACTGCCATGACATTAAGATGGGGAAGATCTTAGTTGACAACGGGTCCTCTGTCAACCTCCTAAATGTGAGGGTGTTAAAAGAAATTTGCATGAGCGTGTAGCACCTCGCTCGGGATAAAATCACCATCTCCGGATTCGACTCCCAGTCATCACGGACACTCGGATCTGTGATTCTGACGTTACGCTTTGGTCTGCTCGTCACTGATATCAAGTTTCACGTCATTGACACTATGACCTGCTACAATGCTTTGCTCGGCAGGCCTTGGTAACACGAGTACAACATCATCCCTTCTATACAACATCAGTGTATGAAGTACTTCAAAGATGGTCTCGAGTATACCGTGACAGGGGAGCTGAACCCATTCTCCGTGAATGAAGTCCGAAAGTATGAAGATGCAAAGTATTTTTCACGATCTGCAATAGCACGTGACTGGCAGTTGAATCATGTGAAGTCTATAGGACCCCACCTAATTCAAGTAAGCCAAAAGCACAGAAATCTAAACCATTTTAATTAAGTAGTGAAGGAAAACTTGTTTAAAGCAAGTGGTTTAAATAAAATAAATGGCATTAAACATTTAAAAGCAACATTATATTTTCCCGAAAATTTCGGCAGAGAATTCTTTGTAAATATTGGCCCCAAACGGGTACAAACATGCATAATATAAAGGCGTCCCCAAGCGGGAGCTAGCTCTTCGCCAATTGGCGGACACAACCACGCAATGCAATATAATATACAACGCCGAAAGGCGAGGATCAAAACTCAGAATGAAATCCAATATCCTCAAGAAAACTAGAAAAGAATCATAAATACAAGCGCGCGGCTCTAAGGTCGAAAGAATATACAACTGGTCTTCTAAGTCTATAAATAATACACGTCTGGTTTATGGTGTTTACTAGATACAACTGAGTAACTAAAAGTACTGCGGTGGTCACGATGCAATTGAACCACCTACCAAAGCAATCACCCAGAAAGAAGCAGTGTGCCAGCAAAGCCACCAAGGAAACCTGTACGGCAAAACCTGCAAGAACTGTGGCACAACGAGGGTGAGTTGCCAACTCGTGAGTAGAAAACATCACCGAGAAGAAATCGTATGTATGACTTAATCCTATGTCATACAATAAGATCCATATAATATATAACTTGAAACATCTGATAATGGCCAGGGTAAACATCTAACATAAGTGTAATACCAAGTGCTTGTGTCAGTGTCTCAGGTAGCAACGTAATGCATATATGATGTATGAACGCATAAAAACAAAATGCAACGGAAAGAGAAAACTGTTTTCATATCTCAGTGAGATTTTTGTGTAAAAATCGAAGTATCATCAATGAAATCAACATAGAATCCATGTCAAGTATCGAAACAAAACATATATCTCGATATCTCGGACTCCGGCAATCCGGACTGGCCCATATCATAAAATCTCAATATCTCAATGTCTTAATATCCCGGGCTCCGGCAATCCGGACTGGCCCCTGGGCTCCGGCAATCCGGATTGGCCCAAAATCAAATCTCACGACAACGTCGGTATCCTCCGGATATCCGCCGCGTCACAAATAACCGGTCGGTAGTGCTCGCCTTCCAGGCTCAACGCCATCATCTGCGACCATCTTGCCCCGGGGTACCGCACCGGGTCCACCATGAACCCGCAGACGGTTCCTCCTCCTCGAATCGGGTGTATGATACCGCTCAAGAGCCGAGAAAACTCATGGTGGACATATCTCACATCATATCACGAGAAAACCGCAATTTCTATCTTTTTAAAATGATAATCAGTTTATAAAATCCTTGCGGTTTCTCCAAATCCATAAATCTCATAGAAAATCCGAATCCCATAATCAAAAATCAATAAACAGTGAATATCGGCATAAAGCCACATAATATTGCATGACAAATGAATATACACATGCATGAGATATCGCAGTAATAAATGCAATGTCTAATCTAGCATATAAAGGCAAGCGCACGAGTACTATGTCGAAACTATCAGCTAGCAATTTATACTAATGAAGTAGTATTTTCTAATGTGTACGTAACATGAAAATTACCAATGATGATGTGTGTGAGCCGGCAAACAGGTGTACGTGGAGCATACGCATCATCGGTAATGGTGCTGGTGTCCTGGCAGCATGGGTTCATAATAACAAATGAAACTACATGTGTAAGCAAGCAATACGATAAGAACAACATGAATATACGGAAAAGATGTAATGACCGCAGCATATAAGAATATACATTTATATAAACGAGTCATACAGTTTTGGCATTGAAATAGCACGAATCGTGGTTTTTAGAAAATAGGGGATACTGTGCTTTTAAGAAAAGGTATGTCCTTTGTAATATCCGTAGTACCCCTCCGCCTATCTTTAAAATACTCAAGATTCGTTAGTTTTGAAAATAAGCATGACTCGAGCCCAGTCTAACATCAACCTGATAACTACAGGACTAATCTAAGAGACTAAACGAAAGGGGTAAGGAAAACCACCTAAGTCCGAGTCGATATATCTAGTAGTCGGTGATCCCGCCTCAATGGCGTCACGTACGATAAACTATATAATACGACATCCTCAAATCAAGAGTACGGATCTATTATCATAATTATATCTCAAACGGTAAATCCATCGTACGGCATCCCAAAATTGGGGTACGGGTCGAATATCACATATAACACATTATTCATATGGTATCATCATCATAATATCATGAACTAGGGTACTGATCTAAAGTCTAGTACATACCGATACCATCCAACATATATCCGCATGTGTATGAAAACACATCGCCCAACGATCCACTCATATATCATGTCGTATATCATAACACAACCCAATTTACATCACCGATCCCACGACATCATGCCCCATCACATCGACTCATCTCCAAGTATCACATATTATCCTCATCATACCTGTATACGTATATGTATATATATATATATATATATATAACAACACAACCACGTGCATATGTATATATATACATATATCATATACACCAAAACATATCACGTGTGTGCATGTGTGTGTGTGTATACCTTTACACTAGGGTTTCGCAACTAAGGAATTAAACAAAAGACACTAACGTATAATTACACCAAAACTAACCCGTGAACACCTAAAGCCTATCTTGATACTCATTTAGTCTCATAATACACATATTTATATATATATATATATATATATATATTGTATTCGTATACTACGCTACGAAACTGCGGGGGTGTTATACGCCATCCACTCGACTTTCCCCGTAGATATATATCTACTCACCTTGATCCTTGCTTGCCGAATTCGATGCCTCATTTCCCTTGCTTGTCTTCCCGAAGTTCACGCGGAGGTACCTACATGTCATAACACATCGTATCGCATTAAAATCTGATTTGCAATCGAAACGACACGCGAATCACTCATAGGTTAAAACCTATGTTCTACTCACGCAAATCAACCAAACAACACCCGATATCGACGTACAAATGTCAAGTGACCGATATAAAACCAAATATCAAAACTTCAAGTCATGAACATCAAGAAATTCAAAGCAGCAACAAAATAAAATGGTCCCAGATTTTGGTTCAGGTGAAATAGGGATAAACAAACAGTACTGGGGTGTTGTATATAGGGTATATGAGCTACAGAAGAAACCTTGACCCCAAACTCCACAATGTGGCCGACCACTTTACCAAAAAATCCGGCCTGCTCGGTTCCATTGGCTTCGATTGGTCTTGTATTTGCAGGGTGGTCTCCTAGTATCCAATCTAGGTAAATGGAGTTTGTTTTTCTTGTAAATGATCCAGGACATCCCAGATTCCCTGCACCCACAATTTAACACAAAACCGCATTTCGATATCTAGTTCTCATAGCATGGTCTAGGCTCTGTTTGGTCCAGGTTTTTAGCACTATGGGGGGTTTAAGGTTACTACTAAACCTCAATTGCACCATCTCAATTAAAGAATTCCTCAAAACCTCTTCTAGGAATTTTCAACCATCACTAAACTACACTTAAACACCTCTAAACTAGAATGGATGCTAAAGGCATTGAAATACTATACTAATGATGAAAGAATTACCTCATTTGGCAACTCAAGAATTTTCTTGAGTTGCCCTAAGTGCTCAAAATCCAAACTTTCTTGGTTCCCCATGCTTGTAGTGAGCTTGTCCATGTATTTAATGAAGGAAATGAAGTGTTTTGATGTGGAAATGGAGGTGTAGTGAAGAGGTGAAGGAGGTAGAGGGAAGAGGGCAGCCATGAGTGAAGAGGAGAAGAAAAGAATGAAGAAAATGAGTGAAGAGAGAAATGAGCCATGACCAAAGTTGACCCCTCACCTTCTCTCTCTCTCTCTATTGCCCATACCTCTATGTCTCATGGTCACAAAATATCTCAAATTTTAAAATCCTTTTTCTTTTCTTTTCTTTTCTTCTCTTTATTTTTCCAAAACCCAAAATCATTTCCTTAAAAACATAAAAGAACTATGGTGCATATTATTTAAATGTGACAAGTGTACAACATGACATGGCGCATGTCACATGAAAAATCATACTTAATGCATAATTAGTGAACATTAATCATGTTTTGAAATAACTTGTATATAATTAATTGTATAAAATTTATAAGATGCCTAAATCTCACAATTTCTTTAAAAATCAACATTCAAGGTAATTTTCCAAAACTTTTCCAATCTATTGGTAAATGATCATACCATAACATTAAAACTAATCTCCATTCATTAAAATATTCATAATATTTATTATTTTAATTATTTAAATTACCAAGAATAATATTTTATTTTTCTGAAATGTTACAGTCTTCCCCCCTTAAATAAATTCGGTCCCCGAATTTAAGTTTAAACTCCCCCAATTTCTAAAACATTTCAGCAAAATGATCTAGTCGTTGGGGCTCGAAAATCATATATAGATAAAACATATCGTAGCGCAATGCATGCGCAAGAAAAACGAATATATAACTCAAAATCAAAAACTCCGTCAAGCATCCCGCAATCATCGGAGTTATGGGGAAGATACAAATATCAAAATCCAATACGAAAACCAACATGATATACTCAAGACTAAAATATGTACATAGTACGCATCGTTGTAAACTTGTCAAAACATCTGAAAGGAATGCATACCAAACCTTTTTCAAGTTGTTGTACGATGCGCGTATCACGGCAAAAGTAGCGGGTGTTCATTATGAGAAAATATATATATATATATATATATATATATCTTTTGTTTAACATACACGTCCCGCCATTTTTGAAAATAATATAGAATAGTTTCCTTTGTAAACTGTTTCGTGTCATCTCGGACTCATAGGAAACATATTGAGACTGTAGCTCATTCTTGGAAATCCCTTCGAAAACTATCGATGCATGTAAAACATATTCAGGTACTGTCCTCGGACTAGTCTTGCTCAGCTACTATACCAAATAGTAATTATCGTAAAACATACTGTTCCAAAAGAAATCAATCCCAAAATGTCTATAAGAATGCCACGTGCGTCTGGTGCGCACAGAAACCGAAATCAATGAATGTGCCATACATGTGCACAGAAACAAAATCTAAGTGCAACGGGTGTGCACGAAAACACCTGTCAAGGGCAACGGTGCGCCTGACAACAATATCAGGTGCATCTGATATGCATGAAGAATCCCGATTTAGTGCATCTGGTGTGCACCGAAATCGCATCAAGCGCGTCAAGTATGCTCAAGAATCCAAATCAAGTGCACAAGGTGCACGAAAACAATATCGAGTATCACAATCAAAATCGACGGTATACAACATACCTCAATCCAAATCAGGTATACCGTGATATATAATCTCACAACCATGTGCATCAGCGTGCACAAAATTGAATCAAAATACTATAAGTTCATGGAAACTACACCGAAGGCACAAGTCAAATCTTATACATACTATAGGCATGAAATCAAATCAACATCTCGAATGACATCAAATCGAAGTCGAGTGCAACCGTGGTGCACAAAATCTCAATCATGCAAATAAATCGCCCAAAATACCGAAATCCAAAATAACGGATACGTGATATTCGAATCACCAAATCGTAAATCGTAAACACTGTCGTCGATATGTCCTTCCTTCAAGATCAAGAAGGTGTCGGTGCATCCAAAGCTAGCAGAGCAAGATATCCACTTGCCTCTTATTCATTGCCTGGCACCTGGTGGCTTTATGCTCTCGTCTCTCACTGCGAATTGCTAGTTACATAGCTCCTCGGCTCAACGGCCCAATATGGAACGATGACGGAAACAATTCCGCTCTGGCACATCCTCTAAAGCTCTCTGGCCAACGATCATGGTCACTCATAACATACCTCATCGATGCTGCCGAACTCTGGTCAACTGGGTGTGCGTAATACGACCGATCCTGGGTCCAAGTTTTCTCGTTTAGTATTTTGAGAATGATCTTGTCGGGGTCTCTCCCAAATCTCGTTTCTGCCTAACTGCCCGTAAGTTATCACCATTTACTTAATCTATTTCTTGTTCTGGAACAGCAGCATACTCATCACGGCTTCTTTTGGAAGATATATCTATATTCAACGCCTCTACATGCATGTCACATCTCTGATGTCAACGGAGTGGAACGTCATCTCGTCAAGATCTTGTACGAACCTCTTACTCCACTTTTCTCTAATGTCGACTGATTCGGACTCGTCTCTTCGTAGCTGTATGGACTGCGCTACAATCGGCTATACTTATATCTGGAGTCTCCCAAATAATGTATCCCATCACATGATATCCATACGACGTCGAACTTTTCGACCGATTCATCAAAGTCCCATAATTCCCCGAAAGCTCAACTCTTGAATACAGCTTAATAATATCCAATACATGCCACAGTACCTATGGACCAGCCGTAGAAGGGAAAACCCAAGCCTCATTAATGGCAACGCGGAACTGCCACAAACTCTAAGGTTCAAAAGAGTTTCCATGGTCATTATGTCGAGTTAGGGTTTCATTCTTCTAAAGGGTTCACAGAATTACTTGCATGTTTTTCCGAATACCTTAAAATTGGAAAAATGGGTTTCTGACATTCGATCATTTTCTATTGACTCACATGCGTGGAGTCTTCTACTAGCTGGAATCAATCAATCTGATGACCTCACATCGGGGTATGCAAACGAACCACAAGTCCTAGCCATTCATCCATGGGTGACTAGCGATCTTCTACCACATCTCTATGTACAACTCGTGCTGCAATAGCTTCAAACATCTGGGGAGATATCTTGTCATTCGCAGCAGCAGCTGGCTCATTCATCCTTACGCTGAATAGTGCCTCAATCTCCAAGAATAGACGATACATTAACGGTCATCACATTCTAGCCGGCCTCTAGCAGTGGCCCAATCCTCTGGTACTGATCTGCACATTCGAGAAATTTTAGTAAAAGCAATCCATCAAACGCTCATGGCGCGAAAAACACAATAAAACGACACATCTATGCAATCGTGTGTCACAGGAATTACGCCCTGGTCAGTCCTCGTCCATGACGAGCTCATGCTGACCACAACTCTTGCCGCAGCTTTCTCTGCCCGTGCAATCGTGGTGACAAAAACTACCAACCGATATCGATGAAGATAGATCATATGAATGAATATAATACTATGCAAGGAAATGTACATCCTAAGGCTTCTTAAGCGGAGTAGCATATCGTAAGTATGCCGCGGAACATACACACGGTACGTCACCCTACTTAAGTCACCAACTCCATCAACCAAGGTCAACCTATGCGACGAAAGTTCGGGTCTAATACCCCCTCGACCAAGTCTGAGTTCCGTAAGTTCAATCCTAGGTTCCGAATATATATACGCCCTAGACTCCGCATAGTCAAACATAGACTTGAACCAAGGTTAAACGTAATGCTCTGATACCAACTTTGTCACGACCTGCAATAGCACGTGACTGACACTTGAATCGTGTGAAGTCTATATGACCCCACCTAATTCAAGTAAGCCAAAAGCCCAGAAATCTAAACCATTTTAAATAAGAAGTGAAGGAAAACATGTTTAAAGCAAGTGGTTTAAATTAAAAAAATGGCATTAAACATTTAAAAGCAAAATCATATTTTCCCAAAAATTTTGGCAGAGTCTCCTTAGTTAATACTGGCCCCAAACGGATAAAAACATGCATAATATAAAGGCATCCTCAAGCGGGAGCTAGCTCTTCTCCAATTGGCGGACACAACCACGCAATGCAATATAATATACAACGCCAAAGGGCGAGGATCAAAACTCAGAATGAAATCCAATATCCTCAAAAATACCAAAAAAGAATCATAAATACAAGCGCGCGACTCTAAGGTCGAAAGAATATACAACTGGTCTTTTAAGTCTATAAATAATACAAGTCTGGTTGATGGAGTTTACTAGATACAATTGAGTAAACAAAAGTACTGCGGTGGTCATGATGCAAGTGAGCCCACCTACCAAAGCAATCACCCGGAAAGAAGCAGTGTGCCAGCAAAGCCACCAAGGAAACCTGTACGGCAAAACCTGCAAGAACTGTGGCACAATGGGGGTGAGTTGCCAACTCGTGAGTAGAAAACATCACCGAGAAGAAATCGCATGTATGACTCAATCCTAGGTCATACGATAAGATCCATATAATATATAACCTGAAACATCTGATAATGGCCAGGGTAAATATCTAAGAGAAGTGTAATACCAAGTGCTCGTGTCAGTGCCTCAGGTAGCAACATAATACATATATGATATTTGAATGCATGAAAACAGAATGCAACTGAAAGAGAAAACTGTTTTCATATCTCAGTGAGATTTCTGTGTAAAAATCGAAGTATCATCAATGAATCCATGTCAAGGATCGTTGGGCGATGTGTTTTCATACACACGCATATATATGTATATAGTATCAGTATGTACTAGACGTTAGATCAGTACCCTGATCATGATATGATGATAAGGATACCAGTTTACTAATGAGATAAATGTGATATTGACCCGTACCCAGATTGGGATGCCGCACGATGGATTTACCGTACGAGCCTTATATTGATGATAGATCCACACACTTGACTCGAGGATGTCATGTTATATATTGTATCATATGTGATACTATAGAGGTGGACTCACCGACTATTATATGTTAAATATATCGACTCAGATATAGGTGGATTTCCTTACCCTTTCGATTAGCCTGTTAGTTTAATCTTGTAGTTTACTTGTAGATATTAGACTAGACTCAAGTCATACTTATTTCAAAACTAACGAATCATGAGTATTTTAAAAACAGGACAAGGGATTTTATGGATATTTCAAAGGACGTACATTTTCTTAAAAACACCGTAGCCCTATTTTCTAAACACCACGATTCGTGTTATTTCAAATGACAATTGTATGACTCGTATGCATAGTGTAGATTCCTTATTGTTAAATTTATTATTTATCCTGTATACTCATGCTGTTCATATCGCATCGCATTGCATGTTTAAATGTACTTTTATTGTTATTATGAAACCATGCTGTCAGGACACCAACACCTTTACCGATGATGCGTATGTCTACGAACTCTTACTTGCCGGCTCACACACATCATCATCGGTAATTGCCATGTCACGTACACTTTAGAGATTATTAGTTCATTGTTATCGCTTGTTAGCTGATAGTTCCGATATATCATTATTGTGCAAGTTAGATGTTGCATTTATTACTATGATTTTCATATATTTTTATATATTCATTGCTATGATATTATGGGCCAGTCCGGATTTTCGGAGCCCGGTATTTATTGTTATTGACCCTTTATTTGGGGATTTCGGATTTCCATGAGATTTATGGATTTGGAGAAACCGCAAGATTTATTAAACTCATTTTTATTTTAAAGATAAAAGTGCGGTTTTCTCATGATATGATTTGAGATATGTCCACCATGAGTTTTCTCGGCTCTTGAGCAATATCATACACCCGATTCGAGGAGGAGGAGGAACCGTCTGTGGGTGCATGGTGGACCCGGGGCAAGATGGTTGCAGATGATGGCGTTGAGCCTGGCAAGGGAGCACTACCGGCCGGTGATTTTATTGTGACTCGACGGATATCCGGAGGATATCGATCGGAATGCTGGCCAGTCCGGATAGCCGGAGCCTGAGGTTTTCAGATTTGATGATATGGGCCAGTCCGGATAGCCGTAGCCCTAGATATTAAGATTTGAGATTACAGGCCAGTCCGGATTGCCGGAGCCTGAGATATTGTGATATTGGTATTTCTATTTTGTGTCGATACTTGACACTGATTTCATGTTGATTTCATTGATTATACCTCGATTTATATATATACAGAAATCTCACTAAAGAGAGGAAACAGTTTTCACATTCATGATGTATTCTGTTTTCATTTTAGTGCATTCATACCTCATATTTATGATATGTTGCTACCTGAGGCACTGACACGAGCACTTGGTATTATAAATATGTATAGATGTTTACCAAGGCCATTATATTATGCTTCACGCCGTATCATTTTGAGGATATATTATGATCGTATGACCTAGGATTGCGTCATACATACGATTTCTGCTCTGTGATATTTTCTACTCACGAGTTGGCAACTCATCCCCGTTGTGCCACAGTTCTTGCAGGTTTTGCCGTACAGGTTTCGTTGCGGCTTCGCTGTCACACTGCTCTTTTTCGGTTGTTTGCTTTGGTAGGTGGGTTCACTTGCATCGTGACCACCATTGTATTTTATTTATATTCAGTTGTATCTAGAAACTCCATCAAACAGACTTGTACATTTAAGTCAGACTTAGAAAACCAGTTGTATATTCTTTCGACCTTAGAGTCACGTGTTGTATTATTATAGTTTTTTGTGATGATATTGGTTTTCTTCTGAGTTTTGATCCTCTCCCTTCGGCGTTGTATATTATATTGCTTGCGTGGTTGTGTCCGCCGTTTGGCGAAGAGCTAGCTCCCGCTTGGGGATGCCTTCATGCATTATTCATATATTTTCCTGTTTGTACCCGTTTGGGGCCAGTTTTTACAAAAGACACTCTGCCGAATTTTTCGTGAAAATATGACGTTTCTTTTAAATGTTTAATGCCACTTATTTATTAAAACCACTTACTTTAAAACCAGTTTTCTCCACTTCTTCTTTAAAATGGTTTAGATTTCTGGGCTTTTTGCTTACTTGAATTAGATGGGGTCCTATAGACTTCATATGATTCAAGTGCCAGTCACGTGCTATTTTGGGTCGTGACAAAGTTGGTATCAGAGCGCTAGGTTAACCTTGGTTCGAGTCTATGTTTGACTATGCGGAGCCTAGGGCGTTTGTATATATACGGAATCTAGGCTTGACCTTACAGAACGTAGACATAGTCGAGGGGGTATTAGACCCGAACTTTCGTCGCGTAGGTTGACCTTGGTTGATGGACTAAGTGACTTAAGAAGAGTGACGTACCGTGTGTATGTTCCGCGACATACTTACGATACGCTACTCCGCCTAAGAAGCCTTAGGATGTACATTTCCTTGCACAGCATTATATTCATTCTTATGACCTATTCTCATCGATATTTGTTATGGTTCTTGATGCCACGATTACACGGGAAGAGGGAGATACGGCTAGAGTAGCGTTAGCATGAGCTCGTCACGGACGAGGACCGACCAGGGCGTGATTCCAGGGATATACGATTTGCATAGATGCGTCGTGTTATTATGTTTTCGCGCCATGAGTGTTTGATGGATCGCTTTTACAAGATTTCTCGGACGTGCAGATCAGCACCAGAGGATCAGGCTACTGTTAGAGGCCAGCCAGAATGTGATGGCCGTCAATGCACCGATTATCTTAATGATTGAGGCACTGTTCAGCGTGCGGACGAATGATTCAGTTGCTGCTGCGACTGACGAGATGTCGCCTAGATGTTTGAAGCTAACGCCATACGAGTTGAATTTAAAGAGATGATAGAAGATCGCTAGTCACCCAAGGAGGAATGACTAGGACTTGTTATTCGTTGCCTACCCCGATGCGAGGTCATCATATTGATTGATTCCAGCTAGAGACGACGTCACGCGGGTACGTTAAGAGTCGATAGAAAACGATCGAATGTCAGAAACCCATTTTCCAAGTTTATAGTATTCGTAGAAACATGCAAGTAATTCCGTGGACCCTCTAGAAGAATGAAACCCTAACTCGATATAATGACCATGAGACGCTTTGAAACCTTAGGGTTTGCAGCAGTTCAGTGGTGCCATTAATGAGGCTTGGGTATGCCCTTCTACGGCTGGTCCATAGGTACTGTGGCATGTACTAGAATACTATTAAACTGTACTCAAGATGTTGAGCTCTTAGGAGATTATAGAACTTTGACAAATCGATCGAAAGGTTCGACGTCATTCGGATATCATGTGATTGGATACATTGCTTGGGAGACTCCAGATACGAGTATAGACGTTGGAGTGCATTCCATGCGGCCACGAGGAGACGAGTCCGAATCAGTCGACATTAGAGAAAAGTGGAGTAGGAGGTTCGTACGAGATCTTGATGAGATGACATTCCACTCCGCTGACATCAGAGATGTGATACGCATGCAGAGGCGTTGTACATGGATATATCTTCCAGAAATAGTCGCAATGAGTATGCAGCCGTTCCAAAACGAGAAATAGATTTGGTAAAGGATGATAACTTCCGGGCAGTTCGGCAGAAACGAGATTTGGGGGAGACTTCGACAGAGCCTTTCTAGAATACTATACAAGAAGACTTGGACCCAGGATCGGTCATATTGTGCACACCCAGCAGGCCAGAGTTCGGCATCATCGACGAGACATGTTATGAGTGACCATGATAGTTGGCCAGAGATCTTTAGAGGATGTGCCAGCGCGGGACTATTTCCGCCACCTTTGATTTCGGTATTTTGGACGATTTATTTGCGTGATGGAGATTTTGAGCACCACAGTTGCACTTGACTTTGATTTGATGTCATTCAAGATGCTGATTTTGATTTCATACCTATGGTATGCATGTGATTTGACTGGTGTTTTCGGCATAGTTTTCATGCTTTTTTAGTATTTGATTCGATTTTTGTGCTCGCTGATGCACATGGTTGTGAGATTATATACAACGGTATACCTGATTTGGATTGAGAAGTGCTGTATACCGTCGATTTCGATTGTGATACTCGATATTTGTTTTCGTGCACCTTGTGCACTTGAGTTGGATTTTTGCCCAGACTTGGGCGGTTGATGCGATTTTGGTGCACACCAGATACACTAACTCGAGATTCTTCGTGCATATCAGATGCACCTGATATTGCTGTCAGGCACACCCGTTGCCTTTGACAGGTGTTTCGTGCTCACCCGTTGCACTTAGATTTTGTTCTGTGCACATATATGGCACATTTATTGATTTTGATTTCCGTGCGCACCAGACGCACGTTCCATTCTTATGCACATTTTGGGATTGATTTCCTTTGAGCAGTATGTTTTTATGATATTTACTATCTGATATAGTGACTGAGCAGGACTAGTCAGAGGACAGTACCTTAATATGTTTTTGCATGCATCGATAGTTATCGAAGAGATTTCCAAAAAGGAGTTATAGTCTCAGTATTTACCTACGTGTCCGAGATGACACGAGACATTTTACAAAGGAAACCCTTCTAAATTAATTTCAAAACGGCGGGACGTGTATGTTAAACAAAGGATATATATATATATATATATATATATAGTTATTTTCTTATAATAGACGTCCGCCACTATGCAGTGATACGCGCATCGCACAGCGATTTGAAAAGGTTTGGCATGCATTTCTTTCAGATGCTTTAATGATGTTTACTTGTATAGTTTGATGTATATCATGTTGGTTTCGTATTGGATTTTTACATTGGTGTCTTCACCATAACTCCGATGATTGCGGGATGCTTGACGGAGTTTTGATTTTGGTTTATATACTTGTTTTTCATGCGCATGCATTGCGCTACGATGTGATTTATGTATTTATGATTTCGGAGCTCCGACGACTTGATCATTTTACTGAAATGTTTTAGTATTTGAGGGGTTTAAATTTAAATTCGGGGACCGAATTTCTTTAAGGGGGGAAGACTGTAACATTTCAGAAAAATAAAATATTATTTTTAGGAATTTATAAAATTAAATAATAAATATTATGAATCTTTTGATAATGCGGTATAATTAACTACCGAAAAATTGGAAAATTATAGAAATTACTGAAATGAGGGTGCTTTATATCATTTAAGTAAATTATGAATTTTTATAATTAATTATATTCCATTTTAATGCTAATCACGATTAAATATCGCTAATAGTGCATTATACTAGTTTTGTGCACATGACATGCACCAGTCATATTTTGCATTTGTTACATTTTTCTACCATGTCTTTTTCCTTATTTTCATGCATGGCTTTGTTATTGAGAAGAAAAGAAAAGGAAAAAGGAAACAAAAGAAAAGAAAAGATAAAGAAATAGGTATGGGCAAGAGAGAGAGAGAGAGAGAGAGAGATGAGGGGTCAACTTGACCATGGCCATTATGTTCCCTCCATTTTTCCTTCATCATTCTCTCTCCCTCTCAAACCCCATGGCAGCCCCCTCTCCTCCACCACCTTCACCATCTCAAAACAACACCAAAAACTCATCTAAAGCTCATCCCCCTTTTATTAAAAATGTGCACAAGATCATCACAAGCATTTTGGACCAAGAAAAATTGGATTTTGAAGACTTGGGGCAACTCAAGAAAATTCTTGAGTTGCCAAATGAGGTAATTCTTGCACCATTAGAATAGTATTTCAATTCCTTTAGCATCCATGTGTTAGTGTATATGCCCTAGGGGCCATTATTGTATCATACTAGTTTGTATATTACTTAATGGAAGCTTGGGATATTCACATGTATATAACTGTCTTGCTAAACATGGTAGTATGCTACTTGGTTTTTCTATCTTAATATGTGAGTATACGTATTGATAGAGCTCTTAGGATCTTGCTTGACTACCAGCGTTGTGATGGCAGTCACACTAGTGGGGGCTGGGTAGTCTATAAGCACATCCTTATTCAGGTCTCTAGTCGTAGGATTATCGAGATAGGGCATCGATACTCCGGAGTAGACTAGTGTGTACGCTTCTCATACCAGTTGGGGAGATGGCCTGTCCCATAGCCGTCAGTACGTCGTACTGGAGATAGTATACAGGTGCTCGTTGGGTTACGGGTACACCGGACAAGACTCACGGGGAACTGTTAGTTGGTATTATACCCATCGTTAGTTATCAGTTCGCAGGTGACATGTGTACAGCATAGTCCGCAGACTTGACACTGCTACTTCTCCTCGAGTGTGTCCCACTGTTCTTAGATTGCTACCTTACCACGGCTCAAAGGAGTCGTGCAAACAGGTAGCAGTTGCGTGTAGTCCCGAGCACTTGGAGGCAGTGGCGGTTAGACAGGATTCGTCTCTCCCAGTATTGGGAGTTGATATAGCGCTGTGTCAGAGAGCCATTACGCAGAGTCCCTGGCCAGGGCAAGCGAGATTTACTGTTAGGTTCCAGTTGTTTTCTCAGGGTGTAATGGGCTACGCTCCGACACGACTTATACCGCTATTAGGGGACTGACGCTTGCCGCCCCCTATGCCCGATATGCGATAGTCTTAGACGAACAGACCGGACTGTACGTAGATTGTCACATCAGACTTAGTAGGAGTTCGGATGGGTTTCCTCATCGGCCTTCTTTTCGACATCTACCTGGGGACCGTTACGTACAGCTAGTGCCGCTTGCGGTCTGTGGTTAAACCCACTGCCAGCGTAGTAGTCGAGCCTCTAGAGTCCCACACAGAGAGTTTCCCTACTCCAGGCGAAACGATATAGAGGTCGTATGGTTTTACGACAAGGGTTCGGACGCATACGTGTTTTTACGCATGTACGACATCCGGACAGTTTTTACTAGCCGGCTTTGGTTTAAGCCAGTTTCTAGTATCCGGTTATTGGATTTATACAGTCTAAAATTGTTCCGTGTTTTCACGGATAGGAGGGGCGTTCTCGTAATTTCGCGAGAAGCTTCTAGAAGATGGTGACTTGAGAGTTAAGGTGGCATATGCATTAAATGAGATTAGTGACTCATTTGTGTGATTCATCCATGTCATTAATGCATCATAAATGCTTAATGACTCGTGGAGATGAATCATCCATTTGTATTTATGAAGCATGGTTGTTAAATCCTTTATTTTCTTTTATGGATAAATAATAATGCTTCATATATATATTATGATAGATCATTATCTCATTCTATTCTCTTGCTCACTTTCTCTCTCCTCAAGCTCTCTCTCTTCAAACCCTAATCCTCCCTTCTCATGTGTTGAGACCAAGGATTAGAATAGACTACTTAATCCTTAACCATTCTCTATATCACCTAGGTTACTTAAATTAGCGATTTAAGAAACCTAGTTACCTCAAGTTAGAGGTGAAGCTTGATGTAAAGCTCTCGGGTGGATCATCTACTACATAGAGAAGGCCAGAGAGGATGTGGAGAACGAAAAGACGAAGGACACGGTTCATCAGGTATAATTACTTTTCATAGTAGTTGTTAACTTCTATGATTCTTGTTAGTTATAGTTTAGCAAAGATTCTCGGTTAGTCGATGTTTTCGCCTAAAACAAGATCGTTTTTCATTATTCCGTCTCCCCGTAAGTCGTGGGGTGTTGTACATCGACTTACAGTGGTATCAGAGCCTCGCTAAACAATAATTAACTCATTAGCAAAGTCGCATGAATTTCGAACGCAAAACGAACCGAAAAAGACATCGATATCACCATGTTTCTGTCGTTTTTAAAACAGGCTCTAAAATTTTTTCAGGGAGCTGCAGAATAACAAGCAGAGATATATAAGATCACTGGAGAAAAATGGGTTCCTGAATCGGCCATACAGCCGCGGAACCGCTGTCGATCCCACCGATCCGCCGCGGATCCGCGGCCGAGTTGGGGCCTTTTCAACCCAGTTTTCTCCAGTAACTCTTCTGTGATATTTTTGTATTTTCTGGGATGTTTATTTTTCTGCTCAAGTCTCAGGTGCACAGAGAAGTTTTGGAGTAGAATCTAAAGTGTTTGCACGATCGAAATCTTGCGATATTTGCTAATTTGATTATATTTGTTATTGTATAATGTGTTCGTAAACCTCCCCTAACTACTAGTATGTCGGTTGGCAGGGGGTTGCACATTTCTGTAATGGTTTTTACTGTTTGTGGTTGTGAACTGTATTGGACTGTTGTGATGATTAGCCGGGGTTTGAGATGGGTTGTTATATTCATTCATTCAATGTAATTGTAATATATTGTAATATTATTTTGCGGGGCACATCCAGGTTGCGGTTGTAGCCACCGTTGTATTATTTCATTTTATTGTTTTTGCTCCTTGGATAGACCCAAGGTGGGGTGCACAAACTACCGGGTACTTTGAAGTGTTTAGTGGCCTACTCACGTTGTTGAGGGAGACCGCTTCACTTCGGGTATTTGACGGGTAGTTTGTCGTACCCGTAGGGGTCTAGGGTGGGGTAATGGCTATTCATCACAACTGTGTAATACGTCTTTTGTTGTAGGCTCTAAACAAACGCGTATTGCTTGAAAATCCAATAAAGTTCATATGAGATCTGGAATGCCTATTATTGCGTCTAACGAATGTACAATATCTATATATGATAGCTATTTAGACGTCACTTATGTTTTACACCAGCGCTAGCCAAGCTCCCGCTCTGCCGTTATTTAAGTAACCTAACGGGTGATGACGGGACCCAGTGGCGAATGCGGATGGCATAAGAGGACGTTGTATTTTCGTTGTTTTCTACAATGATAGGTTAATGATGGGACGCATTATTTATAATGCAAAGAAAATAAACCAAAAGTTGAATCGTTGGAACAATTTAAAAGAAACCACTCGGTTATTTTAAAAACGGATGATATTTTTAAATTGTGGAGCTTTAACCACTCCTTTTAAAAAGCTATCAGGTTCCTTCGGTCATATCAAGTTCACTACGTTCACGGTTTCACCAAAACCATTCGTAGCCCTCCGTCATTTCTTTTGGGTATTCAGTAGTATTCAAGCTATGTATTTTGACCAACGCCAAGGCATAGTATTTGGTAGCTGCTGGGTATTCATTTGTTGCATAGATAGATGAGTTAGTTTGGGACAGTCGTATTATCATTTTGGCCAACGTCAAGGATATATACGGATGGGTTCAATTAACAAGATAATGATGGGTAGAACTTGACATGTGACTTATGACATTTTGACCAACGCCAAGGTCATAAGAGCATGGGCCAAAAATATATATCGGGAATTTCT
Organism: Agapanthus africanus; assembly: GCA_030015575.1. Taxonomy (NCBI): domain Eukaryota; kingdom Viridiplantae; phylum Streptophyta; class Magnoliopsida; order Asparagales; family Amaryllidaceae; genus Agapanthus; species Agapanthus africanus. The sequence goes on from JASDDO010000010.1 coordinate 157,855,521, forward strand.
AAAGAAAGTGAAATTTGCAAAGAGTTGCATACCATTTGGAGTTTGATGAATGTTGGTAGGATTCCTTCAACATTATCATACGATGATATTTGGATCCCGATCCTACTGTGAGTATATGCTACTCATCAGGATATTCGTCACTTAACGATCAATGCTATAAACCAAGTAGGTGTCAAGAAAGGTGTCAGCGGGGTTACGCCCCCAGAGAAAAGAGGTTATTTAATTAAGGAACTTCGTGAAAGCGTTGGAAAACCTCCTTCGAAGTACCGACACCAGCCTGGCTGAACGGTTAAGCAAGTATTGTACAGTGAGAATAGTCCTGGCAAGTTCTTCTTTTATGGTTTGAGGAAGGATTCGAGAAACAGTAGGAGCCATCCAGTTTAGATAAATTAAAAACCACTCTAAACTTGCAAGAGCATCATGCTAAAGAGTTTTCTTCTCTCTCTCCTAACTGCAGCGACCTTGAAAATGTCTGGACTTAAGTTACTTTTAGAGAAAAATATACTGACAGGGCCAAACTATAAAGATTGGCTGCGGAATGTCAAAATGGTTTTGACCTATGACAAATTGGGGTACGTCCTCACCGCTAAGGCACCTGCTGTCCCAGGTCCCAAATCCAGTAATGCGGATAAAGAAATCCGCAAAACCTGGGAGTATGATTGCGCGAAGGCCAAGTGCATCGTGCTTGCCTCGATGAACAATGAACATCAGAGGAGGCACGAGGATATGGATCTTGATACCATATTTCTCCATACAAAAGAACTTTATGGAGAGCAACCTCGTATAGCAAGATACGAGACCTCTAAGAACTTGTTTCGAGCGAGGTTGGCCGTGGGATCATCGGTAGGAGAACATGTCCTAAAGATGATCGGCTATATAGAAGAGCTCGTAGACCTTGGGACGACTTTGGATAATGAGCTCTATACAGACCTTATTCTCCAGTCCCTTCCTTCCACCTACGCCCAGTTTATTCTGAACTTCAACATTCAAAGAAAAGACGTTGAACTTCCGGAACTCCTTAACATGTTGAGGAGTGCAGAGGTCACCTTGCAGAAGGCAAGGGAAACACCCGCTATGTTTGTTAGCGCTGCTTCTTCTTCCGGGTCTAAGGCTAGGGCCAAAAGAAGGAAAAAGAAGGCCGCCACCAAACCTAGAGGAGGTTTAAGTAAGGTGGGAGGGAAGGGAAAGAAAAAGTTTGCGGTACCGGTAGTGGCCCAGGATGAGTGTTTCCATTGTCATAGGAAAGGGCACTGGAAGAAAGATTACAAGGCGTGGAACGCCAAGAACCAGGAACCGAAGCAAGCTGTGGCTTCGACTTCAGGTGTGTTTGTAATTGAGAATTGTCTGTCAATCAACTCTACTTCCGGGGTATTGGATACCGGATCAGGATCTCATATTTGCAATTCATTGCAGGCACTGAGAAACCGTAGAGTGCTGAAGGATGGTGATATGACCCTGATGGTTGCTAACGGAGCTAGCGTGGGAGCTGTGTCCGTAGGGGATTATCATCTGGGATTGACGAGTGGACACATTTTGGTTTTACATAACTGTTTTTGTGTACCCAGCTTAACGTGTAATATCATATCTGTTTCCTTGTTATCAAATAAAGGTTATGATTTCACGTTTATAAGTGATGTTGTTAACATCCACCTTAATCATAGTTTGATTGGGTCCGGTACACTGGATAACGGTATATATGTTTTAAACCAACACCAAATTTTCAATGTCCAGTACACACTAAAAAGAAAGTCTCCAGATTTAAATAAAGCTTTCTTATGGCATTGTAGACTGGGTCACAACAATGAAAGAAGGTTGACTAAGTTACATAGAGAAGGATATTTCGACTCGTTCGAATATTAAACTTATGCCACTTGTCAATCTTGTCTCAAAAGAAAGATGACAAAGACTCCATTTACTGGACATGGAGTAAGAGCGAGCGAGCTCTTAGGACTCATACACAGCGATGTATGTGGTCCAATGTCTACACATGCAAGAGGTGGTTTTTCCTATTTCATTACTTTTACGGATGATTACTCAAGGTACGGATACATTTATCTGATGAAACATAAATCCGAGGCTTTTGAGAAATTCCAAGAGTATAAGAATGAAGTAGAAAACCAAACCGGCAAAAGTATCAAGACACTAAGATCTGATCGAGGTGGCGAATACTTGAGTGCCGAGTTCCTAGGTTACCTAAAAGAGAAAGGAATTCTCTCTCAGCTTACTCCTCCATACACTCCACAGCATAACGGTGTATCGAAGAGACGGAATCGAACCCTATTAGATATGGTACGTTCCATGATGAGTAATGCTGAGTTACCGCGGTCTTTTTGGGGTTATGCGCTAGAATCAGCGGCATATCTTTTGAACATGGTTCCTACCAAGACTGTGCCTACCATGCCATATCAGATGTGGAGTGGGTAGAAACCCTATCTTCAGTATCTGAAGATATGGGGATGTCCAGCTTTTGTTAAAAAGCAGCATGTGCACAAGCTCGAGGCACGATCAGTAAAGTGTAAGTTTGTGGGATATCTAAAGAACTCCAATGGGTATCTATTCTATTACGCAGAGGAACAAAAGGTGTTTGTTTCTCGTAATGCCCATTTTCTAGAATATCAGTTTTTAGAAAAGGAAATAAATGGGAGAGAAATAGAACTGGAAGAAATTCCAGAACCGCAAACTACTACTGAAAGTTTGGTAGAACCGGTAGTTCAAGAAGAACAGGACATTCCCGCACCCCTCCGCAGGAGTAGTAGGACGTCTCATCCGCCTGAGAGATACTACGGTTTTCTTATAGATGGGGATATAGAGGATTGCATCATAGATGATGATGAACCTACTAGCTTCCAGCAGGCCATCCAGAGCGGCGACTCGGTACGATGGCTAGATGCAATGCGGACCGAAATGGAGTCCATGTACACCAACAATGTATGGACTTTGGAATTTTCTCCAGATGGGGTAAAACCCATAGGATGCAAATGGATCTTCAAGAAAAAGATTGGTGTAGATGGACAGGTTGAAACCTATAAGGCTACACTTGTTGCAAAGGGTTTTCGTCAAAGACCTGGTTTGGACTATGACGAAACTTTTTCTCTAGTGGAAATGCTCAAATCCATTCGGGTCCTTCTTGCTATTGCTGCCTTCCATGATTATGAAATCTGGCAGATGGACGTAAAGACGACTTTTCTGAATGGTAATTTAGAAGAATGCGTCTATATGGATCAGCCAGAGGGTTTCAATCAGAGTGGGAGCAGCGGGAAAGTATGCAAGTTGCTAAAATCCATTTATGGACTAAAGCAGGCATCGCGGAGTTGGAACATCTGTTTTGATGAAACAGTCAAAGAATATGACTTTATCAAAAATCCAGATGAACCATGCATATATAGTAAAGTTGTAGCACGAACTGTCGTATTCCTCGTCTTGTACGTGGATGACATTCTATTGATAGGAAATGACATTCCTATGCTACAATCTGTCAAAGGATTCTTGTCACACAGGTTCTCCATGAAAGACCTGGGTGATGCCTCTTACATTCTGGGGATCCGGATCTATCGTGATAGATCCAAGAGGATGTTGGGACTTTCGCAGTCTAGGTATATCGACACTGAACTGAAAAGATTCAGTATGGAAGATTCTAAGCGCGGTAATCTACCGGCTTGTCACGGAATCACCCTATCCAAAGAGATGTCTCCCAAGACTGATTTGGAAAGGGAACGCATGTCTATTATACCCTACGCTTATGTGGTGGGCTCTATAATGTATGCGATGTTGTGCACCAGACCAGATGTAGCTTACGCACTGAGCGTGGTAAGCCGGTATCAGTCAGACCCAGGGGAGAAGCACTGGATAGTAGTAAAGAACATTCTCAAGTACCTAAGGAGGACTAAGGAGATGTTCTTGGTTTACGGCAGAAAAGACCTCAAGATGGAGGCCTATGCCGATTCCGGCTTCCAGAGTGATAAGGACGATTCCAAGTCCATGTCAGGTTATGTCTTTACCCTCAATAGAGGGGAGGTGTGCTGGAAGAGTTCCAAGCAGGACACCGTTGCTGACTCGACGATGGAAGCGGAGTATATTGCTGCTTACGATGCCGCAAAAGAAGCGGTCTGGATGAAGAAGTTCCTAACAGAACTTCAGGTGGTTCCTACCATTGTTGATCCAATACCTCTGTATTGCGACAACAACGGAGCTATAGCTTTAGCGAAGGAACCAAGGTCCCATCAGAAGTCCAGAAACATCTTAAGGCGGTATCACCTGATCAGGGAGATCATTGATCGTCGGGAGATCGAGGTTCGGAGAGTTGCTACTGAAGAGAACATTGCTGATCCATTCACGAAGGCCCTACCTCAGACTCAGTTCGTGAGGCTACTCGAGATCATCGGTCTTCGATATGCCAGTACATGACCCTAGTGCAAGTGGGAGATTGTTAGTGTATATGCCCTAGGGGCCATTATTGTATCATACTAGTTTGTATATTACTTAATGGAAGCTTGGAATATTCACATGTATATAACAGTCTTGCTAAACATGGTAGTATGCTACTTGGTTTTTCTATCTTAATATGTGAGTATACGTATTGATAGAGCTCTTAGGATCTTGCTTGACTACCAGCATTGTGATGGCAGTCACACTAGTGGGGGCTGGGTAGTCTATAAGAACATCCTTATTAAGGTCCCTAGTCATAGGATTATCGAGACAGGGCATCGATACTCCGGAGTAGACTAGTGTGTACGCTTCTTATCCCAGTTGGGGAGATGGCCTGTCCCACAGCCGTCAGTACGTCGTACTGGAGATAGTATACAGGTGAGCGTTGGGTTACGGGTACACCGGACAGGACTCACGGGGAACTGTTAGTTGGTATTATCCCCATCGTCAGTTATCAGTTCCCAGGTGACATGAGTACAGCATAGTCCGCAGACTTGACACTGCTACTTCTCCTCGAGTGTGTCCCAGTGTTCTTAGATTGCTACCCTACCACGGCTCAAAGGAGTCATGCAAACAGGTAGCAGTTTGGTGCAGTCCCGAGCACTTGGAGGCAGTGGCGGTTAGACAGGATTCCTCTCTCCCGGTATTGGGAGTTGATATCGCGCCATGTCAGAGAGCCATTATGCAAAGTCCCTGGCCAGGGCAAGCGAGATTTACTGGTAAGTTCCAGTTGTTTTCTCAGGGTGTAATGGGCTACGCTCCGACACGACTTATACTGCTATTGGGGGACTGACGCTTGCCGCCCCCTAGGCCCGATATGCGATAATCTTAGACGAACAGACCGGACTGTACGGAGATTGTAACATCAGACTCAGTAGGAGTTCGGATAGGTTTCCTCATCGGCCTTCTTATCGACATCTACCTGGTGACCGTTACGTACAGCTAGTGCCGCTTGCGGTCTGTGGTTAAACCCACTTCCAGCGTAGTAGTTGAGTCTCGAGAGTCCCCCACAGAGAGTTTCCCTACTCCAGGCGAACCGATATAGAGGTCGTATGGTTTTACGACAAGGGTTCGGACGCATACGTGTGTTTACGCACGTACGACATCCGCACAGTTTTTACTAGCCGGCTTTGGTTTAAGCCAGTTTCTAGTATCCGGTTATTGGATTTATACAGTCTAAAGTTTTTCCGTGTTTTCACAGATAGGAGGGGCATTCTCGTAATTTCGCGAGAAGCTTCTAGAAGATGGTGACTTGAGGGTTAAGGTGGCATATGCATTAAATGAGATTAGTGACTCATTTGCGTGATTCATCCATGTCATTAATGCATCATAAATGCTTAATGACTCATGGAGATGAATAACCCATTTGTATTTATGAAGCATGGTTGTTAAATCCTTTATTTTCTTTTATGGATAAATAATAATGCTTCATATATATATTATGATAGATCATTATCTCATTCTATTCTCTTGCTCACTTTCTCTCTCCTCAAGCTCTCTCTCTTCAAACCCTAATCCTCCCCTCTCATGTGTTGAGACCAAGGATTAGAATAGACTACTTAATCCTTAACCATTCTCTATATCACCTTGGTTACTTAGATTAGCGATTTAAGAAACCTAGTTACCTCAAGTTAGAGGTGAAGCTTGAAGTAAAGCTCTCGGCTGGATCATCTACTACATAGAGAAGGCCGGAGAGGACGTGGAGAACGAAAAGACGAAGGACACGGTTCATCAGGTATAATCACTTTTCATAGTAGTTGTTAACTTCTATGATTCCTGTTAGTTATAGTTTAGCAATGATTCTCGGTTAGTCCATGTTTACGCCTAAAACAAGATCGTTTTTCATTATTCCACCTCCCCGCAAGTCGTGGGGTGTTGTACATCGACTTACACCATGTTAGTTTAGAATCGATATTGTGTGGTTTTGTGAACTTAGAAAATTCCTAGATGAGGCTGTGAGGAATTCTTGAATTGTGAAGTGTAATTGAGACTTATTAATGACCTTAAACCCCTGTGATGTGTGATTAGAGACTTAAACAAGAGAATTAAACCTTGCAACATGAACTTAGAAACCCCGATATCGTATTTTCTAAAATTTGGTGATGGTATTTTGACATCTGCTATAACCCGGGTGACCTGAAAATTATTTAGCGATCACAGAGAGATGTGCAGGTGATATAGAGCATACCCTGAAGACCCGAGACCCTACGCTTTATTTCTGGCCGCCAATTTAACCCTTCTGGCCGCAATTTGCGGCCAGGGCATGAGCTATGGGCCTCGTGCTTGTTCTGTGTCTCCATTTCCAGTAAATTAGACCCCCCACATAAGCAAAATTGGCTAATTTGACCTAGGGTAAAATCTGGGACCATTTTCATGAGTTACTGCCTTGTATTTCGTGATATTTATGAAATGAAGTTTTGATATTTGTGTTTTTATCGGTCGATTCACGTTTATACATCAATCGTCGAGAGTTGTAGGTTATTCTTGCAAGCGTAAACGATAGGTTTTAACCTATGTACGTTTCGTGTATCGACTTGGTTTTCGTGCGTGATTTCGGTTTACGATATCTTGTGTGTTTATATGTAGGCACCCCCACGAGGATTTAGAGATGACGAGGAGAGCGTGGCGTCATCGCCTTCGGCAAGCGAGGATTAAGGTGAGTAGATATATATCTACGGTGGAAGTCAGGTGGATGGTGTATAGCACCCCCGCAGTTCGAAGTATAGTATACGATATATATGATATATTTATATATGTTTAGGTGTTATATGAAACATGGATAGTTAGCATTTAAGATTTAGGAGTTCGTGGATAGATTTTAGTGTAATTGGATGATAGTGTCGTGAGTTAGTCGTAGTCGTGAACCCTAGAGTAAAGATTTGCATACACGCACACATACACACTTGCATACATTTTACTTCTTGTGAGTATATGGGGATATGTATGTAAATATAAATACACATAGGTATGGGAATATGTATATATATATATATATATATATATGTATACATATACATGGATGATGAGGATAGTACATGGTATTTGGAGATGAGTCGATGAGATTGGGCATGATGCCATGAGATCGGTGATGTGATATGTTTCGTATTTGAGATACGACATGATATTATAGCGGGTCTTTGGGGAGATGTGTTTTCATACACACGCATATATATGTAGATGGTATCAGTATGTACTAGACGTTAGATCGGTACCCAGATCATGATATGATGATAAGGATACAAGTTGACTAATGAGATAAATGTGATATTGACCCGTACCAAGATTGGGATGCCGTACGATGGATTTACCGTACGAGCTTTATATTTATGATAGATCCGCACTCTTGACTCGATGATGTCATGTTATATATTGTATTATATGTGATACTATTGAGGAGTAATCACCGACTATTATATGTTATATATATCGACTCAGATATAGGTGGATTTCCTTACCCTATCGATTAGCCTGTTAGTTTAGTCCTTTAGTTTACTTGTAGATGTTAGACTAGAGTCGAGTCATACTTATTTCAAAACTAACGAATCGTGAGTATTTTAAAGACAGGACAAGGGATTTTACAGATATTTCAAAGGACGTACATTTTCTTAAAAACACCGTAGCCCTATTTTCTAAACACCACGATTCGTGTTATTTCAAATGACAATTGTATGACTTGTATGCATAGTGTAGATTCCTTATTGTTACATTTATTATTTATCATGTATACTCATGCTGTTCATATCGCATCGCATTGCATGTTTAAATGTACTTTTATTATTTTTATGAAACCATGCTGTCAGGACACCAGCACCATTACCGATGATGCGTATGTCTACGAACACTTACTTGCCGGCACACACATCATTATCGGTAATTGCCATGTCACGTACACTTTAGAGAATATTAGTTCATTGTTATGCTTGTTAACTGATAGTTCTGATATATCATTATTGTGCAAATTAGATGTTGCATTTATTACTGTGATTTTCATGTATTTTTATATATTCATTGCCATGATATTAGGGGCCAGTCCGGATTGCCGGAGCCCAGTATTTATTGTTATTGACCCTTTATTTTGGAATTTCGGATTTCCATGAGATTTATGGATTTGGAGAAACAGCAAGATTTATTAAACTCATTTTCATTTTAAAGATAAAAGTGCTGTTTTCTCATGATTTGATTTGAGATATGTCCACCATGAGTTTTCTCGGCTCTTGAGCGATATCATACACCCAATTTGAGGAGGAGGAGGAATCGTATGTGGGTGCATGGTGGACCCGTTGCGGTACCCCAGGGCAAGATGGTCGTAGATGATGGCGTTAAGCCTGGCAGGGGGGAACTATCGGCCGGTGATTTTATTGTGACTCGGCGGATATCCGGAAGATACCGATCGGAGTGCAGGCCAGTCCGGATAGCCGGAGCCTGAGGTTTTGAGATTTGAGGATATGGGTCAGTTCGGATAGCCGGAGCCCTAGATATTGAGATTTGAGGTTACAGGCCAGTCCGGATTGCCGGAGCCTGAGATATTGAGAAATTGAGATATTGGGATTTATGTTTTGTGTCGGTACTTGACATTTATTTCATGTTGATTTCATTGATGATACCTCGATTTATATATATACATAAATCTCACTAAAGAAAGAAAACAGTTTTCACATTCATGATGTATTACTCTTTCATTTTATTGCATTCATACCTCATATTTATGATATGTTGCTACCTGAGGCACTGACACGAACACTTGATATTATACATATGTATAGATGTCTACCCAGGCCATTATATTATGCTCCAGGCCGTATCATTTTGAGGATATATTATGATCGTATAACTTCGAATTGCGTCATACATACGATTTCTGCTCCGTGATGTTTTCTACTCACGAGTTGGCAACTCAACCCCGTTGTTCCACAGTTCTTGCAGGTTTTGCCCTACAGGTTTCGTTGCGGCTTCGCTGGCACACTGCTCCTTTTCGGGTGTTTGCTTTGGTAGGTGGGTTCACTTGCATTGTGACCACCATTGTATTTTATTTATATTCAGTTGTATCTAGATACTCCATCAACCAGACTTGTACATTTATTTCAGACTTAGAAAACCAGTTGTATATTCTTTCGACCTTAGAGTCGCGCGTTGTATTATTATGGGTTTTCTTGATGATATTGGTTTTCTTCTGAGTTTTGATCCTCGCCCTTCGGCGTTGTATATTATATTGTTTGCGTAGTTGTGTCCGCCGTTTGGCGAAGAGCTACCTCTCGCTTGGGGATGCCTTCATGCATTATTCATATATTTTCCTGTTTGTACCCGTTTGGGGCCAGTTTTTACAAAGGAGACTCTGCCGAATTTTTTGGGAAAATATGACGTTGTTTTTAAATGTTTAATGCCACTTATTTATTAAAATCACTTACTTTAAAACCAGTTTTCTCCACTTCTTCTTTAAAATGGTTTAGATTTCTGGGCTTTTAGCTTACTTGAATTAGATGGGGTCCTATAGACGTCATATGATTCAAGTGTCAGTCACGTGCTATTTCGGATCGTGACAGCTCGACAGGCTCCAACAAATCCGTCTGCCCAGATACTACGCAGGGGGATTGAAAAGGTTATTGAGATGCCAAGGTGTACCCTTTAGGCCCAATTCTACAACAGGATCTGGAACGTCCCCGGAACTCAGCGAAAATTGCCCAACGGAAAAATAGAAACGATCGGGCTTGGATATACCCAGTCCAAGAAACGGGAGCAGTTACATGGCTTCCATGTCATAAAGGACCTTGATGAAGATGAGGATGCTCTTTTAAAAGACACTGACGCTGAGCCAGAACGCAGTCCTGCCATAAAAGTGTCGAGTCCGTCGTTTGAAGAACAGATGGACAAGCTAATAAAGGAAGCGAGTCAAAAGGCTCGGAACGACCACAGCCGCGAAATGGCCATCTACGAGAAAGCCAGGATGCAACGCATCCTTCCGCAGGCCACGCAGGATGACGATGCCCTTCACCGTCAGCCCGCCATGCATTCCGAAGACAAGAAAAAGGCCCGACGTAGAGGAAAAAACAAGTCAAAGAACGGAAAAAACGTTCAACAGCGGCAAAACGGATCCAAAAGGCCACGCGATCAAGAAAAGGTCAGCCATAATCCGTCTCTAATGAAAAATATGGGTCGAGCATATTTTTTCCCTCGAGAAAAGACAAGGAGAATCTTCGACCTCGTCTTGAAACATCAAATGAGTACGCTCTAAGAATCCAAGCACCCCGGTCAAGCAAACGAGGTCCATCACCAGGATTATTGCTCCTGTCATCGAATGATCGGAGATCCTCTTGAAGACTGCTTCACCTTCAAAAACCGGGTCAAAGACTAATATCAACTCGGCAGGTTCGCTCTATCCAACGGTTGAAGGGTATCCCCACCGCAAAAGCATGTGCCAAAAGCAACGTATATAGCAGGAGTAGAACCAGATCAACATCGGTCTTGGAAACGATCTCGTACCTGTCACGTGATAACACTGTCAGAAGAAGGAGTGCCCGAGAATATGAATGACCTCTCCTGGTGCTTCAAAAATGGGGATGAAGATGAGTTGATCTCAGAGTTTCCACCGGCGCCAAAAGAGTTGGAATATGGAATACATACTACTGCGGACAACCTAAAGAAAATTGACTTGGGGACGGCAAACGACCCGAGGACAACGTTCGTCAGTGAGCTGTTGTCTAAAGAACAGGTGGCTACGCTAAAAGAAATGCTCATGCAGTATAAGGACTGCTTCGTGTGGAATTATTCCGAGATGCTGGGGGTAAATCCAAAGACAACGGTGCATAAATTGGCGATATCTCCGGATGTCAAGCCAGTCAAACAAGCACCAAGAAGAATGCAGCTCGAACTTGAAATGAGCATCAACGCCGAAGTCAAGAAGCTAATCGACTCTGGCTTCATCCAAGAAGTTCAGTACCCTGACTGGATCGCCAACATCGTCCTGGTGATGAAGAAAAATGGGACAGTGCGCATCTGTGTGGACTTTCAGGACCTCAACAAAGCTTGTCTGAAGGATGTCCCCATACCGGTTACCGAGCTGATGATAGACAACACGTCCACTCATGAAGTCTTCTCCTTCATGGATGGATCATCAGGGTACAATCAAATAAAAATGCATCCCGAAGACCAGAAGCATACCGCTTTACGGACTCCTCTGGGCATATTCTGCTACAAAGTGATGCCTTTCGGTCTGAAGAATGCCGGTGCTACTTATCAGAGGGCCGTGATGAATATTTTCGATGACCTCATACATGAAATCGTCGAATGCTATATCGATGACCTCGTAGTGAAAAGAAAATCGTACGAGGAACATTGGAAGCATCTGAAGATAGTATTCCAGCGCCTTCGGAAATACAACCTGAAGATGAACCTTTTGAAATGTGCGTTCGGAGTTTCCTCAGGAAAATTACTAGGATTCATCGTACGACATCGAGGCATCGAGATAGACCCATTAAAGATCAAGACGATTACGGAAATGCCTCCGCCAAGAACTCTCAAGCAACTGCGGTCTCTCTAAGTAAAGCTCGCGTATATCTGGCGGTTCATAGCTAACCTCTCCGGCAAATGCCGTCCCTACAGTCACCTGATGAAGAAAGGGACCCCGTTCGTCTGGGATCGCAAATGCCAAAATGCACTGGACGAAATCAAGCAATACTTGCAGTATCTGCCGGTACTGACCGCTCCAGTCAAGGGAAAGCCTCTCATCCTGTACACAACCGCCCTTTAAGGCTCCTTAGGCGCACTATGGGCATCGAAAAACGACCAAGGGAAGGAAAGAGCCCTCTACTATTTGAGTCGAGTTCTCCTGGGGGCAGAAAACAACTACTTCCCCATCGAAAAACACTGCCTGGCATTAATCTTCGCGATAGCGAAGCTTCAACATTATGCTTTGGCGCATGAGGTCCATCTCAAATCAAAAGTGCACCCTCTCAAATATTTGATGTCAAAAGCCATACTAACATGACGGTTCGCTAAATGAGCCGTACTCCTAATGGAATTCTCGATAACATACCGACCTCTCAAGGCAGTGAAAGGACAGGCCATCACCGACTTCCTCGCTGAGCATCCAATACCTGCCGATTCACCCATAAATTGCGAATTGCCAGACGAGCACGCGTTTGACACGATCAATGGGGAGAGAAGAGGGGGTGATACCCAATGAGAACTCTACTTTGATGGGGCATCTTCCATGAAGAAGCGAAAGCACAACTCCCCCATAATCAAATCTGCGGCAGGCCTCATCTTCGTGACTCCACAAGGAGGGATAATGCACTTTGCTTTTTTCCTAACAGTGCCGAGGACAAACAATGAAGCAGAATATGAAGCTTTTATAGCAGGTCTTGAGATCGCTATCAACATGGGAATCGAAAACCTCCTCATATACTGAGATTCCCTGCTGGTCGTTAGTCAAGTAAACGACGACTATCAAACGTGCAAACCAGAGTTGGTGAAGTACGGCGAGAGAGTGCAACAATTGCGGACTCAAATCCCTTCCTATGCCCTAGAGAGCATACCGCGTGCGGAGAATAGCAAAGGGATGCGTTAGCCAAACTCGCTAAAGAACTGGTTGACGAAAACCTTGATGATGCAAGGATCGTTGTCCAAAGCCGTCGAGTTCTTACACTAACGGAAATATCTCCGGAGTCGTCTGAAGAAAAGGAAGCAACCAAGCAAATAGCCCTACAAATAGAGGACCAAGAAAAGGCTAAGGATTGGATAGAAGTCTTTATAGCCAACTTCAAATTCCGTCGAACACCTGAAGATGCATCCTCAAGACATCAGCTCATGAAACGAGCTCTGTCTTTCGCCTTCGTCAACGATACTCTGTATAAGAGATTGTTCGACTCTCTGTGGCTAAGATGCGTGGGACCAGAAGAAGCAAGGAGAGTCATCCAAGAAACTCACAACAGACTCTGCGGTTCTCATCAAGCCGGGCCAAAGATGAAGCTGAAGATCAAAAGGATGGGTTACTATTGGCCCACGATGATTCGGAACTGCCTTGAATACGGGAAGCAATGCCATTCATGCCAGATTCATGGAGACTTCATCCACCAGCATCCAAATCTGCTACACCCAATGGTGGCTAGCTGTCCGTTCGAAATATGGGGAACCGACATAATTGGACACATCGAACCAGCGTCATCCAGAGGAAATCTTTTATATTTGCGATAACCGATTACTTCTCTAAGTGGGCAAAAGAAATACCGCTAAGAGAAGTGAAGACGGAGAATATTCTCTATTTCTTCAAGACACACGTCATATATCGGTTCGGCACTCTCCGCGACGAATTATCTCCGATAACGGGCCGGCCTACAGAAGTCACAGAATCAGCCGCTTCGCACAGCAGCATAATATAGACTGGAGATACTCTTCGGTCTATAATCCCCGAGCTAACGATCTAGCTGAGGCTTTTAACAAGACCTTGACAAAGATCATAAAGAAGACGGTGTCCAAAAATAAAAAGGACTGGCACGAGAGACTGCATGAAGCTCTCTGGGCTTACCGGACCACGTTCAAAACGGCCACAAATACAATGCCATTTGCGTTGGTATTCGGAACGGAAGCAGTACTCCCCTTAGAGATAGAGCTACCCTCTCTACGAGTGGCGGTTCATTACGAGCTAACATATGAAGAGAATGCTCATCTTTGGCTTGAGGAGCTCGACGCCCTCGATGAAACTCGTCTCATGGCGCAACAAAATTTGTAGGCTTACAAAGCAAAGATGACGCGCTCATACGAGAGATTGACTTGGCCGAGAACATTTCGCCAGGGCGAACTCATGCCAGTGTTCAAGAGACCTATGATCCCCAATCGTGCCAAATGTGGGGAATTCGAGCCGAACTATGAGGGTCCGTACATCATAGACAAAGTCTACCAAGGTGGGGCTTTCTTTCTTATGAATATGCATGGTGAAAGACCCCGACGCCTATGTCCGCTCATAAGAGGGTCCAAAGCCGATTCCTAAAAAAATACTACGCCTGACGAGTCACGGCCCAGGTCAACGATAGATGACGACGCCTATGTCCGCTCGCTATCTTCCCAAGCTTAAACTCTATAAGTAGTATCCAGCAAAACTGTTGGCAGCAATGTACCGAAACGTCCCTGAACTAACGATAGACCGTAATGTCCTTAAACTGGCTATGGACCGAAACGTCCCTAAACTAACAACGGACCGAAACGTCCCTAAACTAACGACGGACCGGAACGTCTTTAAACTATTACAAACCGCAGCATCCTTGGGTTGACGCAAAAAAAGGTACGTCCATAAGCAAGATGGGCACGGTTGAAAACCCGAAAGGGCTCCGTGAGTAAAAACAGCAGGGCTACCGGCGAGTTTGTATAAACCCGAAAGGGCGCAGACTCGTCAAAAAAATTCGTGCACACTTGCAAGGTCCTCTCGACCTTGTAAGGAGAAAATACCTGCGTGAGATCCTTACGACTCACAAAGGAGCAACACACTTAGGGATCCCTACGATTCCTGAAGAGAAATTACACTTATGAGATCCTCACAACTCGTAAGGAGGACCCTCTTATGAGACCCTCACGGCTCGTAAGATTCAAAAGCCTTAAGCTACTGGGATCTGAACCTGTTCTTAAGCCATCACATTCCCCGGACTGCCCTACAAACGGTTCAATATTGACCCTTGTATACAATCCACGGGCACAAATAAACGTCTCACACACCAAGTTCCCACCAATGGCGCGAAATTTCCCTACTTGGTGAACAACATTTGTAAGTCCTCTCGACTTATAAGGAGAAAATGCTCTTGTAAGATCCTTATGACTTATAAGAGAACACACACTTAAGAATCCTCATGATTCCTAAGGAGAACATGCACCTATGAGATCCTCACGACTCGTAGGGAGAAACATCCAAAAGCCTTAGTCGACAGGATTCTAACCATGTTTGCTAAGCCACCTTTGTTCGACATCGACAAAAGCAAATGATGATTCGCTCCTGGCAATGTCCCAGCGGTAGCGATGCTGATGCCTAAATCGGTATCAAGTCACAAGTCCTTTCACGGCACATGATGATTCGCTCCTGACAACATTCCAGTTGCAGCGATGTTGTTGCTAAGATTGGCATCAGGTTCCAAGTTCCATACTCACAGCAAAAAGTCAGCGAGCTATAAATGCATAAGAAATAGCTGAAATGATAGGGCTACTTGCAATAAAATCAGCAAGTAAAATATATCCATACAAACATAGCCGAAATGATTGGGCAACTCGCAATAAAAAGCAACGAGTAAAAGTAAAATAGCCGAAATGATTGGGCACCATGAAAAATAGCCGAAACGATTGGGCAATCGTGACTTTCGCGATATAAAAGATGAAATGATAGAGCATCGCGGAAAGAAATAAAAGAAAAAGATGAAAGAATGAAACTTTTGCCCTGCAGGTAAGTCCATACTGACCCCTGTATACAATACATGGGCATAAACGAAAAGGGAACCACATGTCCCAACAGTCTCTATCAAAGGGAAAGTCAGATCTCGACAGCAACATCTGCATCCCAGAAGACCAACAACGACGTTCCTCCTTATGCCAGCAGGGCATTAACGCGACACCACCAATCGGAGCCACGACAAAGTCCCCAGTTGCAAGACTCTACGGTTCGTAGATAACCTAGAGTCAGCTCCGACCTCCGCATCGAAAATACGTCATCAAATGACCCCGTCTTGGAAACACGTAAGCAAATGACCCCGTCTTGGAAATACGTCATCCAATGACCCCGTCGCGGAAATACGTCAACAAATGACCCCGTCTCGGAAATACGTCATCCAATGACCCCATCAAGGAAATACGTCATCCAATGACCCCGTCGCGGAAATACGTCAGCAAATGACCCCGTCGCGGAAATACGTCATCCAACGACCTCCGCCTCGGAAATACGTCAGCAAATGACCTCCATCTCGGAAACAAGTCAGCCAATGACCTCCGCCTCGGAAATACTCAACCAATGACCTCCGTCTCGGAAATATGTCAGCAAATGACCTCCGTCTCGGAAACACGTCAGCAAATTACCCCCGTCTCGGAAACACGTCAGCCAATGACCTCCGCCTTGGAAACACGTCATCAAACGACCTCCGCTTCGGAAATACGTCAGCAAATGACCTTCGTCTTGGAAACACGTCAGCAAACGACCTCCGTCTCGGAAATACGTCGGCAAATGACCTCCGTCTCGGAAAAACGTAGGCAAATGACCTCCATCTCGGAAACACGTCGGCAAATGACCTCCATCTCGGAAACACGTCAGCAAATGACCTCCGTCTTGGAAACAAGTCATCCAACGACCTCCCCATCAGAGCAATGGTTCGACTCGGAGACAAGTCAACTCACCAACCACTTATGAGTCCTCTCGACTTGTAAAGGAGAAAATTCTCTTGTGAGAATCTTACGACTCTCAAGAGAAAACGCACTTAGGAATCCTCACGATTCCTAAGGAGAGAATACACCTACGAGATCCTCTCGACTCGTAGGGAGAAAAATCTTTATGAGACCCTCACGGCTCATAAAGTTGAAAAGTCTTAGGCAGCAGACCCGAACCTATTTCCTAAGCCACCGCTACCCTATAATGAGTTCAAGATGAATTGTTATCTATCATCTACAGGATACATTTACTAGAGTAACATGATAACAACACAGCAGAGAAAAGAAAGCGATAATAGGAGATAAAAAAATGTGTCTTTTATTCATGAATTCAACTGAATACAAGAAACATCATATAAAAGAATAAAAAAATGAATGAATACAAGTTATTCATTGATTACAAATTTTCAGTCGATACAAAGGCGGCTACTAGGAAGGAGGCGTCTTCAGTAAGTCAGCAAGCCGCTCTCGCACTCCTCTCAATTCCTTTTCATGATCAGCCGCCGTAGCCAACTCCGCTTCAATTCGAGCCCGTTGCTGCAAACAGGATGAAACCTTCTCATCGATCTCCTACTGAGCGGCTTCATGACTCTACGTAACCCGCTCAGTGAAGTCAAGCTTCTTCCTCGGCACCTGCCCGTCGGAAATACATCGTTGGAGACCTTCAAAAATAGCGTTCAGCTGTGCAGCGTTTGCTTTGACCTGGGCACGCAATTGGATAGACTTTATGAAAGCCGCCTCAGGGTCGCCTCTTGTTCAAAATGGCGAAGGAAAGGAATACTCTGCTCAACCCACGCGGCTCGCTGGGAGTTCAAAGCCGATACTTCCGGAGCAGAACGCTTGAGCTCAATCTCGTGCAGGCAAGCCTCGATCTTTCTGCAGTGATTAACCCAAGACTCGACGACGCCTTCGCCATGGAATTTCATGAGCATCGCCAACATAGGATTGACCTCAGCGGCAAAATCTGCAGCGAATGCAAGGGCCTCGGCATCAAGATTCTCGACGAACTCGCTCAACCTTCGCAAGCTATTCGCCGCACCCCTGGAAGATGGGCCTTTATCAAAGGGCCCTGCCGGCATTGGGATTCGATACTCGAAGGGAGCTGGAGTCGGTGCGATTGCTGCCAAATAAGTTATGGTCAAATGTCGGCTCAAGAGATAAAGAAAATGCACGAGCGATGGAGTCTACTATACCGGCTGCGACAGGTAGCAAAGTTGGGAGTACCGGAGGCGCGGCTATTCTCTCGTCTCCTCCTCCAATCTGTAATGCTGCAATCGATTCAAAGAATAATTAACAATGACATGGTCTCCCATAAAAGAAAGGAAAGGATGTCGGTTAAAAACTATACTCACCGACACCTGCAGGCAGGACGATTTCTGACTGGATGGAGAAATGGGGGTTCAACACCTGATACAGACGGTCGAAAAGGACTCTTGAAGAATTGCGACAATCCACTATCAATACAAGGAAAATGGTATCCACAATTTAAATTAAATAAATCGCAAATACATACCTTCCAGCATTTGAGAGAACACAAGAGAAGGCGAAGGGACGGCGACCGTCAGAGCAGCAACTGGTGACGCTTCTTCGGGTGGAACAACCTCAGCGCTCACCACACCTGCATTCAAAATGAACAAAATGTCATCAAAGGGGACTGAAAGGGATTGCGAAAAAAAAAGTAAACAGCGACCCAAGACCTGCCTGATAGGTCATTAGCCAAAACCGCGACGGAAGCATCACCGGGCGTTGCGGCTCCTTCGCTCTCCTTCAGTGGAATAGTTTCGGGGCCCATAGCTTCATCCCCTGATTCGACGAGGGCCATCATGACACTCGCAATGCCCGCCGATAATAGGAAACCAAAAGGTGAAAGAGCGGCGGTTTGAGCAGTCCTAGACTCCTGAGTGAGAGCAGCCACTTCGGGCTCTGTGGTCGCCATCGTCTCGCCTGCTATCTCATCGCCAGAACTTGGCCCTGCAAGATATGGTATATAAGAATTTGAAGATCAAGTTCTAATAAAAAACACATCGTTACGTTACCTTCGGGCAGCTTTTCGGTTTCTTCCCGAGCCGCGCGCGCAACCCGTCTATGGGTGGTAGACATGGCAGCTGGAGTATCCTCTGGAATAGAGACAGACGGAGTGGTGCTTGAGCCTGCACCTACAGCCAAAGCGGCATCACGTTCCTTCGCTGCGTGCTTCCTGCGTTTCTTTTCGGTCTGAGCGGTGAGAAGCGATCTCCTCAAGACCTCCATTAAAGGGACGTCATCGTCCGAACCAAGATATGCCTCTGGAGCCGTTACGGCGTCCGTCATCGGCTGCTTATGTGAAGCCTCCTACAGTACTGTCGGGGGAGCTGGGGCCATAATAGCCGGCTCTGGAAGCGCTGATGCGTCACCACTCGCGATCGGTACCGCACTTGGAATAACCCGAGTCAATGTAGTCCCTGCAATAAAAAAAGAGTGGGTCATACCACGAATAAAGAAAAAAGGGAACGAAGGCACAATGAACCGAAGTATACCAAGGCCCAAAGAAGCACAGAGCCTCTCCTCCTCTTCGAATGTCTTGAGGGAAGCCGCGAGAGCCTCTTCGGCAGAGATACCTGTTGAGAAAGAAAACGTAAGTGAAAGCATAATAAAAAAGACAACCGCGGAGAGATACGACTGAAGTCTACCTGACTGTGCGATAGTGATCAGTGCTGCTTCATCATGAGCCAGTCGCTCGGAAGCCACAAGGGCAGCTTGAAGATCAGTATCATCCGCAGGCACGATAAATAAACCCTCATTGGTGCTATACTCACTTAAGCCTTCACTGTATGGAGCATGTGGCTCCTGGCCGAGCACAACGTCGGCAGAAAATAGCGACTTCTTCTTCTTTTGTCAGCGAGCGCCGGCAGCCGATGACAGAAGTTTGCGCTTGGCGGGCAACTTTGGGCGACGAGTCCCGATCTCCGTACCCATGCCAGACTCAGGAGACGCTGTAGTCACCACTTCCACAGACACACGAGGTATAGCCTTATCAGGAAAGACACGCGGGACCACAACCGCAGTAGCTTCTCTCAAGGAAGGACGAACGATGGTTCGTCACTTCAACGGAACGGCTGGATTACCAGCTGGAACAGCACCCTTGCAATCAAGCAATAATCGCTTTTCTTCCCTGATAACAACACCCATCGCGTGCTGGTACCACGCCACGTATACGTTCAAAACTTTCGGAACGAAACTCGGCTCACTGATAAAAAAGCTAGACCCGGTGTTTAGCCGCATGAAATGGTACAGCGCACTACGGATACCTTCTTCTGTAGCAACCGTCAGCTAAAAAGGCCTCATGCAGGACACCCTGATTGTAGCTTGATTGTTGAGCAAAATGGTGCGAGTTGTATCTCATGAACAGCGCCGAATCATTCTGCCTAAACACTAGAAAGCCCGACCTGATTGAATATAAGTGAAGAATCTCCCGAGTTTTCAAGGTAGAAGCCCCATCTTTGAAGCTGTCCCGAAGCGGCTGCACCATTTTTGTGGATTCTTTGCCGATGGTTAAGACCTTATCGACGAAGGTCATGCCATCCCCGACCGTACGCGGGCGAAGAACCAGACCCCGAGCTTCTCGCTAAGTCGGTTCTAAGGAAGAAGTGTCAACTAGCAGCATAACCCGAGGAAAGTTATAACTGTCGTAGAAGCGGGGCCGCTTGTGGACTCTGAAAGTGCCGATCACATGAAGTTGGATCCACGACGTAAAATAATGCATCGGGAGGTTTACGGGCTTAACTCCCGGCTGAGTGGTGTCCGCCGCCAAGCTAAGGCCATGATACAGGTGAGCTAGTCCAGCGACCCCAACGGCTACTAGCATCCCAATAACCATTCGGTAAGCCGGGTAGAAGACAGATGGTCTCATATGGCGAGGGTGCATTGGGAGCACAAACCAACTTAACCATAGGCCGAGAAACCCCAAAAAGAACGCCCCTTCGTCAATAACTGAAGCTGCAAGCTCTGCAAAGGAAGACCGGGGTATCCGGGAGAAAGAAATTTCATTGATCGTCCTCCGTTGTTGGCTGGCTGTCCAAGCCAAAACCAAATAGGTCGTAAAGCTTAGCGAATTTTGCAGCTTGTTTTGATAAGTGTAACAACCCCAAACTTTCTGTACAACTTTCTGTACAAAATTTTCAAAATTACAGAAAGGGGTATTTTTGCCTGAGCACAACTTATAAGTTTGTTTTTCTTTTTAATAGCAAGCAAGAGCTTATAGCTCATTGGTAAGATTTTGCACTGCTGGACCAAACCACCAGAGTTCAAATCCCACACCCTACATTATTTTTAATATTGTTTTATTTTGAATTTTTAGAATACCATGGGTTTACACGTGCATAACTCGTAAAAACCCCACTACACCCAAAAACCTAACAGTACCAGAGGCTATATGAACCGACGAGGGATTTTCCGACCACCTGACTTGGCCGGAATCGGCCGACTCGGCCGGCGGACCGGCCGACTCGGGCCGCCGCCGCAAGCCGGACTCGGCCGGACCACCGAGTCATTAACATCAAAGTCCTGCCTTTTCACCTCCCCTGTACACCTGAACACTTTATTTATTCTGACCAGTAACAGAGCACTTTAAAACACCAATTACTCCATTTTATTACATTTTAATACATTTTATTACATTTTAATACATTTTATCACATTTTTTCATTTCACCTTTTCACCTACCCTAACCCTAGCCTTACCCTATAAATACAACCCCTAGACACACCCCCCTCACTCACAATTCTGTCCAAACTCTCAAGAAATACCTAGGAACCTTAGTGTACTTTTGAAGTAGCGAAGGGAGAAAGCTTCGGCAATTCTCCGACGACAACCCTAGGAGTTCCCGGCTACGAAACGACGCACCGGCGCCTCCTCCCGTCTCCTCTTCCTCATCCCTAACTTCTAAACCCGTAAGTTCCCCTACCTTTTCTCTAATCTTTTTCTAAAAATACGAAATTTAATTACCCGACGGAATCGGAGTTAAACCGATTTCCAATTCGGTTTCTTTCTAAAAAATCCCACTTTTCTTAAACACAACCCTATTAAACCATTACATGTTGACTATTAATCATTAACAAATATGTTGAACAAGTTTCATGACAATCTATATCATTTTGTAACTTTTATCGCTATTCTTCAGTAAAATACCATGTAGTTTCATTTTGACAGTAAATCATCACAATCTTGCTATACCTTTAAGTTAGATCATGAGGTAATGACCTACCTCCTTACAACACTCATATGAAACATAGTACAATACTTTTTAGGAATATAGAATACGGGAAACGAACCTTTACATATAAATACCCTTTAGTAATAAAACCATTTTTACAAGATTTAGTATTTTTAAACAAATCTTTGCAAAGCGCCGCTACAACCCATTTTGGGGAACCCGACTGGGATGGTGGGGATTATCGCACGTCCCTGGGATTAGTAGTGCGAGATGCAGACCCCCGCAAGGGGCATTCGATCTCGAAAGATTTACAAAATACAAAATCTTAAGAAAATTAGATTTCTAGAAATATAATATATATTACAAATTATTTTATATAAATATATATATATATATGTATAATTAAAATATCTATTTTGTGATAATATAAATATTCCAACTTTTTCTAAAATCACAAGAGTCACTTTATATTAAACTACCATGAATTCTATAATAGGTACAATATTACAATTTAATACCCTATATTATGAAATTAGGTTAATTTCACTAGAAACATTACATATATAAAATCTACATTTATTACAACTCTAAAGACGATAATTAAACACTTGGGGTGTATTTTGAAAGTTATACAAAAGTATTTTTACATAAAACTCCCTTAAGTTCTATAAATTACCCTAAGGACCCTAGTAAATATAGGTTTAAGCGGGACAAGTCTCTTGAGCCTCAGGGAGCCGGAGATATGGGTGCTTGCCTATCTAAGGTAGACAACCTAACAATGGTGTTATCAATACGGTAATCGTCTTTGAAAAAGACACAAATCCTGCCGCCCATGTGCAGCAGTTACCGATAACAACAAAACAATCAGGACTTCAATTTCTTTTATAATTATTCTGACTCAGACTGAGTCTCATTAATAATCTGACTTGAATATGATCAAGTACAATCTACAATCCAACATGAATCCTGAATACATATATTCAATATATTCAATCTGTATTGACTGAACCGAACCATGGATATACTTCCATTTACATGATTCTCCAGTTACATCCATTTACTGATATCATGGTTTCGGTAAGTCACCCAATTATACAATCTACACAGTTTGCAATACAAGACAATACAATACAACTATCCACCAAGACATCTCGGGGTTTAAAGGGTAGATTGGTACGGAAGGTGTTAGAAGTGGCACGAGACAGTAAGATTCAATACACCTAACCAGAATCCATTTGTTGTTGTACCATGGCATAAACGGTTCCTTGTACTACACTTGCCTCTAGTCTCTGTTATATAGAGACTCCTCTCGTATACACTGGAATTCGTCTGTACCAATCTACAAACAACAGCGTTAACACCAAACACTCATATAATACAACTTTAAAAGCAACCTTATATTTCTGTCTATTCTATTTCTCCCTTATCTTTGGGACTTACCGAGCGATTTGTTCGCTGACGACATTCTCTTTCTTTCTTCTTTGAATGTCGTCAGGTGATCTGGACACTCCGGAGATCGAGCCCACTAGTAAAGACTTGGATCACTTCATTGAAGACCCAGAGCTTTAGTTCATTGTACACTTTTATTTCAGTACTTTTCCTTTTCTGTTATGCCATTATTTAGGCATTGATTTCATTCAGTTGTATTTACTTTTCCATGCATTGTACAGAAAGAATGTGAATAAATAAATTTGATGTTTTATTATACCTTGTCTCTTGTGCATTTATTTTTATATTGCTTATATAAGCTTAGTGTATTTACTTCATAGTAAATACATAGCGACCTCGTCGCCTCTTCTACCTGTACTCTGGGAAGCGGGGCATGACAATAAGACTTCTGGACGAATAAAGCGAGCGATGAAATCCACGAAGCTGACTTCGTGCCCTCCGGATTCAAGAAACAGACCCTCATAAATATTCAACCCCTTAATCAGGCTTGGAGATTGATGTTGAATGGCATTCTCCGAGGTAAAGCCCATCACCACTGATTTGGTGGCAAAGATGTACTCGTCATGAGGAAGTAGCTCCTCGTAATGTTCTCCCCTGACGGGTAAGCCGGAGATCTTCGTGAACTCCTCCAAAGAGATTGAAACTTCCCGATCTTACAGAAGGAAGGTGTAAGTCGGTACATTCCATTGTTCCAAGAAAGCTTTGACCCACCATACAGGGGCGTGGAATACTGGAAAAGAGACGCGTAGACTACGGGATACAACCCAAGCTTTAGCAGCAGTGATTTCTTGGCCGACAAGATGTATCGAGCCCATTGCAAATACTCAGCTGGATGGCGAGGAGTCAAGCCTATTATGTATGGCTGTCCCCAAGGGCGCGAATCGCCTTGACATATATGCCGCCCCAGAATATCCTACGCCATCCCAGAATATCCAAAGCCATCAGCGGCTGTACGGGTATCGCGGCCATAGAAGGCTGAAAGCAACCATCTGAAGTCCAGTTGACCTCCTCTACGGCATAGTTCACTTGGGGTGAGTCGGCGTAGTGGATCGCCGAAATAGGCTCCGAAGACACCGCACAAGTCGACCCCGGATGATTTGATTGTACCACGACCCCCATAAATGAAGAGACTTTTGCTCCGGGTCGTGATCTTTGATTAGCGTGAAGACTTCCCTATCTACAGGCGCGTCAGGAAATGCGCTCTCCGGATGAACAAACGGGAAAGAAGTGTCAAAAGATATGGTACCTGCGCGAAAAAGAACAAGGGTTAGCTGTCAATGCTACAGTCCAAATTCTAATACATGGTACTTTAAATTTTGTACCGCACTGCAATGCAGTGGAAATGGACCAGAGGGGACCGACCAAATCAAGGTGACGGCTCATCATCGATGAGACAGTCACTCATTAAATAGGAAATCTTAAAAGAATTCTCATTTAATAAGAGGCCCCTCGGGCCAAGGAGTTAAACTCCCTCGAGAGCAACGCTCTGCAGACAGGAGTGACATTTGCCAACTCTAATTATAAGAGGAATAAAATTCTCTAAAAATTTTAAGAGCTATGCT
Source organism: Agapanthus africanus (assembly GCA_030015575.1). Taxonomy (NCBI): domain Eukaryota; kingdom Viridiplantae; phylum Streptophyta; class Magnoliopsida; order Asparagales; family Amaryllidaceae; genus Agapanthus; species Agapanthus africanus. The sequence continues at coordinate 157,880,535 of JASDDO010000010.1, forward strand.
CTGTGAAAACAATGGAATCATCCATCATAACCCTAAAAAAGCAAAGCTTTTGCAGACTAAAAACTCCAAGATCTTCAAGATCTGTGAACAAACTCTGAGAGTTCTTCATGGAAGATGAACAGTGTTCCAGTTCATGGGTTAAAATCGCCCTAAAAAGATTATATCTTGAAGATTTATGATCTAAAAGATGAGCACGGCTCTGTTAATGGGTAGAACCCTAAAACATTTTAAGATCTACGATCTGAGAAGAGCAAAGCTCTGTTAATAAGTTCAATCCTTACCAAATTTGGGCAGAGTTTTGACTCTAAGAAATTTCTTAAGGCAGAGACCTTAGCTCTGAAGGAGAATTAAATTCTCAAGAACAAGAAAATACGAAGATGAACAAGCAGTCATCTCAAGGGCCAAAGGCCCTATTTATAAGCACTGGAAGTCGATCCAACTTCCAAGAAAATCCAACGGTGGAAAGGCTGCCACCGCTGCACTCAAGTGTGAGCCACATGAGCGCAATGGTGGGGGGCATTTGTTTCCCCCAATCAGAAAGCAAAGCTCTATTCAAAATTTGAAATTTGAACCGAGGCAGCGCCTGATGAGAGCGCTAGCGCCAAGAGCGCCAGTGCTAAGAGTCAAAGACTCTGAGGCGGCGCTTCACGTGCAAGACATGAGAGCGCTCGCGCCAAGAGCGCTAGCTCTAAAGACTCTGAGGCAGCGCCTCACATGCAAAACACGAGAGCGCCAGTGCCAAGAGCGCTAGCGCCAAGAGTCAAAGACTCTGAGGCAGCGCCTCACGTGCAAAGCACGAGAGCGCCAGCGCTAGAAGTAAATGTTCTCCACCCTTGGATCAAAGAATCAATGAAGATGATAAATCATCAAAATTCTAGAATAAAATTCTGTTGATGAAATACTCCTCAAATCTTTCCAAACAGGAAAGATTGTGCTATGTAAATCAGAGCACCGTTGGATCAAAGATCCAATGGTGATTAAAAATTATCATGATACAGAATAAGTTCTGTATGGGAAAGTATTTTCCCAATCTTGTTAATAACAAGAAAACTATCTTCTGTAAAACAGAAGCCCTTGGATCAAAGATCCAACGGTGGGAAACATTCCCCAGATCAATCAGAAATCTCTCAATGAGAGATTTCCTTAACTGATTCAACAAATCAGAATACCCTATATAAAGGACCCAAGACTTCAAGTCTTGTACATAGAAACCTCCATATAAGTTTCAAGTTCTCAGAAAAGAAAAAGGAGAAGAGCAAGCTCTAAGAAGAAGAATTTTCTTCAAGGTAAATAAAAATAGAGATTAGAGCATCTCAAGGGTTTAACCCTCATAAAAAGAACATAGTTCTTTCCTCGGATCTGAGATCCATGAGACAAGTCTCCCACAAATAAGAATTTAATTCTTACGGGGATGAATTTGTTTTTCTTTTAGGGATCAAAGATTCGGGGAAGAACAAAGAATTTAACTTTGCAGAATATAATACACAAAGGGAAACCCAGCGCTACTAAATAAAGAGCGCTCTGCACTCATTGGTTGGCGCCAAGCGCTCCATGTGCTCCTCACGTGGGCGCTGTTTTTATAAAGAGCTCTCTGCACTCATTAGTTGGCGCCGAGCGCCAAGTGCGCCACGTGCTCCTCACGTGGGCGCTGTTTTTATAAAGAGCGCTTTGCACTCATTGGTTGGCGCCAAGCGCTCCACGTGACCCTCATATAGGCGCTCCTTGACATAGAGTGCTCTACACTCATTACACAGAACCCAGCGCAATGAAGAGTGTTCAACACTCATAAAAAAACAAAAAAAAGAAGTGAAGTGTGAGTGTCAGAACCCAGATAAATGCTTAGCATTGTTTGCACAGAGAAGGGACTGTACCCTAGCGAATGTCTAACACTTTATTTAGAAAAGAGAAATGATAAAGACTAAATGGGCTAAGCCCAAGCTGGCCAAATTCATAATCAACCGAGCCCATGTGCTCTTTATTGGACTTAGTCCCAAACAAAATCATCAAATCTTTGATGAACATTTATTGTTTCAAGGGTACATCTCTTCATACCTCTGATACATGTCGTTGTAATTCTTCAACGTTTTCAGAGAGATGGAGGGTCCCAATAACCAATAACTTTTGGTGCATCCCCGGACGGTTAAACCAAAACCTCAAAGACTACGATGTCTTTAAACCAGACTATGATGTCTTTAAACCAGACTACGATGTCTTTAAACCAAAACTATGATGTCTTTAAACCCCACAGACTATGATGTGTTTAAACCAAACTACGATGTCTTTAAACCAGACTATGATGTCTTTAAACCTCATAGACTACGATGTCTTTAAACCATACAGACTACGATTTCTTTAAACCTTACGGACTATGAGGTCCTTAAACTCATGAACAACGATGTCCTTAAACCCAATGGACCGCAATGTCCCTAAACTAAAACGATAGAGTCCAAATACTCTTTCGTTGGATCTAAATGATCCCAAAATCCTGTTGAGTAGATCTTAGTCTAAAATTAGGCTAACGTATCCTCAACAAACGTTTAAGTTGATCATAGTCTAAAACAAGACTAACGATCCTTAAACCAACCCAAACCCAAATCTAAGAAAATACGGATTTGGACTAATCCACGTCCTACGGGCGACAACATAAATTAGTCTCCGTATACAATCCACGGGCAACCAAAAAAATAAAACAAACACACATGACACGAAGTGACCTTCTGGAGCAGGAGAAAGTGGTTACCGAGATGCGGTAATGTAATTAACTGCAGGGGCTTGCGCCTGCAGGGAAGAGCGTCCCTACAATCAAAAACCCCTCACAATGAGGGGGAATCTGACGAAGTCTGCTACAACGGCCGCATCTGTCCAAACCTCCGATATACGGTGCCATAAATCACTTTCGCATCTTCGGAGAGGTGGACGGATAAAACCAAATAGCAACTGCCCCCAAATTCTGGAAAGACGACCTACGCGGTTTCGTCTCTGTTTTCGGCGGTAAACAACCATTCTCACATGATTCAGAACCAGACCTTCAGCTTGACCACGATCTTTCATTCACCGAGCAGACGGTAGTCATATTGGATCGGCAGGTGAAGAAACTTCGGTCAAAGGTCTTGTCATATGTGAAAGTTCTTTGGCATAGCCTGAATAGTGAAGAGGTCACTTGGGAGGCCGAGAGCGAGATGCGGAAGAAATTCCCTAATCTCTTTGAAGGTACGCATGGTAAGATTTTTAAATTCGGGGATCGAATTTCTTTAAGGGGGGAAGATTGTAACACCTTATATCGCGATTAGTGTTAATTAAGCGATAATGCGGGTTTTTAGTAAAAAGTTAACCAAAATAGTTTCCGCATATTTTATAAAAATTAATTAATATTTTATTATTATTTATTTCGGGCTTGCACACACTTGTGCATGTTAACCTAGGGTTAATTAGTGTTAACCATGCTTAAGTAGCCATGTCACATTAACCCTCATTCAATTAAGTGTATGTAGTTATATAAGTTATTTAGTTTTAAAAATAAAAAGGGTTTTAATAGGGTTGACTTGAAAGAGAGAAGGGTTGAATTGTGAAGGAATGATGAGGAATGGGCAAGCATAGGGAGCATTTAATGAGGAGAGAGAATGGGCACGGTTCACTCTCTAACCTCGCACCCTCATTTCCTCATCCCTCACTCATACACTCCCTCATTTCTCATCTCATTCTCTCATTCTCAATTATTTATTCATCTCATTTTCCTCTCCCCTCAACTGAACCCTAACCAAATCATCACAAAACCAAGCAAAATCACCACTAAACCTCACTAAAACCCTTCACAAAGTCAAGTTAAGCCACTAAGATGACTTGGAGCATAGAAAGCTAGGGTTTTTGAACAAGTGTGGAAAGGTAATGATCTCTAACTATTAAATAGGATGTTAGAATGTTGTGTTGCCTAGCAATTGTTGTTTAGAACACTAAAGATATAGTTTTGTGCACATATCGTATTTTTAGTGTCATTTTAGAATGTCTGTGATCTGCTATCACCACGATTTGTTAGTGGAAAATCTAGCAATGTAGTAGTGTTGTACTAGAGGCCCTGAGTGTTCACCTGGATCGACAGGTGAAGAAACTTCGGTCAAAGGTCTTGTCATCTGTGAAAGTTCTTTGGCGTAGCCTGAATAGTGAAGGGGTCACTTGGGAGGCCGAGAGCGAGATGCGGAAGAAATTCCCTAATCTCTTTGAATGTACGCATGGTAAGATTTTTAAATTCGGGGATCGAATTTCTTTAAGGGGGGAAGATTGTAACACCTTATATCGCGATTAGTGTTAATTAAGCGATAATGCGGGTTTTTAGTAAAAAGTTAACCAAAATAGTTTCCGCCTATTTTATAAAAATTAATTAATATTTTATTATTATTTATTTCGGGCTTGCACACACTTATGCATGTTAACCTAGGGTTAATTAGTGTTAACCGTGCTTAAGTAGCCATGGCACATTAACCCTCATTCAATTAACTGTATGTAATTATATAAGTTATTTAGTTTTAAAAATAAAAAAGGTTTTAATTGGGTTGACTTGAGAGAGAGAAGGGTTGAATTGTGAAGGAATGATGAGGAATGGCCAAGCATAGGGAGCATTTAATGAGGAGAGAGAATGGGCACGGTTCACTCTCTAACCTCGCACCCTCATTTCCTCATCCCTCACTCATACACTCCCTCATTTCTCATCTCATTCTCTCATTCTCAATTATTTGTTCATCTCATTTTCCTCTCCCCTCAACTGAACCCTAACCAAATCATCACAAAACCAAGCAAAATCACCACTAAACCTCACTAAAACCCTTCACAAAGTCAAGTTAAGCCACTAAGATGACTTGGAGCATGGAAAGCTAGGGTTTTTGAACAAGTGTGGAAAGGTAATGATCTCTAACTGTTAAATAGGATGTTAGAATGTTGTGTTGCCTAGCAATTGTTGTTTAGAACACTAAAGATATAGTTTTGTGCACATATCGTATTTTTAGTGTCATTTTAGAATGTCTGTGATCGGCTATCACCACGATTTGTTAGTGGAAAATCTAGCAATGTAGTAGTGTTATACTAGAGGCCCTGAGTGTTCACCTGGATCGGCAGGTGAAGAAACTTCGGTCAAAGGTCTTGTCATCTGTGAAAGTTCTTTGGCGTAGCCTGAATAGTGAAGAGGTCACTTGGGAGGCCGAGAGCGAGATGCGGAAGAAATTCCCTAATCTCTTTGAAGGTACGCATGGTAAGATTTTTAAATTCGGGGATCGAATTTCTTTAAGGGGGGAAGATTGTAACACCTTATATCGCGATTAGTATTAATTAAGCGATAATGCAGGTTTTTAGTAAAAAGTTAACCAAAATAGTTTCCGCATATTTTATAAAAATTAATTAATATTTTATTATTATTTATTTCGGGCTTGCACACACATGTGTATGTTATCCTAGGGTTAATTAGTGTTAACCATGCTTAAGTAGCCATGGCACATTAACCCTCATTCAATTAAGTGTATGTAATTATATAAGTTATTTAGTTTTAAAAATAAAATGGGTTTTAATTGGGTTGACTTGAGAGAGAGAAGGGTTGAATTGTGAAGGAATGATGAGGAATGGGCAAGCATAGGGAGCATTTAATTAGGAGAGAGAATGGGCACGGTTCACTCTCTAACCTCGCACCCTCATTTCCTCATCCATCACTCATACACTCCCTCATTTCTCATCTCATTCTCTCATTCTCAATTATTTGTTCATCTCATTTTCCTCTCCCCTAAAATGAACCCTAACCAAATCATCACAAAACCAAGCAAAATTACCACTAAACCTTACTAAAACCCTTCACAAAGTCAAGTTAAGCCACTAAGATGACTTGGAACATGGAAAGCTAGGGTTTTTGAACAAGTGTGGAAAGGTAATGATCTCTAACTGTTAAATAGGATGTTAGAATGTTGTGTTGCCTAGTAATTGTTGTTTAGAACACTAAAGATATTGTTTTGTGCACATATCGTATTTTTAGTGTCATTTTAGAGTGTCTGTGATATGCTGTCACCACGATTTGTTAGTGGAAAATCTAGCAATGTAGTAGTGTTGTACTAGAGGCCCTGAGTGTTTACCTGGATCGGCAGGTGAAGAAACTTCGATCAAAGGTCTTGTCATCTGTGAAAGTTCTTTGGCGTAGCCTGAATAGTGAAGAGGTCACTTAGGAGGCCGAGAGCGAGATGCGGAAGAAATTCCCTAATCTCTTTGAAGGTACGTATGGTAAGATTTTTAAATTCGGGGATCGAATTTCTTTAAGGGGGGAAGATTGTAACACCTTATATCGCGATTAGTGTTAATTAAGCGATAATGCGGGTTTTTAGTAAAAAGTTAACCAAAATAGTTTCCGCATATTTTATAAAAATTAATTAATATTTTATTATTATTTATTTCGGGCTTGCACACACTTATGCATGTTAACCTAGGGTTAATTAGTGTTAACCATGCTTAAGTAGCCATGGCACATTAACCCTCATTCAATTAAGTGTATGTAATTATATAAGTTATTTAGTTTTAAAAATAAAAAGGGTTTTAATTGGGTTGACTTGAGAGAGAGAAGGGTTGAATTGTGAAGGAATGATGAGGAATGGGCAAGCATAGGGAGCATTTAATGAGGAGAGAGAATGGGCACGGTTCACTCTCTAACCTCGCACCCTCATTTCCTCATCCCTCACTCATACACTCCCTCATTTCTCATCTCATTCTCTCATTCTCAATTATTTGTTCATCTCATTTTCCTCTCCCCTCAACTGAACCATAACCAAATCATCACAAAACCAAGCAAAATCACCACTAAACCCCACTAAAACCTTTCACAAAGTCAAGTTAAGCCACTAAGATGACTTAGAGCATGGAAAGCTAGGGTTTTTGAACAAGTGTGGAAAGGTAATGATTTCTAACTGTTAAACAGGATGTTAGAATGTTGTGTTGCCTAGTAATTGTTGTTTAGAACACTAAAGATATAGTTTTTTGCACATATCATATTTTTATTGTCATTTTAGAGTGTCTGTGATCTGCTATCACCACGATTTGTTAGTGGAAAATATTGCAATGTAGTAGTGTTGTACTAGAGGCCCTGAGTGTTCACCTGAAACCCTGACCCCATCCGTCACTGTTCAACCGAAGAGACTTAGAGGAATTCTGGCGAGCCCGGATTTTTGGGTGACTGGGGAGTTGGGATTTTTAGGGTAGCTGTCTGTAGGTATTCTGGGGTGTTTGCTACTGCTGGATTTTTATGTGTTGACAGTATGCAAAATCTGGGACCACTTAGCTAATTTTAGGCGTTTCGGCAAGGTGCAATACGATTGATCCAACGTAGTTTAAGTGTTTCGGGTAGCTTGCAGTCGTGGATTTATTTTGATGATGTCGCTACACACGTTAGCCGCTAAGCGAACCCTTTTGTAGCTTAAGGGAACCGATTCGTTAATTGACGTTGTGTTCGTTTATTATTGAGTAATTTGCTAAATCCACGCGTTATTGTGTTTTGTGTTAATAGGATCGCATGCGGGGACTTCAGACGCTGCGAAGAAAGGAAAGCATGTGGTTGGATTTTCTTAGCTCGAGATCGTCAGTGAGTAGATTTAACATCTACGGGGAAATCGCCCGTATGGCGTTAAGCGTCAGGGCTAGATATGATATTATAGCCATATGTTTATATGCATATATATTGATTGTGCATGAGCATCATTAAATACCATTACTTGTTGTGCCTTGACTTAGTACCTAGTGGACACTGCACCATTACTGACGGTTCATGTTGCACGAGCACTAAATTGTATGCTACATCCACACCGTCAGTAATTGCCATGACACGCACAACATATACACATATGTGGTACTGTATTCGTTATTGACATTGAGACGTTGATTCTTGTTCTATTATGCATATGAAATGCATCGTGCATACATAGCTATATGTACACCTTTTTATGATGTTGCATTTGATTTTGGAGGAATTGGGAACCGCATGATATATTAAAAAACTGGATTCATTTAAAAGAGCGGTTTTACCTTGATATGCTCATATTACTGTTTTATGTTGCATATATCATATTTCATGGATTTTAGAACCGTGGGGATATTTCAAGAAATTATGCATTATTTTGAAAACCTGGTTTCTCTTGATATGATATTTCGATGCATCACCATGAGTTTTCTCGGTTCTGAGACTTGTGTTAGAAACCCGATTCGAGAAGATGGATGATCCGTTTGCGGGTTCATGGTGGTTCCGGTATGGTACCCCGGGGCAAGAAAGGGATGTTGTGTAGTAGACGATGAGCCTGGCAGAGGGACTACTACCTGCCGATGATTGGTTGGACCTGGCGGTTATCTGGAGGATACCGACCGGAGTCATGAGATGGATACGGGCCGATCCGGACTGACGAAGCCAGTGGGACGATCCGGACTGACGGAGCCTGAGTTATGTGGATTTACGAGTCGATGTTGGACACGGGTTTTATGATGTTTCGAGTGCCGATGTTGGGCACTCAGGTTCCATGAGATTTACAGATATGATGGCCGATCAGAGTGACGGCGCCTGAGGTATTGGGATTTAGGGTGTCGTTGATGTTGGATATAGTGCCCTCAGAGTCAATTATTGGATCACAGGCACGTGATTGCAATGATTGAGGGAGAACCTATACCGGTAAGACAGTCTTACTCGAGATGATTGTATACTATCTGGTTTGTCTCTATCATCGTGTACATGCTTTAGGTGACATTGTGGTTCACTATTACACGTTGATGGAGAATAGTATGCTACCATGGTTTGTCTTTATCATCGTGTACTGCTTTAGGTGACCTTACAGGTCGCTATTGCACGCTGATAGAGCCCTTAGGATTCTTGCTTGACGACCAGCAGTACGATGGCTATCATATACGTGGGAGCTGGGGTCTATAAGCATATCCTTAAAAGGTCCCTTGTCATGGGAGTTTCGAGACTGGGCATCGATACTCCATTAGTAGACTAGTGTATACAGTCGAGACCCCGATGAGGGGCGGTAGCCGGTCTCACAAGCCATTGGTGTCAGTTGGATCACCTAAGATGTATACAGGTGCTCATTGGGAAATGAGTACACCGGAAAGGACTCGCCGGGAACATGCTAGTTGGTATTATACCTGACGTCAGATAGCAGTTCCCTGGTGACATGTGTACAGGTTAGTTCATCGACCTGAGATCGTCATTTGTCTCATGTGAGTTCCCACTGTGCTTTGATTACTACCCTACCATGGCTCAAAGGAGTCGTGCAAACAGGTTTTAGTTAGGTACAGTCCCGTGCCACATGGAGGCAGTGAGCGGATCGGCAGGGGTTCGTCTCTCCCGGTATTAGGGGTGAGGTCGCGCTGTGTCTAGGAGATCCATTACACAAAGCCTTCGGCCGAGGCTGGAGATTTACTGATAGGTTTTCCAGTAGTATCTCAGAGTGTTTTGGGCTACACTCCGACACGACTTGTACCGTTTTTGGGGGTCTGACTTTTACCAACCCCTAGGCTCGACATGCGATGCTCATAGACGAACGGACCGGACTGTATGGATATTGTCACTGACAGGCTCAGTATGGTGTCAGGATGAGTTCGCTCATCGACCTCCCTTTTGGTCAATACCTAGTAGCCCGTTACGTACAGCTAGTACCTCTGACGTGCTAGTGGTTAAATCCACAGCCAAAGTATTGACGAGTCTTTAGAGTCCCCCACAGACAGTTTCTCATGTTTCGGGCGAAACGTTGTAGAGGCCGCATGATATATGGCAGGGTTCGATCATATACGTGCGGTATTGCACGGATCATGATCGGACGGATCCTACTAGTTGGCTTTGGTTTAATCCGGATCCAAGTATTAGATTTGTTGGATTACTTTAGTCTCATCGCATTCGCATTCAGTCGGAATGCGGGTGCAGGTATTTATATACAGCTGAGGGGTATCCTTATGATCCGTCACGAGTTTACTTTAGATGTTGTCGTATCTTTTTAATGTTGCAGACATTTGGATTAATGTTTGTTAATGGAAATTATGAGCACAAAATCATCATTTAGAGCATTAATGGTGACACATGCACAAGTGATGACTCATGGTCTCTTTTCTTGTGCATGTGTCACATTATGTGATGGATGTAAGTTGATATGATAAGAAGAGAGAGAGAGAGGGGCTGCCATGTGTGGGGTTAGCTCTCATATTATTCTTCTCACTCTCTCTCAAATTATCATACAACATCACAAAAGAAAAGAGAGAGGAAACTCCTTCTTCTTCCTCTTTCTTCTCAAGCTCAAATCTCCATTAATGGCAACACCTCTAACCTCCATCAAAATCCATGGATGCAAGAGAAAAAGTGGTCACAAACATTCTCTACAACACCTTGGACACGTCGGCTAGCACACTTCATGCCCGAGTTGCTTTGGATGAAGCGGGAGCCCGTAAAAAGACTCGTAGATGTGGTGCCCTTTCCGACAAGGAGATCGAGACCGGAGATGCCGCGAGGAGCTTGGGATGGTGCCCGAAGACCGAAGGACACGGATTGATTGGTATAGCCTTCTATCCCTTCTCTAGATAGCTAGTAGTAGGTTAATGGTTCGATCCGGGTTTTAAGCATACGATAGCGCCGGTTTTTAAGTTAAGAAAAAATTTCGTTTCCGCATTTTGGCCTCGGAAAGACGGCCGGGGCACTACCGTAGTCTTACATGGTATCAGAGCCACGCCATTAACCTTTACTAGTTTGCTCTAGCGTGTTTAGAACTTCGATCGGACGAAAATTTCATAAACTGCATTTCAAACTTGAAAGTTTCTGTCGAAATTTTTTAGTTGTCAAAAAATTATTTGGTGTGTTGCAGAAATACGTGCAGGGTTTTTTAAGTGTTCTGTGAAAATTTGGTAGCTCAAGGCTACAGTGACGCCGCGGAACTGCGGCCCCACCCTTGTTTTGGCCGCGGTTCCGCCGCAGTAATGTCTCTTCACTGAAACAAATTTTGTACAGTGCTTTCTGAGTTGGAAATGTGGTTTCTAGTATTTTTGTTTGGGCCCAGATTTGTTTGAGTACTGGGTATTATGCTTGGGGCCCACTTCGGGAAATTTTTGTCGATCGAAAATTTTAAACATGTTAGTTCAAAGTATTTACATTATATCTGCGACCGTGAATGTCATTCGATCGGTAAATCCTGTCTAATTGCTATAGCCCTTTTAGACGGATTTGCAAACGTGACATTTACGTTGATGTTCTGTATTGTGCTGTGATGTTGCGGATTTGTCGTGGTGGATAGCCTGGATGCAATGTTAGTACAGTTTGGTTCTATTTGTACATTTGATATTGCGGGGCGAGCGTCCGACATATGGACTGCCGTCACTGCCTGTTTGTATATTATTCTTTTTGGGGCACGACCAGGCTGAGGTCGATGTACCCGTTGTATATATTTTACTTTCTGTACTAGGATTACCCTGCGGAGGGGTGCACGGGTAGCCGGGTTCTAGAGGTCAACGGGCCCGCATCTCATGGCTTTGAGACGGAGGGGGCTTTACTCTAGAATTGGCGGGCTATTCGCCGCACTAGTAGGGGGTACAAGTTGACCCAAGGAGGGGTGCCCAAGTTACCGGATTCCGTGAAGTGCTGGGTGGTCCATTTACGTTGTTGAAGGGGTTGCCTCGTTTCAGTTTTTGGCGGGTAACTTGCCGCGCCCGTAGGGGTCTAGGATTCCATTGCACAGGCTATCCACACGACCAGGGGAACGTCGGGTTTTAGTAGCGGCTCTATGAAACCCGGGGATCCCAGATTATCTGTATTGTTATGTGATGCTTATTACATTTCCGTGATGTTGCATTTTGTCACGCCTTGAGCGATTATTATATATTGATATATATACTAGTAGATGTTGCATATGTTTTACACCCGCGCTAGTCCAGTCCCCGCTCTGTCGTTAGTTATGTAACCTAACGGGTGATGACGGGACCCAGTGGCGAATGCGGATGGCATATACGTACATCGTATTTTTCGTTCTTTTGTGGTGTGATTAATTGATGGGACTATGTTGATTCGGATCAATGCAAGCTAAACAAACCCATTCTGATGTTGTTGGAACATTTTTCAAAAAAACTGTTACTGCAAAGACATTCTCTTTTGTTTTGCACAGTGGTATTCGGTTATGAATATCCAACACCTCAGTCGACGAGGCAAGGGCCGAGATCCCTTCACCGGGAGTGACCCCTTGGATAGAAGTTTACGTCAGGGTAATAACTTCACTATAGCCGATTGCCTTTTTGCTTTGCATCGTGGTAATCAGTTGGAATATCCTGCACCTCATTCTACGGGGAAAGAGCCGAGATCCCTTCACCGGGAGTGTCCTCTTTAGCAAAGGTTTTCGCCACTATATTTTTATAAAAAATCTATCCAGTTCCTTCAACGATATCAAGTTCATTAAGTTAAAAGTTTTTCTCCAAAAACTAGACATAGCCCTCCGTCATTTCTTACAAGTATTACTTAGTATTCGTGCTGCGTTTGTTGACTGTGTCAAGGCGTAGTGTACGGTAGCTAAGTAGTGTTCGTTTGTGGCATATTAATGGGATTGGTTAGGACAGTCGTGCGTCCTTGTTGACTGTGTCAAGGGCTCGTACGGGTGGGTTTAATGCAATCCAGGATAATGACGGGTTGAACTTGACTAGGACTCTTTGACTTGTTGACTGTGTCAAGGTCACTTGGGTCCTAGGGGTAAAAATCACATCGGGAGTTTCAAAAGAAACTGAAACTTGCCAGGCATGCGCATACCTTCTGGAGTGTGATGACGTGAGTGGATTCCGTCACGTTATCATGCGATGATAGTTGGATCCCGATTTCCACTGATGAGTTGGTTTACTCCTCGGGTGATCCCGACTAATTCTTCTTTAAGGTTTGGAGGAGAATTTGAGGTTCCAGTGGGAGGTTTCCTGATTGGATAAATTGATAACCATTCTGATCTAGGTTAGAGCGCACGCAGAGTATTTCTTTTCTCTCTCTCTCTTTGGCAGCGACCATGGCCCGACCCTTGACTATGACTCAGTGACCAAGTTAACCGAACCTTCTTATAACACTGGCTTTTGGATTGTCTGAGTTGCATTCCTCATTGCCACTCCTACTTTTACCCTTTTCTCCAGAACACCCCGTATTACTATGAACATCCACTTCCATTGGATAAAACCATCGTATGGTTATATACGAACTCGAAGGAACTTGTTCCAGATTCGAGGATGGTTTCCGGTTCTGGAGAAAATGAATAGGACTATTCAGTTGTCTTTTCCTTTTACCTTCTCTCAGGTTGCGAGTGCTCCTTGGATTAGGACGGTACACCAATTATGCTAATTGGATAGTCTTCTTCCAAACCATAGGCAGGTGGCGAACGGTAGAGAATAAAGAAAACCAATTAGCCTAACGATGGTGTACAGAAGGTATTAAGTAAAGAGAAATAAAGGGATTAGAAAGAGGGCAAAGTAAATCGCGACTGCTATTCACGATCAGACCAAGTATTTCTTCGCCAATCCTACTACACCTTTGTATTTCTCCAGAACACTCCGTATCAGTACGAAGATCCACAGTTATTTGGATACTCCATCGTATGGTTATATACGAACTCGAAGGAACTTGTTCCAGTTCGGGGATGGATTCTGGTTCAGGAGAAATAGGAATAAGGTTTATTCAGTTGTCTTTTATCTTTACCTTCTCTCGGGTTACGAGTGCCCCTAGGATTGGGACAGTATACCTATTATGCTTATTGGATAGTCTTCTTCCAAAGCATAGGCTGGTGCCGAATGGTAGGGAAGAAAGAAAACCATTTGGCCTAAAGGGGTGTATAGAAGGTAATGAATAAAGACATATAGAGAGATTTGGAGAAATGGTAAAGAAATATACGGTTACAGTTGTGAATCTGATAATGGAAGAGGCGTTACTAGGAATACCAGGATACCCCTTCGGAACATTTTCATGTTTCAGTTTCACTGTGTATTGTTAAAAGAAAACTGATTCCCAATTAGTCCTTACTCCAGGGTATGTATTTACCAGGTTTGATTCTCACATCTGTATGGTTTTACAGATGATGAGTGGGAGTAAGTCATTGGGAATTAGGTGATCATCCTCATTATATCAAAATTCGTTGTAATTGGTGATATTTTAGGAAATCGCCTGGGTTGTTTGCCGGACGGCAAATATTTGGTTTTGAATATCCGTTGTAATGCACCAATTTCAAATTGATATTTCTGTACGTTTATTTTTATAAAGTGAGATATAACTTTTTGAAATTATGTCTATGACATTTACCTATATCAGTGGATGGTTAGGTAAGGAGCATTAAACAGCGGTATAATTCTTCTTAACCATAAGTACAATTTTCAACCTACGATATACGAGGAATGAGTTATTAGACTCATGGGACTTATACAGAGTATTGTATGTTGTCCAGTGTCCATTAGGACAGAGGGGTTGGTACTCGTACTATATTCTGTTTATTTGTGACTTCTCTAGTTCTTAGATATGTGTTTCGTAGAAATGCAAAGTCTATGTTTCGAGAACTTGTAGGTATAAGAGTAAAGTATAGAACCAGGTGTTGCAAGTATCGGGATACTTCAAGGTGATCGAAGATTTAGATACTTGTGTATGGTATTGAGTTAACAATAATGATTAAGAGAACTTGCTTCTCTTTCAGGTTACTCATAATTGGAAGTACTCCTAAGTTGAGTAATGTTGATCGGCCTCTCCCCATTTATTTGACATGCACTGGAGACAGCTGCATGATTTGAATCTGGTTCCAATTAAATCAGTGCCTCTGTTTCTATATTGGATATAGAACGGTTCATATCTTAACGATGTTAAGGTACGGTGAGTTTTCCGGCTTATGCTTAAAACCAGACTCTGGATAACTCAAGGCAAGTTTCTGTAATGGTTGTTTGTGGGTTGACCCGGGCTATGACGAGGGTTGACTTTCTACTATCTGGAAGATCAATAGTGATATTATTCTTGACTCGCCACAATTTTGATAAAAATGGATTTTTTTTCCAGAAAACAGTAGTGGGAGTATGGTAGAACTGGAAGTGATTCCAGAACCGCAAACGATTACTGAAAGTTTGATAAGAACCTAAAGATTCGATCTGGTTTGACATTCCATTGGCCACTCCGCAGATGATGATGGGTAACCTCAGGCACTCGAGAGGTACTTTGGTATGCTCAAATACGGTGAAAGGGAGGTTCTTGTTTACCCAAACATGACACTACTGTTGTTCCAGGCTATGAGACCTGGCAGGAGGATGAGTATAGCGTCGTTCTGAACTGGCTTTAGAAGTGTACGTGTATATGACTCTACCGGAGGGTTGTCGTAGTCAGTGGGAGCAGCGGAAGCATAATGGACAAGTAGCTTATGTCTATTTATAGACTAAAGCAGATATAGCGGAGATAGATCATCTATTTCTGATGTGACAGTCATAGGTTTGACTTCATCAGAATAGGGGATGGATCTGTTAAGAAGGTAGTAGGGTATGATGTCCTGGTATTTGGATGACATACACAGAGTAGGAAGTGATATTCCTATACTACAATCGGTTATACTTTGGTTGTCACACAGTGGTTTCTCCACATAGGACTTGGATATTATATCAGATATTCTGGTTACTAGATCTATGGTTTTAGATCTAGATTTGGGTAGTTTCCCAATCAGGGTACTTAGACAGCATTCTAAAGGTATTTAGAATGGACGACTCCTGGCACGGTAGTGTACCTGCAGGTGATGGAGTCACCCTCTCTAAAGGTATCTTACAGACTATAGGGGAGAGGGATGTGCATGATTGGCAGATCACTTGCTTAGGTAATTGAGTCAATCATGAGATGTCAAGTGCCACCCGGACGTTGTTTTTGCAGTAGATGCAATAAGTTGATATTGATCCTATCCTGGAGAAAAATTCAAAAGCATTTTTAGAACATAAGTGGATGTTCTAGGGATAAGATAACGGCATCCTCCTTCGGGAAACGGTTATCATTCCAGGCTTCCAGGGTGACCTGGATGACAGAGTGGCTGTCAGAGTTATAGTTTTCCCTCTGACGAGGGGCAGTATTTTGGACAGGTGGTCCAAGCGGATACTGAGGGAGGCATGGCGCAGGATACTGATTAAGTTCAGTTGATGATACAGTCTAAGAAGTTTGGATTTGGAGTTCATTTATGAACTAGGTCCCATCAGATATCCAGACATATTCTAAGACAGGTATTGCTGATTTCGGGAGATGGCTTTCTCCGCGAACTTGAGATAAAGAGAGATATAGAAAGAAACATCAGGGCGGATCCACTAGCTGAGGCTATTCCTCGAACGCAATAGTTTCGCAAACGGGCTTTGTGAAACTGATTAGTAGAGGAGTTGGGTGTTCGGTATCACACGGGCTGTGAGTATGCGACATCACAATAATTAGCCTTGAGTGCAAGTGGGAGATTGTTGGATATAGTGCCCTCAGAGTCAATTATTAGATCGCAGGTACGTGATTGCAATGATTGAGGGATGACCTATACCGGTAAGACAGTCTTACTCGAGATGATTGTATACTATCTGGTTTGTCTCTATCATCGTGTACATGCTTTAGGTGACATTGTGGTTCACTATTACACGTTGATGGAGAATAGTACGCTACCATGGTTTGTCTTTATCATCGTGTACTGCTTTAGGTGACCTTACAGGTCGCTATTGCACGCTGATAGAGCTCTTAGGATTCTTTCTTGACGACCAGCAGTATGATGGCGATCATATACATGGGAGCTGGGTTCTATAAGCACATCCTTAAAAGGTCCCTAGTTGTGGGAGTTTCGAGACTGGGCATCGATACTCCATTAGTAGACTAGTGTATACAATCGAGACCCCGACGAGGGGCGGTGGCCGGTCTCACAAGCCATTTGTGTCAGTTGGATCACCTAAGATGTATACAGTTGCTCATTGGGTTATGAGTACACCGGACATGACTCGCCGGGAACATGCTAGTTGGTATTATACCTGACGTCAGATAGCAGTTCCCTGGTGACATGTGTACAGGTTAGTTCATCGACCTGCGATTGTCATTTGTCTCGTGTGAGTTCCCACTGTGCTTTGATTACTACCCTACCATGGCTCAAAGGAGTCGTGCAAACAGGTTTTAGTTGGGTACAGTCCCGAGCCACAAGGAGGCAGTGAGCGGATCGGCAGGGGTTCGTCTCTCTCGGTATTGGGGGTGAGGTCGCGCTGTGTCTAGGAGAGCCATTACACAAAGCCCTCGGCTGACGCAGGAGATTTACTGGTAGGTATTCCAGTAGTATCTCAGGGTGTTCTGGGCTACACTCCGACACGACTTGTACCGCTTTTGGGGGTTTGACTTTTACCAACCCCTCAGGCCCGACATGCGATGCTCGTAGACGAACGGACCGGACTGTACGAATATTGTCACTGACAGGCTTAGTAGGGTGTCAGGATGAGTTCGCACATTGACCTCCCTTTTGGTCAATACCTGGTAGTCCGTTACGTACAGCTAGTACCTCTGACGTGCTAGTGGTTAAATCCATATCCAAAGTATTAACAACTCTTTAGAGTCCCCTACAGACAGTTTCTCAAGTTTCGGGCGAAACGTTGAGAGGCCGTATGATATATGGCAGGGTTCGATCATATATGTGCGGTATTGCACGGATCATGATCGGACGGATCATGATCGGACGGATCATACTAGTGGGCTTTGGTTTAAGTCGGATCCTAGTATTAGATTTGTTGGATTACTTTAGTCTCATCACATTCACATTCAGTCAGAATGCGGGTGCAGGTATGTATATACAGATGAAGGGTATCCTTGTGATCCGTCACAAGTTTACTTTAGATGTTACCGTATCTTTTTATTGTTGCAGACATTTGGATTAATGTTTGTTAATGGAAATTATGAGCACAAAATCATCATTTAGAGCATTAATGGTGACACATGCACAAGTGATGACTCATGGTCTCTTTTCTTGTGCATGTGTCACATTATGTGATGGATATATGTTGATATGATAAGAAGAGAGAGAGAGAGGGGCTGCCATGAGTAGGGTTAGCTCTCATATTATTCTTCTCACTCTCTCTCATATTATCATACAACATCACAAAAGAAAAAAGAGAGGAAACTCCTTCTTCTTCCTCTTTCTTCTCTAGCTCAAATCTCCATTAATGGCAACACCTCTAACCTCTATCCAAATCCATGGATGCAAGAGACAAAGTGGTCACAAACATTCTCTACAACACCTTGGACACGTCGGCTAGCACACTTCGTGCCCGAGTTGCTTCGGATGAAGCGGGAGCCCGTAAAAAGACTCGTAGATGTGGTGCCCTTTCCGACGAGGAGATCGAGATCGGAGATGCCGCGAGGAGCTTGGGATGGTGGCCGAAGACCGAAGGATACAGATCGATCGGTATAGCCTTCTATCCCTTCTCTAGATAGCTAGTAGTAGGTTAATGGTTCGATCCGGGTTTTAAGCATACGATAGCGCCGGTTTTCAAGTTAAGAAAAATTTTCGTTTCCGCATTTCGGCCTCGGAAAGACGGCCGGGGCGCTACCGTAGTCTTACAGTTGATGGACACCAGTTTTTTCACAATGATGATTCATTGATGATGATATGTTTTATCCCATATTCAGTAGTTATTTGATATGCATTGCTTCATATATTTGTTGTACCCGATGGAGTAACTTGATCATGATTGTTGCATATCCATATTGCCATACTTATACTATCAGATTGCATGTTATAGATTATCGTTGTTCGTGCATACCTGCGATTATCTGTATGATTTTACTTACTATTCATGAGTTGGCAACTCACCCCCGTTGTGCCACAGTGTTTTGCAGGTTTGACCCTCAGAGTAGTCGCGGCAGGACTTCTTATTGTATCTATTTTAGCGGATACCGCTACGGTTGGCTGTGAGGCCTTTTGCTGTAGGTGGGTTGTGGTTATTCGATTATATCCATTGTATATCTTATTGTATCTAGTAATCTCCATCAACCACTTTCATGTATTGACTTAGAGACGAGTTGTGAGGATCGATATTGTATATTTTGTGACTCTGGGTGTCGTGCTTGTGTGAGCCGGCCTTTGTTATGTAGTTTTACCTCTTTATGATATTTTTCGATTATATTGTCTATTTCTTCGCTACGGCGTCGTATATATGCTTGCGGAGGTTGTTTCCGCCTTTGGGCGTGATTTGCTCCCGTTTGGGGATGCTTTACTTTTATCATATGTTTGTACCCGTTTCGGGGCTAGTTTTTACAAAGGAGATGCTGCCGAAATTTTTAAGAAAATAAACTTAAGTTTAAAGATTTTTACTTGAGATTTCCAAATGTTTTTAACAATGTTTTTATCACTTACTTCTTTGATGGTTTACATTTCTGGGTTTTCGGCTTACTTAAATTACGTTACGCCTATTGACGTCACGTGGTTTAAGTGCCAGTCACGTGCCTAAATTTGGGTCGTGACATCGGTGCAATCGCGTTCCCTGCGAAAGTGGGGTTAGGAATTTTTGTTTTGCTTGAGACGAGCAAAAAAATAAGTTTGGGGGTATTTTTTCGTCACGATTTATTACATTTTAATACCACCCATTTTCTATCATTTTGTCAATAAACAGTGTTATCGAATCTATGTCTGCTCATTAGTACAAATTACAAGTACATAAGCAAAAACACTCGAAACGGTACACAGCATGCACAGAAATGGCGGTTTTAGACGGAACTGCAAACGGGACAGAATACAGATCAGATTAAATGATTTTTGCAACAAATAAAGAGTTGTATGCAAAAAGAAGTTTTGTTTTAGTCCCACATGACCATATGTGAACAAGTGTAAAAATGGACTTGACCAAGTGCACAAGTGGGCAAACACCATCATGGTGTTTTGCAAGTAGGTGCACTAGTGGCATGGCAATGAGTAGTTAAAACAGTGTTGATGTGATATGAACCATTGCAAATTGATCAAAGTGCCTTCTCTGTTCATCACTCTAGAATTCACCCATGTGTGAATTACAACAAGTTGCAACTACAGAGATGATCAAGTGATCAAAAGAACATTAACCAAAGATCGGCCCCATTCTCTAAGGACAGGTCGCAGATTTAATCAATATGGCTGCAAATTGCGGCTATAACAATGCCGAATTGGCTCATGCAAATTTGGTGGGCCCTTAGTGTTCTAGTCAATCCAATGGTGTATGCAACTTCTGCTTTTGAAAGTTCTATAAATAGCATATCAATGTATGAAAAGGATGTTAAATTTCACTACTTGTAATCACCTTGATAAAATTTTGTAGTTCTTCTGATTAGATTGAGTTCTTTGCCTTCCTCTGGTCTTGCAACTTCTATTCTTGAGCTTGCAAGATTAGATTTTGGTAGTTGAACTCATTTTGCTTGTACTTGGATACCATTTCAATAAAAGCTTCATCGAGATCAAGTTGTGGTTCTTGTATCGTTTTCCTTATTTCTTTTCTTGCATTCTCTTTTATATGTGTTCATTTGTGTTCTTATAACATGATGTAGGAGTAGTTTTGCACTTAGGCTATGGTGAGGTAGGTTATTGAATGGCTTGCCTTCCAAACCCTCCTTCTTGATTCTTAACACTTTTTGCATTTCTTTTCCTAATGTATACAATGTTATTGTGCTTTTCTTGATAGGATATATTGTTTTGAATGGTTGCAAATCAACTTTTAACATATATCTTATTCATTCTTTACATATTATTGTTGTTACATTAAGAATTGATGTTGAAAGGAGTATAAAATTTAGCTAAGTGTAGTGAACTAGCTAGATAGAACATGTAGCCATATAAGCATATGTTCTATACTTGCTAACTTCACTTAGCTCATTTTATCCTCATTTCATCTAAAAAACTTTAAATTTGTAGTTTCTTTTGTACCTATGTTGATATCGTATCTAAAACAATACTTGTTATCGGTTTAGATGCGGCATGCTTTTTAAGTCAATTAGAAATTAGAAATGGACATTGAATCAAGATTGAGAGTCGGGGATAACGTCGTATGTTAATTTACCAAACCTTAGCTTAAGTTTTTCGTACATATCACTTTATCCGTACATTGTTTCATTTTTATAAAAACATGACAACTTCAACCTCAAAACCATTGTTCTAACTCAAAAGAATGTCGTGATATCCATTCCCTATGGATCAACCCATACTTGCCGGCTTGCATCAACGCACCGTGCACTTGCGGTATTTTATAACTCGAGAATCACGCCGTGCACTACTTTTAATAAAAAAAACCAACATATCCGATATTAACCATATCCTTTTCAAAAGTATGACATCATAAATCTCCAACAACTGGGCATCAGTACTCCAGTTTAGACTAGTGTATGCGTTTCATGACCCTGTACGGGGCGATGGCTGATCCTATAACCATTGGTGTTTGACACCGATGATTGTATACAGGTGCTTATTGGATGAGTTACACTGTATGAGCTTGCCGAGAACTCTTAAATGGTATTATACCAATCTTCGGATAGCAGTTCTCTAGTGACATGAGTACAGGGTAGTCTTAGACCCAAGATCGCCATAATGTCTTATGTGTGTTCCTACTGTACTTAGATTACTACCCTACCATGGCTTTAAAGAGTCATGAAAATAGGATTTAGTTGGGTACAGTCCCGAAGCACATAGAGGTGGTAAGCGGTCGAGAGAATTCGTCTCTCCTAGTATAGGGAGTTGATGTCACACTGTGCACAGCTGGCTATGACCATAAATCCTTGGCCAAGGAAGTCGAGATTTACTAATAAGTGTTATCAGTAGTTTCTCGGATGGACATGATCTTGACGTCAGCATGACTTATCGGGTTATTGGGAGTCTGACGATTTCCACCTCCCAGACCCGGTATGCGACAGTCTTGGATGAAATGACCGAACTGTACGGTGAATGTCACTGATAGGCTCTAGCAGGGTACGGACGAGCTTACTTGTTGGTCGGATTTTCATTCAATACCTTGGTAGCCGTTATGTACAACTAGTACCGTTGATGTGCTCGTATGTTAACCCGGTGGGGGATTGATCTGAAAGTGTTTCAGATATATGATCCTGACCTGCTGCAAGCGTATTGTCGAGTCTTTAGAGTCCCACACATAGGGTTTTCCCATTCTAGCTAAATGATGTAGTGCACGTACAGCGATGCGTACGGGGTCCAATTAAACATGTGTATGTGATACTACATGTATTAATCAGACGGTTGATACTAGCCGATTTATGATTGAACCGGGTCATTGATTCAAGTGTTGATTTAATGATATTTCTTATATATGATGGTGCATATATAAACTAGTATTAATGTGATATTCTTTTCTCTCTCTCTCTCTTAGTGCATGGTTACATAACCTGTGATTGTATATTTATGTGTACAATTATTTTGTACATGTATTTATATGATTTTCTTTTTTTCATATTCTTTTTGCATGACATGAGAGTGAAGTGGAGGCTTATTGTCTACACATCATCATGCTCATGACACTTGGATGAGAGGATGAAACCATGGTTTATGAGTGGGGTTTTTCTTTGTCTCAAAACTATGAGTTCATTAGGACAATGTTTTTTCTCTCTCATAAAGAACAAAAGAAAATTAAGAAGTAAAGAAAAGAAAGAAAGAGTTCATGAATTAACTACTTATTCTACATCCCTCCCAACTCATGTCTAGCAAGCATGAAGAGAGAGTTGCATCAAATTGTTGATGTTGAAGCAAGAACCGGTGGCCTTCGCGTGGATCATCTTCAACGGAGCCGATCGGAGATCAAGCACGATCCGGAGCGCCTCGAAGCTTAGCGGGAGTCCGGAGTTCAACCGTTGGAGCAAATGAAGACGCTTCAAAGGTTGTGCATTCGTAACTCCTTCTCTTTAGTTTTTGCAAGCTATTATAGTCTATGGTAGCATTCTAGGGTTTGGGTGTCTTGTTCTCTCGGATTTTGTCTTTTTTACACTTCCGCAAAGTTTTCGAAACCCGTCCGGCGAGCTTACAATATGAATGCTAAGTTTCATCGCGGGGACTTCCGAGACGGCGGGGACTTCCGAGATGGCGGGGACAGGCGAGGCGGTCATAGGTTTTTACTAGCTCGAGACGTCGGTGAGTAGATTTATATCTATGGGGAAAGTCGGGTGGATGGCGTATAGTACCCCCGCAACCAATTAACTAGAATACATATACTATATACTTAGACTATAATGTTATGTTAGATAAATTAGTCTATAACTAGGTTAGTAAATAGTTTGTATCTAGTAGACTATATATATGTGTAGATATATATTTATATATGATTATTGATATATGTGTACACGACTATAAATCTATACAATATTGATTAGATATTCGATGGATATCGAGGATGGTTTGCCGAATATGGATGAGATTCATTTAGACTCGCGGAGTTATGTGTTTATCCCGATTGGGACATTTTGATTACTTGAGCTATACTCTTTTAAAATCTAACGATTTGTTTTCTACTTTTAAATGATAAATGGCAAGGATAGGCTGCTAATTTTGAATGGGTATCTATTTTAAATATACTGTAATTTCCTTATTTGCAAAACAATGTTTCATTCTACTTTAAACTATAATGGTATAGCTCATAATTGCCATGCCCAGCTTCCCAGTAGACCGAACGGTGACGTGGCAAACCCGCGGCATATTTATCCAGAGAAGGTCATTCCCTGAATAAATATACTAAGCGTATTGAAACAATAATACACAATCCAAGAATAAATGGAGACTGTAAAAATTTTCAAAAAACAACTTTATTTACATTCAACTTCCAGTATTTACAAGTATATGAGTTTTCAGCTGAAAAGTAAATACAATAAGGGAAATGCATAAACAAGTGGCATACATAAGCTGAATAAAAGTGAAGGTAAGCTAATCCTGTTGTAGTCCTCCTCGGTGGCCTCAACTTCCTCCGTCTCGACCGTATCTGACGAACATTCCAAGAGAAGAAAAGTGGGTGGAATGCCTGTCAGCGAGCTTGCGCTCGGCAAGTCCCAAAGATAAGTAAGAGTAAAAAAAATGACAATTGTAGAATATTTATATGACGAGTAAGAGTATATGATCATGGGTAATTATGTTTTATAGGCCTCTATATGGTCTTTATGTTAACGTTAAATTCCAAGTGTGAATGTCAATGCAGCCGTAGAAGTATTCACGAGCTCAAGAGTAGGGCCCCAGGAGCAAGGAAACACAGGCCCATTTCATGTGTTAGCATCGGGGCTCTACGCTGTGGATGAGTCAACCCGACTGATATTCGAGTAAAATAAAAAAAAGAGGTTAATACGGAACTCCTGAAGCTCCGTTGAATTCACACAAGAAACTATCCCAAACACCCCAAGTATAATATATTATAGCTGGTTAATATACTTAATTGATTCGATTGATTGATTAACATGTCTTGATCAAAACCATAAATTGCAAAAAGCGTAGAATGTAGTCGAGTGAGTCGAGTAATATGCGAGTCATGACAATTGCAATCTTGGTTCGAGTCAAGTTGGTTCGAGTAGATTGGGTTCGAGTTCATGTTCGAGTTTAGATTCGAGTTGGGTTAGAGTTCAAGTTTTTGTTCGAGTTCGATTTCAAGTTTAGGTTCGAGTTTGGATTCGAGTTCATGTATTTTCATGTGAATTGATGTAAATTGTTAAAAATCTTGTGTTCGGGAGAAATCGGCAACTGCTGCACATGGACGGCAGGATTTGTTTCTTTTTCCAAGACAATTGACATTTGATAACTC
The DNA here is from genome assembly GCA_030015575.1 of Agapanthus africanus. Taxonomy (NCBI): domain Eukaryota; kingdom Viridiplantae; phylum Streptophyta; class Magnoliopsida; order Asparagales; family Amaryllidaceae; genus Agapanthus; species Agapanthus africanus. The sequence goes on from JASDDO010000010.1 coordinate 157,905,282, forward strand.
CATTAAGTTGTCTAACCTGAATAGGCAAGCACTCACTTTCTCCGGCTACCCGAAGCTCAAGAGAAATGATACCGCTTAAGCCTATATTATTCTAGAGTTCTTAAAATATTGTTTTGCTTATCTCGAGGGAGTTTTATGAAAAACACTTTAATATAGTTTAACAATAAACCTCGAGGGTGATTTGTAATTTTTATGGTTTTCATGATCATGTATTTTAGTTGTTATGGTATTTTAGTGATAAAACCTAGTTTTTAAAAGTTTATGGTATTTTTATGAAAAACTAGCTCTTTTGAAACTTGTTGGTATTTTATTAAAAATTCTAATCTTTCATTTTAAAAGAAAATATAGTTTCATAATATGTTTTTATTGAAAATACGAATTCATAGTTTTATATAATTTTCCAAAATTTAGTTTTTATTTAGAAAAGTCGTATTTCTTAAAAACCGTATTTTTATTTCCTTTCGAGACCGAATACTCCGTAAGGAGTTCTGCATCTCGCTCTACTGTCCTAAGGATGTGCGATAATCCGCATCATCCATTAGAAGGTCCCCTAATGAGAGTTGTAGAGGTATAATTTCTAAGGATTATAAAAATACCGATTAAAAGAAATCCGTTTTGAAAAGGTGTGGTGTTTTACTGTAAAACCTATTATTTAAATTAGCCATATGTTTGGAATACCGTGCTATGCAACTATAGTGTGCGTGTGGGGTAGGTCGTTACCTCGTGAAGTTTTCCTAAAGGTATTTTTATCAATTATTGAAATTAGGGTTATACTAAAGTTCATGGTATTTTAATGAAAAAGTTCGTTATTTAAGTATTGAACATGAAATTTTGGTCAAAAAGCAATAGATGTGAGTTTTTTTTAAAAAAGATATTAGGGTGATTATGTGACATGTAGACCTATCAAGCATGATAAAATATTTAAAAGAGAAGATCGTTACATGTTAACTCCACTTTCGTCGATGTTTTCTTAGAAGACGAATTGAGATGAAAGAAATGGAGAGAAGAAGGGCTTACAGTTTTAAATGGTTAACAAGAGAGAGAAGAAGTCTTCGGGGGTCATGGTTTTGTCAGAGATGCTCCAGTCGTCGAGCTTGGCGTGCTACTCCTCTTGGGCGCTTAACTCCACTTGGTACTTAGAGAGTTTGAGAGAATTTTGATAGAAATTTCAGAATGGGGGAGAGCTAGGGCATTGGGTGGTATTTATAGTGAAGAATTAGGGTTTGGGAATTAAAAATTTGGATTAAAAGAATTAAAATGGTGTTAAATGATGAATTGAAGGGTCACTGTTTCATTGCAGGGAGTCAAACAGTGCAGGGTAGTTGAGGGGGTCGAAAGAGTGTGTGTGCAAAGTACAGAGTCGTTTGGAGCTATGCGGACCGTCGGTGCCGGCCAAATGAAGGAAACGGGCTGTTGGATTTGGCCCAATCGCCTCGAGATCCGCGCCATGTGTTAAGATGTGTGTTTACTCCTTTTTGCGCATGTTTGATTTTTCTGAAACTTTTCGTTTCTCCGTGAATTGCACATGCAACTCTTGGGCTTCCGAAAAAATTAAAAAGAAAAATCTTAAAAATAATTGGGTCTGATGGGATTCGAACACACATGCTATGTCGCAGCAGTGTAGAAGCTTTACCAGTGAGCTACAAGTTACTTCTTGCTTTTATTAAACAAATCTAACTTATAACTCTTACACAGGCTGTAATAACTTTTTCTGTACAATAACAAGAAATTTTTGTACAGGAATTTCAGAGTCGTTACAATAATAGTTAATCATGTTTAACGATTGTTCACGTTACAATTAGATTACTTTTATACGCTCACGATTCGATTACTTAGTATATATGCTAGTTGGTGTTGCTGTTCTCGTATGAACACACTGATTGAACACTGCACCACTACTAATGATTTCTATGCTGCATAAATCACAGATGCGCATGTTACACTACACCTCATTGGTACTGCCATGACACTGTAGGATTGCGACACTTAATAGCACTGATGTTATTATATGAATGCGATGATTGACATATCCATTTGATTAATCATCAACTAATGTAGATGCATGACGCATTATTGATGATTATGATATCGATGCTCGAATACACTTAATGGAACACTTGCACAAATACTAATGATTGCCATGTGATACAAGCACAGATGCGTATGCTATACTACATATCATTAGTATAGGCATGACATGGTAGAACTGCCATGATTACTCGTGTTCTATATATCCTTGATAGATGTGATAATATTTGCTGATTTTGTTATATGAATACCATAATTATGGATATTCGTATATGATTGTTTCCAATTGTGGCAAAGACGAATTATATACGTGTTCTTCAGAAGTTGATGTTTTCTATGGATTTGCGAAGCCGCTGTGTGATTTATAAAACTTATGAATGTTTTAAAATGCGTTTTCTCTTGATATAATGATTTGGCATCCACCATGAGTTTTCTTGTTTTGGTGGTATGATATTATCCGAATCGAGGAAGGGGTTAACCGATTACGGATACATGGTGGTCCCATTATGACTCCAAGGGGCAGGGAGACATAGGGAGGTACGAGGAGCCTACGAGGATGATCGATACCGGAGAGAGTATTGGAGCGCGGCGGATATCCGGGAGATACCGACCGAGGCTATTTAATATCGAGAGAGGACCGGTCTGACGAGATGGTGCCTACGATATCTGGATTTTACGTGTCGATGATAGACACGAGATTTATGATGATTTTGAGTGTCGGTGATGGACACTCGGTAGATGATGAGTTAGAGTGCCGATGATGGACACTTGTGAGATTTGGAGTGTCGATGCTGGACACCCATATGTTGATGTTTGCATGATCTATCGTGATGGGCTGTTATAGATTATGCTATATAGTAGCCGAATATGACTGATCCATGGGATGGTACCAGAATACTTTTTCACATATCGATGCACATTAAAGAGGTTTCGAAATGAGCTATGGTCTCACTATTTTGACGTGTCTATTACGACACAAGAATCTTTCAAACGGAAACCTTCTTAAAATTTATTTCTAAATGCAAGACGTATACTTTAAACAAGACGAATATAATGCTTAATAAACCCACGTCTGCTACTTGTGCCGTGATATACGTATCATACGGCTATTTTGAAAAGATTTTACATATATCTTTCGGCTACTTTATAGGCTTATACATGGATGCATGCTATATATATATGATGATATATTTCCATGTGTACGCGATCGATATTGATGCGCTTATTGTTGGCTATAGTTCTCTCAAGGCAATTATTGTAATCGAAAGTAGACGATTATGATAATTAAAGAAGGACCTATACAGGTAGAACAGTCTTGCTCTATATAATAGTATACTATCTATTTGTCTTTATCATTGATGTGTATACATTTTATTGCAGGGTTACTAGACACACACACAAGGGTCTATAAGGCATCAACCATGCCCGCTTTAAAATTTAGACGTGCCGAACAACCCTAACCAAGATCTTTAAACTAGAGATTAGGCGAAACAAAGCATGTTAAAAACTTTAACATCTAAGAGTTTGGGATTAAAACCTTTGTAGTCCGTTCCTTCACTTCTAACCTCCATGTTGAGGTCTCTTCGCTGCGATCATCGAGTATCCGGACTCTAAAGAGGCTTCACGAAGAGAATGATGCAAACTTGCTTCCGATCTTCGATAACAAAGATGATCTACCTTGAAGAAACTTTTACTCGAGCTCTCACTCACTAATGAAGTGAACACACTAATCTAAATGGCTAGGATAGATTAGGATGATGAAGTAGGATTGTAACTCTCACTTGTTTTCTTTAACTCACACAAAATCATCACTAAGCAAAAAGCTAGAAAGCTTTCAAAGAAGAAGAAGAAGAATCAATTTACTTTGTGATGAATAATGAATTGTCTTGAGGTTAGAATTGCAACCATGGGTTAAGTATGATAACTTAACCCATGTAGAGACTTAACCATGGTCATGGGTTGGGTTGGGTTAATAAATTTCATAACAAATATCTTTACAAATATCTTTAGCAAGAAACAAAAGAAAAACCTTCTAGAAGCTTCTAGAAAATATTAACCCAAATCAAACCTTATCATGTTTAATCTCTACTAATCACGTTGCATTAATAACCTTAACATGTTACAATATTATATATCACATATACAATATTTATTGTAACAAAATAAAATAATAAAATTAACATATATCGCATATATATCAATGTATTACCCGAGTGAGAAAAAGAATCTTTTATTGAGCTTATATTAGTTAATGTAATTTAATATATCAAATATATAATTATACATTAAATTATCGAATCAACACTTGATCCGATAATCCGGCTATTTCACAAATAACCGACTAATATTATCTGTATCAGTTCAACGAATCAACACTTGATCCGATGACCCGGCTATATCACATATACCCGGCCGATATCTCATATCGTGAGAATCTAATACGGTATCACATACACGTATTGTTCTCGGTCTCGCACATATCATATATGTGCTCCTACTCCATTTTGCCTGAGCCAAGAAACCTCTATGTAGAACACTAAAGAATAGTCAATACGCCGGCAGTAGGTGATGATCATATCAAACACCCACAAGCTTCAAGCGGTCAGCTAAACGTAACAGCCACCCCAGGTATTGAGCGATCAGAAGATCAACAAGCAAGCCTGTACATTCTCCTGCGAATCCAATCAGTAACATTCCCGTACAGTCCGGTCTCTTCGTCTGATATGTCGCATATCTCGCCTAGGGGTGGTAAACGTCAGACACCAGTAGCTCGATAAGTCGTGTCGATATGAGGTCTATAACAGTTCGAGAAACTACTGATAACACTTACCAGTAAATCTCAGCAACCCTGGCCAGGGATTTCCAGTTATAGCCAATCGAACACAACATAACTGTTGGATATAGTGCCCTCAGAGTCAATTATTGGATTACAGGCACGTGAATGCAATGATTGAGGGAGGATCTATGCCGGTAGGACAGTCTTACTCAAGATGATAGTATGCTATCTGGTTTATCTTTATCATCGTGTACTGCTTTAGGTGACCTTACAGGTCACTATTGCGCGTTGATAGAGCCCTTAGGATTCTTGCTTGACGGCCAGCAGTATGATGGAGATCATATACAGGGGAGCTGGGGTCTATAAGCACATCCTTAAAAGGTCCCTAGTCGTGGGAGTTTTCGAGACAGGGCATCGATACTCCAGAGTAGACTAGTGTATACAGTCGAGACCCCGACGAGGGGCGGTGGCCGGTCTCACAAGCCACTGGTGTCAATTGGTTCACCTAAGATGTATACAGGTGCTCATTGGGTTATGAGTACACCGGACATCACTCGTCGGGAACATGCTAGTTGGTATTATACCAGACGTCAGATAGCAGTTCCCTGGTGACATGTGTACAGGTTAGTTCATCGACCTAAGATCGTCATTTGTCTCGTGTGAGTTCCCGCTGTACTTTGATTACTACCCTACCACGGCTCAAAGGAGTCATGCAAACAGGTTTTAGTTGGGTACAGTCCCGAGCCACATGGAGGCAGTGAGCGGATCTGCGGGGGTTCGTCTCTCCCGGTATTGGGGGTGAGATCGCGCTATGTCTAGGAGAGCCATTACATAAAGCCCTCGGCCGAGGCAGGAGATTTACTGGTAGGTATTCCAGTAGTATCTCAGGGTGTTCTGGGCTACACTCCGACATGACTTGTACCGCTTTTGGGGGTCTGACTTTTACCAACCCCCTAGGCCCGCCATGCGATACTCATAGACGAACGGACCGGACTGTATGGATATTGTCACTGACAGGCTCAGTAGGGTGTCAGGATGAGTTCGCTCATCGACCTCCCTTTTGGTCAATACCTGGTAGCTCGTTACGTACGGCTAATACCTCTGACGTGCTAGTGGTTAAATCCACAGCCAAAGTATTGACGAGTCTTTAGAGTCCCCCACAGACAGTTTCTCAAGTTTCGGACGAAACGCTGTAGAAGCCGTATGGAGATATGGCAGGGTTCGATCATATACGTGCGGTATTACACGGATCATGATCGGACGGATAATACTAGCGGCTTTGGTTTAAGCCGGATCCTAGTATTGTATAGTGTAGATTTTGTCTCAATGCATTTGTATTCGGTCGGAATACAAATGCGGGTATGTATATACAGTCGCGGGGTTTTCCTGTAATTTATTAAGGGATCAGTTTTTTGAAGTTGTCGGTTTGCATTCCGTTTCGGCCATTTTCCTTTGTATTTTTCTTTAGCTGAAAATTTGTGTGGAGGGGCTTATTTGCAAATGTACAAATTGGCAAAGTGGAGGGTGTTTCTTGTAATTGGTAGTTTCATGATGGTTCCACCATACATTGACTTCTTGGTTCATGATTGTTCATGATTGCTTGACTTTTGACTTGATGATGATGAAGGGTTATGATGATGGAGTGAGGATTGTTTTTTGATGATCACCCTTTCTCTCTCTTGCATTATTATTTTTTATCCACTTCCTCTCTCTCTTATCAAGCAAGGGGACGGCCATTTTTCTGAGAGAGGGGCTGTCCCAATTTTGTGTGTGGGATTGTTCTCATTTTGGCTCACACAAAATTCCATTGTTCATCTCAAAAAGCTCATATCTCATTCCTCCACTCAAAAGGCAACTTCTAGTAACCCCATAAGACCCAGTGTTCTACACTTAGCCTACAGCATCCTTGGACACGTCGACTCGCCAACTTCGTGCCCGAGTTGCCTTGGTCAAGAGGTGGGAGCCCATAAAAGAACCCGGCGATGTGGTGCCCTTCCGACGAGGATATGAAGACCGGAGATTCCGCGGGAAGATCGGGATGACGACGAGAAGACCGAAGGACACAGATCGCTCGGTATATCTCTCTACCCCTTCTCTAGTTAGCTAGGATTAGGTTAATGGCCCGATCCGGGTTTATAGTCTGCGGTAGCGCCGGTTTCTGTTTAAAGAAAAGTTTTTGTTTTCCGCATTTTGGCCTCGTTCAGACGGCCGGGGCCCTGCCGCGGTCCTACATGGTATCAGAGCCATGCCATTAACCTTGTCTAGCTTTCTCTAACGTGTTTACAAGTTCGATCAAATGGATTTTCCAAAAACTGCGTTTCCATTTGCATCAGTTTCTGTCGAATTTTTTTTGGCTCGAAAATTTTTTTTAGTGTTGCAGAAATTTGTGCAGGTGATTTTATGAGATATGTAAAAATCTGGTACTGCGTTGCTACAGGAAGTCCGTGGAACCGCGGCCAAACCCATGTTCCGGCCGCGGTTACGTCGCAGTAAAGGCTCAACGCAATGCCATTTTTCTACAGTGGTCTCTATACATGAAATTGGGGTTTTTGGAATATTCTGTTTGGGCCCAGATTTAATTTGAGTGCTACTGTTGTGCTTGGGGCCCACTTGGGAAAATTTAGTCGATCGAATATTTTAAACATGTTAGTTCATGGTATTTACATTATATCTGCGACCGTGAATGTCACTTGATCGGTAAATCCTGTCTAACTGCTATAGCCCTTTTACACGGATTTGCGAACGTGACATTCACGTTGATGTTCTGTGTTGTGCTGTGATGTTGCGGATTTGTCGTGGTGGATAGCATGTATGCAATGGTAGTACAGTTTGGTTGTATATGTACATTTGATATTGTGGGGCGAGCGTCCGACATGTGGACTGCCGTCACTGCCTGTTTGTATATTATTCTTTTGGGCACGACCGGGCTGAGGTCGATGTACCCGTTGTTTGTATATTTTACTTTCTGTACTAGGATTACCCCGCGGTGGGGTGTACGGATAGCCGGTTTCTAGAGGGCAACGGGCCCGCATCTCATGGCGTTGAGACGGAAGGGGCTTCACTCTAGAATTGGCGGGCTATTCGCCGCACTCGTAGGGGGTACAGGGTGACCCAAGGAGGGATGCCCCAGTTACCGGATTCCGTGAAGTGCTGGGTGGTCCATTCACGTTGTTGAAGGGGGCTACCTCGCTTCAGGTTTCTGCGGGTAACTTGCCGCGCCCGTAGGGGTCTAGGATTTCATTACACAGGCTATCCACACGACCAGGGGAACGTCGGGTTTCAGTAGAGGCTCTATGAAACCCGGGGATCCCAGATATCTGTATTGTTCTGTGATGCTTATTACATTTCTGTGATGTTGCATTTTATCACGCCTTGAGCGAATATTATATATTGATATATACTAGTAGATGTTGTATATGTTTTGCATCCGCGCTAGTCCAGTCCCCGTTCTGTCGTTAGTTAAGTAACCTAACGGGTGATGACGGGACCCAGTGGCGAATGCGGGTGGCATATACGTACATCGTATTTTCGTTCTTTATTGGTGTGATCAATTGATGGGACTGCATTGATTCGGATCAATGCAAACCTAAACAAACCTATTCTGATGTTGTTGGAACATTTTTCAAAAAGCTGTTATTGCAAGGACGTTCTCTTTTGTTTTGCACAGTGGTATTCGGTTATGAATATCCAACACCTCGGTCGACGAGGCAAGGGCCGGGATCCCTTCACCGGGAGTGATCCCTTGGACAGAAGTTTGCATCAGGGAAATAACTTTACTATAATCAATTACTTTTGCTTTGCATCGTGGTATTCAGTTGGAATATCCTGCACCTCATTCTACGGGGAAAGAGACGAGATCCCTTCACCAGGAGTGACCTCTTTAGCAAAGGTTTTCGTCACTATATTTTTATAAAAAGCTATGCAGTTCCTTCAACGATATCAAGTTCATTACGTTAAAAGTTTTTCGCCAAAAACCAGCCGTAGCCCTCCGTCATTTCTTACGGGTATTATTTAGTATTCATGCAGCGTTTGTTGACCTAGTCAAGACGTAGTGTTCGGTAGCTAAGTGGTACTTGTTTGTTGCATAAGTGGGATTGGTTAGGGCAGTCGTGCGACTTTGTTGACCTAGTCAAGAGCACGTACGGGTGGGTTTAACGCAATCCAGAATAATGACGGGTTGAACTTGATTGGCAGTTTATGGTTTGTTGACCTAGTCAAGGTCATAAGCCGCTTGGGGTAAAAATCACATCGGGAGTTTCTAAAGAAACTGAAACTTTCCAGATATGCGCATACCTTCTGGAGTGTGATAATGTGAGTGGATTCCATCACGTTATCATGCGATGATTGTTGGACCCCGATTCCCACTGATGAGTTGGTTTACTCCTCGGGTGATCCCGACTAATTCTTCTTTTAGGTTTGGAGGAGAATTTGAGGATACAGTGGGCGGTTTCCTGATTGGATAAAGTGATAACCATTCTGATCTAGGTTAGAGTGCACGCTGAGTGTTTCTTTTCTCTCTCTCTTTATTAGCGACCATGGCCCGACCCTTGACTATGACTCAGTGACCAAGTTGACCGAACTTTCTTATAACACTGGCTTTTGGATGGTCAGAGTTGCATACCTCATTGCCACTCCTGCTTTTACCCTTTTCTCCAGAACACCCCGTATAACTACGAACGTCCACTTCCATTGGATATAACCATCGTATGGTTATATACGAACTCGAAGGAATTTATTCGAGGATGGTTTCCAGTTCTGGAGAAAAAGAATAGGACTATTCAGTTGTCTTTTCCTTTTTTCTTCTCTCAGGTTGCGAGTGCTCCTTGGATTAGGACAGTACACCTATTACGCTTATTGGATAGTCTTCTTCCAAACCATAGGCTGGTGCCGAACGGTGGGGAATGAAGAAAACCAATTAGCCTAACGATGGTGTACAGAAGGTATTAAGTAAAGACAAATAAAGGGATTAGTAAGAGGGCAAAGTAAATTGCGACTGATGTTCATGACCAAACCAAGTATTTCATCGCCACTCCCACATCACCTTTGTATTTCTCCAGAACACTCCGTATCACTACGAAGATCCACAGTTTATTGGATACTCCATCGTATGGTTATATATGTACTCGAAGGAACTTGTTTCAGTTCGGGGATGGATTCTGGTTCAAGAGAAATAGGAATAAGGTTTATTCAGTTGTCTTTTATCTTAACCTTCTCTCGCGTTGCGAGTGCTCCTAGGATTAGGACAGTACACCCATTATGCTTATTGGATAGTCTTCTTCCAAACCATAGGCTGGTGCTAAAAGGTAGGGAAGGAAGAATACCATTTAGCCTAAAGGGGTGTACAGAAGGTAATGACTAAAGACATATAAAGGGATTTGGAGAGATTGCAAAGAAATATACGGTTACAGTTGTGAATCTGATATTGGAAGAGGCATTACTAGGAATACCCGGATAACCCTACGAAACATTTTCATGTTTCAGTTTCACTGTGTACAGTTAAAAGAAAACTGATTTCCCAATTGGCCCTTGCTCCAGTGTATGTATTTACCAGGTATGATTCTCACATCTGTATGGTTTTATAAATGATGAGTGGGAGTAAGTTATTGGGAATTAGGCGATCATCCTCATTATATCGGAATTCATTGTAATTGGTGATATTTGAGGAAGTCACTTGGGTTGTTTGCCGGACGACAAATATTTGGTTTTGAATATCTGTTGTTATGCACCAATTTCAAATTGATATATCTGTACGTCTATTTTTATAGAGTGAGATATAACTTTTTGAAATTTTGTCTATGACATTTACCTATATCAGTGGTAGGTTAGTTAAGGAGCATTAAACAGCGGTGTAATTCTTCTTAACCATAAGTACAGTTTTCAACCTACGATGCACAGGGAATGAGTTATTAGACTCATGGGACATATACAGAGTATTGTACGTTTTCCAGTGTCCATTAGGACAGAGGGGTTCATACCCGTACTATATTCTGTTTACTTGTGACTTCTCTAGTTCTTAGACATGTGTTTCGTAGAAATGCAAGGTCCAAGTTTTGAGAAGTTATAGGTATATGAATAAAGTAGAGAACCAGGTGTTGCAAGTATCGGGATTCTTCAAGATGATCGAAGATGTAGATACTTGTGTATTGTATTCAGTTGATAGTAATGGTTTTGAGAAACTTGTTTCTCTTTCAGGTTACTCATATCTGGATGCATTCCTAAGTTGAAAAACGTTGATCGGCCTCCTTCCATTTAGTAGACATGCACTGGAGACAGCTGCATGATTTTAATCCGGTTCCAATTAAATCAGTGCCTCTATTTCTATATTGGATATAGAATAGTTCATATCTTAACATTGTTAATGTACGGGGAGTTATCCGGCTTAGGCTTAAAACCAGACTCTGGATAACTCAAGGCACGTTTCTGTAATGGCCGTTTGTGGGTTGACCCGGGCTATGACGAGGGTTGACTTTCTACCATCTAGAAGATCAATAGTGATATTGTTCTTGACTCGCCACAGTTTTAACAAAAATTGATTTTTCCAGAAAACAGTAGTAGGAGTATGTTAGAACTGGAAGTGATTCCAGAACCGCAAACGATTACTGAAAATTTGATAAGAACCTAAAGATTCAATCTGGTTTGACATTCCATTGTCCACTCCGCAGATAAGGTGGGTAACCTCAGGCACTCGAGAGGTACTTCGGTAGCCTCAAGGACGGTGGCAGGGAGGTTCTTGTTTACCTAGACTTGCCATTGCTGTTGTTCCAGACTATAAGACCCGGCAGGAAGATGAGTATAGCGTCATTCTGAACTGGCTTTAGAAGTGCGCGTGTATATGACTCTGCCAGAGGGTTGTCGTAGTCAGTGGGAGCAGTGGAAGCATGGTGGACAAGTGGCTTATGTCTATTTATAGACTAAAGAAGATATCACAGAGATAGATCATCTATTTCTGATGTGACAGTCATAGGTTTGACTTCATCAGAATAGGGGATGGATCTGTTAAGAAGGTAGTAGGGTGTGATATCCTGGTATTTAGATGACATACACAGAGTAGGAAGTGAAGTTCCTATACTACAATCGGTTATACTTTGGTTGTCACACAGTGGTTTCTCCATATATGGCTTGGATATTATATCAGACATTCTGGTTACTAGATCTATGGTTTTAGATCTAGATTTGGGAAGTGTCCCAATCTGGGTACTTAGACAGCATTCTAAAGGTGTTTTAGAATGGACGACTCCTGGCACAGTAGTGTACCTGCAGGTGATGGAGTCACCTTCTCTGAAGGTATCTTACAGACTAAAGGGGAGAGGGATGTGCATGATTGGCAGATCACTTGCTTAGGCAATTGAGTCAATCATGAGATGTCAAGTACCACACCAGATGTTGTTTTTACAGTAGATGCAATAAGTTGATATTGATCCAATCCTGGAGAAACATTCGGAAGCAGTTTTAGAACATAAGTGGATATTCTAGGGATATGATAACGATAGCCTTATTCGGAAGACAGTTATCATTCCAGGCTTCCAAGGTGACCTGGATGACAGAGTGACTGTCAGAGTTATAGTTTTCCCTCTGACGAGGGGAAGTATTTTGGACAGGTGGTCTAAGCGGATACTGAGGGAGGCTTGGCGCAGGATACTGATTGGTTTCAGTTGACGATACAGTCTAAGAAGTTTGGATTTGGAATTCATTTATGAACTAGGTCCCATCAGATATCCAGACATATTCTAAGACAGGTATTGCTCATTTCGGGAGATGGCTTTCTCCGCGAACTTGAGATAAAGAGAGACATAGAAAGAAACATCAAGGCCGATCCACTAGATGTGGCTATTTCTCGAACGCAATAGTTTCGCAAATGTGTTTTGTGAGACTGATTAGTAGAGGAGTTGGGTGTTCGGTATCACACGGGCTGTGAGTATGCGACATCGCAATAATTAGCCTTGAGTGCAAGTGGGAGATTGTTGGATATAATGCCCTCAGAGTCAATTATTGGATCGCAAGTACGTGAATACAATGATTGAGGGAGGACCTATGCCGGTAGGACAGTCTTATTCAAGATGATAGTATTGTAAGTCCATGTTGCTCACCCCGGTTCTTACGGGGAGGCGGAAACGGCGAAAAACATTTTTTGGCGCAAAGGCAACATGGATTAAAAGAAGGATCTTTGCTAAACTACAAACTAGCAAACTACTTGAGGTTCTATCTGCTATGTCATAGAGATTATACCTCACGACACTGGTCTTTCGGGTCTTCATTCCGCTGTCCGGCTTGTCCATCCATGCTTCGAGGGTCAATCCGGATCTTGATCACCTCCGCGGCCTTCTTGAGTCGAAGACGATCCACCCGAGAGATGTACTCCGAGCTCCACCTCGAGCCGAGGCAACCAGGGCAACAAGATCGCTAGTCTTGATGTCCTAGGATGTGTAGAAGAGATAGATGGAAGTGTTTGTCTATTTGGATCCTTTTTCTCTCAACACATGAGATCAAAGGAATAATCAAGAGGAGGAAGAAGAAGGAGAACAACCATGGAGCTCTCTCATTTCTTTTTCAAGTGAGAGAATGAGAAATGAATTATTGTGCTAGAGAGAATGAACCATGGTTGCAATAATACACCACTATCATCATTACTAATCTTTTCAAGATTAAGTTGATGACAACAATTGACTTGACCATTATCATAATCCAAAAATAAAAAGAAAACCAAAGAAAACTCTAGACCTCTCATGAAGGTCCAAGTCAACTTTGGTCAAATGGTCAACAAAGTCAAGTGTGGTCAAATGGTCAAAGCAATTAGCCATCACTTAATAATCACTAAAAAGATTAGTAAATCATGTCCCCGGCATATAATGGTTTTGACCGAACGAACCGCCAAAACCCTAATGAGTCCGCCTCATTATGGTTTCGACCGAATCAACTGTTAAAACCCTAATGAGGCACCTCCTTCCTCTTCGCTCCTCACAACTGTGCATACACACCCGCATCCGCATTCCGTAGAATGCGAATGCACAGAAGACAAAACAAATCCATCCGTGCAATACTAGGATCCGGCTTAAACTAAAGCCCACTAGTATTGCCTGCCTGAACAGTATACGCACACAAGTGCATGTAAGTGATCGTAGCCCTGCCGTAAAACCATACGGCCTCTACACGTTACGCTCAGTGCAGGGAAACTCTCTGTGTAGGACTCTAAAGACTCGACACTACGCTGGCAGTGGGTTTAACCACAGACCGCAAGAGGCACTAGCTGTACGTAACGGTCCCCAGGTAGATGTCGATAAGAAGGCCGATGAGGTAAACCCATCTGAACTCCTACTGAGCCTGTATGTAACAATCTCCATACAGTCCGGTCTGTTCGTCTAAGAATATCGCATAGCGGGCCTAGGGGGTGGCAAACGTGAGTCCCCTAATAGCGGTACAAGTCGTGTCGGAGTGTAGCCCAGAACATCCTGAGATAACACTGGAAACCTACCAGTATATCTCGCTTGCCCTGGCCAGGGACGACTATGTGTAATGGCTCTCCTAGATACAGCGCGATATCTGTAAGTCCATGCTACCTCTCCCGGTACTTTCGGGCATACGGAATTTGATAAAAAACGATTTTCTTAGAGGTGGTAACATGGACTTAAAACCCGGATCTTTGTTAAACATCTAACTAACAACCTAACTACGAGTTGCTAACTACTCGGTTAGGGGGTTATACCTTTCTATTTCTCGAACTCCTTCGTCTTCAAGCTTTGATGGTCGTTCGAATCCGCTTCTCCCCGTCGTCTCCTTGCGCCGAAGATAGATCCACCTGAAAGCCTCAACCTTTGGCTCCTTCTTCGAACTTTGAAGAAACTAGTTCACTCGGTTTGCCAAACCTTGTGAACTAGAGTGAGTAGAGAAGAGTTTGTATGGGATTTTATCTATGGTTCTTGGTTCTCAACTCATGAGACAAGTGAACCATAGGGTCAAGAGAGGGAGAGCAAGAGGAAGGAGATGAGAGCTCAAGAACAAGAGAGAGAATGAGCATGAAAGAATGAGAGAAGACTTTTCTCATTTGGCTCTCATAATCCAAAACAATCATAACACATCATATCAATCAAGTATTATGTGATGGTTTAAGCAACCATAGCCATATCATTTCATGCACTCATTTTGCACAAAAGAGCAAGCAAGCAAAAGTCTTTGCCATGAAATGATAGCTATAGTTATCATGATGGTCAACTAGTCAAGCCTAGTCAACCGGTCAACAAAGTCAACAAGTCAACAAAAGTCAACAAGTCAACAAAGTCAACAACTCAACAACCATGTCACCATAATACCTAATTAATATAACTGTTAATCACATATCATATTCTCATTAGGGTTGAGCAAAAAGTCAATAGTCAACTGTCAACGGTCAACAATCCTAATGAGAATCCTCCGCCTCTGTCTCTCCGTCAACTGTGCATACACACCCGCATCCGCGTTCCGAGGAACACGAATACAAACTGGATAAATCCAATCCCAAAAGGTACACTAGGATCTGGCTTAAACCAAAGCCCGCTAGTGTAAACTGTCCGGACACTGTACGTGCACAAGTACACGGATGTGACCGAACCCTGTCGCAAAACCATGCGACATGTCGCAAAACCATGCGACCTCTACTCTTTTGCCTAAAGACGAATAGCTTTCTGTGTGGGACTCTAAAGACTCGACACTACGCTGGCAGTGGGTTTAACCACAGACCGCAAGCGGCACTAGCTGTGCGTAACGGTCCCCAGGTAGATGCCGACAAGAAGACTGACGAGGTGAAACCCATCTGAACTCCTACTGAGCCTGAATGTGACAATCTCGGTACAGTCCGGTCTGTTCGTCTGATACATCGCATGGCGGGCCTAGGGGGCGGTAAACGTCAGTCCCCCAATAGCGGTACAAGTCGTGTCGGAGTGAAGCCCAAAACACCCTGAGATAACACTGGAAGCCTACCAGTATATCTCGTTTGCCCTGGCCAGGGACTAATCGTGTAATGGCTCTCCTAGACACAGCGCGATGTCAACCCCCAATACCGGGAGAGACGAATCCTGTCTAACCGTCACTGCCTCCAAGTGCTTCGGGACTGCACCCAACTACCACCTGTTTGCACGACTCCTTTGAGTCGTGGTAGGGTAGTAATCAAAGTGCAGTGGGAACACACTCGAGGCGAAGTGACAGTGTCAAGTCAGCGGACTAAGCTGTACTCATGTCACCTGGGAACTGATAACTGACGATAGGCATAATACCAACTGGTCAGTTCCCGACGAGTCCTGTCCAGTGTACTCGTAACCCAACGAGCACCCGCATACTCTCTCAAGTACGACGTACTGATGGCTGTGGGACAGACCATCTCCCACATTGGGATGAGAAGCGCACACGCTAGTCTACTCCGGAGTATCGATGCCCTGTCTCGATAGTCCTGCGACTAGGGACCTGCATAAGGATGTGCTTCTAGATTACCCAGCCCCACTAGTGTGACTGCCATCACAACGCTGGTAATCAAGCAAAGATCCTAAGAGCTCCACTAATGTGTATAGGCGATATTCTAAAATAAACACATGTACACATTGAAGTAGAAACAAACCAAGTAGCATACTACTATTTTGAGCAAGATTGTATATACAAGGTGAATATCCCAAGCTTTCATTAAGTAATATACAAACTAGTATGATACAGTAATGGCCTCTAGGGCATATACACTAACAATCTCCCACTTGCACTAAGGCCATGTACTGGCGTATCGAAGACCTATCATCTCGATCAGCCGCTCGAACTGAGTCTGGGGCAAGGCCTTGGTGAATGGATCTGCAGTGTTATCTTCTGAAGCGACTCTCCGAACCTCGATCTCCTGGCGATCTACGATCTCTCTGATCAGGTGATACCGCCTCAAGATGTGTCTGGATCTCTGATGGGACCTGGGTTCCTTCGCTAAAGCTATAGCCCCGTTGTTGTCGCAATACAGAGGTATTGGATCAACAATGGACGGAACCACCTGAAGTTCTTTCAAGAACTTCCTTATCCAGACAGCTTCTTTTGCGGCATCAGATGCAGCGATGTATTCCGCTTCCATCGTCGAGTCTGCAACGGTTTCCTGTTTGGAACTCTTCCAACACACCGCCCCTCCATTGAGGGTAAAGACAAAACCCGACATGGACTTGGAATCATCCTTGTCACTCTGGAAGCTGGAGTCAGCAAAGGCCTTGATCTGGAGGTCTTTTCCGCCATATAACATGAACATCTCCTTAGTCCTTCTCAGGTACTTGAGAATGTTCTATAACGCTATCCAGTGTTTCTCCCCAGGGTTTGACTGATACCGGCTTACCACACTCAGTGCATAAGCTACATCCGGTCTGGTACACAACATCGCATACATTATAGAGCCTACCGCAGAAGCGTAGGGTATAATAGACATGCGATCCCTCTCCAAATTAGTCTTGGGAGACATCTCTTAAGAGAGGGTGATCCCGTGACAAGCCGGTAGGTTACCGCGCTTGGAATCTTCCATACTGAATCTTTTCAGTATGGTGTCGATGTACATGGACTGTGAAAGTCCTAATATCCTCTTGGATCTATCACGATGGATCCGGATCCCCAGGATGTATGAGGCATCACCCATGTCTTTCATGGAGAACCTGTGTGACAAGAACCCCTTGACAGATTGTAGCATAGGAATGTCATTTCCTATTAAGAGAATGTCATCCACGTATGAAACGAGGAATACTACAGTTCTCGCTACAAATCTATTATAGATGCATGGTTCATCTGGATTTTTGATAAAGCCAAATTCCTTGACCGTCTCATCAAAACAGATGTTGCAACTCCGCGATGCCTGCTTTAGTCCATAGATGGACTTAAGCAACTTGCACACCTTTCCGCTGCTCCCACTCTGAAAGAAACCCTCTGGCTGGTCCATATAGACACACTCCTCTAAATTTCCATTTAGAAAAGCTGTCTTTACGTCCATCTGCCAAATCTCATAATCGTGGAAGGCAGCAATGGCAAGAAGGATCCGAATGGATTTCAGCATAGCTACTGGAGAAAAGGACTCGTCATAGTCCAAACCAGGTCTTTGACGAAAACCCTTTGCAACCAGTCTAGCTTTATAGGTCTCAACCTGTCCATCTACACCAATCTTTATTTTGAAGATCCACTTGCATCCTACGGGTTTTACCCCGTCTGGAGCAACGTCCAACGTCCATACTTTGTTGGTGTACATGGACTCCATTTCGGTCCGCATTGCATCCAGCCATTTTACCGAGTCGACGCTCTGAACGGCTTGCTGGAAGCTAGTAGGCTCATCATAATCTATGATGAAATCCTCTCTATCCCCGTCTATGAGAAAACCGTAGTATCTCTCGGGCGGATGAGACTGCCTACTACTTCTGCGGAGCGGCGTAGGAATGTCCTGTTCTTTTGAACCCTCTGGTTCCACTAAGCTTTCAGTAATAGTCTGTGGTTCTGGAATTTCTTCCAGTTCTACTGCGCTCCCACTTATTTCTTTTTCTAAGAACTGATGTTCTAGAAAGTGCGCATGACGAGAAACAAGAACTTTTTGTTCCTCTTCGCAGTAGAAGAAATATCCCTTGGAATTCTTTGGATATCCCACAAACTTGCAAAGTACTGAGCGTGCCTCGAGCTTGTCCGCATGCTGCTTTTTGACAAAAGCTGGACTTCCCCATGTCTTAATGTGATTAAGATAGGGTCTCTTCTCACACCACATCTCATATGGCGTAGTAGGCACAGTCTTAGTAGGAACTCGGTTCAAAAGGTATGCAGCTGATTCTAGCGCATACCCCCAGAATGATCGCGGTAACTCAGTGTTACTCATCATGGACCGAACCATATCCAATAGGGTTCGGTTCCGTCTCTCCGATACACCGTTATGTTGCGGAGTGTATGGAGGAGTAAGCTGAGAGAGAATTCCGTTCTCTTTTAAATAATCCAGGAACTCGGCACTCAAGTATTCTCCACCTCGATCCGATCTAAGAATCTTAATACTTTTGCCGGTTTGTTTTTCTACTTCATTCTTATATTCCTGGAACCTTCCAAAGGCTTTGGACTTATGTTTCATTAAGAAGACATAACCGTACCTTGAAAAGTCATCCGTAAAAGTAATGAAGTAAGAATAACCGCTTCGTGCATGTTTGGACATTGGACCGCACACGTCGCTGTGTACGAGTCCCAAGAGCTCGCTCGCTCTTACTCCGTGTCCAGTAAACGGAGTCTTTGTCATCTTTCCTTTGAGACAGGATTGACAAGTGGCATACGATTGATATTCGAACGGATTCAAATATCCTTCTGTATGTAACTTCGTCAACCTTCTCTCATTGATGTGACCCAGTCTACAATGCCATAAGAAAGTCTGATTTATTTTCGGAGACTTTCTTTTGTGCGTATTCTGGACATTGAAAATATGTGGCTGGTTTAATACGTATATACCATTGCTCAGTGTACCTGACCCAATCAAAACTTGATTAAGGTGAATGTTTACAACATTACTTACAAATGCAAATTCATAACCTTCTTTAGAAACTAAAGATACAGAAATGATATTACAAGTTGTGTTGGGTATAAAAAAGCAATTACGCAAAACCAAAACGTGTCCATCTGACATTCCCAGGTGATAGTCCCCCACGGCTTTAGCATCCATGCTAGCTCCGTTCGCAACTCTGAGGGTTATGTCACCTGCCTTCAAAACCCTACGGTTTCTCAACGCCTGCAAAGAATTACAGATATGAGATCCTGATCCGGTATCCAATACCCAGGAAGTAGAGTTTATTGAAAGACAGTTTTCAATAACATACACACCTGAAGCTGAAGCTGCAACCTGCTTCAATTCCTGTGTTCTGGCCTTCCAGGCCCTGCAATCATTCTTCCAGTGTCCTTTCTTATGACAATAGAAGCATTCTTCCTTATCCACAAGCTTCCCCGCTATCTTTGTTGCTTTAGCTTTTCCCTTCGTATCCACTTTACTAACACCGCCTCTTGGTTTGGCGGGGGCTTTCTTCTTCTTTCCCTTGGCTTTCGCCTTGGACCTAGAAGAAGATGATCCTCCTACAAACAAAGTGGATGTTTCCCTACCTTTCTGTAGGGTGCCCTCTGCGCTCCTCAGCATGTTGAGGAGCTCTTAAAGTTCAACTTCTTTTTCTTGTAAGTTGAAGTTCAGTATAAACTGGGCGTAAGTGGAAGGAAGGGACTGGAGAACTAAGTCTGTATAGAGCTCACTCTCCAATGTGGTCCCTAGGTCCGCGAGCTCCTCAATGTAGCCTATCATCTTAAGCACGTGTTCTGCTACTGATGATCCGACGGCCATCCTTGCCGAAAATAACTTTTTCGACGCTTCGTATCTTGCGATACGAGATTGCTCTCCATACAGTTCTTTTGTATGGAGAAATATGGATTCAAGGTCTATATTCTCGTGCCTCCTCTGATGTTCGTTGTCCATCGAGGCAAGTACGAGGCACTTGGCCTTCGTGCTATCAATCTCCCAAGTCTTACGGATTTCCTTATCCGCGACGCTGGAAGTGGGACCAGGGACAGGGGGAGCTTTAGTGGTAAGAAGATACCCCAGCTTGTCGTAAGTGATTGCCATTTTGACATTCCTGAGCCAATCTTTGTAGTTTGGCCCTGTCAGTATGTTTTTATCTAGAAGTAACTTAAGTCCAGTCATTTCGATTGGTCACTGCAATTAGGAGAGAGAAGAAGAAACACTTAGCATGATGCTCTTGCAAGTTTAGAGTGGTTTTTAGTTTGTCTAAACAGGATGGCTCCCACTGTTTCTCGAATCCCTCCTTAAAACCAAAAAGGAAGAATTAGTCAGGATCAATCTCACCGTACAATACTTGCTTAACCGTTCGGCCAGGATGGTGTCGGTACTTCGAGGGAGGTTTTCCAACGCTTTCGCGAAGTTCCTTAATTTAAGAACCTCTTTTCCCTGGGGACGTTGCCCCGCTAACACCTTTCTAGACACCTACTAGGTTTATAGCATTGATCGTTAAGTGAGAAATTTCCCGAGGAGTAGCATATACTCACAGTAGGATCGGGATCCAAATATCATCGCGTGACGAAATTGAAGGAATCCTACCAGAATCATCACGCTCCAAATGGTATGCAATACTAGCAAGTTTCAGTTCTTTTGAAACTCCCGATGTGGATTTTTGCCCCATGCTCTTATGACCTTGACTTTGGCCAAAATATCATAAGTCACATGTCAAGTTCTGCCCGTCATTATCCAGGTTAATTTGGATCCACCCGTACCCACCCTTGACTTTGGCCAAAATGGCAGTACGACTGTCCCAAACCAATGCATCTATCTATGCTACACATGAATACCCAATAGCTACCAATCACTATGCCTTGACTTTGGCCAACATACATAGCTTGAATACTATTGACCATTTATGCGAAACGACGGTGGGCTACGAATGGTTTTGGCGAAACCGTGAACGTAGTGAACTTGATTTAGTCGATGGAACGAGATAGCTTTTAAATGGAGTGGCTCAAACTCCGCATTTTAAAAGTTTGTTTTGAAAAGAACCGAGTGGTTTTTCGAAAGTGTTCTAACGACTTTTACATGGTTTATTATCTTGCATTAGTTCTTTTAATGCGTAATATTCTTGCATTAGTTCTTTTAATGCGTCCCATCATTTAATCCTACCATTGCAGAAAACAACCAAAATATGACGTACGCTTATGCCATTCGCATTCGCCACGGGGCCCCGTCATTACCCGTTAGGTTACTTAACTAACGACAGAGCGGGGGCTGGGCTAGCGTGGCTGTAAAACATAAGCAACGCCTTAATAATATCATATATAGATATATTGCAATGATAGACATTTCAGATCACAGATGAACACATTGGATATACTAGGAACCTGCAATTCGTACGAGCCTGTAACGAAAAGCAGATTACACGGTCGTGGTGAATAGCCAATACCCCACCCAAGACCCCTACGGGTGCGGCAAACTACCCGCCAAGTACCCGAAGCGAAGCAACCTCCCTCATCCCCGTGAGTAGGCCATACGGCACTTCGGCATACCCGGTAGTTTGTGCACCCCCTCCATAGGTCTATCCTAGGAGCAAAAACAGTAAAAAGAAATTATACAATGACGGCTACAACCTCGACCCGGTTGTGCGGCCATACAAATAATTATTACATCAATTTACAAATTTACATGAATTGAAAGAAAAGAAAACTCTCGTCTCACAACCCCCGGCTATTCACCCGCGACAATCCAACATATTCATATACACATTCCAGCAACATTACAGATCACAGATTTGTATAACCCCCACTAATCGACATATAGCGATTAGTAGACGTTCAATACAAATATCGCATCACAGAAAAACCCGTCAGCTTAAGTCTTTTAGAAGTTCGATCAAAAATATGGATTTTCAGGCCCCAAACACAAAATTTTCGTTCTGGAAAATCTGGGCAGAAAACACATATTTCAAAAATCCCAAAATACCCCTATGAGCAAACTGCAAAAAAGAAAACCCATGACCGAGTCAACTCGGCCGCGGTTCCGCGACGGGAGCTTGCTCCCGCCGCGGAACCGCGGTGCTTTGATCGAGTTAGGGGGCCAAATTTTTGCAGTTTCTTCTAAAAACCCTGAGTCGATTTTTGGTGTATTTCAAAAAAGTTTTCCAGCACTTTTAAAATCGACAGTAAGTTCGAATTTCGGGGTTCATTTCGGGACTTTTCTTTGATCGATCTTCTAGCTACTTTGCTAACATGTTAGATAGAGTTTAACTAGGTTCTGATACCACTGTAAGTCCATGCTACCTCTCCCGGTACTTTCGGGCATGCGGAATTTGATAAAAAACGATTTTCTTAGAGGTGGTAACATGGACTTAAAACCCGGATCTTTGTTAAACATCTAACTAACAACCTAACTACGAGTTGCTAACTACTCGGTTAGGGGGTTAGACCTTTCTATTTCTCGAACTCCTTCGTCTTCAAGCTTTGATGGTCGTCCGAATCGGCTTCTCCCCGTCGTCTCCTTGCGCCGAAGATAGATCCACCTGAAAGCCTCAACCTTTGGCTCCTTCTTCGAACTTTGAAGAAACTAGTTCATTCGGTTTGCCAAACCTTAAGAACTAGAGTGAGTAGAGAAGAGTTTGTATGGGATTTTATCTATGGTTCTTGGTTCTCAACTCATGAGACAAGTGAACCATAGAGTCAAGAGAGGGAGAGCAAGAGGAAGGAGATGAGAGCTCAAGAACAAGAGAGAGAATGAGCATGAAAGAATGAGAGAAGACTTTTCTCATTTGGCTCTCATAAACCAAAACAATCATAACACATCATATCAATCAAGTATTATGTGATGGTTTAAGCAGCCATAGCCATATCATTTCATGCACTCATTTTGCACAAAAGAGCAAGCAAGCAAAAGTCTTTGCCATGAAATGATAGCTATAGTTATCATGATGGTCAACTAGTCAAGCCTAGTCAACCGGTCAACAAAGTCAACAAAAGTCAACAAAGCAACAACTCAACAACCATGTCACCATAATACCTAATTAATATAATTGTTAATCACATATCATATTCTCATTAGGGTTGAGAAAAAAGTCAATAGTCAACTGTCAACGGTCAACAACCCTAATGAGAATCCTCCGGATCTGTCTCTCCGTCAACTGTGCATACACACCCGCATCCGCGTTCCGAGGAACACGAATACAAACTGGATAAATCCAATCCCAAAAGGTACACTAGGATCTGGCTTAAACTAAAGCCCGCTAGTGTAAACTGTCCGGACACTGTACGTGCACAAGTACACGGATGTGACCGAACCCTGTCGCAAAACCATGCGAGCTGTAGCAAAACCATGCGACCTGTCGCAAAACCATGCGACCTCTACTCTTTTGCCTAAAGGCGAATAGCTTTCTGTGTGGGACTCTAAAGACTCGACACTATGTTGGCAGTGGGTTTAACCACAGACCGCAAGCGGCACTAGCTGTGCGTAACGGTCCCCAGGTAGATGCCGACAAGAAGACTGACGAGGTGAAACCCATCTGAACTCCTACTGAGCCTGAATGTGACAATCTCGGTACAGTCCGGTCTGTTCGTCTGATACATCGCATGGCGAGCCTAGGGGCGGTAAACGTCAGTCCTCCAATAGCGGTACAAGTCGTGTCGGAGTGAAGCCCAAAACACCCTGAGATAACACTGGAAGCCTACCAGTATATCTCGTTTGCCCTGGCCAGGGACTACTCGTGTAATGGCTCTCCTAGATACAGTGCGATGTCAACCCCCAATACTGGGAGAGACGAATCCTGTCTAACCGTCACTGCCTCCAAGTGCTTCGGGACTGCACCCAACTACCACCTGTTTGCACGACTCCTTTGAGCCGTCGTAGGGTAGTAATCAAAGTGCAGTGGGAACACACTCGAGGCGAAGTGACAGTGTCATGTCAGTGGACTAAGCTGTACTCATGTCACCTGGGAACTGATAACTGACGATAGGCATAATACCAACTAGTCAGTTCCCAACGAGTCCTGTCCTGTGTACTTGTAACCCAACGAGCACCCGCATACTCTCTCAAGTACGACGTACTGATGGCTGTGGGACAGACCATCTCCCACACTGGGATGAGAAGCGCACACGCTAGTCTACTCCGGAGTATCGATGCCCTGTCTCGATAGTCCTGCGACCAGGGACCTGCATAAGGATGTGCTTCTAGATTACCCAGCCCCACTAGTGTGACTGCCATCACAACGCTGGTAATCAAGCAAAGATCCTAAGAGCTCCACTAATGTGTATAGGCGATATACTAAAATAAACACATGTACACATTGAAGTAGAAACAAACCAAGTAGCATACTACTATTTTGAGCAAGATTGTATATACAAGATGAATATCCCAAGCTTCCATTAAGTAATATACAAACTAGTATGATACAGTAATGGCCTCTAGGGCATATACACTAACAATATCAACCCCCAATACCGGGAGAGACGAATCCTGTCTAACCGTCACTGCCTCCAAGTGCTTCGGGACTGCACCCAACTACCACCTGTTTGCACGACTCCTTTGAGCCGTGGTAGGGTAGTAATCAAAGAAAAGTGGGAACACACTCGAGGCGAAGTGACAGTGTCAAGTCAACGGACTAAGCTGTACTCATGTCACTTGGGAACTGATAACTGACGATAGGTATAATACCAACCAACAGTTCCCGACAAGTCATGTCCAGTGTACTCGTAACCTAACGAGCACCCGCATACTATCTCCAGTACGACGTACTGATGGCTGTGGGGCAGACCATCTCCCCTGCTGGGATGAGAAGCGTATACGCTAGTCTACTCTAGAGTATCGATGCCTTGTCTCGATAGTCCTACGACAAGGGACCTGTATAAGGATGTGCTTATAGATTACCCAGCCCCCATAAGTATGACTGCCATCACAACGCTGGTAATCAAGTAAAGATCCTAAAGGCTCCACTAATATGTATATAGGCGATATGCTAAAAGAAACACATGCACATATTGAAGTAGAGACAAACCAAGTAGCATACTACCATTTCGAGCAAGATTGTCTATACAACTGTGAATATCCCAAGTTTCCATTAAGTAATATAAAAGCTATTATGATACAGTAATGGCCTCTAGGGCATATACACTAACAATCTTCCACTTGCACTAAGGCCATGTACTGGCGTACCGAAGAGCTATCATCTCGATCAGCCACTTGAACTGAGTCTGGGGTAAGGCCTTCGTGAGTGGATTTGCAGTGTTATCCTCCGAATTTACTCTCTTCACCTCGATCTCCCGGTGATCTGCTGTAACATTTTCAAAAGTATAAAATATTAATTTGGGAATTTTTATAATTTAATATTATTTTATTGATTATTTTAATATTAAATCTATAATTAAATGCAAATAAATAGGAAAAATGGTTGAAAAATTATGAAAAATTTTGGAAAATTCTAAAATAGGGTAAATTAGTGAATTATGACATTTTTAAGTTTTTGTGATTAGTTTGACACTAATTTAGTGCTAATCGCGATTAAAAATCGCTAATCGGGTTTTTCGACTTTTTGTGCAAAACTTGCACGTATCACTTTTTTCTACACTTGTGCATTTTTCTTGCCATGATTTATCATTTGGGGTTTACTATTCTTGTGAGAAGGTTTTGGGAATTAAAGAGAAAAGAAAAGAAAATGAGAATGGGGTTGGTGAGAGAGGTATGGGTGCATATTGACTTAGCCATTCCCTTGGTTTTCCTCCTCATTCCTCTCCCTCATCCTTGTGCTGCTGCTGCTGCTGCTACTGCCCATTTTTCCCCTCCACAAAACCCTCTCACTTCATCTCAAAATCTATCTCAAAACCTCACATCCCTTTCACGAAAAAGATGCACAAGCTTGAGATCTACGCAATGGACCATGAAAGCATGGATTTGGCCACTAGAGGGCAACTCAAGAAAGTTCTTGAGTTGCCAAGTGAGGTAAATTCTGAACCCTTAGCTCAATTGTAGCATTTCCTTTAACCCCAAGTTAAGATTATATCGATATTGTGTGATATTATGGACTTGGTGATAACCTAGTTAGGGTTTGAGAGAAACTTGAGTTGTAATGTGAAATTGAGCTCAGTAGAGGACTTGTAAACACCCTAGTGCATGAATTGGAACCCAAAACCTGAAGCTAGAACCAGAATACGGATTTTAGAAACCGATATCGGTGAAAATGTGTAATCTGTGAAGGTTAATTCGAATCTGCTATCATACGAGACACCTGAAAATAATATTGAATTGACAGTGAGATGTGCAGGCACCATTGAACCAACACCCCAAACCCTAGCTCCCCACTCCACTTTTTGGCCGCCGAAATTCCCATTCTGGCCGCAATTTGCGGCCAGACCAGGGAGGAATTTCCTCGTTTTGCGTGCATGCCCCCATTTCCTCAATTCTTGGCCCAGGGTACTTCTAGTTTTGACAGATTCCATCTAGGGTAAAATCTGGGACATATATCCTAAGTTGCTATTTGGGTTTCGTGTTTCCGTATTTCTGTATTTTTGATTCTGAAATTATGGATTGTGCTTTGCCTCGACTATTGGGCGTTTATACGACGATATAGAGGATTTGTTGATGGTTTGAAGGCGTGCCATAGGTTCTCACCTATAGGCCCCCTTATCGTATCGTTTTGGATTTCATGCGCCGTTTTAGCTTGGATTTGGTTTTAATGCTATATGCGACACTTTGATGTGTAGGTACTCATGAAGACTTCGGGACGACAAGCAAATGCATGGTGACGTCCGCAAATGATGATGCAAGGTGAGTAGATTATATCTACAGGGGGAGGTCGGGTGGATGGCGTATAGCACCCCGGCAGTCCGTAGTTAGTATACTATATATAGTGGTTATATAATAGTTATAGTGTGTTGTAGCTTTGTGATAGGTGTATTATGGATAGTGTAGGGTAGAAGCGACTAGTGTAGTTCATAGTCGTGAACCCTAGGGTAGAATTACACCTACACACACACCCTTGCATATTACTTGTACTTACACGGTGTTTGATGATATGGGATGACTTTGGAGGTGAGTCGATGATGTGGCTTGGTGCCGTGAGATCGGTGGTTTGATACGATTCATATGTGGAATATGACTTGTGATTCTTGCGGGCTTGGGATATGTGGTTACCCCCGCATGCATACTTTATTGATGGTATCGTTTTGTACTGACATAGAGTAGTACCCCAGACTATATGATCTGATGATAGTGATACCTGTTAAGTGACGAGATAGTGAGATGTTGACCCGTACCCAGCTTTTGGGGATGCCGTACGATGATTTACCGTACGAGCCGATATTGATGATAGATCCGCACTCATAACTAGAGGATGTCCTACGATATGTTCTTGAGGCGGGATCACCGACTATATACCCATGTATATATACATTGACTTAGATTTAGGTGGTTTCCACACCTACCCCTCCTGATTTACCTGATACTTAGATGTAGTTTGCATAGTAGATACTTCACAGTGGTGTCGACTACTAGATTTCTGCATTTTCATGCTATTCGCATTGCTGGCATATGCACATTACTATTCCATGTTGCATGATTTTGGATATGATTACCTTTTTTTACATGTCGCATACATCATGGATTGATTGCATAGCACATCGTATTGGATCATTGCAGTGTAGCTTATCTATATGTGACATGACTTGATATTCATACTTGATACCTATATCACAGTGGATCATTGCATTGTAGCTTATCTATATGTGATATATATACTTTGATATAGGGCTGACCCGGAATGACGGATGCCCGATGGATTGATATAGGGCTGACCCGGAATGACGGATGCCCGATGTACTGAGAGAGGGATGACCCAGACTGACGGATTCCCGATATATACTTTGATATAGGGCTGACCCGGAATGACGGATGCCCGATGGATTGATATAGGGCTGACCCGGAATGACGGATGCCCGATGTACTGAGAGAGGGATGACCCGGACTGACGGATTCCCGATATATACTTTGATATAGGGCTGACCCGGAATGACAGATGCCCGATGGATTGATATAGGGCTGACCCGGAATGACGGATGCCCGATGCATTGAGAGAGGGATGACCCGGACTGACGGATTCCCGATATATACTCTGAGAGAGGGCTGACCCGGAATGACGGATGCCCGATACATGAGGATTTACGTGTCGATGCTAGGCACGGTTTTCATGATGTTTTTCCATGATTTTGTTTATATCCTCATATTGCATACATGATGCTTATTGTCATTGGGTGACGGGTGGACGGGTTCCACATATATACAGATATGGCTCATATACGGACATAGATCATATACAGATTTGGATCATATACAGACATAGATCATATACAGACATGGATCATATACAGACTGGACTTACACTGATCATACTTCATTTGTATATATAACAGGGCATGAGGGCGCTGTTATATATACCCTTACACCAATATTAGTGGTATGAGACGCTAATATATGTGTATTGATATCATTGATACTTCATCATATTTACTTCTTGCAGACATACCTTATACGGATGACATGTTATTACCTGAGTACCTGGCACTACATACATGATTAGATGTTACCTTGCTACCTTATCATACTCAGATGTACTCTTATGGTTATATTACTGATCGTTGACTTAGGATTATGTCTTGCATTCGGTTCCTGCTCGTAGATATTTTCTATTCACGAGTTGGCAACTCACCCCCGTTGTGCCACAGTTTCTTGCAGGTTCTGCCGTACAGGTTTCATTGCGGCATTTCTGGCACACTTCTTTCTTGCGGGTGATTTGCTTTTTGGTAGGTGGATTCCTTTGTATCAAGAACCACCATTGTATTCATTTTACTCATTGTATCTAGAATTTCCATCAACCAAAACTTGTATATTGTTTCAGACCTAGACTTTAGTGATGTATTATTCGACCTTAGAGTCGCGCTTAGTAGTATTGCGGTTTCTTGTTGCTTTGAGCTTTCTTTTGGGTTTGATCCTCGCCACTTGGCGTTGTATATTATTGTTGCATGTGTGGTTGTGACCGTCTATTGACGAAGAGCTAGCTCCCGCTTGGGGATGCCCTTATCATTGCATATATATTGTCATTCTTGTTGTACCCCATTCGGGGCCAGTTTTACGAAAGAAATTCTGCCGAAATTTTTAGAAAAGAATGTACTGTTTTAAATTGCACCTTCGGCTTAGTTATTCAAAAACTTTGATTGTTAAACATGTAGTTCCTTACTTATTCTTAAAAAGGGTTTTAGATTTCTGGGTTTTCGGCTTACTTAGTCGCGTTACGCCTGTAGACGTTACGTGGTTAAGTGCCGGTCACGGGCCAAACTTTGGGTCGTGACATCTGCGATCTCCCTGATCAGGTGGTACCGCCTCAAAATGTGCATGGACTTCTGATGGGACCTGGGTTCCTTCGCTAAAGCTATAGCTCCATTGTTGTCACAATACAGCGGTATTGGATCAACAATGGTAGGAACCACCTGAAGTTCCTTGATGAACTTCTTCATCCAGACAGCTTCCTTTGCGGCATCGCAAGCAGCTATGTACTCCGCTTCCATAGTTGAGTCAGCAACGGTTTCCTGCTTGGAACTCTTCCAGCAAACCGCCCCTCCATTGAGGGTAAAGTCATAACCCGACATGGACTTGGAGTCATCCTTGTCACTCTGGAAGCTGGAGTCAGCAAAGGCCTCGATCTGGAGGTCTTTTCCGCCATACACCAAGAACATTTCCTTAGTCCTTCTCAGGTACTTGAGAATGTTTATTACTGCTATCCAGTGTTTCTCCCCTGGGTCCGACTGATACCGGCTTACAACGCTTAATGCGTATGCTACATCTGGTCTGGTACATAACATCGCATACATTATAGAGCTTACCGCAGATGTGTAGGGTATAGATGACATGCGAGCCCTTCTCCAAATCAGTCTTGGGAGACATCTCTTTGGAGAGGGTGATTCCGTGACAAGCCAGTAGATTACCGCGCTTGGAATCTTCCATACTGAATCGTTTCAGTATGGTGTCGATGTACCTGGACTGTGAAAGTCCCAACATCCTCTTAGATCTATCACGATAGATCTGGATTCCCAGAATGTAGTTGGCATCGCCCAGGTCCTTCATGGAGAACCTCTGTGACAAGAATCCTTTGACTGACTGTAGCATAGGAATATCATTTCCTATTAGGAGAATGTCATCGACATACAAGACGAGGAATACCACAGTTCTCCCTACAATCTTACTGTAAATGCATGGTTCATCTGGTTTTTGATAAAGTCGAATTCTTTGACAGTATCATCAAAGCAGATGTTCCAACTCTGCGATGCCTGCTTCAGTCCATAGATGGACTAGAGCAACTTGCACACTTTACCGCTGCTCCCACTCTGAATGAATCCCTCTGCTGATCCATATAGACGCACTCTTCTAAATTTCCATTTAGGAAAGCCGTCTTTACGTCCATTTGCCAGATTCCATAATCGTGGAAGGCAGCAATGGCAAGAAGGATCTGAATGGATTTGAGCATATCTACTGGAGAAAAGGTCTCGTTATAGTCCAAACCAGGTCGTTGACGAAAACCCTTTGCTACAAGTCTAGCTTTATAGGTTTCAACCTGCCCATCTACACCAATCTTCTTTCTAAAGATCCATTTGCATCGTACGGGTTTTACCCTTTCTGGAGCAAAGTCCAAAGTCCAAACTTTGTTGGTGTACATGGACTACATCTCGGTCCGCATTGCATCCTGCCATTTTACCGAGTCACCACTCTGAATGGCTTGCTGGAAGCTAGTAGGCTCACCATAATCAATAGTGCAATCCTCTCTATCCCCATCTATGAGAAAACCGTAGTATCTCTCGGGCGGATGAGACTGCCTACTACTCCTGCGGAGTGGCGCTGGGATGTCCGGTTCTCCTGAACCTTCTGGTTCTACCAAGGTTTCAGTAATAGCTTGTGGTTCTGAAATTTCTTCCAGTTCTATTGCGCTCTCGCTTATCTGATTTTCTAAAAATTCAGTTTCCAAGAAGTGGGCATGCTGAGAAACAAAACCTTTTGTTCCTCTACGGAATAGAAAAGATACCCCCTGGAGTTCTTTGGGTATCCCATAAACTTACACAGTACTGAGCGTGCCTCGAGCTTGTCCGCATGCCGCTTCTTTACAAAAGCTGGACATCCCCATGTCTTAAGATACTTAAGACAGGGTTTCTTCCCACTCCACATCTGATATGGGGTGGTAGGCACAGTCTTGGTTGGAGCCTTGTTCAAGAGATATGCAGCTGTTTCTAGTGCATAACTCTAGAAGAATCGCGGTAACTCAGCCTTACTAATCATGGAACGAACCATATCCAATAGGGTTCGATTCCGCCTTTCCGATACACCGTTGTGTTGTGGTGTGTATGGAGGAGTAAGCTGAGAGAGAATTCCATTCTTTTTTAAGTAGCCCAGAAACTCGGCACTCAAGTATTCACCACCTTGATCAGATCTCAGTGTCTTGATACTTT
This sequence comes from Agapanthus africanus, assembly GCA_030015575.1. Taxonomy (NCBI): domain Eukaryota; kingdom Viridiplantae; phylum Streptophyta; class Magnoliopsida; order Asparagales; family Amaryllidaceae; genus Agapanthus; species Agapanthus africanus. Next base: position 157,937,080 of record JASDDO010000010.1, read on the forward strand.
TGCCTGTTTGTTTTTCAACTTCATTCTTGTATTCCTGAAATTTCTCAAAGGCCTCGGATTTATGCTTCATCAAGAAGACATGTCCATACCTAGAGAAATCATCTGTGAAAGTAATGAAGTATGAATAACCACTTCGCGCATGTGTAGACATTGGACCACACACATCACTCTGTATGATTCCCAAGAGCTCGCTTGCTCTTTCTCCGTGTCCAGTGAACGGAGTCTTTGTCATCTTTCCTATGAGACAAGATTCACAAGTGGCATAAGACTGGTACTCGAACGGATCCAAGTATCCTTCTTTATGTAACTTTGTTAACCGTATCTCATTAATGTGACCCAGTCTATAATGCCATAAAAAAGTCTGATTTAATTCCAGAGACTTTCTTTTAGGTGTGTTCTGGACACTGAAAATCTGAGCTTGATTCAATACGTATATCCTGTTTTTTAATGTACCTGACCCAATCAGAACTTGATTTAGGTGGATGTTGACCACATCGCTTACAAAAGTAAAATCATATCCTTCCTTAGAAAGTAAGGATACGGATATGATATTACAAGTCGCACCTGGTACATAAAAACAGTCATGCAGAATCAATATCTGCCCAGTTGTCAGTCCAAGATGATACTCCCTTACGGATTCAGCATACATGCTCATTTCGTTAGCAACCCTGAGAGTCATATCACCTATCCTGATAACCCTACAGTTTCTCAGAGCCTGTAACGAATTACAGATGTGAGATCCTGATCCGGTATCCAATACCCAGGAAGTAGGGTTAACTGACATACAGTTCTCTATTACAAACACACCCGAATCCGAAGCCACAACATGCTTCGAATTCTGCCTACTGGCTGTGCTAGCCCCGCAATCCTTCTGCCAATGTTCATTCCTGTAACAATAGGAACGTCCCTCTTTTACTATATCCAGTCCCGAAACTTCTGCCCTTTCCTTTCCTTTTACTTCCCTGGTTTCCTTCAGGGTAGAAGGTAGAGACTGTAGAACCAAGTCAGCATCTGACCCGTTCTTCAACGTGGTCTTCAGGTCTGTGAGCTCAAAATAGCTGGTCTCTGTACGGACGTTGCCCCTACAGAGGACCCGATACCCAACCTCGCTGGAAGCAATTCGTTCGAGGTCTCATATCTTGCGATACGAGATTGCTCTCCATATAAATCTTTGTTATGGAGGAAGATAGAAACTAAGTCCATCTTCTCGTGCTGCCTCTTGTATGCACCATCAACTGAGGCTAACACGAGGCACTTGGCTTTCGCACAGTCCTTTTCCGATGTCTTGCGGATATGAATATCCATGACAGGGGAAACTGGACCGGAGACGGCAAGGGTTGGATCAGTCAAGAGGTGTTCCAGCTTGTCATGGGCAATGGACATCTAGACAGACCATTGCTAGTCATAACAGTCAAATTCAGTCATTTTATTATCTAGATGTAACCTATGCCTGGTCACTGGGTCGCTGCAATTAAGAGAGAGAGAAGAAAACACTTTAGCATGATGCTCTTGCAAGTTTAGATTGGTTTTTAATTTATCTAAACAGGATGGCTCCCACTGCCTCTCGAATCCCTCCTCAAACCATAAAGGAAGAATAAGTCGGGATCAATCTCACCGTACAATACTTGCTTAACCGTTCAGGCAGGCTGGTGTCGGTACTTCGAGGGAGGTTTTCCAACGCTTTCGCGAAGTTCCTTAATTAAGTAACCTCTTTTCGCTGTGGGCATAGCCCCGCTAACACCTTTCTAGACACCTACTTGGTTTATAGCATTGATCGTTAAGCGAGAAAGTTCCCGAGGAGTAGCATATACTCCCAGTAGGATCGGGATCCAAATATCATCGTATGTTAAAACTGAAGGAATCCTACCAGAATCATCACACTTCAAATGGTATGCAGCACTAGCAAGTTTCAGTTTCTTTAGAAACTCCTGATGTGGATTTTTGGCCCATGCTCTTATGACCTTGACTAAGGCCAACAAATCATAAGTCACATGTCAAGTTCTACCCGTCGTTGTCCAGATTGATTTGAACCCACCCGTATATACCCTTGACTATGGCTAACAAAGTAATACGACTATCCCAAACCAACGCATCTATCTATGCAACATATGAATACCCACCAGCTACCAATCACTGTGCCTTGACTATGGCCAACAAACACAGCTTGAATACTGTTGGATATTCATATGAAACGACGGAGGGCTACGAATGGTTTTGGCGAAACCGTGAACGTAGTGAACTTGATATAATCGAAGGAACCTGGATAGATTTTAAAAGGAGTGGTTTAAGCTCAGCGTTTAAAAGTTTTCTATTTTGAAAAGAAACCGAGTGGTATTGAAATTGTTCCAACGACTTTAACTTTGGTTTATTTTCTTGCATTAATTTTAATGTGTCCCATCATTTAATCCTACCATTGCAGAAAAAAACAAAAATATGACATACGCTTATGCCATCTGCATTCGCCACGGGGTCCCGTCATCACCGTTAGGTTACTTAACTAACGACAGAGCGGGGGCAGGACTAGCGCGGATGCAAAACATAAGCAACGCCTAAATAGATATCATATATAGATATATACATTCGTCAGATGCAATGATAGCCATTCCAGATCACAGATGAACACTTTGGATATACTAGGAATCCGCGTTTCGTTTGAGCCTGCAACGAAATACGGATTGCTCGGTCGCGATGAAAAGCCAAACCCTACCCTAGACCCCTACGGGTGCGGCAAACTACCCGCCAAGTACCCGAAGTGAAGCAATATCCCTCAACAACGTGAGTAGGTCACTCGGCACTTCGAGATACCCGGTAGTTTGTGTCTACCACCTTGGGTCTATCCTAGGAGCAAAAACAGAAAAAAGAAATAATATAGAATGGCGGCTACAACCTCATCCCGGATGTGCGGCCATAAAATAATATTACATCAATTACAAAATTTTACATGAATGAAAGAAAAAGAAACTCTCATCTCACATCCACCCGTCTATTCATCCGCGACAATCCACCGAGTTCATATACACAAACCATCAACATTACAGATCACAGATATGTATAACCCTCACTAATCGACGTATAGCGATTAGCAGACGTTCAATACATATATCACATCACAGATAATATCCGTTAGCCAAAGTCTACGAAATTTCGATCAAAATACGGATTTGTAACCACCCCAAAAACAAATTTGTTCTCTGGAAATTCTGGGCAGAAACAAACTATACTAAAAATCCCAAAACATCCAACTAAGAACACTGCACCAAAAATGGTCCACGGCGGAGTCAACTCGGCCGCGGATCCTCGGCAAGAAGCATGTTATTGCCGCGGAACCGCGACGCTTTGACCGAGTCACTGGATCGTTTTTGGTGGGTGTCTTTAGAAAACCCTGAGCCGATTTTTCATGTATGTTAAATAATTTTTAAAGCAGTATAAAAAATCGGCAGAAAGTTGATTTTTCCGGACATGTTTTGCGAATTTTTTCCGATCGAGATTCTAAATACTTTGCTAACATGCTAATTTATGTTTAGCCAGGCTCTAATACCACTGTAAGTCCACGTTGCTCACCCCGGTTCTTACGGGGAGGCGGAAACAGCGGAAAACAATTTTTGGCGCAAAGGCAACATGGACTAAAAGAAGGATCTTTGCTAAACTACAAACTTGCAAACTACTTGAGGTTCTATCTACTATGTCATAGAGATTATACCTCACGACACCGGTCCTTCGGGTCTTCATTCCGCTGTCCGGTTCGTCCACCCATGCTCCGAGGGTCGATCCGGATCTTGATCACCTCCGCGGCCTTCTTGAATCGAAGACGATCCACCCGAGAGGTGTACTCCGAGCTCCACCTCAAGCCGAGGCAACTAGGGTAACAAGATCGCTAGTCTTGATGTCCTAGGATTTGTAGAAGAGATAGATGGAAGTGTTTGTCTATTTGGATCCTTTTTCTCTCAACACATGAGATCAAAGGAATAATCAAGAGGAGGAAGAAGAAGGAGAACAACCATGGAGCCCTCTCATTTCTTTTTCAAGAGAGAGAATGAGAAATGAATTATTGTGCTAAAGAGAATGAACCATGGTTGCAATAATACACCACTATCATCATTACTAATCTTTTCAAGATTAAGTTGATGGCAACAATTGACTTGACCATTATCATAATCCAAAAATAAAAAGAAAACCAAAGAAAACTCTAGACCTCTCATAAAGGTCCAAGTCAACTTTGGTCAAATGGTCAACAGAGTCAAGTGTGGTCAAATGGTCAAAGCAATTAGCCATCACTTAATAATCACTAAAAAGATTAGTAAATCATGTCCCCGGCTCATAATGGTTTTGACCGAACGAACTGCCAAAACCCTAATGAGTCCGCCTCATTATGGTTTCGACCGAATCAACTGTCAAAACCCTAATGAGGCACCTCCTTCCTCTTCGCTCCTCATAACTGTGCATACACACCCGTATCCGCATTCCGTAGAATGCGAATGCAAAGAAGACAAAACAAATCCATTCGTGCAATACTAGGATCCGGCTTAAACTAAAGCCCACTAGTATTGCCTGCCCGAACAGCATACGCACACAAGTGCACGTAAGTGATCGTAGCCCTGCCGTAAAACCATACGGCCTCTACACGTTTCGCTCAGTGCAGGGAAACTCTCTGTGTGGGACTCTAAAGACTCAACACTACGCTGGCAGTGGGTTTAACCACAGACCGCAAGCGGCACTAGCTGTACGTAACGGTCCCCAGGTAGATGTCGATAAGAAGGCCGATGAGGTAAACCCATCCGAACTCCCACTGAGCCTATATGTGACAATCTCCGTACAGTCCGGTCTGTTCGTCTAAGAATATCGCATGGCGGGCCTAGGGGGTGGCAAACGTCAGTCCCCTAATAGCGGTACAAGTCGTGTCGGACTGTAGCCCAGAACACCCTGAGATAACACTGGAAACCTACCAGTATATATCGCTTGCCCTGGCCAGGGACGACTATGTGTAATGGCTTTCCTAGACACAGCGTGATCTCAACCCCCAATACCGGGAGAGACGAATCCTGTCTAACCATCACTGCCCCAAGTGCTTCGGGACTGCACCCAACTACTACCTGTTTGCATGACTCCTTTGAGCCGTGGTAGGGTAATAATCAAAGAACAGTGGGAACACACTCGGGGCGAAGTGACAGTATCAAGTCAACGGACTAAGCTGTACTCATGTCACCTGGGAACTGATAACTGACGATAGGTATAATACCAACAAACAGCTTCCGACGAGTCCTATCCAGTGTACTCGTAACCTAACGAGCACCCGCATACTATCTCCAGTACGACGTACTGATGGCTGTGGGACAGACCATCTCCCCTGCTGGGATGAGAAGTGTATACGCTAGTCTACTCCGGAGTATCGATGCCCTGTCTCGATAGTCCTACGACTAGGGACCTGTATAAGGATGTGCTTATAGATTACCTAGCCCCCATAAGTGTGACTGCCATCACAACGCTGGTAATCAAGCAAAGATCCTAAGGGCTCCACTAATATGTATATAAGCGATATGCTAAAGAAACACATGCACATATTGAAGTAGAGACAAACCAAGTAGCATACTACCATTTTGAGAAAGATTGTCTATACAACTGTGAATATCCCAATCTTCCATTAAGTAATATACAAGCTAGTATGATACAGTAATGGCCTCTAGGGCATATACACTAACAAGTATGCTATCTGGTTTATCTTTATCATCGTGTACTGCTTTAGGTGACCTTATAGGTCACTATTGCGCGTTGATAGAGCCCTTAGGATTCTTGCTTGACGGCCGGAAGTATTATGGCGATCATATACGTGGGAGCTGGGGTCTATAAGCACATCCTTAAAAGGTCCCTAGTCGTGGGAGTTTTCGAGACAGGGCATCGATACTCCAGAGTAGACTAGTGTATACAGTCGAGACCCCGACGAGGGGCGGTGGCCGGTCTCACAAGCCACTGGTGTCAGTTCATTCACCTAAGATGTATACAGGTACTCATTGGGTTATGAGTACACCGGACAGGACTCGCCGGGAACATGCTAGTTGGTATTATACCAGACGTCAGATAGCAGTTCCCTGGTGACATGTGTACAGGTTAGTTCATCGACCTGAGATCGTCATTTGTCTCGTGTGAGTTCCCACTGTACTTTGATTACTACCCTACCACGGCTCAAAGGAGTCATGCAAACAGGTTTTAGTTGGGTACAGTCCCGAGCCACATCGAGGCAGTGAGCGGATCTGTAGGAGTTCGTCTCTCCCGGATTTGGGGGTGAGATCGCGCTGTGTCTAGGAGAGCCATTACACAAAGCCCTCGGCCGAGGCAGGAGATTTACTGGTAGGTATTCCAGTAGTATCTCAGGGTGTTCTGGGCTATACTCCGACACGACTTGTACCGCTTTTGGGGGTCTGACTTTTACCAACCCCCTAGGCCCGCCATGCGATACTCATAGACGAACGGACCGGACTGTACGGATATTGTCACTGACAGCCTAAGTAGGGTGTCAGGATGAGTTCGCTCATCGACCTCTCTTTTGGTCAATACCTGGTAGCTCGTTACGTACGGCTAATACCTCTGACGTGCTAGTGGTTAAATCCACAACCAAAGTATTGACGAGTCTTTAGAGTTCCCCACAGACAGTTTCTAAAGTTTCGGGCGAAACGCTGTAGAAGCCGTATGGAGATATGGCTGGGTTCGATCATATACGTGCGGTATTGCACAGATCATGATCGGACGGATAATACTAGCGGGCTTTGGTTTAAGCTGGATCCTAGTATTGTAAAGTGTAGATTTTGTCTCATTGCATTTGTATTCGGTCGGAATACAAATCCGGGTATGTATATATAGTCGCGGGGTTTTCCTATAATTTATTACGGGATCAGTTTTTTGAAGTTGCCAGTTTGCATTCCATTTCGGCCATTTTCCTTTGTATCTTTCTTTGGCTGAAAATTGGTGTGGTGGAGCTTATTTGCAAATGTGTAAATTAGCAAAGTGGAGGGTGTTTCTTGTAATTGGTAGTTTCATGATGGTTCCACCATACATTGACTTCTTGGTTCATGATTGTTCATGATTGCTTGACTTTTGACTTGATGATGATGAAGGGTTATGATGATGGAGTGAGGATTGTTTTTTGATGATCACCATTTCTCTCTCTTGCATTATTATTTTTGATTCACTTCCTCTCTCTCTTATCAAGCAAGGGGCCGGCCATTTTTTCTGAGAGAGGGGCTGTCCCAATTTTGTGTATGGGATTGTTCTCATTTTGGCTCACACAAAATTCCATAGTTCATCTCAAAAAGCTCATATCTCATTCCTCCACCTAAAAGGTAACTTCTAGTAACTCCATGAGACCCAGTGTTCTACACTTAGCCTACAACATCCTTGAACACGTCCACTCGCCAACTTCATGCCCGAGTTGCCTCAGTCCAGAGGTGGGAGCCCGTAAAAGAACCCGGCGATGTCGTACCCTTCTGACGAGGATATGAAGACCGGAGATTCCGCGGGGAGATCGGGATGACGACGAGAAGACCGAAGGACACGGATCGCTCGGTATATCTCTCTGCCCCTTCTCTAGTTAGCTAGGATTAGGTTAATAGCCCGATCCGGGTTTATAGTCCGTGGTAGCGCCGGTTTCTTTTTAAAGAAAAGTTTTTGTTTCCCACATTTTGGCCTCGTTCAGACGGCCTGGGCGCTGTCGTGGTCCTACAACATCAACTCCCTATACCGGGGGAAACGAATCCCCTCCTATCGCTCATTGCCTCCATGTGATTAGGGACAGTACCCAAAATTTACCGTTTTGCACGCCCTCTTTGACGTGGTATGATGGAAATCATAGCACAGTGGGAATCACACAAGACTCTATGACAATCTCGTGTCTACAGACTACTCTGTACCAATGTCACCAGAGAACTGCCATCTGACGTGAGGTATAATACCATCCGGGAGTTCTCGGCGAGTCCGTCCAGTGTACCCAGTCTCCACTGAGCACCCGTACACCATCCTTGATGTCAAACACCGATGGATATGGGATCATCTATCGCCTATCATATGGGTCAAGATGCGTATACGCTAGTCTACTCTGGTGTCTCGATACACCCTCGACTAGGAACAGTTGTAGGATGTACTCGTCGACTACCGTGGCCCCACTAGTATGATCTCATCATAGTCCCAGTAGTCGAGTACATATCATAAGGGCTTTATCAACATGTAACATAGAGATAATCAGAGTACATGTTAAGATAAAGTACAACTAGATAGCATACTATCATGTCGAGCAAGAAAGTCCTCCCTATATATGTTCAAGCATCCACTACAATATACATCATATGTACAGTAATGGCCTCTAGGGCATACATATAACTAACAATCTCCCACTTGCACTAGGGCCATCTGTTGTGGTATCACATACCCAACAATTAGCTGTGGTTGAAATATCTCATACTCAACCATCCCATAAAAGTCTCTATTGGGAAAAAGGCCTTTGTGAGTGGATCCGCGCTGTTGTCCTCTGTGTCTACTCTCCTAACCTCGATCTTCCTGGAGATCAACCATCTCCATGATCAGGTGATACTGCCTAAGAATTATATCTGGATGACTAATGGGACGGGGGTTCCTTGGCATTAGCCACAACTCTATTGTCACACAATGGTTGGAATGAAGTTCATCTCATGAACTTATATATATCCAGACTGCCTCTTTGGTAGCATCCTTGGTAATGACGTATCTTGCCTTTAATCGTCTAGTAAGTCACGGTATCTAGCTTGGAACTCTTCCAACATACCTTCCCTCGACTGAGGGTAAAGACAATGCATGCGACTGACATTCAGTCGTCTTTATCACCGTGGAACCTTTCCAGTGATTCTCCCCAGGATCGATTGATACCATCTGATCAGTCGAAAATACTGCATCTTTTAACCAGCAATTTCCATATCATTTGCACTCATCTAGAAGTGTTCGGCATTTATATAACACATATTAGCGAAACAGTTGTAAAATATCAGATTACATGTGTTAGACTTTAAAACCGGTACTATAAGGGAAATTGACTGCATTTCATAGCATGGCAACATTCCTATATATCGCAACTTGTGTTTCAAAGTCTGTGCAGGACATTACAGAAGATCGGTCAAATTTGCAAACGAAGACTGTTAAAAAGACGCCAACTCATGGATTTGGAAGCTGGTATTAATCTAAAAAGAATTCAGAGATTCAACATAGCAGTAAATACATCAAAAGACATAGTAGAGCAACAGAAGAAGCTTGAAGCCCTAAGGCAGCCAAGTGGCCGCGGAACCGCGCCGGAGCCGCCTTGCGCCGCGGTTCCGCGGCGCCTTGTCCACGTCACCACCTCAATTCAGCTTCACAACTCTCATTTCAGCTCCTACACTTCATAAAGACACTACATTTTCCAGAGGGATCTCGAAGCTTCTGCCAGTTCAGCAAACTTAGGGTTTCTAAGCTAAACATTCCTAGCTTAAAGTCTAGCTAAGCTCCTAACTAACTTACAACAAACTTTTGGAGGGAATTGCAAATTAAAAAACCTAGACGTAGGGTTTGGGAAACCTATAAATAGACCTCTAGGCTCACTTGTAATATAATCTCTCATCTCATATCATAGATCTTAGACAACTCATTGTTGGCTAAATTCTAGTTCATTCTTCTTCCCCAATTTCCACCTCCAAACCCTAACCTTAATCCAATCTAGAAATACCCAATTCAAGATCCATGGAGTTCAAGCAAAGAAAGTCTTCATGCATCCTTTAGAAGCAAAGCCGGTATTCAACGGAGCACGAGATCGAAGCGATCCAAGACTCAAGAAGCCGAGCGATGCAAGATTCGACGAGCGAAGTTCCTACCTATTGTAAATCTTGAGAGTTATAACTACTTGTTGATGTAATGAAGGTGAAGATTCTTTAACTTGCTTATTTTTAATTCAAGCATTTTGATTCATTTCGATTCTTGAATATGTACCTTGTGATGATGCTTGAATAAAACTCCGCTCGTGGAGGAATCGAAACAATTGTAAAATGATGATGTTGATGAATTGTTAAACGTTTTCTTAAGTCTTAAAACAATTGTAAATTCATGAAAATCGATTGATCGATGATCTAGATCGATGCGAATGTGTTCTTGATTCCTTTCGCACGATCTAGAGATCGACAATTGATCATTCGACTTTCAAGAAGCTATCTAGTGAATGTTATTCATCGAAAGGACAAAGGATAGGGTGAGGAACCCTAATTCCTCGCAAGATCCTTGATCCTCGATGAATTCGACATCTATTTAGCATCAATTTGTTACTAGATAAGAAATCGTAATCTTGAATCTTCATCACATCTACAATTTACTTGATTCCTACGAGCTTTACTTCAAATCTTGAAACCCTAAGTGATTGGAATTCTATCGAACCTCGATTCTCGATGTTTATCATTTCTTGATTCTTGATTAGAATAGTGACACTTGAAACCCATCGATAAAAATCTTGAACCATGTTTTCTTTTCTTTTCTATTAACTTTTCAATTCAAACAAATCAAAATTACAAACGAATCGCACAATCCCTGTGGACGATCCGCACTCGCTAACGATCTACATCTGACACCGTAGTTGATTGCGGTCAAATAATTATTTGATTGTGAATTCTATTCATTTTCTAAATACCGACACAAAGAAACTTATTCGAGTTACACAACACAATCGGAATTAGGAATCAATCAAATGGCGCCGTTGCCGGGGATCGCGCGCTAATTCGTTTCATATTGAAATTTGAATTGAAAGATTTATTCCATTGTGATTTTGAGATCAAAATTCGCGCAAAAATCTAAACAATTTGTTGTAGTTTGTTGCAAGGAGATCTGGAGCTTGCTGTGCAATTGAAATAATTTTTGGAAAATTCCAGAGAGCTGAAGGAGTGAACAACAGCTTGCTGTTGAATTTTGGTGCAGGGAACATCACCGACGGCGGCGAAATCGCGGTAGGAGCCACCTATTGCGGCAGTTCCGCGGCTTACTGAAGGGTTCTCTGTGCAAATTTTTCTCAGGTAACTCTTATTTTCTTATCACCTTCTCAAATCTGCTCCAAATAACATTTTGTGCAGGCTTCTTTGCAAAAATCACAGCGCCGCGCAAAAAGCACAGCGCCGCGCAAAAAGCAAAATTAAATTGTGCTTGTTTTGATTCTTGTGGTTGTTTACATAATTAATACGGACATTAAGGGGCAAAGACCAAATCCAGATTAGGTGGGGAGTTCATTACCCTTCCTAAGCCCCGAAAATCGCAAAACTTGCATCCGCATTTACCCCAATTAACAAAAAAAGATCTAGAGATGGCTCTAAGGACCGTCGCGCTCACTTAGGACAGAAGAAGGACGTGGGTAATTCATTGCTTATCCGCATTTCTCTTGTGGTGTCTAGACAAGTGTGTCGAAGGCTAGTGGTTACTTAATTAGGCCTACTACTTACGTAGTGGAGAACCTCCCACTTACCTGGCACTTACCTGGCCACAGGAGAGACAAAGAGGCAATGGAGGATTTATCCTGCGTCTTGTCTTCTGGCAGTTAGGAGCGGTCTAGAGATTTGACCTAGGCGACCCCTAGAATTAGGGTTTTGTGTGTTGCATTTGTTGTGTTGCATCATAGTCCACTTTTCAAAAACCCGTCCACTTTTCAAAAACAAACACCGCATTCATTCATTCATTACCCCTAATTATAAATCAACGCTGCCACTTGTACTAACCCTTTTTAGTACAAGATAGGCTGGACACGGGATTCTAGTGCCCGTTTAGTCCGCGTACCCTTTATCGACTCCGAAGTCGGTATTTCTCCATTTACTTCTTCTTTACCCACCACCACACCCACATCGATGGATCCACCTCCATCGAATTTCTTCAACACTAATCTGCCGCCATCCGTTGGTGCGCAGAATCCACCCCGCATCTCTCTCCAAGAGAGGTGCTATCCACTGCGAGGTCCTCTTTCGATCTGCTTATCCATTCCACCAGCCAACGGGGATAATTTTGAAATTAAACCCCAATACATCAACCTTTTACCTAAATTCCACGGACCCGAGACTGAGGACGCTTACGTTTTCATTACCAAATTTGAAAACGTATGCGCAATGATGGGTACGTCACAACTTTCAGTGGATGCTATGCGTCTACGACTTCTTCCATTTACTTTGTGCGATATAGCCGAGAAGTGGCTATATAACACTACCGCACACTCTATCACGAATTAGGAAGAATTCGTCGCAGCATTCCTTAAGAAATTTTACCCAATGCAAAAGACAGCTCGAATCCGTAGCGAACTGAATCAATTTACCCAGCTCCCTACTGAGTCATTCTCTAAATGCTTTGAACGTTTCAAGGATCTACTGGTTCAGTGTCCTCATCACGGCATCCCGAGATGGGATCTTTGCCGAATCATTTATGAGGGCATTAACTCAAACACTAAACAGAACCTTGAAAATATGTGTCAAGGTACTTTTATGTAGGGTTGCTAGACACGCGCACAAGGGTCTACGAGACATCAACCATGCCCGATTAAAAAATTAGCCGTGCCGAACAACCCGAAGCTGGATCTTTAAACTAGAGATTAGGCGAAAACTAGCATGTTAACAACTTTAACACTAAGTGAGAGGGATTACAACCTTTATAGATCCGGTCCTTCACTTCATATGCTCCGTGTTGTGGTCCCTTCGCTGCGATCATCGGGTTCCGGACTCTCGAGAGGTTCCACAAAGAGAAAGATGCAACCTTTGCTTTCGATCTTCGATACAAAGATGATCTACCTTGAGGTTTCGTTAACACAAGCTAACACTCATGAAATGATGTGAACACCCTCATCTAAATGGCAAGTGAAGATGAGGATGATGAAGTAGGATTTTTGCTCTCTTTATTTATCTTTTTCTCACATTTATTCATCACTTGGAAAAAAGCTAGTGAGCTTTTTCCATGAAGAAAGATGAAGGAAGAAGATGATGAAGAATAATGAATATCATTTTATGATGAATAATAAAAGTTATCATAATCATTTATGCAACCATGGTTGACTAAACCTTTGTAGAGAATTAACCAAGGCTAGGGTTTGGGTTAGGTTAAGAATGAGTCACTTGAAAATATCTTTCACAAAACAAAACCAAAACCTTCTAGAATCATCTAGAAAGCTTAACCCTAATCTAAACCCTAATCATGTTTAAACTCCACTAAACATGTTGCATTAGTTATCATATCATGTTACAATATTATATATCACATATATAATATTTATTGTAACCAAATAAAATAATACATTTAACATATATCGCATATATATCAATTTATTACCTGAGTGAGAAAAAGAATCTTTTAGTGAGCAAATATTAGATAATGTAATTTAATATATCATATATATTATTATACATTAAATTATCGAATCAACACTTGATCCGACAATCCGGCTATATCTCATATAACCAACTAATATATTTATCCGTACCGATTCATCGAATCAACACTTGATCCGATGACCCGGCTGATATCAAATATCACGAGAATATAATACGGTATCACATATCGCATTATCCTCAGTCCCGCACATATCACATATGTGCTCCTACTCCGTTTTGCCTGAGCCAAGAAGCCTCTGTGTAGGACTCTAAAGAATCGTCAATACGTCGGCAGTAGGTGATGATCATATCAAACACCCACAAGCTGCAAGCGGTCAGCTAAACGTAACAGCTACCCAGGTATTGAGCGCTCAGAAGATCAACAAGCAAGCCTGTACATTCTCCTGTGAATCCAAACAGTAACACTCCCATACAGTCCGGTCTCGTCGTCTGATATGTCGCATATCTCGCCTAGGGGTGGTAAACGTCAGACCCCAGTAGCTCGATAAGTCGTGTCGATATGAGGTCTATAACAGTTCGAGAAACTACTGATAACACTTACCAGTAAATCTCAGCAACCCTGACCAGGGATTTCCGGTAATAGCCAATCCAACACAGCACAGCATCAACTCCCTATACCGGGAGAGACGAATCCCCTCCTGTCGCTCATTGCCTCCATGTGATTCGGGACTGTACCCAAAAGCCACCTTTTTGCACACCCTCTTGGACGTGGTATGATGGAAATCAAAGCACAGTGGGAATCACACAAGACTCTATAACGATCTCGGGTCAACAGACTACTCTGTACCAGTGTCACCGGAGAACTGCCATCAGACGTGAGGTATAATACCATCTGGGAGTTCTCGGCGAGTCCGTCTAGTGTACCCAGTCTCCACTGAGCACCCGTACACCATCCTTGATGTCAAACACCGATGGATATGGGATCATCCATCGCCCATCATATGGGTCAAGATGCGTATACGCTAGTCTACTCTGGTGCATCGAAGCCCTGTCTCGATACACCCTCGACTAGGAACAGTTATAGGATGTACTCGTCGACTACCGTGGCCCCACTAGTATGATCTCATCATAGTCGCAATAGTCGAGTACATATCCTAAGGGCTTTATCAACATGTAACATAGAGACAATCTGAGTACATGTTAAGATAAAGTACAACCATATAGCATACTATCATGTCGAACAAGAAAGTCCTCCCTATATATGTCCTAGCATCCACTACAATATACATCGTATGTATAGTAATGGCCTCTAGGACATACATATAACTAACAATCTCCCACTTGCACTAGGGCCATCTGTTGTGGTATCACATACCCAACAATTAGCTGTGGTTGATGTATCTCATACTCAACCATCCCATAAAAAGACTCTACTGGGAAAAAGGCCTTTGTGAGTGGATCCGCGCTGTTGTCCTCTGCGTCTGCTTTCATAACCTCGACCTCCCTCGAGATCAACCATCTCCATGATCAGGTGATACTGCCAAAGAATTATATCTGGATTTCTGATGGGACGGTAGTTCCTCGGCTAAAGCCACAACTCCATTGTCACACAATGGTAGGAACGAAGTTCATCTCATGAACTTATATATATCCAGACTGCCTCTTTGGTAGCATCCTTGGTAACGATATATCTTGCCTTTAATCGTCTAGTATGTCACGGTATCTAGCTTGGAACTCTTCCAACATACCGTCCATCCACTGAGGGTATAGACAATGCCTGCGACTGACATTCAGTCGTCCTTATCAGCCTGGAACCTTTCCAGTGATTCTCCCCAGGATCGATTGATACCATCTCACTACAACTAGTGAGTATCCTAACATCTAATTAGATCTATCACATAGATCCAAAAACCCAAGATTTAGGAGGTATCACTTTGATCTTATATGGAGAATCCTTGTGATAAGCGGAGATTAACCGAGCGTAGCATAGGAAACTCCTTCCCTATCAAGAGTATGTCATCCACGTACTCTACGAGGATCACCACCATACTCCCTACTACCTTTTTGTATATACAAGGTTCATCTACCATTTTGATGAAGTCAAACTCTTTGACCGCCACATCAAAACAGATGTTCCAACTCCGCGATGCCTGCTTTATCCTATAAAGCATCTTGCACACGTTTCCGCTGCTCCCACTGTCTACGAAGCCCTCTGGCCGTGTACTTATAGACGCTCTTTTCTAAAACATCATTTAGAAAAGCAGTCATGACACCCAACCGCTAGATATCGTAGTCATGGAATGTAGCCGTGGCAAGTAGGATCTGGATGGACTTAAGCATAGCTTTGAAAGTCTCAACTTTTCCATGTACACCAAGTAATCTTCTCAAGATATACTCGCTCCTGATGGGGATTTAACCCTTCAGATAGAGCAACCAAAGTCCATACTTTGTTGGTGTATAAGGATTCCATCTCAGATCGATAAGCATCCAGCCATTCTTACAGAGTCCCACTCCTGATGGCCAGCTCGAAACTAGTTGGGTCATCATCTCATGATGTAATCCTCGCTCCTACTTTCATAGAGAAAACGAAGTATCTCTCAGGTGGGTGAGGAACCCTGCTAGATCGGCGGAGAGGCTGAGGTTCGTTGGAAACTATTGAATCCTTTGGTTCTACTAAATTATCAGCTGTAGTTTGTATAGCTGGAACATTTCCAGTTCTACATAACAGACTTTGCCTCGAGCTTTTCCGGATTTTGCTTTTAGACATAGGCCGGACAACCCCAAATCTTATCAAACTTAAGATATGGGCTCTTCCCTTTCTATATCACATATGAAGTGGTAGGCAACTGATTTGATTTGAACCCTATTCAATAGGTATGCAACTTCACAAGTGCATAACTCCCTAAAGGAAATAGGAAACTCAGTAGTACTCATCATAGAGCACACCATATCACTTAGGGTGCTATTGCTCCCCCCGATACACCAACGTGCTATGGTGTATACGGAGGAGTAATGCTGAGAGAGAATCTCATTCTCCTTTAGAATAGTCCAGGAATTCCGTGCTCAAGTATTCTCCTCCTTGATCACATCAAAGTACATAATACTTTTACCCGTATTTTGGTTCCCTACTTCTAACTTATATTCTGTGAATATCTCAAAAGGTTCGGACCTGTGTTTCAACAGAAACATATGTCTGAATCTTGAGAGATTATCAGAGAATGTAATGAAGTAGAAAGAACCGGTCTTGGCATGTGTAGACAGGGGACCTTACATACATCAACATGTATCAATCCCAGGAGTTCACTAACTCTTTCTCTGTTTCCAATAAACAGAGCTGTGGTCATCTTATCTTTGTGACATGACCGGCAAGTTTCACAAGATGTAAATTCAAACTAATTTAAATATGCATCTATATGTAACTTAGCTAGTCGGGTCGCATTGATATGACCTAGTCTACAATACCTCAAGAAGGATTCGTTCATTTCTGAACTCTTCCTCTTGTGTGTGTTCCATATACTAAGAACTGTAGTTTGATTTAGAACGACAATGCTTTTAGATAACGTGCCTGAACCGATCAACTCTTGATATAGGAAATGTTCAAAACATTATCCAACAATACAAAATTATATCCTTTCTTTACTAATAAAGAGACTGATATGATTTTGTATATCAGGTTCGGTATCTAATAACATTTGTTCAGAATCAATGTATTATGGTAATACAGGGTGACAGTGACCAACAGACTTGGCTGCAACACTTGCACCGTTTTCTATCTCATGAAACTTATCACCCGTTCTCAGTTCTCTACCTATCTGTAGCCCATGTAACGGATTACATATGCGGGATCCTGATCCGGTATCACATACCCAGGACGTAAAGGATACTGAGAAACAGTTCTCTGTAATGAACACACCCGAAGATGATGCATCAATATGCACTTTCTTCGTTTGGGCGGCACGGGAAATCTGGTATTCCCCAATCTCCTGCTCTGTCTTATAACAATTATAAGTTAGAGCGGGACCAACGTTCCCCAGCTCAGTATAACAAGCGGGTTCGGTCAATATATCCGTATTATTATCTTGATTAAGGCGTGATATGGTCGCTACCAGGAGAGAGAGAGAAGAAAACACTTAGCGTATGCTCTTGCAAGATTAGATTGGTTATCTAATATATCTAATCAGGATGTCTCCCACTGTTTTAATCAAATCTTCCTTCAAACCCTAAAAGGAAAGACTAGTCGGGATTAATTACACGCAACAAGTTCGCCAATCTTTCAGCCAGGCCAGTGTCAATACTTTGAGGGAGGTCCCCCGTGCTTTCGCACGAACCTAATTAAAGTAAACCTCGTTTTCCCAGAGGCGTAACCCCGTTAACACCTTTCTAGACACCTACTTGATCGGCTAATTGTAATGTGTAAAACTCTCCCAGGAGTAACTCTTACTCGCATCGGGTATCGGGATCCAACTATCTCATAGAAGGTATGCAATCTCATTGCAAATTTCAACACTTGAAATTCCCAATAATATTTTACCCCTAGCAGCTATATGACCTTAACATGGTCAACAAATCATAAGTGCTAGTCAAGTTCAACCCGTCATTTCCCGATTGAATTAAACCCACCCGCACGACCCTTAACATGGTCAACAAAGTCGCACGACTACCCTAATCCAATCGCATCATATGCTTATACAGATAAGCACTAATCAGCTACCGCACACTACGCCTTAACATGGTCAACAAATGTAGCACGAATACTAACTAGTACTTATCTGAAATGACGGAGGGCTACGACAGGTTTTTAAGAAAACCTTTTGCGTAATGAACTTGATATCGTTGTAGAATCGAGTGATTTTTAAATGGAGTGTTTTTTAGGCTTTTCTAGTTTTGCTAAAGGGGTCACTTCCGGTGAAGGGATCGACGGCCCTTTCCTCATCGAATAAGGTGCAGGATATTTCATAAATATCACTATGCAAAGCAAGAACTATAGAAGCAATCAAAAGACAAACCGAGTGTGTAGCATCTGCTAGTTATTGCTAAAGGAGTCACTCCCGGTGAAGGGATCTCGGTCCTTTCCTCATCGAATAAGGTGCTGGATGTTCTACAAGGAACACCGCTATGCAAAGCAAGAACTATAGCTACCAGTTTTTAAACAAGTTTCTACAACATCTTAGGTTTCTTTTATTTTCATTAATCTCATTAATGAAGTCCCATTTTGTTATGCTTCACAAGCATCAGATGTGAAACGAAATCTGCAATATAACATATATCTCATATATATAATATAAACATTCGTCTCAGGCAGTAATATGATCTCATCACAGAACATTGCAGCAGAAGAAACATATATGAAATATTGGATATACTAGGACGTCCGTGTTTTCAATACGAGCCTGTATAAAACACGGATTCCACGGTCGCGATGAATAGCCAAACCCACATCCCTAGACCCCTACGAGAACGGCAAGTAACACTGCCAATTCTAGGGTTAGGAGACCCGGTCTCGACTCCTCGAGATGGTCTCCCACTGGACCCTAGAACCCGGTTACTTGTGCTCCCCTCCTTGGGTCTACCTAATGCAGAAAAGTAAATAACATACAACGGTGACATCTTCCGCAACCTGGAAGTGCCCCAATAAAAGAATATTACATACAAATGATTTTTACATGAATGAAAAAGAAAAAACTCTCATCTCACATAAAACCCCCGGCTATTCAGACGCGGCGATCCAATACAACATATCACAGCAACACATAATATCTCATATCATCAACGTAAGCAAGTATGCGTATCCCGATTGTCGTTGATGTATAGCAACGAAGCCGGCGATACACCACATACTACGCTTACGGTCACAGAAGAAAAAAGTGTAAAACTACAACAGTTGGAATCCGCAACATCCTTAGACATCACATGCCTAACCAAATGAATTCCTTAGACATCGCATGCCTAACAATTATAAACCCCGCATTTTAGTCTCTTTATCGAAAACGCTTTCCAATATCAAGTCGGGCAATTCAACAAGATTCTCGACATCCTGATCGAATGCTCATCGCAAACTTTAGTAGACGGCCGCACCCCCAATACCGTCGACGAAGTGCACTAAAGCGGAACACCGCTGCCGCGAGCACCCGAACGGATGCTTTCGGCGACGGGGTTCTCCTACAGTCACTTGGTCAGGGCTATGGAGCGTAGCTGTCTATTAAGTTTACCCAGCGAGTATCCGCGTACGCTACGTGATTGCGACGGACTTTTGATCACATCAAAATTCCGTGGCAACCGATCATTTGAGACTAAACTGCTATGTTTATAATATTCAAATCAGTTATCTCATAACTACCTGTGGATTCCAAATATTGTATCACATTCCAGATAAAACAGAAAATGTTAAACTTTCCGATCGAACAATCAAACACCCAAGATTTCCCCAATATATCTCAACACTTGAAATCAGTTTAAAAACATCCATCATATGCCACAGTACCAATGATCCAGCCGTAGAAGGGTCAAGCCAACGCCTCACATGTGGCACGCCGTACTGCCCCAAACCCTAAGGTTCAAAAGGCAGTTCAAGACGGTCACATAATCGAGTTAAGGTTTGTTGTCTTCTAGAGGGTCCACCGCGTTACTTGCACGACTTAGAACGTTCTTAAACACGAGAAAAAATCCAACTTTTGAAAAATTTTCCGACAGGGGAAAAAGTGAGTTATTGATATCCGTTCGAACTTTTTAACATTTTCTAAAAATTATCCGGACAAACTAAACAAAGTTATAATATCCGATCGAAACAACGAGTCCCCAATACAACCCAGAAAACACAACACTGGAGTGAAAATAAAAAATTCCCAGAAGAATCAGGAATTAGCTACGGAGGTTACTGTGCAAACCCTATCCCTCAATCCTTCCTTCTTGCCGTGGAACCGCTGCCAATACCAGGGTTTGGCGGCAGTTCCGCGGCGCTTTGGACGATTTAGGGGGTCGGGTTTCACGGTAATTCCTAAAATAACCTGCTGAATTTTCTGGGTATTTTAAAAATGAAAAAAATCACAGTTTTGAAAAATTTCCAGAAACTAGGGTATATCGGGTTTTCCGGGTTCGATCGGACTTTAAACTTCGTCTAGACTTCGCCTAAAGCTCTAGCTCGGCTCTAATACCACTGTAGGATTGCTAGGCATGCGCACAAGGGTCTACGTGGCATCAACCATGCCCGATTAAAATATTAGCCGTGCCGAACAACCCGAAGCCGGATCTTTAAACTAGAGATTAGGCGAAAACTAGCATGTTAACAACTTTAACACTAAGTGAGAGGGATTACAACCTTTGTAGATCCGGTCCTTCACTTCATATGCTCCGTGTTGTGGTCCCTTCGCTGCGATCATCGGGTTCCGGACTCTCGAGAGGTTCCACGAAGAGAAAGATGCAACCTTTGCTTCCGATCTTCGATACAAAGATGATCTACCTTGAGGTTTCGTTAACACAAGCTAACACTCATGAAATGATGTGAACACACTCATCTAAATGGCAAGGGAAGATGAGGATGATGAAGTAGGATTTTTGCTCTCTTTATTTATCTTTTTCTCACATTTATTCATCACTTGGAAAAAAGCTAGTGAGCTTTTTCCATGAAGAAAGATGAAGGATGAAGATGATGATGAATAATGAATATCATTTTGTGATGAATAATAAAAGTTATCATAATCATTTATGCAACCATGGTTGACTAAACCTTTGTAGAGAATTAACCAAGGCGAGGGTTTGGGTTAGGTTAAGAATGAGTCACTTGAAAATATCTTTCACAAAACAAAACCAAAACCTTCTAGAATCATCTAGAAAGCTTAACCCTAATCCAAACCCTAATCATGTTTAAACTCCACTAAACATGTTGCATTAGTTATCATATCATGTTACAATATTATATATCACATATATAATATTTATTGTAACCAAATAAAATAATACATTTAACATATATCGCATATATATCAATGTATTACCCGAGTGAGAAAAAGAATCTTTTAGTGAGAAAATATTAGATAATGTAATTTAATATATCATATATATTATTATACATTAAATTATCGAATCAACACTTGATCCGACAATCCGTCTATATCGCATATAACCGACTAATATATTTATCCGTACCGATTCATCGAATCAACACTTGATCCGATGACCCGGCTGATATCAAATATCGCGAGAATATAATACGGTATCACATATCGCATTATTCTCGGTCCCGCACATATCACATATGTGCACCTACTCCGTTTTGCCTGAGCCAAGAAACCTCTGTGTAGGACTCTAAAGAATCGTCAATACGCCGGCAGTAGGTGATGATCATATCAAACACCCACAAGCTGCAAGCGGTCAGCTAAAGATAAGAGCTACCCAGGTATTGAACGCTCAGAAGATCAACAAGAAAGCCTGTACATTCTCCTGTGAATCCAAATAGTAACACTCCCGTACAGTCCGGTCTCGTCGTCTGATATGTCGCATATCTCGCCTAGGGGTGGTAAACGTCAGACCCCAGTAGCTCGATAAGTCGTGTCGATATGAGGTCTATAACAGTTCGAGAAACTACTGATAACACTTACCAGTAAATCTCAGCAACCCTGGCCAGGGATTTCCGGTTATAGCCAATCGAACACAGCACAACATCAACTCCCTATACCGGAAGAGTCGAATCCCCTCCTATCGCTCATTGCCTCCATGTGATTCGGGACTGTACCCAAAAGCCACCTTTTTGCACGCCCTCTTGGACGTGGTATGATGGAAATCAAAGCACAGTGGGAATCACACAAGACTCTATGACGATCTCGGGTCAACAGACTACTCTGTACCAGTGTCACCGGAGAACTGCCATCTGACGTTAGGTATAATACCATCTGGGAGTTCTCGGCGAGTCCGTCTAGTGTACCCAGTCTCCACTGAGCACCCGTACAACATCCTTGATGTCAAACACCGATGAATATGGGATCATCCATCGCCCATCATATGGGTCAAGATGCGTATACGCTAGTCTACTCTGGTGCATCGATGCCCTGTCTCGATACACCCTCGACTAGGAACAGTTATAGGATGTACTCGTCGACTACCGTGGCCCCACTAGTATGATCTCATCATAGTCGCAATAGTCGAGTACATATCCTAAGGGCTTTATCAACATGTAACATAGAGACAATCTGAGTACACGTTAAGATAAAGTACAACCAGATAGCATACTATCATGTCGAGCAAGAAAGTCCTCCCTATATATGTCCTAGCATCCACTACAATATACATCGTATGTATAGTAATGGCCTCTAGGGCATACATATAACTAACATTTTATGACCAAGGATGATGGGGAAGCTTGGAAATTTTTAGAAGAGTTCACTAAAAAATCACTACAGTGGGAGAGTGGAACCCAATCATTGAATAGGGGTGGCGTACACCAAATAGATGTGTCCATAGGTGTTCGAGCTGAGATGGCAGCAATGCAAAAGAAGCTCGACGCTATGGAACACAAATTTTCTGTAGCCTCCCTAAACCCAATGTCGCTCCCAAAAACTGTATGTGGCTGTTGTTCTGATCCGTCTCAGTTAACGGAAGAATGTCCATTAAACTCTGCGTTTCAAGGTCACGAGCATACAAATGCCGCATTTCAAAGACCTAGAAACGATCCATATTCTTCCACGTACAATCAGGGTTGGAGGAATCACCAGAATTTTGCTTGGAACCAACAACAATCTGAAAACACGGTTCCAAGCCAAAATAATTTTCAAAGTGCTCTTCCACCACAACAGCAACCACTTCAACTCACTCAGCACCCCAACCAGTCACAAAATTTCCACAACTAGGTCAACACTCCTGCACGGTCTAATTCTATGCAGTTGACCGGTTCTGACGAACTCTCTCAATTCACTCAAACCATGAAATCACTTTTGTCAAATTTCATAGAGGTTTCGGCTGAGGTTAGAACTTCCGTCAGTGAGATAAAGAAAAACTCAGCGTCCCAAGCTGAGAGTATTAGATCGATGGAAGCTGAAATCGCACGACTTAAAGCCGAAATGAGTGCGAGAGAAAAAGGGAAACTTCCTTCTCAACCCCTACCAAATCCTGGGCATTACAATGTAAATGCCATCACAACGTTGAGATCGGGAAGAGTGCTGAACAACCATGTCAGGGAAGGAATTGATGATATTGAAAATCCTATCAATAACACCCCGGCTGAGACCTTTCCTCACACACACTTCTACTTCTGATCCTTGTTCTTCTACCCCACCACCTTCTCGCGAGCCTATTCTCCATTTCCCACTAGGCTCGACACCTCAGTATAGCCCTTCTAGTTCTCCACAGACGGTCCCTACACCTCTTTTGGGATCACGTCTACCCCCTCTTCCTTCTCCTATGATGGACCCGGCGCTTATTGCGAAAGCTCCTTACCCGAACCGGTTAAGGGGTAACAGAACGAGTCCTCATATGGAGAAAATTATGGAAATGTTCAAACGGGTTAACATCAACATCCCTCTCCTAGATGCGATTCAACAAGTCCCCGCTTATGCGAAAATTCTTAAGGACTTGTGCACTAGGAAGAGGAAGACTCAAGTGCCGAAGAAGGTCTTTATGTCTAAAAATATCAGCACTGCTTTTATCCCCCAGCTACCAAAGAAACGTAAGGACCCAGGATGTCCTACAATATCGATTTCTATTGGGGGTAAAAACATAAATCGTGCTCTTTTGGACCTTAGCGCAAGTGTTAACCTACTTCCATATTCTGTATATGAGCAACTAGGGATTGGAGAGCTGAAACCTGCTCACTGCACTCTCCAAATGGCAGACCGTTCAATCACCAAACCAAGGGGTGAACTAGAGGATGTGTTGATAAAGGTCGGAGAATTTGTATTCCCTGTAGACTTCAATGTGCTCGACACACAGCCTGTAGAAAACCCCCGGGGCCAAATTTCGGTGATTCTGGGTCGTCCTTTCCTTGCCACTTCCAACGCTGTTATAAACTGTAGAAATGGTTCAATGAACTTATCTTTTGGAAATATGACCATTGAACTAAATATCTACAAAGTTAGAAGTCAGCCATCAGAACCCTCTGCTCATATTCTAGATGTGTGCTCTGTCCACGAGATCGCTCCCGATAGTTGCGGAGCTGAGGAACTTTGCTTTACTGATCTCGACGACATTACCACATCTCTGTTTGACCTTACACATGATCTTAGTGATGACACTTTTCCTACACTTGAGTCCTGCACTCCTGACTTTTCTCCACCCGAGTCTGTATCTTTCACAGGCTCTGAGCTTCTTTGTAAATCCAAAAATCACTCTATGATCCCACTTCTATTATTTCTCCGCCAAAATTAGATCTCAAAATTTTACCTTCTAATCATAAATATGCTTATTTAGGTGAGAAGGAGTCTTTACCGGTTATAATATCCGCTTCTCTAGAATCAGAGAAAGAGAATGCACTTTTATCGGTATTAAGATCTAACAAAGAGGCGTTTGGTTGGACTATGGCGGACATCAAAGGGATTAGTCCCTTGATTGTTGAACATCATATACATGTGATGGATGATGCCAGACCAACCCGAGAACCACAGAGACGGTTGAATCCCGTCATGAAGGAAGCTGTGATGAAAGAGATCGTCAAATTCCTAGATAATGGTATTATATACCTCATCTCCGATAGCCAATGGGTGAGTCCTATACATGTCGTTCCTAAGAAATCCGGCATCACTGTGATAACCAATGAGGCAAATGAGTTGATTCAGACACACGCCCAAACTGGGTGGCGTGTATGTATTGATTATAGAAAACTCAATTCTGCCACGAGGAAAGACCACTTTCCTCTACCATTCATTGATCAAATGCTGGAACGCTTAGCGGGACGAGAGTATTATTGTTTTATGGACGGATACTCAGGCTATAATCAGGTCCCCATCGCCAAAAAGGATCAAGATAAAAACACTTTTACTTGTCCTTTTGGTACCTTTGCTTACAGTCGCATGCCTTTTCGGTTATGCAATGCTCCCGCTACCTTTCAGCGGTGTATGATGGGGATATTCTCTGATATGGTAGAGAATTTTCTGGAGATCTTTATGGACGATTTCTCGATTTTTAGAGACTCTTTTTCTGATTGCCTATCGAATCTTGACGCAGTTCTTACTCGTTGCAAAGAGAAGAACTTAACTTTGAACTGGGAAAAATGCCATTTCATGGTCCAAGAAGGAATTGTACTTAGACATGTTATTTCACAGAAAGGCATTGAGGTTGACAGAGCTAAGATAGATGTCATTAAAAACCTCCCTCATCCCAAAAGCGTCAAAGAGATTCGATCTTTTCTTGGCCATGCCGGCTTTTATAGGAGATTCATTAAGGACTTTAGTAAAATTGCTAGACCTTTAACTCTTCTCCTGGCCAAGGATACGACCTTCCACTTTAACTCGGACTGTGAGACAGCTTTCGACTCACTTAAACACTCACTCACTTCAGCCCCCGTTCTATCGTCTCCAAATTGGGACTACCCCTTTGAGCTGATGTGTGACGCATCCGACTTTGTAGTAGGTGCAGTCTTAGGACAGCACATTGAAAAGATGCCACACGTGATATACTATGCAAGTAAGACCCTGAACGATGCACAAATCAATTATACGACCACCGAAAAAGAACTTTTGGCGGTTGTATTTGCATTAGAAAAATTCAGGCCTTACTTAATTGGCTCACCTATAGTTGTGTATACTGACCATTCCGCCTTAAAACATCTTCTGGCGAAGAAAGATGCAAAAGGTCGACTAATACGTTGGATCCTTCTGTGACAAGAATTTGATCTTGTTATCAAAGATAAGAAAGGATGTGAAAATGTAGTAGCCGACCATCTTTCACGCATCTCTTCTTCCCCTGTAACCCTGCCGATCAATGATTCGTTTCCCGACGAACAACTCTTGAATGTATCCAATGAACCATGGTTCAGGGATATAGTGAACTATCTTGTCACGGGACTTATACCCAGCGATTGGTCAAAACAGGAAAAATACCGTTTTCTATCCCAAGTTAAACACTTTTACTGGGACGATCAATATTTGTTTAAGTATTGTCCTGATCAGATCATTCGCCGGTGTGTCCCGAAAGAAGAGTTCAAGAGTGTTCTTTCTTTTTGTCATGATCAAGCCTGTGGGGGTCACTTCGGTCCTAAAAAGACGGCGGAAAAGGTTTTGCAATGTGGTTTTTATTGGCCGACCTTATTCAAGGATGCATTTGACTATTGCAAAACTTGTACACAATGTCTGTACACGGGTAGAATCTCCCGGAGAAATGAAATGCCTCAGCAACCCATTCTGGTTGTTGAAATATTCGATGTTTGGGGCATTGATTTTATGGGTCCCTTTCCCAACTCCTTTGGGAATTTGTACATACTGCTTGCGGTTGATTATGTCTCAAAGTGGGTTGAAGCCATTCTATGTCGCACTAATGACAGAAAAGTTGTCATTAAGTTCTTGAAAGAGAATATCTTTTCGCGATTTGGACACCCACGCGCTATAATTAGCGATAATGGGACACATTTCTGCAACAGGTCTTTCGAGACTTTGATGCGGAAATACTCAATCAACCACCGACTTTCTATACCCTATCATCCCCAAACGAGCGGGCAGGCTGAAATCTCAAACAGACAGATCAAACTAATCCTGGAGAAGACTGTTGCTAAAAATAGAAAAGACTGGTCGACCAAACTGACGGATGCTCATTGGGCATTCCGAACTGCATTTAAAACCGACCTAGAGATGTCTCCATATAGGATAGTGTTTGGGAAGGCATGTCATTTACCCGTCGAGATTGAGCATAAAGCATTGTGGGCTATTAAGGAAATAAATTTTGATCTAAACAAAGCCTGCAACTTTCGGAAGCTGCAAATAAATGAGCTAAGCGAACTGCGCGATGAAGCTTATGATAACGCTGTGATCATAAAGAATAGGACTAAGGTTTTTCATGATAAAAACATTTTGAGGAAAACATTTTCACCTGGTCAACAAGTCTTTCTTTATGATTCACGACTACACCTTCACGCGGGTAAGCTCCGATCTCGGTGGAAGGGACCTTTTGTTGTGTGGTCTGTAAACCCGCACGGGGCAGTAGAAGTAGAAAATGTTAAAAACGGCACTTCTTTCAAAGTGAATGGACATAGACTAAAGCCGTATTTTTCCACTGACCCCACGGAGGAGCTCCTGTTCTTACAGGAGCCAATTTTATTTGGATTAAAATTCCTCCGTCTCACCTTCATATCCTGCATTTTACTGCATCATCTTTTTGAATGGAGGTGAGTGAAAAGAGTAAGTTTGGGGGAGGTTCTTCAATTATATATTTTGCCCCCACTAATAAATTCCTCCCAGGCTTACAAGTTTTGTAGATATAACTGTTGGCAACAGTGAGGACACTGTTGAAAACAAGTTTGGGGGATGTTTGTGCTTATTTTTGCATCATTTGCATATCATTTGCATAAGCACAAAACATTTCTTTAAAAACTTATAAAAAATTTTCAAAATCCATAAAAATTTAAAATTTTCAAAATATAAAAATATTTTAATATTTAACATTTTTTGTATATAAATAAGATAATGAAAGTTTAGATAATGAAAAATTACATCCATGAGATTAGAAAAATTTAAGAAAACCAAGAAAATTAGAAGTTTTCTTATACGAACTAGTAATAAGTAGTTATGAGCCGTTGTCCCAAGGATTAGTAAGATGAAAGACGTCACTAATCTGAGGATAAAAATAAGTCTGAAAAATAGTTTCTATTCTGGAAGCCAAACATTTTGAACGTTGATACCCTGCTATTCGCACTTACACACGTCTTTAAGCTTGGGATAGTAGAGGATACCTTGAAATGCTCTTGTCTTAAAGCCAAAAGTATGAAGGAAATAAAAAAAATGAAGAAAATATAAAACGGTGAGAAAAATGGACACTGGTTTTGTTATCGCCAAGGCAGCAATAAAAAATATAGCGAGGGTGCCTCTTCACCTAGTGCCCTAAGGCCAACTGGTCTGGGAGTCACTGCTAAGCCTTAGGTGGTGCAAGACGAGGAAAATACACCAAGTAAGCAAGTACAGGAGTAATCGGTCGGTTAGTATCTCAAGAAGTATTAACGGTCATATGAAAGTGTGTGAGCAATCTCATCTAAATATTCATTAATTAAAAAGTACTGAGGCTGATGGGCAAGAGTATGATAGCTTGAATTGAATTCTACGGGTGTAGGGACGTCTTTACCCACACGCAGGGTTATATGATCGATGTTTGGAAGAAAGATAGGAATAAAGAATAAGACGATGTTTTATTGAGGGAGGACGTGATTTCCGACATTTTTTCATGACTATTAAGATAGGGCTCAAAACAACCGAAAAGCTAGCTTAGTTGGAAACCCTAATTTTCTAAGCTTTTCTTTTACAATTCTTTTCTTTAATTGTAATATTCATGATCTTCCTTTTATTATTGGATTTTGTGGTTGCAATCCGCTGAAAACCCTCAGGAGACAACACTCCTCCTACTAGGGACACCTAGAGGTTTAAAGGCTTGTTGCACGTGCTCAGTGCAATCGTGTTGCCTACGAAAGTGTGCTAGTTAGTTTTTCTCTTTCTTTATTTGCTCCTTCTTTTTAATAAAAAGTTCGCTCGAGATGATCGAAAATAAGTTTGGGGGAATTTGATCAGTCGAAAATAGTGCATCTTTTAACCAGCAATTTCCTAATCATTTGTAAGTCTACGGTAGCGCCCCGGCCGTCTTTCAGAAGCCAAATGCGGAACAAAAACTTTTATAACTGGCGCTATCGCATACTAAAAACCCGGATCTGCCATTAACGCTAAACTAACAATCTACAAAGAGGGAAGAAAGGTTATACCGAACTATCCGAGTCCTTCGTTCTTTAACCATCATCCCACGCTCCGTTGCGGCTGCTCCGATCTCATCGATCTCCGATCTCCTTGTCCAGGTGGCACCACGTCATCGGATCTTTAAACGGGCTCCCGCCTCTGACTCGAGGCAACTCGGTCGTCAAGTTTGCCAAAAGAGACGACCAAGATTGATGTAGAGAATGAGTGGAATACTTTGTCTCGCTTCGTCCAAAACCATGGACGAACGGTTAATGAAGTTTCCATGGGAATCGGGTGATGGAATGAAATGAGCTGTAAAATTCCATACACCGAAATCTATCATCTTTTTCTAATCAAATGAGTGTGTAAAAATCCAAGTGGGCATCCAAGAGGGGCCGGCCACTTATGTAGATGGGGGAGGTGAGTGTAGGAGCAAGGAGGTAACCATAGGATAAAAGATCAAGAGAAAATATCCTTAGGTAAACAAGAAACATTAAAGCTAAAGCATGAGTCACTAATACACCTCATCTCTCATTTAATGCTAACAATGAATCACTAACATAGTCACCTTCCAAGAAGCTTCCTCTCAACTTCTAGAAACTTCTAGAACCATGACTCACCCAAGAAAAGATAAATCCGTATTTAACCGAATGTTAAATACGGCTGATAGAAAACTAGAAACTGGAAACTTCCAAAAGTGATCCCGAAACGAATTTCAGGATAACCTCGTAACTGTATAAATATACCCGTATTTGTATTACGATCGAATACAAATGCAACTGAGACAAAGATATTATATATACTCCGTATATTATATGGATCCGGCTTAAACCAAAGCCGACCAGTATCATCTGCCCAAAAAATGACACGTGCGTAAACGCACGTGCATTTTCCGAACCCTGCCATAAAACCATACGGCCTCTACAACGTTTCGCCCGAACTTGGGAAACTGACTGTGGGGGACTCTAATGACTCGTCAATACCCTGGCAGTGGGTTTAACCACAAACCATCAGCGGCACTAGCTATGCGTAACGGCTGCCCATGTACTGACCTCAAGGGAGGCTGATGAGCGAACTCATCCAGAAACCCTACTGAGCCTAACAGTGATAATGTATATACAGTCCGGTCCGTTCTTCTATGAGTATCGCATATCCGGCCTAGGGGGCTAGTAACGTCAGACCCCCAATAGCTGTATAAGTCGTGTCGGAGACAAGCCCTGAACACCCTGAGATACTACTGGAGTACCTACCAGTAAATCTCACCTGCCTTGGCCAAGGACTTGGTGTAATGGCTTTCCTAGACATAGCGCGACCTCTACCCCCAATACCGGGAGAGACGAATCCCCTGCCGATCCGCTCACGTGCCTCCATGTGGCTCGGGACTGTACCCAAAAACTACCTGTTTGCACGACTCCTTTGAGCCGTGGTAGGGTAGAAATCAAAGCACAGTGGGAACTCATACGAGACAAATGACGACCTCAGGTCGATGAACTAACCTGTACACATGTCACCAGGGAACTGCTATCTGACGATATGTATAATAACAACTAGGAGATTCCCGGCGAGTCCTGTCCGGTGTACTCATAACCCAATGATCACCTGTATACATCTTAGGTGATCCAGCTGACACCAGTAGCTTGTGAGACCGGCCACCGCCCCTCGTCGGGGTCTCGACTGTATACACTAGTCTACTCCGGAGTATCGATGCCCTGTCTCGAAACTCCCACGACTAGGGACCATTATTAAGGATATGCTTATAGACCACCCAAATCTCACTTATATGATTGCCCTCATACTGTTGGTAGTCAAGCAAGATCCTAAGGTCTCTATCAAAGTGTAATCGTGATCAGTCACCTGAACCTATACACGACTGATAAAGGCAAACCAGATAGTATACTATCATTTCGAGTAAGACTGTCCTACCGGTATAGGTCCTCTGCAATCATTGCAATCACATACCTGCGATCCAATAATTGACTTTGAGGGCACTATATCCAACAATCTCCCACTTGCACTTAAGGCTAATTATTGCGATGTTGCGTACTCACAGCCCGTGTGAAACCAACACTTAACTCCTCTACTAATCAGTTTCACAAAGCCCGTTTGTAAAACTATTGTGTTTGAGAAATAGCCTCAGTGAGTGGATCCGCCAGGAAGTTTCTTTCTATGTCTCTCTTAATCTCAAGTTCGCGGAGAAAGCCATCTCCCGAATTGAGTAATACCTGTCTTAGAATATGTCTGGATATCTGATGGGACCTAGTTCATAAATGAACTCTAAATCCAAACTTCTTAGACTGTATCGAAAACTGAACCTAATCAGTATCCGGCACCATACCTCCCACAGTATCCTCTTGGACCACCCGTCCATAATACTGCCCCCTTCGTCAGAGGGAAAACTATAACTCTGACAATCTCTCTGTCATCCTGTCACCTTTGAAGCGTGGAATGATAACCGTCTTCCGAAGGAGGCTGCCGTCATCAAATCCGTAGAACATGCACTTATGTTCTAAAACTGCTTTCTTATGTTTCTCCAGGATTGGATTAATACAAACTTATCGCATCTAGTGCAAAAACAACATCTGGTGTGGTACTTGACATCTCATGATTGACTCAATTGCCTAAGCAAGTGACATGCCAATCATGCACATCCCTCTCCCCTTTAGTCTGTAAGACACCATTAGAGAGGGTGACTCCATCACCTGCAGGTACACCACCATGCCAGGAGTCTTCTATTCTAAAAACCATTAGAATACTGTCAAAGTACCTACATTGGGAAACTACCCAAATCCAGATCTAAAACCATAGATCTAGAAACCAGAATGTCAAATATTATATCCATATCCTGTCTGGAGAAACAACTGTGTGACGACCACAGTACAACCGATCGTAGTGTAGGAATTTTACTTCCTACTCTGTGTATGTCATCCAAATACCAAGACATCACACCCTACTGCCTTCTTAACAGATCCATCCCCTATTCTGATGAGGTCAAACCTATGACTGTCACATCAAAATTAGATGATCAATCTCCGCTATAACTGCTCTAGTCTATAAATAGACATAAGCTACTTGCCCACTATTCTTCCGCTGCTCCTACTGACCACAACAACCCTCCTATCGGGTCTCATAGCCTGGAACAACAGTTGTGTCAAGTCTGGGTAGATAAAACTCCCTGTCACCGTCCTTGAGTCTACCGAAGTACCTCTCGGGTGTCTGAGGTTACCCACTAAATCTGCGGAGTGGCTAATGGAATGTCAAACCTGATTGAATCTATTGGTCCTATTAAATTTTCCGTAATCGTTTGCGGTTCTGGAATCACTTCCAGTTCTACCATACTCCCACTACTGTTTTCTGAAAAAATCCATTTTACTAAAACTGTGGCGAGTCAAGAACAATATCACTATTGATCTTCCAGATGGTAGAAAGTTAACCCTCGTCATAACCTGGGCCAACCCACAAACTGCCATTATAGAAACGTGCCCTGAGTTATCCAGAGTCTGGTTTTAAGCATAAGCCGGACAACTCCCCGTACCTTAACAACGTTAAGATATGATCCATTCTATATCCAATATAGAAATTTTGGCACTTATTTAATTGGAACCAGATTCTAATCATGCAGCTGTCTCCAGTGTATATCAACTTTAATGGAGAGAGGCTAATCAGCATTACTCAACTTAGGAATCCATCCAATTATGAGTAACCTGAAAGAGAAACAAGTTTCTCAAAACTTTTACTATCATCTGAATACCAATCATAAGTATCTACATCTTCGATCTCTTTGAAGAATCCCGATACTTGCGACATCTGGTTCTCTACTTTATTCTTATACCCACAACATCTCAAAACTTAGACCTTGTATTTCTACGAAACACTTGTCTAAAAACTAGAGAAGTCATAAGTAAACAGAACATAGTACGAGGACCTACCCCTTTGTCCTGATGGACACTGGACAACATACAATACTCTGTATAAGTCCGCTGAGTTGAATAACTCAAAACCTGTGCGTCGTAGGTTGAAAACTGTACCCTGGCGATTTCCTCAAATATCACCAATTACAACGAATTCCGATATAATAAGGATGATCACCTAATTCCCAATAACTTCCTCCCACTCATCATCTGTAAAAACCATACAGATATGAGAATGAAACCTGGTGAATACACACCCTGGAGTAAGTATCTAATCGGGAAAACAGTTTTCCATTAACAATGCACTGAAACATGAAACTGTTTCATAGGGGTATCCTGGTATTCATAGTAATGCCTCTTCCATAATCCAATTCATGACTTTAACCGTATATTCCTTTGCCATCTCTCCAAATCCTTTTATTTGTCTTTAGTCGTTACCTTCTGTACACCATCGTTAGGCTAAATGGTTTTCTTCCTTCCCTACCGTTCGGCACCAGCCTATGGTTTGGAAGAAGACTATCCAGTAAGCATAATAGGTGTACCCTCCTAAACCAAGGAGTACTCGCAACTGAGCGAAGGTGATGATAAAAGACAACTGAATAATACCTTATTCTTTTAATAGGAGTGGCGATGAAGTACGCGGTTTGGTCGTGAATGATAACAGTCACAACTTACTTTGCCCTCTTTCTAATCCCTTTATTTTGTCTTTACATATTACCTTCTGTACACCCTACTTAGGTTAATTGGTTTTCTTCATTCCCTACCTTTCGGCACCTGCCTATGGTTTGGAATAAGACTATCCAATAAGCGTAATAGGTGTACTCTCCTAAACCAAGGAGCCCTCGCAACCTGAGAGAAGGTGATAATAAAAGACAACTGAATAAACCAATTCTATTTCTCCTGAACCTTGATCCATCCTCGAAGGAGTCCCTTCGAGTTCATAAATAACCATACGATGGATCTATCCAATGGAAGTGGATGTCCATAGTAATACGGGTGTTCTGAGAAATACAAAGGGTAGAAGAAGGAGTGGCAATGACTTATGCAACTCAGACATTCCAAAAGCCAGTATTTTAAGAAGGTTCGGTCAACTTGGTCACTGAGTCATAGTCTAGGGTCGATCAAAGGTCACTGCCAAAGAGAGAGAGAAAAGAAACACTCTGCGTGCACTCTAACCTAGATCAGAATGGTTATCACTTTATCTAATCCGGAAACCTCCCACTGTACTGTCAAATTCTCCTCCAAACCTCAAAGAAGAATCGATCGAGATCACCCGAAGAGTAAACCAACTCATCAGTGGGAATCGGGATCCAACTCTCATCGCATGATAACGTGACGGAATCCACTCGCGTTATCACACTCCAGAAGGTATGCGCATGCCTGGCAAGTTTCAGTTTCTTTAGAAACTCCCGATGTGATTTTTACCCCATGTTCTTATGACCTTGACGAAAGCCAACAAATCATAAGACACATGTCAAGTTCTGCCCGTCATTATTTTGTTAATTCGAACCCACCCGTACATACCCTTGACGAAAGCCAACAAGGTAATACGACTGTCCCAAAACAACACATCTATCTATGCAACAAATGAATACCCCAGCAACTACCAAACACTATGCCTTGACGAAAGCCAACAAACATAGCTTGAATATTACTGACCATCCATAAGAAACGACGGAGGGCTACGACTGGTTTTTGGCGAAAAACCTTTAACGTAATAAACTTGATCTCGTTGAAGGAACCTGATAGCTTTTTATAAATTATAGTGGCGAAAACCTTTGCTAAAGAGGTCACTCCCGGTGAAGGGATCTCGGCTCTTTCCTCGTGGAATGAGGTGCAGGATATTCCACTCAATACCGCGATGCAAAGCAACATGTAATCGACTATAGTGAAGTTATTACCCTGACGCAAACTTCTGCCCAAGGGGTCAGTCCCGGTGAAGGGATATCGGCCCTTGCCCCGTCGAATGAGGTGCAGGATTTTCCACTGAATACCGCTATGCAGGTGGCCGTTGGGTACAGTCCCAAGACACACGAAGGCGATGAGCAATAAGAGGGGTTTCGTCTCTCCCGGTATTGGGAGTTGATGCTGTGCTGTGCTCGACTGGCTATATCAGTAAGTCCCTGGCCAGGGCTGTTGAGATTTACTGATAAGTGTTATCAGTAGTTTCTCGATCTATTATAGACCATTCATCGGCACGAATTATAGAGTTATTGGGGTCGATGTTACCATCCCTAGACTTGATATGCAGCATATCTAACGAAGAGACCGGACTGTACGGTAGTGTTGCCGGTTGGCTCAACGGGAGTTGTAACAGGTTCGCTTGTTTTCTTCTGATCGCTCAATACCCGGGTGGCCGTTACATTTAGCTGACCGCTTGCGGCTTGGGGGTGCTTGATATGATCATCACCCACTGCCGGCGTATTGACGAGTCTTAGAGTCCCACAATGGAGTTGCCTAGTCCAGGCGAAACGAAGTAGTGCGCAAATGAGATATGCGTGTGGACCCGGTTAAAATGCGTGTATGAGATACCGTATATTAATCGGGCGGTTTGCTTTTGGTCGGGTCGTATGTGATATGACCGGGTTGCTATATCGAGTGTTGATTTATCATTTGACCATTAGTTTCTCACTTGAAATCCTTTCTTTTCTTTTTTGTTGTATGCATGCATGTATGCATTCATTCTTATTCATGCACATATGGATGTGCATGCACACATACATGCATACATCATTCTATCATGGTTGTTGATATAGTGGATGGTGGCAATATAAGACTCACACCCTTTATAAAATATATGGATATTATTTTTGGAAAAGAAAAATGAAAATGGAAATTGTTTCATGGTTTAATATTTTATTATTTCATTAACCCTTTTGTTTAACCATAATTTAATTTCTATAGTCATTTTTGTTCCAAACAAAAATATCTAGATATTTTATAACCATGGTTGAGAATGAGAGAGTGAAAATATATATATATTTTCATTTTCTCATTTTATTCAACAAGCTTATCATTATCTTGAGTTTTATTAGCCATCATCTTCTTCCTCCTTTCTCTCTTGCTCTCTAGTTTTCTCAAGTGAGCAAAAGAGTTACCAAGTTTGGATTTTGAAGTGAGAAAACCAACCACAACACCATTCTACACTAGTCTTGCCCATTAGTGTAGAGTGTTAGCTTCCATTTCTTCTCTTGATCTTGTGAAGCTTCAAGCATAGACAAAGAGGACTCCGGGTGGATCGTCGTGGACCTAGAGGATCTCAAGCGGACCTTTTTCCAACCCTCAAGTACCAAAGGAGTCTAGCGTAGGGAGCTACAAAGGTTGTACTCTCAAAACCCTAGCTTTTACTACTTGTGTTTGTGTTATAGTTTTGTTGCCCTAAATTTTCTGGCATGATCCTTTAAAATGTTTCTTTAGCACCATAAAAATTTGAAATATGGTTGTGTGTTGCCTCCAAACCCTTGTAGTGGTGCTGTAGGAAACCCTTCATGGTATTACAACCAAGCTAGAACCTTAGGCGACGCTTAGGCGAAGTTAAAACTCCGATCGTACTAAAAAATACGCATTTTAACCCTTCTCTGTACATTTTTTCAAAACTGTGTTTTTCAGAATTAAAAATACTTAAAAAATTCAGCAGGAAAATCTAAGCAAAACTGTAAAATATTAAGCCATAATACGTACATACCGCCGCGGAACCGCGGCCAGACCTTGCTTGGGCCGCGGATCCGCGGCCGTACAGCGATATTATTGCCTCGTTTTTATACAGTAATGTTCTTGTCTGCTTGTACATATTTTTGGGTATTTTTAATCTGACTCCAGTGTTGACTGTTCTGGGGATTATTTTGGATTCGTTGATTCGATCGGAATATTTAATTTTGTTCTGTTTTCGGGTAATTTAGAAAGTATTAAAAAGTTCGAACGGATATCATTAACTCACTTTTTCCCGGCACGAAAAATTTTCAAGTGTTGAATTTTTTCTCGATTTTAAATCTTTCGGAAATATGTGCAAGTAACGTGGTGGACCCTCTAAAAGAACACAAACCTTAACTCGATTATGTGACCGTCTGAACTGCCTCTAAACCTTAGGGTTTGGGGAAGTACGGCGTGCCACATGTGAGGCGTTGGCTTGACCCTTCTACGGCTGGACCGCTGCTACTGTGACATGTTCCGGGATTTTTGAACTACGCTCAAGTGTTGAGCTATTTAGGAAATCTTGGGTATTTGATTATTCGATCGGAAAGTTTAATACTATCTATTTATCTGAAATGTGATACAATATGTGGAATTCATATAGTTAGGCATGAAATGCGAAGTATGTGATACTTCGGATTTACGATGTCTAAAGTTATTGTGGATTCCAAATGTTGTAGTTTTACACTTTCTTTTCTGTGACCGTAAGTGTAGTATGTTGCATATCGCTGGTTTCGTTGCTATACATCAACGACAATCGGGGTACGCATACTTACTTACGTTGATGATATATGATATTATGTGTTGCTGAGATATGATGTGCAGGATTGTCGCGATTGAATAGCCGGGTTTTTTTTATGTGAGATGAGAGTTTTCTTTTCATTCATGTAAAATTCAAATGTAATGTAATATTCTTTTATATGGGGCACTTCCGGGTTGAGGTTGTTGCCACCGGTGTTGTATATTATTTACTTTTCCGCATTAGGATAGACCCAAAGAGGGGAGCATAAGTGACCGGGTTCTGGGGTTCAGTGGGAGGCCATCTCGAGGAGTCGAGACCGGGTCTCCTAAACTCCAGAATTGGTAGGGTCGCTTGCCGCTCTCGTAGGGATCTAGGGGTGTGGGCTTGGCTATTCGTCGCGGCTGTGGAATCCGTATTTTCTATTATTGGCTAAATACTAAATACGGATGTCCTAGTATATCCAATATTATATCTGTGTTTCTGCTGCCTGTATTCTGTGATGTGATATCTGAGACGAATGATATATTATATATGAGATATATAGTAGACGTTGCTTATGTTTTACACCCGCACAAGTCCCGTCCCGGTATGCCGTTAGTTAAGTAACCTAACGGTGCATAACGGAACATTGCGGCGAATGCGGATGGCATAAGCGTACGTTGTATTTTCGTTTCTTTTCTGTAGTTGGCTTAAGGACTTAAATGATGGGGCTACATTAATATGATTAATGTAAAGAAAATAAACCTAAAATGATGTTGTAGAATCAGATTTGAAAACCACTCTGCTCTTTTATGAAAAATCTATATTTCAAAACTGCGGAGCTCAAGCCACTCCTTTTGAAAACCATTTGATTCTACGACGATATCAAGTTCAAAGCGTTAAAGATTTTCTTAAAAAAATCATCCGCAACCCTCCGTCATTTTAGGAAGAAGAGTACTTAGTATTCGTGCTACGTTTGTTGACCTTAGCCAAGGTGTAGTGTACGGTAACTAAGTGATGTCTTCCTACATTGCATATGATGCAGATTAATTGGGACGGGCATGTGACTTTGTTAACCTTAGCCAAGGGTCATGTGAACGGGTCTAATTAATCAAGAAATGACGGGTTGAACTTGACTAGTGGTTGTGATTTGTTGACCATAGCCAAGGTCATGAGTGCTAGGGGTAAAAACCACATCGGGAATTTCAATAGTAGAAATTTGCAATGAGATTGCATACCTTCCATAAGATGGTTGGATCCCGATCCCACTGTGGGCAATAGTTGCTCCCAGGAGAGTTTTGCAGTTTACAATTAGCTAACCCAATAGGTGTCTAGAAAGGTGTTAACAGGGCTATGCCTTTAGGAAGACGAGGTTTACTTTAATTAGGTCCGTGCGAAAGCACGGGGAACCTCCCTCAAGTACCGACACAGGCCTGGCTGAACGGTTAGCGAAGTTGTAGACTGTAATTAATCCTGGCTAGTTTTCTTTTTAAGGTTTGAAAGAAAAACTTGATTAAAGCAGTGGGAGACATCGATTAGATAAGATAATAACCAATCTGATCTTTGCAAGAGCATTCGCTGGGTGTATTCTTTTCTCTCTCTTAATGGCACATACCAATGACAGGACTCAAGCTTCTACTAGATAAAAATAAACTGAATGGGACCAATTATAAAGACTGGCTGAGGAATCTGAACATTGCCTTGACTTATGATAAGGTATCATATGTCCTCACGGCTTCAGCCCCGCCCGTCCCAGGTCCAAAATCCTCAGTTGCGGATATTGAAGTCCGCAAGACATGGGACGCTAACTGTGCCATGGCCAAATGCCCCGCGCTTGCATCAATGGATAACACACATCAAAAGCAGCACGAGAATATGGACATTCACGCCATATTCCTCCATACAAAGGAGTTGTATGGAGAGCAATCCCGCGTATTACGATACGAAGCATCAAAGAAATTGTTTCAGATGCGAATGGCCCATGGCACACCAGTAGGTGACCATGTTCTGAAGATGATAGCTCTCATAGAAGAGCTTGAGGACCTTGGATGGACGATGGACAATGAACAATATACAGATATTATTCTGCAGTCCCTCCCTTCCACCTTTTCTCAATTTATAGTTAACTTCAACACGCACAACATGGAGAAGGAACTACCTGAACTCCTTAATATGTTAAGGAGTGCAGAGAGCACAATGAAATCAGTGAAAACTCCCGTTTTGAGTGTTGGGCAATCTTCTTCTTCTCGCCCAAAGGCAAAGGCCAAGGAAAAGATGAAGAAAAGCCCACCAAGCCTAGGGGAGGAGTTAAAAAGGTTAAGGGGAAGGACGAGTCCAAAGCTGGAGAATCGGGGAAAGGGGAATGTTATCACTGCCACAAAACAGGACATTGGAAGCGCAACTGCACGGAGTATTTAAATCTCAAGAAGAAGCATGGGGATGCTTCCGCTTCAGGTGTGTTTGTGACAGAAAACTATTTTTCAATAAACTCTGCTTCCTGGGTATTAGATACCGGTTCAGGTTCTCACATTTGCAATTCTATGCAGGGGTTGAGAAATAGAAAGGTTTTGAAGATAGGTGACCATACTCTCCGCGTTGGAAATGGTTCCAATGTACATACAGTCGCAGTGGGAGAGTATCATTTGGGGTTGCCATCTGGGTGTATATTGGTTTTGAACCCATGTTATTTTGTACCAAGTATGCTTTGTAATATAATATCTGTTTCTTTGTTAGACAATGAAGGATATAATTTTGTATTGCAGAACAATGTTATGAACATTCACCTGAATCAAATGTTGGTTGGGTATGGTACGCTTAATAACGGGATATACGTCCTAAATCAATACACAGTTTTCAGCATACAACAGACTAATAAAAGAAAACTTTCAAAAATAAATGAAGCTTTTCTTTGGCACTGTAGACTTGGTCATATTAACGAAACAAGACTAAACAAGTTACACAAAGATGGATATTTAAACTCTTTTGAATATAAATCTTATGCGACTTGCCAGTCTTGTATCAAGGGTAAAATGACCAAAACTCCGTTTACTAGACACGGAGAAAGAGCTACTGAGCTCCTAGGCCTCATACATAGTGATGTATGTGGGCCAATGTCTACACAGGCTAGAGGCGGTTTTTCATACTTCATTACTTTCACTGACGATTTTTCAACATTCGGTCATGTATTTTTATTAAAGCACAAATCCGAAGCTTTCGAAGAAATTCAGTGAATATAAACTCGAAGTAGAAAAACAAACCGGCTTGAGTATCAAAATGCTTCGATCTGATCGAGGTGGAGAGTATCTCAGTACAGAATTTGTAAACTTCCTAAAAGAGAATGGGATTCTCTCTCAACTCACACCTCTTTACACACCACAGCACAATGGTGTGTCTGAATGACGGAATCGGGCCCTATTAGATATGGTCCGATCCATGATGAGTGATACTGAGTTACCCGTCTCATTTTGGGGGCATGCATTGGAGACTGCAGCGTTTCTGCTGAACAGGGTTCCAACCAAAACCGTGTCTACCATGCCATATGAGATATGGCATGGGAAGAGACCATCTCTTAAGAGATTTAAGATTTGGGGTTGCCCGGCCTATGTTAAAAAGCAGAATCCGGACAAACTCAAGACACGGTCGGTCATGTGTAATTTTGTGGGATATCCAAAGAACTCTTATGGATATCTTTTCTACCACAAGGAGGAACAAAAGGTGTTTGTTTCTCAGCATGACACATTCCTGGAAAAAGAGTTTTTCACAAATGAAACTGATGGCAATGTGGTTGATCTAGAAGAGGTTCTAGAGACACAAACTACAAATGACGACTTGGTTGAACCGGCTGTTGCAATAGAAACTGAGGAACCTCGGCCACCCCGTAGGTCTGGTAGGACTTCTCGCCTACCGGAGAGGTACTACGGTTTCCTCATTGATGGTGACAGAGAAGACTGCATCATGGAGGATGATGATCCTACCAGTTTTCAGCAAGCTATCACTAGTGGAGACTATGTGAAGTGGCTGGATGCCATGAGATCCGAAATGGAGTCTATGTACACCAACAAAGTATGGACTTTGGACGTTGTACCCCCTGGGGTAAAACCTGTGGGGTGCAAATGGATCTTTAAAAGAAAGATTGGTGTAGATGGGCAGGTAGAGACCTATAAGGCAAGACTTGTGGCGAAGGGTTTTCGTCAAAGACCAGGTTTGGACTATGACGAGACTTTTTCGCCCGTAGCCATGCTTAAATCCATTCGGATCCTACTTGCTATTGCTGTTCACTACGACTATGAAATCTGGCAGAAGAACGTTAAAACGGCATTTCTAAATGGGGATTTAGAAGAATGCATTTATATGGATCAGCCAGAGGGCTTCATTGACAGTGGGAGCAGCGGGAAAGCATGTAGATTGCTTAAATCCATATATGGGTTAAAGCAGGCATCACGGAGTTGGAACATCTGTTTCGATGATGTTATCAAAGAGTTTGATTTCATCAAAAATCCAGATGAACCTTGTGTTTATAAGAAGGCTGTAGGGAGAGCTGTCACATTCTTATTATTGTACGTGGATGACATTCTTCTGATAGGAAATGATATTGCTATGCTACAGTCGGTCAAATATTTCTTATCACTAAGGTTCTCCATGATGGACCTGGGTGATGCCACATACATTCTGGGAATTAGGATCTATAGGGATAGATCCAAGAGGTTATTGGGATTGTCCCAAACCAGGTACATCAACACCATCCTAAAAAGTTTTAGTATGGAAGACTCCAAGCGGGGTGCATTACCCGCTTTCCATGGGGTCACTCTCTCCAAGGACTCTTGCCTAAAGACCGATGAAGAGAGAGCTCGCTTGAGCATTATACCCTATGCTTCGGCAGTGGGATCTATAATGTATGCGATGTTATGTACACGCCCAGATGTAGCTTTTGCACTTAGTGTTGTAAGCAGGTATCAATCCAGCCCAGGGGAGAATCACTGGATAGCTGTGAAGAACATTCTTAAGTACTTGCGAAGGACTAAAGAATTGTTCTTGGTGTATGGTAATGGAGATCTCCAAATGGAGGCCTTTTACCGATTCGAGCTTCCAGAGCGATAAGGACGACAGCAAATCTATCTCTGGGTTTGTATTTACCCTCAATGGAGGGGCGGTAAGTTGGAAAAGTTCAAAACAGGATACCGTTGCAGACTCTACGATGGAGGCTAAGTACATTGCTGCGAATGATGCCGCCAAGGAAGCCGTCTGGATGAAGAAGTTCGTCTCGGAGCTAGGAGTAGTTCCAACCATTATTGATCCAATACCATTGTATTGTGATAATAATGGGGCTATGGCGTTAGCCAAGGAGCTCAGGTCCCATCAGCGGTCCAGACACATCCTGAGGCGTTTTCATTTGATCTGGGAGATTGTAGATCGCCGCGAGATCGAGATTAGGAGAGTAGACTCAAAGAATAACACCGCGGATCCATTCACCAAGGCCCTCCCTCAGCCGCAGCATGAGCGACTTTTTAAGATGTTGGGTATGAGATACGCCAATAACTGGCCTTAGTGCAAGTGGGAGATTGTTGGATATATGCATGCCCTAGAGGCCATTATAATATAGTGGATGTATTTATACATGTGTATATATATATATATTCAGTGTACATTCTTTCTCGACATGATAGTATGCTATCTGGTTCTTCTTTATCTGACATGTTGATTTGATCATGCTTTTATTCACTCATACATGTTGATAAAGCCCTGAGGATATAGGCTTGACCACTGTGATTATGATGGAGATCATACTAGTGGGACATCTGTAGTTTATAAGCATATCCGGAAATGTCCCTAGTCGTAGGTATATCGAGACGGGGCATCGATATACCAGAGTAGACTAGCGTATATGATACTAGACCCGTATGATGGGTGATGGATGTTCCCACATTCATCGATGTTTGACATCGAGATCGTATACGGGTGCTCAGTGGTGACTGGGTACACTGGACGGAATCACCGAGAACTCCTATATGGAATTATATCTATCGTCGGATAGCAGTTCTCAGGTGACACTGGTGCAGGTTAGTCTGTAGACCCGAGATCGTCATAGAGTCTTGTGTGTTCTCCCACTGTACTTTGATTACCACCCTACCACGGCTCTACTGAGTCGTGCAAACAGGTGGTCGTTGGGTACAGTCCC
Source organism: Agapanthus africanus (assembly GCA_030015575.1). Lineage (NCBI taxonomy): Eukaryota > Viridiplantae > Streptophyta > Magnoliopsida > Asparagales > Amaryllidaceae > Agapanthus > Agapanthus africanus. The sequence continues at coordinate 157,980,747 of JASDDO010000010.1, forward strand.
GAGACACACGAAGGAGATGAACGATAAGAGGGGTTTCGTCTCTCCCGGTATTAGTAGTTGATGTTGTGTTGTGCTCGACTGGCTATATCAGTAAGTCCCTGGCCAGGGCTGTTGAGATTTACAGAAAAGTGTTATCAGTAGTTTCTAGATCTGTTATAGACCATTCATCGGCACGACTTATTGAGTTATTGGGGTCGACGTTACCATCCCTAGACTTGATATGCAGCATATCTGACGAAAAGACCGGACTATACGGTAGTGTTGCCGGTTGGCACGACGGGAGTTGTAACAGGTTCGCTTGTTTTCTTCTGATCGCTCAATACCCGGGTGGCCGTTACATTTAGCTGACCGCTTGCGGCTTGGGGGTGCTTGATATGATCATCACCCACTGCCGGCGTATTGACGAGTCTTAGAGTCCCACTATGGAGTTGCCTAGTCCAGGCGAAACGATGTGGTGCGCAAATGAGATATGCGCGTGGACCCGGTTAAAATGCGTGTATGAGATACCGTATATTAATCGGACGGTTTGCTTTTGGTCGGGTCGTATGTGATATGACCGGGTTGCTATATCATGTGTTGATTTATCATTTGACCATTAGTTTCTCACTTGAAATCCTTTCTTGTCTTTTTTGTTGTATGCATGCATGTATGCATTCATTCTTATTCATGCACATATGGATGTGCATGCATACATACATGCATACATCATTCTATCATGGTTGTTGATATAGTGGATGGTGGCAATAAAAGACTCACACCCTTTATAAAATATATGGATATTATTTTTGGAAAAGAAAAATGAAAATGGAAATTGTTTCATGGTTTAATATTTTATTCTTTCATTAACCCTTTTGTTTAACCATGATTTAATTTATATGGTCATTTTTGTTCTAAACAAAAATATCTAGATATTTTATAACCATGGTTGAGAATGAGAGAGTGAATATATATATATTTTCATTTTCTTACTTCATTCAACAAGCTTATCATTATCTTGAGCTTTGTTAGCCATCATCTTCTTCCTCCTTTCTCTCTTGCTCTCTAGTTTTCTCAAGTGAGCAAAAGAGTTACCAAGTTAGGATTTTGAAGTGAGAAAACCAACCACAACACCATTCTACACTAGTCTTGCCCATTAATGTAGAGTGTTAGCTTCCATTTCTTCTCTTGATCTTGTGAAGCTTCAAGCTTGGATAAAGAGGGCTCCGGGTGGGTCGTCGTGGACCTAGAGGATCTCAAGCGGACCTTTTTCCAACCCTCAAGTAGCCAAGGAGTCTAGCGTAGGGAGCTACAAAGTTTGTACTCTCAAAACCCTAGCTTTTACTACTTGTGTTTGTGTTATAGTTTTCTTGCCCTAAATTTTCTAGCATGATCCTGTAGAATGTTTCTTTAGCACCATAAAAATTTGAAATATGGCATGTGTGTTACCTCCAAACCCTTGTAGAGGTGTTGTAGGAAACCCTTCAGTTGGAGCGGGACCAACGTTCCTTAGCGCAGTATAACAAGCGGGTTCGGTCAATACATCCGTATTATTATCTTGATTAAGGAGTGACATGGTCGCAACCTGGAGAGAGAGAGAAGAAAACACTCAGCGTGCGCTTTTACAAGATTGGATTGGTTATTAATTTATCTAATCAGGATGGCTCCCACTGTTTTAGTCAAATCTTCCTTCAAACCCTAAAAGGAAAGACTAGCCGGGATTAATTACACCCTACAAGTTCGCCAATCTTTCAGCCAGGCCAGTGCCGGTACTTTGAGGGAGGTTCCCCGTGCTTTCGTACGGACCTAATTAAAATAAACCTCGGTTTCCCAGGGGCGTAACCCCGTTAACACCTTTCTAGACACCTACTTGATCGGCTAATTGTAATGTGTAAAACTCTCCTAGGAGTAACTCTTACTCACAGCGGGTATCGGGATCCAACTATCTCATAGAAGGTATGCAATCTCATTGCAAATTTCAACTCTTCAAATTCCCAATAATATTTTACCCCTAGCATCCTATGACCTTGATGCAGGCCAACAAACCATAGTCCGCTAGTCAAGTTCAACCCGTACATTTCCTGATTGAATTAAACCCACCCGCACGACCCTTGACGCAGGCCAACAAAGTGGCACGACTATCCTAATCCAATCGCATCGTATGCTACAGATAAGTACTAGTTAGTTACCGTACACTACGCCTTGACGCAGGCCAACAAACGTAGCACGTATACTAAACAGTCTTTATTTGAAATGACGAAGGGCTACGACAGGTTTTTAAGAAAACCCTTTGCGTAATGAACTTGATATCGTTGTAGAATCGAGAGATTTTTAGATGGAATGTTTTTGAGGCCTTTTCTAGTTTTGCTAAAGAGGTCACTCCCGGTGAAGGGATCGTCGGCTCTTTCCTCATCGAATAAGGTGCAGGATATTTCACATACCGCTGTGCAAAGCAAGAACTATAGAAGCAATCAAAAGACAAACCGAGTTTGTAGCATCTGCTAGTTTCGCTAAAGAGGTCACTCCCGGTGAAGGGATCTCGGCTCTTTTCTTATCGAATAAGGTGCTGGATGTTCTACAAGGAACACCGCTATGCAAAGCAAGAACTAGAGCTACCAGTTTTTAAATAAGTTTCTACAACATCTTTAGGTTTCATTTAGTTTCATTAATCTCATTAATGAAGTCCCATTTTATTATGCTTCACAAGCATCACTTTTGAAACAAAATCTGCAATATAACATATATCTCATATATATAATATAAACATTCGCCTCAAGCGGTAATATGATATCATCACAGAACATTGCAGCAGAAGAACATATATGAAATATTGGATATACTAGGAGGTCCGTGTTTTAATACGATCCTGTATAAAACACGGATACCACGGTCGTGATGAATAGCCAAACCCACATCCCTAGACCTCTACGAGAGCGGCAAGAAACACTACCAATTCTAGGGTTAGGAGACCCGGTTTCGACTCCTCGAGATGGTCTCCTACTGGACCCTAGAACCCGGTTACTTGTGCTCCCCGCCTTGGGTCTACCTAATGAGGAAAAGTAAATAATATACAATGGTGACATCATCCTCAGCCCGGAAGTGCCCCAATAAAAGAATATTACATACAAATGAATTTTACATGAATGAAAAAGAAAAACTCTCATCTCACATAAAACCCCCGGCTATTCAGAACACGATGATCCAATATAACATATCACAGCAACACATAATATCACATATCATCAACTTAAGTAAATATGCGTATCCCAATTTTCGTTGATGTATAGCAATGAAACCGGCGATACACCACATATTACACTTACGGTCGCAGAAAAGAAAGTGTAAAACTACAACAGTTGGAATCCGCAACCTCTTTAGACATCGCATGCCTAACCAAATGAATTCCTTAGACATCACATGCCTAAAAATTATAAACCCAGCATTTTAGTCTCATTATCGAAAACTCTTTTCAATATCAAGTCGGGCAATTCAACAAGTTTCCCGAAATTCTGATTGAATGCTCGTCGCAAACATTATTAGACGGCCGCACCCCCGGATGCCGTCGACGAAGTGCACTAAGGCGGAACACCGCTGCCGCGAGCACCCGAACGGATGCTTTTGGCGACGGGGTTCTCCTACAGTCACTTGGTCGGGGCTATGGGGCGTGGCTATCTATTAAGTTTACACGGCGAGTATCCGCGTACGCTACGTGATTGCGACGGACTTTTGATCGCATCAAAATCCCGTGGCAACCGATCATCTGAGACTAAACTACTAGATTTATAACATTCAAATTAGTTATCTCATAACTACATGTGGATTCCAAATATTGTATCACATTCCAGATAAATAGACAATGTTAAACTTTCCGATCGAATAATCAAACACCCAAAATTTCCCAAATGGCTCAACACTTGAGCGGAGTTTAAAACCATCCATCATATGCCACAGTACCAATGGTCCAGCCGTAGAAGGGTCAAACCAACGCCTCACATGTGGCAACGCCGTACTACCCCAAACCCTAAGGTTTAGAGGCGGTTCAGACGGTCACATAATCGAGTTAAGGTTTGTTGTCATCAAAAGGGTCCACCGCGTTACTTGCACGACTTAGAACATTCTTAAACTACGGAAAAATCCAACACTTGAAAATTTTCTGGCAGGGGAAAAAGTGAGTTATTGATATCCGTTCGAACTTTTTAACACGTTCTAAATTACCCGGAAAAACTTAAACGAAGTTAAACTTTCCGATCAAATCAACGAGTTCCCAATACAACCCAGAAAACTCAACACTTGAGTAAAAATTAAAAATACCCAGAAAAATGAAGAAACCCCTATGGATAATACTGTACAAACACGTGTCCCTAGTTCACTCTTTTGGCCGCGGAATCGCCGTGGCAAGCATGTTCTTGCCACGGTTCCACGGCGCTTTGAGAGCCTTGGGGGCACGTGTTTTAGGGTTATCCTTAGAATTCCCTGCTGATTTTTTAAAGTATTTTTAATGCAGAAAAAATCAACTTTTGAAAAAATTTCCAAAAACTAGGGTTTTCCAGGTATTCGGAGTTCTATCGGACTTTGAACTTCGTCTAGACTTCGTCTAAAGCTCTAGTTTGGCTCTGATACCACTGCAGGGTTACTAGGTACATGCACAAGGGTCTATAAGGCATCAACCATGCCCGATTTAAAATTTAAGCGTGTCGAACAACCCTAACCAAGATCTTTAAACTAGAGATTAGGCGAAACAAAGCATGTTAAACACTTTTACATCTAAGAGTTTGGGATTACAACCTTTGTAGTCCGTTCCTTCACTTCTAAAGCTCCATGTTGAGGTCCCTTCGCTGCGATCATCGAGTATCCGGACTCTAGAGAGGCTCCACGAAGAGAATGATGCAAACTTGCTTCCGATCTTCGATAACAAAGATGATCTACCTTGAAGAAACTTTAACTCAAGCTCTCACTCACTAATGAAGTGAACACCCTAATCTAAATGGCTAGGATAGATTAGGATGATGAAGTAGGATTTTAACTCTCACTTGTTTTCTTTAACTCACTTAAAATCATCACTAAGCAAAAAGCTAGAAAGCTTTCAATGAAGAAGAAAAAGAATCAATTTACTTTGTGATGAATAATGAATTGTCTTGAGGTTAGAATTGCAACCATGAGTTAAGTATGATAACCTAACCCATGTAGAGACTTAACCATGGTCATGGGTTGGGTTGAGTTAATAAATATCATAACAAATATCTTTAGCAAGAAACAAAAGAAAAACCTTCTAGAAGCTTCTATAAAATATTAACCCAAATCAAACCTTAATCATGTTTAATCTCTACTAATCACGTTGCATTAATAACCCTAACATGTTACAATATTATATATCACATATACAATATTTATTGTAACAAAATAAAATAATACAATTAACATATATCGCATATATATCAATGTATTACCCGAGTGAGAAAAAGAATCTTTTAGTGAGCTTATATTAGTTAATGTAATTTAATATATCAAATATATAATTATACATTAAATTATCGAATCAACACTTGATCCAATAATCCGTCTATTTCACAAATAACCGACTAATATTATCTGTATCAGTTCATCGAATCAACACTTGATCTGATGACCCGGCTATATCACATATACCCGGCCGATATCTCATATTGCGAGAATCTAATACGGTATCACATACACGTATTGTTCTCGGTCTCGCACATATCACATATGTGCTCCTACTCCATTTTGCCTGAGCCAAGAAACCTCTGTGTAGGACTCCAAAGAATCGTCAATACGCCGGCAGTAGGTGATGATCATATCAAACACCCACAAGCTGAAAGCGGTCAGCTAAACGTAACAGCCATCCAGGTATTGAGCGATCAGAAGATCAACAAGCAAGCATGTACATTCTCCTGCGAATCCAATCAGTAACATTCCCGTACAGTCCGGTCTCTTCGTCTGATATGTCGCATATCTCGCCTAGGGGTGGTAAACGTCAGACCCCAGTAGCTCGATAAGTCGTGTCGATATAAGGTCTGTAACAGTTCAAGAAACTACTGATAACACTTACCAGTAAATCTCAACAACCCTGGCCATGGATTTCCAGTTATAGCCAATCGAACACAGCACAACATCAACTCCCTATACCGGGAGAGACGAATCACCTCCTATCACTCATTGCCTCCATGTGATTCGGGACTGTACCCAAAAGCCACCGTTTTGCATGCCCTCTTGGATGTGGTATGATGGAAATCAAAGCACATTGGGAATCACACAAGACTCTATGACGATCTCGGGTCTACAGACTACTCTGTACCAGTGTCACCAGAGAACTGCCATCTGACATGAGGTATAATACCATCCGGGAGTTCTCGGCGAGTCCGTCCAGTGTACCCAGTCTCCACTGAGCACCCGTACACCATCCTTGATGTCAAACACCGATGGATATGGAATCATCCATCGCCCATCATATGGGTCAAGATGCGTATACGCTAGTCTACTCTGGTTTATCGATACCCTGTCTCGATACACCCTCGACTAGGAACAGTTGTAGGATGTACTCGTCGACTACCGTGGCCCCACTAGTATGATCTCATCATAGTCCCAGTAGTCGAGTACATATCCTAAGGGCTTTATCAACATGTAACATAGAGTTAATCAGAGTACATGTTAAGATAAAGTACAACTAGATAGCATACTATCATGTCGAGCAAGAAAGTCCTCCCTATATATGTCCAAGCATCCACTACAATATACATCATATGTACAGTAATGGCATCTAGGGCATACATATAACTAACATTTATTACGTGTCGCGAATACATAATGATAAAGCCTTTAGGATTCATACTTGGCTATCAGGGTTATTGTGGCAATCACACTTGTGAGAACTGGGAGTCTATAAAAATATCCTTAAATGTCCCTAGTCGTGGGAATATCGAGACTGGGCATCGATATTCCACAGTAGACTAGCGTATACGTTTCTTGACCACGACGAGGGGCGATGGCCAGCCTCGCAGCCATTGGTGTTAGATAGCCAGCAAAGATAGTATACAGGTGCTCATTGGATTATGAATTACACTGGACGGACTCGCCGGGAATATGCTACATGGTATTATACCTAATGTCAGGTAACAGTTCTCTGGTGACATGAGTACAGGTTAGTCTGTTGACCTGAGATCTTCATTTGCCTCGTGTGAGTTCCCATTGTGCTTTGATTATTACCCTACCATGGCTCTTCCGAGTCAAGCAAACAAGTTTTAGTTGGGTACAGTCCCGAGCCACATGGAGGCAGTGAGCGATCGTCAGGAATTCGTCTCTCCCGGTAAAGGGAATCAATGTCGCGCTGTGTTCGGTTGGCTATCACCATAAATCTCTGGCCAGGGTGGATGAGATTTACTAATTATAGAGCAGTAGTTTCTCAGTAGGTGATGAGCTTTGCACCGACATGACTTATCGCGTTATTAGGGGTCTGACTTTATCTATCCCCTAGACCCAATATGCGATACTGTTAGATGAAGAGACCGGAATGTACAAAGATTGTCACATACAGGCTCTGTAAGGATACAGATGGGTTTGCACGTCGGCCTTCCTTTCGTTCAATACCTGGGTATCCATTACGTACAGCTAGTGCCGCTGACGTGCTTATGGTTAAACCTACTGCCAGCGTATTGTCGAATCTTTAGAGTCCCACACATAGGGTTTTCCGGTTCAGGCAAAACGATTTAGTACGTGCGTATTTTGATATGCACTGAGGTTCGATTAAATATGTGTATTTAGCGCACGTACTTTAATCGGGCGTTTTAATAATACTGGCAGGTTTGAAAGATATCTGGATCATTGTGAGCTAGTATTATATATCTCTCGTTATCTCTATTTTGGTATTCGTATTTTTATAGGAATACGGTATTTGTATTTTGACACAAATACGGTATTTATACGAATACGACTATTTGTATAAATACGGATATTTGTATCTTAATACGAATATGGGTATTTTTATCTTTATACGAATGCAGGTATTCATATTTTTATACGACTACGATATTCGTATTTTGGTATGAATACAAATACATGTATTTTGATACATACTTGTTTTATTTGTGTGCGCGTGCGCGCTCACACTTTCTCATTCTTTGGAGATGTTTTTGTATGAGTGTAGGCTCATGACTCATGTCATGAGTCACATGATGACTCATACCATTTTGATTAAAGAAGTGAGAGGAAAAGAAAATGGATAAGGAATTCATTAATACTTCTTCTTCCTTTCTTCTCTTTAATGGCTAGCTTCCCATTTTGAGAGGAAAAATTCGAAAGAGTGAAACTTGAGATTGTTGGATATATGTGCCATCAAGGCAATTATCGTAATTGTAGGAATGCAATTACTGAATTCATGAGGACCTATATAGAGAACAATCTTACTCGAGATGATAGTATGCTATCTGGTTTGTCTTTATCTGTCATGCGTATACATGTTAGTAGTTATCACGTATCGATAATACATGAGATAAAGCCCATACGATATTTGCTTGACTATCAGGATTGTGATAAGGATCATACTAGTGGGGCCTGGTAGTTTATAAGCACATCCTTAAATGCCCCTAGTCGTAAAAGTATCGAGACTGGTCATCGGTACTCCAGTTTAGACTGGTGTATACGTTTCATGACCTTGTACTGGGCAATGGTTGATCCCATAGCCATTGGTGTTTGACACCGATGATTGTATACAGGTGCTTATTTGATGAGTTACACTGGACGGACTCGCTGAGAACTCCTACATGTTATTATACCAATGTCATATAGCAGTTGTCTGGTGACATGAGTACATGGTAGTTCCTAGACCTGAGATCGCCATACTGTATTGTTTGTGTTCCCACGGTACTTAGATTACCACCCTACCACGGCTTTACTGAATCATGCAAACGGGATTTAGTTGGGTACAGTCTCGAAGTACATGGAGGCAGTGAGCGGTTGAGGGAATTCGTCACTCTCGGTATGGGAAGCTGATTGATCGAATTTTATGCTATGCGCTACGCTAAGCGTTTTATTTTTTCTACTTACCGCAATCAAGACGGTGTCACTTTGCAGCTAGCCGATTGAGCATGGGTCGTCCGTAGGGAGATGGTTCGTATGTCCGTTCTTACTTTAGACGAGTCAATTAAAGAATGTATATGCGTATGTTCAAATCTATCCTAAGTGTTTGTATTTTATGTTCATTTAAACTTGTTAGGGTTAAGGTTGATTAGTAAAGTTAGGATTAGTCTTGTGCTTGTCTTTTTCCATTCTTGAAATGATGTTGGGACAATCGAAACTAGCGGGAATTAGGAGGACATAGGGATGGGATTTGCGAGTTTAAGCAAGCTTTCCAACGCTAAATCCATTCCCAGTGCCCCTTGTCCTTCCGCTACGTGCGCTTATTTCCAACCCTAGGCCAAACATACGCAACCATGTATCCAAATGGGTCAAAACTACATGTCATGTTGTAGTGCACCTAAATGACTTCTCGACTTAGGTCACAGCTATATGTCACGTATAGCAGCCTAAATGAGGGGATTGTGTTTGTTTGGTCTAGGTTCATTTTAAGGTGTTTGGCAAAGAGAAACACAAGGGATTTTTCCATCCCTCGTACTAACCTTCCTTAGCCCTAACAAGTATGGATATTATTCACACATTTAAAAGAAGAATAAAACAAGAAGGAAGAAAAGAAAGAAAGGAAAATATAGTTTTAACAAATGGTAGCAAGCTAACTACTTGGGCCCTCACCTAACCAAGGGGATCAATCGATTATTATGGCTTGAAAATACGGTTTAGAAATAAGGAAAACTAAACAAGAAAATAAAAGAAAACCAAAAACTACTTAACAACAAATAATAAAAGTTACACTAGGAATTAAAGTTACAATACAATTAAATAAAAATACAAGATAAGAAAAACCTTCATCTTCATTAGTCTTCCACTCAAAAAGCTCTCACTACAATTTTCATGGAGAATAGATGAAGAAGAAAAAGAAGATACAAACTACATTACACTAAATCCTAATAAAGAAAAGCCTTCTTGGTTGGGATCAAAACTGGAGTATTTATAGGTAGAGAACTGAAACCCTAGGCTCATATTCTAAGCCCCTACATTATTACAAAACTACCCCCAAAAGACGGTCTAAAGATGACACGACATGGCCGCGGAACCGCCGCCCAAAAGCCATTTTGGCCATGGTCCCACGGTCGTTTGGAGTGCTTGGTGTCTCGTTTTTCTGGGGCTTCCACATGTTGATTTTCTCTTCTGTTCTACAGGTTCAGAATTGCAAAATGGTTCCAAAATATGTTCAGATTTTCAACAGTCCAAAAATGGCTACAGTTTCAATTTTTGACTTTTTCTCCCTCGAGCTCCGCGCACCTCTTGATCTTTTTGCTGCCCCTCTCGTGCTCTATGCTTGTCCGAGACATGAAAGACCATTGTTATTTGTCTTTTCTCTTGAAATGGTAAGCGGCACTAGACGGGTGTAGATGACCGGAACCAGGATTTTATCTATTTTTGACAGATGTTCTGGATTTTGGCATAACTGTGGAGATTTTTTCTGATTTGCGTTATTTTGGACTAGGAACCTGTAACCTGTAATCATGTAGTAAACACGGATCAAAAGGACCTACCTATAAATAAACGAGCAGAAGTATGGGTGGAATTAAATGCAATATTCTGATTCGAACAGGAGTCGATATCGCACTGCTCAGGACACGACTATAACCAGAAGTCCGTGGCCATGGCAGTAGAGATAAAGTGGTAAGTGTTACCAATTTTATCTTTTTGGTTATGAGTCCTATGTCACCATGACTTATTGGGTTATTGGAGGTTTGACAACCCCCAGACCCGGTATGCGATACTCTTTGACGAAGAGACTGGATTGTACAGTGACTGTCACTTATATACTTTGTCGGGTACGGATGAGTTTGCTCATCGACCTGCATTTATCATGCTCATACCTAGGTAGCCGTTACGTACAGCTAGTGCCTCTGGGTAAATCAAACCTCATGATCGGGCTCAACGGGTTCAAAGGTCTTGTCCTTCCGGCCCGCAACAAACACTCACTCGGAAAAGGGCTGGCTAGTTCTGTCATCCGAGCTCTAAATTGTGTAGATATTTTAAACGTGAGGAAATTCCCTGTCGTGAGGGCTTAAAACATCCACTGGGGGCACCATTTCATAACTCGCCTTGGGGAACATTTCGATGGCGGTGTGTACAAGGCCCGGACGAACTTGTGGGTTAACACGAAAGGGGGTTGAATCTGAAAGTGTTTCAGATTCAATCGAATGTGATCATGTATAACTTACTGCCAGCGTATGGACAGGTCTTTAGAGTCCCGCAACGAAAGTGCATGCTCGGGCAAAACGCGATGTGACGTGTGTATAAGGATACGTGCATCAGTTTGATAAAACATGTATATTGGATATACGCATTTAATCAGACGGCTGTTATACTAGTCGATTTAAAAGCCGGAATATCAAGTCAAGTGTTGACTTGATAACCGTATAGATGATGCAGTTTTTAGTATAGTGTATATGATACACACACTATCTACAGTATATGATACTGAGAAGATATTGATTCCATTTCGTGTATATGATACATAATGTGTACGTGTATGGGATACATGTACCATTTTATATTATGTGTAAATAAATATATACATATGTGCATATATTTCTTTTTAGCATATCGCTAATACATACAGGTAGAGCCCTTAGGATTTTTGCTTAACTACCAGCGTTGAGATGGCAGTCACACTAGTGGAGGCTGGGTAGTTTATAAGCACATCCTTATAAAGGTCCCTAGTCGTAGGATTATCGAGATGGGGCATCGATACTCCAGAGTAGACTAGTGTATACGCTTCTCATCCCAGCAGGGGAGATGGTCTGTCCTACAACCATTGGTATGTCGTACCGGAGATAGTATATGGGTGCTCATTGGGTTATGAGTTACACTGGACAGACTCATTAGGAACTGCTGGTTAGTATTATACCTATCGTCAGGTAGCAGTTCCCGGGTGGCATGAGTACAGATTAGTCCGCTGACTTGACATCACTATTCGTCTCGAGTGTGTTCCCACTGTACTTAGATCACTACCCTACCATGACTCAAATGAGTCATGCAAACAGGTAGTGGTTGGGTGCAGTCCCGAAGCATTTGGAGGCAGTAGCGGTTAGATAGGATTCGTCTCTCTTGGTATTGGGGATTGATATCGTGCTGTGTTCGGAAAGCCATTCCACAAAGTCCTGGCTAGGGCAACCGAGATTTACTGGTAGGTACTCTAGTAGTTTCTCAGGGTGTATTAGGCTCTACCCCGGCACGACTTATTGCGCTATTAGGGGTCTGACGGTTACCAACCCCCTAGGCCGGATATGTGATAATCTTAGACGAACAGACCAGACTGTATGGAGATTGTCACAGATAGGCTCAGTAGGAGTTCGGATGAGTTTGCTTATCGGCCTTCTTATCGACAGATACCTGGGTAGCCGTTACGTGCAGCTAGTACCGCTGACGGACTTGTGGTTAAACTCACTACCAGCGTACTGTCGAGTCTTTAGAGTCCCACACAGAGGGTTTCCCTGCTTGTAGAGACCGTATGGTTTTATGAAAGGGTTCCGATTGTTAGTGTATATGCCCTAGAGGCCATTACTGTATCATACTAGCTTGTATATTACTTGATGGAAGCTTGGGATATTCACAGTTGTATACACAGTCTTGCTCAAAATGGTAGTATGCTACTTGGTTTGTTTCTACTTCAATATGTGCTTGTGTTTCTTTTAGCATATAGCTTATACATATTAGTAGAGCCCTTAGGATCTTTGCTTGATTACCGGCGTTGTGATGGCAGTCACACTCGTGGTGGCTGGGTAATCTATAAGCACATCCTTATGCAGGTCCCTAGTCGCAGGACTATTGAGATAGGGCATCGATACTTCGGAGTAGACTAGCGTATGCACTTCTTATCCCAGCTTAGGAGACGGTCTGTCCCACAGCCGTCAGTACGTCGTACTTGAGATAGTATGCGGGTGCTTGTTAGGTTACGAGTACACTGGACAAGACTCGTTGGGAACTGTTGGTTGGTACTATACCTATCATCAGTTATCAGTTCCCAGGTGACATGAGTACAGTTTAGTCCGCTGACTTGACACTGTCACTTCGCCTCGAGTGTGTTCCCATTGTACTTTGATTACTACCCTACCACGGCTCAAAGGAGTCGTGCAAACATGTAGTAGTTGGGTGCAGTCCTGAAGCACTTGGAGGCAGTGACGGTTAGACAGGATTCGTCTCTCCCGGTATTGGGGGTTGACATCGCGCTGTGTCTAGGAGAGCCATTACACAAGTAGTCCCTGGCTAGGGCAAGCGAGTTATACTGGTAGGTTTGATTAGTCGAAAATATTGTATATTTTAGCCGGCAATTTCCTCATCATTTGCATTCATATAGAAGTGTTCGGCTTTCATATTTTACATATTAGCAAAACTGTCGCAAAATATCAGATTACATGTATTAGACTCTAAAACCGACACTATAAAGGAATTGACCGCAATTCATGGCATTGCATCATCCCTACATTTGCGCAACACTTGTTTTGAGATCTGTGCAGGAAAATACAGCAGAAAGGCCAAAATGTACATGGTACCGATCAAACGTTACGCCAACTCAATGATTTCAGTTCTGGTATCAATCCAAAGGGACAAACAAAAATCAACATATCAGAAGAAGCCCAAATACCATCACAAGACCACACCAAAGAGCCCAAGCCATCAAGCCACCACTTGGCCACGGAACCGCGGCGCAAGCCGGCTTAGGCCGCGGGTCCGCGGCCGTATTGCCACGTCAACCATAAATTTTTGCTGCACAATGCTTCACTCTGGGCCCACATTCAGATCATATACTTCAAACTCCAGAAGACTCCAGAGACTTCTGCCAGATCAGCGAACTTTGGGGTCTACACTAAACTAGCCTATCATTCTAGAAGCTTCTCCCTAAACCCTAACTTAAACCCTAAGCTAAGCCTAACAAACTCTTTCTAGAAGTCTTTCAACAAACTTTTGGAGGGAACTCAGAGGCTTAGGGTTTGGGTGTTCTATAAATAAGACCCTAGGCTCACTTGTAAAACATTATTCAATCTTGATTCATCTTGGAATCAACCCTATTCTAGTTCATTTTTAGAGCCATTCTATCTCTCTCTCTTCATCTTCTTCTTCCACAAATCTAGTGAGAGGATTTGTGTGAAACACTAACCCTAATTCCATTCAAAAGCCAAGATCCCGAATACCCATTCAAGCAAGAAGCCTTGCAACCTTTTAGGAGCCGAGCCGGTCTTCAACGGAGCAAGTGGTCCAAGCCGATTCGCGACTCACGGAGCCGAGCGAAGCCAAGTCGACAATTTAATTCTTCCTCTTGTAGTTCTTGAGCGACTGTAATCAAATTGTTGATATAAATAAAAGGTAAAATTCTTTTATCTTGTTTTCTTTAAATTCTTGCATCATGAGTCAATCTAAATTTCTAGTTATAATTCTTGTTGTGATGCTTGAGTAATACTCCGCTCGTCGAGAAGTCGAGACGGTCAATAGAATGATGATGTAATATATATCTTAAATCGATTCTTGATTCCTGCGAGTTTTGTAAACCCTAGCAAATTCAAGAACCGACGACCCATTTCGTTGCGATGCTTTCTTGATTGATATCGCTCGCAATTGGGGAGTTACGATCGTTTCTTGAAATTGCTAGAGGCTAGAATGTGAATGAAATCAACGAAAGAACAAGGGTTAAACGATGAAACCCTAGTTTCATCAAGAAAGCCCTAACTCTCGTCGATCATCATCGATCTAGTATCAATCCTTCGAAGGACAAGAACACGAAATCTTTAGATTACATCACGTCTATAGATCCGATCGATTCCTACGAGCCTCATTAGATTCTTGACTTTTTGTTTGGAAATATTATTGAAACCCAATTCTTGATTGTTTATCAGTTTCTTGATTCTTGATTAAACTCGTGACACTTGAATCAATTGATAAATTCTCGAATCATGTTTTCTTTTCTTTTCAATTAACTTTTCAATTCAAACGAAGCAAATATAAAAACGAATCGCACAATCCCTGTGGACGATCCGCACTCACTTACAAACTACATCCGACACCGTAGTTGATTGCGGTCAAATAATTCTTTGATTGTGATTCTATACATTTTCTAATTACCGACACAAAGAAACTCATTCGCTTTGTTCGATTTACACAAACAAGAATTTTACACAAATCAAATGGCGCCGTTGCCGGGGATCGCGCGCTAATTCGTTGTAGATCAAAGTTTGAATTGAAAGAATTATTTCATTGTTATTTTGAGATCAAAATTCGTGCAAACCCTAAACAATTTGTTGTGTTTCATTGCAAGGAGATCTGGAGCTTGCTGGAAATTGATAAAAATTTTTGGAAAATTCCAGAGGGCTGACGAAGTATACAGTAGCTTTGTAGTGAACTTTGGTGCATTGATCCCTTGAAAGGATCGCGGAAAGGCGGCATTAGTCCCCTATTGCGGCGGAACCGCGGCCTCTTAGGGGGTTCTCTGAAAAAGTTTTGCTTCAGGTGATTTCTTATCTTCTCCTCTCTCCTCTTTTTAGCTCCAACTAATACTTTTCTGCAGGATTCTTTGCAAAGAATAGCAGCTCGCAAATTGCAAAATAAATTTGTGCGTATTTTGTTTCTTGGTTGTTTGCATTATAAATACGGATATTAAGGGGCACGGCCAAATCCAAATTAGGTGGGGATTTCATTACCCTTCCTAGGCCCCAAAAACCACCAAACTTGCATCCGCATTGACCCACATTAACTAAAAGAAATCTAGAGATGACTCTAAGGACTGTCGCGTTCAATTAGGACAGAAGAAGGCCGTGGGTAATTCATTGCTTATCCGCGTTTTCCTGTGGTGCCTAAGGCGAGTGTGTCTAAGGCTAGTGGTTATTAATTAGGCCCACTACTTACGTAGTGGAGTACCTTCCCACTTACCTGGCACTTATCCGGCTACAGGGGAACAAAGAGGCAGTGGAGGATTCTATCCTGCGACTTGTCTTTTGGCAGTTAGGAGCGGCCTAGAGCCGGACCTAGGTGACCACTAGATTCTAGGGTTTGTGTGCTGCATTTGTTGTGTCGCATCATTTTTTCAAAAAAAAAAAATCCGTCCCTTTTTCAAAAAGCAAACACCGCATTCATTTACCCCTAATTATAAGCCAACTCTGCCACTTGTACTAACCCTTTTTAGTACAAGATAGGCTGGACACGGAATTCTAGTGCCCGTTTAGTCCGCGTACCATTTATCGACCCCGAAGTCGATATTTCTCCATTTACCTTTCTTTACCTACTACCACACCCACACTGATGGATCCACCTCCATCAAACTTCTTTAACCCTAATCTGCCGCCGTCCGTTGGTGCGCAGAATCCACCCCGCATCTCTCTCCAGGAGAGGTGCTACCCTATTCGAGGTCCTCTTTCGACCTGCTTATCCACACCACCAGCCAATGGGGATAACTTTGAGATTAAGCCCTAGTATATCAATCTTTTACCCAAATTCCACGGACTCGAGACTGAGGATGCTTACGTTTTCATTACCAAATTTGAAAACGTATGCGCAATGATGGGTACGTCACAACTTTCAGTGGATTCGATGCGTCTACGACTTCTTCCATTTACACTGTGCGATATAGCCGAGAAGTGGCTATATAACACTACCGCACACTCTATTACGAATTGGGAAGAATTCGTCGTTGCATTCCTTAAGAAATTTTACCCAATCCAAAAGACAGCTCGAATCCGTAGCGAACTGAATCAATTTGCCCAGCTCCCTACCGAACCATTTTCAAAATGCTTTGAACATTTCAAGGATCTTTTGGTTCAGTGTCCTCATCACGGCATCCCGAGATGGGAGCTTTGCCGAATCATTTATGAGGGCATTAACTCAAACACTAAACAGAGCCTTGAAAACATGTGTCAAGGTACATTTATGACTAAGGATGATAGGGAAGCTTGGAAGTACTTAGAAGAGTTCGCTGAAAAATCACTTCAGTGGGAGAGTGGAACCCAACCATTGAATAGGGGTGGCGTACACCAAATAGATGTGTCCATAGGTGTTCGAGCTGAGATGGCAGCAATGCAAAAGAAGCTCGACGCTATGGAACACAAATTTTCTGCAGCCTCCCTAAACCCAATGTCGCTCCCCAAAACTGTTTGTGGGTGTTGTTCTGATCCGTCTCATTTAACGGAAGAATGTCCATTAAACTCTGTGTTTCAAGGTCTCGAGCATTCTAATGCCGCATTTCAAAGACCTCGAAACGATCCATATTCTTCCACGTACAATCAGGGTTGGAGGAATCACCCTAATTTCGCTTGGAACCAAAACCAATCTCAAAACACGGTTCCAAACACGAATAATTTTTAAATGGCTCTTCCTCCACCACAACAGCAACCCCTTCAACTCACTCAGCACCCCTACCAGTCACAAAATTTCCAAAACCAGGGCAACACTCCTGCACAGTCTAATCCTATGCAGTTGTCCTGTTCTGACGAATTCTCTCAATTCACTCAAACCATGAAATCACTTTTATCAAATTTCATAGAGGTTTCGACTGAGGTTAGATCTTCCGTCAGTGAGATAAAGAAAAACTCAGCGTCTCAAGCTGAGAGTATCAGATCGATGGAAGCTGAAATCGCACGCCTAAAAGCCGAAATGAGTGCGAGAGAAAAAGGGAAACTTCCCTCTCAACCCCTACAGAATCCTGGGCATTTCAATGTAAATGCCATCACAACGTTGAGATCGGGAAGAGTGCTGAATAATCATGTCAGGGAAGGTATTGATGATACTGAAAATCATATCAACACCCCGGCTGAGACCTTTCCACACACACACACTTCTCCTTCTGATCCTTCTTCTTCTACCATACCACCTTCTAGAGAGCCTATTCTCCATTTCCCACTAGGCTCGACACCTTCTCCCAACCCTTATAGTTCTCCACAGACGGTCCCCACACCTCTTTTGGGACCTTGTCTACCCCCTCTTCCTTCTCCTGTGATGGACCCTGCGCTTATTGCGAAAGCTCCTTACCCGAACCGGTTAAGGGGTAACAGAACGAGTCCTCATATGGAGAAAATTATAGAAATGTTCAAACAGGTTAACATCAATATCCCTCTCATAGATGCGATTCAACAAGTCCCCGCTTATGCGAAAATTCTTAAGGATTTGTGCACTAGGAAGAGGAAGACTCAAGTGCCGAAGAAGGTCTTTATGTCTAAAAATATCAGCACTGCTTTTATTCCCCAGCTACCAAAGAAACGAAAGGACCCAGGATGTCCTACAATATCGATTTCTATTGGGGGTAAAAACATAAATCGTGCTCTTTTAGACCTTGGCGCAAGTGTTAACCTGCTCCCTTATTCTTTCTATGAGCAACTAGGGATTGGAGAGCTGAAACCTGCTCACTGCACTCTCCAGATGGCGGACCGATCTATCGCCAAACCAAGGGGTGAATTAGAGGATGTATTGACAAAGGTCGGGGAATTTGTTTTCCCTGTAGACTTCATTGTACTCGACACACATCCTGTAGCAAACCCCCGGGGCCAAATTCCGGTGATTTTAGGTCGTCCTTTCCTTACCACTTCCAACGCTGTTATAAATTGTAAAAATGGTTCAATGAACTTATCATTTGGAAATATGACCATTGAACTAAATATCTACAAAGTTGGAAGTCAGCCATCAGAACCCTCTGCTCATATTTTAGATTTGTGCTCTGTCCATGAGATTGCTCCCGATAGTTGTGGAGCTGAGGAACTTTGCTTTACTGATCTCGATGACATTACCACATCTCTGTTTGACTTTACACAAGATCTTAGTGAAGACACTTTACCTACACTTGAGTCCTGCACTTCTGACTTTTCTCCACCCGAGTCTGTATCTTTCACAGGCTCTGAGCTTCTTTGTAAATCCAAAAATCACTCAATGATCCCTCCATCTATCATTTCTCCGCCCGAATTAGATCTCAAAATTTTACCCTCTCATCTTAAATATGCTTATTTAGGTGAGAAGGAGTCTTTACCGGTTATAATTTCTGCTTCTCTAATATTAGAGCAAGAGAATGCACTTTTATCGGTATTGAGATCTAACAAAGAGGCGTTTGGTTGGAGTATGGCGGACATCAAAGGGATTAGTCCCTTGATAGTTGAACATCATATACATGTGATGGATGATGCCAGACCAACCCGAGAACCACAGAGACGGTTGAATCCTGTCATGAATGAAGCGGTCATGAAAGAGATCGTCAAATGCTTAGATAATGGTATTATATACCCCATCTCCGATAGCCAGTGGGTGAGTCCTATACATGTCGTTCCTAAGAAATCCGGCATCACAGTTATAACCAATGAGGCGAATGAGTTGATTCAGGCACGCACCCAAACTGGGTGGCGTGTATGTATCGATTATAGAAAACTCAACGCTGCCACGAGGAAAGACCATTTTCCTCTACCATTCATTGATCAGATGCTGGAACGCTTAGCGGGACGAGAGTATTATTGTTTTATGGACGGATACTCAGGCTATAATCAGGTCCCCATCGCCAAAAAGGATCAAGATAAAACCACTTTTACTTGTCCTTTTGGTACCTTTGCTTACAGTCGCATGCCCTTCGGGCTATGCAATGCTCCCGCTACCTTTCAGCGGTGTATGATGGGGATATTCTCTGATATGGTAGAGAATTTCCTGGAGATCTTTATGGACGACTTCTCGATTTTTGGAGACTCTTTTTCCGATTGCCTAGCGAATCTTGACGCTGTTCTTACTCGTTGCAAAGAGAAGAACTTGACTTTGAACTGGGAAAATGCCATTTTATGGTCCAAGAAGGAAATGTTCTTGGACATGTCATTTCACAGAAAGGCATTGAGGTTGACAGAGCCAAAATAGATGTCATTCAAAACCTCCCTCATCCCAAAAGCGTCAAAGATATTCGCTCTTTCCTTGGCCATGCGGGCTTTTATAAGAGATTCATTAAGGACTTTAGCAAAATTGCTAGACCTTTAACTCTTCTCCTGGCCAAGGATACGACCTTCCATTTTGACTCGGATTGCGAGACAGCTTTCGACTCACTTAAACACTCACTCACTTCAGCTCCCGTTTTATCATCACCAAACTGGGACTACCCCTTTGAGCTGATGTGTGACGCATCTGATTTTGCAGTAGGTGCAGTCTTAGGACAGCACATTGAAAAGATGGCACACGTGATTTACTATGCAAGTAAGACCCTGAATAATGCGCAAATCAATTATACAACCACAGAAAAAGAACTCTTAGCGGTTGTATTTGCATTAGAAAAATTCAGGCCTTACTTAATTGGCTCACCTATAGTTGTGTATACTGACCATTCCGCTTTAAAACATCTTCTGGCGAAGAAAGATGCAAAAGGTCGACTAATACGTTGGATCATACTGTTACAAGAATTTGATCTTGTTATCAAAGATAAGAAAGGATGTGAAAACGTTGTAGCCGACCATCTTTCACGCATCATTTCTTCCCCTGTGACCCTGCCGATCAATGACTCGTTTCCTGACGAGCAACTCTTGAGCATATCCAATGAACCATGGTTCAGGGATATTGTGAACTATCATGCCACGGGACTGATACCCAGCGATTGGTCGAAACAGGACAAATACCGCTTTCTATCCTAAGTAAAACACTTTTACTGGGACGAGCCCTATTTGTTTAAATATTGTCCTGATCAGATCATTCGCCGGTGTGTCCCGAATGAAGAGTTCAAGAGTGTTCTTTCTTTTTGTCATGATCAGGCCTGTGGGGGTCACTTTGGTCCTAGAAAGACAGCGGAAAAGGTTTTGCAATGTGGATTTTATTGGCCGACCTTATTCAAGGACGCATTTGAGCATTGCAAAACCAGTACACAATGTCAGTATACGGGTAGAATCTCCCAGAGGAATGAAATGCCTCAGCAACCCATTTTGGTGTTAGTTATATGTATTCCCTAGAGGCCATTACTGTACATAGGATGTATATTGTAGTGGATGCTGGGACATATATAGGGAGGACTTTCTTGCTCGACATGATAGTATGCTATCTGGTTACTCTTTACCTTAACGTGTACACTGATTGTCTCTCTGTTACATGTTGGTAAAGCCCTTAGGATGTGTACTTGACTACCTGGACTATGATGCCGATCATACTAGTGGGGACATGGTAGTCCACAAGTACATCCTTCAAAGTCCCTAGTCGTGGGTGTATCGAGACGGGGTATCGATATACCAGAGTAGACTAGCGTGTACCTTCTCGACCCATACAGATGGGCGATGGATGATCCCATATCCATCGGTGTTTGACATCAGAGATGATATACGGGTGCTCAGTGCAGACTGGGTACACTGGACGGACTCGCCGAGAACTCCCAGATGGTATTATACCTCACGTCAGATGGCAGTTCTCTGGTGACACTAGTACAGAGTAGTCTGTTGAACCAAGATCGTCATAGAGTCTTGTGTGGTTCCCACTGTGCTTTGATTTCCATCTTACCACTTCCAAGAGGGCGTGCAAAACGGTGGTTTTTGGGTACAGTCCCGAGTCACATGGAGGCAATGAGCGATAGGAGGGGATTCGTCTCTCCCGGTATAGGGGGTTGATGTTGCGCTGTGTTCGATTGGCTATAACAGGAAATCCCTGGCCAGGGTTGCTGAGATTTACTGGTAAGTGTTACCAGTAGTTTCTCGAATTGTTATAGACCTCATATCGACACGACTTATCGAGCTATTAGGGTCTGACGTTTACCACCCCTAGGCAAGATATGCGACATATCAGACGATCAGACCGGACTGTACGGTAGTGTTACTGGTTGGATTCACTGGAGTGTGAGCGGGCTTGCTCGTCGATCTTCTGATCGCTCAATACCCGGGTGGCCGTTACGTTTAGCAGACCGCTTGCGGCTTGTGGGTGTTTGATATGATCATCATCTGGTGCCGGCGTATTGACGAGTCTTTAGAGTCCTACACAGAGGTTTCCTGGCTCAAGCGAAACGAAATAGGAGCGCATATGAGATATGTGCAGGACCGAGAATAATACCAGTATGTGATACTGTATTCAATTCTCGCGATATGTGACATTGATCGGTTATATGCGATATAGCCGGGTTATCGGATCAAGTGTTGATTCGGTAAGTTGTTACTGTAGATATTAGTCAGTTATATGCGATATGACCGGATCATTAAATCAAGTGTTGATTTAATGATTTAATGTATAATTATATATTTGATATATTACTTTGCATTAACTAGTATTGGTTCACTTTAAATGGATTTTCTCACTTGAATTGTGTAAGTTGTATATGTGATATACTTTTGTGCACATGATTGTATCATGTTTGATGATACATGTTAACTTGGTTAAGTATAAAGATTAAACCATGGTTTACTTAATGATTAGGGTTTTGATTATCTTTTTCATTTGTTTATTTATTTAGTTATTTGTTTTGGAAAAGATAAAGAAAGAATGGTGGCTTTGTTTGTTTGTTTGTTGAAGATTCATGAAGCTTTGACTTAGTCACCCTTCTTGTCTTCATTCTTAACCCTAACCATTTAAACAAACCATGGTCTATTCTCTACACTTAACTTGGGTTAGGTTATGATAAGTATTCATTTACTTTTTATTTTAAATATACTTATCATAACACTATTCTTCTTCTTCTTGATTTTCTTCAAGTGAAGAAAGCTTGCCTCCATCAATGGCAAGTGATGAATTAGAGTGAGAATTCCAAATCTAAAGAGAACCCCCTTCCTATTTCTTCATCCTCTACCTCTTGCCAAGTAGTAGAGTGTGTTTTCTTCACAAGTTTCATGACTTGGTGAAGTGAGAGCTTGATCTTGCGATGCTTCGACGTAGATCATCTTCGGCATGGACATTGACGACCTAGCTCGCCATTTCTCCGACGAAGCCGACACTAGAGCCCGGATTCTGATTTGGACAGCGGAGAGGACTTCATCACGGAGCCGTGGAGGTGGAGAACCGGATCTACAAAGGTTGTATTTCCGTACTTGTAGTTAACTGTTAACTAGTTTACTTTTTCGCCTAGATTTCTAGCCAACGATCCGTAGTCGGGTTTCTCGGCATCTAGATTTTTTGAAATTGGCATGGTTGATGCCTTGTGAGACTTCTTAGAGTGCCTAGGAACCTTACAGTGGTATCAGAGCCTAGCTAGAGCCTTAGGCGATGCGTAGACGGAGTTAGAAGTCCGGTCGACCCGAAACCCCGACTTTAAAATGCTCTCTGGACATTTTTGTAAAATGTGGATTTTTGCAAATTAAAAATATGCAGAAAAATCAGCAGGGAAATCTAAGAATTACGGCGCAAAATTTAGCTCCTTATTCCATAAAAGTGTGGCGGAACCGTAGCATTAGCGTTCTAATGCGGCGGTTCCGCGGCCCTTTTCTCTTATCTCCCATTGAAATTTGCACAGTAACTCCTACTTTTCAGTGCTGATTTTCCTGGGGATTTTTAATCTGAAATAAAGAGTTGAGTATTTTGGGTTGTATTGGGAGTTCGTACATTCGATCGGATTGTCAAACTTTGTCTATGTGTCTTTCCGGATAATTTTTGAATATGTTAAAATGTTCGACCGGATATAAATACCCAATTTTTCTCCTGTCGGGAAATTTCCAAGTGTTGGATATTTCTGTAGTTTAATCACGTTCTAAGTAGTGCAAGTAACACGATGGTCCCTCTAGAAGACAACAAACCTTAACTCGATTATGTGATCGTCTTGAACTGGCCTTTGAACCTTCGGGTTTGGGGCAGTACGGCGTGCCACATGTGAGGCGTTGGCTTGACCCTTCTACGGCTGGACCGTTGGTACTGAGGCACGAACTGAATGTTGTTAGACTTATTTCATGTGTTGAGCTGTATCGAAAAAACTTGGGTGTTTGAATGTTCGATCGGAAAGTTTAACATTTTCTATTTATCTGGAATGTGATACAATAATTGGAATTCACAAGATGTTATGAGATAACTGAATGAATGTTATAAACGTAGCACTTTAGTCTCACTTGATCGGTTGCCACGGAATTTTGATGTTATCAAAAGTCTGTCGCAATCACGTAGCGTACGCGGATACTCGCCGGGTAAACTTAATAGACAGCCTGACTCCATAGCCCCGACCAAGTGACTGTAGGAGAACCCTGTCGCCGAAAGCATCCGTCCGGGTGCTCGCGGTAGCGGTGTTCCGCCTTGGTGCACTTCGTCGACGGCGTCGGGGGTGCGGCCGTCCACTGAAGTTTGCGACGAGCATTCGATCAGGATATTGGGAATCTTGTTGAATTGCCCGACATGAAATTGAAAAGTGTTTTCGATAATGAGACTAAAATGCGAGGTTTATAATTGTTAGGCATGCGATGTCTAAGTAATTCATTTGGTCAGGCATGCGATGTCTGAGGTGGTTGCGGATTCCAACTGTTGTAGTTTTACACTTTCTTTTCTGTGACCGTAAGTGTAATATGTGATATCGCCGGTTTCGTTGCTATATGTCAACGACAATTGGGATGTGCATATTTACTTACGTTGATGACATGTGATGTTATGTGTTGCTGGATATGTTATATTGGATCGTCGTGTTTGAATAGCCGGGGGGTTTTTATGTGAGATGAGTGTTTTTCATTTTCATTCATGTAAAAACTTGTATGTAATATTCTTTTATTGGGGCACTTCCAGGTTGTGGAAGTTGTCACCGTTGATGTATATTATTTACTTTTCCGCACTAGGATAGACCCAAGGAGGAGGGCACAAGTAACCGGGTTCTGTAGTCCAGTGGGAGACCAACTCGAGGAGTCGAGTCCGGGTCTCCTAACTCTAGAATTGGTAGGGTTGCTTGCCGCTCTCGTAGGGGTCTAGGGGTGTAGGTTTGGCTATTCATCACGACCGTGGAATCCGTGTTTTATACTGGCTCGTATTGAAAACACGGACGTCCTAGTATATCCAATATTTCATATGTTTCTTCTGCTGCGATATCTGTGATGTGATGATGTGATGTTCTGTGATAGATACAGTATATAGTATATATGATATATTATATAGACGTTACTTATGTTTTACACCCGCGCTAGCCCTGCCCCGCTCTGCCGTTAGTTACCTAACCTAACGGTGCACGAGGGGACATCGAGGCGAATGCGGATGGCATAAGTGTACGTTGTATTTATCTGTGATGTTTAGGTACTTAAATGATGGGACTTCATTAATGAGATTAATGAAAGTAAAAGAAACCTAAGATGTTGTAGAATCGAATTTCAAAATAAAACAGGTAGCTACAGTTCTTGCTTTGCACAGCGGTATATATGATATATCCTGCACCTTATTCGATAAGGAAAGGACCGAGATCCCTTCACCGGGATTGACTCCTTTAGCAATAACTGGCAGATGCTACACCCTCGGTTTGTCTTTTGATTGCTTTTAAGAGTTTTTGCTTTGCACAGTGATATATATGATATATCCAGCACCTTATTCGACGAGGAAAGGACCGACGATCCCTTCACCGGGAGTGACTCCTTTAGCAAAACTAGAAAAGCCTCAAAAAGCACTCCATTTCAAAATCATTTGATTCTACAACGATATCAAGTTCATTACGCAATAGGTTTTCAGAAAAAACCTGTCGTAGCCCTCCGTCATTTCAGATAAGTTGTATATAGTATTCGTGCTGCATTTGTTGGCTTTCGTCAAGGTGCAGTGTGCGGTAGCTATATGCTGCTTATCTGCTAGCATACGATGCGATTGGATTAGGGTAGTCGTGCGGCTTTGTTGGCTTTCGTCAAGGGTCATGCGGGTGGGTTTAATTCGATCAAGAAATGTACGGGTTGAACTTGACTAGCGGGCTATGGTTTGTTGGCTTTCGTCAAGGTCATAGCACGCTAGGGGCAAAATATTATCGGGAATTTCAAGTGTTGAAATTTGCAATGAGATTGCATACCTTTTATGAGATAGTTGGATCTCGATACCCGCTGCGAGTAAGAGTTACTCCTGGGAGAGTTTTATACATTACAATTAGCCGATCAAGTAGGTGTCTAGAAAGGTTTCAACGGGGTTACGCCTCTGGGAAAACGAGGTTTACATTAATTAGGTTCGTGCGAAAGCACGGGGGACCTCCCTCAAAGTACCGACACTGGCCTGGCTGAAAGATTGACGAACTTGTAGTGTGTAATTAATCCCGGCTAGTCTTTCCTTTTAGGGTTTGAAGGAAGATTTGATAAAAAGCAGTGGGAGCCATCCTGATTAGATAAAATAATAACCAATCTATTCTTGCAAGAGCGCACGCTGAGTGTTTTCTTCTCTCTCTCTCCTGGTAGCGACCATGTCACGCCTTAATCAAGATAATAATACGGAATATTGACCGAACCCGCTTGTTATACTGAGCTGGGGAACGTTGGTACCGCTCCACCTTATAATTGTTATAAGACAGAGCAGGAAATTGGGGAATACCAGATTTCCCGTGCCGCCCAAACGAAGAGAGTGCATGCTGATGCATCATCTTCGGGTGTGTTCATTACAAAGAACTGTTTCTCAGTATCCTCCGTATCCTGGGTATATGATACCGGATCAGGATCCCAGATATGTAATCTGTTGCATATGGCTACAAAAGGGTAGAAAAACTGAGATCGGGTGATAAATTTCATGAGGCAGAGAACGGGGCAAGAGTTGCAGCCAAGTCTGTCGGTCACTGTCACCCTGTATTGTAATACATTGATTCTGAACGAATGTTATTAGATACCGAACCTGATATAAAAAATCATATCAGTCTCTTTATTAGTAAAGAAACGATAAAATTTTGTATTGTTGGATAATGTTTTGAACATTTCCTATATCAAAAGTTGATCGGTTCAGGCACGTTATCTAAAAGCATTAATGTTCTAAATCAAACTACAGTTCTTAGTATACGGAACACACACAAGAGGAAGAGTTCAGAAATGAACGAATCCTTCTTGAGGTATTGTAGACTAGGTCAGATCAATGTGACCCGACTAGCTAGAGTTACATAAAGATGTATATTTAAATTAGTTTGAATTTACATCTTGTGAAACTCGCCAGTCATGTCACAAAGATAAGATGACCATAGCTCTGTTTATTGGAAACAAAGAAAGAGTTAGTGAACTCTTGGGATGATACATGTTGATGTATGTAAGGTCCCCTGTCTACACATACCAAGACTGGTTCTTTATACTTCATTATATTCTCTGATAATCTCTCAAGATTCAGTCATATGTTCCTGTTGAAACATGAGTCCGAACATTTTGAGATATTCACAGAATATAAGCGAGAAGTAGAGAACCAAAATACGGGTATAAGTATTATGTCCTATGATGAGATCAAGGAGGAGAATACTTGAGCACGGAAATCCTGGACTATTTTAAAGGAGAATGAGATTCTCTCTCAGCATTACTCCTCCGTATACACCATTGCACGATGGTATGTCAGGGCGGAGCAGATACACCCTATTTGATATGGTGTGCTCTATGATGAGTAATACTGAGTTACCTTTTTCCTTAGGGGGTTATGCACTTGAGAAGTTGCATACCTATTGAATAGGGTTCCAATCAAATCAGTTGCCTACCGCTTCATATGTGATATGGAATGGGAAGAGCACATATCTTAAGTTAGTTAAGATTTGGGGTTGTCTGGCCTATGTCTAAAAGCAAAATCCGGACAAGCTCGAGGCAAGGTCTGTAATGTACAACTGGAAAGGTTCCAGCTATACAACTTACAGCCGATGATTTGAAAAAACCAAAGGATTCAGTAGATTCCAACGAACCTCAGCCTCTCCGCCGATCTAGTATGATTCCTCACCCACCTGAGAGATACTTCGGTTTCTCTATGACAGTGGGAGCGAGGAATGCATCATGAGATGATGACCCAACTAGCTTCGAGCTGGCCATCAGGAGTGAGACTCTGTAAGAATGGCTGGATGTTTAGCGATCTGAGATGGAATCCTTATACACCAACAAAGTATGGACTTTAGTTGCTATATCTGAAGGGTTAAATCCCCATCAGGAGCAAGTATATCTTGAGAAGATTACTTGGTGTAGATGGAAAAGTTGAGACTTTCAAAACTAGACTTGTTAATGGTTTTCGTCATTGACCAGGCGTGGATAATGATGAAACCTTTTTCAAGTAGCTATGCTTAAGTCCATCCAGATCCTACTTGCCACGGCTACATACCAGACTACGATATCTGGTGGTTGGGTGTCTTGACTGCTTTTCTAAATGATGTTTTAGAAGAGTATGTACACAGCCAGAGGTCCTCGTAGACAGTGGGAGCAGCGGAAACGTGTGCAAGATGTTTTATATAATAAAGCAGGTATCGCGGAGTTGGAACGTCTGTTTTGATGTAGTAGTCAAAGAGTTTGACTTCATCAAAATGGTAGATGAACCTTGTATAAATAAAAAGGTAGTAGGGAGTATGGTGGTGATCCTCGTAGAGTATGTGGATGACATACTCTTGATAGGGAAGGAGTTTCCTATGCTACGCTCGATCAATCTCCGCTTATCACAATGATTATCCATATAGGATCAAAATGATACCTCCTAAATCCTGAGTTTTGGATCTATGAGATAGATCTAAATGGATGTTAGGATACTCGCTAGTTGTAGTGAGTTGGTATCAGTTGATCCTGGGGAAGAATCACTGGAAGTGTTCCAGGGTGATAAAGACGACTGAATGTCAGTCGCAGGCATTGTCTTTACCCTCAGTTAAGGGACGGTATGTTGGAAGAGTTCCAAGCTAGATACCGTGGCATACTAGACGATAAAGACACGATACATCGCTACTTAAGATGCTACCAAAGAGGCTGTTTGGGTGGATATTGGTTCATGAGATGAACTATGTTCCTCCCATTGTGTGACAATGGAGTTGTGGCTTATGCCAAGGAACGTAGGTGCCATCAGTGATCCAGACATATTCTAAGGCAGTATCACCTGATCATGGAGATAGTTGATCTCCAGGGTGATCGAGGTTTGGAGAGTAGACGCAGAGGACAACACGGCGGATCCACTCACGAAGGCCTATTCCCAGAGAGAGACTTTTATGGGATGGTTGAGTATGAGATACTTCGACCACTGCTACAGATGGCCCTAGTGCAAGTGGGAGATTGTTAGTTATATGTATGCCCTAGAGGCCATTACTGTACATAGGATGTATATTGTAGTGGATGCTGGGACATATATAGGGAGGACTTTCTTGCTCGACATGATAGTATGCTATCTGGTTACTCTTTACCTTAACGTGTACATTGATTGTCTCTCTGTTACATGTTGGTAAAGCCCTTAGGATGTGTACTTGACTACCTGGACTATGATGCGGATCATACTAGTGGGGACATGGTAGTCCACAAGTACATCCTTCAAAGTCCCTAGTCGTGGGTGTATCGAGACGGGGCATCGATATACCAGAGTAAACTAGCGTATACCTTCTCGACCCATACAGATGGGCGATGAATGATCCCATATCCATCGGTGTTTGACATCAGAGATGATATACGGGTGCTCAGTGCAGACTGGGTACACTGGACGGACATGCCGAGAACTCCCATATGGTATTATACCTCACGTCAGATGGCAGTTCTCTGGTGACACTGGTACAGAGTAGTCTGTTGACCCGAGATCGTCATAGAGTCTTCTGTGGTTCCCACTGTACTTTGATTTCCATCTTACCACGTCCAAGAGGGCGTGAAAAACGGTGGTTTTTGGGTATAGTCCCGAGTCACATGGAGGCAATGAGCGATAGGAGGGGATTCGTCTCTCCCGGTATAGGGGGTTGATGTTGCGCTGTGTTCGATTGGCTATAACAGGAAATCCCTGGCCAGGGTTGCTGAGATTTACTGGTAAGTGTTACCAGTAGTTTCTCGAATTGTTATAGACCTCATATCGACACGACTTATCGAGCTATTGGGTCTGACGTTTACCACCCCTAGGCAAGATATGCGACATATCAGACGATCAGACCGGACTGTACGGTAGTGTTACTGGTTGGATTCACTGGAGTGTGAGCGGGCTTGCTCGTCGATCTTCTGATCGCTCAATACCCGGGTGGCCGTTACGTTTAGCAGACCGCTTGCGGCTTGTGGGTGTTTGATATGATCATCATCTGGTGCCGGCGTATTGACGAGTCTTTAGAGTCCTACACAGAGGTTTCCTGGCTCAAGCGAAACGAAATAGGAGCGCATATGAGATATGTGCAGGACCGAGAATAATACCAGTATGTGATACTGTATTCAATTCTCGCGATATGTGACATTGATCGGTTATATGCGATATAGCCGGGTTATCGGATCAAGTGTTGATTCGGTAAGTTGTTACTGTAGATATTAGTCGGTTATATGCGATATGACCGGATCATTAAATCAAGTGTTGATTTAATGATTTAATGTATAATTATATATTTGATATATTACTTTGCATTAACTAGTATTGGTTCACTTTAAATGGATTTTCTTACTTGAATTGTGCAAGTTGTATATGTGATATACTTTTGTGCACATGATTGTATCATGTTTGATGATACATGTTAACTTGGTTAAGTATAAAGATTAAACAATGGTTTACTTAATGATTAGGGTTTTGATTATCTTATTCATTTGTTTATTTATTTATTTATTTGTTTTGGAAAAGATAAAGAAAGAATGGTGGCTTTGTTTGTTTGTTTGTTGAAGATTCATGAAGCTTTGACTTAGTCACCCTTCTTGTCTTCATTCTTAACCCTAACCATTTAAACAAACCATGGTCTATTCTCTACACTTAACTTGGGTTAGGTTATGATAAGTATTCATTTACTTTTTATTTTAAATATACTTATCATAACACTATTCTTCTTCTTCTTGATTTTCTTCAAGTGAAGAAAGCTTGCCTCCATCAATGGCAAGTGATGAATTAGAGTGAGAAATCCAAATCTAAAGAGAACCCACTTCCTATTTCTTCATCCTCTACCTCTTGCCAAGTAGTAGAGTGTGTTTTCTTCACAAGTTTCATGACTTGGTGAAGTGAGAGCCTGATCTTGCGATGCTTCGACGTAGATCATCTTCGGCATGGACATCGACGACCTAGCTCGCCATTTCTCCAACGAAGCCGACACTAGAGCCCGGATTTTGATTTGGAAAGCGGAGAGGACTTCATCACGGAGCCTTGGAGGTGGAGAACCGGATCTACAAAGGTTGTATTTCCGTACTTGTAGTTAACTGTTAACTAGTTTACTTTTTCGCCTAGATTTCTAGCCAACGATCCGTAGTCGGGTTTCTCGGCACCTAGATTTTTTGAAATTGGCATGGTTGATGCCTTGTGAGACCTTCTTAGAGTGCCTAGGAACCCTACATTTGGTTGTTGAAATATTCGATGTTTGGGGCATAGATTTTATGGGTCCTTTTCCCAACTCCTTTGGGAATTTGTACATACTGCTGGCGGTTGATTATGTCTCAAAGTGGGTAGAAGCCATTCCATGTCGCACTAATGACAAGAAAGTTGTCATTAAGTTCTTAAAAGAGAATATCTTCTCGCGATTTGGACACCCACGCGCTATTATTAGCGATAATGGGACACACTTCTGCAACAGGTCTTTCGAGACTCTGATGCGGAAATACTCAATCAACCACCGACTTTCTACACCCTATCACCCCCAAACATCCGGGCAGGCTGAAATCTCAAACAGACAAATCAAACTTATCCTGGAGAAAACTGTTGCTAAAAATAGAAAAGACTGGTCGACCAAACTGACGGATGCTCTTTGGGCATTCCGAACTGCATATAAGACCGACCTAGGGATGTCTCCATATAGGATAGTGTTTGGAAAAGCATGTCATTTACCCGTCGAGATAGAACATAAAGCATTGTGGGCTATTAAAGAAATAAATTTTGATTTAAACCTTGCTTGCAACTTTCGGAAGCTGCAACTTAATGAGCTAAGCGAACTCCGCGATGAAGCTTATGATAACGCTATAATCACAAAGAATAGGACTAAGGTTTTTCACGATAAAAACATTTTGAGGAAAACATTTTCACCTGGTCAACAAGTCCTTCTTTATGATTCACGATTACACCTTCATGCGGGTAAGCTCCGATCTCGATGGAATGGACCTTTTGTTATGCGGTCTGTATATCCGCACGGGGCAGTAGAAGTAGAAAATGTTAAAAACGGCACCGTTTTCAAAGTAAATGGACATAGAATAAAGCAGTATTTTTCCACTGACCCCACGGAGGAGCTCTTGTTCTTACAAGAGCCAGTTTATTTGAATTAAAATTCCTCCGTCTCACCTTCATATCCAGTATATCATTGCTTCATTTTTTTTGAATGGAGGTGAGTAAAAGGAATAAGTTTGGGGGAAGTTCTTCACTTATATATTTTGCCCCCACTAATAATTCCTCCCAGATTTACAGGTTTTTGTAGATATAGCTGTCGGCAACAGTGAGGACACTGTTGAAAACAAGTTTGGGGGAGGTTTGTGCTTATTTTTACATCATTTGCATATCATTTGCATAAGCACAAAACATTTCCTTTAAAAATCTATAAAAATTGAAAAATTTTCAAAACCCATAAAAATTTAAATAATTTCAAGTATAAAAATAATTTTATTATTTACACTTTTTTGTATATAAATAAGATAATGAAAGTTTAGATAGTGAACAAATTATATCCATGAGATTAGAAAAATTTAAGAAAACTAAGAAAATTAGAAGTTTTCTTATACGAACTAGTAATAAGTAGTTATGAGCCGTTGTCCCAAGGGTTAGTAAGATGAAGGACGTCACTAATCTGAGGATAAAACTAAGTCTGAAAAATAGTTTCTATTCTGGAAGCCAAACATTTTGAACGTTGATATCCTGCTATTCGCACTTACACGCGTCTTAAAGCCTGGGATAGTAGAGGATACCTTGAAATGCTCTTGTCTTAAAGCCAAAAGTATGAAGGAAATAAAAAAATAAAAAAAATGAAATGAAGAAAATATAAAGTGGTGAGAAAAATGGACACTGGTTTTGTTATCACCAAGGGCAATAAAAAATATATAGCGAGGGTGCTTCTTCACCTAGTGCCCTAAGGCCAACTGGTCTGGGAGTCACTGCTATGCCTGAGGTGGTGCAAGACGAGGAAAATACACCAAGTAAGCAAGCACATGAGTAATCGGTCGGTTAGTACCTCAAGAAGTATTAACGGTCGCATGAAAGTGTGTGAGCAATCTCATCTAAGTATTCATTAAT
Source organism: Agapanthus africanus (assembly GCA_030015575.1). Classification (NCBI taxonomy): domain Eukaryota; kingdom Viridiplantae; phylum Streptophyta; class Magnoliopsida; order Asparagales; family Amaryllidaceae; genus Agapanthus; species Agapanthus africanus. The sequence continues at coordinate 158,013,993 of JASDDO010000010.1, forward strand.
TAAAAAGTACTGAGGCTGATGGGCAAGAGTATGATAGCTTGAATTGAATTCTCCGGGTGTAGGGATGTTCTTTACACACACGCAGGGTTATATGATCGATGTTTGGAATAAAGATAGGAATGAAGAATAAGACGATGTTTTATTGAGGGAGAACGTGATTTCTGACATCTTTTCATGACCATTAAGATAGGGCTCATGACAACCGAAAAGCTAGCTTAGTTGGAAACCCTAATTTTCGAAGCTTTTCTTTTACAATTATTTTATTTAAATGTAATATTCAAGATCTTTCTTTTATTATTATATTTTGTGGGTGCAATCCGCTGAAAACCCTCAGGAGACAACACTCCTCCTATTAGGGACACCTAGAGGTTTAAAGGCTTGTTGCACGTGCTCAGTGCAATCGTGTTGCCTACGAAAGTATGCTAGTTAGTTTTTCTCTTTCTTTATTTTCTCCTTCTCTTTTTAATAAAACAGTTCGCTCGAGACGATCGAAATTATGTTTGGGGGAATTTGATTAGTCGAAAATATTGTATATTTTAGCCGGCAATTTCCTCATCATTTGCATTCATATAGAAGTGTTCGGCATTCATATTTTACATATTAGCAAAACTGTCGCAAAATATCAGATTACATGTATTAGACTCTAAAACCGACACTATAAAGCAAATTGGCCACAATTCATGGCATTGCATCATCCCTACATTTGCGCAACACTTGTTTTGAGATCTGTGCAGGAAAATCCAGCAGAAAGGCCAAAATGTACATGGTACCGATCAAACGTTACGCCAACTCAATGATTTCAGTTCTGGTATCAATCCAAAGGGACAAACAAAAATCAACATATCAGAAGAAGCCCCAAATACCATCACAAGACCACACCAAAGAGCCCAAGCCATCAAGCCACCACTTGGCCGCGGAACCGCGGCGCAAGCCGGCTTAGGCCGCGGGTCCGCGGCCGTATTGCCACGTCAGCCATAAATTTTTGCTGCACAATGCTTCACTCTGGGCCCACATTCAGATCATATACTTCAAACTCCAGAAGACTCCAGAGACTTCTGCCAGATCAGCGAACTTTGGGGTCTACACTAAACTAGCCTATCATTCTAGAAGCTTCTCCCTAAACCCTAGCTTAAACCCTAAGCTAAGCCTAACAAACTCTTTCTAGAAGTCTTTCAACAAACTTTTGGAGGGAACTCAAAGGCTTAGGGTTTGGGTGTTCTATAAATAAGACCCTAGGCTCACTTGTAAAACATTATTCAATCTTGATTCATCTTGGAATCAACCCTATTCTAGTTCATTTTTGAGAGCCATTCTATCTCTCTCTCTTCATCTTCTTCCTCCACAAATCTAGTGAGAGGATTTGTGTTAAACCCTAACCCTAATTCCAATCAAAAGCCAAGATCCCGAGTACCCATTCAAGCAAGAAGCCTTGCAACCTTTTAGAAGCCGAGCCGGTCTTCAACGGAGCAAGTGGTCCAAGCCGATTCGCGACTCACAGAGCCGAGCGAAGCCAAGTCGACAATTTAATTCTTCCTCTTGTAGTTCTTAAGCGACTGTAATCAAATTGTTGATATAAATAAAAGGTGAAATTCTTTTATCTTGTTTTCTTTAAATTCTTGCATCATGAGTCAATCTAAATTTCTAGTTATAATTCTTGTTGTGATGCTTGAGTAATACTCCGCACGTCGAGGAGTCGAGACGGTCAATAGAATGATGATGTAATATATATCTTAAATCAATTCTTGATTCCTCCGAGTTTTGTAAACCCTAGCAAATTCAAGAACCGACGACCCATTTCGTTGCGATGCTTTCTTGATTGATATTTCTCGCGATTGGGGAGTTACGATCGTTTCTTGAAATTGCTAGAGGCTAGAATGTGAATGAAATCAACGAAAGAACAAGGGTTAAACGATGAAACCCTAGTTTCATCAAGAAAGCCCTAACTCTCGTCGATCATCATCGATCTAGTATCAATCCTTCGAAGGACAAGAACACGAAATCTTTAGATTACATCACGTCTATAGATCTGATCGATTCCTACGAGCCTCATTAGATTCTTGACTTTTTGTTTGGAAATATTATCGAAACCCAATTCTTGATTGTTTATCAGTTTCTTGATTCTTGATTAAACTCGTGACACTTGAATCAATTGATAAATTCTCGAATCATGTTTTCTTTTCTTTTCAATTAACTTTTCAATTCAAACGAAGCAAATATAAAAACGAATCGCACAATCCCTGTGGACTATCCGCACTCACTTACAAACTACATCCGACACCGTAGTTGATTGCGGTCAAATAATTCTTTGATTCTGATTCTATACATTTTCTAATTACCGACACAAAGAAACTCATTCGCTTTGTTCGATTTACACAAATAAGAATTTTACACCAATCAGGTTTCCAGTGTTATCTCAGGGTGTTCCGGGCTACACTCCGACAAGACTTGTACCGCTATTAGGGGACTGACGTTTACCGCCCCCAAGGCCTGCCATGCGATGTATCAGACGAACAGACAGGACTGTACGGAGATTGTCACATTCAGGCTCAGTAGGAGTTCAGATGGGTTTCACCTCATCCGTCTTCTTGTCGGCGTCTACATGGGGACCGTTACGCACAGCTAGTGCCGCTTGCGGTCTGTGGTTAAACCCACTGCCAGCGTAGTGTCGAGTCTTTAGAGTCCCACACAGAAAGCTATTCGCCTTTAGGCAAAAAAGTAGAGGTCGCATGGTTTTGCGACAGGGTTCGGTCGTATCCATGCACTTGTGCACGTTCAGTGTCCGGACAGTTAACACTAGCGGGCTTTGGTTTAAGCCAGATCCTAGTGTACGTTTTGGGATTGGTTTTATCTCATTTGTATTCGTGTTTCTCAGAACGCGGATGCGTGTGTGTATGCACAGTTGACAGAGAGACAGAGGCAGAGGATTCTCATTGGGGTTGTTGACTGTTGACTGTTGACTGTTGACCATTGGCTTTTGCTAAACCCTAATAAGAATAAGAAATATGATTAATGATAATATTAATTAAGTATTATTGTGTCATGGTTGATATGAGGGGTTGACTTTGTTGACTTGTTGACTTTGTTGACCGGTTGACTAGGTTGGACTAGTTGACCATCATCATTACAATGGCTATCATTTCATGGCAAAGACTTTTGCTTGCTTGTTTGTTTTTGCAAAATGAGTGCATGAAATGATATGGCCATTTTGATTTGAACCATCACATAATACTCAATTACTATTATGAGTAATCATGGTTTTGGATTATGAGAGCTTGGATGGCAAAAGACTTACTCATTCTCTCATTTCATTTATCTCTCTTGTTTTGAGCTCTCCCTCTTTCTCTCTCTCTAGCTCAAGGCAACACCCTCTCATGAGTTGAGAAATATTGCCTTAGAGGTAAAAGAAAACCCAAATCACTTCTCTACTCATCCTAGTTCATAAAGTTTAGCAAACCAAGTGTTCTAGTTTCTTCAAGTTCGAAGAAGAAGCCAAAGGTAGAAGCTTTCAGGTGGATCCATCTTCGGCACAAGGAGACGACGAGGTGAGGCCGATCCGCACACCGGAAAGAGTTGAAGACGAAGGAGTTCAAGAAAGGTATAGCCCCCTAACCGAGTAGGTAAAACTCTAGTTAGGTTGTTAGGTAGTTGTTTAACAAAGATCCGTATTTTGAGTCCATGTTACCATCTCTTGAAAAATCTTTTTTCATCAAATCCGCAAGCCCGTAAGTATCGGGAGAGGTAACGTGGACTTACAGTGGTATCAGAGCCTATTTAATCACTATCTAACATGTTAGCAAAGTAAGTAGAAGTTCGATCGGAGAAAATATCACGAAACGTACCCGAATAGCATAGTTTCTGCCGATTTTTTCCTCTGTTCAAAAAATAATAAATCATACATGAAAAATCGGCACAGGCTTTTGTTAAGACACCCAAGAAAACTGGTCCACTGACTCGGTAAAAGCACCGCGGAACCGCGGCAGGAGCTTGCTCCCGCTACGGAACCGCGGCCGAGTTGACTCGGTCGTGGCACTGTTTTCTTGCAGAGTGTTTCTGAGGTTGTTTTAGGATTTTTACAATATGTTTTTTCTGCCCAGATTTTCCAGAAAGTAAAATTAGTTTTTGGGGCTTGAAAATCCGTATTTTGATCGAACTTCTAAAGACTTAAGCTGATGGGTATATATCTGTGATGTGATATATGTATTGAACGTCCGCTAATCGCTATACGTCGATTAATGGGGGTTATACATATCTGTGATCTGTAATGTTGATGGTATGTGTATATGAATTCATTGGATTGTCGCGGATGAATAGCCGGGGGTTGTGAGATGAGAGTTTTTCTTTTTATCTTTCAATTCATGTAATATGTAAATTGATGTAATATTATTTTTGGCCGCACAACCGGGTCGGGGTTGTAGCCGTCATTGTATAATTTCTTTTACTGTTTTTGCTCCTAGGATAGACCCAAGGTGGGGTGCACAAACTACCGGGTATCTCGAAGTGCCGAGTAGCCTACTAACGACGTTGAGGGAGGTTGCTCCGCTTTGGATATTTGGCGGGTAGTTTTCCGCACCCGTAGGGGTCTAGGGTGGGGTATTGACTATTCATCGCGACCGTGTAATCCGCTTTTCGTTACAGGGTCGTACGAATTGCGGATTCCTAGTATATCCAATGTGTTCATCTGTGATCTGGAATGGCTATCATTGCATGTGACGAATGAGTATATCTATATATGATATTATTTAGGCGTTGCTTATGTTTTGCATCCGCGCTCGTCCAGCCCCCGCTCTGTCGTTAGTTAAGTAACCTAACGGGTAATGACGGGGCCCCGTGGCGAATGCGGATGGCATAAGCGTACGTCATATTTTCGTTGTTTTCTGCAATGGTAGGATTAATTGATGGGACGCATTAAAACTAATGCAAGAAAATAAACCAAGTAAAAGTCGTTGGAACAATTTCAAAAACCACTCGGTTTCTTTTCAAAAATAACTTTTAAAACGCGGAGCTTAAGCCACTCCTTTTAAAAGGTATCAAGGTTCCTTCGATTATATCAAGTTCACTAAGTTCAAGGTTTGGCCAAAACCATTCGTAGCCCTACGTCATTTCATATGAATATTCAACAGTATTCAAGCTGTGTTTGTTGGCCTTAGTCAAGGCACAGTGTTTGGTAGCTGGTGGATATTCATATGTTGCATAGATAGATGTGTTGGTTTGGGACAGTCGTATTACTTTGTTGGCCATAGTCAAGGGTATATACGGGTGGGTTCAAATCAACCTAGACAACGATGGGTAGAACTTGACATGTGACTTATGATTTGTTGGCCTTAGTCAAGGTCATCAGAGCATGGGGAAAAAATCCACGTCGGGAGTTTCAAAAGAACTGAAACTTGCTAGCGCTGCATACCTATTGGAGATAGTGCCCTCAGAGTCAATTATTGGATCGCAGGTATGTGATTGCAATGATTGCGGAGGACCTATACCGGTAGGACAATCTTACTCAAGATGATAGTATGCTATCTGGTTTGCCTTTATCAGTCGTGTACATGTTCAGGTGACTGATTACATGTTACACTTTGATAGAGCCCTTAGGATCTTGCTTTACTACCAACAGTATGATGGCGATCATATACGTGAGAGTTGGGTAGTTTATATGCATATCCTTAATTGTGGTCCCTAGTCGTGGGAGTTTCGAGACAGGGCATCGATACTCCGGAGTAGACTAGTGTATACAGTCGAGACCCCGACGAGGGGCGGTGGCCGGTCTCACAAGTCACTGGTGTCAGTTGGATCACCTAAGATGTATACAGGTGCTCATTGGGTTATGAGTACACCGGACAGGACTCGCCGGGACTCTGCTAGTTAGTACTATACCTATCGTCAGATAGCAGTTCCCTGGTGACATGTGTACAGGTTAGTTCATCAACTTGAGGTCGTCATTTGTCTCGTGCGAGTTCCCACTGTGCTTTGATTTCTACCCTACCACGGCTCAAAGGAGTCGTGCAAACAGGTAGTTTTTGGGTACAGTCCCGAGCCATATGGAGGCACGTGAGCAGATCGGCAGGGGATTCGTCTCTCCCGGTATTGGGGGCGAGATCGGGCTGTGTCTAGGAGAGCCATTACACAAAGCCCACGGCCGTAGCAGGAGATTTACTGGTAGGTATTCCAGTAGTATCTCAGGGTGTTATTAGGCTACACTCCGACACGACTTATACTGCTATTGGGGGTCTCACGTTGCTAGCCACCTAGGCAGATATGCGATACTCATAGACGAACGGACCGGACTGTATATACATTGTCACTGTTAGGCTCAGTAGGGTTTCCGGATGAGTTCGCTCATCGGCCTCCCTTGAGGTCAGTCCATGGGCAGCCGTTACGCATTGCTAGTGCCGCTGAAAGTTTGTGGTTAAACCCACTGCAAGGGTACCGACGAGTCATTAGAGTTCCCCACAGACAGTTTCCCAAGTTCGGGCGAAACGTTGTAGAGGCCGTATGGTTTTATGGTATGGTTCGGAAAATGCACGTGCGTTTACGCACGTGTTATTTTTCGGGCAGATGATACTGGTCGGCTTTGGATTAAGCCGGATCCGAGTATTATATTGAGTAGGTATAATATCTTTGTCTCAGTTGCATTTGTATTCGGTCGTAATACAAATGCGGGTATATTTATACAGTTACGGGGTTATCCTGAAAGTCGTTTCAGGATCACTTTTGGAAGTTGCCAGTTTCCAGTTTTCTATCAGCCGTCTTTTAACATTCGGTTAAAGACGGATTTATCTTTTCTTGGATAAGAGTGAGTCATGCTTCTAGAAGGTTCTAGAAGGTGATGACTTGGTTAATTGGTGTTGTGTTTTCATTGGTTGCATTAATGAATGGATGACTAGGTTTAGAGAGTCATTCATTTCATTAATGAGTTTTGTTTACTTAAGGATATTTCTTCATGATCTTTGTTTATGATCACCTCCTTGATTGCTCCTACACTCACCCTCCTCCATCCTATAAGATGGCCGCCCCCCTCCTCTCACTCACTCTCTTGTTGATTTCATTTGGAAAAAAGATATGATTGATTTTGGGGTGTATGGAATTTCACAGCTCATTTCATTCCATCACCCGATTCCCACGGCAACTTCATTAACCGATCGTCCACGGACTTGGACGAAGTGAAACAAAGTCATCTACTCATTCTCTACATCATTCTTGGTCGTCTCTTTTAGCAAACTTGACGACCGAGTTGCCTCAAGTCAGAGGCGGGAGCCCGTTTAAAGAATCAGTGACGTGGTGCCACCTAGACGAGCAGATCGGAGATCGACGAGATCAAAGAAGCCGCAACGGAGCGTGGGATGATGGTTAAAGAACGAAGGACTCGGATCGTTCGGTATAACCTTTCTACACTCTTTACAGTTTGTTAGTTTAGCAATAATGGCAGATCCGGTTTAAAGTATACGATAGCGCCAGTTAAAAGTTTTTGTTCCGCATTTGGCGTCTGTAGACGGCCGGGGCGCTACCGTAGACTTACAGTGGTATCAGAGCCTCACCATTTTGCTTTACTAACTTGTGCTAACGTGTTTAAAATATCGATCGAACCGGAAATCAAAAACTGCAAAAATCCAAGTTCACAGTTTCTGTCGATTTTATAGGATGTCTTAAAATTATTCTACATATCTCAGAAAACTGTGCAGGGTTTTATAAGAACGCCGTACAAATTTGGGCACGTGAATCGACAAGACTGCCGCGGAAACACGGCCAAACCCATGGTTTGGCCGCGCATTCGCGGCCGTTCTGAGCAATCATGCCCCCAAATTTGCACAATGTATTCTTCTCTGGAAATTGGGGTTTTTGGTATATATCGTTTGGGCCCAGATTTTGTTACTGTTCAACAGATGTTCGTGGGGCCCACTTTTTGATATTTAGTCGATCGAAATTTAAACATGTTAGATTACAGTGCTTACATTATATCTCCGACCGGGAATGTCATTTGATCGGTAAACCGCGTCCGATTGCTATAGTTCTTTTAGACGGGTTTGCGAACATGACATTCGCGTTGATGTTCTGTGTTGTGATGTGATGTTGCGGATTTGTCGTGGTGGATAGCAGTGTGCAATGGTAGTGCAGTTTGAGTTAATTTGTACATTTGATATTGCGGGACGAGCGTCCAACATGTGGACTGCCGTCACTGCCTGTTGTATAATATTCTTTTGGGGCACGACCAGGTTGCGGTCGATGTACCTGTTGTACTATTTTTCATTACTGTTCTAGGTTTTACCCCGCGACGGAGTGCACGGATAGCCGGGTTCTGAGCGGCAACGGGTCCGCATCTCATGGCTTTGAGAGGAAGAGGGGCCCCACTCTAGAATTGGCAGACTATTCGCCGCACTAGTAGGGGGTACAGGTTGACCCAAGGAGGGGTGCCCAAGATTACCGGATTCCGTGAAGTGCTGGGTGGTCCATTCACTATGTTGTAGGGGGCTGCCTCGCTTCAGGTTTTGGCGGGTAACTTGCCGCACCCGTAGGGGTCTAGGTTTCACTGCACAGGCTATCCACACGACAGGGGAACATCGGGTTTCAGCAGCGGCTCTGTGAAACCCGGGGATCCCAGATTATCTGTATTGTTCTGTGATGCTTATTACTTTTCTGTAATGTTGCATATTATCACGCCTGGAGCGATTATTGTATATTGGTTTATATACTATTAGATGTTGTATATGTTTTACACCCGCGCTAGTCCAGTCCCCGCTCTGTCGTTAGTTAAGTAACCTAACGGGTGATGACGGGACCCAGTGACGAATGCGGATGGCATATACGTACATTTTATTTTCGTTCTTTTCTGGTGTGATCGATTGATGGGACTGCGTTGATTCTGATCAATGCAAAGTAAAGAAAACCTGTTTACAGTTGTTGGAACAAATTTAAAAAGTGTAATTGCAAAGACGTTTCCTTTTGTTATGCATAGCGGTATTCAGTGGAATATCCTGCACCTCATTCGACGGGGCAAGGGCCGATATCCCTTCACCGGGACTGACCCCTTGGGCAGAAGTTTGCGTCAGGGTAATAACTTCACTATAGTCGATTACAAGTTGCTTTGCATAGCGGTATTCAGTGGAATATCCTGCACCTTATTCCACGAGGAAAGAGCCGAGATCCCTTTACCGGGAGTGACCTCTTTAGCAAAAGATTTTCGCCACTATATTTTAAAAAGCTATCAGGTTCCTTCAGCGATATCAAGTTCGTTACGTTAAAGGTTTTTCGCCAAAAACCAGCCGTAGCCCTCCGTCACTTCTTTTGGGTATTCAGTAGTATTCAAGCTATGCATTTTAGCCAAAGTTAAGGCATAGTGTTTGGTAGCTGCTGGGTATTCATTTGTTGCATAGATAGATGAGTTAGTTTGGGACAGTCGTTCTGCCGATTGGCCAAAGTCAGGGGCATGTGCGGGTGGGTTCAAATTGACAAGATAGTGACGGGTAGAACTTGGCATGTGACTTATGACATTTTGACCAAAGCCAAAGTTATAAGAGCATGGGGAAAAAATTATATCGGGAGTTTCTAAAGAAACTGAAACTTGCCAAGTATGCGCATACCTTCTGGAGTATGAGTAACGTGGATGCATTCCATCACGTTATCATGCGATGAGAGTTGGATCCCGATTCCCACTGATGAGTTGGTTTACTCTTCGGGTGATCCCGATTGATTCTTCTTTCTGGTTTGGAGGAGAATTTAACAGGACAGTGGGAGGTTTCCGGATTAGATAAAGTGATAACCATTCTGATCTAGGTTAGAGTGCACGCAGAGTGTTTCTTTTCTCTCTCTCTTTGGCAGCGACTTTTGACCGACCCTAGACTATGACTCAGTGACCAAGTTGACCGAACCTTCTTAAAATACTGGCTTTTGGATTGTCTAAGTTGCATAAGTCATTGCAACTCCTTCTTTTACCCTTTGAATTTCTCAGAACACCCGTATTACTACGGATATCCACTTCCATTGGATAGATCCATCGTATGGTTATATACGAACTCGAAGGGACTTCTTCGAGGATAGATCAAGGTTCGGGAGAAATAGAATTGGTTTATTCAGTTGTCTTTTATTATCACCTTCTCTCAGGTTGCGAGGGCTCCTTGGTTTAGGAGAGTACACCTATTACGCTTATTGGATAGTCTTATTCCAAACCATAGGCAGGTGCCGAAAGGTAGGGAATGGAGAAAACCAATTAGCCTAAGTAGGGTGTGCAAAAGATAATATGTAAAGACAAAATAAAGGGATTAGAAAGTGGGCAAAGTAAATTGCGACTGATATCATTCACGACCAAAACCGTGTACTTCATCGCCACTCCTATTTCACCTTTAAAGGAATAAGGTATTATTCAGTTGTCTTTTATCATCACCTTCTCTCAAGATACGAGTACTCCTTGGTTTAGGAGGGTACACCTATTATGCTTACTAGATAGTCTTCTTCCAAACCATAGGCTGGTGCCGAACGGTAGGGAAGGAAGAAAACCATTTAGCCTAACGATGGTGTACAGAAGGTCATGACATAAGACAAATAATGGGATTTAGAGAGATGGCAAAGAGATATACGGTTGAAGTCATGAATTGGATTATGGAAGAGGCATTACTATGAATACCAGGATACCCCTATGAAACATTTTCATGTTTCAGTGCATTGTTAAAGAAAAACTATTTTCCCGATTAGACACTTACTCCAAGGGTATGTATTTACCAGGTTTCATTCTCATATCTGTATGGTTTTACAGATGATGAGTGGGAGTAAGTTATTAGGAATTAGGTGATTATCCTCATTATATCGGAATTCGTTGTAATTGGTAATATTTGAGGAAATCGCCAGGGTACAGTTTTCAACCTACGACGCACAGGTTTTGAGTTGTTTAACTCAGCGGACTTATACAGAGTATTGTATGTTGTCCAAGTGTCCATCAGGACAAAGGGGTAGGTCCTCGTACTATGTTCTGTTTACTTATAACTTCTCTAGTATTTAGACAAGTGTTTCGTAGAAATACAAGGTCTAAGTTTTGAGAAGTTGTGGGTATAAGAATAAAGTAGAGAACCAGGTGTCACAAGTATCGGGATTCTTCAAAGAGATCGAAGATGTAGATTCTTGTGATTGGTATTCAGATGATAGTGATGGTTTTGAGAAACGTGTTTCTTTTCAGGTTACTCATAATTGGATGGATTCATAAGTTGAGTAATGCTGATTAGCCTCTTTTCATTAAGTTGATATGCACTGGAGACAGCTGCATGGTTTGAATATGGTTCCAATTAAATAAGTGCCAAAGTTTTTAGATTGGATATAGAATAGTTCATACCTTAAAAGATATTAAAGTACGGGGAGTTGTCCAGCTTATGCTTAAAACCAGACTCTGGATAACTCAGGGCACGTCTCTGTAATGGCTGTTTGTGGGTTGACCCTGGCTATGACGAGGGTTGATATTCTACCATTTGGAAGATCAATAGTGATATTGTTCTTGACTCGCCACAGTTTTAGTAAAATGGATCTTTTTCAGAAAACAGTTGTGGGAGTATGGTAGAACTGGAAGTGATTCCAGAACCGCGAACGATTACAGAAAATTTAATAGGACCTATATATTCAATCAGGTTTGACATTCCAATAGCCACTCCGCAGATATGGTGGGTAACCTCAGACACCCGAGAGGTACTCTGGTAGCCTCAAGGACGGTGACAGGGAGGTTCTTATCTACCCAGACTTGACACTACTATTGTTCCAGGCTATGAGACCCGGTAGGAGGGTTGTCGTAGTCAGTGGGAGCATCGGAAGCATAGTGGGCAAGTAGCTTATGTCTATTTATAGACTAGAGCAGTTATAGCGGAGATAGATCATCTAATTTTGATATGACAGTCATGGGTTTGACTTCAATCAGAATAGGGGATGGATCTGTTAAGGAGGTAGTAGGGTGTGATGTCATGGTATCTGGATGACATACACAGAGTAGGAAGTAAAATTCCTATACTACGATCGGTTGTACTGTGGTCGTCACACAGTTGTTTCTCCAGACAGGATATGGATATAATATTTGACATTCTGGTTCCTGGATCTATGGCTTTAGATCTGGATTTGGGTAGTTTCCCAATGTGGGTACTTTGACAGATATTCTAATGGTTTTTAGAATAGTTGACTCCTAGCATGGTGGTGTACCTGCAGGTGATGGAGTCACCCTCTCTAAAGGTGTCGTATAGACTAAAGGGGAGAGGGATGTGCATGATTGACAGATCACTTGCTTAGGCAATTGAGTCAATCGTGAGATGTCAAGTACCACACCAGATGTTGTTTTTGCACTAGATACAATAAGTTTGTATTAATCCAATCCTGGAGAAACATAAGGAAGCAGTTTTAGAACATAAGTACATGTTCTACGGATTTGATGACGGCAGCCTCCTTCGGGAGACGATTATCATTCCAGGCTTCAAAGGTGACATAGTTGACAGAGTGATTGTCAGAGTTATAGTTTTTCCCTCTGATGAGGAACAGTATTATGGACAGGTGGTCCAAGAGGATACTGTGGGTGGCATGGTGCCGGATACTGATTAGGTTCAGTGATCGATACAGTCTAAGAAGTTTGGATTTGGAGTTCATTTATGAACTAGGTCCCATCAGATATCCAGACATATTCTAAGACGGGTATTACTCGATTCGGGAGATGGCTTTCTCCGCGAACTTGAGATTAAGAGAGATATAGAAAGAAACATCTAGGCGGATCCACTCACTGAGGCTATTTCTCGAACACAATAGTTTTATAAACGGGCTTTGTGAAACTGATTAGTAGAGGAGTTGGATGTTTGATTTCACACGGGCTGTGAGTAGTCGACATCGCAATAATTAGCCTTAAGTGCAAGTGGGAGATTGTTGGAGATAGTGCCCTCAGAGTCAATTATTGGATCGCAGGTATGTGATTGCAATGATTGCGGAGGACCTATACCGGTAGGACAATCTTACTCAAAATGATAGTATGCTATCTGGTTTGCCTTTATCAGTCGTGTACATGTTCAGGTGACTGATTACATGTTACACTTTGATAGAGCCCTTAGGATCTTGCTTTACTACCAACAGTATGATGGCGATCATATACGTGAGAGTTGGATAGTTTATATGCATATCCTTAATTGTGGTCCCTAGTCGTGGGAGTTTCGAGATAGGGCATCGATACTCCGGAGTAGACTAGAGTATACAGTCGAGACCCCGACGAGGGGCGGTGGCCGGTCTCACAAGCCACTGGTGTCAGTTGGATCACCTAAAATGTATACAGGTGCTCATTGGGTTATGAGTACACCGGACATGACTCGCCGGGAATCTGCTAGTTAGTACTATACCTATCGTCAGATAGCAGTTCCCTGGTGACAAGTGTACAGGTTAGTTCATCGACCTGAGGTCGTCATTTGTCTCGTGTGAGTTCCCACTGTGCTTTGATTTCTACCCTACCACGGCTCAAAGGAGTCGTGCAAACAGGTAGTTTTTGGGTACAGTCTCGAGCCATATGGAGTCACGTGAGCGGATCGGCAGGGGATTCGTCTCTCCCGGTATTGGGGGCGAGATCGTGCTGTGTCTAGGAGAGCCATTACACAAAGCCCACGGCTGTGGCAGGAGATTTACTGGTAGGTATTCCAGTAGTATCTCAGGGTGTTATTAGGCTACACTCCGACACGACTTATACTGCTATTGGGGGTCTGACGTTGCTAGCCCCCTAGGCAGATATGCGATACTCATAGACGAACGGACCGGACTGTATATACATTGTCACTGTTAGGCTCAGTAGGGTTTCCGGATGAGTTCGCTCATCGGCCTCCCTTGAGGTCAGTCCATGGGCAGCCGTTACGCATTGCTAGTGCCGCTGACGGTTTGTGGTTAAACCCACTACCAGGGTACTGACGAGTCATTAGAGTTCCCCACAGACAGTTTCCCAAGTTCGGGCGAAACGTTGTAGAGGCCGTATGGTTTTATGGCAGGGTTCGGAAAATGCACGTGCGTTTACGCACGTGTTATTTTTCGGGCAGATGATACTGGTCGGCTTTGGTTTAAGCCGGATCCGAGTATTATATTGAGTAGGTATAATATCTTTGTCTCAGTTGCATTTGTATTCGGTCGTAATACAAATGTGGGTATATTTATACAGTTACGGGGTTATCCTGAAAGTCGTTTCAGGATCACTTTTGGAAGTTGCCAGTTTCCTGTTTTCTATCAGCCGTCTTTTAACATTCGGTTAAAGACGGATTTATCTTTTCTTGGATGAGAGTGAGTCACGCTTCTAGAAGGTTCTAGAAGGTGATGACTTGGTTAATTGGTGTTGTGTTTTCATTGGTTGCATTAATGAATGGATGACTAGGTTTAGTGAGTCATTCATTTCATTAATGAGTTTTGTTTACTTAAGGATATTTCTTCATGATCTTTGTTTATGGTCACCTCTTTGATTGCTCCTACACTCACCCTCCTCCATCCTATAAGATGGCCGGCCCCCCCCTCCTCTCACTCACTCACTTGTTGATTTCATTTGGAAAAAAGATATGATAGATTTTGGGGTGTATGGAATTTCACAGCTCATTTCATTCCATCACCCGATTCCCACGGCAACTTCATTAACCGATCGTCCACGGACTTGGACGAAGTGAGACAAAGTCATCTACTCATTCTCTACATCATGCTTGGTCGTCTCTTTTAGCAAACTTGGCGACCGAGTTGCCTCAAGTCAGAGGCGGGAGCCCGTTTAAAGAATCAGAGACGTGGTGCCACCTAGACGAGCAGATCGGAGATCGACGAGATCAAAGAAGCCGCAACGGAGCGTGGGATGATGGTTAGAGAACGAAGGACTCGGATCGTTCGGTATAACCTTTCTACACTCTTTACAGTTTGTTAGTTTAGCAATAATGGCAGATCCGGTTTAAAGTATACGATAGCGCCAGTTAAAAGTTTTTGTTCCGCATTTGGCATCTGTAGACGGCCGGGGCGCTACCGTAGACTTACAATACCTTTTGGAGTGTGATGATTCTGGTAGGATTCCTTCAGTTTTGTCACGCGTTGATATTTGGATCCCGATCCTACTGTGAGTATATGCTACTCCTCGGGAACTTTCTCACTTAACGATCAATGCTATAAAGCAAGTAGGTGTCTTGAAAGGTGTTAGCGGGGCTACGCCCTCAGGGAAAAGAGGTTATTTAATTAAGGAACTTGGGGAAAGCGTTGGAAAACCTCCCTCGAAGTACCGACACCAGCCTGGCTGAACGGTTAAGCAAGTATTGTACGGTGAGATTGATCCCGACTAATTCTTCCTTTATGGTTTGAGGAGGGATTCGAGAGACAGTGGGAGCCTTCCTGTTTAGATAAATTAAAAACCAATCTAAACTTCCAAGAGCATCATGCTGAGTGTTTTCTTCTCTCTCTCTTAATTGCAGCGACCCAGTGATCAGACATAGGTTACATCTAGATAATAAAATGACTGAACTTGACTGTTAAGATTGGCAAAGGTTTGTCCTGATGTCCATTACCCATGACAAGCTGGGACACCTCTTAACTAATCAAACCCTTGCCGTCTCAGGACCAGTTTCCCCTGTCACGGACATTAACATCCGTATGACATCGGAAAAAGACTGTACGAAAGCCAAGTGCCTCGTGTTAGCCTCAGTTGATGGTGCAAACCAGAGGCAGCACGAGAAGATGGACTCAGTTTCTATCTTCCTCCATAACAAAGATTTATATGGAGAGCAATCTCGTATCGCAAGATATGAGACCTCGAACGAATTGTTTCAAGCGAGGTTGGCTGTCGGGTCATCTGTAGGGGGCAACATCCTTGCAGAGACCAGCTATTTTGATCTCACGGACCTGGAGACCACGTTGGAGAATGGGTCAAGTACTGACATGATTCTACAGTCCCTGCCCTCTGCTTATACCCTGAAGGAAACCAGGGAAGAAGAATGAAAGGGAAGGGCAAAAGTTTCGGGACTGGATGTAGTAAAAGAGGGAGGTTCCTATTATTACGGAAATGAACATTGGCAGAAGGATTGCAGGGCTAGTAAAGCCAGTAGCCAGAATTCGAAGCATATTGTGGCTTCGGCTTCGGGTGTGTTTGTGATAGAGAACTGTATGTCAGTTAACCCTAATTCCTGGGTATTGGATACCGGATCAGGATCTCACATCTGTAATTCATTACAGGCTCTGAGAAACCGTAGGGTTATCAGGAAAAGTGATATGACTCTCAGGGTTACTAACGGAATGAGCATGGATGCTGAATCCGTAGGGGAATATCATCTTGGACTGACAACTGGGCAGATATTGATTTTGCGTAACTGTTTGTATGTACCAGGTGCGACTTGTAATATCATATCTGTATCCTTACTTTCTAAGGAAGGATATGAATTTACTTTTGTAAGCGATGTAGTACAAATCCACCTAAATCAAGTTCTGATTGGGTCAGGTACATTAAATAAAGGGATATACGTATTGAATCAAGCTCAGATTTTCAGTGTCCAGAACACACTTAAAAGAAAGTCTCCGGAAACAAATTAGGCTTTCTTATGGCATTGTAGACTGTGTCACATTAATGAGACACGATTAACTAAGTTACATAAAGAGGGATACTTGAATCCGTTCGAGTATCAGTCTTATGCCACTTGTGAATCTTGTCTCAAGGAAAAGATGACAAAGACTCCGTTCACTAGACACGGAGTAAGAGCGAGCGAGCTCTTGGGACTCATACACAGTGATGTGTGTGGTCCAATGTCTACATATGCGTGAAGTGGTTATTCATATTTCATTACTTTCACAGATGATTTCTCTAGGTATGAACATGTCTTCTTAATGAAGCACAAATCCGAGGCCTTTGAGAAATTTCGTTAATACAAGAATGAAGTTGAAAAACAAACAGGCAAAAGTATAAATACACTAAGATCTGATCGAGGTGGTGAATACTTGAGTGCCGAGTTTCTGGACTACTTAAAAGAGAATGGAATTCTCTCTCAGCGTACTCCTCCATACACACCACAACACAACAGTGTATCTGAAAGGCGGAATCGAACCCTGTTGGATATGGTTCGTTCTATGATGAGTAAGGCTGAGTTACCGCGATCTTTCTGGTGTTATGCACTAGAAACAGCTGCATATCTCTTGAACCAAGTTCCTACTAAGACAGTGCCTACCACACCATATCAAATGTGGAGTGGGAAGAAACCCTGTCTTAAACCCTTTAAGACATGGGGATGTCCAGCTTTTGTCAAAAAGCAGCATGCGGACAAGCTGGAGGCACGCTCAGTACAGTGTAAGTTTGTGGGATACCCAAAGAACTCCAAGGGGTATCTTTTCTATTACGCAGAGGAGCAAAAAGTCTTTGTTTCTCGTCATGCCCGCTTCTTGGAAACTGAGTTTTTAGAAAATCAGATAAGTGGGAGCGCAATAGAACTGGAAGAAATTCCAGAACCACAAGCTGCTACTGAAACCTTAGTAGAACCAGAAGGTTCAGGGGAACCTGACATTCCTGCGCCGCTCCGCAGGAGTAGTAGGCAGTCTCATCTACCCGAGAGATACTACGGTTTTCTCATAGACGGGGATAGAGAGGATTGCGTCATTGATTATGACGAGCCTACTAGCTTCCAGCAAGCCATTCAGAGCGGTGACTCGGTAAAATGGCTGGATGAAATGCGGACCGAGATGGAGTCCATGTACACCAACAAAGTTTGGACTTTGGACTTTGCTCCAGAAGGGGTAAAACCCGTAGGCTGCAAATGGATCTTCAGAAAGAAGATTGGTGTAGATGGGCAGGTTGAAACCTATAAAGCTAAGCTTGTTGCAAAGGGTTTTCGTCAAAGACCTGGTTTGGACTATTACGAGACCTTTTCTGCAGTAGCCATGCTCAAATCCATTCGGATCCTTCTTGCCATTGCTGCCTTCCACGATTATGAGATCTGGCAGATGGACGTAAAGACGGCTTTCCTAAATGGAAATTTGGAAGAGTGGGTCTATATGGATCAGCCAGAGGGATTCAATCAGAGTGGGAGCAGCGGTAAAGTGTGCAAGTTACTCAAGTCCATCTATGGACTGAAGCAGGCATCGCGGAGTTGGAACATCTGCTTTGATGATACTGTCAAAGAATTTGGCTTTATCAAAATTCCAGATGAACCATGCATCTATAGTAGATTTGTAGAGAGAACTGTAGTATTCCTCGTTTTATATGTGGATGACATTCTCTTAATAGGAAATGACATTCCTATGCTACAATCTGTCAAAGGGTTCTTGTCACACAGGTTCTCCATGAAAGACCTGGTTGATGCCTCATACATTCTGGGGATCCGGATCTATCGTGACAGATCCAAGAGGATACTAGGACTCTCACAGTCTAGGTACATCGACACCATACTGAAATGATTCAGTATGGAAGATTCCAAGCGCGGTAATCTACCGGCTTGTCACGGAATCACCCTCTCTAAAGAGATGTCTCCCAAGACTGATTTGGAAAGGGCTCGCATGTCATCAATACCCTACGCATCTACGGTAGGCTCTATTATGTATGCGATGTTGTGTACCAGACCAGATGTAGCATATGCATTATGCGTTGTAAGCCGGTATCAGTCGGACCCAGGGGAGAAACACTGGATAGCGGTAAAGAACATTCTCAAGTACCTGAGAAGGACTAAGGAGATGTTCTTGGTGTATGGCGGAAAAGACCTCCAGATCGAGGCCTTTGCCGACTCCAGCTTCTAGAGTGACAAGGATGACTCCAAGTCCATGTCGGGTTATGTCTTTACCCTCAATGGAGGGGCGGTTTGCTGGAAGAGTTCCAAGCAGGAAACCGTTGCTGACTCAGCTATGGAAGCGGAGTACATAGCTGCTTGCGATGCCGCAAAGGAAGCTGTCTGGATGAAGAAGTTCCTCACGGAGCTTCAGGTGGTTCCTACCAGTGTTGATCCAATACCGCTGTATTGTGACAACAACGGCGCTATAGCTTTAGCGAAGGAACCCAGGTCCCATCAGAAGTCCAGGCACATTTTGAGGCAGTACCACCAGATCAGGGAGATCGTAGATCGCGGGAGATCGAGGTAAAGAGAGTAAATACGGAAGATAACACTGCTGATCCATTCATGAAGGCCATACCCCAGACACAGTTCGAGCGGCTGATCGAGATGATAGGTCTTCGATACGCCAGTACATGACCCTAGTGCAAATGGGAGATTGTTAGTGTATATGCCCTAGAGGCCATTACTGTATCATACTAGCTTGTATATTACTTAATGGAAGCTTGGGATATTCACAGTTGTATACACAATCTTGCTCAAAATGGTAGTATGCTACTTGGTTTGTTTCTACTTCAATATGTGCTTGTGTTTCTTTTAGCATATAGATTATATATATTAGTAGAGCCCTTAGGATCTTTGCTTGATTACCAGCGTTGTGATGGCAGTCGCACTCATGGGGGCTGGGTAATCTATAAGCACATCCTTATGCAGGTCCCTAGTCGCAGGATTATCGAGACAGGGCATCGATACTCCGGAGTAGACTAGCGTATGCGCTTCTTATCCCAGCTTGGGAGACGATCTGTCCCACAGCCGTCAATACGTCGTACTTGAGATAGTATGCGGGTGCTCGTTAGGTTACGAGTACACTGGACAGGACTCGTTGGGAACTATTGGTTGGTACTATACCTATCGTCAGTTATCAGTTCCGAGGTGACATGATTACAGCTTAGTCCGCTGACTTGACACTGTCACTTCGCCTCGAGTGTGTTCCCACTGTACTTTGATTACTACCCTACCACGGCTCAAAGGAGTCATGCAAACAGGTAGTAGTTGGTTGCAGTCCCGAAGCAGTTGGAGGCAGTGACGGTTAGACAGGATTCGTCTCTCCCGGTACTGGGGGTTGACATCGCTCTGTGTCTAGGAGAGCCATTACACAAGTAGTCCATGGCCAGGGCAAGCGAGATATACTGGTAGGTTTCCGGTGTTATCTCAGGGTATTCTGGGCTACACTCCGACACGACTTGTACCGCTATTAGGGGACTGACGTTTACCGCCCCCTAGGCCCGCCATGCGATGTCTTAGACGAACAGACCGGACTGTACGGAGATTGTCACATTCAGGCTCAGTAGGAGTTCAAATGGGTTTCACCTCGTCCGTCTTCTTGTCGGCATCTACCTGGGGACCGTTACGCACAGCTAGTGCCGCTTGCGTTCTGTGGTTAAACCAACTGCCAGCGTAGTGTCGAGTCTTTAGAGTCCCACACAGAAAGCTATTCGCCTTTAGGCAAAAGAGTAGAGGTCGCATGTTTTTGCGACAGGTCGGATGGTTTTGCGACAGGGTTCGGTCACATCCGTGCACTTGTGCACGTTCAGTGTCCGGACAGTTAACACTAGCGGGCTTTGGTTTAAGCCAGATCCTAGTGTACGTTTTGGGATTGGTTTTATCTCCTTTGTATTCGTGTTCCTCAGAACGCAGATGCGTGTGTGTATGCACAGTTGACAGAGAGACAGAGGCAGAGGATTCTCATTAGGGTTGTTGACTGTTGGCTGTTCACTGTTGACCATTGGCTTTTGCTAAACCCTAATGAGAATAAGAAATATGATTAATGATAATATTAATTAAGTATTATTGTGTCATGGTTGAGATGAGGGGTTGACTTTGTTGACTTGTTGACTTTGTTGACCGGTTGACTAGGTTGGACTAGTTGACCATCATCATTACAATGGCTATCATTTCATGGCAAAGACTTTTGCTTGCTTGTTTGTTTTTGCAAAATGAGTGCATGAAATGATATGGCCATTTTGACTTGAACCATCACATAATACTCAATTACTATTATGAGTAATCATGGTTTTGGATTATGAGAGCTTGGATGGCAAAAGACTTACTCATTCTCTCATTTCATTTCTCTCTCTTGTTTTGAGCTCTCCCTCTTGCTCTCTCTCTAGCTCAAGGCAACACCCTCTCATGAGTTGAGAAACATTGCCTTAGAGATAAAAGAAAACCCAAATCACTTCTCTACTCATCCTAGTTCACAAGGTTTAGCAAACCAAGTGTTCTAGTTTCTTCAAGTTCGAAGAAGAAGCCAAAGGTAGAAGCTTTCAGGTGGATCCATCTTCGGCGCACGGAGATGACGAGGTGAGGCCGATCAGTACACCGGAAAGAGTTGAAGATGAAGGAGTTCAAGAAAGGTATAGCCCCCTAACCGAGTAAGTAAAACTCTAGTTAGGTTGTTAGGTAGTTGTTTAATAAAGATCCGTATTTTGAGTCCATGTTACCACCTCTTGAAAAATCGTTTTTCATCATTTCCGCAAGCCCGTAAGTATCGGAAGAGGTAACGTGGACTTACACCGATCACATACGTGTATTGGTTACACGGATATCGTTCGGGCGGATAATACTAGTGGTCTTTGGTTAAAGCCGGATCCTAGTATTATATTATTGGATTATTATTATCTCATTGTATTCGTATTTTTTGGAATACGAATACGGGTATGTATATACGGTGAGGGCATTCTTGTAATTTTATGTGACATGCTTCTAGAAGGGGACACCTTATTATTTGGTTTATCTATTTTGAGAAATAGATTAATGAGGTGGAAATGGAGAAATTCATGGCATGGGGTGAAGCATGGCTCTTTGTATTTGTTTATTGGTTTGGACTCACTATTCAAGCATGGTTGATATTTTCTATAAGAAAATATTGCATGCTTGAATGAGTGAAGAGATTGGAGCCATTCATCACTTGCCATAACCTAGCTCATTTGCTCATTCTCTTTCACTCTCCATATTTTCCCTCTCCTTCTTCCTCAATACCCTAACCCTCACATAAGTTGTGAACCCTAGGGTCTTATGAGATAAAACACTCCATTAGATACTCTACATCTTCTAGGCTACTTAGCTTAGCAAACTACGTACCCTAGTTATCTCGGTTTAGAGGTTGGAGCTTGAGGTATAGACTCTCGAGTAGATCATCTTCGACACAAGGAGGCCGACGTTGCAAGTTTGATCCGATCTTCGAGGAGCTAAAGAAGAGGAGGAGAAGAACAAGACCCGAAGGACTTGTTAACAATGAGTTATAAATTCTAACCGAGTAGTTAGAACCTCCTAGTAGTTATAGCTAGTTAAGGTTTCTGTTAAGATCCTGGAGTTTAGTCGGTGTTGCAAAGTAAGAGAATCGTTTTTTGTAAATTCCACCTCCCCGCGAACCCACGGGGTGCGCGATATTGACTTACAGTGGTATCAGAGCCTACTAAACCTTAACTAGCTAGTTAGCAAGTAGTTAGAAGTTCGATCGACGAAAAATTGCCCAAAATCAAAATTCAAAACCATACTTGCTGTCGATTTCCAATACTGGTCGAAAAATTATTTCAGTGGCCTTAAAAATACATGCAGGCATTTATAAGAACACAGGATAAAATCGAGCTCGTAGTTCCCCAAGACCGCCGCGGAACCACGGCAAAACAGTATGTTTGGCCGCCGTTCCGCTGTCGAGTCGAGGCCGACTCGCTCCAATTTTCTTCTGTAGGTCTTAATCGAGGAATTATGATTTTTTGGCATATGTGAATTCTACCCAGATTTGTTTGTGTACTGGTTTGTGCATGCGGTAGACACCGATTTGTTTATCGATCAAAATTCTAAAGGTTCTTCGCTAATTGTGATTCTGTGTTTGTATATATGATGCTAAACGTCTTCTAATCGCTATACATCGATTAGTGGGGGTTGCATATATCTGTATTGTGATGGTTTGTGTATATGGAGTATTGGATCATTGTGGATGAATAGCCGGGGGATGTGAGAAGAGTGTTTTCTTTTCATTCATTCATGTAAATTTGTAATTAATATAATATTATTTTTTGCTGGGCACTGTTGGATATAGTGCCCTCAGAGTCAATTATTGGATCACAGGCACGTGACTGCAATGATTGAGGGAGGACCTATACCGGTAGGACAGTCTTACTCAAGATGATAGTATGCTATCTGGTTTATCTTTATCATCGTGTACAGCTTTAGGTGACATTACAGGTCACTATTACACAATGATAGAGCCCATAGGATTCTTGCTTGACGGCCAGCAGTATGATGGCGATCGTATACGTGGGAGCTGGGGTCTATAAGCACATCCTTAAAGTGGTCCCTAGTCGTGGGCGTTTCGAGACTGGGCATCGATACTCCATTAGTAGACTAGTGTATACAGTCGAGACCCCGACGAGGGGCGGTGGCCGGTCTCACAAGCCATTGGTGTCGTTTGGTTCACCTAAGATGTATACAGATGCTCATTGGGTTATGAGTACACCAGACAGGACTCGCCGGGAACATGCTAGTTGGTATTATACCAGACGTCAGATAGCAGTTCCCTGGTGACATGTGTACAGGTTAGTTCATCGACCTGAGATCGTCATTTGTCTCGTGTGAGTTCCCACTATGCTTTGATCACTACCCTACCACGGCTCAAAGGAATCGTGCAAACAGGTTTTAGTTGGGTACAGTCCCGAGCCACTTGGAGGCAGTGAGCGGATCGGCAGGGGTTTCTTCTCTCCCGGTATTGGGGGTGAGATCGTGCTGTGTCTAAGAGAGCCATTACACGAAGTCCTTGGCCAAGGCAGGAGATTTACTGGTAGGTATTCCAGTAGTATCTCAGGGTGTTCTGGGCTACACTCCAACACGACTTGTACCGTTTTTGGGTGTCTGACTTTCACCAACCCCCTAGGCCCGACATGCGATGCTCATAGACGGACGTACCAGACTGTACGGATATTGTCACTAACAGGCTCAGTAGGGTGTCAGGATGAGTTCGCTCATCGACCTCCCTTTTGGTCAATACCTGGTAGCCTGTTACGTACGGCTAGTACCACTAACGTGCTACTGGTTAAATCCACAGCCAAAGTATTGACGAGTCTTTAGAGTCCCCCACAGACAGTTTCTCAAGTTTCGGGCGAAACATTGTAGAGGCCGTATGATATATGGCAGGGTTCGATCATATACGTGCAGTAGTGCACGGATCATGATCGGACGGATCATACTAGTGGGCTTTGGTTTGAGCCGGATCCTAGTATTAGATTCGTTGGATTACTTTAGTCTCATCGCATTCGCATTCAGTCGGAATGCGGATGCAGGTATGTATATACAGGTGAGGGGTACTCTTGTGATCCGTCACGAGTTTACTTTAGTAGATGCCATTCTGTTTTTATTGTTGCAAACATTTGGGTTAATGTTTGCATATGTAAATAATGAGCTCAAAATCATGATTAGGAGCATTAATTGTGACACATGCACAAGTGATGAGTCATGGTCTCTTTACTTGTGCATATGTCACATTATTGATTAGTTGATGTGTTGAAATGATAAGTAGAGAGAGAAAGGGCGGCCATAAGGGTGTGGTTAGCTCTTGTATTTTCATTCTTGCTCTCACTCTCATTATCATCACAACATAAAAAGAAAAAGAAAAGGAAACTTCTTCTTCCTCCTCTTCTTTCTTGAGCTCACTATCTCCTCACTAATGGCATCCACTAAATCCTCAAGAGACAAAGTGATCACACGCATTCTCTACTTCACCTTGGACACGTCGGCTAGCGAACTTCGTGCCCGAGTTGCTTCGTATGAAGCGGGAGTCCGTAAAAAGACTCGATGATGTGATGCTCTTTCCGATGAGGAGAACGGAGATCGAGGAGATTGGAGATGCCGCGAGGAGCTTGGGATGGTGGCCAAAGACCGAAGGACACGAATCGATCGGTATAGCTTTTCTATCCCTTCTCTTGTTTGCTAGTTATAGGTTAATGGTTCGATCCGGGATTATAGTGTATGTTAGCGCCAGTTTCTAGTTTTGAAAAAGTTTTTCGTTTCTGCATTTTGTCCTCGGACAGACGGCCGGGGCGCTACCATAGACTTACATGGTATTAGAGCTACGCCATTAACCTTTACTAGCTTGTTCTAACTTGTTTAAAACATCGATCAGCCGAATTTTCCAAAACCGCATTTCCAATTCTGCAGTTTCTGTCGAAATTTTTTTTTTGTCGAAAAATTATTTTGAGTGTTGCAGAAAATCAGGCAGGCTTTTTTAAGAAATCTGAGAAAATTTGGTACACTGATCTCACCATAGCGTCGTGGAACCACGGCATTACCCTCGTTTTGGCCGCGTTCCGCCGCACTACTGTAGCATTAGGGCACCAGTTTTTCTACAGTGGTCTCAGACTTGGAAATGGGGTTTCTGGTATTTTTAGTTTTGGCCCAGATTATTTTGAGTACTGGATTTGTGTTTGGGGCCCACTTCGGGAAATTTTGTCGATCGAAAATTTTAAATATGTTAGTTCACAGTGCTTACATTATATCTGTGACCGTGAATGTCATTTGATCGGTAAATCTTGTCTAATCGCTATAGCTCTTTTAGACGGATTTGCGAACGTGACATTCACGTTGATATTCTGTGTTATGCTGTGATGTTGCGGATTTTTCGTGGTGGATAGCTTGGTGCAATGTTAGTACAGTTTGGTATTATTTGTACATTTGATATTGCGGGGCGAGCATCCGACTTGTGGACTGCCGTCACTGCCGGTTTGTATATTATTCTTTTGGGGCACGACCGGGCTGAGGTCGATGTACCCGTTGTATATATTTTACTTTCTGTACTAGGATTACCCCGTGGTGGGGTGCACGGATAGCCGGGTTCTAGAGGGCAATGGGCCCGCATCTCATGGCTTTGAGATGGAGGGGGCTTCACTCTAGAATTGGCGGGCTATTCGCCGCACTCGTAGGGGGTACAGGTTGAACCAAGGTGGGGTGCTCAAGTTACCGGATTCCGTGAAGTGCTGGGTGGTCTATTCACTTTGCTGTAGGGGCTGCCTCGCTTCAGGTTTTGGCGGGTAACTTGCTGCACCCGTAGGGGTCTAGGATTTCATTGCACAGGCTATCCACACGACCAGGGGAACGTCGGGTTTCACTTGCGGCTCAAAGGAAACCCGGGGATCCCAGATTATCTGTATTGTTCTGTGATGCTTATTACATTTCTGTGATGTTGCATTTAATCACGTCTTGAGCGATTATTATATATTGATATATATACTAGTAGATGTTGTATATGTTTTGCATCCGCGCTAGTCCAGTCCCCGCTCTGTCGTTAGTTAAGTAACCTAACGGGTGATGACGGGACCCAGTGGCGAATGCGGATGGCATATACGTACATCTTATTTTCGTTCATTATTGGTGTGATCAATTGATGGGACTGCGTTGATTCGGATCAATGCAAGCTAAACAAACCTGTTTGACGTTGTTGGAACAATTTTCAAAAAGCTGTTATTACAAGGACGTTCGCTTTTTGTTTTGCACAGTGGTATTCGGTTATGAATATCCAGCAGCTCAGTCGACGAGGCAAGGGCCGAGATCCCTTCATCGGGAGTGACCCCTTGGACAGATGTTTGTGTCAGGGTAATAACTTCACTATAGCCGATTACTTTTTGTTTTGCATCGTGGTATTCAGTTGGAATATCCTGCACCTCATTCTACGGAGAAAGAGCCGAGATCCCTTCAACGGGAGTGACCTCTTTAGCAAAGGTTTTCGCCACTATATTTTTATAAAAAGCAATTCGGTTCCTTCAACGATATCAAGTTCATTACGTTAAAGGTTTTTCGCCAAAAACTATTCATAGCCCTCCATCATTTCGGAAAGGTAGCACTTAGTATTCATGCTATGTATGTTAGCCTTCGTCAAGGCATAGTGTGTTAGTAATATATATGCCCTAAAGGCCATTATATGGATAGTGGAAACTTGGACATATTATCTATGGAGATAGATGAATTTCTTGCTCAACATGATAGTACGCTATCTGGTTTACTTTATCTGTACATGTAGATTTAATCATTTACACATGTTGATAAAGCCCAAAGGATATTTGCTTGACTACTGTGATTATGATGCGGATCATACTAGTGGGGCACATATAGTCTATAAGCATATCCTTGAACTGTTCCTAGTCGAGGGTGTATCGAGACAGGGCATCGATATTCCAGAGTAGACTAGCATATACTATTCTTGTCCCATTTGATGGGCGATGGATGATCCCATATCCATCTGGTGAGGAGACACCAAAGATTGTATGCGGGTGCTCAGTGGAGACTGGGTACACTGAACGGACTCGCCGAGAACTCCTATGTGGTATTATATCTATCGTCGGATAGCAGTTCTCAAGGAACACTGGTACAGGTTAGTCTGTAGACCCGAGATCGTCATAGAGTCTTGTGTGTCCTCCCACTATACTATGATCTCCACCCTACCACGGCTCTACTGAGTCGTGCAAATAGGTGGTCTTTGGGTACAGTCCCGAGGCGCATGGAGGCAATGAGCGATAGGAGGGGTTTCGTCTCTCCCGGTATTGGGGGTTGATGTTGTGCTATGCTCGATTGGCTATAACATGAAGTCCCTGGCCAGGGCTGCTGAGATTTACTGATAAGAGTTATCAGTAGTTTCTCGATCTGTTATGAGCCATACACCAGCATGACTTATTGAGTTACTGGGGTCGACGATACCATCCCTAGACTCGATATGCAGCATATCTGACGAAGAGACCGGACTGTACGGTAAGTGTTGCCAGTTGGCTCGACGGGAGTTTTTACAGCTTCGCTGGTTTTCTTCTGATCGTTTCAATACCCGGGTGGCCGTTATGTTTAGCTGACCTCTTGCGGCTTGTAGATGTTTGATATGATCATCATCTACTGCTGGCGTATTGACGAGTCTTAGAGTCCCACAATGAAGTTTCCTGGCTCAGGCAAAAAGATGTGGTGTGCATATGAGATATGCGCGGGACCCGATTAAATACGGTTATGTGATAACGTATATTTATCGGGCATTTTCTATTTGACGGATCGTATGAGATATGACCAGTTTGGTAAATCAAGTGTTGATTTAACTAATTACATTTAGATTAATTCTTTAAGTAAATCCTTTTGTATGCATGCATGTATGCACATGATGATGTGCATGGACACATACATGCATACATAGTATCATGGTTGTTGATACAAGAATGATGGCAATAGAAGACTTATATTGAAGCTTTTAATTTGTATTTATCATTTTAAGTTAATGTAAAGAATATCCACACATGCTCCTTTATTCCTTAGTGGGTAAGCTTTACTTAACTTAATGAAAAGAATTTCCACCAATGCTTAATTGTTTAGGAAAAGAATTTCCAGTCACAATTATGGTGGTAATGGAATAATGGTGATTATTCCCTTCTTATCACTATAAATAGCTTCATATGTGATATGAAACAAGGTGTGCAAAACTTGTGTACAATTGAGTGCAAGGGTGTGAAGAATACAAGTTATCATATGTGATATGACAGAAAGCTCAAGCCACCATTGTCTTCTTCTTCCTCTCTTGATTTCTTTCTTGAGTGAAGTTGATAAAAGAAAGGATTTGAATTGTTGAATACAAACCACATTATCATACTACACACATCTAGCCGATTTGTGTAGGGTTTTTACTCTACTTCGTTTGCGAAATAAGTAAGGTAAGGAGCTTTGGGCAAAGGGACTTCGGGTGGATCATCGTGGACAAGGAAGGCTTCCATCGATCCGTTACAAACTCTCATAGTGCCAAGGAGTCACCGAGGAAGATCTACAAAGGTTGTAATCTTTCCTCTTAGTGATAGTTTTACAATTGCATGTGATGCTTATTTGTATGAATCCCTAAAACTTCTAGTTTCGATTCTTGTCGGGTTAACTTAGCACCTCTAAAATTTTGATTATGACATGTGTGATGCTACCGAACCCTTGACGAGGTGCTAGGCCGGCCCTTCAGTGGTATCAGAGCCAGGCTAGAGCTTTAGGCGATGCGTAGGCGATGTTAAAAGTCTGATCGAACCACGAAACACCAATTTGGACCGCTCTCTGGAAATTTTTTGAAAATTGGATTTTTCCAAATTAAAAGATCTTAAAAAATTCAGCAGGCAATTTTAAAAGTTACTATGTAAAAAATTTTCACTGTTCATTCCAAAGCGCCGCGGATGGGCGGCCAAAGCATGGCTTTGGCCGCGCATCCGCGGCCGTACAGGGGGTTCAGGAAAATTGTTTTATTGCACAGGACCTGATTAATTATGTATATTCCTCTGGAATATTTTAAAATTACTCAAGTGTTGAGTATTCTGGAGATAAATTATATTTGGTGATTCGATTGGAAAAGTTTAACTTCGTTCAGATTTTCAGATTTTTAGATAGTGTTAAAATGTTTGAACGAATATTAGAAACACAGTTTTTCCCGTATTAGAAAAATTCCAAGAGTTGGATTTTTCCCTAGTTCGAAATCTTCGAAAAACATGCAAGCGTATTTGTGGACACTCTAGAAGAACATAACCTTAACTCGATTATGTGACCATCAAAACTATCACTGAACCTTAGGGTTTGTGGTAGTTTAGCGTTGCCACATGTGAGGCGTTGGTTTGGCCCTTCTACGGTTGGTCCATAAGGGGCTGTGGCATGTTCTAGAAATTTTTGAACTCGGCTCAAGTGTTGTGCAGTTTGGGAAATCTTGGGTGTTTGTTTATTCGATCGAAAAGTTTAACATTGTCTATTTATCTGAAATGTGATACAATATGTGGAATTCATATAGTTAGGCATGAAATACGAAGTATGTGATATTTCGAATTTATGATGTCTAAGGTGATTGTGGATTCCAAATGTTGTAGTTTTTCATTTTATTTTCTGCGACCGTAAGTGTAGTATGTGGTGTATCGCCGTTTTCGTTGCTATACGTCAACGACAATCGGGATACGCATACTTACTTACGTTGATGATATGAGATATTATGTGATGCTGAGATATGATGAGTAGGATTGTCGTGATTGAATAGCCGGGGGTTTTTATGTGAGATGAGAGTTTTATTTTTCATTCATGTATAAATCAATTGTATATTATTTACTTTTCTGCATTAAGATAGACCCAAGGAGGGGAACACAAGTGACCGGGTTCTAGGGTTCAGTGGGAGGCCATCTCGAGGAGTCGAGACCGGGTCTCCTAAACTCTAGAATTGGCGGGATCAGTTGCCGCTCTCGTAGGGGTCTAAGGGTGTGGGCTTGGCTATTCATCACGACCGTGGAATCCGTATTTTCTATTGTTAGCTCGATACAAAATACGTACATCCTAGATATCCTTTTATATGCTTCTGCTGTTGATATTCTGTAATGTGATTACTTAGTATCTGAGACGAATGGATTATTATTATATATATGGTATATAATAAACGTTGCTTATATTTTACACCCGCACTAGTCCCTCCCCGCTATGCCGTTAGTTAAGTAACCTAACGGTGCATAACGGGACACTGTGGCGAATGCGGATGGTATAAGTATACGTTCTATTCTGTGATGGCTTAGGAACTTAAATGATGGGATCACATTAATAAGATTAATGTAAAGAAAAGAAACCTAATGATGTTGTAGAATCGGATTTGAAACAAACTCGGCTTTTTATGAAAAATGCAAGTTTCAAGAAGATGCGGATCTTAAGCCACTCCTTTTCTTAACCATTTGATTCTACAATGAGATCAAGTTCAAAGCGTTAAAGGTTTTCTTAAAAACCATCCGCAACCCTCTGTCATTTTAGGAAGTAGAGTACTTAGTATTCGTGCTGCGTATGTTGATTATAGTCAAGGCGTAGTGTACGGTAGCTAAGTGATGTCTTCCTACAAAGCATATGATGCGATTAGTTAGGACATTCATGTGATTATGTTCATCATAGTCAAGGGTCATATGGGTGGGTCTAATTAATCACGAAATGACGGGTAGAATTTGACTAGTACTTATAATATGTTGACCATAGCCAAGGTCATAAGTGACTAGGGGTAAAAACCATATTGGGAATTTCAAGAGTTGAAATTTGCAATGAGATTGCATACCATCTATGTGATAGTTGGATCTCGATCTCACTATGAGTAAGTGTTACTTCCAGGATAATTATTCCTGGCTAGTTTTCTTTTCAGGTTTTGAAAGAAAATTTGATTAAAAACAGTAGGAGACATTGATTAGATAAAATAATAACCAATCTAATTCTTTGCAAGAGCAATTCGCTAAGTGTATCCTTTTCTCTCTCCGAATGGCAGTTACAGATGTCAGGACTTAAGCTTCTACTTGAGAAAAATAAACTGACAGGACCAAATTATAAAGAATGGTTGAGGAACTTGAACATTGCACTTTCATATGATAAGGTATCATATGTTCTCAATACCGAAGCCCCACCCATCCCAGGACCTGAATCATCTGTCGCGGATAGGGAGATCCGAAAAACTTGGGAGAATGACTGCAACACGGCCAAGTTCCTCGCGCTCGCTTCTATGGACAATGTCCATCAGAAGCAACACGAGAATATGGATGTGCAATCCATCTTTCTTCACACAAAGGAGTTGTATGAAGAGCAATCTCGTACTTTGAGATACGAGGCATCTAGAAAGCTGTTTCAGATGCGAATGGCCGCTGGTGTATCAGTTGGAGACCATGTTTTGAAAATGATTGGTCTTATTGAAGAACTTGAGGGACTGGGATGGACTATGGATAATGAGCAATATACGGATATTGTTCTACAGTCTCTCCCCCTTGCCTTTGCTCCGTTCATAGTAAATTTCAATAGGAATGGTTTGGAGAAATCATTGCCTGAACTTCTCAATATGTTGAGAAGTGCAGAGAACACGTTGAAAACGGCAAGGACTCCTGCTCTGCTTGCTTGGCCATCTTCCTCTTCATTCCCAAAAGCTAAGGCCAAGGGAAAGAAGAAGAAGAAGTCTATCAGACAGAAAGGTGGAGTTAGAAAGGTGAAGGGGAAAGACAAAGCCGGGGCTGTGGGAAGTGGAAAAGGAGAATGTTTTTACTGTAAAAAGTCAGGACATTGGAAACGCAACTGTGCTGCATATCTTGCTGATCTCAAGAAGAAGAAGCATGCTGATGCTTCCACTTCAGGTGTGTTTGTAACTGAAAACTGTTTTTCTTTAAACTCTGCATCCTGGGTATTGGATACCGGTTCTGGTTCTCACATCTGCAATTGTATGCAGGGATTGAGAAATAGTAGAGTTTTAACGGTAGGAGATCATACTCTGCGGGTTGGAAATGGTTCCAATATACATGCTGTATCCGTGGGAGAGTATCATCTAGGGTTGCCTTCAGGAAGTATTTTGGTTTTGAACCCGTGTTATTTTGTACCAAGTATGTTATGTAATATAGTATCCGTTTCTTTGTTGGACAATGAAGGATATCATTTTATGTTGCAAAATAATGTTATGAACATTAACCTGAATCAAGAGTTGATTGGGTTTGGTACACTAAATAACGGTATTTACATCCTGAACCAACACACAGTTTTCAATATACAACATACTAGTAAAAGAAAGTTTTCAGATATAAATGAAGCTTTTCTTTGGCATTGTAGACTTGGTCATATTAATGAAACAAGACTAAACAAGCTATATAAAGATGGATATTTAAATCCGTTTGAATATAAATCTTATGCGACTTGCCAGTCTTGTATCAAAGGTAAAATGACCAAAACTCCGTTTAGTGGACACGGAGAGAGAGCTGGTGAACTCTTAAGCCTCATACATAGTGATGTATGCGGACCAATGTCTACACTTGCAAGAGGTGGTTTTTCATACTTCATCACTTTTACTGATGATTTCTCAAGATTCGGACACGTGTTTTTGATAAAGCACAAATCTGAAGCCTTTGAGAAATTCAAGGAGTATAAACTTGAAGTAGAGAAGCAAACATGCTTGAGCATCAAGAAACTTCGATCGGATCGAGGTGGAGAGTATTTAAGTACAGAGTTTCTAGACTTCTTAAAAGAGAATAGGATTCTCTCTCAGCTCACTCCTCCTTACACACCACAGCACATTGGTGTGTCAGAATGGAGGAATCGTACCCTATTGGATATGGTACGATCCATGATGTGTGATGCTGAGTTACCACTTTCTTTTTGGGGACATGCATTGGAGACAGCGATGTATCTATTGAACAGGGTTCCAACCAAGACCGTGTCTACCACTCCATATGAGATGTGGAATGGAAAGAGACCATCTCTTAAAAGGTTTAGGATTTGGGGTTGTCCGGCTTTTGTTAAAAAGCAGAATCCAGACAAACTCGAGACACGATCGGTCATGTGTAAATTTGTGGGGTATCCAAAACATTCGTATGGATATCTATTCTACAACAAAGAGGAACAAAAGGTGTTTGTTGCTCAGCATGCCACATTTTTGGAAAATGAGTTCTTTACGGAAAGTACAAATGGCAATGTGGTAGAACTAGAAGAGGTTCTAGAGACACAAATTACTCAGGAGGAATTGGTTGAAACTGATGTTGCAGTAGAACTTCAAGAACCTCAGCCGCTCAGGAGGTCTAGTAGAACTTCTCACCCACCAGAGAGATACTATGGGTTTCTCATAGATGGTGATAGAGAAGATTGCATCATGGATGATGATGACCCTACTAGTTTTCAGCAAGCTATCACGAGTGGTGACTCAGTGAAATGGCTGGAAGCAATGAGATCCGAAATGGAGTCAATGTACACCAACAAAGTATGGACTTTGGACGTTGCGCCTCCTGGGATAAAACCCGTTGGGTGCAAATGGATCTTTAAGAGAAAGATTGGTGTAGATGGACAGGTGGAGACCTATAAAGCAAGGCTTGTAGCGAAAGGTTTTCGTCAAAGACCAGGCTTGGACTATGATGAAACTTTCTCTCCGGTAGCAATGCTTAAATCCATTAGGATCCTACTTGCTATTGCTGCTCACTATGATTATGAAATTTGGCAGATGGACGTGAAAACTGCATTTCTAAATGGTGATTTAGAAGAATGCGTTTTTATGGATCAGCCAGAGGGCTTCATTGATAGTGGGAGCAGCGGGAAAGCATGTAGATTGCTTAAATCCATTTATGGATTAAAGCAGGCCTCAAGGAGCTGGAACATCTGCTTTGATGATACAATCAAAGAGTTTGATTTTGTCAGAAATGAAGATGAACCATGTATTTATAAGAAGATTGTAGGGAGTACTGTCACATTCCTCGTATTGTACGTAGATGACATTCTCCTGATAGGAAATGATGTTCCTATGCTACAATCGGTCAAACTATTCTTATCACAAAGGTTCTCCATGAAGGACCTGGGTGATGCCTCGCGCATTTTGGGCATTAGGATCTATAGAGATAGATCCAAGAGGTTATTGGGACTGTCCCAATCAAAGTACATAGACACCATTCTGAAGAGGTTTAGTATGGAAGATTCCAAGCGTGGTGCCTTGCCTGCTAGTCATGGAATCACTTTCTCTAAGGACTTCTGTCCGAAGACTGATGAAGAGAGAGCTCGCATGAGCATTATACCCTACGCTTCAGCCGTGGGATCTATAATGTATGCGATGTTGTGTACTCGCCCTGATGTGGCTTATGCACTGGCTGTAGTAAGCAGGTATCAATCCAACCCAGGGGAGAAACATTGGATAGCAGTGAAGAACATTCTTAAGTACTTACGAAGGACTAAAGAATTGTTCTTGGTGTATGGTAATGGGGATCTCCAGATGGAGGCCTTTACCGATTCAAGCTTCCAAAGTGACAAGGATGACAGTAAATCAATCTCAGGGTTTGTATTTACCCTAAATGGAGGAGCGGTTAGGTGGAAGAGTTCCAAACAGGACACCGTTGCAGACTCCACGATGGAAGCTGAGTATATTGCTGCAAGTGATGCTGCTAAGGAAGCCATCTGGATGAAGAAGTTCATTGCGGAACTAGGAGTAGTTCCAACCATTGTTGATCCAATACCATTGTATTGTGATAATAATGGAGCTATAGCATTAGCCAAAGAACCAAGGTCCCATCAGAAATCCAGACACATCCTAAGGAAATATCATCTGATCCGGGAGATAGTAGATCACCAGGAGATCGAGATTCGGAGAGTAGATACAAAGGATAACACAGCGGATCCATTCACCAAGGCACTTCCACAGCCTCAGCATGAGCGACTGTTTGAAATGTTGGGTATGAGATACGCCAATAACTGGCCTTAGTGCAAGTGGGAGATTGTTAGTAATATGTATGCCCTAAAGGCCATTATATGGATAGTGGAAACTTAGACATATTATCTATGGAGATAGATGAATTTCTTGCTCAACATGATAGTACGCTATCTGGTTTACTTTATCTGTACATGTAGATTTAATCATTTACACATGTTGATAAAGCCCAAAGGATATTTGCTTGACTACTGTGATTATGATGCGGATCATACTAGTGGGGCACATATAGTCTATAAGCATATCCTTGAACTGTTCCTAGTCGAGGGTGTATCGAGACAGGGCATCGATATTCCAGAGTAGACTAGCGTATACTATTCTTGTCCCATTTGATGGGGGATGGATGATCCCATATCCATCCGGTGAGGAGACACCAAAGATTGTATGCGGGTGCTCAGTGGAGACTGGGTACACTGAACGGACTCGCCGAGAACTCCTATGTGGTATTATATCTATCGTCGGATAGCAGTTCTCAAGGAACACTGGTACAGGTTAGTCTGTAGACCCGAGATCGTCATAGAGCCTTGTGTGTCCTCCCACTATACTTTGATCTCCACCCTACCACTGCTCTACTGAGTCGTGCAAACAGGTGGTCTTTGGGTACAGTCCCGAGGCGCATGGAGGCAATGAGTGATAGGAGGGGTTTCGTCTCTCCCGGTATTGGGGGTTGATGTTGTGCTATGCTCGATTGGCTATAACATGAAGTCCCTGGCCAGGGCTGCTGAGATTTACTGATAAGAGTTATCAGTAGTTTCTCGATCTGTTATGAGCCATACACCAGCATGACTTATTGAGTTACTGGGGTCGACGATACCATCCCTAGACTCGATATGCAGCATATCTGACGAAGAGACCGGACTGTACGGTAAGTGTTACCAGTTGGCTCGACGGGAGTTTTTACAGCTTCGCTGGTTTTCTTCTGATCGTTTCAATACCCGGGTGGCCGTTATGTTTAGCTGACCTCTTGCGGCTTGTAGATGTTTGATATGATCATCATCTACTGCTGGCGTATTGACGAGTCTTAGAGTCCCACAATGAAGTTTCCTGGCTCAGGCAAAAAGATGTGGTGTGCATATGAGATATGCGCGGGACCCGATTAAATACGGTTATGTGATAACGTATATTTATCGGGCATTTTCTATTTGACGGATCGTATGAGATATGACCAGTTTGGTAAATCAGTGTTGATTTAACTAATTACATTTAGATTAATTCTTTAAGTAAATCCTTTTGTATGCATGCATGTATGCACATGATGATGTGCATGGACACATACATGCATACATAGTATCATGGTTGTTGATACAAGAATGATGGCAATATAAGACTTATATTGAAGCTTTTAATTTGTATTTATCATTTTAAATTAATGTAAAGAATATCCACATATGCTCCTTTATTCCTTAGTGGGTAAGCTTTACTTAACTTAATGAAAAGAATTTCCACCCATGCTTAATTGTTTAGGAAAAGAATTTCCACTCACAATTATGGTGGTAATGGAATAATGGTGATTATTCCCTTCTTATCACTATAAATAGCTTCATATGTGATATGAAACAAGGTGTGCAAAACTTGTGTACAATTGAGTGCAAGGGTGTGAAGAATACAAGTTATCATATGTGATATGATAGAAAGCTCAAGCCACCATTATCTTCTTCTTCCTCTCTTGATTTCTTTCTTGAGTGAAGTTGATAAAAGAATGGATTTGAATTGTTGAATACAAACCACATTATCATACTACACACATCTAGCCGATTTGTGTAGGGTATTTACTCTACTTCGTTTGCGAAACAAGTAAGGTAAGGAGCTTTGGGCAAAGGGACTTCGGGTGGATCATCGTGGAAAAGGAAGGCTTCCATCGATCCGTTACAAACTCTCATAGTGCCAAGGAGTCACCGAGGAAGATCTACAAAGGTTGTAATCTTTCCTCTTAGTGATAGTTTTACAATTGCATGTGATGCTTATTTGTATGAATCCCTAAAACTTCTAGTTTCGATTCTTGTCGGGTTAACTTAGCACCTCTAAAATTTTGATTATGGCATGTGTGATGCTACCGAACCCTTGACGAGGTGCTAGGCCGGCCCTTCATAGTGTATGGTAGCTATTTGTTACTTTTCTGCTGCATAGATAGATGCGTTGGTTTGGGACAGTCGTACTACTATTTTGGCCTTCGTCAAGGGTATGTATGGGTGGGTTCAAATTAACCTGGATAATGACGGGTGGAACTTGACATGTGACTTATGATATGTTGGCCTTCGTCAAGGTCATAAGAGCATGGGGTAAAAAATCACATCGGGAGTTTTTAAAGAAACTGAAACTTGCCAGGCATGCGCATACCTTCTGGAGTGTGATAACGTGAGTGGATTCCATCACGTTATCATGCGATGATAGTTGGATCCCGATTTCTACTGATGAGTTGGTTTACTCTTCGGGTGATCCCGACTAATTCTTCTTTCAGGTTTGGAGGAGAATTTGACGATACAGTGGGAAGTTTCCTGATTAGATAAAGTGATAACCATTCTGATCTAGATTAGAGTGCACGCAGAGTGTTTCTTTTCTCTCTCCCTTTGGCAGCGACCATGGCCCGACCCTAGACTATGACTCAGTAACCAAGTTAACCGAACCTTCTTAAAACACTGGCTTTTGGATTGTCACAGTTGCATACCTCATTGCCACTCCTACTTTTACCCTTTTTCCAGAACACCCCGTATTACTACGAACATCCACTTCCATTGGATAAAACCATCGTATGGTTATATACGAACTCGAAGGAACTTGTTCCAGATTCGAGGATGGTTTCCGGTTCTGGAGAAAATGAATAGGACTATTGAGTTGTCTTTTCCTTTTACCTTCTCTCTGGTTGCGAGTGCTCCTTCGATTAGGACGGTACACCTATTACGCTAATTGGATAGTCTTCATCCAAACCATAGGCAGGTGTCGAAAGGTAGGGCATGAAGAAAACCATTTAGCCTAAAAGGTGTACAGAAGGTATTAAGTAAAGACAAATAAAGGGATTAGAAAGAGGGCAAAGTAAATTGCGACTGATGTTCACGACCAAACCAAGTATTTCATCGCCACTCCTACTTCACCTTTGTATTTCTCCAGGACACTCCGTATCACTACGAAGATCCACAGTTATTTGGATACTCCATCGTATGGTTATATACGAACTCGAAAGAACTTGTTCCGGTTTGGGGATGGATTCCGGTTCAGGAGAAATAGGAATAAGGTTTTATTCAGTTGTCTTTTATCTTCACCTTCTCTCAGCTTACAAGTACTCCTAGGATTAGGAGAGTACACCCATTATGCTTATTGGATAGTCTTCTTCCAAACCATAGGATGGTGCCGAACGGTAGGGAAGGAAGAAAACCATTTAGCCTAAAAGGGTGTACAGAAGGTAATGACTGAAGACATATAAAGGGATTTGGAGAGATGGCAAAGAAATATGCGGTTACAGTTGAGAATCTGATAATGGAAGAGGAACCGACTTTATTGGGATTTGGTGCAGCTAGAGGCACCGTCTAGTGTTTTCCATGATGACATATTCCATGTAGATATTATTTATCCCATGCTCAGTATTGATTACTATGTATCTCATCCTGTAGCATTTACCTGGTTGAGCACTTGCATTGCTATTGCATCCACTGTTTGGCATGCATTCATATCATCTGCTGGCATTAGTAGAGCCACGCTATATGTGCATGCTCGCGATCACCCTTATATGTTATCTCTATTCACGAGTTGGCAACTCACCCCCGTTGTGCCACAGTATTTGCAGGTTGCCCTTGGGAGTAGTCGCGGCTGGCTGTTACCGCATCTTTTGGCACAGATACCATTGCTGAGGCGAGTTAGCCTTTTGCTGTTAGGTGGGTTTTGTACGGTATCTGTTATCTTTCAGTTGTATATTGATGTATCTAGTACTCTCTATCTACCTTTCTGTATTGACTTAGAGACAGTTGTGAGTACGATATGTATGATACTATATTCTGGTGTTGAGCTCGCATGTGAGCCGACTTTATTTTATGCAGTCTTACCTTTTGTGATATTGTCTTTGCTTTACTGTGTATTCTTCGCTACGGCGTCGTATATCATATTTGCAATGCTTTATTCATTTCACTTGTCATTTCTGTTACACCTTGCTTTTACCCGATTTGCGGGGCAAATGTTTAAAAAGGAAATGTTACCAAATTATAAAAGTTATAACTCCTGAACCAAAAAGGATTTCTACTAAATTAATAAGATGTTTTTCGGACACGCATGACTGTTTTTACGAAATGTTTTAAATTACTCTATATTTATTGGTTCAATTTCTGGGTTCGGCTTACTTATCCGTGTTACGCCTGTAGACGTTGCGTGGTTAAGTGCCGGTCACGAGTCGAAACTCTCGGGTCGTGACACACGGAAAAAGGGCATTGGCAGAAGTACTGCAGGGCTTGGAAAGACAGAAACCATGATTCAAAGAATGTTGTGGTTTCGGCTTTAGGTGTGTCTATGATTCAAAATTGTCTGTCAATTAACTCTACTTCCTGGGTACTAGACACCGAATCAGGATCTCATATTTGTAAATCATTACAGGCTCTGAGAAACCGTAGAGTTATCAAGGCGAGTGATATGACTGTCAGGGTTGCTAACGAAATGAGCATGGATGCTGTATCCGTAGGAGAATATCACCTAGGATTGACAAGTGGGCAGATTTTGATTTTGCTAACTGTTTGTGTGTACTTAGTATGGCTTGTAATATCAAATATGTATCTTTACTTTCTAAAGAAGGTTATGATTTTACATTTGTAAGCGATGTAGTCCACATCCACCTTAATCAAAATTTGATTGGGTCAGGTACACTAGATAACGGTATATACGTGTTAAATCAAGCTCAGGTTTTCAACGTCCAGAACACACTTACAAGAAAGTCTCCAGAATTAAATCAGGCTTTCTTATGGCATTGTAGACTGGGTCACATCAATGAAACACGGTTGACAAAGTTACATGAAGAGGGATATTTGGATCCGTTTGAATATCAGTCCTATGCAACTTGTCAATCATGTCTCAAAAGAAAGATGACAAAGACTCCGTTCACTGGAAACGGAGAAAGAGCCATTGGGCTCTTTGGACTCATACACAGCGACGTGTGTGGTCCAATGTCTACACATGCAAGAAGTGGTTATTCCTATTTCATTACTTTTACGGATGATTTCTCAAGATATGGACATGTATTCTTGATGAAACATAAATCCGAGGGCTTTGAGAAATTCCGGGAATATAAGAATGAAGTGGAAAAACAAACCGGCAAAAGTATCAAGACACTTAGATCCGATCGAGGTGATGAATACTTAACTGCCGAGTTCCTGGATTACCTAAAAGAGAATGGAATTCTCTCTCATCTTACTCCTCTATACACACCTCAACACAACAGTGTATCGAAAAGGTGAACCGAACCTTATTAGATATGGTTTGTTCCATGATGAATAATGCTGAGTTACCGCGATCCTTCTGAGGTTATGTGCCAGAATCAGCTGCATATCTTTTGAACAAGGTTCCTACTAAGTCAGTGTCTACCACACCATATCAGATGTGGAGTGGGAAGAAACCCTATCTTAAGTATCATAAGATATGAGGATGTCCAGCTTTTGTCAAAAAGCAGCATGCGGACAAGCTCAAGGCACGCTCAGTACTGTGTAAGTTTGTGGGATACCAAAAGAACTCCAGGGGATATCTTTTCTATTATGGGGAGGAACAAAAGGTCTTTGTTTCTTAGCATGTCCACTTTTTGGAAACTCAATTTCTTGAAAAAGAAATAAGTAGGAGTGCAATAGAACTGGAAGAAATTCCATAACCACAAGCTATTACTGAAAGCATGGTGGAACCAGAAGTTTCGAAAGAACCGGACATCCCTGCGCCACTCCGCAGGACTAGCAGGCAGTCTCATCCGCCCGAGAGATACTACGGTTTTCTCATAGACGGGGATAGAGAGGATTGCATCATCGACGATGTTGAGCCAACTAGCTTCCAGCAAGCCATTCAGAGCAGAGACACGGTAAAATGGCTGGATGCAATACGGACCGAAATGGAGTCCATGTACACTAACAAAGTATGGACTTTGGACATTGCTCCAGAAGGGGTAAAACCCGTAGGCTGCAAATGGATCTTCAGAAAGAAGATTGGTGTAGATGGACAGGTTGAAACCTATAAGGCTAGACTTGTTGCAAAATGTTTTCGTCAAAGACCTGGTTTGGACTATGATGAAACATTTTCTCCAGTGGCTATCCTTAAATCCATTCGGATCCTTCTTACCATTGCTGCCTTTCACGATTATGAAATTTGGCAGATGGACGTAAAGACCGCTTTTCTGAATGGAAATTTGGAAGAGTGTGTCTATATGGATCAGCCGGAGGGTTTCATAGAGAGTGGGAGCAGCGGAAGAGTGTGCAAGTTGCTTAAATCCATTTATGGATTAAAGCATGCATCGCGGAGTTGGAACATCTGTTTTGATGAGACGGTCAAGAAATTCGACTTTATCAAAAATCCAGATGAACCATGCATCTATAGTAAAATTGTAGCGAGAACTGTGGCAATCCTCGTCTTGTACGTGGATGACATTCTTCTGATCTGAAATGACATTCCTATGCTACAATCAGTCAAAGGATTCTTTTCACAAAGGTTCTCCATGAAGGACTTAGGTGTAACATTTCAGAAAAATAAAATATTATTTTTGGGAAATTATATAATTTAAATAATAAATATTATGAATATTTTAATGTTGCGGTATAATTATATACCGATAAATTGGGAAATATTGGAAAATTAAATTGAATGGTGATTTTTGGAGGGATTTATGCGATTTAAGAAAATTATAAATTTTTATAATTAATTATATGCAAGTTATTTCTAAACTTGATTAATTTTCTCTAATCTTGCATTAGGCTTGAATTTTTGCATCATGACATGCAACAAAACTTGTTACATTTTATTCTACCATGATTTCTCTTTTTGTGCATGGTTGCATTTTTGGGGTCTTTCATTTTGGTTTACAAAAGAAAAGAAAAGGGAATAGATTAAACAATTGGGTATGGGCAAGAGAGAAAGAGAGAGAGAGAGAGAGGTAAGGGGTCAATCGAACATGGCTCATTGTTCCCCCTTCATTATTTCCTTCATCATTTTCCTCCACTTCCTCTCATGGCTGCCCTCTCACTCCCCCATCCTCTTCCTCCTCACAACACACCATAAAACACATCAAAATATCATCTTCCTTTCATTAAAAATGGGCACAAGCTCACTACAAGCATTTTGGACCAAGAAAGCTAGGATTTTAAGCACTTGGGGGAACTCAAGAAAATTCTTGAGTTTCCAAATGAGGTACTTTCTTCACCTTTAGTGTAGTAATCAACTTCCTTTAGCATCTATATTAGTTTAGAATCGATTAAGTGTAGTTTAGCGAGCTAGGAAAATTCCAAGTTGAGGTTAGGGTTTGTTTTGAATTGAGATGGTGCAATTGAGGTTAGTAGAGACCATACAACCCCTTTAGTGTTTAATTAAAGACTAAAACCCCATTTCACAAACTTAGAAATCCCTGATATAATATTTTATGGAAATTGTGATGGGAAATTGAAATCTGCTATGACCCGGGGCACCTGAAAATTTTATAGCGATTACTGTGAGTCGTGCAGGCAACCTAGAAGCTACCCTGATGACCCGAGACCCTAACCCCAAACCCTGGCTGCAGATTTATCCCTTCTGGCTGCAAATTGCGGTGAGGACTTGACCCCCAGGCCTCGTGCAAGGTTTGCCGTTCCTATATCAGTTAATTAGACCCTCCACATATGGCAAATTGGCTAATTTCACCTAGGGTAAAATCTGGAAGTGTTTTACATCGTTTCTGATTTCGGTTTTGCGAATTCTGTAACTTGAATTTGGGTATTTATGTGTTGTCTCGATCGATTGGCGTTTGTACGTTGATATCGGGAGTTATTTGGTTATTCTTGCAAGTGTAGACCATAGGTTTTAACCTATGTGTGATACGCGTGCCGTTTTAGTTTTCGTGTGCGATTTCGGTTTACGATACTACGTGTGATATGTAGGTACCTCCGTGTGGACTTCGGACAACGAGCAAGAGCAAGGCGGCATCGACTTCAGCAAGCAAGGATCAAGGTGAGTAGATATATATCTACGGGGTAAGTCGGGTGGATGGCGTATAGCACCCCCGCAGTTTCGTAGTGTATGTTAGTTGTATATATGCCCTAGAGGCCATTATTGTACATATGATGTATATTATAGTGGATGCTTGGATATATATAGAGAGGACTTTCTTGCTCGATATGATAGTATGCTATCTGGTTTTACTTTGTCTTAACATGTTGACTTGTATTAGTTTACTGTCTTGCTCTCACATGTTGATAAAGCCCTTAGGATATGTACTCGACTACTAGGACTATGATGAAGATCATACTAATGGGGCCAGGGTAGTCCAAGAGTACATCCTATAATTGTTCCTAGTCGAGAGAGTATCGAGACAGGGCATCGATACTCCAGAGTAGACTAGCGTACACGCTTCTCGACCCATATGATGGGCGATGGATGATCCCATATCCATTGGTGTTTGACATCAGAGAAGGTATACGGGTGCTCAGTGGAGACAGGGTGCACTGAACGGACTCGCCGAGAACTCCTAGATGGTATTATACCTATCGTCAAATAGCAGTTCTCTGGTGACACTGGTACAGGTTAGTCTGTAGACCCGAGAACGTCATAGAGTCTTGTGTGATTCCCACTGTGCGTTGATTTCCACCTTACAGTAAGACTACGGTAGTGCCCCGGCCGTCTTTCCGAGGCCAAAATGCGGAAACGAAAATTTTTCAAAACTAGAAACCGGCGCTATCGTATGCTTAAATCCCGGATCGAACCATTAACCTACAACTAGCAACTAGAGAAAGGGTTGGAAAACTATACCGATCGATCCGTGTCCTTCGGTCTTTGGCCACCATCCCAAGCTCCTCGCGGCATCTGTGGTCTCGATCTCCTCGTCGGAAAGGGCACCACATCTATGAGTCTTTTTACGGGCTCCCGCTTCATCCGAAGCAACTCGGGCACAAAGTGTGCTAGACGACGTGTCCAAGGTGATATAGAGAATGTTTGTGATCACTTTATCTCTTGCATCCAATGGTTTGGATGGAGGTTAGAGGTGTTGCCATTAATGGAGATTTTGAGCTAGAGGAGGAGGAGGAGGAAGAAGAAGCTTTCTTTTTCCTTTTGTGATATGTGATAAAATGAGAGAGTGTTAGATAAAAAATACAAGACCAGGCTCACCTTAGGCAGCCCCCCTCTCTCTCTCTTCTTATCATCTCAACACAAAACCATCATATAATGTGACACATGCACAAGAAAAGAGACCATGAGTCATCACTTGTGCATGTGTCACAATTAATGATCTTAATCATGATTTCTAGCTCACAATTTTCATTCACAAACATTAATCCAAATGTTTGCGATAATAAAAAGATACGGCAACATCTAAAGTAAACTCGTGACGGATCACAAGGATACCCCTCACCTGTATATACATACCTGCACCCGCATTCCGACTGAATGCGAATGCGATGAGACTAAAGTAATCCAACAAATCTAATACTAGGATCCGTCTTAAACCAAAGCCCACTAGTATGATCCGCCCGATCATGATCCTGCACTACTGCACGTATATGATCGGACCCTGCCATATATCATACGGCCTCTACAACGTTTCGCCCGAAACTTGAGAAACTGTCTGTGGGGGACTCTAAAGACTCTTCAATACTTTGGCTGTGGATTTAATCACTAGCACGTCAGTGGTACTAGCTGTACGTAACGGGCTACCAGGTATTGACCAAAAGGGAGGTCGATGAGCGAACTCATCCTGACACCCTACTGAGCCTGTCAGTGACAATATCCGTACAGTCCGGTCCGTTCGTCTATGAGCATCGCATGTCGGGCCTAGGGGGTTGGCGAA
Organism: Agapanthus africanus; assembly: GCA_030015575.1. Taxonomy (NCBI): domain Eukaryota; kingdom Viridiplantae; phylum Streptophyta; class Magnoliopsida; order Asparagales; family Amaryllidaceae; genus Agapanthus; species Agapanthus africanus. Next base: position 158,058,958 of record JASDDO010000010.1, read on the forward strand.
AGTCAGACCCCCAAAAGCGTTACAAGTCATGTCGGAGTGTAGCCTAGAACACCCTGAGATACTACTGGAATACCTACCAGTAAATCTCCTGCCTTGGACAAGGACTTCGTGTAATGGCTCTCCTAGACACAGCGCGATCTCACCCCCAATACAGTGAGAGACGAAACCCCGGCCGATCTGCTCACTGCCTCTATGTGGCTTAGGACTGTACCCAACTAAAACCTGTTTGCACGACTCCTTTGAGCCGTAGTAGGGTAGTAATCAAAGCACAGTGGGAACTCACACGAGAAAAATGACGATCTCAGGTCAATGAACTAACCTATACACATGTCACCAGGAAACTGCTATCTGACGTCAGGTATAATACCAACTAGCGTGTTCCCAGCGAGTCTTGTCCGGTGTACTCATAACCCAATGAGCACCTATATACATCTTAGGTGATCCAACTGACACCAATGGCTTGTGAGACCGGCCACCGCCCCTCGTCGGGGTCTCGACTATATACACTAGTCTACTAATGGAGTATCGATGCCCAGTCTCGAAACTCCCACGACTAGGGACCTTTTAAGGATGTGCTTATAGACTCCAGCTCCCATGTATATGATCGCCATCATACTACTGGTAGTCAAGAAAGAATCCTAAGGGCTCTATCAACGTGTAATAGCGACCTGTAAGGTCACCTAAAGCAGTACACGATGATAAAGACAAACCATGCTAGCATACTATTCTCTATCAACGTGTAATAGTGAACAACAATGTCACCTAAAGCATGTACACGATGATAAAGATAAACCAGATAGCATACAATCATCCTGAGTAAGATTGTCCTACCGGCATAGGTCCTCCCTCAATCATTGCAATCACGTGCCTGCGATCCAATAATTGACTTTGAGGGCACTATATTTAACAATCTCCCACTTGCACTCAAGGCTAATTATTGTGATGTCGCATACTCACAGCCCGTGTGATACCGAACACCAAACTCCTCTACTGATCAGTCTCGCAAAGCCTGTTTGTGAAACTATTACATTCGAGGAATAGCCTCTGTTAGTGGATCCGCTCTGATGTTTCTTTCTATGTCTCTCTTTATCTCAAGTTCGCGAAGAAAGCCATCTCCCGAAATGAGCAATACTTTTCTTAGAATATGTCTGGATATCTGATGGGACCTAGCTCATAAATAAACTCAAAATCCAAACTTTTTAGACTGTATCGTCAACTGAACTTAATCAGTATCATGCGCCATGCCTCCCTCAGTATCCGCTTGGACCACTTGTCCAAAATACTGCCCCTCGTCAGAGGGAAAACTATAACTCTGGCAGTCACTCTGTCATCCAGGTCACCTTGGAAGCCTGGAATGATAACCGTCTCCTAAAAGAGGCTGTTGTTATCATATCCCCATAACATCAACTTATGTTCTAAAACTTCTTCCGATCGTTTCTCCAGGATTGGATTAATATCAACTTATTGCATCTCATGCAAAAACAACATCTGGTGTGGTACTTGACATCTCATGATCAACTCAATTGCCTAAGCAAGTGATCTGCTAATCATGCACATCCCTCTCCCCTTTAGTCTGTAAGACACCATTAGAGAGGGTGACTCCATCACCTGCAGGTACACTACCGTGCCAGGAGTCTTCCATTCTAAAACACCTTTAGAATGATGTCTAAGTACCCAGATTGGGAAACTACCCAAATCTAGATCTAAAACCATAGATCTAGTAACCAGAATATCTGATATACTATCCATATCCTATGTGGAGAAACCACTGTGTGACAACCAAAGTATAACCGATCGTAGTATAGGAATTTCACTTCCTATTCTGTGTATGTCATCCAAATACCAGGATATCACACCCTACTACCTCCTTAACAGATCCATCCCCTATTCTGATGAAGTCAAACCTATGACTGTTGCATCAGAGATAGATGATCTATCTCCGCTATATCTGCTTTAGTCTATAAATAGACATAAGCCACTTATCCGCTATGCTTCCGCTGCTCCCACCGACTACGACAACCCTTTGGCAGAGTCATATACACGTGCACTTCTAAAGCTAGTTTAGAACGACTCTATACTCATCCTCCTGCCGGGTCTCACAGTTTGGAAAAACAGCAATGGCAAGTATGGGTAAACAAGAACCTCCCTGTCACCGTCCTTGAGGCTACCGGAGTACCTTTCGGGTGCCTGAGGTTACCCACCATATCTGCGGAGTGGCCAATGGAATGTCAATCCAGATTGAATCTTTAGGTTCTTATCAAATTTTCAGTAATCGTTTGCGGTTCTGGAATCACTTCCAGTTCTACCATACTCCCACTACTGTTTTCTGAAAAAATCCATTTTACTAAAACTGTGGCGAGTCAAGAACAATATCACTATTGATCTTCCAGATGGTAGAAAGTCAATCCTCGTCATAGCCCGGGTCAACCCACAAACAGCCATTACAGAAACGTGCCTTGAGTTATTCCAGAGTCTGGTTTTAAGCATAAACCGGAAAACTCCCCGTACCTTAACATTGTTAAGATATGAACTATTCTATATCCAATATAGAAATAGAGGGAATGATTTAATTGGAACCAGATTCAAATCATGCAGCTGTCTCCAGTGCATGTCAACTAGATGGAAGGTCGATCAGCATTACTCAACTTAGGAATGCTTCTAATTATAAGTAACCTGAAAGAGAAGCAAGTTCTCTTAATCATTACTATCAACTGAATACCATACACAAGTATCTACATCTTCGATCTCTTTGAAAAATCCCGATACTTGCAACACCTGGTTCTCTACTTTACTCTTATACCTATAACTTCTCAAAACTTAGACCTTGTATTTCTACGAAATACATGTCTAAGAACTAGAGAAGTCATAAGTAAACATAATATAGTACGAGTACCAACCCTTCTGTCCTAATCGATACTGGACAACATACAATACTCTGTATAAGTCCCTTGAGTCTAATAACTCATTTCCTGTGTGTTGTAGGTTGAAAACTGTACTTATGGTTAAGAAGAATTACACCACTGTTTAATGCTCCTTACCAATCATCCACTGATATAGGTAAATGTCATAGACATAATTTCAAAAAGTTATATCTCACTTTATAAAAATAAACGTACAGATATATCAGTTTGAAATTGGTGCATTATAACGGATATTCAAAACCAAATATTTGTCGTCCGGCAAACAACCTAGGTAATTTCCTCAAATATTACTAATTACAACGAATCCCGATATAATGAGGACGATCACCCAATTCCCAATAACTTACTCCCACTCATCATCTGTAAAACCATACAGATGTGAGAATTAAACCTGGTAAATACATACCCTGGAGCAAGAACTAATTGGGAAATCAGTTTTCTTTTAACAGTACACAGTGAAACTGAAACATATAAATGTTTTTAAGGGGTATCCGGGTATTCTTAGTAACGCCTCTTCCATTTTCAGATTCATAACTATAACCGTACATTTCTTTGCCATCTTTCCAAATCCCTTTATATGTCTCTAGTCATTACCTTATGTACACCCCTTTAGGCTAAATGGTTTTCTTCCTTCCTACCGTTCGGCACCAGCTATGATTTGGAAGAAAACTATCCAATAAGCATAATGGGTGTACTCTCCTAATGCTAGGAGCACTCGCAATCCGAGAGAAGGTAAAGATAAAGGACAACTGAATAAAACCTTATTCCTAGTTCTCCTGAACCAGAATCCATCCCCGAACTGGGACAAGTTCCTTCGAGTTCGTATATAACCATAGGATTGAGTATCTAATAATCTGTAGATCTTCGTAGTGATACAGAGTGTCCTGGAGAAATACATAGGTGATGTAGGAGTGGCGATGAAATACTTGGTTTGGTCGTGAATAACAGTCGCAATTTACTTTGCCCTCTTACTAATCCCTTTATTTGTCTTTACTTAATACCTTCCCTACCGTTCGGCACCTGCCTATGGTTTGGATGAAGACTATCTAATAAGCGTAATAGGTGTACTGTCCTAATCCAAGGAACACTCGCAACCTGAGAGAAGGTAAAAGGAAAAGACAACTGAATAGTCTTATTCGTTTTCTCCAGAACCGGAAACCATCCTCGAATAAGTTCCTTCGAGTTCGTATATAACCATACGATAGTTTTATCCAATGGAAGTGGATGTTCGTAGTAATACGGGGTGTTCTGGAGAAAAGGGTAAAAGTGGGAGTTGCAATGAGGTATGCAACTCAGACAATCCAAAAGCCAGTGTTATAAGAAGGTTCGGTTAAATTGGTCACTGAGTCATAGTCAAGGGTCGGGTCATGGTCGCTGTCAAAGAGAGAGAGAAAAGAAACACTCAGTGTGCACTCTAACCTAGATCAGAATGGTTATCACTTTATCTAATCAGGAAACCTCCCACTGTAACCTCAAATTCTCCTCCAAACCTGAAAGAAGGATTAGTCGGGATCACCCAAGGTGTAAACCAACTCATCAGTGGGAATCGGGATCCAACAATCATCGCATGATAACGTGATGGAATCCAATCACGTTATCACACTCCAGAAGTTATGCGCATATGTGGCAAGTTTCAGTTTCTTTAGAAACTCCCGATGTTATTTTTACCCCAAGCGGCTTATGACCTTGACTAGGTCAACAAACCATAAACCGCTAGTCAAGTTCAACCCGTCATTATTCTGGACTGCATTAAACCCACCCGTACGTGCCCTTGACTATGTCAATTAGGCCGCACGACTGTGCTAACCAATCCCATTTATGCAACAAACAAGCACCACTTAGCTACCGAACACTACGTCTTGACTAGATCAACAAACGCAGCACGGATACTAAATAATACCCGTAAGAAATGACGGAGGGCTACGACTGGTTTTTGGCGAAAAACCTTTAACGTAATGAACTTGATATCGTTGAAGGAACTGCATAGCTTTTTATAAAATTATAATGGCGAAAACCTTTGCTAAAGAGGTCACTCCCGGTGAAGGGATCTCGGCACTTTCCCCATAGAATGAGGTGCAGGATATTCCAATTGAATACCACGAAGCAAAGCAAAAGGAAATCGGCTATAGTGAAGTTATTACCCTGACGCAAACTTCTGTCCAAGGGGTCACTCCCGGTGAAGGGATCTCGGCCCTTGCCTCATCAACTGAGGTGCTGGATATTCATAACCGAATACCACTGTGCAAAATAAAAAAAGAACGTCCTTGCAATAACAGCTTTTTAAAAAATGTTCCAACAACATCAGAATTAGGTTTGTTTAGCTTGCATTGATCCGAATCAATGCAGTCCCATCAATTAATCACACCACAAAAGAACGAAAATATGATGTACGTATATACCATCCGCATTCGCCACTGGGTCCCGTCATCACCCGTTAGGTTACTAAACTAACGACAGAGCGGGGACTGGAATAGCGCGGGTGTAAAACATATACAACATCTACCAGTATATATTTCAATATATAATATTCGCTCAAGGCGTGATAAAATGCAACATCACAGAAATGTAATAAGCATCACAGAACAATACAGATAATCTAGGATCCCCGGGTTTCATAGAGCCGCTACTGAAACCCGACGTTCCCTTGTTCGTGTGGATAGCCTGTGCACTGAAAACCTAAACCCCTACGGGCGCGACAAGTTACCCGCCAAAACCTGAAGCGAGGCATCCCCCTTCAACAACGTGAATGGACCACCCAGCACTTCACGGAATCGGTAACTTGAGCACCCCTCCTTGGGTCAACATGTACCCCCTACGAGTGTGGCGAATAGCCCGCCAATTCTAGAGTGAAGCCCCCTCCGTCTCAAAGGTATAAGATGCGGTCCCGTTGCCCTCTAGAACCCGGCTATCCGTGCAACCCTCCGCGGGGTAATCCTAGTACAGAAAGTAAAATATATATACAACGGGTACATCGACCTTAGCCTGGTCTTGCCCCAAAAGAATAATATACAAACAGGGAGTGACGGCAGTCCACATGTCGGACGCTCGTCCCGCAATATCAAATGTACAAATACAACTAAATTGTACTACCATTGCATCCAGGCTATCCACCACGACAAATCCGCAACATCACAGCACAACACAGAACATCAACGTGAATGTCACGTTCACAAATCCATCTAAAAGGGCTATAGAAATTAGACAGGATTTACCGATCAAATGACATTCACAGTCGTAGATATAATGTAAATACTGTGAACTAACATGTTTAAAATTTTCGATCGACAAAATTTCCCGAAGTGGGCCCCAAGCACAATTCCCAGTACTCAGACAAATCTGGGCCTAAACAAAAAATACCAGAAACCACATTTCCAAGTCAGAGACCACCTCAGAAAAATTCGTGCACTGTGGCTACAGTACTGCGGCGGATCCGCGTCCAAAACGTAGGTACGGCCGCGGATCTTCCACGCTACAGTGAAATCGCCCCACTAAATTTTCTCAGTTCTCTTAAAAAACCCTGCCTGTTTTTCTGCAGCACACAAAATAATTTTTTGACCACAGGAAAAATTCGACAAAAACTGATGACTTAGAAATGCAGTTTTTGAAAATTTCGTTCGATCGAAAATCTAAACAAGTTAGAGCAAGCTAGTAAAGGTTAATGGCGTGGCTCTGATACCATGTAAGACTACGGTAGCGTCCCGGCCGTCTTTCCGAGGCCAAAATACGGAAACGAAAATTTTTCTAAACTAGAAACCGGCGCTATCGTATGCTTAAATCCCGGATCGAACCATTAACCCACAACTAGCAACTAGAGAAAGGGTTGGAAAGCTATACCGATCGATCCGTGTCCTTCGGTCTTTGGCCACCTGTAAGTCCACGTTACCAACCACGGTGTTTACGGGGAGGCGGAAAAGGTAAAAAACGGTTTTTTAACACAAGGTAACATGGACTAGAAATGGAGGATCTTTGCAAAACAAAAACTAACAAACAAGCTAAAAGATTTAGCAACTCGGTTAGAAGGTTATACCTAGGTCTTGAACTCCTTCTCTTCTTGCTCCTTGGAGTGGTTTGAATGGCCCCTCCTCGTCGCCTTCTCTTTGTCAAAGAAAGATCCACCCGAAGGCCTCTGCCTTGAGCTCCTACCTCAACCTAGAGATAACTAAAGTGCTTGGTTTGCTAAACCTAGAACCCTCGAATGAGTAGAGAGAAATTTTGGTAGTTTTATCTCAATAGCTAATGGTTCTCAACACATGAGAGATGAGAGCTTTGAGAGAGAGGAAGAGGATGAGCTTAACCTATGAGAGAGAAAGAGAAAGAAAGAATGAGGATAATTATCAACCATACTCTCATATAAGTGAATTATGAAAAATAATAATAATTAAAGAAAATTGGTATGGTTCATTTGGAATGACCATTATCAGTTCACATTAAATGAATTTTGCACGAATCAAAGAGCATCTTTCATGTGAAATGATGATGGTCAATATGTCAACATAGGTCAACAAGTCAACCAAAGTCAAATGGTCAACAACCCTAACCATGGCACAATTATCTTTAATTAATATCATTAATCATAATTCCTATTTTCATTAGGGTTTGGAAAAAGACAACGGTCAACAACCCTAATAAGAATCCTCTGCCTCTGCCTCTGTTAACTGTGCATACACACCCGCATCCATGTTCCAAGGAACATGAATACTATGAGACAAAACCAATCCCAAAACAAATACTAGAATCTGGCTTAAACCAAAGCCCGCTAGTAATAACTGCCCGTACACCAAACGTGCACAAGTGCGCGGATATGAACGAACCCGGTCGCAAAACCATGCGACCTCTCCTCTATTTTGCCCAAAGGCGAATAACCCTCTGTGTGGGACTGTAAAGACTCGACACTACGCTGGCAGTGGGTTTAACCACAGGCCGCAAGCGGTACTAGCTATACGTAACGTTCCCCAGGTAGATGCCGATAAGAAGACTGATGAGGTGAACCCATTCGAACTCCTACTGAGCCTGAATGTGACAATCTCCGTACAGTCCGGTCTGTTTGTCTAAGAGTATCGCATGGCGGGCCTAGGGGGCGGTAAACGCAAGTCCCCTAATAGCGGTACAAGTCGTGTCGGAGTGTAGCCCAGAACACCCTGAGATAACACTGGAAACGCTACCAGTATATCTCGCTAGCCCTGGCTAGGGACTTTGTGTAATGGCTCTCCTTGACACAGCGTGATATCAACCCCCAATACCGGGAGAGACGAATCCCGTCTAACCGTCACTGCCTCCAAGTGCTTCAGGACTGCACCCAACTGCTACCTGTTTACACGACTCATTTGAGCCGTGGTAAGGTAGCAATCTAAGAACAGTGGGAACACACTCGCGGTGAAGTGACAGTGTCAAGTCAACGGACTAAGCTGTACTCATGTCACCTGGGAACTGATAACTGACGATAGGTATAGTACCAACCAACAATTCCCGACGAGTCCTGTCCAGTGTACTCGTAACCTAACGAGCACCCGCATACTATCTCAAGTACGACGTACTAATGGCTGTGGGACAGACCATCTCCCCTGTTGGGATGAGAAGCGAAAACGCTAGTCTACTCCGGAGTATCGATGCCCCGTCTCGATAATCCTATGACTAGGGACCTGTATAAGGATGTGCTTGTAGATTACCCAGCCCCCACTAGTGTGACTGGCATCACAACGCTGGTAATCAAGCAAAGATCCTAAGGGCTCCACTAATATGTATAGGCGATACGCTAAAAGAAACACATGCATACATTAAAGTAGAAACAAACCAAGTAGCATACTACTATTTTGAGCAAGAATTTCTATACAATTGTGAATATCCCAAGCTTCCATTAATTAATATACAAACTAGTATGATACAGTAATGGCCTCTAGGGCATATACACTAATAATCTCCCACTTGCACTAAGGCCATGTACATGCGTATCGAAGACCTATCATCTCGATCAGCCGCTCGAACTGAGTCTGGGGTATGGCCTTCATGAATGGATCTGCAGTGTTATCTTCTGTAGCAACCCTCCGAACCTCGATCTCCCGGCGATCCACGATCTCCATGATCAGGTGATACCGCCTCAAGATGTGTCTGGACTTCTGATGGGACCTGGGTTCCTTCGCTAAAGCTATATTCCCGTTGTTGTCACAATACAGAGGTACTGGATCAACAATGGACGGAACCACCTGAAGTTCTGTCAAGAACTTCCTCATCCAGACGGCTTATTTTGCGACATCAGATGCAGCGATATATTTCTCTTCCATCGTCGAGTCAGCAACGGTTTCCTGTTTGGAACTCTTCCAACACACCGCCCCTCCATTGAGGGTAAAGACATAACCCGACATTGATTTGGAGTCATCCTTGTCACTCTGGAAGCTGGAGTCAGCAAAGGCCTCGATCTGGAGAACTTTTCTGCCATACACCAAGAACATCTCCTTAGTCCTTCTCAGGTACTTCAGAATGTTCTTTACCGCTATCCAGTGCTTCTCCCCAGGATTTGACTGATACTGGCTTACCACACTCGGTGCATAAGCTACTTCTGGTCTGGTACACAACATCGCATACATTATAGATCCTACCGCAGAGGCGTAGGGTATAATAGACATGTGATCCCTTTCCAAATCAGTCTTGGGAGACATCTCTTTGGAGAGGGTGATCCCGTGACAAGCCGGTAAATTACCGCGCTTGGAATCTTCCATACTGAATCTTTTCAGTATGGTGTCGATGTACCTGGACTGTGAAAGTCCTAATATCCTCTTGGACCTATCACGATGGATCCGGATCCCCAGAATGTAAAAGGCATCACCCGGGTATTTCATGGAGAACCTGTGTGACAAGAACCCTTTGACAGATTGTAGCATAGGAATGTCATTTCCTATCAAGAGAATGTCATCCACGTATAAAAGGAGGAATATGATAGTTCGTGCTACAATTTTACTATAGATACATGGTTCATCTGGAATTTTGATAAAGCCAAATTCTTTGACCGTCTCATCAAAACAGATGTTCCAACTCCGTGATGCCTGCTTCAGTCCATAAATGGACTTAAGCAACTTGCGCACCTTCCCGCTGCTCCCACTCTGAATGAAACCCTCTGGCTGGTCCATATAGACACACTCCTCTAAATTTCCATTTAGAAAAGCGGTATTTACGTTCATCTGCCAAATCTGATAATCGTGGAAGGCAGCAATGGCAAGAAGGATCCGAATGGATTTGAGCATAGCCACAAGAGAAAAGGTTTCGTCATAGTCCAAACCAGGTCTTTGACGGAAACCCTTTGCAACAAGTCTATCCTTATAGGTCTCAACCTGTCCATCCACACCAATCTTCCTTTTGAAGATCCATTTGCAGCCTACGGTTTTTACCCCTTCTGGAGAAACGTCCAAAGTCCATACTTTGTTGGTGTACATGGACTCTATTTCGGACCGCATTGCATCCAGCCATCTTACCGAGTCAGTGCTCTGAATGGCCTGCTGGAAGCTAGTCGGCTCATCATTATCAATGATGCAATCCTTTCTATCCCCGTCTATGAGAAAACCGTAGTATCTCTCGGGCGGATGAGACTGCCTACTACTCCTGCGGAGCGGCACAGGAATGTCGTGTTCTTTCGAACCTTCTGGTTCTACTAAGCTTTCAGTAATAGCTTGTAGTTCTGGAATTTCTTCCAGTTCTATTGCGCTCCCACTTATCTGATTTTCTAAAAATTCAGTTTCCAAGAAGCAGGCATGACGAGAAACAAAAACCTTTTGTTCCTCTGCGTAATAGAAGAAATATCCCTTGGAGTTCTTTGGATATTCCAAAAACTTGCACTGTACTGAGCGTGCCTCGAGTTTGTCCGCATGCTGCTTTTTGACAAAAGCTGGACATCCCCATGTCTTAATGTGCTGAAGATAGGGTTTCTTCCCACTCCACATCTGATATGGTGTGGTAGGCATTGTGTTAGTTGGAACTTGGTTCAAAAGATATGCAGCTGATTCTAGTGCATATCCCCAGAATGATCGCGGCAACTCAGCATTACTCATCATGGAACATACCATATCCAATAGGGTTCGGTTCCTTCTCTCCGATACACCATTATGTTGTGGGGTGTATGGAGGAGTAAGTTGAGAGAGAATTCCATTCTCTTTTAGGTAACCCAAGAACTCGGCACTCAAGTATTCACCACCTCGATCAGATCTCAGTGTCTTGATACTTTTGCCTGTTTGTTTTTCTACTTCATTCTTGTATTCCTGGAATTTTTCAAAGGCTTCTAATTTATGCTTCATTAAGAAGACATATATGTACCTTGAAAAATAATCCATAAAAGTAATGAAGTAAGAATAACCACTTCGTGCATGTGTAGACATTGGACCGCATACATCGTTGTGTACGAGTCCCAAGAGCTCGCTCGCTCTTACTCTGTGTCCAGTGAACGGAGTCTTTGTCATCTTTCCTTTGAGACGTGATTGACAAGTTGCATATGATTGATATTCGAACGGATCCAAATATCCTTGTTTATGCAACTTAGTTAACCTTGTCTCATTTATGTGACCCAGTCTATAATACCATAAGAAAGCATGATTTATTTCTGGAGAATTTCTTTTGTGTGTATTCTGGACATTGAAAATCTGTGGTTGGTTCAATACGTATATACTGTTGCTTAATGTACCCGACCTAATTAGAACATGATAAAGGTGAATGTTTACAACATTGCTTACAAATGCAAAATCATAACCTTCTTTAGACATTAAAGATACAGATATGATATTACAAGTCGAACTGGATACAAAATAACAATCACGCAAAACCAAAACATGTCCATCTGACAATCCCAAGTGATAGTCACCCACGGACTCAGCATCCATGCTAGCTCCGTTTGCAACTCTGAGGGTTATATCACCTGCCTTCAAAACCCTACGCTTTCTCAGTGCCTGCAAAGAATTACAGATATGAGATCCTGATCCGGTATCCAATACCCAGGAAGTAGAGTTTATTGATAGACAGTTTTCAATAACATACACACCTGAAGCCGAAGCCACAACTTGCTTCGGGTCCTGGTTTCTGGCCTTTCAAGCCCTGCAATCTTTTCCAGTGTCCACTCTTATGACAATAAAAGCACTCTTCCTTTCCCACAAGCTTTCCCTCTACCTTTGCTACTTTTGCCTTTCCCTTGGCTTCCACTTTACTAACACCGTCCCTTGGTTTGGTGGGGGCCTTCTTCTTCTTTCCTTTGGCTTTCGCCTTGGACCTAGAAGAGGAAGCTCCTCCAACAAACAAAGTGGATGTTTCCCTTACTTTCTGTAGGGTGCCCTCTGCACTCCTCAACATGTTTAGGAGTTCCGAAAGTTCAACTTCCTTTCCTTGCATGTTGAAGTTCAGGATAAACTGGGCGTAAGTGGAAGGAAGGGACTGGAGAATCAAGTCAGTGTAGAGCTCGTTCTCTAACGTGGTCCCTAGGTCCGCGAGCTTTTCAATGTAGCCAATCATCTTAAGCACGTGTTCCGATACTAATGATCCGACGGCCAATCTAGCCGAAAACAACTTTTTCGAGACTTCGTATCTGGCGATACGGGATTGCCCTCCATACAGATCCTTAGTATGGAGAAATATGGATTCGAGGTCCATATTCTCGTGCCTCCTCTGATGTTCATTGTCCATAGAGGCAAGCACGAGGCACTTAGCCTTCACGCAATCAATCTCCCAGTTCTTACGGATTTCCTTATCCGCGACGCTGGATTGAGGGCCTGGGACAGGGGGAGCTTTGGTGGTAAGGAGATACCCCAACTTGTCATAAGTGGTTGCCATTTTGACATTCCTGAGCCAATCTTTGTAGTTTGTCCCTGTCAGTATATTTTTATCTAGTAGTAACTTAAGGCCGGTCATGATTCTTGGTCGCTGCAATTAGGAGAGAGAGAAGAAACATTTTAGCATGATGCTCTTGCAAGTTTAGAGTGATTTTTAGTTTGTCTAAATAGGATGGCTCTCACTGTTTCTCGAATACTTCCTCAAACCAAAAAAGAAGAATTAGTCGGGATCAATCTCACCGTACAATACTTGCTTAACCGTTCAGCCAGGCCAGTGTTGGTACTTTGAGGGAGGTTTTACGACGCTTTTGCGAATTTCCTTAATTAAATAACCTCTTTTCCCTGTGGGCGTAGACCCGCTAACACCTTTCTAGACACCTACTTGGTTTATAGCATTGATCGTTAAGTAAGAAAGTTCCCGAGGAGTAGCATATACTCACAGTAGGATCGGGATCCAAATATCATCGTGTGATAAAACTGAAGGAATCCTACCAGAATCATCCCACTCCAAATGGTATGCAACACTAGCAAGTTTCAGTTTCTTTAGAAACTCCCGATGTGGATTTTTTCCCCATGCTCTTATGACCTTGACTTTGGCCAACAAATCATAAGTCACATGTCAAGTTCTACCCGTCATTTTCCAGGTTAATTTGAACCCACCAGTACCTACCCTTGACTTTGGCCAACAAGGCAGTACGACTGTCCCAAACCAACGCATCTATTTATGCTATATATGAATATCAAATAGCTACCAATCACTATGCCTTGACTTTGGCCAACAAACACAGCTTGAATACCATTGACTATCCATATGAAATGACGGAGGGCTACGAATGGTTTTGGCGAAACCGTGAACGTAGTGAACTCGATATAATCGAAGGAACGTGATAACTTTTAAAGGGAGTGGTTCAAGCTCCGCGTTTTAAAATTTTTCTGTTTTGAAAAGAAACCGAGTGGTTTTGAAATTGTTCCAACGACTTAACTTTGGTTTATTTTCTTGCATTAATTTAATGCATCCCATCAATTAATCCTACCATTGCAGAAAACAACGAAAATATGATGTACGCTTATGCCATTCCGCGTTCGCCACGGGGCACCATCATCACCCGTTAGGTTACTTAACTAACGACAGAGCGGGGGCTGGACTAGCGCGGATGCAAAATATAAGCAACGCCTACTAGATATCATATATAGATATATATACATTCGTCAGATGCAATGTGTCACGACCCGAAATTGGCACGTGACGGCCCTAATACTACGCAACGTCTACAGGCGTAACGTAGTAAAAGAAAGCCAAAACCCAGAAATCTAAACCATTAAAATACAAGAAAAGATAAGAAACATTGCTTAAACCATTAAAAAAATCTCAAATATAAATTCTTTCAGTCCAATTTTCTTTCTTGAAAATTTCGGCAGCACCTCCTTTATAAAAACCCACCCCAAAAATGGGTACAACATAAATATAATGTAAAACATCCCCAACGGGAGCAAATCCACGCCCAAAGGCGGAAAACAACCACCACAACAAATATACGACGCCGTAGCGAAGAAAAAGAAGACGATAGAAAGGAAACTGTATAAAAGACAAAAAATCCACAATTTATACAATATCGTCCTCACCAAATCTCTAAGTCAACAACATTATAGTAGATGGAGAGTACAAGATACAACGAATATACAATACAAATACAGATAACCACCAAAACCCACCTGAACAAAACAGCACACTGTGAGCCGATGGGGTATCTGTAGCAAAAGATGATAGATGAATAGCCAGCCTCGACTACTCTGGGGAACACTCTGTAACACCTGTGGCACAACCGGGGTGAGTTGCCAACTCGTGAATAGTAAATAATATATGCAGGTAATCGCAGGAATGTACGTACAGCAGGAATCTAAGATATGCAATTTACAGTAATAACAGGTCATATGAATGTTGAATAATGGAAAGTACACTAACAAGTACAACCAATATATATAAAGCAATAATGATATGACACAGTATGCAATAATCATGCAATGGGGGTATGAGAATGTAAATGTGCAACACTCATGAAAGGTACACTAACAGGTACTCCTAATACATGAAACAGTGCACAAATAGATAAAGGTGAGGTATGGAGTGAAATATGTCATTTTCATGGAATCCTGACATCGTGGTAGAATCACAATCCATCAAGACGAATCAAATCCCAATTGCTCAAATCAGCCCCTAAATTGGCTCTCATATCATCTAAGTATCGCATTCTCCTCAATTTCACAATATTAAGTATTTCTCATATATCCCGAATGTACAACATCAAGTATATCTCACATATATCGAATGTACAACATCAAGTATATATCACATATATCGAATGTACAACATCAAGTATATATCACATATATCGAATGTACAATATCAAGTAGATCTCACATATCTCGTATGTACCATATCAAGTATATCTCACATATCTCGAATGTACAACAGCAAGTGGATCTCACATATCTCGTATGTACCATATCAAGTATATCTCACATATATCTCCAGCACCGCGAAATCATTCTTGCTTCGGGGTACCCCCGGGCCCCACCATGTACCCACAGACGGTGCCTCCTCACTCCTCGAATCGGGCATATATCAGAACCGATAAATCTCATGGTGGCTGCGAAAACATCAATATCAAGGAAACCGGGTCTTTCAAATAATGCATAATTTCATGAACTACCACGGTCCCCAAATCCAGAAAACATCATGAAAAATCCATATAACCATGCGAAAATCCATGAATATAATATGTGTGGCATATCTGAAATGCAAGCATATAAAGGAAAAACCACTATTTAACTGCATCAAGTTAATACAAATATCATGCGGTTCCTATTTATCCACTTCTAAATAACATCAAGTGAAGGTAAACATGTAGCTAAAACCAGATGTATGTGAAATCAATAAGGTATAGAAAGATAATGTGTCTACCTATAAGCAATGATATAGTATACCCCCTGGGTATAAGAACAGTATGTGCAAGGTATACCTGTAGCTATAACAGGGAGTGTGTATGTACCTATCACTAATGGTACAATACTCTATAGGAATACAGGTATGCTGAATGCCATATATGATAAGCAGTATGAATCAATGTCACAATGTACCTAACCAAGCAATATAATATCTATAAGTGGTTTGTGTGTGACATGGCAATTATTGACGGTGTGTGTAGCATATAATCAGTGCTCGTGCAACATGAATCGTCAATAATATGTGCAGTGTCCTACTACTACTAGTCCAGGCACAACTACATCTAAGTAATAGGGTAAAGGCGCAATTCTAACAATAACGTAGAATATCCGACAAGTAATAAAATCTCTAGCCCTGACGCATAACGCCATGCGGGCGATTCCCCTGTAGATGTTAAATCTACTCACCAACGCTCCAAGCTTGGTGAAGCCTACCGCCTGTTTTCCCCTTGTCGTAGCGTCCGAAGTCCCCGCTTGCGAACCTAAAATTTCACAAACACAACACATAAGCAAATATCCTGCATCGACGAAAAAACAACGAAACGCGATGAAAATGCCCGGAAAATTACACTGCGCGCTTAGGGCATCTATCGCGCACGATACCGGCCAAAAACCCTAATTGGGGTCGCTAAACTACAAAACACCAAGACTGGACCCCGATCTTCCCGATCGCGCAACACAATACAAGAATTACGAGGAATACAATAGATATAACCTCGTAACGACTAATCGAACCCACGTCGGAAAAATCCCGAAATCTAGTAAGCAACCTATAGCAAAATTCCGCACTAGTTTCAAGCTAATGCATATCTAGCGATAACAAACACCTTAAAATAGCTTAACTAAGCTATCTAAACCATTCTTATATTTTTTAACACTCGCTAATTATGTTTTAGCAAAAACCTAGTAAGCTAATTGCATAATTAAACAAAGTGATCATTAACAAAAATTAATATTTTCTACTAGGTTAATCTTCTCCAAAACACAAATTAACACATCAAAAGAACACTAAACACATAAACAAAATTTAACCCTTACATGAATTTCTTAAACCAAAAAATAAATGAATTAATCATAATATAAAAACTAAACTAAACACATAATTAGCTAACTAAACTAGCTAGAATAAAATTAAAGCAGATATAAACGGATTAAGGTAAGAATTATACCTCCCTAAGAACACAAAATGAAACTTAATCCAACATCTTAGAATCAAAAATCAAGCTTTAATGAAGATCCATGAAGGATTAGTGAAGGAAATGAAGGAAAAATGATTATATTAGAATTTGTATGAATTAAATTGGATTTTTCATGATTTATTTGATGAAAAATGAGTTGAAAATGGAAGGAAATGATGGAGGGCAGCAAGGGGAAGGGAAGGGCCGGCCAAGGGGAGAATGGGGGGATTTTTGGTGAAGTGTGTGGAATTTTCTAGCAAAAGAAAACAATTAATGCACATTTAATGCAAAAATGCCACCTTTTATTCATTTTCTATTTTTTTTTAAAAAAATAATTCCCTTTGACCAAAAAGTATCTAGATATTTAAAAAGAAGGTTCTAAAATAATTTTAGTGATGATTCCCAAAAAATTTCATTTAGAAAGAATTTCCCGATTTACGCGCATATTTTACCGGCTAAAATAATATTTTATTTGGGAAAAATTCTATCTGAACCAAAACCTCCCAAATACCCCTAAAGTTCGCGCACAAGCTTTATTTTAGCTAAACTAGGTGCCGGTAAGCTTATACAGACGTTTGATCGAAATCGGGTTAAAACGGGAAAAACCGACAATTTTGCCCTAAAACGGAAAAATTCGCAATACGATTTCTGAAACGTTACAATCTTCCCCCCTTAAAGAAATTTGGTCCCCGAATTAAAATTCATCTACGCGTACCTACAAGAAGATGAGTACAAAACTACCAAATCTCGCTCGCAACCTCCCAAGTGATCACTTCACAAAACGGCTACGTCCAAGAAAAACCCTCCACAGATAGCAAGACCCTTGACCGAAGTTTCCCCACCTGCCGAACCATTTACACCAATGGCTGCCGGTGAACGAAAAGATCGCGTCAAAACTAAATGGTCTGATGCTGAATCATGTGGGAAGTCATGAAGGTAATTGCAAAAATCAACACAAAGAATACGGGATGAACAATCAAAATCTGGGCGGAAGTGCCAAATTAAAGGCAACGAACTAACTCGCTTAAAGGATGTCAAAAGGACCTAAAATTCTGGGATAAGCTTCCCAAAACTCAACACGTCATTCATCGGAAAAATCCGTTGGAATACATGAACTCCCCACTGCGAACTCAAGTTTACGACCAACACGGTCGACATAAGACCTCTGTCTGCACTGGGCTACTCATCCTGACCTGAATCAACTGGATCATCTCCGAAGTCAAGAGACTAGCTGAGGTCCCAAAATCCTACTACGCAGAGTCAGAAAATAGATTGGTGATCGACACGACCTAACTAAACCTAAAGGTTGCCAATTGGAGTGTCTCCTGATAAGAACTATCGAAGGAGAACCCTAACAATGGCTAGTGACGATCCCCAACTACCGACAACAACTAACACAAACACACAACAAGACAAACACCTTGAAACGAAACCTGAAATTTCTCTTTACATTCCTGTCCACCCGTAACTATCTCACAAGTCACGTCAATGTTGGCGGAACCTGAATGAACATAGAGAATTGACTGATGTGCTTGCTCTAGGATTCCACGTCCCTACTCGATAAAATCAGGTACACAACGCATTCCTAACTTAGCACGCCCTTGTCACAATAAAAGACTCCGAATCATTACCCAGCCGAGTATACTCAATTATCTCTAACGAACGAGCGTCGGCGGGCAGTGTCACAACTACACAAAATCGAGCCACTCTCGTGAAACATTACTGTTAAATCACAAAGTCGCCCGAACCAAAAGCAAGAACTGATGCAGTTGCTAACAAAATCTCTAACTGCCGAAAACTCCGTACACATGCCTCAGTCCAAAGAAAAGAATCCTCCATTCCGGTCATTCCAGTCAATGGTGCAGCAATACGCTAATAATACTGCACGAAACGTCGGCAAAAACCTGCTAAGCCCAAATTCAGCGGACCTCCGTCCTACACACAAGTCTGGGCCTAAGCTGTACGGTCACGACCTCCCTCGGAACCATACGAAACCGTCTCCCGTAACTATAAGACCTAGGAGTCAACACAAACAAGCCTGAAGGAACACTCCGAGAACCTAGCAAACAGCTGGGGCTCTACCAATGTCTGCAAAACAAATCCTCAAGTGCTGCTCCTGTTCCTCAAGGCACACTAGAAAAGACCAAAATGTCGTCAATAACACAACAAAACTGGTCGAGGAACGGCCTGAAGAAATCTGGTGCATCATATCCACGAATGCTGCTAGGGCATTGGCGAGTCCAAAGACACCACCAAAACACACAAAGCCATAGCACGCACAAGAGCAGTATTCGGAATGCCATCACTCCGAACCCGCAACAACGATGACCTGATCCCAACAACATAGAAAAAGTCCTGCACTCTGGAGCTGATCGAAGAAATCGTCAATGCGAGGTAAATGATACCTATCAGCACCGTAAGCCGGTTCAATTGACGATCCATCAATCCACAACCGCACTCTGTCGTCTTTCTCCTTGACGAAAAAAAAAATAGTAGCTCCCAAAAGAGAAACACTCGGACACACAAACCTCCCTAACAACAACTCTGCAGCAGATCCTTAAGCTCCCTAAGCTTCGCCAGCTTATCTGGAATGTCGGAAAACTCTTGTCCGAAAGGAACCCGGTCCAATAATCCCACTGTGGCTCCGGTATCTTGAATAAACACCAAGAATCCACGACATCTCCTCCAAAAGCTGACTAGCGAAAAAGGCTGAATTCAAGCTGTGAGAAGCGGCACAACTATCCACCTGCACAACAAGAACTGACTCGCCGGGAAAACAATTTCTGACTGTTTCCTCATGGTAGTCCACAGACGCCTAACACGTAGCTAACCAATCCATGCCCAGGAGAACGTCAAATCCAACCTCTCTAGAAGGATCAAGTGACGGATGAATCTCCTAACCGATTGGCATACGACTGAAATACATGTCGCGCAACAAAAGAATCGCTGACAGAAGTTAACACAACAAACGGCTGATCGAGCTAACACGATCCTCGTCCCAACCATGGCACAAAGTGTGAAAACCAACAAGTACATCAAACGAACATGTGAATAAAGGATACCTGAAAACTCTGCATTGGACGCTTGAGCGTCCCGATGAGTAGAAGCAAACTCCTGTGTCAGCCTCCTACCCGCAGCTGTCAGAACCCTTCCTCTACCAGACTGACCCCTCAGAGCAAACCTTCCGCGCCCACGACCTCTTAGAACACGACTCTGACGCGGTGCTAAGGAACAGTCCCTGATGAAGTGATGAAGGCTCCCGCATCGAAAACATCCATACGACGGCTGCTTGCCCTCTAAGGGATGAAAGCTGAACGACTGACCTCGTCCTATGCCTCTGCCACTCCCACGACGGTCACGAAATCTGTCTCAATGACTAGGCCTCTGTCCCTGGACTGGCACACCGATACTGGTCCTCCACTGTCCTGGAACTCACAAAGTCTCTGGAATACGTGTCTCGTCAACTAGGGCTGCATCCACTGGTGCTATGTAACTGACGGAAAGCTGTGTGCTGATCGCAAGGAACAACTGGGTAACAGGGGTGACAATCTCCTGTCGCTGTGCTCGAATGGTCTCCACCAAAGAACTCATCGTCTGGCGCAAGTCCTGCATCTCTGCCACAAGCCTAGCGATACTATCTGTAGAAGGAGGATCCGTCTGCACCTGTGCAACGAGCGTGCCATCCTGGTCAGTCCTCGCTTTCCCCGAGTCAATACTGACCTCGGCCCTCGCTGCACCTCACTGAGTCCCTATAGTCATCGTCGGGAAAGGCTATAAATAGGAATAGGATTCGATATGAACACGAAAATCGAATCACAAGAATATGAATCATCAAGGAAGGAATTTCAAGTAATTGTACTTAGGTCACTTTAGACGGAGTACTGCATCATGAGTATGCTGCAGACATACACACACTACGTTACTCTGCTTAAGTTACCTACTCCATCATATAAAGGTCATCCTACACTCCGTAAGGTAAAAACCTAGCGCTCTGATACCAACTTTGTCACGACCCGAAATTGGCACGTGACGACCCTAATACTACGCAACGTCTACAAGCGTAACGTAGTAAAAGAAAGCCAAAACCCTGAAATCTAAACCATTAAAAGAAAATAAAAGATAAGAAACATTGCTTAAACCATTAAAAAAATCTAAAATATAAATTCTTTAAGTCCAATTTTCTTTCTTGAAAATTTTGGCAGCACCTCCTTTATAAAAACCTACCCCAAAAATGGGTACAACATAAATATAATGTAAAGCATCCCCAACGGGAGCAAATCCACGCCCAAAGGCGGAAAACAACCACCACAACAAATATACGACGCCGTAGCGAAGAAAAAGAAGACGATAAAAAGGAAACTGTATAAAAGACAACAAATCCACAATTTATATAATATCGTCCTCACCAAATCTATAAGTCAACAACATTATAGTAGATGGAGAGTACAAGATACAACGAATATACAATACAAATACAGATAACCACCAAAACCCACCTGAACAAAACAGCACACTGTGAGCCGATGGGGTATCTGTAGCAAAAGATGATAGATGAATAGCCAGCCTCGTCTACTCTGGGGACCACTCTGTAACACCTGTGGCACAACGGGGTAAGTTGCCAACTCGTGAATAGTAAATAACATATGCAGGTAATCGCAGGAATGTACGTACAGCATGAATCTAAGATATGCAATTTACAGTAATAACAGGTCATATGAATGTAGAATAATGGAAAGTACACTAACAAGTACAACCAATATATATAAAGCAATAATGATATGACACAGTATGCAATAATCATGCAATGGGGGTATGAGAATGTAAATGTGCAACACTCATGAAAGGTACACTAACAGGTACTCCTAATACATGAAACAGTGCACAAATAGATAAAGGTGAGGTATGGAGTGAAATATGTCATTTCCACGGAATCCTGACATCGTGGTAGGATCACAATCCATCAACACGAATCAAATCCCAATTGCTCAAATCAGCCCCCAAATTGGCTCTCATATCATCTAAGTATCGCATTCTCCTCAATTTCACAATATTAAGTATATCTCGTATATCCTGAATGTACAACATCAAGTATATCTCACATATATCGAATGTACAACATCAAGTATATATCATATATATCGAATGTACAACATCAAGTATATATCACATATATCGAATATACAATATCAAGTGGATCTCACATATCTCGTATGTACCATATCAAGTATATCTCACATATCTCGAATGTACAACAGCAAGTGGATCTCACATATCTCGTATGTACCATATCAAGTATATCTCACATATATCTCCAGTATCCAATCTCAAATGAATCTCTTATATCCCGAATCAAATCTCCAGCAAAATTCTAACATCCTAAATATAATGGCATAATAAATATGATGAGGTCAATACACATATATTAGCGTCCCATTCCCCTAATATTGGTGTAAGGGTATATATAACAGCGGCTCAATCTTCTGTTATATATACAAATGAGTATTTGGAAATATCATGAAACCAATGTGCCAAGCATCGACACAGAAATGCTGATCCATCAGGTGCTGTCTCCATGACTGGCCCCCATGATGGGTACGTATCATACGCTATCCCGAGAGCTCGAGTGCCTAGCTCTGACCCTCGCCTCTCAACGTATCCATACGCACAAGACTCCCGTCGGTATCCACAAGATAGCCGATGAGTCATTGGTCCTGTCACCGGTTGGTATAGTTCCCCTAAGCCTCATCGCCTAGCACCGCGAAATCGTTCTTGCTTCGGGGTACCCCCGGGCCCCACCATGTACCCACAGACGGTGCCTCCTCACTCCTCGAATCGGGCATATATCAGAACCGATAAATCTCATGGTGGCTGCGGAAACATCAATATCAAGGAAACCGGGTCTTTCAAATAATGCATAATTTCATGAACTACCACGGTCCCCAAATCCAGAAAACATCATGAAAAATCCATATAACAATGCGAAATTCCATGAATATAATATGTGTGCCATATCTGAAATGCAAGCATATAAAGGAAAAACCGCTAATTAACTGCATCAAGTTAATACAAATATCATGCGGTTCCTATTTATCCACTTCTAAATAACATCAGGTGAAGGTAAACATGTAGCTAAAACCAGATGTATGTGAAATCAATAAGGTATAGCAAGATAATGTGTCTACCTATAAGCAATGATATAGTATACCCCCGGGGTATAAGAACAGTATGTGCAAGGTATACCTGTAGCTAAAACAGGGAGTGTGTATGTACCTATCACTAATGGTACAATACTCTATAGGAATACAGGTATGCTAAATGCCATATATGATAAGCAGTATGAATCAATGTCACAATGTCCCTAACCAAGCAATATAACATCTATAAGTGGTTTGTGTGTGACATGGCAATTATTGATGGTGTGTGTAGCATATAATCAGTGCTCATGCAACATGAATCGTCAATAATATGTGCAGTGTCCTACTACTACTAGTCCAGGCACAACTACATCTAAGTAATAGGGTAAAGGCGCAATT